>BSBN01000973.1:2976147-4464221 GCA_027924645.1 Cunninghamia lanceolata | reverse complement strand
TAGATGTAAGAGTGAAAACTTGGATAGAAATTTTAAGGCATAATTTATGGGTGTAAAAATATTTTTTTTTGTGTTAAAAGGTCATTTTTGGGACCCTAACCCAAGTACCTATGGGTGGGGTGCTTGGGGAATGGTGTAGGAAGTGTTTTGGATTTTTGTGGTGTACTTTAGGATCTCTTGAAAAGAGCTTCCATTTATGAAGGCATGGTTCTTGGCTTAAGATACACTAAGTCACCCTATGACCTTCCAAATATGTTGATGGGGAAATAAGCTCCATGCTTTTAAAAGGAGGCCCATGTGAACTCATATGGGTAGTCATGTTCATTTTATGTAATGTGAAGAAGGTTGGTGTAGGGGGTTATATAGATGACATATGTCTCCATCCTATTAAATGGAGAGTAGCGACATGGCACTATCATGTAAGGTCTCATTTTGAAAATTTTAAGGTATTCTCGTATTATGAGAAAATATTATTGAGAAAGCATTTTTGTCTTGGAGTTGGAAGGCTTTGAAAGTATGGGAGCAAGCTTGAAGAAAGAGAATATTCTCATCTCCAAGAAGATTTATTGAAGAGATAAGTCTTCCTTGTTATTTTTCTTTCTTGCATTGTGCTTGGATTTGGAGTAGAAAATGAATCCTAGTTTGAGATGATTTTAGTTGAGCTATGTTATTTCTTATAAAATGTATGGTTCTATTCCCTCTTGATGTAAGTGTGTGTGTTGAAGGCAAGAGTGCCATCACCTTGGTTATAGGATGGGTTTGAGACCAATCCTTCTATGTTATGTTTTGGGTATTTTTTATCCCTATTATTTCTTGTTCCACTCTTGTTGTGCTTACATTCTTTTGTTTTAATTGGGTCCTAGTTAATTCTCCTAGCTCGAGGGATGGTCGGAGCCTCATATGGATTAATGATGGCATGTCGGTTGGGTGGAGAACACCCTCTCCCTATTGGCATTGTTATCAACTTGAAGTTGAGACACTTGAATATTTTAACATTATGTGCATTCTTGAGTTGTAGGAAAGTTGTTACTCTTTTTTGTAAATGAAAATAGTATGTCTCAATGAGTTGTAAAACTTGTCATTTGTATTGAATTCTTCAAATAGGATGAAATAATCCTTTTGAAATTGTATTGTAATACAAGTTTGGTAAAAATGAGAAGTTATCATTCTTAAAAATAGATAAATAAATAAATCCCTTCCAATATTGTATAAATTTTAAATTTGAACATTGTATTCTCAAAAATAGTAATAATGAGCATATGATTTTTATTTTCCTCATACATTAAACTTAAAGAATAATTGTTGAATGTATATACAACATATTCATCTATCCATTTTATGTTAATTTTTATATGTATATGTGTATGCATGTGAAAGCTATATAGATATATATACAAATAATTTGTTGTTAAATTTGTTTTTTAAAATGTATGTGTGTATAAAAAATCCTTTATTTGATTTTTAAACCTATTTAAAATAGAAAACTATATATGCGTGTGTGTAAATATATATATATAAAACATGAAGTGTTATTTTAAAAAATGGAAAAAGAAAAATCTGAAAAAAAAAAAATTAAATGTAAAAAAAGTTCTAAAATTTTTAAAATGGGGGTGGTAGGGTTTGGGTGCAAGCCCATGAGAAGCCACAACCCATAATGGGTTTGCAACCCCTACTAGGCCCAACCTAAGAGCTATGGCTTACATAAACTAAAACAAATCAAAATAGAAAATGAATAGATTCTTTTTAGTTTTAAATTTAATTTTTAATTATACTTTAGAAAGGGGCTGCTTGTATATATATTTTGAATTATTTCTATTGGGTATTTATTTAACAAAGGAAAATAATAAATAGAATAAGATATAATGGAAGAATCTTACCAAAAACAATTCCTCTTCAATGGTGCTTAATGAAATTATTTATTTAACAAAGGAAAATAATAAATATAATAAGATATAATGGAAGAATCTTACCAAAAACAATTCCTCTTCAATGTTGCTTAATGAAATTAGGTCTTCAAACTTTCTCTTACATCCTCTCCTTCCTTTCAACCTACAAAATTGAGTAAAAAAAATGAGAATAACTCTTTTATGGTTATTCTATAAGATTAGGGCAACCCATAGAGTAACCCTAGATTTAAGGGTGAATATAGATTTCATCGAATAGATGAGATTTCATGCTCAACCCTTTTAAAACCTTAATCATTGAAATTAAAAGCACTTTATAATTAAAATTAAACTTAATTTAAATTTAAGTCACAATGGGGGCCATGTTGTCTAGGACTCATAATTTAAGTTACTTTTGAAAAATAAAATTATAAAGTGAGTTAATTTTAACTTATAATTAATTTTATAACTTAGTTTTATGGGTAATATTAATCCTTAAAGATTGTTTTTTATTTTATTTTTTGATTCGTAAATTACTGCCAAGGGGGCATCTTCCATTGTATTAACAAAAGCAAGAACATTACATCGCCAATGGGTTACTTGGGAAGTTTATGGAGGAAGAACCTCACTCCATCACTGAACTCCTTGGCTCTACCCACTAGTTCCTGGGAGAGAGGAGCCATATGGCTTACATAGAATAGAAAAGTTTCCATATTGTCATGAATTACCCCTTCCCTGAAGAGGGTGATGGTCTGTTGTACATCTTTGTTTTGCTTGGAAGTGGCAATATCAAAGATGCCACCCCAACTGCCATTTTGGGGCTTTTTATTGTAGTCAGTCATGGCCTTGGTGGTAATGGACAGGAGGTGTGGAGCCACCAGCTTCGTCAACATGATTTTAGTGAACCCTTTGTGCCCCTATGCCAGAGTAAACTAGGCAATGAAACGACCGGAGAGAATGTGATCATGAATGTGTGTATCTGGCAGGATCCCCAGGTTGATTACCCGCCTCATGAACTTAATGATTTCATCATTTTGCACCAAAAAAATCCTCCTCATCTATTGTAGTGGGTCATTCAGATCACACAAGCATTCATATCCAGTCACTTTAGCATAGGCCATTGTGTTCCAAAACTATAATTCAGAGTTTGCGATAAAATTTGTGACATCTCTAGGAGCTCCAACTCTCTTTTGTAGCATGTTCACATGCATAAACTACTATTAGGAATTGCATGCAGAAGATATCAATTAAAATGCAAATAAAGATTAAACAGAGGAATGAAAAATATACAGAAATAATAACAACAAGAGACAATTTTTAATGTGGTTCACCCAAACTCGAGCTACATCCACCAACAGAGAGTCCAATATTATTATCCAACAAATCAAATCAATTACAACTAGCAATCCTTGAACCTCAATACCGATTCAAATGCTACAATGCAATATCAATGGAAACCCTAACCCTTAGCCGTTTTTATCAAGACTTATGTCAGTTACAAAATAGGGTTTTTTTTAATGTTGGCTAATAGAAAAAAACAACTCCCGACGCCTTTATAAAATAATAAAATTCATTTGAGGTTTCGGGGGTGCTACCCCCAAGCCCCCACGGGGGTGCTGCCCCTCGACCTCGCCTTATATCGTGACAGGGAGCACGCTAGGGGCGTTGCTCCTAGACCCCGCAAGGGGTGCTACCCCTTGACCCCGTCTTAGGGGCACTGCCCCCAAACCCCCATTAAATAATTTGGGGGGGAAACCGCACCGATAAAAGTGGGGAAAATTTAATCTCAGATTCTGATTAGGATCCATATAACAATAATCTCCCACTTGGAGACTGACCAGACTCCACAGCATATCATCTCCCACTTGGAGACTAATCATAACACTGTTGACCCTGTAGCTCCCACTGGAAATAAACACCCTAGACCCTATTGTTCTAATTTTATTATTTTTAGTCTTGAAGACTAATCAAATTTGAAGAGGAGCTCAGATTTTCCCTTGTCACTGCCATTGTAAACATATCCGCTGGATTTTCATCTGTATGTATCTTTTCCAACCTTAATTGTCCATCATCCAACACCAATTGAATGAAGTGATACCTCAATTGTATGTGTTTGGTCTTTGAATGCAAGGTGAAATTCTTCACAAGATGTATGGCACTCTGGCTATCCGTAAACAAATAATTGTTAGCCTGTTGTTTGCTCAATTCTTCCATGAAAGATTGCAGCCATATCATCTCCTTGCTTTCCTCTGTTGCAACTACATACTTTGCCTCTGTGGTGGATAAAGCAACCACCTTTTGCAACTGTGCGATCCAACTCACTGATGTCCCACCTACAGTGAAGACATAACCTATAGTACTCTGCCTGGTATCAATATCTCATGCCAAATCTGAGTCTACATAACCTGCTAAATTAATATTCGAGCCCCTTAAACATAAGTATTTACTGGATGTACCTCTCAATTTATATCTAAGAATCCATTTTACCGCATTCTAATGCTCCAATCCGGGATTACTCATATACCTGCTTACGACTCCTACAACATGTGCAATATCTGGTCTCATGCATACCATGGCGTACATTAAGCTTCCTACAGCTAAAGCATATAGTACCTTGGACATTTTTTCTTCCTCCTCTTGAGTCTTTGGACACATATACTTAGTCAATTTCAAATGACTAGGCAAAGGTGTGCTGACAACTTTTGCATTCTCCATATAGAATATCTGCAACACCTTTTCAACATAATCAACCTAAGATAGAGTCAATTTTTTGTTTTTCCTATCTCTACAAATTTTCATACCAAGGATTTGTTTTGTTGCCCTCAAATCCTTCATAGCAAATGATTGTGCTAACTATTGTTTTAACTCTCTTATGTGATCCATGTTAGACCCTACTACAAGCATGTCATCAACATATAAACATAAAATAATATAGTTGTCATTGTCTAACCTCTTAAATTAAACACAATGGTCAAAATTACAGCGGTTATAGCCTTGCTCAGCCATAAAACTATCAAATTTTAAATACCATTGTCGAGGTGCTTATTTCAGGCCATATAAACTCTTCTTCAATCTATACACCAGTTTTTCCTTACCTTTGACCTCAAATCCTTGGGGTTGTTCCATATATATATCTCCTCCTCCAAATCACCATGGAAAAAGGCAGTTTTCACATCTAGTTGTTCCAAATGCAAATCTTCAGCAGCCACAATACTTAAAACAGTACGGATAAAGGTCATCTTAACAACCGAGGAAAAAATTCCATCAAAACCAATGCTATTTTTCTGTGCAAATCCTTTTACAACTAACCTGGCTTTAAATCTTTGTTAGGGTTAGCCGGAAGAAGATATCAACTAAATGCAAATAAAGATTAAACAGAGGAATGGAAATACACAGAAATAATAACATTGAGAGACAAGTTTTAACGTGGTTCACCCAAACTCGGGCTACATCCACCAAACAGAGAGTCTAATATTATTATCCAGTAAATCAAACCGATTACAATCAGCAATCCCTGCAACTCAATACCGCTGCAAAATGCTATGATATAATACCAAAACCCTAACCCTTAGCCGCTTTTTATCAAGCTTTTTATCGGTTACAAAAATAGGGTTTTCTTATGTCGGTCAATGAAAAATAACTCCCGGTGCATTATAAAATAATAAAAAATTATGTGAGGTTTCAGGGGTGTTGCCCCCGAGCCCCCACGAGGGCGCTGCCCCTCGACCCCGCATTGTATCGCGATAGGGAACGCACTAGGGGAACTGTCCCTGGACCCCACAAGGGGCGCTGCCCCTTGACCCCATCTTGGGGGCGCTGCCCCCAAACCCCCGCAAGGGGCGTTGCCCCTTGACCCCGTAGGAATTTGGGGGAAACCGCGCCAATAAAAGTGGGGTAAATATAACCTCCAAGTCTGATTAGGCTCCATATAACAACAATCTTTTCTTACCTCCATCTTCTTATTTTAGCTTATAAACCCATTTGTTTGGTAAAGCCATTTTACCTACAAGCAACTTACATAATTCTCAAGTCTGATTTTTCAACAAGGAGTCCATTTCTTCTTTCATTGCAAGCTCCCACTGAACCTTTGTATCCACCTACATAGCTTCATCATACCCTTCCAGTTCACCAGCATATGTTAACAAAATAGAATACAAAGAGGGAGAAAACCTTTTAGGAGGTCTACTTAGCATTGTTGACTGTCTAGCATTCACTAGAGTTTGTGGTATTTCTTGTGGTGAGGAGCATGAGGAACCACTGGAACATCACTATCTGGAGTATCATCCAGCACCACATAATTTTTTTCTTTCTTCTCATGCTTCTGCAACTGATATTTGTACAACACCTTCTCATTGAATACAACATCCCTGCTTCTCACAATTTTCAGATTTTGAACATCCCAAAACCTATAACCAAATTCATCAATGCCATATCTAACGAAGATACACTTTTTTTATTTTGCATCCATCTTGGTTTTATTTTCAGAATCTACATGTGCAAATGCTTCACATCCAAAGGTTTTAAGAAAAGAATAACTCACCTTCTTACCTATCCATGCTTCCTCTGGAATACCACAGCCCAAAGGAACTAAAGGACTCTATTAATTAAATATGTAGTGGTAGTGACAGCCTCTACCCACATGTTTAAAGGCAGCCCAACATGCAATCTCATGCTCCATTATTGTCCTATTCATGCGCTTAGCCACTCCATTTTCTTATGGAGTCCCTGGAACCATTTTCTGCCTACGAATTCCATTAAAGGAACAATAATCCTCAAATTCTTTGTTGCAATACTCACCACCATTATCAAATCTGAGACATTTTAATCTTTTACTCGTCTCATTCTCAACCAAACTTCTCCATTTCTTAAATGTTTCAAATGCATCAGATTTCTGCCTAAGGAAATAAATCCAAACCTTCCTAGTTGCATCACCTATGAATGTAACATAATACCAAGAGCCACTGAGAGAAGATACCTGATCCGGTCCCCATACATCTGTATGCACAAGCTCTAACTTTTCATCTTTCTTTTGCTTCCCATCCTTGAGAAAACTAACTCTCTTTTGTTTGCCATAAACACAACTTTCACAGAAATCCATAATAATACATTTCAGACTTGGTAAAACTTTCTTAGAATGAAGTACCTTCATACCTTTTTCACTCATATGCCCAAGTTTGTTATGCTACAATGTTGTCTCAGAACCTGCAGCAACTGTTTCAGTCTCTTCCTGTGAACCTGCAACAACTATTTCTGAACCTGTTTGGTTTTTCTCTACAACAACTAAAGTAGAAGGAACAGTATGACCTGTACAAAGATATAAGGTGCCTACTTTCACACCTTTTGCTACTATTAAGGAACCTCTTGAAACCTTCCAATTTTTATCACTGAAAGTAACTATGCAATCTTCATCAGCTAGCTACCCTGCCGAAATTAAATTCCTACTCAGCCTTGGAATGTGCCTTACCTCTTGTAGTAGCCAATTATTCCCATTTTGCAACTTAATTTTGATTCTTACCTTTCCAACAATCTGACAAGGTTCGTTATCTCCCAAATAAACCAGCCCAAAATCCCCTTGGACATAATCAAGAAAATAACTTCTACGGGGCGTAGCATGAAATGAGGTCCCTGAATCTAAAACCCATGAATCATCAGCATTATCTAGGGAAAGAATCAACGCATTATCTTCAGATTTATTACTTATCACATTTGCCTCCTTGTTGCCTTCTTGTTTGTCTCCTGTATTCTTCTAAGACCAACAATCTTTCTTCAGATGACTTGGTTTCCCACAATACTAGCAATCCTTTTGTCCTTTGGATTGGGACCTCTTATCATTTGATTTTACTCGTGATTTCCCATGACCTCCAAAACCTTTTCCTCTCTCCTTTGATCTGCCTCTGCTTTCTGCATTCAAAACACTACTTGATGTGGACCCTCCTGAGCTTTTTCGTCGCATTTCCTCGCTAAGGATAACACCAACAACATCATCAAATTTCAAAGTACTTGAACCAGAGACAAAATTACTTACAACCATTACCAAGCTATTCTAGCTTTCTAGCAAAGAATATAAAACCAAGAGAGCCCTCACCTCTTCATCAAATTTCAATTTTACAGAAGTTAACTGATTGGTAATCATATTTTAAACTCATTTAAATGATCTGTCATAGATCCACCTTCAATCATTTTCAGATTAAACAAATGCTTCATGAGAAATACCTTATTTGAGGCTGAGGGCTTTTCATACAATTCAGCCAAAGCTTTCATCAGTTCATCTGTTGTCTTAGTTTCTATTATATTGAACACCACAGATGGTGTCAGGCACAACCGAATGGTTTCTAATGCCTTTATGTCTAGAAGATTCCAATCCTCATCAGTCATTGCCGCTGGTTTCTTGGCTATTCCTTCCAACGGCCTCCATAAATCCTTCTGATAAAGATAATCCTCCATCTGCATCTTTCATAACTGATAGTTCTGCCCATTGAATTTATCTACCTTCAATTTACCCTCGTCTGCCATTGTTCCCACTTAACCATGAGACTCCCACTAAATCGTGAGACGTTCTTGGAGACGATAATCGAACACAACCCACGCTGATACCACTTGTTAGGAATTGCATGCAAAAGATATCAATTAAAATGCAAATAAAGATTAAACAGAGGAATGAAAAATACATAGAAATAATAACATTGAGAGATAATTTTTAACGTGGTTCACCCAAACTCGGGCTACATCCACCAACAGAGAGTCCAATATTATTATCCAGCAAATCAAACTGATTACAACAAGGAATCCTTGCAACTCAATACCATTGCAAATGCTACAATACAATATCAACGGAAACCCTAACCCTTATCCATTTTTATCAGGACTTATGTTGGTTACAAAATAGGGTTTTTTTTAATGTCGACCAATAGAAAAAAATAACTCCCAACGCCTTTATAAAATAATAAAATTCATTTGAGATTTCGGGGGCGCTACCCCCGAGCCCCCACAGGGGCGCTGCCCCTCAACCCCACCCTGTATCGCGATAGGGAGTGCGCTAGGGGTGCTGCCCCTGGACCCCGTCTTGGGGGTGCTGCCCCTAAACCCCTGTTAAATAATTTGGGGGGAAATCGCGCAAATAAAAGTGGGGAAAATTTAACCTTTGAGTCTGATTAGGCTCCATATAACAACACCTACCACCAAAATAATCACCAAGCCACCAGATCCCTCCTCAAGTGGTGATGTGGAATGGGAGCATCACATGAAGCCATGGGATTGTACTCTGTGACAGTACCCTTACTTTAGAGTAAGAAGTAGATGACATTAATAGCCCTAATTCCTTTTTTGTCTGAAGAAATGGCATCATTCCTGTCCTCTGAATAAGGTAATCCTACCATCCACACATCGTTCAACAAATCCTCCACTCTCTAGCACATCCCACATGCTCGGACTACTATTCGTATTCATTCCTTCCAAAAATATTACTCAACCGTCAACTCAAGGATTTACATGACATTCTAACTTTATATCACTGCGGGCACCATTTAATCCTTAATGAAGAAGAAGAAGATGCTTATTTAACTTTACATGTTTGTCATCTGGCATTTAGGAAAACACCGCTTGTTAGGGGTGTATTAGCCCCTCAAAATTCTTTTAGAGACCTTTATTTCTCTAAAGGGGAGGAAGTGCCACCCTTAACCCCCTTCAAAAATTCTCTAATTGTAATACCTTTAGGCGCTTTATGTGTTGAATGAGATAGGCATCTAGAGCCGATGAGTCCAAGTTTGTCTTTGTCCAAATCTTTTTTCTCTAGTCGATGACCTCCATTCAACAATCTTTCCTTATTGATGGTGGCCTCTTGAGGTCTTAGATTCTGCTATGTTTTATTCAGAGTTAGATTACTAGGTGTTACATCTGCCTTAGATTCTTCCTTTTGGACACATGTTCCATCACTCCTAGTCACATCTTTGTCAGGTGAGGCTGGAGTGTAGCGAGGATTTGGGCATGGTTTAGAATGATCACAATTGTTCCTAGGAGAAGGGTTAGGGTGATTTCCTTGCTCGCTTGTGGCTTGGTATTGATAGGCTTGTGTTACTTGGTTCTCCTCGTGCGCCTTTTTTGCCATGGTTTTAATTTCGCTTAGTTTCTCCATAGTTTTTAGCTTCCCATCATTCATCACCTTAGATTGTCTTGGGCATCAAATTGTTGCATGGTTCCTACTCTCACAATTTAAACAGTAATGTCTCAGTTCTTCAATCTCCAGTGTCTAGATTCATATGTGCTGGGATCAGCAGAGAGAGATCTCCTACAGGATCTTCCTAACTATAGCTACTTGAGTACTTGCATATAGGTATGAATCTTTCTCTAATAATTCTACGTCTATATCCGTGAGGGTTCCCAGAGATCTCCCAATCTTCGCCAAATAGTCTTATGTCCATAATTTTCTAGTGGCAAATTGTATAGGCGAATCCATTTGGGCCTGTCGTAGGGATCATATTGTATTGGATTGAATTTTGGAGTCCATTTCTGAATATACAATGGCACATCATCCATTTTCCATAGTCTTCCTTTTAATATCTTATCCCTATTCACCTCCAACGGAAACGCTGCACTAAAAAACCCTTTTGGTAAGAATTTAACAACGCACGTTGTCTTCCAGTTTTCTTCTATCTGAGCTCACTTCATATTTGGGCCAATGAAGTGACAAATAATAGTAGAGTGTAACAACATTGCCACATTGTCTGGACTTTCCTCTGTGACATCTATTTCTTGTAAGGTCGAGATCTATTCTGCTATGTTTCCTTCTCCCTGTTCGCTCTTGCCAGAATCCTCCTCTGGGGGGTCTATTTCCCATTTTTCACTTATTTTTGCTCTCCCCATCTTTTTCCCTTGTTACGTTTGTTTTTTATTTTTATGGAGTAATAATCGATTTAAATTTATAATATATAAATTTATTATATAGCATGTGAAAGAAAGTATTTTATTATATTATCTTATATAGATTATTTGTATGAGTATTAATGTTAAATATAATAATTGTGTGGGTGATTATATTTAATGATTCCATAATACTAATATTTTACTACTTAGTGGTTAGACGAACTACATCAAATAGTCTTTAAATATATTTTGATAGACTTGTGTTCTAATATTCTAATTAAATAATGTCCCCAATTGTTAAATGGATTCCCTTGGCTTACGTCATCTAGGGATGCCTACCTTTACCAAATATGAGGACTTGCATTGTCTAGTGGCCCACCTATATGAATTGTTTGTATATAACATGAAAAGAAAACGTAAAGAAAGTCTTTTTATAATCTACTTCTATTCTTAAATATCATCTAACAGTTAAAGTCTTTTTATAATCTACTTCTATTCTCAAATATCATCTAATAGTTAAAGGTCAATTTTAACCAATTAAAATAAGACAAATATTTAGCACTTTTTAATGTAAATGAAGTGTAAAATTGCTATTGAGTATTTGACGGAGGATGATATTTAAGTAGAATGATAATGTACCTAGACGACTTATCAGAAATGAAGAGAAATGGAAAATTGGAAGGTAATTAGGCCATGGGCATCCCTCCCCAGTGACGTGTAATTAGCGAATATAAAGGCGGCTGCAGGAGACGTCAATCTGTAATACTTTATAATTGTACTACTTACAGATTGGCTCTCATTTAGTCCAGAAATGTGCGTGGCATTCGCATCCAATAAACGCTCTGCCATGGCAACCTTATCTTGATACGTACAATTGCTCTGTGATACGTTGAGTAATCCAAAAGGAATTCAATAAAATAAGCAAGAATGATGTTGATCGAATAAAGAAGCCCGTACCAAGTTGATCTATAAAACAGGCCAGCTGTCTCTTAGTCTGCATCTTACAATTTGTTTACGGTTGAGTTGAGTTGAGGATAGCAATCTATTTGCTTGCTTGGTTGAGAAAAGATGGAGACGGCAATACTATCTGTGAATAGCCACCCTCACAATAAGGCAGAAGAAGAGCTTGGTTTCATTGTTCCTCGAAGAAATGCATTTGGCAAAGACTTCAGGTGAGTTTTCTCTTGTATCCATGCTAGATCTGTGAGTCATCAATTTGTTGTTGTTTGAAGAGATTAATGAAATGATTAGCACACTGCAGGTCGTATTATACAGAAGGTGAACGGAAGGCTATTGTCGAAGAGACTTACCGTAAAAATCACGCCTATCAGACGTTTGAATCGGTAAATGCAGGCTTTATTTTGAACTTGATTGGATCTGGGTAATGAAAAGCAGGGTGTGTAATGATAATGGTATGATATTATGTTGTTACAGGTGCAGAGAATGCGAGAAAAGCATCTGTGTTTCAACAAAGGGGAGATGGAGATCTGGGAGTGCGCGGAGTTGTTAAATGACATTGTTGATGAGAGCGACCCCGATCTGGATGTGCCTCAGATCGAGCACCTCCTGCAAACTGCAGAAGCCGTTAGAAAAGATTATCCTGATCAAGACTGGTTTCATCTCACTGCCTTTATTCACGGTGCCTCACAATTTTCACTGCATTTCTGGTCCTGTTATTGTTTTCTTCTAATCTTCTCTGTGCTTATGATGATTTGGAACTATAATGCAGACTTGGGCAAGGTGTTGCTTCATCCCAAATTTGGCAACTTACCTCAATGGGCTGTGGTCGGTATGTTTTCACTCTATTTAAGCATCGAGTTATGTTCTCACAATAAAGAACAAGATAACATCACAATAAAATTGTTATTGATTATTTGACTATTGAAGTAGATGATGTTTAAATAGAATGTAACGACATATGGGTTGGGTTACATTATTAAAACTAATATCTCTTTTACCTTGAGCAGGTGATACATTTCCCCTTGGTTGTCCTTTTGATAAATCTATTGTCCATCACCAGGTACTAAAAATTATAGAACATTAGTCTTGTATATGCTCTGAAATTTTTTTTTGCACTATATCAAACTATGTGATGATTTATAGGGATTCAACTTAACTCCAAAAGTAGTTGTGAAGATTTTTTATAATCATGATTCATAAACCATTCATGATCATAAATAATTTGTTATAATTGGAAATGAACACAGTTAAATTCGTAAAAATCATCACGTAAGGCTCATAGGTTGTTTTGTAGTGGATTTCATCAAAGTGGAAAAACTTGCAGATGTTCCTCAACAATCCTGACTCTTGTGATCCGAAATACAATACTGACACTGGAATCTACCAAGAGGGATGTGGGCTTGAAAAACTTTTCATGTCGTGGGGGCATGACGAGTACATGTATCAGGTAAGTAACATAGCAGTATGTATCTCTAATAAAAATAGCATGTCAATGCTTTCTCCGATGAATAAGTGCTTCTCTCTTGGACTTGGAAGGTGATGAAGGAAAATAAATCAACGCTACCTCCGCAAGCCTATTTCATAGTACATTACCATTCATTCTATGGTGAGCTCTTATTCCTTGCTGTAATATGATATGAATACATAGAATGAACATATGGGCATTATTCATTAAATTGTGGTGGCAATGGCAGTAATGCATCAGGAAGGTGCCTACGCACACTTCATGAATGACTTGGACCGCCAAATGCTTCCATGGTTGCAGGAATTCAAGTATGTAAAGTTTATATCATTTATTTTATAGCACGGGAGGTTCCCCTTATTAACCAAATAAATAAATGAATGTGCAGCAAATACGACCTCTACAGCAAAAGTAGTGTTCGCACTGATATGGAGAAACTAAAACCGTATTATCAATCTCTCATTCATAAAGTAGGCTACGCCATTCACCTAAACCAAATCAAATCCTATTCATTTTTTATCTTGATGTGATGTAATCTTGTCTAACCCCTTATGTTTTATTGCGCAGTATTTTCCAGTGAAGGTGAGGTGGTAATCAGCAACGTGCCAACAGGATGTTGATTTATAAATAAGTTGATGCGCTGGGTCCATTTACAAAATCATTCTACCACTCCATTTATGATTTGGTTTCAAGTAAAAACAATTGTTTAAGCTCCTCCAATAATCAGTGCTACCTATATTTTAATCCTCTCTTCCTAGAATACCACTTTCTATTCCATGTCATGAATTCAAATGTATCACGTATCATATTTTACTTTATAATATAGAAGTGTACTATTCATTATAAAAAGAAATAAAAAATTTGTCATGTATCAATTTCTTTTGTTAATAAAAATCATGTCTACTTTTAACCGTAAAATACAAATCACGTCTACTTTTCAATGATAAGTCCTCAATTATAGAGTAGTTGGTTAACATAGACTTCTCAAAAATATTAATTAGCCACATCAACCTATAATCAATAGCCAATCATATTAAGACTCCCACTCAACCACATTATACACTCAGGTCTACTAAATTTTAAGATAATATTTTATTTAATTTACATTTTTCCAAATAAAATATAAACTATTAATATACAACAATATCCTACTCTCTTATATAAATATATTAAATAATAACTTTAAATAAAGAACTCTAAGATAAGGTGGGATGTTAATTGGGTAGCCTACATTACCATTATTAAAAAATAACAATTACATTTTAAATAGATTTATTTTAATTATTCTTTTAATAACATTTTTCTATATTTTAATTTGTGGGATATGTAACTGAAAAGAAAAACAAACACTCCAATAAATAGCATGAATATTTCAAAACTACCTTAGATATTAGTGTTGTTGGGAATGATAAATAAATAAATATGCTAAATAAATAAATGCTTTTGAAAATTAAATAAAACAATGTAAAAGTGTTTAGCTAGGAAATTGTGATAGATGTCAAATGTTGATTCACCAAATATGTAGGAATATTGGTGATGCTCAAACAAATGTTTTAGAAATAATGAATGACCTATGTGTCGCTAGATCACTTTCATGATTATGGAATTGATCCTGCAAATGCGGATCTAATATAACACATGGAATTGATATGTGCATGTGGACCAATCTTGATTAACTATTAGAATGTCCCTTTTAATTCACCTTGATGTTCTTAGCCTCTTCTTGCATTCTACTAGTTCTTGTGCTTTCTAGTTTACACACGGTAGGGATAATTTCTTCCCTCCAAGGAATTTTTTAGTGGCTATTTTGACATTTCTATCCCCCCAAATTTAGTTATTTTTGTTTTTTTAGAAGTGTCCAATTCCCTTGCATTTGATATATTTTTATTGATCCTGAACAAAATCACCCGAGTTAAAAAATATATTTTTTTAAGATGAACACATATCGTGTTCTTGATATAAAGATTTGTATCCTAATCTCTCCAATTTATTAGGACCTATTTTTTTATTTTCTATACTCTCCCCATTTCAACATCTTTATTTAAAAGTTATATATTGATAGAAAATTAGACATTATTTAACACCATAAAATTTATATATTAATAGGAAAAATTAGTTACTAAATTGCAAAAAAAAATGGTACAAGGAAAAAATATTTTCATCCACTCTAAAATTTGATTTCCAATACGAAAAAAATTGCTTAGGATATTATGATTTTTGTAGTGGATTTGTCAGGTTTTCTATAGAATTTTCAAGAGGTCATTTCTTAAAGTATACCTTATTTCTCTTGTGTTAAACCATGTAAGAATACCAAGTCAACAACTAAATCAAAAATCAAAAATAATACTGCTAAACATGCAAGATGCTTCAAATGATTTATTTTGATAAGATGTTCCTAATAATGCATGCAAGTAGTAATGATAGCATGAGATACTAGATGATTTAGTGATCTAGGACAATCTCTAAAATGACCAAGGCATATTTCTTTAAATACAAGACCAAGAGTCATAAATGAAACATTTTCTATTTTGAGTTAACAAACAATGGTCATAAAGATAAATTAAGATGGCCACAAATTGAGATTTGAAATTTGAATTTTAAAAGCAAAGGGGTAATTTCGAAAAGTTTGAAAATTATGATCAAGATTAATTTCACAACTGTAGATCTAATTTTCAACAAGAAGTGGGTAAAACTGAGGATCATGATTAGTCCTTGGTAAAGAGTGTAGATAGGAATGGATAAGGATTAGGTTTTGTGCCCATTCTGAATCTAAAAATGTACCAATTACATGCTTGTTATTGTATAATGTCACTCTTATCAAAGTGGACCAAAAACATAAGGGAAACGGCATGGGTATATACTTTTTTTCATGTTACATTTTAATCCCACTTTGATGTGTTGATAAACCATCATGAGAATGCATGCCAAAGTAAATACAAGAAGCCAACAGGAAAATAAACGCATAGACACACATAAAAATGATACAAATACAAAAGAAGGATTTGTATTGGTACTTGTTCCCTTGAATGAGTGCTCCATCTTGAAAAATCTAAAAAAATAATGAAAGCAAGGATTAGCATCACATAAGCATTTAAAATAATAATTTTCTATCCACAATAAAAAATAAATATAGGAATAGAGATATTTTCCTTGAAGCAACAAGGTGGCTAGATAGGGTTGTGAGGCACCAAAATAGATGTAATATTATAGGTTGATAGCCTTGAATCATGTGGTAATCTTGAAATTATGCTTAGATAAGAGTAATGTCAGTGATCTCACATGATGATAGGGAGACCTAAGGGTTTCGAAAACCTATCTTGACACAACACTTCAAGACCTATGCCATCCCTGGGTTTCCCTACCAATTCAAGTGCTTAAAGATATTTTCTACCCAAAATGCCTAATCCAACCTACACAATCTATTACAGAGGTGAAAGACCTATTTGCCTATTATTTTCAGTACAGACAATGCTTTCTTGGTGTGAGGTATTCTTCTTTGTCCTCACTGTGTACCAAGATTCTCAATATCCAAGGCTTATAGCCTTCTTGAGCCCGTTATCAACCCTCCTCTTTAGGTCCAAGGTTTTGATTGCTTAGTGCTCAATTCTCCCTTCTTTGTTTTTCACCCCTGTCTACTTAGACTGCAACTTGCATACCTAGCCGGGCTATAGCAGAGCTCGCCTAGGACAAGTTCTCATTGTCTTCCATTGACAATCCAATCACTAACACAAACAGAAACAAAAGAAACAAGGTCTCTTCTTGATGGCCCTCCATGACTGTACAAGGAAAATGCAAGGGCATCAAGACAGATACATCTTGTACAAACAGAAACAAAAGAACAGAAATTAAACTGTCTACTCTACTGCAAACCAGATTATACAAGTACTCTATAGACAATATACAAATGGATTCAAACTGTCAATGTTTCTATTATCAGAAGTTTCTCTATTACATTCAATGTATGTTCTTCAATCTTCCATGTTTTTCCACCTTCTCTAACCTATCTACAAAGCCAAAAATAGTTCTTATATTATTCGTCATTTCTCTGTTATCGGACAGTTAGGGTTTTCTGTCTGTTTGGTTAGGTTTTCCATTCGTATTGCTCCTTCGCATATACATTCGTTTGTATCATACAATACTGAAATATGCATTCACTTTATCATCGGCAAGATAATCTATTGTCTTATTGACATATACATTTGCTTTACCTTTGGTAAGACATTTGCTATCGGTGGTGCCTTCTTATTTCTAGCTGATACCCATCTTCTCCCCGATGAGTCTTCCCTTCACACTTGTTGGTGTGACTTTCAACATCAGCCAACGTTCAACTTCTCCCGCCGATATCCTTAGTCACTCCGATGAGCCTTGGCCCTATCCCGTTAGCCAAACTCTTTCCCATCAGCGACACCTTTAACTTCTCCACCGATGTCATATCTCACACCAATGTGCCTATCATTAACTAGTCGTCGGTAAGGCTTCTTACATCGACCTAACATTCTCTCCATCTCCCGATATGCACCTCACGCCGATATGCATTATCTTTGCTTATACTTCGGTGAGACCTACAATCTTTTTATCAGTGGGACACCGGCTATCAACATAACTTCATAAAGCTTCACCGATGAGCTCTCTCACTCTGATGGATCCACTTTGTATATGCATAAATTACTTGATATGCTATCAAATGAACCTATGCTTGCATCAATCCCGTGCCTTCCTAAGTTAAAAACAAAAGCATTACACCAAAAATGCGTTATATACATATGGGCTCACTCCAAGCCCCTTGGTGCTCCTGCGCCACATGACCCCTCTAATTAGTTGCATACAAAGGATGCAAATAGATTGGAGGAGAGTAGACAATAAAATAAGATAAACCCAATAAAGGTTAGTGATCATGGAAAAGATAGTGAACTATATAACACCTAAAATACAATAAGTTATGCTTATGAAAGTACCATAAATCATATCCAAGAATATGCCCCTAATGATACACCTAATAGTGTAACATATGTAAGTATGTATGTATATGCATATCAAATATATATGTATATGTATATGTTTATGTACATATGTATATGTATATGTATGCGTGTGTATCTATTAAGTGCTAGATATCCTACAAGATCAAGCAAAGGTGAGATGTCATATCATGAAAATCATGAACCTCATAATCATGTAAGCTAGCAAATTGGGTTAGTGTAAAACTTGTATAAGATAAGCATGAAAGTTGTAGATGAACTTGTAACTATGGAAAAAGATAGGCATTAGTAATATATGCAATCAAAGAGATAAATATAATCATGTGAAGCATATGAAATATAATAATGGACTAGTGCAAACTTGTATAGGATAAGCATGACAACCATGGATGATCATGTAATCATGGCAAATGATATGCATTAGTAATACATGGGATCCAAATTTTAAAGAGATGTAATATAGAAATAAAGATAATGTTAACTTTTACATTACATTACATTAAATGTATGAGTTAGGTTGAAAGAATGCTAATTTGCATGAGACTAAAATATAGAATCAAAAAACTAGATTCAGAATTGTAAAGAGCAAGAAGAAAGGTACCTAGCACTGAAAGATGAAGTTCACTTCCTTGAACTTTAATGTGACATGTGGATGTCTATGCTATGCATTGTAGTCCAAATTACGTGTTGTCATCCTAATCTAGAACTGTCATCCAAAAAAGTTGTAAAACTCAAAATTTTCACCAAATTTTGAACCTACAAGCAAACCTACTGTTATGTCAGAAAATGTCCCCTTGGGGGCTTTTCCCTCTCAAGGTTTAGCTTTCGGGTCTTTAGAATGCATTTAGAGCATCTTGTGTGTTAATTTTGACTCCCGATGAGAAACCCCTGAAGTCTTATGGCAAATAGGACCTAGGGGGTGCTATTTTAATGATCCCTGAACATAAACAAGGGGGTGGACTTGGGTGCTAGTGCCCTAGTCCTGCCCTATTTTAGGTCTGCACTAAATTTTAATGTCAATTTTATGACCGTTATTTAGGTCCTATGCCGACATCTCAAGTTTGAATTATGAAATTCTTAGCGGTAATGTTTGTAGTTACATATATAAGCATGATTAGATTTCATTTACAAACTAGATGGAAATTAGATGCACTTTATGTATACTTGTGATTATAGAGCATTCAAAATATATTCATTGTGTTGCAAAGCAGAGCATTGTTATTGTGTTTGTATTTGCAGATTTGGCTCCATCTCCTCATGGCATGAAGAGCATCTTCCTTCCATGAGATCTACACTTCAAGGTGATATCTATTATGTTTTCAATTAATTATCATTTGGATCTTTACCTCTATCCTATCGGGATAGACACTCTTATCTGACAACGATGTTCAAAAGACCTGAATGTCTCTCTAGGGCTTGACCGAGGCAAGCCTCTAAACACCACAACCCCCTCCCACACTCCTTTGTGATTGTAGGTTACAAGTACTGAGTTTTGTGGAGTGGAGTTGTAGAAAGGAAGTTGCAGCAACAAAGATTCAGGATCTGAGAAGCAGAGGACTTTGGTGAACATTCCTAGACTAGGGCATTAGTCCCTATGTCCTCTATTTTTCTTGAGGTAGAAACAGAAGATACAGTGCAGATCAGTGTCGAGAGAAGTTCTAGATTTCGTGACGAAAAATGTACCTTGGACTAGGGCATTTGTCCCTGTGTCCCTAACTTTTTCACTTTCCGGGCTTCGAAAAATAGTGAGTTAGATATCTCTGTCCTTTACCTTGGTCTTAAAGGATTTGTTGTAATTCAATAATTTGCTTATTGTTTTCCTTATTTAGGGTCTTAAGTGAAATGGAGCACTAAATTGAGATATTCTATGATACATCTAAGCTTTTGCATTGTTCCATGTGGCGCCCTAACCTAATAGGTGAATGCTCCTACTAGTGGAGATTCAACTCAGTTGATATGCCCTTGAATCTTTGTGGTGAAGGGAAGATTTGTCTTTGAAACTTAACTAAACCTAAACCCCTCTTTTTACCACTAAACATTTTGGTGAACCCATGTTTTTGGACTTTGTGGCACCTTTCTGAGTGTTGTTTAATAGATTTGCATTCATTCATCTTATTGCATTCGAAAAATTACAAAAAAAATTGGCATCTTAGGCTTTCATTTTAGCATAATTTGAATTATTTGGCATTTAATTTCATTAAATTTCTATCATTTTCATTAGATCTGATTTAAATTATAGAAATTCATTATTTAATATTCACTTGCATTGCATTTGCATACTTAAATTGTAAAAATTGCTTGAAATTGTGCATTTTTCATAAAAAAACTAGTTTTGCATTAGCTAGGGTTTGTAGTCAAAATCTTGTTTCAGATTTTACTACACTTTTCAAACACTCATTAGGACTGATTTCTAATTGTAGTGTTGTATCATAGTGGTTTTCTTGCAAAATTTCATGTCTAGGGTTTGAAAACCT
Organism: Cunninghamia lanceolata; assembly: GCA_027924645.1. Lineage (NCBI taxonomy): Eukaryota > Viridiplantae > Streptophyta > Pinopsida > Cupressales > Cupressaceae > Cunninghamia > Cunninghamia lanceolata. The sequence goes on along the minus strand of BSBN01000973.1, from coordinate 4,443,604 downwards.
TGCATTTTCACTAGATTTGGCCTTATCGTCTCTCTAGAATTGCATCACAAGCATGTTGTAAGGGATTTTGCTGCATTAATTGGCTGTTATTAGGGTTATTATCTTCTACCCCTCCTCATATTCCTTACAAAACCCTTTCTATTAGGCCTTTGCATTGGAAGTTTGTGAAAATTTGCATATTTTAGCTATATTTTCACTAGGATTTAACTTAGATTGGCACTATAGGCATGTTGTGATGGATTTTATTGCATTAGGTGACTTATATTACTGTTATAATCTTCTTTTCATCACAAATTTCCTTCACAACACCCTTTCTCTTACTCATTTACATTGAGAATTGTTGAAAATTTGCATATTTTAGCACATTTTCACTAGGTTTTGACTTGTCATCACTCTAGGTTTGCATCAAAAGTGTGTTGTGAAATATATTGCTTCATCATTGGACTGTTATTATACATATTGTTTTTTTTCCCTCTTGAAATTTTTCACAACACCTTTCGTTTCATTCATTTGCATTGAAAAAAGTTGAAAAATCAAGCATTTTAGGTCATATTCATACATACTTTTGCATTTGTTTTTGGCATAAGTGTTGAAAACCTTTTGAAATCTGATTTGGCATTCATCTGAAAACATACACATGGCTTCTCACTACAACAATAATTCTAGGCTTTCTCTTAGGCCTCATTTGAAAACAAGAGCCCCTGAACTTGAAATAACGTTTACACCTCGTGACAAAGAAATGGTAGATACTGAAGGGCCTCTTTACATTACAGTGAAAAAAATGGAAAGACCTATGGATGGAATGCTTATAGACCCTAATTGTATGACTAATGTGGTAATGGAAGAGTTTCTTCTTAAGCATGATTTGGCACAAGACTATTACCAACTATTGGATTTGAGAATTAAAACACATAATGGAGCTTTGATGAATACATTTGGAAAGATAACATTGTTGGTCTCGATTTATGATAAAGACGTGGATCAGTTATTTGATTTTATCCCCTTATCTGACCTCTTCCATGTAAAACTAGGACATCCATGGCTTAAGGTTATGAATGTCGTCCCTTCAACTATTCACAAATGCTTAAAATTCCCTTTGCATGGAGAGATACGTACTACCGGTTGAAATTCATATCAACCTCCGGCTAAGAGCAAGAATTTCACTCTTGCTTACTTTTGGCCGCAACCTAGCACAGACCTTAAGCCACGAAGAGACCAATCCTTCCTAAACTACAGACGATACAAAGCAAAACAACTAGCTAGAGTGGTCAAGCCTCCTTTACAAACAATGAGGTACGAACAACATATATCTGAAGATCCCCTTAGAGCAAAAGGAAAATGACAAAATGGCATAAGAATTACACAAGACTACTATAAATATGATGAGATAATTAGCATGATAGATGTTGATAAGGAAAAAGTTTCATAACTCACCTCATCCACGGAGAGATGGTATCTATGCTGAGGTCCCTCCCCCGTCATCCTTACAAGGATCGAGAGGTTTTCATCAACAACAAAACATTCCACCAAGACCAATGAAATTTGAACATGGTGCTTCTTCTAATGTGCAAAACCCTATGGAAAAACCTGACAATGTCTTTGAAGAGATAAGTGGTAAGACAAGAAGGAATAGACAAGCAAAAGAAAGGAGGAGGAGAAGACAAGCTTTTGCCCAACAAATTGCAACTCGACAAGAAAACATTCAACCTAACATTGAATCAAACATAAAAAACCTTAACACTGAACAATTGGAAGATAAGAATAAAAGTTGGGCCATGGTACCTTACACACCTCTTTCCTCTAGCATCCGAGATTGGGAAGAGGATGATTTGCTCGATGACAACCCTTAGTTTGGTTGTCCCTACAGGTAAGTATTTCTAACCCTTTACCTCTGTGTTGTGTTTCCCCCGTGATGTGTTATGTGTTGTTTAGGCCTCCTAGGATGACCCTTGATACTCTCGTAAGGTCAAGGATACTGGGAGACTGCCTCTGTTGTGACCCTTCTTCTATTTGTATCACCATTCTTCTATATTACTTCTCCTCTATTTTCATTATTGTGTGGTGTGTCTTATGGACATAGCATTGCGGTTGGTGACTTGGGGCACCCTCTTATGTGATTGTCCCTAAGGCACTTGTTTCTCCTCTCTTGATTTATTGTTTCCCTTCCTCTAGTGATTCTATCTAGCTAGCGGATGACGAAAAACATATTATACAGATGTGGACCTAGTGTCCCTTTGGCGAGAAATCAAAAAATGGACCTAGTCCATGCATGACGATGAGGTTGATATATATTAGTTGACGCTTGACTAGTAAAATCACTCTGTGTGATCTTGATGTTGTCTTATCGCACTTACAAAACATAACAATACTGCTTCTCCGTGCACTTTGTCTATCTTGGATCTAGCCTTGCATTGTTGATTATCATGATTATATGGATGCTAACACCTTTTCTTACAGGAAATTATCTGTTTGTGGGAACATTGGTGATCGTAAAGTACATGTCACCTCTGGGGGGCATGGTCTTTGCGAGAGCTCATGTTCCCTTGTGTGTTTTCTCTCTACCTTAACGTGCTTGATATCAGTACACGATATCAACCACCTTAAGGTGGGGGCATATATAAGGTAAGTTGTCTGATTTAGATGTTAGTAAAGTGTGTTTGTAAAACTTGAATCTATTGCAATCATTTAAGCCCTCTTCGGAGGCAGGATATCACGTATATCCTTTTTATATTAAGCCCTCTACAGAGGTGGGGATGGTGTATTTCTTGAGAAGATTGCACAATTCTGTCATTTTCTAAAAGTCCTTTGGGGAGGCGGGGAGTGGATCTGAGACTATCTTAACCCTTAAGCGTGTCTTTGGCAATTGTTGTGGTGAAGCCAAATTGTCAGTGTGTGCTTGTAATGTGCCTAAGATGGCTACGAACCTAGCAATAGGTTTCTTTCATCGCTTGTATGTCATGTTTTCTCTGTGTCTTCTATGTGTGTGTGTATGGCGTGTTTGTTCCCAAGCATAGTCTTAAAGACTAGTGATGATGAGTCCCTCCTATGCTTTGGGATTTGTTTGGCATCCTTGATTTGTATGGCGTGTTTGTTCTCAAGTGCAGTCTTAAAGACTAGTGGCGATGAGTCACTCCTGCACTCTGAGATTTGTTTTGCGTGTTTGTTACCCCATATGTAATCTTAAAGACCGGTGGTGATGAGTCCCTCCTGCATTTTGGGTTTTGTGTTTACTTTCTTGTACTTGCATTCTACATTTCATATATGAGAAAAAGGAAAGAAAAAGAAATAATCACTACATTCACTATGTTTTGTGTGTCTTCAATGTTGTCTTCTCTGTGTTTTGCATGACTGTAACTATCTTCTCCATGTTTTGCGTGCCTATTACTGTCTTCAACGTGTTTGGCATGTCTTCACCATGCTTGGCATGTCTTCTGTGTTTGTTGACCGTACTTTAATTCATGTATTGGCCTTGCATTTATACATATATTAAAGTGGGGGCTAAATGTTATGTCAGAAAATGTCCCCTTGGGGGCTTTTCCCTCTCAAGGTTTAGCTCCTATTTCTTTGGAATGAATTTAGAGCATCTTGTGTGTTAATTTTGACTCTCGATGAGAAAACCCTAAAGTCTTATGGCAAATAGGACATAGGGGGTGCTATTTTAATGATCCTTGAACAGAAACAAGGAGGTGGACTTGGCCGCTAGCGCCCTAGTCCTGGCCTATTTTGGGTTTGTCCTAAATTTAAATATCAGTTTTATGACCGTTATTTAGGTCCTATGCCGACATCTCAAGTTTGAATTACAAAATTCATAGCGGGAATGTTTGTAGTTGCATATATAAGCATGATTAGGTTTCATTTGCAAACTAGATGGAAATTAGATGGACTTTATGTATACTTATGATTATAGAGCATTCAAAATGTTCATTGTGTTGTAGAGCAGAGCATTGTTATTGTGTTTGTATTTGTAGATTTGGCTCCATCTCCTCATGGCATGAAGACCATCTTCCTTCCATGAGATCTATACTTCAAGGTGATATCTATTATGTTTTCAATCATTTATCATTTAGATTTTTGCCTCTATCCTGCCGGGATACGCACTCTTATCTGACAACGATGTTCAAAATACTTGAATGTCTCTCTGGGGCTTGACTGAGGCAAGCCTCTAAACACCACAACCCCCTCCCACACTCCTTTGTGATTGTAGGTTACAGGTACCGAGTTTCGCGAAGTGAAGTTACGGAAAGGAAGTTGCAGACAATAGAGATTCAGGATCTAAGAAGCAGAGGACTCTAGTGAACATTCTTGGACTAGGGCGTTAGTCCCTGTGTCCTCCATTTTTCCTAAGGCAGAAACAGAAGATACAATGCAGATCAGTGTCAGGAGAAGTTCCAGATTCTGTGATTCAAAATGTACCTTGGACTAGGGTGTTAGTCCCTATGTCCCTGACTTTTTCGCTTTCCGAACTTCAAAAAATAGTGAGTTAGATATCTTCGTCCTTTACCTTGGTCTGAAAGGATTTGTTGTAATTCAATAATTTGCTTACTTTTTTCCTTGTTTAGGGTTTTAAGTGAAATTAAGAACTAAAGTGAGATATTGTGTGATACATCTAAGCTTCTGCATCGTTCCAAGTGGCAACCTAACCTGATAGGTGAATGCTCCTACTAGTGGAGATTCAACTTGGTTGATAGGCCCTTGAATATTTGTGGTGAAGGGAGGATTTGCCTTTGAAACTTAAATAAACCTAAACCCCTCTTTTTACCACCAAACACCTACATGTGGTTAAACATCTCTCAAATACTTGTAGCTGAGGACACCAAAAGTCTAGAAGTTTGAATGGAAGAAGTCTGGAAGTTTGATGATAACTCACAAAAGGGGTCAAGAGGAATGTGAGGAAGGAAGGGGAACTGAAGGTGGAAATGTTCAGTTTAGGAAAGAATTTATGTAAATTAGGTTTGAAGGGAAGATAAAGAAATACAAAAAAGATTGGAGGTCAGGAGGTCAGAAGAAAATGGCTGAAGTCCAGAGGAACTTCGAAAGTCTGAAAAATAGAGGAAAAATGAAGGGGAACAAAGGGACAAAATTTGTGGAAATGTGGAAAGGGACGAGAGGACTAGATATCGAGACATGAACGTTGAAGTCCTATAGTCCGTCAAGATTATGTAAAATGAGAAAATGAAGGGAAATGAAAGGGAATGAAGGGCTTGATAAATATGTAGTGATTTCAAGTAGGATTGGGTGGGAGGTGAAAAGGAAATATTTGATAGTCTAATGGATATCCACAAACTAGAGGAAATATGAGAAATGAAAAAAGGCTAACGACTTGGTAGAGTTTTGTAAAACTTTTATGCAGTAAAGGAGGGAAGGACATGATGGGAGATGAAGGGGAAATGTCTAGTAGTCCACTAAAACTCTGTAATTCTACAAAACACTCAAAATGACTTAAAATTCCCAACACTTAGAACTTTCTTAGATTTTTGGAAACCTCAACATATGATAGGAACATGGGGAAGGTAAGACACAATTTTAAGAAAAAATATGACCACTTGGTAGAACCCATTGAAGGAAATATTAGAACGGTTATCAATGATGGGTAAAACAATTTCAAGACAACAAAGGGGCACTAGACTTAGGATTTTGCAAATTTTGAGACCGGCTAAACTAGGCTCCAACACTATGTAAGTGATTCCTCCAACTACACCAACTCCCTTGTTTATTATAATTTCTATGCTACACTCTCCACCTCTATTTGTTACTCCATTTCTACCACTTTGATCCATCAATATAATAATGTTGCCTCCATCACCATAAGCACCACTACTAAGTCCACCACTACCATAAGTGCATGTTATTCCTTCATTGATGAGGTAAGAAGTGTTAGCGCAATCCATGGGAGATCCAGTTGATTCAACAATTCTATCTACATTTAAGCCCCTGCATCACTGACCATAACCAAACTAATAAGGCAATAAAAAAGCCCTACTCCTAGAGGTTTTTTTCCTACTTAGGACCCTAAATTTTTATTTAAAGATAATTTTGTCATTTATAATGCTTTGGTTAAGCTCACCTAGGAACCTCTTTATTAGGTTGAGAGCAATGTTTTGCTTACTTCTTCTACTGGGATGACTATGGAAGAGAAGGACAATGGCTCTTAAAGGGTGGTTATGGTGCTTGAATTCATGACCGAGGCATCTTGGCTACTCTTTTTTGTGGTGTTTTGAGCTATGTTGTGACACATCAAAGCATCATTGTGCTAATAAACTTCATGTAGAATTACAAAGTTTAAGGCTACTATTAGGGAAAGAAAGGCAACAACACAAAAGGTTCTCATTGATATGGTGTTGGCCAAGGCTCATGCCAATTCACTACAGTTCATCATCGATACTTAGGATGCCCATGTCATAGTATGAGACTTGTATACACCAAAATCAATTACACATGTGCCAATTAATGTTGATTGGATGATAATGCCAACTCACTATTATAGAAGTGGCAAGAGTTGGTCAAGTGGTAGGGCATTTACTAGATTTGCTTCTTCTTGGGGAAGTAGCAAGTAGATGATGGGTAGAAAAGGATCTCTAAACATACGACAAGGAGCTCTATGGGTGCAAATGAATGTGATGCAAGGAGTGTTTTGTGGAAGAAAGTAGTATCTTGTGTAGGAGTGTTTACTTATCAGTTAGTTCTTTGCAATGCTTTTGAACGAGTGTTCTCTTATTAAATGGTTTCAAGAAGAGATTCTTGTTCAAGAACAATAGTGGGAGTAATATGTAATGTCCATCCTAATCCACCTAGGAATGATTTAAGAAAGTATGGCCTTAACCCAAGTCACATATGCAATAATATTGATTGTGGTCCTTAGATTAAAGTCAATGAGTCGATCGGTTTAAGTGTTTTGTTCAAGTTTCAATTATTTGTTCTTGGCTTGCTTTGTTGTTTTGTTCAAAAGATTGAGTTTGATTCTTTTAACTATTTTTCTTTGTTGGATAAAGCTTGTTTAGATGTGTAACGTCAGAAAATGTCCCCTTGGGGGCTTTTCCCTCATAAGGTTTAGCTCCTGAGTCTTTTACATGTATTTAGGACATCTTACTTCATAATTTGGCATCCTGATGGAATAAGCCCTAGGTAACATGACAAATGGGACCTAGGAGGACCCCTTGAGTTTAACCCTGCCCAAAATAGGGGGAGGACTTGGGCACCCGTGCCCTAGTCTTGCCCTATTTTGGGGCAGTCCCAATTTTTGGGTGTCAGTTTATGACCATTATTTAGGTCCTATGCCGACACAGTAAGTTTGAATTACAGAAATCTTGGCAGGAGTGTTTGTAGTTGCATATAAAAGCATGTTTAGGCATTCATTTGTAAACTAGATTTCAAGAGATTATGTTCATGTGATTTTGGCATCCTAAAGGTGATTCAAGGCTTTCATTGTGTTGCAAGAGCAGACTTGTGTAGTTTATGTGTTTGTGTTTGCAAATTTGAGCATCCATTTCATCATGGAATGAAGAGAATCTTCCTCCCATGATATCCTCACTACAAGGTGACGTTATGTTGTGTTTTCATCATTATTTCATTTGGATTTTTGCCTCTGCCTCCCTAGGCACACACTATCTATCTGACAATAGTGTTAGGAGACTTAAGTGTCCTCCAGGGCTTGACTGAGGCAAACCTCTAAACACCACAACCCCCTCCCAAAGTTTTGTGATTGCAGGTTACAGGTTGTGGAGATGGACAAAGTGAAGTTGCAGGAAGGATCAACAAACATCAAGGATTCAGGATCTGAAGAGAAGCAGGACACTGGAGCCTTTTTGGGACTTGGGCGCTCGCTCTTGTGTCCTTCGCAATCAAATTTCTAGAAACAAAAGTTACAGTGCAGATCAGTGTCAGAAGGAGGTCAGGATCCCGCAAAGAAACTAGTACCTTGGACTTGGGCACCCGCTCCTGTGTCCCTGACTTTTCTACCTCGGAACCTCAAAAATAGGTACTCTGTGATTTTATATTTTGCTTCCCTCTGCAAGAGCTTTTTCCGTTATGCTTTCGTTTACAATCATATTTGCATAATTAGGGTTTTATTGGTCAATTAAGCATAAGAAAGAAAAATTGATAATTAAACAACCTAATCCAAGTTTCCCTACATCTCACAGTGATCTAGGGTATGATATTTAATTTCCACTCGACCCTAGATCCTTGAATGTATAGGGTGAAAGGAGGATTCAAACATCTAACAACACTAAACTAAACAATCCCAATTTTACCCTAAACATTTTGGTGAACCTGTGTTTTAGAATTAAATTGCAACTTGCTGAGTGTTTGTTTTTAGATTTGGATTGATCTCATTCATTCATATAGTCTTTCATCTTATTGCATTGAGAAAATTACAAAAAAAAATTGAAAACCCTAGCTTGCATTTTCATATAGATCACTAAATTGCATCAGTTCTTTCTAAATTTCCCCAATTCATGATTTTTGCATCAGATCTGATATAAACTATAGAAAATCACAAAAATTCAATACTTTGCATTGCATTTTCATCATTAATTTGCTAGGCTTTTGTAGAAATTTTGACAATTTTCATTAAACCTAGTAATTCCAAAATCTAGGGTTAGTAGGCAAAATCTTCTTTCAGATTTTTCTATTGATTTTAGAGGCTCATTCAAATTATAATTTGGATTTAGTCTTTCATTTTGGTGTAAATTTGTATTTAGATTTAAAATATTTGCATTTTTGCATTAAAAAAATTTAACAAAAAACTAGCAATTTTCATGCATTTTCATTAAATTTGCATTCGCATTTTGCATATTAGAGCTTGGAATTCATTTTCAGATCTGAGTACACTTCATTTTCATCATAAATTAGACTTTAAAACATTCATATAGCATTTTTTCCTAAGATCTCAAACCTAGGGCTTGAAAAACACCAATTTTCACTAAATTTGGCCTTATCGACTCTCTAAACTTGCACCATAGGCATGTTGTGAAGGGTATTTTTGCATTAATTGGCTATTATCAGGGTAATCATTTTCTTCGCCTCCTAAAAACCTTCACAACACCCTTTTAACAGGCTCTTGTATTGAAAATTTGGTGAAAAACTACACATTTTGACTATTTTTGCCCTAGGGTTTGACCTAGTTTGCACTCCAAGTGTGTTGTGATCAATTTTATGGATTGAGGTGACTGATATCATTAATTTTATTTTCTGCACCTCATGAAATTCATTACAACACCCTTTTTTCTAGGTCTTGGAATTGAAAAACCGTGAAAAATAGCCCATTTTTGCTATATTTTCACTAGGGTTTTACCTTAAGTGGCACTACAAGTGTGTTGTGTTGGATATTTTGACATTAAGTGGCTGTTATTACTGATATAACTTGTTTTATATCATAATTTTTCTCACAACACCCTTTTTTATGCTCTTTTGCATTGAGTTTTGGTGAAAAAAGTGCCTATTTTAACATATTTTCACTATATTTTGACTTGTCATTATCTTGGATTTACATCAAGAGTGTGTTGAGAAGGAGATTATTGTTGTTTTGGACTGATATAAGACATATAATTTGCTTCCCTTGATCAAAATCCTTACAACACCCTTTGTTCACCTATTTGCATTGGAAAAAGTACAAAAATAAAGCATTTGAGGCTATTTTGGACATATCGTTCTGCACTTGCCTTTGATATACTTTTGGAAACTTCTAAAATCTGATTTGGGATTGATTTGAGAATTAAAACATGGCCTCTAATCACAACAACAATAATAGGTTCCCTCCTAGACCTTACATGAAAAGAAAAGCACCTGAACCTGAAATTATGTTTACATCTCATGATAGAACAATTGGAGACACTAAAGGACCTCTTTACATCACTGTGAAAATAATGGGAAATCCTGTGGATGGAACTCTTATTGATCCTAATTTCATGACTAATGTTTCCACTGAAGAGTTCCTCTTTTCACATCAATTAATGCAGGGTTCTTATGACCTCTCAAGCATGATAACTAAGACACATAAGGGAACCTTTATCAATCCTTTGGGTAAGATATCATTGTTGGTAACACTATTTGGAAAACATGTTGAACAATGGTTTGATGTTGTCCCTATTTCTGACCTCTTTCGTATTAAATTGGGACATCCTTGGCTAAAAGAAATGAAAGCTACCCCTTCAACAATACACCATTGTCTAAAATTCCCTTTTGATGGACGCATGATTACCATCCCTCGCAACAAATATAAACCTTTGGTTGACAGAAAGCATTTCATATTCAATTATTTTTGGGATAAAAATATAATGCTCAATGCTTCTATACATGAAATGACAAAATATAAACAACCCACATGTGAAGAGAATTTTAGACCAAAAGGACAAGGTCCCTATGCTGAGGTTCCTCCCCCAAAATCCTTATAAGGATTGGGAGGTCATTGTCAACAACAAAACATTCCACTGCGACAAATGAGATTTGATCCCAATGCTTCATCTTTTAAATTGCACAAGCCTGTGAAAGAGGATAGCCCTATCTTACAAGAGATAAGTGGTAAAAGAAAACGAAATAGAAAAGCAAGAGAAAGAAGAAAAAGAAGAAAAAGAAGAAAAAGAAGACAAGCTTATGCTATAAACCTTGCCGCTCAACAAGAAACACATTGATCCCAACATTGAACCAAACAAAAATGATCCTAACAACGAACAACATGGTGAGCAAGACATGAATTTAGCTATGATACCTTATGTCCCACTTTCCTCCGCCATTAGGGAGTGGGAAGATGACGATGATGATTTGCTTATAGACAACCTCTAGCCCGGTAGCGGCCCTACAGGTAAGTATCTCTAACCCTTTATCTCTCTCGTGATGTTCTTCCCCCGTGATGTGTTGTGTTGCTTAGGCCTCCTGGAATGACCTCGGATTCTCCCGTAAGGTCCAAGATACCAGGAGACCGCCTCTGTTGTGACCTTCTTCTATTTGTATCATCATTCTTCTAAATGGCCTCTTCCTCTGATTTCATTGTTGTGTGTTGTGTCTTGCGGACATAGCATTGCAGTTGGTGACACTAGGGGCACCCTCCTACATGACTGTCCCTAAGACACTTGTTTCTCCTCTCTTATTTATCTAGCAAGCGGATGACGACAAACATTTATACTGATGTGGACATAGTGTCCCTTTCGAGAGCAATCAAAAAATGGACTTAGTTCCTAATATGACGATGGGGTTGTATATTTTATCCGACGCTTGGCTAGTGGAAGCACTCGTGCTTTCCACGTAGTAAATTTGATGATGTTTCTATCGCATTTACAAACCTTAACAATACTGCTACTCTATGCACCTTTGTTTGTCTTTGAATCTGGCCTCGGTGGTACTCGATTCAGAGAGCTTCGTGATATAGCCCCATGGTTATCCTCGAACTCTGAATTCATAGTATAACCTTGGCTCTTTGTGTGGTTAATCATATGCATTGATGTTGTTGTTTATCATGATGTTGTATACACTAACATGTTTCTTGCAGGGATGTGTTTGTGGGAACATTTGGTGATCGTAAAGTACATGTCACCTCCGGGGGGCATGGGCTTTGCGAAAGTCTATGTTCCCTTATGTGTTTTCTTCCTACCTTAATGTGCTTGATATCGATGCATGATATCAACCATCTTAAGCTGGGGGCATATAAGGTAAGTTGTCTATTGTAGATGTTAGCAATGTGTTTGTCCTCAGATGCAAAGACCTGCGCGATGAGTGCATCATGCATCCTGAGTTTGTTTGCAATCAATCAATCAATCATGTAAGCTCTCTGTGGAGGTGGGATATTGAGCATATCCTTTTTCTTAAGCCCTCTGTGGAGGTGGGGATGGTGTATTTCTCAAAGCAGATTGCATCATCTTGTCATTTTCAAAAGTCCTCTATGGAGGCGGGGAGCGGTTCTGTGACTAACTCAACCCTTAAGCATGTCTTCGGTGATTGTTGTGGCAAAGCCCAATCGTTGGTGTGTGTCTGTAATGTGCCTGAGATGGTGATGAGCCTAGAAATAGGGAACACACCATCGCTTGTCTGCCATGTTTTCTTCGTGTCTTCAAGTGTGTGTGTTTTGGTGTGCTTGTTTTGTGTGGCATGTTTGTTTCCCCATATGCAGTATAAAGATTATCACCTTTGAGTTGTGCTTCCTACATTTTGGGAGGTTTTGCGTGTGTGTTGCCCCATATATACAAAGACCTGCACGATGAGTGCATCACATATTATTGGAGGTTTGTTTACTTTCCTGTACTTGCATTTGCATTTCATATATATGAGAAAAAGAAAAGAAAAGAATCATGCTTGTCTTCCATGCATTTACTGTATTCTCCGTGTCCTACGTGACTGTAACTATTTTCTCCATGTTTTGCATGCCTGTTACTATCTTCTATGTGATTGACATGTCTTCTCTGTGATTGGTGTGTTTGTTGTGTTTGTGACCATACTTCAATGCATGTATTGGCCTTACATTTATACATACATTAAAGTGGGGGCTAAATGTAACATTAGAAAATGTCCCCTTGGGGGCTTTTCCCTCATAAGGTTTAGCTCCCGGGGCTTTTATTGCTTGATTCTGCTTGACCATTTCCTTGTGGGTGGTATGGTGATGCATATGATAGATTGATCCCATATTTGTTGCAAAAATCAACAAATTCACCTGATCTGAAACACATAGCATTATCAGTGACTATCTTGAATGGTACTCCAAACCTGATGATAACATTTTCCAGTATGAAATCCATCACCACCTTACTTGTAGCTTTCTTAGTTGGAATGGCCTCAATCCATTTGGTAAAGTAATCAGTTGCCACTAAAATCCAACTGTGTCCCCCACTTGACTTGTCTGCAATTTTCCCTATGAAGTCAATTCCCCATTGCTGAAATGGAGCATCCACAGTTACAGTTCTGAGGGGTAAAGCACCATCATATCTCAATTTTCCTGAGAATCTTTGGCAAGGGTCACACTTCCTCACTAACCTTTGTGCATCTGAAAAGAGAGTGGGCCACCAATATCCTGCTCTGAGAGTCTTATGAGCTGTTGTTTGAGCAGTATAGTGTCCACCACACAATCCTTTATGCATATCAATCAAAACATTGTTAGCCATATCCTCATCCACACATCTTAGCAGCACACCATCAGGGTTTTTCCAGTATAGCTCACCTTGAACAATAACATACCTAATTGCATGTAACTTTAAAGTCCTCTTTTGACTGTCACTGAAATGGGAAGGACAATTCAGATTTTGCAAGTAATAGATAATATCCTTGTACCATTCAGATCTTGATACATTTACATTCTCATTTTGGACTGCATTAACTTGGCATGCTTCCAAGTTTGACTGTGCCATCATCTTGGCTAATCCTTGCCCTCTCACCAACTTGGTAATTTGTATGTCTATGTTGAACTCTTGCAATTTGTTTATCCATCTGCACCTTCTTCCAGTCACCTCTTGTTGAGTGAATATGTCTTTGACTGCTGCAAGGGGTACATATGCAATTACATGTGATCCTACCAGGTATGGTCTGAAACTTTTGATGGCTCTGACTAGTGCATATGCCTGTTTTTCCATAGTATCATATTTCAACTCAGAAGCCTGCAAGGACATACTGAAGAAAGCTATGGGCTGTTCAAACCCATCCTTATTTTTCTGTAACAAACATGCAGCAATAGTGTGAAAGGAAGCAAATGAAAACAATTGGAATGGCCTAGAAAAATCAGGTGATTTAAGAATAGGGGCCATCTTGATCGCCTCTTTGATACTCTTGAATGATTCTATTGCTTCACTTTCCCAGTTGACAGTTGCATCCTTCTTCATCATCTTGGAAATGTTCCTTGTGGTTTCTGCAAAGTTGGGAACAAATCTCCTAACAAAATTTATCTGTCCAAAGAAGGACTGAACTCCTTTTACAGTTTTTGGCATTTGAATTCTGTCAATAGCAGCCACTCTCTCTGGATCTATCCTGACTCCATCCTTGGAAACACTGTGCCCTAGGAGTTTTCCTTCAACTACCCCAAAAGCACACTTCTTTGGATTTAAAGAAATGCCATACTCCAGTGCTCTTATGAAAATCTACTCTAGATGCAAACAATGCTGCTCTTCTTTCTTTGAATATGCAGTCAAGTCATCCTGATATACAGCCAGGATTGAATCAATCAACCCTGCAAAAGCAACATCCATTGCTCTTTGAAATGTAGCACCTGCATTTGTTAGTCCAAATGGCATTCTAACATACACATAAGTTCCCCATGGAGTGGTGAAGGCAGTCTTATACTGTTCTGATTCCTTTACCTTCACCTAATTATAACCTGAAAATCCATCCATCATGGATAAGAGTTCACAACCAGTCACTCTCTGCAACATAGCTTCCATATTAGGCAGTGGATAGTTATCCTTTAAAGAGGATACATTAAATTTCCTAAAATCAACACAAAGCCTAATATCACCGTTCTTTTTTCTGACTGGGACAAGGTTAGACACCCAAGTTGAATGTCTGATTAGCACAATTATTCCAGCTTCCCTAAGCTTTTTGAGTTCCTCTTGCATCTTTGGAGCTAAGGTAGGATTAATAGGTCTTTGCCTTTGTCTAAATGGCTTAGCTCCAGGATTCAATGGGATCTCATGCTGGAATAGATCTTCCCTATAGGCTTTTAGGTCCTTATATGACCAAGCAAAAACATGTTTATACCTTTTCAGTAATGCAATCAGCATACCCCTAATGTGTGGTTTAAGCTGCTTACCAATATATACCTTCTTAGGGGCCTGAGATGTCCCCAAATTTATCTCTTCTAAATCCTCCTTGTTTGTGGGAGATGTCTTTGTGACCAATTGGTCTCTACTGTCAAAAGCTCTTTCCAAAGCTACTAACCCTCTAGGGATTTTATTAGTCTTCAATTGAATTATCTCTTTCCCCATAAGAGTTTCTTTTCCATCTATAGTCTCTACAAAAGCTTGGAAATCAATTTCTTGACTCTCATATTCATCTATGCAGTGCAGAAAATTTAGCAAGTCCCTATCATCATTAAACACTTGCCAACTGCATATATTTTCTGGTACTGTAAGACTGATTTTAACTTCTACATTTGTAACATCTGATAGAGTGATGTCATCTGGCCTTATTGCAACATTAGCTAAGAAATCAGCCATAACATTTTTTGATCTCTCTACGCAGCCTATTGAAAATGCATCAAATAGTTCAATGGTATCCCAAACAGCATGCTTGTATTGTTTCAATCTTTTGTTTTTTGAAGCATACCTATCTCTAATTTGGGATACAATCAGCTCAGAATCCCCAAATACTCTTAGCATTTTGATTCCATGTTTGAGAGCTATATTTAGGCCTAAGATTAAAGCCTCATATTCTGCAATGTTGTTTGTGCAAACAAACCTCAGCAAGAAAGAAAATTTGAGGAGCTTACCAGTTGGAGACAGGAAAACAACTCCAGCTCCAGAGCCTTCTTTTGCACAAGCTCCGTCAAAATACATGGTCCACAGACCATGCTGGTCCAGCTCTTTAATGCAGACATTTTTCTTTTATCTTCTCTATCATCTAAGACAACCTTGAAGTTATCATAGTTAGTGTTTACAAAGCATATCTGTTCCTCTGCTTCTTGGTCTTCCACTGTCTCTAATGATCTTTGTTCTCTGATTAGCTTAACATCCCTGCCATTCATTGGAATCATGGCATATGACAGGTCCAGCTGCATACTTCCACCAATTAGTGCTGCCCATCTTCTTGACAGCAACATGCCATACTGTGGCTTGATGTCAACCACTGTTATATTCATTTTATATCTCTTTTCAGGAAATGCTGCCAGTTTGAAATCTACATCCTTCATGATTCCAATAACTGGTACCTCTCTGGCATCCATAGCGTAACATTTTCCACATGCCTTGTCAATTTTCAATCCAGCTTGTTGCATGATGGCCAAAGGCATGACATTTGTAGATGCTCCAGAGTCAAGCATACAATTTCTGATTATTTTTCCATTTATAACCAGGGATACATAAAATGGTTCCACTTGTGAAGGACACTTTGTCATAGTCACTCCTAAATAAACTTCAGGAGCCTCATCTTCTTCATTACATATGACATGTTTCTCACCCTGGGTCTGAACATTTTGTTTAGCTTGAAAAGGCACCCTTGAAATTAGGGATATTGTCCTATTTTTGATCTCTTCAACCTTCATCAGTTCCATAAGTGGAACAGAGACTTTTACCTGGGAGAGGACTTGAGCTATATCAAATGGAGCATAATTTTGTATAACAGTTGTAGCTTGCTCCACAATCTTGTTTTTATCCTGAACTGATTTAGCTTTTACTTTCATAGTTCCCTGATCATCATTCTTGTCTTGGGAACCTTTGTTTTGATCTTCAGCCTGAGGGATTCTATTTTCTGGTCCTTGGGATTCATGACCTGTTCTGTCTAAAATTCTGTTTATTATTAACCCACTGCCTTTTTTGTGGTTCAATTCCTTTATGACCATGCACTGGCTGACTTGCAGAAACATCTTCTGGCTGATGTGAGCTGCTTAACTGAGCTTTACCTCTGAGATTGTAGTTACTCTTGACTTGTGCCACTGTTGTAGCTGTGAAGGCCCTAATTTCCTCATCAGAAGGTCGTTGTAAGTTACTCAGAAAATTGTGTGAGCTCTGAACATACACATAGTTGTCTTCATTATTTTCATCATAAGAATCCCGTTGACAGGCCCGAATTCCATTATCTATATTCTCATCAGCATCATAAATGGGGTATCTATTGTTTGTGGACATCGTATTAACATCATCATCTTGCACATAATGTGGCTCATTGCATTCATTACAAGATGTAGCATTATCACACAAGGATTGAGCAATCATACACTGTGACTGTGAATGTGGCATCTGACAAATTATACACCATGGAGTATCATCAACAATATTTACAGCTTTCTTTAGAGGATCAGGAGTTTCTTTGACATATTGAGCTCTCTGATTTGTCCTATTATGTGGGAATATAGGCTTACCATTTTGCCAATTGGTATTATAAGGCATATCATGCAATGATGGCCTCTTTTCCTGCCTTTGATGGACTTGCCTATCATGACCTATCCCTTTTTCACTTCTAGCTAGTCTGTAACTTAGGTCCTTAACAACATTTGCTAATTTGTCTATCTTATCTTCAGGGGCAGATGTATTACCTTGAGTGTTCTGAGGCTTGTTTGGATTCTGCAGAATTTTCACATCATCCCTTCTGTTAGTCTTGCCTAATGCTTTCTTGTTGTTCTCAATATTCACTGTAATTCTGAAAGCATCCCTGATAGTAGCAGGACTTTTATCTCTTAATCCATATGTAGTTTTTGCATCAAAGGCGTTGATATACAATATTATGCACATAGGTTCATTTGGCCTCATGTGATGTGGCAATTTGTTTAACACTTTAGTAAATCTTGCATTAAAATCTACAACCTGCTCATTTGACCCTTTAGTGATACTGGTAAACTCATTTACAAAAAAGCTAGGGTCAGTTTTGTCACCATATTGCTTAGTAAATACCCTTTTAAAATCATCCCATGATGAAATACTCCTGTCAGGCAGATTCTTATACCATTCCCTTGCCTCATCTACTAAAGATTGCATGAATGACTTCATGAAAACATCCTCATGTTCAACCTCAAAGTTATCCATGACATTTTGAAAAGCTTTTAGATGATCTTCTCCCGACATAGTGTTGTTTCCTGAAAATTTAGGCACCTACAGCCTTAGATGCTTGTCAATGGGGTTAGGATACCCAGGAATACCATCGAATACCAGCTGTCTGAATCTATCTAACTGCATGGGCTGTCTGTCAAACTAATTAACATTGATATTTCTGTTTGCATTCTAGTTTCTTACATTGTTTAGTGGTATCCTAACATCATTCACATTTTGTCTTTGCTCATTGTGCTGATGTTGCACCTCATTTCTCTGTTGATGTCTCTGCACATTTGCATTCTGAAGGGTAGGAATTGAATCATTTTGGGCAGTCCTTAAAGCTTGCACTTTCTGCCTCATGTCATCTCTGATTTTCATGGCTTGCAGATACTCTAGTTCTGCTCTCAAATTTCTGATTTCTTCAGCTAACTGTTCTTCTTTAGGCATAGAGGTAGACGGTCTCATACCATTCTGGTCATCATCTTCATCATCCCTTAGAGACTCTGCCTCTTCAAACCTTTCACTAGGGTCAAGAAATGGGCGTTCTTGGAACACCTCTGACCTCATTCTCACGCTACCACCCTGTTGCCTCTCATATGCACCCTGAATATCAGCTTCTGCATTTGAAAAGTAAGGCACATGCTGTCCTGATGGCCTAGGGTTATCTTGCATATCATCACTTTTTCTGGGGGAACCCTCGTGACTGACTGAGATAGCTCCCTTTCTTCTGTACATCATTCTTCTTGTTACTGGTAACTCTTCAAATAAAGGATTTTGTTGGGATCTTCTCCCCTGCATATAAATTTTACTTTAACCGGTTGGGAGATTACTTCGGAGTCGCCACCTATTACTAGGAACTGTTTTCTTTTGAAAATTAGGGTTCTTTCACAAACTCCCCAGCGGAGTCACCAATTTCTGTTGGCAACTTGGATGGGTCACAAGATATAACCCTTTCTCAAATTTCCTTCCCCAGTAGAGTCGCCAATTTCTGTTGGTGACTCGGATGGGTCACAAATATATCATCTTTTATCAGTCCTCCCCAGTAGAGTCACCAATTTCTGTTGGCAACTCGAATGGGTCACAAGATATAACCCTTTCTCAAATTTCCTTCCCCAGTAGAGTCGCCAATTTCTGTTGGCGACTCGGATGGGTCACAAGATATAACCCTTTCTCAAATTTCCTTCCCCAGTAGAGTTGCCAATTTCTGTTGGTGACTCGGATGGGTCACAAATATATCATCTTTTATCAGTCCTCCCCAGTAGAGTCGCCAATTTCTGTTGGCGACTCGGATGGGTCACAAGATATAACCCTTTCTCAAATTTCCTTCCCCGGTAGAGTCGCCAATTTCTGTTGGTTTATTCCCAGACTGGATGCTTATTCCCAGATTTCCCTACAAGGTAGCCATCAATTATCAACAAGATCTCTGGGCTAGGGGCCAACAGTATAGGAGATAGACTCTATATTTTATCTCCTCTTCTTCTTCAGGCTCTGCAAAACCTAGGGGGGTATTCCCTACTCAACATCCATGAGGATATGCATACAAAGGCTGGGATGCTGACAGAAAGCAGATAAGTCCTCCTGTAAGTAGACCAAAACTGAAAGATAAGAGCAAAGGGGCCAGCTTTGGGCCTATTTGCAGTTGTAGACAGAGGACTGAGGATCCTAAAACTAATTCTAATGTCCTAAAGATTGTTTTAGATTTTGATTTTGATTTTAAGCTTAGATGCAAAGCTGGACATGGTTGTAACACAAACACAAAGCAAGTTTGGTGCCTATCCAGGGCCTGGAGTCAGTAGACATACACCTGTGAACGATCAGCATGAACAGCTAAAACTAGATTTCAGGGGGACATATGTGGTACCTGCCTTACAGATATCTCCCAATACAGAGTGTTAAGCTATCTATACTTATGGCATCCCTACTGTAGTATACCCTTCCCAATGTTCAATCTGAGAATAATTTAATCTACCCCTTGAGCAGAAGTTAAGAGATCAAACATTCAACACAGGAATTCTATGTTCTAGAGTCTCAAACATTGCTTAAATATCCAGACTCAGAAGAAAGATACATGCAATACTGGAGATAGAATTAACAAAACACATGCTAGCATAGCATTTCTCATATAAAATTAACCATGAAATCAGTGGATTCATGCAAAAACATACAAGAGATACATAAACTCATAGGTTTAACTGTACAGAGCAACCAAAATGAACTGTATTATGTTACAGAGCCAAATATTCAACTTTCAACAACCAAAAAATGAGTAACCCTTCCTGTTTAAAACAACCAGAAGGTGTACTCACAGAAATTAATTACATGACAAAATATCAAAATTCGCCAGATACAGATCCCACCAAGGAATGGCGCTCATAAGATATTAATGCAGCAGACAAAGAGGGGCCTCGAGCCATGCGCCACCATCTGAAAGTCTTCATCCCCGATCAGGCAACTTCACTGTTTGTACCATCGCCCATACCCCTGCACTGTCGCCATTGATGGCTCAACTACCCGCAACCACTAGGAAAAACACCGCAGCGTTCAAAAAGAAATTCCCACCAAAACATGCTTTGCTCAAAGTTTGAAAATATACAGGGGAATAATCCCACATGCATGGTGAGGAGATCACATCAGTAGTTCATAAACATGGTCGCACACACGATAGGTGTCGAGCATTTTGCCACGCTCGACACACAACCCTTCGCCAAATACCCATCGCCGTGACACAAACCATCGGCCAACTCCATAATTCTCCTGCCGACCTTACTAGTCTCACCGATGCAAAACTACATACTCCACCTCCGCAAGCCTCCGTCGGCCAGACCACTACCATCGGAGCATCCTGAAAACCTCTGGCCAACCCACCAAGTCTCACCGATGCCTACATCACAACTCCATCATCGACCAAACTAGAATTGTCGGGCAAACATCTCAAACCTACGCCGAACACCTGCCATCATGTCGATGAACTATGGCCTCATCCTTCTGTCGGCCAAACACACGCCGATGATACCATCGGCCAAGCACCACTCCATCGGTGAACCCCTCGCCGTCTTACCTGATAGCCCCCATCATGCCGATGGCAAATCTCCATCGGTGAGAACAACACAAAAGTCACCCCGACATGCCGAACATCAATTCCCCTATCGGCCAGACCTCCCCCTGTCGGTCTAGCATAAAATTACCTCACCGATGAAGAGCGTTACACCGATGAACACCTCCCTACCACCAACCTGATCGCCAAGAAGCCTGCGAGGTCATGCCGATGGGCAAGAAGATATAGGTTTTAAATGAAGAAACCCTCTAAACATGCAAAATCAACCTCTAGGTCAAAATGAGCACCAACAGGTAACATGACAAATGGGACCTAGGAGGACCCCTTGAGCTTAACCCTATCCAAAATAGGGGGGAGGACTTGGGCGTTCGCGCCCTAGTCCTGCCCTATTTTGGGGCACTCCCAATTTTTGGGTGTCGGTTTATGGCCGTTATTTAAGTCCTATGCCGACACGGTAAGTTTGAATTACAGAAATCTTGGTGGGAGTGTTTGTAGTTGCATATAAAAGCATGTTTAGGCATTCATTTGTAAACTAGATTTCAAGAGATTATGTTCATGTGATTTTGGCATCTAAAGGTGATTTAAGGCTTTCATTGTGTTGCAAAAGCAGACTTGTGTGGTTTATGTGTTTGTGTTTGCAGATTTGAGCATCCATTTCATCATGGAATGAAGAGCATCTTGCTCCCATGATATCCTCACTACAAGGTGACATTATGTTGTGTTTTCATCATTATTTCATTTGGATTTTTGTCTTTGCCTCCCTAGGTATGCACTCTCTGTCTGACAACGGTGTTCAGAGACTTAAGTGTCCTCTGGGGCTTGACTAAGGCAAGCCTCTAAACACCACAACCCCCTCCCAAAGTTTTGTGATCACAGGTTACAGGTTGCAGAGCTGGACAAAATGAAGTTGCAGGAAGTATCAACAAACATCAAGGATTTGGGATTTGAAGAGAAGTAGGACACCGAAGCCTTTTTGGGACTTGGGCACTCGATCCTATGTCCTCTGCAGTTGAATTTCTAGAAATAGAAGTTACAGTGCAGATTAGTGTCAGAAGGAGGTCAGGATCCCGTAAAGAAACTGGTACCTTGGACTTGGGCGCCTACTCCTGTGTCCTTGACTTTTCTGCCTCGAAACCCTGAAAACAGGTACTTTATGATTTGATATTTTGCTTCCCTCTGCAAGAGGTTTTTTTGTTATGCTTCTGTTTACAGTCGTATTTGCATAATTAGGGTTTTAATGGTTAATTAAGCATAAGAAAGGAAAATTGATAATTAAACACCCTAATCCAAGTTTCCCTACATCTCACAACGATTTAGGGTATGATAGTGAATTGCCACTCGACCCTAGATCCTTGAATGTATAGGGTGAAAGGAGGATTCAAACATCTTACAACACTAAATTAAATAATCCCATTTTTACCCTAAACAAGATGTAAATTATTTTTGTTTTCTTTTGAGTTTTTAGTGTGCAAGAAATCAATCTTTTGATTAATGCATGCAGCTAAATGCGATTTATTTTTAATATTTTTCAATTATTTTAAATTAACTATTCCAATTAATTAATTATTAATAATAAATCAACTAGAATTAACCAAGTCAAATGAATTACTCCTCTCAAACTTTGATATAATCAATTAAATAAAAATCACTAATTAGTCACACAAAATCTCTTTAATTTAATTAAGCTAAAACAAACTAAAAGCCTTTCTTTTTTGTGTTTTTTATATTTAAAGTAATGAAATGTAAGCAACTAATTCAACTAAATTACTAAAATCAATGAATTAAATAATCAACACCAAATTAATTAGATTTCTCTAATTTTGATTTAGAATAATTAAACAATTAATTAAATTTAATTGCTTGTAAATTTAATTAAACTTGCAGAGTAAATGGAAACACACAAGAAAGAAGCACAAAAGAATCAAACAAAATTTTTCCCTTTCTTCTTTCTAAAAAATAGCTTGAATAGATGACTTTTTAAAAATAAATCTTTTACAAATTGCTTCTTTTTCCTTTTCTTTTTAGTTTAGTTTGTATCCTCTATGTTGTTTGTTTGTTTGTTTTGGTTTGAATGCTAGATCCATTAAAGGGATTCCTAATGCCTCTTCTAAATACTTTGAACAAATTAGAGGATTCCAAAGAATCCCTTTGGGGAACCCTTCTTGGAATGGAGAAGTAGTTATAACTTGTGTGATTAAACATTTTGATTTCCAATTTCCTATGGAGCATCAGAAACTTTTACAAATAATTGAAGCAAAGAGCTTTGAAGCGAGATTTCAAAAGAAAAACTTTGTATTAATAACCAAAGGGTTCTTGGAAGCACAAATCTTAAATAGAGAAGCTTTTAACTAGATAACTAAGTAAATTTAAATCCAAGCAATTCCTAATAAACCATGTCTAATATACTCTCCTAAAAACAACTCTTTCATAGTAACACGAACTTTCAAATTTCACAAATAAAGTAAACTAATTAACAAGAAATAATTATATATAACAATCAATTTAAGAAATTTGCACTCAAGACTTGAGTTGTCACAAGTGAAGAGCAGATTTAATGTAGTAAGATGTCCTTAGGTATTCCAATAATTTTCCCTCTCCTCCGACCTTCAATTGGTGGTAATAATCTCCAAGGCAAAGGGATACAAGAAATTATAAAGGAAGAAATGATGGTTTCTTTTAGGGGCTAATAGTGGCATGCAAGGATTTGGAAAAGCTTCAACAAATTGTAATGATCTTAATTTCTTAAATATGGATGCTTGCTTGCAAAAATCTAGACATTTGGTTAACAAAACATAAGTTAATAATAGATATGCCAACAAATAGGAGTTAAAGATAAAGTTTACAAATCAATACTAAGTTGAACACACACTAAAACTAAAGTTGAACTTGTGAAATTAAGAAAAAACATGCTTACAAACACTCAAAATGAGTTTGTTGCCGATGAGTCCAAAAATGGGTATATTTATAATATGTTTTTAGTTTATTTTACTATTCCTTTTCTTCCCATTTCACTACCCATTCATCCATTTTTACCCCATAATAATTATGCTATGATAATTTGGTTTCTTGGGATTTTTACAGGACTTAATAACTTTTTGATAGAAATTAACAAGAAGTTAAAATTTAAGTTGTTTGCTAATAGTTTCCATAAATATTTGGTTGCTTTAGAACTATTGTTCTAGCAAGTTATCATCAACTTCAACAAGTTTGGTAGTTTGACTTTAGCAACAGTTTGACTTCGACAACAATCCGACTTTGGCCACAATGTTAAATGATAGTTGGAGCATGAAATTAAGGGTGGTAAAGATGTGATGTGTTTTACATGTACAACTCGTCCAACCTCTTGTTTAATATATGTCGTATCTTATAAATAACACCCACTTTATCCACCTTCCTATTTACGTATTCCAAAGATTCTTTTTATTTGAATCACAAACAACTTTGTTGTAATAATACTTTATGATGAGTCAGGAATGCATGTACACATTGGGGGAATAAACTATAATAAGAGAAAATAGAATTTGGATATCTCACAAATATCTAGTGAGATCTCATATATCTAAATTAATTGGGCAAACTAATTTTATGGGATTATTTTTATCACATCCTATCTTATTTTCTTATAGGTTGTTGAGATGAGTCTCTCTCTATATAATAGAAAGCACGCATCATAAAAAATAAAAATAAAAATAATTTAAGGAAATAAAGAAGGGGCAAAGGAGAAAGGAAATTATTGGAGATTATTTTATAAATATTTCATTTTAATAATCATATTTTTATTTTTTATTTTTGCATAAATTCTAGATCTAAAGAGGGTCACATATCCCAATCTTTTTGAAAAAGGATACACCCAGAAATATTGGTGGTGGATGATTCTCCCTTAATGGTAAATAGATTGTTAGTTTGTGTGTATGTATTTAAACTCTATTTTAATGATTTAGAGTGTGAATTTTCTAAGTATATTTAATTTATATTTGTTGTGATGCAAGTTTCATTTTATTTCATTAATTTAAAGTTTTAAGAATTTTTTAGATTTATGAAATTATTTTTCATAGATTAGTAATTCTTCTTTTCTAATCATCATTCTTTTATTTGATCTTACTCCTTAGTTTAGATGCATTCATTTTAGGTACCGAACTTGAACGTCTATGCCTCTAGTGCATATATTTTGCCAACACAATCGTAAGTTTATGACCTTAGATTTGATAAGGGTACACTTTATCCCATCAGTTACTATATAAAATTCATCACTTTATCAAAGATTCATTTGCCATGATGAACTCGCATTTGTTGCTATAGGGAAGTTGCGAACTCATCACTATGGGAAGAAAAACTTATTTTTGCATAGAACAAAAATATAGACACTTGGTAGATGATAAAAAGTAAACATAAACAACATGTGAGGAGTCCCAAGAAGTTGACTTGGTCATTTTACCTTGGAGATATCAACTGAAGATCATATTTTTATGCTTTATGCCATGTACTTGCTCATGCCTTGGATTTTTAAGTCATAGTCAAACTTGCCATGTAGGCCCATTTAGTTTTGGGCACTTATAAGACTTGGTGGTCAAACACAACAAACTAGAGCATGTCACACTTACCGATGGTATTAACTAGTCTATTACACGACTTCATGCGTTGCAAAATCATATATATATATATATTTTAATGCGCTTGGTAAACTTTTTAACGTGACCGGCGATGCTGGTGCGACACGCCCTTCGGCTCCATGTGAATGCTTTTGCCCGGAGCAATGAACCGGTGAGGCCACAACATGGGGGACCTCATCCCCTAGCAAGAACACTTCAAACCCGCAAGCTCGTTGGCCCAGCAAAGGCGTAAAGCCTGCGAGCTTGTTGGCCCAGCGGGGGTTTGAACTCTGGTGGCCGCTACTACAACCGAGTGAGTTAACCACCGAACCACGCCCTTATCGATAGCGTTGCAAAATCATATTGTCAATAAGCGTTCAAACTTATTTTCCCTAGCATAACTATTGATGTTTCAACAGACCAACTTACGCAACAAGTTGGTAAATTAGAGAAGGTCATCCACTATTTTCTTACATCATTCCACATGTACCAAATCAATTTACTTATAATGTTGTTGACCAACACCAACACTAAAAGATGAAATGAACAAAGAAGAAAATTGTCAAGGAAGAAGTGCAATGACTCAAGGAGCAAGAAACCCAAATTGTTGAGAAGTGTTGTGAGTTAGTCAGTTACCTAGCCTTTTAGAAGATAAAATGTGCAATTTAAATAGGGATCTCTCATGTAAATTTGTATGATTTTGCTGCATGTCCTTAAGTGGCAAAACCAAGTCGAGACACGCCTTGCTTGTGAAAAAGAGGAGCTCACCACATTACGGTCCACTTTTGTTAAGGATGGTCTTTGTGCAAAAGAAGTCACCAACATTGTTGTGTAAGTGCAAGCATAATAAGATCATATTGATTTGCACCACACATAATTCATCACCGTTTTGATTGACCTACCTTAGTTAGTGTGTGTTGAGATCTGACATATGGTCAAGATTTTGTAGGACATAGGTACACAGTTCCTCACTAATCCATCATTTTGGTGTACTCAACAAACATGATGAACAAGGTATTGTAAGCCTTATTGTGGATGCTATTACTTTCAAGCCCACTATTACAACCATGTTCACATGATGCCAATAGGTTTTGAGGAGCTAGATTTTGATTGCTAGACTCAAGATCATTCAATTATTGATTCCTCTAGTGTAACATGTTTTAGGTTTTTAGGTATTTCTTCTTTCTATTTTGTGGTCTACTAAAGGAGAGAACACCTTATTACACCAAGAGGATGTTGCCACCATAATCTTTTGTAATTTCAATGATGTATAAGTGCACCACAGATGTAATAGTTAACTTATGTTTAGATAAATTGATTAAAACACACATTTAAATAAACATGAATCACGATGCACATATGTTAAGTGAAGTTATGTATAAGTTACTAGGGTTTGCATGATGTAGATAGTTCATAATTCTTTGTAGCATAATATAAGAGCATGATGCATGCAAAGAAGTTAACTAAGTGTTTGCATGTCAAATGAACGATTGGTTGCACTGGGGTAAAACACCTATAAAACCCTATTGATATAATCAATGAAGTAGTATTTATGAACATGACAAAGCTCTCAAATGTATGTTATGCGCATGGTAAATGTTATATCATATATGTAACTAGCAACACATGTAGGTTATATATGGGCTACAAAGACTCTAAGCGTGTGCTTCAGGTGAGACTAAGAGGTGGATGACAATGCACGAGATGTCCTGAGTGTTTAGCCATGGTCTAGTGTATGCCATAGGTGAAATGATTAATAATCTGTAAGACACCAGTTTCTCAAATATAGATCACACACATGCCTAAATAAAAGAGATTCAGATTTGTGACCCTAGGTTTAGGTTCATGCACATGTTCAATTTTGCATTCGTAGAGATCACTTCCACACTTATGGAAGTGGACTATACAATTTTGTAGTTAGACTTTTAGTTTTACAAGAATTGTCTAACAAACCCTAATTTTTTAATACCATGATGAACTGATTCCCAACATCTATGACAATAGTTTCTACATTGAATCTAGAGCAAATACCTTTTTATTATTTTATTTAATTCTCACATTAATTACACAATTAATTGCATTGTTTATTATCAATCCTAGCTCTAATATCTAGGTTGATTATTTATTTGATTGCTTTATTTATTTAATTAATCTAAATATTTATGTAGTTGTGATTTAGTCCTCTTTACAAATGCGTAAGGGAATAAAATCCATTTTACATAAATCTAGGCCAATTAAACATATGCTAATGATAATAGCACAATTGACCTAGATCTAATTATGAGTTGGGTCAATAAATATGCAATAAATATTTAGAAAACAAATAGGAGGATATATGTATTTAGATCTAGGAATAACAATGAAGAAATATTGTTGATGTTACACTATAATCATTTGTCATAGGTACAAAAATTAATGATCGCAATCTAGAAGAAATTTCAACCTTTGTGTAGGTTCATAATTTGTTGTTGTTATGATCAAAGTCCCTTGGGTTTGAACACGAGTCCCACAACCTTGAATTGATGTGTGAGAATGAACTTGGCCATGTGGGGATGAATTGGTAGAATGTGTGTGCGAAGATTTGTTTGCCTTTGCCTTCTTTATGTTTGAACCCATCAAGGTGATGTTTACAAACACCTTAGAAAAGACTACTAGATCACTAGGGTCAAGTTCTCCTAGATCAACTCCCTAAACATAATGACTTAACAACTTCAACTAAACAACCATAGATAACATTCACACATGTATAGATGACCTATATGATTCAGGTTCAATGCATTTTTTGTAAGCTCTAAATCCAAATGTTTATAGAATGATTGCTCCTCTATATTGGCATTTGAATTAATTGCACAAATGAATGTCTTTCAATACCAAGACATATCAATAAAACACACAAAACACGTGTTTAAGTCAGCTCACAACGACTAATAAAAGAGAGCAAAAAAGTTGTAATTTGATTTTGAACATTTAAATTAAGGGTTAGATTTCATGCTTCTCAAGATTGAACTAGGTCAATCATACACCACACAAAAACGAACCAATGAAAGGAAATGATTAAACTAGAGGTAGGGAGCAAATTTCTAGAAATAAGTAATAATATGGATAGATAAAATGATGGATATATTAAGTTTAGTGTAAATGAGAATGAGATAAGGTTGAATATATAGAAATAAGTGCAAATAAAGATAAAATGGATAGAGAAGAACATGAACTAACTTTTGAGTGTGCCACTTATCAATATACTAGCACTTGCACCTATAGGAGGTTCAAGGAATATGTCGATAGGAACAACTGATGAGTTTAGAAAATTTTCTGGCGTGAGACAATTTTCCGAGCACTATAATGCTCACATATAAAAACCTATATGCTAATAATCCTCTTAAAATGTTCTATCAAAATAAAACCAAAATTAAAGGATAAATGGTATGACTAGGGCTTAAATTTGACAGTTGTATAGTTGTATTTAGCCATTTTTGCTGTAAAATACAATCAAAATTTTAAAAAGACTGTATCATATGAAAGGAAAGATTTTGGACAAACTGTCAAAATTTACATAGGATTATGCTGATATATATATCTGATTTTTATATAATCTACTTATACTAAGATAGGTCATAGTATTTTAAAGGCAACATTGAATAGATAACTGTCATAAAAAAAATTGCTTGACAAACAAGGTCGACTGTCAAATTTAAGACCTGGGTATGACTATACAAATTTCACAATTGCAAACTATAAAAAAAAATAGATACAAATACAAACATAATCCAACTTACTTTTAAAAAGAAAAAAAAAAAATTCCGGATTCTCTGGGAAAGGGGCCTGTTCGAGCTGTACGGACGTCTCAAATATATAGAACCCAAACTCACCGTTGCATTGTTGGTGTTAAAGGTGGAAGGAAATAAATAATATTTGATAAAGCAGATTTAGTTGAAGTAACGAGAGCGGCAAGGTAAGCAGAAGAAAGGCATGTCCACAACTAAGCAGTTTGCTCTGTGTAAGATTTGCAGGTTAAATCATAATAAAGGAAAGGGTCACAAATATTCCTTGAATCATAAGAAATGCCTGGCCGAAATACTCGCTAAATTCTTCAAGAAAATTGAAGACGTTGTCTACTTCGTGAAGAACCCCACGCTCCTTCACCCTCAATACCAACATCGCAACAACTTCTGGTGCGTCGTCTGCGAGGAGGAGATTCACGAAACCCACAGTTTGTTTGCCTGGTATTCTTTATTCCCTTTCCTCCTCAAATGCACTAAATACCCAACAATTTTGTTTTCTTAGTTCACTATATACTCATTATTATCCCTGTAGTATAATGCCAATAAATTGCACGAGGGGGATGCGATCCTGGTGACTGTGGAATGGTATAACATACAGATTCCTCCTCTTTTATGTCTCGCATATCAAATTGTGTTTGCATTCTTTAAAATTAAGTCAATAATATTAAAGATATGGGTTCAGCACATCGGAAAGACAATGGAAAAAGCGTTGCAAAAATATTAATTTTAAAGAGCTAGGAGCAGCTGCATAATCAAGGGTAGACTTAGACATGCAAATCTGTCTGATAAGCACAAGAGCTCACACAATGATGGCTTTTTTCATTAGAAGAAAAAAATACATAGATTAGAGTTTTCTCTTAATATAAACTCTGTAGGGAAAATCCTCAGGTTTAATGAACATAATAAGCAATGTAATGTAATTAGCCTAATGTAAAGCTGTGTAACATAATCTAGAAATCTGGAATTTACACAATCTGGAAATAAACAGACATAAAAACGCTTAGCTGATTTTGGCAGTCGACAGATAGCTGTCTACTGTTTTGATTGAACAACAACTCAAAATCAGGACTTCTTAGATGCGTTGAAAGCAGAACGAGAAATCTAAACTGGGTCGTTCTTAGAATTCAGCCAGATCAGATCCACGAATGCAGAAATGAATCGGATCGGACCTGTGAGTACAGAAATGAACCTTGCCTGCCTGAAGAATTCAACCAGTACTTGGGTTAATGAACTGGCAGAAAACTGCTTGTTGTAATTCACTTGCCTCGACCTTTTGATATCCAAGTCTGTAAAGGAACTGGCAGTGCTTAAAAACACCTTTAGGGAATCTGTTGAATCACGAGGGTCATGTTCTCCTCAGTCAGACCCTAGTTGGACTGCTTCAATGGTGATGAACCAAAATCAATGACAGCAAGCAAGCGTGCAGTGGACCTAGGATAATGTGATGCTCTGATAATGCTGCTAGAATGCTCTCCTAAATGCTCCATAACAATTTCTTTGGATAACCCTAGCACGCTCCTAGATGATTTCAACAATTCAAAGTGAATGAATGAATGATTGTTTTTAAATGCAACAACACAGCACACAAATCAACACAAATGTGTGCTAGGTTGGTTCACAAGTTCACAACAGCTAGTGAAGTGGTTGGCAATGTTTAAATTTGAATTTTGAATTTTAAAATTTCAAATTTCAGATCTGCGAGTGTGGAAGTGACTTGGGTCAAGTCTGAACCTGCAAATCTGATTTAGGGTGGCAAATGTTAGGTCTAGGGATCGAGATCAAATCTCTGGGGATCAATGATAAGGGGATACCTGCAAATCTGATCTAGGGTGGCGAATGTTAGGTCTAGGGATCGAGATCAAATCTCTGGGGATCAATGATAAGGGGATACCTGCAAATTTGATCTAGGGTGGCGAATGTTAGGTCTAGGGATCGAGATCAAATCTCTGGGGATCAATGATAAGGGGATCAGAATGTGGTGATGTCATGAGCCAAATTTATGCAAGAATATGCCACTTATAACCTAGTTATTGTATTTAGGAACTCTAATCAAAGCGGGCCCAAAACATAAGGAAAAAGGGCATGCGCATGCAATTTCCACCATTACAATATTTTCACCATTACAATATTATATTATGTTTAGGTTCACAACAATGTTCGGGCTATTGCTTCATTTGCTTGCTTCTGTTCTCTAATATATTCAAGCACTTGAGATGTTGGCATGGGTGCACCTTTCTTTCTTGGGCAAGCTTTGATGCCCATTCCAGGAATGCCACACAAATGGGCTTTCACTTAAGTGTATAAGCTTGTATACCTCACATCATATCCACTACAAACCCAAACATATACCCTACCACCTGGAACTTGCTGTATCATGTCAACATACTTTCACAACGGTGAATTTCGGTTTATTTTGAAGCAGGGTTGGCCCACAGAGCTACAACTGGCTGTCGTAATCCCTATGCAACAAGTTTGGAAAACAACACATTCCAAACAAATGAAAACAAAAAATTACATATCCTAACTCATTTAATAATTTAAACATAGAAGAATGAAAACAAAACAAGAGAGTTCATTTGGAAAAGAAAAAATGAAGGACAAAAACCAAAAAAACTTACCTCTTTTCAACAAATCTTCCTCTATGATCTCCTTGGCAGTGAATGGGCTCTTGCACACACATAGGAATAGCAATCCAACAGCTTTGAAACCTTCAATGGTTAATCTTCAGTGCTATTTGTGTAGTGACAATCACGAATGAAAGTTCAACAAGAATGAATGGTTTTTGTCTTTTGCATTCAAAATGAGGTAAAATGAGTTTGTTTTAGTGTTTCAAATGGTTTAGATGACACTTTTAGGGTTAGGGCTCATGTTTTTTGTTTTTCAGTCAAACTTTAAGTCAAAAAAAGAGAAAAAAACCTATTTTTAACTGTGTGTTCACTTGGGTTCTGTCCGGGTTTGCCATGTTTGTTCTGGCTGAATACAGATATGTTTAACAGGACCTTGGACGTCCCTGCAAGTGCACCATTCCAGTATCCAGACCAGGTTCAAATTGGATTTGGATCCGGGCTTGTTTTCTAATGAATCGGTAACATAGTGAAATACTTGAAGGGAAAGTTAACCAGAATACATGGTGTGCGATATATATTTATGTGTGAAATTCAGTTGGGGAAATGCTAATTTCATCGCTCTCGTGATGTCTGAAATTGTCTTTCTCACTTTTTGATCTTAACATGGCATTATTGAGTTACATTTTAATAAAGAGTTTGTTGTCACCTTTCTGATGTAATTATCTTATCTTCTGCAGCTGCAACACCATTAAACATTTGACAAGTTCAGAGCATATGGAATGCTTAAGGTCCTTTTGGGTAGAGAATGGAGCAGACGTTCAGAAGAGAGATAAGTACTGCATTTCTCAACAAGATTTTACCAAGGTAAGATGTACCTTTTTCTTTAACTTAGATGCAAGTATATTTGCCACCAGGGCAGTAGACCTGTGCTTTCTCCATGAGGAAATGATTGGAGGCTTCTTTCATTGTACAGTTACTCACACTTGGCTACCATACCTTGGCTTATGTAATATTGTCAATTCAAAATCAGCAAAGTACAAATATTGAAATGGTTTGTCATCCATTTTGGCTTTACTGATGCCCCTGTAATTTTTGAGGTTTATTAATGAAATCCCTTGCCCTTACACAGGGAAATTTATTATTGCTTTCCTTGATAACATCGTAAGCTTTAGCCTGCAATCCTTCCACAAATTTTAGGGGTATTACCAAAGTTTTTCATTAGCAGAAGCTTTGAATGATATCTTTTCATTTTTTTCAGCTGTCCTATAAGCGGCCAAAATGTTCCCAATCTATGTTTTTTTTCCCTTTCTTAAAATTTGCTAAGTATAAGTGAGAGGGCTAAGCATACTTTCTTGCCTCACTTGTCTTTATGCTCATGTGTAATTAATCCCCACTTCCCTGCCTTTTCCTAAAGTGTTTTTATTTGTAATACATGTGAGTGGACCAAGTGGACTTTCTTGCACCTTTTGCATTTGTGTAAAGAGTGTAACAGCCCTGCTCAATCCACTTCTTTCTTCGTTAAGATCTTTTCAATGTAATTTGGCAGACTGGGTGAAGTTCCTTGCACCTTCTACATAGGTGTAAAGTGTGTAACACCTCATGCCAAATCTGCTTCATTCTATATAAAAAATTTACTCATGTATGGTGGACCTTTTTTTGTATGCCATAGACTTGTGAAAAGGGTGTACCATGTAATGACCTCTGGCAACCCACTTTACCTCTCAATAAATTTTTTGCAATGCAATTTGGCAGGTTGAGTGGACTCCTTTGCATGCCCTGCATGTGTAAAGGTTGTAAAGAACCCTACAAACCACACTCAAATCAAAGGATTCGAAGGGGAAAGCAAAAATCAAAGTAAAGGTTTAAAAGTGTCGATTACAATAAATGCTCCAACCACATCTTCTTCCCTCTTTGCCAATAAAAACTTCTGTCTTGTCATTTTCACAAAACTTTGTTTGAATTCGCTACCTTTGCACCTTTCACTTCCTTTTGCAATTTCCTGCCATTGCCTTGTAAGCATTCCTGGGCAATTCTTGTTGCCACTCTTATTGTGCTAGCTGCTATCTATTGATAAAACGCATGGGCTCCTTCACGAGTTTTAAGTCCTTGCACATGAAATTCAACTTAAGGGTATTAATGACAAGGATTCTATCAACTCCCCAGTTAAAGAAAATCTGGACACTGAAATCAGCCACATTGGTGTTGAAGATCTTAAAGAGAGATTGATGTGTTGTGAAGGTGGCTTGCCCTATACCTATTTGTGGAATAGTGGGTGAATTCAAGCTGCAGGTTAGATACTTTTGTTTAGAGCTCAGAGTTGGTTGTGGCATGTGTTGTTTATCACAATGTGGAAACAAGTGAGGTTTGCAACTTGGTAGGGAAACAGTGGCTCGGTTGGCTTCTGATCACCTTGAAGGTATGTTGGGAATTCCCCCCTTATGAGGAGGTGGTGAACATGACCATTGATGATGTCCAATAGTTTACAACCAAAATACAAAGACGTGCTTGGGCACTATTAACAAGAGTTGGTTGTGATTGAAATAGTCATGGTAAAATGCGCAAAGTATGCCCAAGTCTTTAGTCTCCAATGTCCAACTTTGTTGGGGCTCTATGAAGAGCCATCAAAGTTTTCTGTGAAAGGTGGGAAAGTTGAAGAATTAAGAAATAGCTTTGAAGAGGAACATGAAATATGGGGAAATCGATTTCCTGATGTCAAGAAATATCTAGGATTGCTGTGGAAACTCTAATCTTGAAAAACCCAAAGACAGTAAGTCTTACCAATGGGCCCTTGCCATAGAGTTCAGAATTGATATTGTGAATGAGGGCATTGTTGCTTTTAAGAGGACAAGAGCTGAAAATGTTGACTCTTGATTCAGATACCAGTCTAGATAATCAAGGCAACCTGTGGCCTACCAAGGAAGTTCTTAAATTTCATGAAAGTTGACACCACCAAATCTGCTGAATTTGGCTGCAATTCTGTTGAAGAATTGGTTAAGTTGTCAGTTTAAGTTGGCAATGTGGAATCTCAACAACTTAAACAGGCCAAGCAGGTTGTGATGAATGCTGATTTCCACTTCCAATGGAGTACGAGGGCAAACTTCATGAGAACTCCTGATGAAGAGACTTTGCAGCAGGTAGTAAACAAAGACGAGCTATATTGCAAGGACGAGTCTGCAAAATAACTGATTGGTGTTGAAAAATCCATCAGGTACTAGTGGAGTGAGGAGGACAAGGATACATCATCAAAAGATGCCATGTCATGAAGTGGGTCCCTATGTAATTGCAGTTCTCAAGTGACAGTTAGAAGTTGTTTAGGGAATTTGAGGTAGTTTGTAACTATGCAAAAAATTTCTTGAACAGTATTAGTTGATCATATGAATCAGAAAGGACCTTTTGCCATTCCATTTTGTCAGTATCTGTGTATATGAAATGTTATGTTCAAAGAGAAGAATAGAAATCAAATTCAGAACTTCCAGTCTTGGATTGCATTTCCCTTATGTGTTGTCATTCTCCTTATTTGACAGTAAATAATATATCTCTTTACTTGCAGTTGTGAAGGGCCTAATGCTCTAAATTGTCAAGTTTCCATTGACTTCTTTCGATTGCATGGAAGTATGGAGTCCATTTTTAGTTGGATCAACATGCAATCTTTTCCTTTTAGTTTCATTGCATGTTCCATCAATATCAAATCTTTATGAAATGTGTGCATTAATAACTGTTGTAAATGCCCCTTTTACTTTGTGTAAATATTGAATAATAGCTTCCTCGCTTTAAAATAGAGGGGGGATGTTGTCCTGCATATTGCAGCAAATCCTGATTTGTTTCTTTGACAAATTCATCTGCCAACATGGCCAAACCTAAGGAATTTCTAGTTCCTACTGATGTACTAGTTGTTTTTGGTTTCCTCTAGCAATATCAGATCAAGGCCAAGTTCTGCAAATTTTTGTCCTATGGAGGAGCCACACCTGCAAATGTTATCATATATCTTGGCTTTATTGCAGATTTTCAGCGAATACATCTGGACCCCTAAAAATTTTAAACTGTTGAGTCACACCTACATGTGCTACCACTTATCTTGGTTCTGTTGTCGATTTTCATGGAATCCATGCGAATTCCTAAAATGTTTGAACTATGGAGGAGCCACACCTGCAAAACTTACAAATTTGAAGATCTTTTTATGAAGCTTTATGAATCAAAAGCTTTTATGTCTATGGGGGATATTTTTCCATTAGTCATGGATGTTTGTCCATCGGTCTCCGATGGATTAGCATTTGAACCCTGAGCCTTACCATCTTGTAAGAAAAATACTACTTTAATTCTTGCAGAGCTATAACTAAAGCACTTGATTATCAATTTGCATGAAAAGCAACCTACGCGTTCACTTGTCACCTTGTGAAATTGTGGTTTTGGGAAATTCATTGTGTTTTGACTTTGAGTTTGCTTCAATTGAAATCTTGTCATTGATCATTTGGGAAAATTTATTATTTTTAGTTGTAGGTATTTTGACTGGGGAAGGAAAAATGAGAAGTATTGTTTCGACTTTAACTTAGTTGATGCAAAATTGTACATCAATCTAACCATTGATCATCTTCAATATCAGTCAATTGGAATACTGAATGGATTGCAAATCTACCACATGTTTTCTTTTCTAGTTGACATTTCACTTTTAGTTCTTGATCTAAATAAACATAATATCTTAGATCTAAATAAACATGAACGATTAAAAACCATAAAAGAAAAGTGTTGTGGTCAACACTCCTAAATTCTCCAATTTTGGGACCACCCATTGAATTTAAACATAATTTTGGCCTTTGGTGGCTTTTTCTTTGCATCTCTTAGCTTATATGAATCTCTGGTGTTCATAGATTCCTCGCATTAATAGCTCTTTATTTTCTTTTAATCAAATTTCTTTTTTAAAAGCTATGAGTGCTAGTGGATGGGGATACAAGTGCCAATATTACCTCTGAATATTTTCTCTGAGTTTAAGGTAATTTGTTTCCTGTCATGTTGTTATCCATTTTTAATATTTTGCTTTCTTTGGTTTCGAGCCTTGCTTTTGTTGCAGAGGTGTGCAATTATGGTATTTGTCATCTCTACTTTGAGTTTAAAGTATTCTGATTGTGTGTGGGATTGCAACACCTCTTAATATTGTACACTTCAGCTCACTTTGGTTCACCATCGTTTCTCGGAGAATGACAGTGTAAGTGAGCTTGTGGGATGATGAAACTTGTCAATATCTTGCATCTCCACTTTGTTTCCTCTGTTTTGTCATGCCTTTCTCAAGTCTCTCTGGGCAAGCCAGTATCAGACTTTTGTCACAATCCTGCATCATCATGTCAGACCTTAGGCAGAGGTGTCCATGCAGTGCTTCTTTTTTTAAGAAATGGGATTTTGATTCTGTCAATATCCCATTTCTCCGTAGCTTCCATCAAAAGATTTGGCTCCAAGACCTTGCTAAAGGATGGGGGTGTGTAATGTTAACACTCGTCAAAATATTGCAATCCTTGGGTGTTATAGTGCTGTTTTCTTTAGTGTGTTAACATCAGATTTTGCCATCTTTTTTTTATGACCATACGGTGGGATTTTCTTAGTTGATTTTAATCATTGTTAATGAACCTGAGGTTTTTACAGTCCATGAGAACTAGCAAAAAACTTCTGGTAAAAACAGTGTATGTTTTTATCAATGTTTCGGACCACATTCCATGATCCATCATAAATGATGATTTTTCTGATTTTTCTTATCCGGATGACAGGTCACAGAGTGTGATCCAAAACGTTGATAAAATTAAACATACACAGTTTTACCAGAGGTTTTTTACTCATTTAGTCATTGTTTCTCTGAGTCACTGGTATTTCTTTGGGATTTGTCTTCAAAAAACTTGTGTCAAAAATCTATGAAATTGATTTCTCTTAATCCTGAGAGATAATCCCCATCATATCATTAATAACTTCCTGGGGTGCCATTAAGAACTTTTTAAAACTCCAATTCATCTTCTTCCCTTTGCCATTTGCAAAAAAGATAATTGTGCTCCTAGAGCTCAACAAATTCTTGAAGTACTGTTGCTCTTTTTGGCAAAAATGCACTTATAATTAAGTAAAAGGAACTCTCTAATGGTGGCGTGGTAGGAGTTTAGAGTTCAAGATGAGTAGAAAGCCAAACTTGGACAAATGGAAGGGCATCATTCTCCAACAACGGCAATCTTGGACATTGGAGAACCAAGATTTTGGGAGAAACAAGTATGACAACTACTCATGCATATATTTTCATTTCAAAGGTGCTTCTTTCATGAATACTCTCTTTGACCAACCAGATGTAAAAGGGGTTTATGATATCAAGGTCCAAACTCCTAGTTTGCATCTACTTGATTTGAAATCTTCATGTGCCATGATGCCCTTAGATACCTTTTGGTACAATTTAGAATAGAAAGATTTATGGCCCCTTAAGGAACTACTAAGACCTATTCCACAAGGTCTAGTTTATATAGAATATATAGATTGCCTCATCCACAAGTCTACTTTACACTTGGATAAAGCAGTGGGCTTCAAGCTATAATTTGCATTCTGTTTTAGAATGTTGGGTTGATCTTAATGTGGCCTTGCCCCATGGGACTCCTTCAAAGAAATACACCACTAGGAGTTTTAAAGTGGATGTTAGAAATGTAATGGCTCCAGTGTAGAGGATTGGTTCCCATCATTTTTGAGTTATGGGAGAGTGGGACAATAATTAATTGGGGTGATATCATCTTTTATATACAGAGAAAAGGATAAGAGAGTATAGGATGGGGAGTGGAGGCTTCTCTATGGCCTCATATCTAGTTGATTGTCTCTATTGAAAACACCAATGAGATGGAACCTCTTTCTCACTTGGAGCTCTATTTAAAAAGTTAAAACCAATTCACTCCCACATTTATCCCTTTTATAAATACAAGTATTTACCTTGTTATACGGACATCAGTGACCACTTTTTGGCTCCAATCTATTCACGGTTCTATGGAGTGCCAAACCCTAGATTATCAAAGGAGGCTATGCATTCATTGAGGACAATGGGGAATTAGTATTTGTGCACGGAAGGGACTTTCATTAGAGTGCATGGATTTATGGAAAGCCCAAATAAGCTTCCCAAACATGTGCTGAATTCTTTGTTGATTGTAGAAGTGGCATATCAAATTATCACTAGGGTCACTAAAGTGTTAAAGAGGACCAAGATATCCATGTTTCACACTTCTCCACTTACAGTGGGTTCTAAGACTGTATCTAATTTTCCTTATGTTGCAGTACTTAAGGATGATGCTTACAAATTTGCTAAGGTTACATTGAGAAGAAACGGAAAATTTGGCAAAGTATGTGCTTTCCTTTAGTTGCATTTAGTTAAAAACTTTTTTGGAATATAGTCTTGAGCATGATTGGTAAGTTGTGGACTTGGGATCCACTCACACATGTATTAAGTATCAAAATATATGTCTTTCTGCATCAGACCCTTGAACAGGGGTGCTTTCAGATTCTAACAAAATGGCTTCAACCCATCACAAGGAGCTAAGCTAAATTAAAACTAAACCTATCAAGAGACTTATGATAACAAAATGGGAAACCTATCTCTTATTCTTCACAAATCTGAGAGTCATCAGCAAAGGAGTTGAATTCTTCCTGGTATCTCTCCATCGGTTCTTCACTTTTGTCCAATCCAATTCAGAGAAAATATCTGAATTAAATCTAAAATCCAGATCTTGTCCCTTGAGGAGACTCTAAATTTTCCACCACACCCTCTGGAGCTGAAGAGGCAGAAACCTTCACAACCTTCTTATGTTGCAGATTCACGCTTGTTTGGATCAATATCCAGATCCCTGGCCTATTTTGAGCATTTCCTTTGAGGCTTGGAGACAGAAGGTGCCAAAGCCCCATCTGATGTGACTGACAGAATAACCTTCTTGTCAAAGGCATTATGATTGTCATCCTTAAGTGATTCACCCAGTAAAATCGAATGATTATGGTGTTCAACAATTGCCCACCATGTGGGTTTCATGAGATCAACCAAATTGTGTTTACCTTGTGTAGATCCAACTGCCTTGAAATTCTTTTTGGGGCATTGGGGGGCTGAATGCCCACAAGAAAAACATTTTCTGCATTTAAAAGTGATTTTTTCATAGTCAGCTGGTTGTCACTATCTTTGATCACTGACCAACAAAGAGATTTCAGCAGGCAGTGTAATGTCCCCTTTTGGGTCCATTCCAACATTCTTGGAGAATTCCAACATCCTTGGAGAGTGCCAACTTTCTGTAGACTTTGGGATGTGTGGAAAATTAATTAAATAACGTAAGTTGTCTTAAGGTAACTTTATATTATTTTTCTTAAAGGCAACTTATGTTTATTTATTTTAGAAGGGTGGCCAACGTCATAAAGTGTTTTTAAAAGAGGGCCAAAAGTGATAACACTAGGCATGGGGTACAAAGTGGTGAATTAAAAGGTTATTTTAAAAGGGACCTTGAAAATAAGGATTAAAAGTGTGATTAAATTTAAAAGACTTCCAAAAAAGTAACTTTATTTAATTTTTTAAAGGGGAAAAGTGAAATAAAAGAGATGATATTTGGTTGCCCTAAAAGTTGCCCTAAAAGTGCCTATAAAAGGAGTTGTGGAAAGAATAGGGTTACTGTCTAATTCATTTTTCACTTGCTCTGAGTAAGAACTTGAGTTCTTCTAATTACTTGAGGACAAAAACCCTTTAGTAATTCTAGTTTTGGGGACGAAAACGCTCCTTGCTGGTCGAGTGATTTCCTCCAGGAATCACCTTTGTGCTAAAAGTTGCTGATTGTGTTTTAGATTCAGTTGGTTTTTTGTTGCGGGGTTTGCGGAGATTTTTCGGGTTTGCAGCATGTTTTAGATTTTTGGTTGTGGGTTTGTGGTGTTTCAGTTTTCTGTCAATTTGTTTCAGTTTGGGTTTGATACCAATGAATATTATAATGCATATTTTATGAGTTGCAGCTGACTGTACAATGCATAAGAATGATAGGGTTATTTGCAGGCTGCACAAGTTAAAGTCTGAGATTATTTGTGAAGTTTTCTAAATTCCCTGCCATATATCTGATTAATTTATGACAGCTCCTGTGAAGTGTTGATTCTCAGTCTATACTAATCCTCTTGCTGGTTGCTATACAATTTAAGAGGTTTTGACCGATGTAACAGCTCTTATTCTAGCTACAACCATCAAGGAAAAGTGTAGTTTCAGCTCTAGATCTGGCCACCCTCCTTAAATGTGATTTGCTGTCCTAAGTTTGACTCTTTGGCGTCCTTTTAATCAGCTGTTCTTGTTTCAGACCTGCCACCACTTAATGAGCTGAGAAAAGAGTGTCTGAAGGTGTTTTTTTAATGGGATGGAGTAGCAGCTCTTCTTGAAGAGTTTCTAGTGCCATTTTCTAGCTGTCCCAACCTTGGAGAGTGTGGTGTTAGCTGAAGGTGAGATCGCAGCAAATAAAGAAGGGATTATATATATATAAGTTTTAGTTATGAACAGTGCTGTTCATGCCTACAACCAGTCATGCATGGTACCTTGCAGACCTTGAGGTTCATTTTGGGTGTCTATATTGCTGCAAATTCATTATTTGACAGTCCATACAGCAGCAACAATCTGGTATATAAACTCTCAGGTTTACCATTGGTATTATTTTAGATTTGGTGTAATGATTTGTTAATGTGTTCTCAGTCTTCATCAGCTTCTTTCATCAGCATACAGTATTGTGCTTAAGTTTGATTCAGTTAGCTCAGTCCCTATGGGCTGTTTATCACTTGCTTTCTGATTAATCATGGACTAGTTGTTGCAGCAGTGATACTGTCATTTTGAGTGGGTTTCAATTATGTTGTAGATGTTTTCTGGATTAATATTCTCAGTAGCTCGTAGTACATGTTATTGTAACTCTGGAAGGTAGTACTGCCAGAGAGTCCTGCATTTCATGATCATAATATCGTAAAACTGGATGGTTTACCGCCAGACTTAGATGCATTTCATAACCCGTTTTGGCATTGATCGGATCCACATGCAATCAGCCATTTTGGCTTGATCGGATTCTGTTGTAATATGCCAGTGGCTCTGCATTCTCAAAGCACACTTGTCCACTGAAGAAGTGTAGATTTGGGTCAGCTCTGCCGCCTGTGTGTTTCTGGTTGGCTTGCTGCCTCTGCATGTTAGCAGTGCATTCATCTAGATAGCTGTGTTTTGTCCAAACACTGTATGCTCTCACCTTGGCCACACTGGGATCTTGGTGATCAAAAAGTGCCCGGACTTGCATGTGCATTTATATATTGCGAAAAAAAAAGTTCAAAAAAAAAAAAAAAATTGGTGTGGGTTATTACAGGCAGCTCCTTAGCGATATCCATATCCAAATAGATGGGAGCATAAGTGGAGCAAGTGTAGTACTCAGTTGCATCTGACATGTAGAAAAACTTTCCAATCCCATTTCCAATAGCCTCAAGACACTTGTTCTCCCAGAATTGCTAAGGCAAGTAGGGCAATCTTACCCACAAATAAGTAGAGGAGAGAGAATCTGTACTGGGATCAAAGGCAATTTTTAAAAAACGCTAAAATATTCATAAAAATAAGAAAATATGTTTGTTTTTATTTGATACCGTGTTTCTCTGAGTTTCCTGGACACTGGGTGCCAAGATGGAAAAAGTTTTCCTAGATTTTGGGATGGCAGGGGGATGGCTAATAAATACACACACATACATAGACATATACACATTCAAATATATAAAAATAACCATAATTTGCACAAAATATACAAAATTAAATACAAAATTGAGAACACAGCTGATAATTGATAATTCAGTGTTAATTGTCAAATCATAAAGGTTTATGATAAATCAAAATGGTTTATATCATAGTAGCATTACTCGGAATCCGGATTGACTTGACAAACCAAAAGTACATACCAAATTCAATTACTCAAGATTTAATCGGGAAAAGCTCAGGAAAAAGATGTTGTTTTCCATCCAGCATGGCAAAAAAGAACCTTTATTTTTTGTTTTTTAAACCAAAGTGGAGTTGGGGTCGTGGTGGTCTGGGGGCAGCTGCCTCTGTCAGGGTTGAGGGGCAGCACCCCTTGTGGGCTTCAGAGGCAGCCCCTGCCACAAAATTAAATACAAAATTGAGAACACAGCTGATAATTGATAATTCAGTGTTGATTGTCAAATCATAAAGGTTTATGATAAATCAAAATGGTTTATATCATAGCAGCATTACTTGGAATCCGGATTGAATTGGCAAGCCAAAAGTACATACAAAATTCAATTACTCAAGATTTAATTGGGAAAAACTCAGGAAAAAGATGTTGTTTTCCATCCAGCATGGCAAAAAAGAACCTTTATTTTTTGTTTTTTAACCAAAGTGGGGTTTGGGGGGTGGTGGTTTGGGGGCAGCTGCCTCTGTCAGGGTTGAGGGACAGCACCCCTTGTGGGCTCCAGAGGCAGCCTCTGCCACCAAGCCAATGTTAAGGTCTTCAGGGCAACAAGGACCTCCATGGTGTATGCCATTTTTCCTTATTCTTGCTTGCAAAAAAAAGTAAATTCTAACAATGCAAATAACAAATGATGGAAACATAAAAATGAATGTGGGCCATCGTTTTTGTGAGTGAACTAACAATTTTAATGTTTGGGGGCCTTGTGGGCTTCCTATAAGGGTTTTTTTAAGGGTCCGAGTTTGTCTGGTGAGGGATGTCAGGCTGTCCCCACAGAGTCCTTGCTGAAAGGGGACATCAAGAGAAACATCTCCACTTTGGGTAGATGTCTCGGGGATGTTCCCCCAAAAAAATTAAAATTGGGGACAACGAGTGGATGTTTTGTACCCGTCCCACCATCCCCCAAATGTCCCCAGAGGGGGGAACATGAGTAGAACCCAGGTATGTGTCCTTGTTTACACTGATTTCATACCAAATATAGTGCATAGAAATAGAAAAAAACACAAGACAAAAATTGAATTTGTGGAATGGGGAAAACTAAAAACAACAATGATTGGTGCATGCCCTAATTTTTTGACGTCGGCAATCCTTAAACCTGATTTACAAATTCGTTTGTTCACTTGTGCCTAGAAAAAATTTGATTATTGACTGAAGAATTGAAAAAATGAAGGGTAAATGAAAAGACCAGCAATATTTTTGCAATGAGAGGAAGGTTTTTTGAAAAAAAACACCAAAAGATTGTGGGGTTTTCAAATCTCAAATTGGTTTCTAGAATATACTGGTCCTGCAGTTTAAATTGACATGGTCCAGGAGCTGGACCACAATTAACA
The DNA here is from genome assembly GCA_027924645.1 of Cunninghamia lanceolata. Taxonomy (NCBI): domain Eukaryota; kingdom Viridiplantae; phylum Streptophyta; class Pinopsida; order Cupressales; family Cupressaceae; genus Cunninghamia; species Cunninghamia lanceolata. Next base: position 4,399,686 of record BSBN01000973.1, on the reverse strand, counting down.
CAGTTAACCGTGGGTTTTTCGTCGGTAATGCTACTATGGGCTCGAATATAATCCAACTGATGAAGTGTATAAGAAGGTAGTGAATGATGGAGAGGTGGAGAAAAGGAAAGAGGAGAAAAGGCAACAACAAGTAATGGGGTCACAGCATTTAGCACCTTCAATAGTGTCCTCCAAACAAACTAATCCTCTCTTTCAATGGTCAATCCAAGCCCCCAGGCTACTTCCAAATGTTCAAGGCCTCAATATATGCCTATGACTCTTAGGCCTTGCACAATTCGATTTACATATCAAGTTGCTTGCCCATCCTTAGGTAGTTCCTACTTGCATGGGGTTAAGTACTTCCTCCTCTTCATTGGAAATTCCTCCTATTGTTATTATTACACCATCATGATCTTCAGTTCAAGAAGAAGAGAGCACTTGACTATTTACTGAGTTGATGAAGGAAGTAGTCAATGCAGTCATTGTTGTTCCACTCATTGAAGAAGAGGTGGACCTGTCATTGGGACATGGGGTGACAGGTTTTGGACTGTTGTATCCACTATACCCAAACAAACACTTGGAGATTCAAAGTAAAAGGTTGAAGGCCAAACAATTTTGCTAGAACAGGTTGACGTGACAAATGCAGGCCAATCAATAGGTATAAGCTCTGCTTCTTCACCTACCAATATCAGCAATTTAGTATCTAGGCCAGAGGATGAGTTCTAATCTTTCCATTGCAGTGGTGGAGTCTATTCCACCCCCTTTGATACGTTGTGGAGTCTATTTAGTCTCCAAGTGGGAGATTGTTGTTATATGGAGCCTAATCAGACTCGAAGGTTAAATTTTCCCCACTTTAATCAGCGTGGTTTCCCCCCAAATTATTTAACGGGGGTTTGGGGGCAGCGCCCCTAGCGCCCTCCCTGTCGCGATACAGGGCAGGATCGAGGGGCAACGCCCCCAAAACCTCAAACGACTTTTATTATTTTATAAAGGCGTCTGGAGTTATTTTTCTATTGGCCGACATAAAAAAACCCTATTTTGTCTTGATAAAAACGGCTAAGGGTTAGGGTTTCCGTTGACATTGTATTGTAGAATTTGTAGTGGTATTGAGTTGCAAGGATTGCTGGTTGTAATTGGTTAGATTTACTGGATAATAATATTGGACTCTTTGTTGGTGGATGTAGCCCGAGTTTGGGTGAACCATGTTAAAAATTGTCTCTCGTTGTTATTTTCTGTGTATTTTCATTCCTCTGTTTAATCTTTGTTTGCATTTAATTGATATCTTCTGCATGCAATTCCTAACACCCTTTTCCTCACATTTTCACATTCACATCCTTGCCTTCTACCACTATAATGATATGACATTCCCAGTTCTCCTTTTCATCTGGGATCACTCTCAATATCCCTCTACTGTCCATTGAGGTCTTCTTCTCCCAACCTGTCTTCTCCATTGATGGCCTGAGATGTCCTGAGCACTTCCATATGAAGAAACTACTATCCTTGTCACCAATCTGATATGGGAGTAGGATCAATGGGCCCTATTTACATTGAGCAGCAAATAATACAAAAAACCAGTATTGAACCGGTACCAATTTAATGGAAGCAAAGTCAATAAACTGAGCACAAAAAGGAAAAGGATGGGCAGCAAAGTTTTTTTGAAAGCTACAGAAACAGAGCTTGTAGATGTTAATAAAGTAGATGGTGTATGGGTCACCTCAGCAAATGTGGCTCTGAGCATTGCTGCAGACAGGGTAGTTAATAAGTAGGATGAGCAGATAGAGGTTCTGAACAATATCATTAAGGAACATGAGGGTACCTTTTAAGACTTAAAGAAGCAATCAACAGATGCTTTCAATCTCCACATTACTACTGGTATTGCCTTTGATGAGGCTGAAGAAACTATAATAATCATGCATTCAATTTTTTTGCCCTTGATTCTCTGTTTTAGAAGCTTCAAGTGAGCCATGTGAGGCTCAAAGATGAGAAGAAACATCTTATGGAGATTTAGGAAAAAATTAATCTCATTGCTAATCTGTTTCCTAAATATGGCAAGAAGGCTTAAAAGAAGATGACTGAGGTTTGTTCTAAGGTGCAAACTTACTTGGACAAAGCCTCAAAGATGTTGTAAAGCATGGTATACTCAGTGATCAAAATGCAGATGGTTCTTGGGTCACAGAGTCTCAGTTTAAAGGGCTTGTCAAGGCAGTGGTCATACCTAAGAGGAAGAGCGTACAGGAGAATTAAGCCTAGGGCAATATGATTTGGGAGACTGTAATTGAGTCACTAGTCAAGGTTAAGAGGGTCAAAATGTACATGGACACAATGAAAAGAAAATACCCAATGCTATTACAAGCAGCTAAGTAGCTGTCCCTCGAGGAATGCCATGGGGTCATCGTGAATTTTGTTCACTTTGATCAAGCCTACCAAGCTGCCAAGGCTTTTTCTTCTCAACTTCCTCAAGGGTGTGGAAATTGAAGTGCTTTTAATTATTGTTTTTCTTTCAAATTCCAAGAAATAGAAAAGTCATGACTCTTGAGTTCCTCTTCCTCTTGACTCTTGTTTATAAATATAGTTTTGAATATTCTTTAATGGAAGGAGATTTTATATGGAGTCTGGATCATTTGAAAATTAATTCTAAAGAGCTAATTCTTTTGTGCATCTCCTCTTCTAGTAGTGAGAAGTGTGCATCTTATGCTTTAAATTACTCAAGTTATTCATTTGATTTATTAGAACTCTTGTTATTTTAGATCTATGTATGATTTAGACGAATATTATTAAAGCCTTGCTTCCTCTATGTGAGTTTCCTCGGTTCTTTGCATTTGCTGTGAAATTAAGTTCTTTGGATTTCATTATTGGAACCTTTGTTATTTTATGTCTTGGATAATCTATTGTGTCTTTGCATAGATTGTGGTTATTTTTCACTGTCATGGTGATTGTGAGTGTGTCTGTCATAAATTGTAGAAATGAACGATTCCGTTAAACTCACATTTTGATTTTTCTCATTCACCATACCTGATAAATCTCCAATAAAAGAAAAGATTCAGTTCAAGTTTTGTTTATTTTATGTCTTTGATTTAAAGACTTAGCAATAGGATAAGCTTAGATTTTGTTTCCTTAGTTGTTTCATTTTAGGTAAGCCGTACCTTAAACCTTAAATGGGAGGATTTCAAATTCCTCACAGTTGCCTATGAACTTTCCCCAGTTAACAAAGAATACTTAAAAAGCTGGAAGTGAGGAAGAATGATGCATTTAGATTCAGGAGCTAGGCATGTAGAACTGGAAATTAACAGTCAATCTATGCTAAATAGTAAAAGCCTAAAGCATTTTACTAGGTAAAGAATTGCATAAGGGATAATTTGAGAGCACCAATGCGGAGATGATTCGGGGTTCCAAGCTTTCTGTTAGAGACAGAATTGGCTTAATCGAAACTTACATAATATTTCAGTAAGGCAATGCTGTATTCAAATATGGGTTATTGAATATCATAAAGCCAAATAGGTGTGCCAAACTGTTTTTATCGTGTTCACTTTCACTTTATGAATAGGCTAAGTTGGCTGAAATTTCATTGTATATATGCAGATTTTGAAGAATAGGTATCAATTTTCTAAGTAAAATAGTAGCAAATGATAGTGCATCATATAATCCCCACTGTAGTAGTTTCTTTTGCTATGAAAAATTTACATTCAAGAGCAGTCGGCATTAAGTAAAGATTTCTCAACCTTTAATCATAGTCTTCATCTTCAACATTTTTTGTTTTCATATGAGAATGGCCTGGTTATAACATCTAAAGATCCCAGTTGGTATTTTACTGAATGGCCTGGTTATAACATCTAAAGATCCCAGTCGGTATTTTACTATTCTAAGGAGCTTATTCCAGTTTATCTTTGATTATTGCTAAGAGAGTTCATATGTGATCATAATTACCAGGTTTATCTTGCACAGATTTGTCGAGACTCAAATATTTTGAGTGGATCAAATTAGTTTAGACTTGACCTGGTAAAATAATTGAAATTACAAAATGTGATGAAAAATCAAAAGATGTAAAGTATTCAAGAAAGAGTCTGTCTAAAGATTTGTTCTTATGTCTCTTTGTAGAGTAGTTCACTGCATCACACAACTATTTAGTAATATTAGGTCTTAGAACTACTCTATGTTTGCTCCTGCCATTTGTCAGAAATGGCAACTTTGTTAGTACAATTCTAAGAATCTAATCATACATGAGATGTAAAGAGACCAGTGCTTCCATTTTTATGTTCAACTTGTTATCTGTCAATGGTAGTGAAGTGAATGGTTTTAACCGTTAATGTTTAATATCAAATTTTGAAATGTTAGGAAGAACGAAATTTTTAATCTTTCTGTTTTTTAGTAATCATCTTGTTATGGATATTTGATTTTGTGATTATTTTTAATGACATGCATGAGTTTAAATAATCTACGTTTTCAAGCCTTTTTCAAACATTTCTGAAATTCTGAAGTTTAATGAACCTTCCCCCTCTTGAACCTACCAAACCTATGGAACACAGTGACCATGTTTGCATCTCTCATAATTGTGCAGTTAACAGTGATAATTCCTTACACCTTAATTCCGTGTTCCAAGTGTGAATATTATTTCATGTGGAATACAAAAGGCTCACAGAGCTGGGTTGCGTCAAAGCATAAGCAGCTCTACAATTAAAAAGGTCTGAAAACTTCTTCTTCTGGATTCTTTCTCATAAAAGTGGTTCGAAAATGGAAGGCAGACAATGCCTGCTGCCAGAAAAGCCATAGTAATTTTGTTTATTAAGGATCTATTTAAATTTTTATTAAACTTTTCTTTATAGATATCTAAGTTCTAATGGTCACAAATCCCATTTACACATTTGAGGCTAAATATATTTCAGTTGAGTTGCAGCCCAATCAAATAATAATGAATGATCTGATAAATGAAATTACTCATGGAATTTATCGTGTGTGTTATTACATGATACTCATATTTTGAATTTGCCTTGTACTTGCAGTGGGAAAACAGTTGCAAGTCTTTTGAAAGGCTGTCTACATTATCAGGATGCAGCTCCTATGAAGATATAAATAATATCCATTCCAAACATAGTTCTGTAAATATGGATACAATCGGAAATGTTTCTGTAAACACCATAGCAAATAATCTTTCTGATAGTGTTCTGCCTTTACAATATTTTAAGGATAAGAGCTTTCAGGTTTCTGGCCAAGGAGATAATAGAGCATCTGTGGGCCATCTGGCTTCTCAGGATGCCCATTTATTGGATTCTTCGAGGATAAATACAAATCAGGAAACTCTTTCAAAACATTCTCAACGAAGCCACAACACACAATTACTTTCAAAGAAAAGACTTGTATGTGTTGGAGCAACAGCTGGAGGTCTGTATATTATTATAGATTGTCAATGCTTTTTTGTATTTTGAGGGAAGAAATCAGTTTTTTAAACACATTTGATTATTGTAGATTGTGCCACTTGTTCTGTTAGTAGATAGAAGGATATATGGTTAAATCCAAATGTTGTTTGAGGTGCAATATCTAACAGTGTCATGCAGATTGTGTAGCACAAAAGCATGCCATGTCTACTTCAAGTGCTTGTAATGGAGGACCTCGGTTGAGCAGCTTTCCCAGACATGAAGAAGTGAGTTTACTCATATACCAAGACAAATTTCAACAGCAATTTGACAAATATTTCTTGGACTATTTTCTAGTAACTATTATTGCTTCCTACAAATGATTTAGTGATGGCAGCATATGATTCTTAATGCGTTTTAATTGAGAGATGACAGTCCATGGTTTTGTGCTCCTTTGAGAGTAATCTGATGTATTTTGTCTGTCCCATAAGGTTACACTAGAAATAATATTATTACCGTACATTGGTGGAAAAATATTAGAGTTTATATCCCATTTGAATTTAAGGGGCAGAGTATCTAACTACCTCTGACAACAAATAAAAGAACACCCCTATTATTTCCTCTACTTTTTTTGAATTATGTTTTTATAATGTAAATTACATGCATGACCAACAGAATGGTGATCTGGAATCTAAAGCACATATCCTACACGTTTCCTGACTACCATGTGATGCACAAAAACATTTTATTAGTCAGGGTAGACAGCTAATGCTACATATGCTTCTCATGCCAAAAACTGGTGTAATTTCCATGCAGCAAGAGTTACAAAACAACAATGGGCCACAATTGTTGCAATCATACCATCCACGTGCTCAAGATTCTTAATTTTTGTAATTCATGCAAATGCTGTGATTAGGATCACAATTAAGCACCTTTCAACAGTAGTCTCTAATGAGCAAAACTTTCTTATCTATATGAATGGAAGGTAGGATCTTGATCTTGATCTTGTGTTCTAGCCTCTAGGAGAGGAACTACATACTATGCTTTTGGCACCTAGTAAGGTTATTGAAATATTTCAATTTTGTTCAAACCATTTTTTAAATCTTTTGGTGTTTTATCCACACTTCTGCAATGAAGATCTGTCATATGGATGTTGGTGAAATGAAGGTCATGTTGGAGAGCTTATGTATCGGTATCACACACAAACGCCGATTGTGGAAATAAATATGCAATTACATTATACTCTGATGCTCTCTCCAAAACTTGATAAGCATACATATTTGTAAAAGATGCTACCTCTACAGGTATTAAATGACGAGCCTACCTTACAACTACCGGCCCACCATTAATTGACAAGATCTGCACAATGGAAGTCATTAGTTTTCCACAGTCCATAATGTTGGAATTGCATGCGTCGGGATTTGACTGTGTTAGATATTATTTCCTCAAAAGATCTGCACAAAATAGATCATGGTAAGTAATGGGCTTATCTTTTAGCATGTACAAGCTGAAATACAAATGTTCACTTGGGCAGACATATGAAATGTCTCATTCATATAACATGCCTACAAGGCTACAACTATGCACCTATCTAACTTATCTCTATGAATGAGTAGTCCATCATATGTCTAGGGTAACTGTCAAATGGGCATTATCCCAACATTTCTGCCTCATAACGACCATTTGAAGAGACTCCAAGTGAGTGTCTGAACCTGTAGAATTTATCCATTGGCAGTACTTTTGCAAATATATCTGCTACCTAATCTTTTCTGCTGCAATACTCTAATTTGAGAAGTCCCTGTTACATCAACTCTCTGATGAAATGATGTTGGATCTCAATATGTTTAGTCCTGCCATAAAATCTGGATGCTTAGTTATCTAGATGGTTCTATGGTTATCACAAAGCAACTAAGTGACATCCTCGTTTTTTTTAAAGTCCTCTAAGATCTGCCTCAACCAAACTTTCTCACATGCTTCCGTAACTGCAGCTTTGTACTCTGGTTTTGCTAGACAATGATACTGTACGCTAAGTTGTAAATGACTGTACTATTAATATATCCGAGAATTCTCTTAGCTCCTATCTAATGAACTTTCTTAGGTTCTGCAATAAATGTGGATACCAAATTGACTGTGAAGAAAATCTCTAGTTGAGTAGTGGTCAAGTAAACCAAACTTCAAATTAATTGTCAATATAGTGTGGGATCAACTGACTTGAAGTCTTTATTCTACTTCTAAAATTAACCCATCCTCAACTGGTATTGCAATTGACTTGCAACCATCCATATTAAACCTATGTAGCATATCCATTTCATAGCTTGATTGTGACACAAAAATGTGATCACCTCATTGCCAAGCCTCCATACCAAGAAAGTAATGCAGCTTTGCCAAACCTGTGATCTCAAATTCTGAAACGGTAGTTGATTTGAAATGTTGAAATAATCTGAGACTATTTTCAGCGCTGTAGATCATATCATCAACATACAAGGATACCATGTGAATGTCATGTCCTCAATGCATAATATACAGATTAGGATCTCAATAACTCTTTACAAGTCCTTTACCCTAGAAACATGGGTCATTCCTCGAATACCATGCCCTAGGTGTTGCTTGAGACCATATGCCTTCCTCTCTCTGTAGATTAAATTCTCCTTCCTTGATAACTCAAAACCTCTGAGTTTCTCTACACATATCCTAGAATACCATGCCCTAGGTGTTGCTTGAGACCATATGCCTTCCTCTCTCTGTAGACTAAATTCTCCTTCCTTGATAACTCAAAACCTCTGAGTTTCTCTACATATATCTGCTTGTCAACATAGCCATTAAGAAATGCTGATTTCACATCATCTGATACAGATATAGTATCTACTTTTGTTGTGCAGCAAGTGAGATTAACATCTTGATAGTATCCATCATAGCAACTGGTGCAAATGTCTCAATGCAGTCAATCTATGCTTGTTGAGCATATCCCTTAGCAACTAGATGAGACTTATGAGCTTTATATCCGTCATAGGCCCATCAGACTTAAACATGGTCATATACCACTTGATACCAATGCCATTCTTGCATTCAAGAAATTCTACCAGGTTTCATGTATTATTTCTCCTCAATGCATCAAACTCTTTATGCATGGAAAATATCCACTTTTCCATCTTTGTTCCTTCCTCAAAGTTTTATGGCTCATTGTTCTTCATTATTTGAGGCATTTTTACAAAATTGACCCTGCTTTGTGGTAAAGTAAGTCTTTTGTGAAATTTTGTATACATGTGATTGTTAGTGATTCTTCTCTATCCACTTTTGCTTCTTTTAGGTGGTACATATCCATTGGAGCTAGGGCATCAGCATTCACCTTGTTGATGCAGCTTTTAGGCACACCAACAGGCATGGACTCACAACATTAGGTAGAGTCCTCCCTTTTAGGGTATAGTTTAAGAAAGCAATGGGTTTACAACTTATAGATTAAGATGAAGTCCATTGATTTTGGCATCCGTTCGAAAGAACTATGCCCAGAGCAAGGCTTGCTTGATCATCCTCTTAGGGATCAGAAAAATACTTTTAGTCCAGATTTGGCTGTATTCATTGGACCATGGAGTCATTTATTGTCTAACCCTGGACTTATTTCAAGAATTTTTAATTGAATAGCGTAAGCATGTAGTAGGTTTTAATTCAAGTCAAAAAGCACAAAATCCTTGCCTCATGTTGAAAGTGTGTTTGCGTCTTTTTTTCATTTTGCAAACCCAAAAAGATTACATATTTATATTTTATTTAACATAAGCATAGAAACACCTCTAAAAACATTGTAAAGTTTGTAGATTACAAATACATATTGTGCAATTTTAGGTTAAGTTTTATTTTATAGGGAGCTTCCCCTTCTAATTCAAAGAGCGGTTTTACCGCACATTTGTTCCGTTTTGTATCGCATTGAAAGGTGCAAATTAAAACATTAACAATTTTTTGCGACTCTGCTGGGGAACGACATAAGACTACCGTCTTATTTGTTGCGACTCCACTGGGGAACGACATAAGACTACCATCTTATTTATTGCAACATTCAAAGTTTGGCACAAAGGGTCCATAGTTCACACATATTTTTTAATTCCAAACGAAGACTTCCTATGGTTGATCAAGAGGGTAATCACATCAACAACAATCGTCCACCTCCATTGTGGTCACGGGGAAATCAGATCGGTCCATTGGCACTGGCAGAAAATAATGAGCTTCCTCAAGGCTCAAGGAAGAATTTTCCAAAGTTTTACGGTGGTAGCAAGCAACATCCCTGTAATGTTCTACCCCAATTTGTTTTCAGATTTTCAACACTATCAAACAGTGTTAGCAAATCAAATGCAACCATGTAATCTCCTCCACACCTTTTGATCACCCAGATCCCGATACGGGCAAGTAAGAGCATACAAGTGCTTTTGAGTTAGCATTCAAATCCAAATATGCAATAATAACAATTTCCGCTTATTCAATGGGCATTTGCTTATGTAGCAGGCATCCACTTATGCAGTGGGCAACCACTTGTTCAGTGGGAGAAACAGGAAGGAAACCTAGACACATCCACTTTTCAGCGGGAAGCCATTACAAATAAACCACTTATTGAGTAGGGTGAGTAACATAAACAAGAAATATTATTCCACTTGCGGTACTACCATTCAGGGATTACAAAGTATGAAATGTCATTGCAACATTAGATGAGCATACTATAAATTCTCTTACAATGAGGAGAAAATAGATATAAATGCTCTAACTTAATACAATATCAACATGCAAAATATACCCACATGAAGGTGCCATAAAATTTTGTTAACCCAATGATGGTGGATGCAAGGCTGTCCAAACTGTAGCAGCGGACTGTCATAACAGAAATGATGAACAAATCACATCAAAACTCCTTAAATTCCCTCCAAACTCTACTCTACCAACATCCAAGGAAGTGGCCAAGGCAAATGGGCTGATATAATGTCAAAATCACACAAGATATGCAGTAAGAGGCATCACAGCCAGGTCTGATCACTTCCTCAAGGCATCACATACACATGAACAACATTTTCCAAACCCTCCAATTGCTATGAAAGTGGAAATCACCTATCAAAGAAATAATCCACACCAAAACTCACATCGATGACTGATATGAACAGTAGTTCCCCACGCCATGATAAGGCCATACAACAAGAGGAAAATGGTGCTGAAACTCAAGAGGACGAACAACGAAGAACACTCCAAATCTGCTTCCAAAAAATCTGCAAAAAGCCCTCAAAATTGACGTCCAAATCATCAAAGGAAATACAACTCGAATCTCATCAAAACATCTATTCAACGCAAAGGCAAACTCCGAGTGAGATTGCTCTAATTACTCCGCATTCAACACCAATGGCGATTCTTGTATGAAACCACATCCAATTTACAAGAGGGTTTTCGTCCTCAAGAGAATCTATAAGAGGGTTTTCATCCTCAAGAGATAATGGACGAACTCGTAAGTGCAATCCAACAGCATAACAATATAAAATCAATAGCATCCCCCAACAATGAAATAACTTTTGAGGGAAATAGAATATTATTTTCTTTTTACCTCTTCATATTTTTCCACAAAATATTAATATTTTTCCACTCCAAAAGACCGTTTTTGAAATAATATTAATATTTCATGTGCAAGGCCCCTTTTTTAAGTGTCTATCTTCAAAAACACTTAATTACCTTTCCAAAGAGCTATTACACTTAAGTTATCTTTTAATAATCCCAATTTTAGATAACTTAAGCAAATATATTAATTAAGTGGCTTAATAACTCACCCAACTTACAGAAAATCCCATAATGAAGCGAATTGCAAATTAAACCATACCAACATGATCTTGAAGGTTTGGGATGAAGAATGATGCCAACTGGGCGACTTACTATAAATAGACAGCTTCTCCAAGAAGTTTGGAGAGCAAACCGGAAAGCCGAAAGTGCTTCTGAAAGCATCATTGTACTCCTGAACACCAACTAAGCTCAATGTCATATAAAAGAATTCACTCCAAGAAGGGAACGTCAATTTATAATTACTATTACACTAAGTTGCTAATCCTTATTCCAAACCTTAGGCAACCTTAGTGAAATATTAATTAAACTGCCTGATAATAGTCCCAAGCTACGGAAAGCATAGAGATGCACTGATCGAACAACTCTGACCATATCAAAGTGTAGTAGAAGACTTGGGATGAAAATTGGAGGCCATCAGGTGACTGTTTAAAAATAACATGTTTCTCCAAGAAGGTTGGAGAGCACCTGAGAACTCGGAAATGAATTCCAAAAGCATTTAAGAACTCCAAATGAGAAGCCGAACTTAAAACCATGAACAACTGCTCTACAAGACTGAGCCACGACCACTCCAAGAACGTTGGAGTTCTCTCAAACAAAGCTAATAGCCTCCTAAAGACTAGGAACGGGCGAAATGCGCACAAAAGATCTATGTGCCAAAAAAGGGACATTACAATCCTGACGAGCATATTTCAGCTTTCACCATTGCATGTGGAATTCTCAGCATAGCTCAGGAAGATGTTGCTGTTCGCTTATTTGTGGAAACTTTACAAGGCGCAACAACCAATTGGTTTCATCACCTTGCTGTTGGCTCAATCACAAGTTGGGAGTCCATGAGTAAGAAGTTTCTTGCTTGTTTCAAACTTGCGGAAAACAATCATGTCTTGTTTGCACAACTCTCAAATGCCGAGAAAGACAAAGGTGGACCAATGCGGGAGTTCATTGCAAGATTCAACTGTCTAGTTGCCAAATTGCCGACACTTTGAATCCTTCTTCTAAAATTCTTCTAAGTTTTTCATCGACGCTCAATCTTCAAAAGTTGCTTTCTTTCTCAAGCAAACAAAATTGAGAGACTCAAGAACATGCCATTGAGTTGAAAGATAATATGATCACTTCAAGAAAGACTCAAAGAGAGTCATTTAGGTCATTGGTTCCTTTGAAGGTCTCACCATTTCAACAATATCCATCTCCTCCAAGTAGACAAGATTCTTTCATCAACTATGTCATTAATAGTCCTCATATGTCTATTTCACCAACAAGGCAAGTGGTAGAAGCGTCTTCTCTTGCACACATATACTGCTTGTTCCATGCAACGAGTGAACATGATGGAGAAAGTTGTCCTGAAATGCTCAGATTCATGCAAATATTGATAGCTTCAAATGAAAATCAGGGATTTTCAGATGATCGTAAACATCTTTTAGACGAATCTGATGGTGGCTCTATGATGGGATATACCCAATGTGAACTTGATATGTGAAGGAATGATTTTTATAATCATATATCAAACGACATCATGTGTTTGCATAACTAGGAACAACATATGGAACAAAATTATCCACTAGAAGCAGAAATCTTGCCCATTTTGTGCAAATTCTTTGAGGTTGATGAAGGATTGTTGATGGAAGAAGACTCTATACAAGTATGCCATATCTTCTCTATGGAAGATGAAGTCAAGTCAAACTCTGAAGAGCAAAATTGCGAACAAGTAGTCAAATATACCATAGAAAGCAATGATGAATCCAATTGCTTATTTTCATCATTCAAAGGGTGGTTTGAAGAGCTTGCATTAGATATAATCAAAGAAGAGCAAGATCTTTTTCTCTATTGGGAGTTTTCAACTTCAAATTCAGGAGTTTCCTTAAGCACTTACGATGAGAAATCTCAGTTGAAATTGGCTGATGAGACAAAGATTTGGTCACTAGGGGTTGTGTCGTGCCCCCTTTTTTAGAATTAAAAATTAGTAAAATTGGCTCTAATCACTTTATATTATTATAGGTCCTATGTAATAAAAAGTGTTTTTAACACTTTGTGCAAATGTAATTCTAAAAGGGGACCTATGGATGCAATTCAAAAAAAGTATTTTGATACTTGGAGGGAAAAGTAAAATTGAAATAAAATAAATAGAGGGCTCGAAAAAGGCAACTATAAAAGAAGGACAAAGGCATCAAGCAAACCATCCGATTTATCATTTTCGATTATTCCTTCCAATTTGGAGTTTCCAACAATCAAGGACGAAAACCCTTGGTGCAGGTGATTGGAAGACGAAAACCCTTTGGTTTCCGAAGCGAGCTTGAGGATGAAAACCCTCTCACTCATTGGAGGCAGTTTCACTCAACAAAGTTCTAAAACGATTTGGATTTGCAAGCAAATTTTTATATCAACAATGTGATCGGGGGTTGCAGAATTTTCAGTTTGGTGTGAGATCTCAGATATTCATATTGTAATCATAGCTGATATATTTTATTAATATAATGATGCTGTTGGTATTCCATCATTAATATGTTGCAGATTTGCCAGTTAATAGTATGTTTCAAATTTTCCAGTGCGGTTACTTTTAGTATAGTATATATGTGAAGGCGTAGCTCAGAAGACCATGATCTGATCCGTAGTTATCAACAAAAGGCCGTGGTGGAATTGATTAGAAGCGGTGATTGAAGAAGTGCATCGTAGGATGTTATGATATATTTGAAATGCGCTGAATAGAGGAGTCACCAAATATTATATTCTTGCACATATTTCCGACCGCTAGATAAGTCTAATCCTTGTTAGTGATTCACATGGGATGCTAAATCAAATCGGGGATCACTTGGAGAGTTGCGTGGAAATCTCCATACTATGGGTGAATCGTTTGATAATGTCTATAATGGGGTCCACACCCAGTAACCCATCATCCAATTGCTGCCGCACATGTTTGAACAACTTCCGATCGACGCCATTGTCATATATGGACAACTGAATGTTTTTTTAAATTTTTAGGAATAATATACATATAAGTTGCATCATCTTATATAGGCTGCCTGCTGGGAGGGGATAAGACTGGGCAGTGGGACGTAGTGATCAATTTAAGAAAGTTTGATTGCATCCTTGGCTAAAGTTCAACTTTGCCATACATTAGAGTTGCATTTATAAGACAAATATTAAGGAGTTAGCAACATGTCATCTTGCTGAAAATATCAGTATTTATTTCAATTAATGTATGGAAAATTGCAGCTGATTATCAGGCATATTGCTGTGTTGTGATTTCATCATCAGTATTAGGGTTGACAGTAACATTTTTTGGTAGGGCTTGGTATCAATTTTAGTACTCGACTATCATTTTAGTTGCACACATATTTAGAAAACTGTCAATTTCTTGAAGCTGCCTGATTAGGGACATTACAGTGTATCAAAGCATTGTTTCTTGCCAGCCTATGGGACTGTTGTAATGTAGATTCATGCACAGGAGTGATAGGGAAATCAGGTCCAGCGAAGGGAACAGAAGAAAGAGGCAAACATGGGTGACAAAAATGAAGAACATATGTAGGAAATCATCAGGGAAAACAAAGAATTTCAATCCTCAATGAGAGACTCCATGGTAGAGATAGCTCGAATCCTAAAGGGAATGAATCAACAATGGAGTGTTGGTAGACCCAATCAGAATTTTGCAGAAGGAAGCAACTCAACTAATGACAGGGTTTCAATTAACCCACCCACAAAGACATTCAGAGCCAAATTTTTACAAAGAGAAGAAGTAGACCCCTTTGAGGAAGTGCAACAACTACCACCAAGATAGGAGGATGAAATAGCAAGGTATCATGCTGAATATAATGCTTAAATCTAGCCATTTGACGTGACATGTCTTTCATTGAGTATTATGAGATGAAAACAAGAAATGGACATAGGTGGAGAAGGTATCAAGAGCAGCCATAAGACATTACTATAGAGCGGATCATTGGGTAGGAACATGATGGACCCAACATGCAAGTTAAAGGTAAAGATCCTTCGTTAGAAGAAGATGTTTTATTGGTTTCTATTGATTGCATGTGTCAGCAAAATATCGATGAAGTGAAGGCAGAAAGGGTTCCACTTGTTGGACGCGAAGAGTTCAATTTGAAGAAAGATGCACCAAGTCATACACTATTTTTCGAACTTCCAAATGGTGAGCCATTGATTAATTTTTAGAGTAGCATTGTGAATGGATATGCCTTTGAGAAGAACATTTTGATTAACCCTAATTCGGGGGTTTTAAGTCACAAAAATGGAGGTATTGAGGATATCTCAACAAATTCTCTTTTGGCAAATGAGGATGATCATTTTGTTCGAAGCCAAAGGTATGAAAATATTTCAGATTTGTTTCTTATGTCACTGCAAAATTCTTGTCATCATGGGAAGCAGGCAAAAAAGGGTGATAGAGTAAGGGATACAACTTGCAATATAGGGCATGTGGACTCTTTGATTCAAGTTCCAAACTGTTTTTGCACATGGGATCTGAGTGATCTCTTGAGGGTCAAAGTGGATAGAGACACTGATGTCACTATTGAGTTCTCCATCTCTTGCATTTGGATTGAAGGGAAATTTATGAGGAATCATATAGCATTTGTTGTGCATTCTAACCACATTGTGAAGAATCAATGTTCACGGTTCATAGATCACTTGTGGGAGCCAAGTATCAGTTATCACAATTGAAGACAAGATCGTGGGTGATGGCCAAATGGAGATAGTCATCGTGGGGTGCTTGATGCTAGATGATGGTAAGCAAAATAGATGTTATTTTGATGTACAAGATTTTTTTGACTAAGTGTGGTATGGTGTTATCGGTATCCAGCTACAAACAAGTTGGAGGATTCATAAAGGATGAGACACTACCAATTCCTAGCATCAGGAGGGCAAGGCAATTGGTCATCACTTTTGGTGAAGAAGAGATATGCAAAGACTTCTATATCATGGGTCTTGGAGGGATTAGCAAAACGTGGAGCTTGCATTGGGTGCATTTTATGGGAGAGTTCACTATGGAGTTGGAATCCAAGAAAGAAGAGATAGAACTTAAAGGCATTGATGAAGGAGATCCTATCGTTGCCATGGCTATGTGGATGAAAGATCATTTGGTGACAATCACAATTTTTTTCATAGGTGAGATGCTTGATCATAATGATATTTGGTCTATTCTAGTTATGCTCAATATTACACTTCGAACGTGGCCGCCAAAGGGGAAAATTATTAAATGGAACTTTTTTGTTGAGGAACACCTATTGACATAGCTGGGATCAGTATTGGTTGCAATAGACATGAGCCAAGGGCCATTTTGAATATGGTTCCAAATTTTAGATGTGCTACCCTCAACATTTCCAACACTTCCTACACTTTTCTTGCAGCCAAAGAAGAACTTCCAGTCACATGGTGGAGTTTCCTTCCCATTATCAGGGTTGAGGTGTTTGCAACTAGTACAAGGTTGTTCCTGACCATTATATTTCTGATTTTTTAGCAAATGAATGCAGTGTTACAGGCATGGTATTGGGACGATCTTTTTGCCTCATGTAGTTTGTAAGAAATCTCATCTTTTGGGGATTCTAA
Organism: Cunninghamia lanceolata; assembly: GCA_027924645.1. Classification (NCBI taxonomy): domain Eukaryota; kingdom Viridiplantae; phylum Streptophyta; class Pinopsida; order Cupressales; family Cupressaceae; genus Cunninghamia; species Cunninghamia lanceolata. Next base: position 4,383,013 of record BSBN01000973.1, on the reverse strand, counting down.
GTGCCAATATTCCAGCTGATATATAGCCGCTGTTTGAAAGGAAATTCCAAGCCAAACATGACTGCTACAGCCACCTTCCAGCCTATATACAATCTTATCTGAATTATCTTTCAAGTGGTAAAGCATGGGGAGACATGGTAAGAGTTCTTGGAACACAAGGTAACAATCTAGGATAGAGGAGCCAAGTTTTGAGCATGCCTTGGTCACAGCCCAAGAAAGAGGAGGTAATGTTGCAGGGCATCTTTCATATAGAGGAAGTTGTTGACATGTACAAAGGCACTTTAAAGATGTCAGTGAGTTTGATGGAAGAAGCTCAAATTCAGATTTGTTTTCACAAGTATACAAACCAGGTATAAAAGGAAGAAGTGATGTTCACATTTTTCAACTATGTTGCACAAGAAACATGACAAAGATTGCTGTCCACATAATGCCCAGCTTTGGGTTTGCTAACATCACCATTTCCAGCCACTATACTCCACCATTTGCAGCCATATAGATGTATTCAGTCATAGGATTGAATGATTTTCAGTTTGTTGTTGTTATTGGAGTGTTTCCAGTCATTGTGTGGGTGTTTCTAGCCTCTATGTTGCTGATTTTTGCAAGGGATTTTCAGTTTGCAGTTGCTGTACTATTTTAATACTGCTGATTTTCAGGGTTTTTGATCTTGGACTACTGTTATCAATCATATTCAGCTACCAGTTTGCAGATTTGTGGAAATTTTTTATGCATTATGCTGTTTGTGAAGGGTTCCAACCATGGGAGTTGCAGCAAACAATTGTTCCAACTACTGCATTGCTATTTTGGATGAAGTTTGGAGTGAATTTTGGCTGTTGCAACTTCATTCCAGCTTGTATACAAATTGAATGGCCCAAACTCATGAGGGTTCAGCCTACAGTACAGTGGTAGGATCCATTGGAACTCGAGGGAGTCATCATCATGCTCATTTGGAGATTAGAGTGGTGCAGCAAAAACATGGTGGCAAATTCATAGGGCAGCCATTGGTCTTGTGTGAGTTTGTGGTTATTTTCAGCCATCGGCATGAGCATATGGAGAATTGGTTGCCTTCACTACTTGATCCAAGTCGAAGATGGAAAGGTATAGGATCCAAACTACATGGACATTTCAATTTGATTCATGACATTGGCACGATGACACTTGAGCATTTAGGTTTGCATAGTGCACTTTGGTAGGAGATGTGTCATCTAACAGGTACAGGGTCCTGGCTCTACGGACATTACATCATGACTCAGCACATTGGCACGGTGATACTTGAGCATCTAGGCTTGCAATTGCTTGAGGACAAGCAAATTTTGGGAATGGCGGACTGTCATGTCCCCTTTTCTAGAATTAAAAATTAATAAAATTGGGTCCAATCACTTTATATTATTATAGGTCCTATGTAATAAAAAGTGTTTATAACACTTTATGCAAATGTAATTCTAAAAGGGGACCTATGGATGTAATTAAAAAAAAATATTTTGATACTTGGAGGGAAAAGTAAAATTGAAATGAAATAAATAGAGGGCCTGAAAAAGGCAACTATAAAAGAAGGACAAAGGCATCAAGCAAACCATCCAATTTATCATTTTCAATTATTCCTTCCAATTTGGAGTTTCCAGCAATCAAGGACGAAAACCCTTGGTGTAGGTGATCAGAGGACGAAAACCCTTCAGTTTCCGAAGCGAGCTTGAGGAAAACCCTCTTGCTCATTGGAGGCGGTTTCGCTCAGAAATCGCATATGTGCGAAAACGATTTGGATTTGCAAGCAAAGTTTTATATCAACGATGTGATCGGGGGTTGCAGAATTTTCAGTTTGGTGTGAGATCTCAGATATTCATATTGTAATCATAGTTGATATATTATATTAATATAATGATGTTGTTGGCATTCCATCATTAATATGTTGCAGATTTTCTAGTTAACAATATGTTTCAAATTTTTCAGTATAGTATATATATGAAGGCGCAACTCAGAAGATCATGATTTGATCTGTAGTTATCAACAAAAGGCGGTGGTGGAATTCATTAGAAGCGATGATTGAAGAAGTGCGTCGCAAAATGCTATGATATATTTGAAGTGCGTTGAATAGAGGAGTCGGCAAATATTATATTCTTGTACATATTTCTAGCCGCCAGATAAGTCTAATCCTTGTTAGCAATTCACATGGGGTGCTAAATCAAATCAGGGATCACTTGAAGAGTTGCATGGAAATCTCCATACTATGGGTGAATCGTTTGATAATGTCTATGGTGGGGTCCACACCCAGTAACGAGTCATCCAATTGCTGCCACACATGTTTGAACTTCCAATCGACGCCGTTGTCATATATGGACAATTGAATTTTTTAAAATTTTTTTAGGAATAATATACATATAAGTCGCAACATCTTATATAGGTTGTCTGCTGGGAGGGGACAAGACTGGGCGGTGGGACCCAGTTAGCAATTTAATAGAGTTTGATTGCATCCGTGGCTAAAGTTCAACTTTGCTATACATTAGAGTTGCATTTATAAGACAACTATTAAGGAGTTAGCAACATGTCATATTGTTGTATATATTAGTATTTATTTCAATTAATGTATGGAAAATTGCAGCTGATTATTAGGCATATTGGTGTGTTATGATTTCATCATCAGTAATATGGTTGACACTAACATTCTTTGGTAGGGCTTGGCATCAATTTTAGTACTTGACATCATTTCAGTTGCACACATATTTAGAAAATTGTCAATTTCTTGAAGCTGCCTGATTAGGGACATTACAGGTTGGTAGCTTGATCAAAAAACATTATAGATAGATCAAAGACAAGATTTTCTTCTTATTGAAGATAATTCAGCCTTGGAGGCATTTGTCAAATCAAAAGACCATATGGAAGACTCATTACTAGATCTTGACAGTTTTTGGCATCATCTAGAGAGTAAGTCTTTAATAGAGGATATAGTAATTTTCTTTTATAGTTCAACTCATCTTCACCCTTGTCTCCAATAAATTCCATACATATCGGTGAAGAAGCTCATGTAGAAGAAGAAAAGCTCGTTGAACATTCTGTTATGATCAGTATAGATAATAGTATGGAGAAATTAGAAACTCTCAATGAGTGTATGGTAATGTATATAGTATGCGAAAGGAATCAAGCATATGAAGAAGTGAATACAAAGGATGAAGAATGTCAAGAAAATATCAGGGAAGAAGAAATACAAACAATAGAAGATCATGTTCCTACTCCTGCTTGCGTGTCAGAAGACAATGGATGGCAAAGTTTGTCACCAGAGATGGTCTTTCAACATGTGTATTTTGACATTGATCATGTGCTTGAAGACTCAAACCCTGATGGTCTTTTAGATTTGAATTATGAGGATTGGATGGACAAAGGCATAATCAATGAGAACAATGAAGAGGTACCCCAGGCACAAGGTACACAACTGTTGTCAGTTGTAGATCTAGAAAGTCAAGAAGAGGTGAGGGAAATTCTCTTTGAACAACTTCAGCCTTTTCCAGAGGACGATAGTGGACTGAGTTCAAGGTGGCATATGTCGAAGACATGGATGAAGAAGATCAAATCCGATATGTGGTGGTAACTATTCCCACATATGTACTATGGCCACAAGACCTTGCTAGATATCTTTAGGAGGCTCAATATCTTCACCTGCTATAGAGGGTTCTCATTATGGAAGACGATCAACTTGAGCCAATGTGTATCAATCAGTTCGTCTTGAACTTTTCATTGCATGATTGTGTCTATCCACCTAAACCATGGCTCTTTGAGAAGATTTTGCAAATGTGAAAAGGTTTTGTGTTATTGCGACTGGATTCCCAGCTCAGGAGGAGAGGTTGTTACTTTTCCCAGCCTATAAATGGTTTTGTGTAACTTGTTTCATTTCTATGTGTTCTCACTAAAAAAGAGCATTTTCATGTTTCATGTTGTTTATATTGTGTTTCCCAATTTGTGATGTTTTTAGTTATGTAGTCTTGTATTTTCCTTATGTATTGTGGAAGTCGTGTTTTTAGGTGATTTAGGAATGTTCATGTTTAGGTAATTTAGGAATGTTTCGACTCCATTGCCCAACTAATAAAGCACCGGTCTACTTGCAAATCCTAGAGATTTTGAAGTCCTATGCCGCAAGTGTATGTTGTGATCCCCAGATAGAGCCAATTGTTGTACCCAATCCAAAACTTGAATTGCGATACAAGAATCTTCATTTCTATATGTGTCGAGTTTTGTAAAAAAATGCAATGGTCAATTTTGATCATATCGTCAAATGTCATTGAAGATGGAAAAGTCATTTTCGGTCAAGTCGTGTCATTGCGCTCAAGTCCGAAATATCAGGTTGTCAAAGTTCAATGTCGAATTGTCAAGGCGAATGTTCAAAGGCGTCAGTTTCAGTGTTTGTTTTATCAAAATTCAAGGTGTCGTAAAATATCATATTGCATTGTCTATTTTTCGTATTTGTGTGTTGATTTTAATTATTAATTATTAATTGTTTTTAAAATTAAAGTTATTATTTGTTCGTTTAAAATCCAAAAATTAAAAAATAAAAAGTCAAAAATAAAAAAAAAATAAAAAATAAAAAAATAATATAGGCGTGCATCATGGAAATAGCATACACCATATGAAAAGGTGTTGGAAAATTTAAAAAAGAAAACCTTGTATAAAGGTGTGCACCCTAGGGAAGAGGACCCCGTACCCACACACCCTAACTTCGTGCACATCAAGCTCCTAAGTGGTACATCATGAAAATTTCAGCATATCTATGTATCTGAGTTAAGAGCTTAAAACTATTGTTTGGGGTTCTAGGTATCAATGATGTAGCGCAATCAACTACATCTTAGTCAAGTTGGCCAAAAACACCCAAAAAAAGTTAGACCGAAACATGTGCACCAAGGCATGTATTATCAATCGCCTTATGTGTCACCATATGATTGGTTGTTTCTTTGATGTGACATGTGAAGTGTATTGTTACACATGTATTGGTTCCTTATTAATTTTTTACTAGTATATTATTTCTCAATTACTATTCTTTTAATATATTTAACTGGGGGTCTAAGTGTGCGGCACTGTAGAGGCTATTGGGCCATAGTTATCTATTGGGTCCTCTCCCCTAGTAAAGAAGTGCCTCATCAATTTTTTTTAAAAGCACTTGCAAGGTTGTCAAATGCGCCTTTACAAAGGCCAAGCACATCAAATATAGTTAAAAAGTCTTCCAAACTACCTATCGAAGACATAACAAGCGCCTATATATCATTCAATGTGCCTTTACAAAGTCAAATAAAAAACAAAGGTGCCAGCATGAAACTCATGCCAAAAGACTACAAAGGAAATTGGAATACCAACATCTAGCCAACGCAAGTCGCCCAGTCAGAAATAAAAAGGAGAGTCGTCGCCAGTGTGGAGAAAAGGGAAATCACGCCCGATTCAAAGAAGGAAAAGACAAAGTCAAACAAAACAAAACTAAGGTTAGCAGATTCGCTAGCATGGATTATGGTTTGGAAAGTCAACATAGATTTTAAAAAGACAAGCGCCTATATGGAAGGCCTCACGCCTATACACAAACTATGCCAAAATCCAACTATGAAGTGCCATAAGAAATCAACATGTCACTAGAAAGGAGGTCGTCCAAAGGCGATTAGCGCCTCACATGAAGTTCCAACGTGCCTATGCATAGAGACTTCAAAACATCAGTGCCTCATATGCCATTCTCTCGTTGCTTTGTAAAGGTAGCAAGAAAGACAAAACCAAGTCTCATAAAAATCGTGCCTCCCAACTAGCAACATGACAAACAACATGCACGTGGATGCAAGCCATAAAAGACCAGAACGAAAAAGTCTTCAGACAAGGAAAATAACTACGCAGGTCAAAGGAAATCAACGCTAGGAACAACAAATGCCAAGTCAACATCTAGTTTGGAGAATGAGCGTGACAGCTAGTCACCAAGAGGAAGTCGTGCCAAAAGAAGATAATCGCAGTGGGAGGTAGGGAGACAAAATCTAATCATCAAACAAAGATGCCATCTAGGGAGAAGTCAACGTGCCAACAAAGATCTCCCACGACCAATCAAAACAAGAAGGAAAATCAATGCAACAAAAGGACAAAGGAAAGTCTCAGAGGAGCTCCACGTTCTATGCATATAGAAAGTGGTGTGGCAACCTAAAGGAAGAATGCCTAAAAAGATATAAACTAAGTATTTTTTTGTTTTTATCCATTGTCCTTTATGGAAGTGTCAACCAAAGTAGAAAACAATGCCTAAAGGGGAAAATGGCCATGCTTTTTAAGTCCTACCAGCATATGAAATAATGTGGTGGTCAGTTAGCTTAAATCGTGCCTATGTGAGTGTTGATCAATGAGAATTGAATTAAGGAAGAAGACAAAAATTTCAGCTAGTCAACGAAGGAAAAGTAGTAATCATCACTCCCACATGTCCAGCTTAGTCAAATAAATTAGATTCATAAATTGTCAAGATTTTCAGAGCTTTGTCCAAAGTTTTTTTTTCTGCCAGACTTCGTCAAAACAAAGGGAAGCATCGTCAAACTAGAATCATCCAGAATCGCATTCCCTAGATCGTCATCATCATTTTTTGAAAAAGACCCTGTGCTATTTTTAGTGTTAACCAGGAGTTGACTTTCGATCTCTTGTCATGCAAGAGATGTGAGCACGAAGTCATAGTTTGCAATAAGTTTGATCTACAGCTTAACGGGAGGTTGCATGTTTGTAATATTTTAATCGTTAGTGGGACTGGAGCTTGCATGGTTTTAATTTTAGAATTAGTGGAGTAGATAAATTGTAATAAAACTTGCATGCCATGCAAGTAGTTAGAGTTAGGATAGGAGTACAGTTAATTATTTTATTTCTTTTCATGCAATTATTTGTAAATAGTATAAATAATTTTTTTTTTTGCACATTGGAATCAATGGAGTATTATCAGAGTAGTAGAGTTAGTGGTATCAGGTGGTATCGAAGTAGAGTTGTATTTTGTAAGAAACCTGTCTAGATCTGATATGAAAATAACCCTGCTGTCCTGAAATTTCTGATTTGTTTTTCTCAAGTTTCACTTATGGTTTTGATGTTTTGTTTTCACCAATGTGTTTGATATGATATGTAGATGGAGAGGTTGCAATGTGACATTCAAATGACAGGCAATGATGATTGAAATTAATCAAAACAGTTCTCATACATACACAAAAACACAATAGAACATACCTGGATGAATGATTGGCCACTTTATTTGAATTGATGTTGGCTGATTACAAAAGGTCTGATTTTTATATCAGACTTACATATGCTTGCACGAGTGATCAAATCATGAACCAAACCAACCTACAATGATATAGCAATGAAGCAATGAAGTCCTCCAATGCTGGCCGCCTTAGAAAAGAACTATCCGGATGATGAAATGAAGCCAAAATCAAAATGCACGGACTGATTTGCAAACTGTATCTGCTGATATGAGATCTGAAGCATAAACCCTCACAAAAGCATGCTGGAAACTCCACCAAACTCTAGCCCAATGATGCCAAATTGAAGCGCTATCCTCCTATGATGAAAAGATGTCAAACCCACTTCAAAACAAGGCTGGATATGCACCAATCTGAGGTCTGATATGAAGTTATAGCAGTCTGATATGAAATTCAGATTGCAAGATATGTGATTCCACCTCCAATGAAGCCACTAAAACATGGAATATCATCAATACAACATAGCCATGAAACCAAATAGTGAAATCAACCTCTAATTGCTTGCAAATCTGAAAAATAAAGTCTCCAATATGTTTGATATCTTCAAACCTTAGCTGAACCAATAAACAACATTGAAACCCTAGCTGATTTGAAGCCTTTGTCTCCTCAAAAACTTGTAATATGCTCAATAATACATCTTAGGTGAATCCATCTCTCATAGTGGGATGGGTTTTTTGTCCAAACCACTCAAATCCAAGGGTTTTCGTCCTTAGATAATGTTGAAACTCTGTTACAGCCAAGAGAAAATCTCCAAATGATGAAAAAGCCAAATGATTCAATGATGCAAAATGATGCCAAATGACCTCCTTATAAGCTTCTCACCTTGGGCGCCCAATTGCACTAAAATATAATATTTTTTCAAGTCCATAGCCGACAAAGAAACCACCTCAAATATTTTTTATTAATTAATTTTCTTTTTCTCCATGAGGGCGGTGGCTAGGAGAGAGAAAATATTAATAAAATATTATTATTTATAATTTTTGCTTTTTCCTCCTTGAGCGCCGATTTTGTGGGATTTATTACAATATTTTAATAATAAAATATTAAAATTTATTCTTCACTCCAATATTCCATTTTTCCATCTTCAAGTCATTTTTCCATCTTCCCACTTGGCATAATATTTAATTAATTTTCGTTTTTCTCCTTGACTAAATATTTAATTAATTTTGATTTTTCCACAAATATTATTAAAATATAAAAAATCATCTCCAAACTTCATTTTGCCAAGGAAAAATCATTTTTGCCACTAAAAACCCACCTTCCATCTCCAAGCTTTAAGTTATTTGCCGACTTTCCATTTTCCAAGCTTGAAGTCACTTTAGCTTAAAAAGGGGACATTACATATTTAGGATTTTTTAATTTGTATTAGTGAATGAATATCAATAAATGACAATTCTCATGCCTGCATTATGCTAAAAGTGCTATTCGTTGAATATCCAGTCTCATTGTGATTGATTCAATGACATTTATTATGCTTATTTTGCTTATGAATGTTTATTGAAACGTGTCATCATGTGTGCTAAAAGTTAAGTCGCTTCAATGAATCTACAAGCTTTGTATTGTAGACGAACTTGAAGATGTAGCTTGTGGCTTTGTATCGAGTCATACATTCAATTTAATTGTAATGTTTGTGTTTATCCATTAATCTATCCAATCCATGTGTACTTACCCTTTTCAGTCGTTGTTTTTAACTGAATAGCGTAGGGAGTGTAGTTGTAGATTTTAATTCAAGTAAAAAAGCACAAAACCCTTGCCTTGTGTTGAAAGCATGTTTCCATCTTTTTTCACGTCGCAAACCCAAAAATATCACATATTTATGATTTATTCAAAATGAACATGAGAACACAACAAAATCATTGTACAGATTATATTATTTTAGGTTAGTTTTATTTTATAGGGAGCTTCCCCTTCTAATTTGAAGAGTGGTTCGACTGCACATCTATTATGTTTTATGTTGCGCTGAAAGGTGCGAATTCAAACGCTAATAGTTTTGGCGACGCTATTGGGGATGCTGGTATTCCTTTGTAGTCTTTTGGCGTGAATTTCATGTTAGTGTCTTTGTTTTTTAATTTGACTTTGTAAAGGTGCTTTGAATGATTTATAGGTGCTAGTTATGTCTTCGACATGCGTTTTTGAAGACTTTTTAACTGTATTTGATGTGGAGACCATTGTAAAGGCACGTTTGATAACCTTGACAAGCGCTTTTGAAAAAAATTGATGAGGCGCTTCTTTACTAGGGTGTGCGCCATGCATTAGGCACATGCCTTTATGCAAGATTTAAAAAAAAATGCCAACACCTTTTCATATGGCACGTGCCATTTCCTTGCCGATGGCTATATAATTTTTTTATTTTTATTTTTTCGATTTTTGACTTTATTTTTTTAAATTTTTTGGATTTTGAATTGTAGAAGTAGAAATTGCGAAAAACTCACAATTAATCGTAAAAATCGAAAATCGTCGGGTTTTGTATTTTTTTCCCCTAAAAAATTGCGATTTTTAAATAAATCATAGTTAATAGTGTCGTATTCGATTTTTCTTGCATAATCTTGAAAAGATGTGGAATTTATGTTGAAATCGCATGTACTTGAGAGTCAAATTGTGGGTTCTAAAGACTTGACTTTTGCCTGTGATTTTTTCTTCCGTCTAGGGTTTTCGTACTTATTTCTTGTCGTTTCTAAGCTGAGAAAAAGCTATCGTGGGAATAGATCGGTATTTGTTTTTTTAAATAAACATGACATATAATTTCGTGCTTATTTTTCTTCACCTTGAGAGTAATATTATATGTTTTACGTTGAGATTAAGGTGTGACATTTGGGAAAGAGGTTCATTGAAAGATGCCGCTATAAGATTAAATTGTATATATTTACATTAAGCTTCATTGAAAGCCGCAAGTGTAGGATTAAATTTAATATTTTTAAATTAAGTTCATTGAAATATGCCAATGAAAAACTACATATATATATAATTATTTTTAATATTTTTTATATTTTTATAAATTAGTTAAGAAATTTGTTTTAAATTTAAATATATATTTTATTTTATTTATATATCATAATTCCCGTAATCTCCTGTCATATTTTATATGTTTGGGGCAAATTAAAAATATATTTTTTATATATTTTACAAATTATAAATATTTATATATTTTTAATAATTATTTGCAAATTATATAAATATCCGTACTCAAACTTGAGGCCCCTAAACCTGTACCTGTTCATTTTTTTTAAAATCATTTTATCTTGTTTGGAAACCTCTATCAGTGTTCGTTGATATTTATTTTTTAGGTTAATTGTCAGCTACATGGAGTTTAGACTATCTGTTGTTGAAAAAATTCCGCGTGAAACATAATCGTGGGATTTAAATTTATTTAGGGTTTTGTCCCTTGTCAAAACGCATCCCCCTGTCCCCTGTCCCCTTCTCAGAAACATGGTGTAACATAGATTAATATCTAGTTATTATTCTATCCACCATGCAATATGCATTGTGCAATGCAATGTAATGAGTGATATGAACATAAATGAAAAAAATCTATATTCCACAATTCATGGACTAAACTGTCATTTTTATTTGCTCTCTATATCTCTATGCTATTAAAATGTGTTTAAATTTAAAAAATAGTAGTTTTTTCACTCTTTTTTTTTACGTTTTCTACATTTTTTGAAAATCCAAAATTTTCCCTGATTTTTTGAAAAAATCTTATATTTTTGATTTGTCGATTTCTACTCCAAAGGATTTTTGCTGCAATGTTTTGAATGAACAAATAATAACTTTAATTTTAAAAACAATTAATAATAAATAATTCCCTTGTTTATGGGAAGCCTCGGGTCAATCCTTCTGGTAATCCGAGGAAAGATGTGAAGTGGCAACCGCCGGATGAAGGCTGGGTGAAAGTGAATTTTGACGGGGCCTCTAGGGACAACCCATGACTGTTAGGGGTGGGGTGCATTCTTCGTCATCATACAAGGAGAACATTGGCGGAGGAAGTAAGATCACTTCCGAATGGAACGAACAATGAGGCAGACATCCAAGCGGCTTGGATGGGGATAGATTTATGCAAAAGGATGGGCTTTCGAAGGTTGCATCTAGAAGGAGACTCCCTGATCATAATTAACGGCATTCAAAAAAAGGTGACGTCCAATTGGAAGATTCAAAGCATCATAAAACGGATTTGGGAGGGCATTGACCTCCTAGACGATTTTAAACTCTCCCATATCTACCGGGAGGGGAATGGGGAGGCTGATAAATTATCAAATTTAGCCATAGATACGACGAGGGACAATCAAGGACCGGGGAGGGGAGATTGAGTGGAGATCTCACATGAGCGATGGAGGACGAAGTAAAGATGACAAGGAAGGCAAGTTTAATTGCGTGTCAGCCGTCTTAATGAAGGGAACGGTGGCGGCGATCACTCTTTATAGTTTGGTTGATTCTGCATTAGAAGGGAGAGAAAGATGGATACTACAATTTGTTTGGAGGCGAAAGAAAGGCAGATGGCTTTCAAAGGCAAGGTGTCCGAACGTCTCAGAAAGATTTTTATCATCAATGGAGCCGAGTCGATGGAGGTGGTGAAAGGCATTTTAGGCACTCGTTTTCTGTTGGCGAACTACAAATTTAGGGTGAATAGCGATGTGGCCTCGATGGCCCTTGCTTGGTTGCTTCAAGCAAGAGAGGAGTGGGAGGTAACAAAATGGTTGATGCAGAGGATGGTCAAGGCACGTTGGAGAGTCGGTTTGGACAAGATTCTGGAGTGGGCGGTTTCGGGGCTTGGAATTAACCCAACGGATGGGGTTTGGCCAGCGCTCACTAGGAGCTACAGTGGCCCGTGGATTCCCTTCATTGTGTGGAGCATCGGGGAGGACATTGAATCCAAGATGATGGTGGTCAAGGGCCATGTCACGGCGTTGAAGGAGCTGACTGGCTTCTACCAGTTGGCAGGAGTTCCTGGGCTTTTAGCCCTTCCTGATGTAGTGGCCGCGAAGGAGGAAGGAATGGAGGACGAGATGGAAGCGGAAGTCAATTGAAGGATCAGTGAAGACGGGTGGTATGGCAGACCAATGGCATTTTTTGGGAAGTTTTTTGTATCTCTGTGTCAATGCTTGGCTGGTATTACCGAGTTGGTTTATTTTGTATTTGGGTATATTTTGTATTTGGGTATGGCCCCCTTAGTGCCATTTTATCAAAAAAAAAAAAAAAAAAAAAAAATTATTAATTAAAAATAAATAATTATTTAAAAATTGACACACAAATATGAAAATAGACAATATGATACAATAGAATTTTGATAAAATGAACATTGAAAGTGACGACTTCAAACATTCGAATTGACAATTCGACATTGAACTTTGACAACCTAATATTTCGGACTTGAACGCAATGACGTGACCTGACCGGAAATGACTTATCCGTTTTCAAAGACATTTGACAATATGACCAAAATCGACCATTGCAATTTTTTACAAAATGACTTGACACATACAGAAACGAAGATTCTTGTATTGCAATTTCAGTTTTGGATTGGTTACAACATTTTTTTTAGCAGTGGTGGTGGAAGAGTTTGTAGGCATTTGAGTGCTCATTCAGTTTTTATTAAGTGGCATTTCAAAGGGTATGTAAATGTAATGCATTTCTAGTTTTTTGTTGTGCCTTCATTATAAATATTTTGTGCTAGGCTGCTAGGGTTATTTCTTTTGATTTTTAATTGTGGATTGGGGATCCACTCCCTTATATATAAAAATTAAAAAATAGTGACAACAGTGTAAGCATCAACCCTTGAACAGGGGTGCTATAAAAATTACAAAAAACAACTTCAGCCAAAAACCGTCATTGTTGAAATCCTTAAGAACTGTTTACACATATTGAGAACTTCAGCTATGTTTGAGATTGGGTTGTTGTGCAGCAACAGAAAACTTGTTACATAGCAACCGGGAACTGCAGCATTTGAAGATTTGTTACACAACAACTAAGAACTGTTGCACAAAAACTGTAGACTTGTTACACAACTAAGATTTGTTGCACAACAATTGTAGACTTGTTGATAATTGAGGATGATAGGGCTGATTTGGAGAGGAAGGCAGTGGAATAGAAAACAGAAGTGGCAGCATGAGGGAGAAAGTGAGCCATTAGTGGGGGTGTTCTTTGCATTCACAGCATGGTCGTGTTGAGGATGATATTGTTCTTCAACAAGAAGTTGCAGCAGGACCATCTAGTTCGAGGTCACCTACACAACGACAACGTTTTTTGATCTCTAGTCGTAGAAGAAATTTATAGATTATGAACATTGAAACTATACTTTGTATTTTAATTCACATTGAAACTTGAAGTTGATATGTATTGAACTCGTTTTTTTTTTGGTTTATGATGTATACTGAACTCTAATTTTGATCTATAGATGAAGGAAATCAGTAATATGTTCCTTAAATTCAGTGGTATGCATGTTTTTGAAGTTTTTTTTAACAAATTTATGTGTTTTCTAATTTTCGAAAAATTTGTAGAGTTATTGCCGAGTGTTTCCCCAAATTTTTGAATTTTTTTTGGGTCAGCTGAGTTATTTGATGAGTCCAAGTTTTTCAGCTATGGCTTACTTTTGCAACACAATTTGTAACCTTGATCAAACCTTGTGACATCCATTTGCATACATGGCCAATAGACATACCTTTGAAGATTAGCCAAAGTCTTTGCAACCTCAAAATGACTTAAAAGTTTTTAGGTATGAACCTCACACAAAAATCACCTCATGTCCTTAGGTACACACAAGTTGCTCAACTTGTATAGCAACCCTTTGAGAAAATGGTCTAAAATTGCCTCAAAATTAGCCACTTTTCCTTTTTTTTGTATGCTTGTAGATTTACAAAATCCTTATCATCCTCATAATCTTCAGCGTACACCTCTTTTGCAAAGAGTTCCAATTAAGGAAGAGTACTCCCCCTAGAAAGAGGAGGTGGCCTTGACAATATATCAGCCACTTTGTTTGCCACAGCTTGTTTGTACTTAATCACCGAGTGGAATTGTTGGAGGAACCCCATCCACGTGTAGTCCTTTGCTTGCTGAAGTTTAATTTGTGCTTGCAAATACTAAAGAGGTTGATGATTCATGCAGACTACCGTCTCCTTGCCAATCAAGCAATGTTTCCACTTTTTGATTGCTTGGACTAGTGCATACAATTCTTTGTCATACGTGAAATAGTTTAGGACTGCCCCTTTGAAGAGCTATGAATGAGAACATATAGGCCTTCCCTCTTGCAACAAATTGCATATTCATTTGCATTTGTTTCCACTTGAAATGGTTGTTGGAGATAAGGCAAAGTAAGAACCGGTGCATGGCTGATTTTATGTTTCAGTTCTTTGAATGCCATTTGCTGTTTATTACTCCAGTGAAAATACTTTTCAGCCCTTTTTATAGCATGCAATGGAGCTGCTATGTGAGAGAAAACTTTGACAAACTTTTTGCATGTTTTGGATAGCCTCAACAAAGCTCCTTGTTGAAGTGATAGTAGGTCTTGGCCAATTCACTGATCTGTAATGGATGCAGTTTTTGTATTTCATGACATGCTTTTGGAAATTGGTGAACTTGTATGCTGGAAAAAGCTTAGTGTGGTATGGGACATCCATGTGTAGTTGTTAGTATGCAGAAGAGATCTTCAAAATTGAGTATTTTGCCCATTTTAGCGAAATTGCTGGTTTTAGCATGCTGTGAAAATGTAACCGCTTTGGTGAATTTGTTATATACAGCAGCAAATTTGGCACTGTGGCAAATGCGTGATCTCCTCTTGGTGGAAGCAACATGTTAATATTTTAATTCACACCTTTTAGTGCGACACAAAATGGACTAGATTTGCTGTAGAATTGCTCTTCGAATTAGAAGGGGAAGCTCCTTGTAAAACAAAAACTAAACTAATACGATTGATATGTACTTGCTATTTACAAACTTTACAATGGTTGTCTGGGGTGATTCGCACTCATGTTGAATAAAATTAAAAGTTTGTCTTTTTGGATTCGCCTAAGGCAAAAGGCTAAGATGCTCTTCAACTCAAGGTAAATGATTTATATATTTTTGACTGAAAATATATCCTATGACTACACACTTACATTGTTCAGCTAAAGGTAGAGACTGAACAATACAAGTGCATGTAAAGATATAATAATCTTAAATACAAAGACAGGAACACTTCAATAAATTAAATTATAAGATTGGTACAAAGCCACAATCTTCAAATTCAAGCGAACTTGCAATACAAAGCTTGCAATTTTGATAAAATAATTTAATCTCCCTCACCACACATAACAAACATTTCAATAGCAATTTAAAAGCAAGCTAGGCATAATAAATACTATTGAACAATGAATAATGAATTCTGGATTTAACAATAACACTCGTTGAACAACAATATCAACAATAGGCAGGTTTGACAATTACCATTTTTTAACTAAGTGCAAAATGACACTTATTTATATTGTTGTTTACAAAGCATTACATGAAAATAAATGAAGAAATTAATTGAACTTCGATTCTAGTTATTGACTGCTTGCATCACGTGCAAGCTTTATTACAAATTCTCTCATCCACGCATACTAAAATCTAAACCATGCATCAGTCAGTTAAACTGGTGGTTAAAATTATTACGAACTCTACCTTTATGATCACATCTCTCGCATGTAAAGAAAAAAGTCTGCTTGCCGCTTATGGTCAACACTAATGAACTTGTTTGAATTTGAATGAATAGTGGCTTCCTTAACTTCACTTCTTCCTTCTAATTTCATCAACCTAGCTGAAAATAGCATCCTCTAACATTATTTCAAATATTTTAAAATAGTAAATACGGCGTACAACTTTGCATGGGAGACCAGCTTGAAGTTAGAAAGGTTAGTTTTATTTAGAAAATTGGCAACCACTTTGAAAGAAGCACGATTGACTTGTTGGTGTTAGACTTCAAGAAAATACAATTTTTTTTAGAATTTGTGCCTCCTTTTAGAATTTCTCCTTGGCATGACTCTCATTGGTAGACTGCCTACTTTCAAAAGATAACAAAACTTTACAAAAAGTGCACTAGCTTAATTTCTCTTTAGGTGCTAATTTCATATTCTAGCCGACATTTTAGACGCTGACTAGACATAGGATATTCTTTTGTCTTTTCTCTTGCATTGTCTTCTATGGTACGATTTCCTTATGGTAATTGTCACTTACAAAATTTTGCAAAAACTGCGTTGATTCTTATATCCTCGTCATAGGTGCGATCCTCATCAGTAGACCAATTTATAAATGACAAAATTTAAAAAATGCACTGACTTTTGTGTTAGGTGATTTACTTAATTTGATTCACCACTTCATATGCTGACTAGGCATTGCTTTGTCTTCTTTTGTGGTTTGATTCATCTTTAAAAAGTCCCTTTGCTTTGGCAGCAGAAAAACAAATGACACAACACCTCAAAAAGTGTACTTGAATTTTATAAATATTTTTCCTCGACTGCAATTTCCTTCATTCAACGCCACCTCTATTTGCCACATTCCTTTGTCTGTTCTAAACTTCTAACTGGGCATGATTTATGATTTGTAACGACACCACTGTTTGTCTATTTGAAAAATATTATTTTTTCTTTTTTGACTGGACATGTTTTACTGTAAACATTATAGGTCTTTGCCATTCAATCTCCTCTCAGTATCCAAGTCTTAGCCACCTTGTGTTAAGAACTTCTTAGAATAATGCGACAAAGAGCAATTTGCAAAATCATTAGTTTGAAATACTGGACCATGACATGACATCATCACGACTTGTCCGAAAAACATTAACATTAATATGGACTTGAATTACAAATGACAACGAATTGACGACAAAAATGGGTAGCAAGTAACACCAACATTTAGTTTCAGATGGCTACAGAATGACAAACACACAAACACCTCTTTGGTGGAAGTGGTGAATTCGTCAGGCTCACATCCAATGACGTTTTGGCTCTCAAATTTTCCTCTTCTTGATGCATGTTTTCAGTCTTTTCAGCTTCCAAATATGAGAGCATTTTTGAGAGGTTGTTAGGAGCTATTCAATGGTGATGAGCTCTGTTTTGCAAGCCCAAGGGCTGCGTCCTCTTGTAACAACCATTTTGGGATACTTGAACTGTGAGTTTGCACACGTTTCAGCTGGAGTGTCTTCAGTGTATCTTGGTCTCCTTTTCATGTTGTTTGTTCTCTTTTGGTGAGCTAGTGGAGGAATATCTTTGCTGGTTTACAGATCATTCACAATGGTGTCTACCTTTGCAGGATCAATCTTAATCTCTCCATTACCCACCACTTGTCCAAGATAGACTAGTGATGTTTGTGCAAACTCACATTTCTTTCTGTTCAACAATAACTTATTCCCCCTCAAAATTTTTAGAAGTTACTTGAGATGAGATATATGCTCCTCATATGTCCTAAAAACAGGAATATCATCCAAATACATGATCACACAAGAGTTTGTGAGTTGTCTAAGTACCTCATTCATCAATCTCATGAAGGTAGTTAGAGCATTACTGATTACACGAGTTGAATGGAAGCACAAGCCACTCAGATAGCACTTGCCTAGTCTTAAACGTTGTTTTCCAAACATCTTCGTCTCTAATCCTTGCTTGGTGATACCTAGATCTGAGATCAATCTTGGAAAAAAGTACTTAGCATGTTGTAATTAATCCAAGAGATCATCTGTTCATTGTAACGGGTACCTATTGTTAATGGTAATTATGTTCAATACTCTATAATTCACAGACATTCGCTAAGTTTTGTCCTTTTTTTTGGCACCACCACTATGGGAGATCTGCAAGGCGAAGTACAAGGTCTAATAACTCCGTGGTCAATGAGAATTTTCAGCTGTATCTTCACTTCATTGGCCTCTAACAAGCTTTGAGGGTACAACCCTATATTTGGAAGAGGGCAAATAGGAAGTAGTTCAATCTTGTTTAATTGTTCTTTGAGGGGCAGCCCTTAGGGCTCAAGGAACAACTCAGAAAATTGTTCATATGAGCTGATCCACGACCTTATTCTCCTTATTCAATATTGGTATGCAGCTTATGGACTGACTATATATCAGCTACCCCTTTTTCCTCCTTGCTATGCAACAACATCAAAGCAAGTATGCCACTTGTATTGATTAGCCTCTTGGCTTGAGAAGCAGGCATCGTAAATATTTTGAACCTGCCCACATATAAATTGAGAGTGATATCTCTGCCATTCAAGATAGCCTATATTGATTTCCTTCTGAAGTATATGACATCCCAGATGTAGAGTTAAGGACTCCCAAAGATGACTCTACACATCCAACAGTATCACATCAATAACCACCTCATCGACAAACTCCGGGTTGAGTCCAAACTTGAGTTTATATTGCCTTGTGACTGAAATATCCACCTCTTGCTTCAACCACCCCTAGGAGTAAGGATTTGGGTGATTTTCAGTCTTAAAACCAAACTTGCCAACCAGCTTTTGCGAAATCAGATTTTTTTGAAAAACACATCTCAAAAAAGGCATCTTCTTTTTTCCCCTTGACTTGTATCTTGATGTGGAAGAGTTTGGTTGGTTCTTCTTCATCTTGAGATCCATCATCAACCACACACATAACCTTTTGAACTGTGGCATATGACTGTCTCTCATCAATCTCAGAGTTGCAATCTGTCTCCTTACCTTTGCTTACATATGTAATATTCGTGATCTTCTTCATCTTGTTTCTTGAAGGAGCCAACTCCGGATGCAACTTCTAACATGTCTCTTCCATGTGCCCATCTCTTTCACAATGAGTACAATGGCATTGGTCCTTGTTCTTGCCCTTTGTAGTGACAGTAGTAGTGGCATTCCTTTTGCCTTTCCACTTGCCCTTCCCTTTGCCTTTCTCACCAACTTGCTGCTGTCCTTTACCCTGCTGTTTTTGAAAGTGCAAAGTGCTTCTTTTCTTGTCTAACTCCAACTAATGTGCTTGTGCACATGCTTCATCTATATTTTTGAGTTTGGCCATAAAATCAAACCTCTTGAGGTGCCTAAATGGCCCTTTTATATACTTCATAAGAACTTGCTGGTCCACAACATCCTTGCCCAATTGAACTACTTTCTTTCTAAACTCGTTTGTGTACTCTTGTACACTTTGGCCCTGCCTTGTCTAAAATAGTGTTATTGCATAACTCTCTCTTCCTCAAAACAAATAACGTAAAGTTGTTTCATAAGCAGCCCCTTGAAGACCTCCCACTTAAAGATTGGCGGCACGTTACAAAATTGGAAGAAATAAGCATAGCTTTCATACCATGTGAAATTGTGTCTGGATAGCTTGAGTCTAGCAAATGAGATTTGTGGGTGGGGAGTCAACTTGTGCTAGGTGAAACAGACTTCCATTTTGGGTTGGGAGATCCTTGGTCTAGTTTCTCATCATTTACTTCTGTCATAGTGTTGTATGTCTATCTTTGCCTCAGCCTTGAAGAAACCATTGTATCCGCTAGAAGATGACTCTCCTTGTTCAAATTCAGTCCTCTTGGGCTCTTCTCTCTTCACATCATTCTCTTGTGCAATAATTTGTTTTTCAGACCAGGGCAAGATGATATTTTCCAGCCAGTCCAACTTTACAACTGAGAGAAATATGAGCAACATCATCTTCCAGCCTTTAGAACCATGCTTCATCCTCATCCATTTCTCTGCCCATGTCTCTTGCCATACATCTCACCATAGTTGAAAAACTTGGACTCGGTAATAACCCTGCTGTCTCAAAGTCTTTAAAAACTCAGGACTTGACAAGAACTCAGAAAAAGTTCAGCAATAACTCGATGAATTTATCGAACATAAAAAAAACATAAAATTTTGAAAATATTCTTTGAAAACACAAATATTACTGAATTTATGGAACATATTTTTTATTTCCTTCATATATAGATCAAAATTAGAGTTCAATACAGATCATAGACCAAAAAACGAGTTCAAATTTTCAATACATATGAACTTCAAGTTTCAATATGCAGGCACTTTCAGAGGGGGAAATTAAAATATAAGATAATCTAATGAACACCAAGTACGCACATGTTTTTGATCAAATAAATAAACAGATAAAAACATTTTTATATTTACGAACTTTTGTGAAACTGTGGGATTTTTCAAGGATAAAAACTAGACAAATCAAACGTAGTGCTTTTAAAAAAATTGAGTTTCTATATGGCTTTCATTCCTTCCTTTCCAACTTAGATAAGAAATTTACAATACTAGTTCTGCTATTACAATACAAGATTATTTGGAAAATATAACTTAAAGGAAATTAAACTGAATCTGAGTGGTTAGCAGATCTGAGCCCAAAGAAATAATGCAGGCAAAGTTTGTGTTAAACTCATGATACTCCAGACCCACATATCCACGAATGGCGATTAAAAACAGACCCGCAAATGGCAATTAAAAATAGACTCGTGAATGGTGATTAAAATCGTGTTACACAAAGCCACCTGTTGCCCAAAGCGTCAGCACACACAACCTCCTGTCAAACAACGACTTAGCACACAGCAAGCTGTCAAATCAATCGGTCGACACAAAAACACCTGTGAAATTTTGTCGAGTATCTACCACACACCATCGACCAAAAATGTGCTGAAACGAACCCTTAAAATGTGAAAAATCCATACTGAAATCGACCTTTTACCTGCTGGCCAAGTTGTTGGCCTAGTTGTGAATTTAGCCAATTTTCTGTGCTTTTAGCAAGATTTCCAAAAAAAACCACAGTGAGTTTTAGGTATTACTTGGGGCCGAGTAATATGGTGTGTTACTCATTTGCGTTTTCAGCTTATGACTACACGTGAGTCCTGTGAGTAATCACAGTTCTTTGCAACTATGGATCTTGATGTCCTATTCCAATCCCTTGTACCAATCTCAAGCTCAAAAAGAAGCAAATGGTCGCTTCCACTCGACCAAGTCATGGGTATAACCAGCCAATAACCTTTTTTAATCAGTCACACTTTTTGCAAGGGTAAAAAACCTTGCTTTGATACCACTTCATCTGTAAAATGTTAGAGAGAGCTTCCAAAACAATCACCAATTACAAATTTCTTAATTTATCAACTCTGCACATATTCCCATGAACTGAAATTAATTTGAATATGCTTAAGAATTCAGTTAGAAAATTAAACTATGCAAACAAACATGGAAAACAAGTAGAAACACATCCAACAAATGCAGCACACACCATGAAAGAGACTGAATGCATGAGATACACCTGGAGAAACCCTGAAAAGCAAAGAAAACTCCAAAAGAGTGAACTTATGCTCCTCATGCCACTAAATCTAGTCAAGTACAAGTGTTTATCATGCCCAAATGGACGTATCTTTCAGCAAGTAAAACAAGCTCCTAACACCTGCAAACAGTCACAACACCATGAAACTCATGCTCCTTTTGCAATAGTCAAATTTTGAACATGTGGAAGTTAGAATTGAGAGCCAACCTTTGTGCAATGTGTTTCTTAGGTTTCGAACATGTCTAGGGTTCCAGCTACCCATGCCCCTTGACATTGCCTACTATTGCGAAGAAACATGTAAGTGTGCTCATAGGAGAAGAAAGAGCAAAAGGTAGAGGGGTTCTTGAGGCACATCCAACACGTTCACTAGCAAGTTCAACAGATCCTCTTACGCTAACAATAGAAGTGCAAAGGGTGCCACAATGCATCGTACACCTCCAAAATTCAAGATGGGTGATAATATTGGGTTGTATCTACATCACTAGCAAGTTCAACAAATCCTCTTACGCTAACAATAGAAGTACAAAGGTTGCCACAATGCATCGTACACCTCCAAAATTCAAGATGGGTGATAATATTGGGTTGTATCTACATATGTAATGCCTTACGCTCCACATTGGAAGACCAAGTCTTTGCTTTGTGCTCCTTATGCCATGTTGTGCACAGCTGGAGAAAATGTTTTTGTCCTTGATGTCCATACTTGGTGTTGACACCCAAAATTACCAGTTCCTTCAGCGCCCCATTTTGCCCCAAAATCCATCTGAAATCCCACTTTGTGCCCTCTTTGTTGAACCCATTAGTTATATCCGATTAGAGACATCTTCGATGGGTTTCCATTTGCTTGTGCCTTCTAAATACAAGGAAAGAATGCCAAAAATGACTAGGTCAAAAATTATGTGTGTTCCCTTGTATTTTTTCACCTTGTCGGAGTTTCGGAGTTTCGACCTCCTTCCTTCCTTCATGCCTCGTCTATCGGGCTCAAATTTGCCTAAGTGTTGAAGTGTCTTCGTCTTCGTCGGAGTTCGGTCTTCTGCAAGGCAGGTGTCAGGGGGAAGGCTTCAGGGCCGAAGCTTGACAGGTTTACATGAAAAATATTCTAAGTATTGGTGTTCGGCGGAGTGTCGGAAGTCGGCGTTCTGGGCTTCCGTCTTCTTCTATATTGCAGTTAGAAGGCAGAAGACCCGAAGGCCGAACTTCGACCTTTCCCCTTTGCAAAGAGTTAGGTGTTTGAGCGTCGGACTTCGGGGTTTCTCTCTTCCACGTTCTCTTTCAGAATGCGTAAGGTGGAAGGCTCGACGACCGACGACCGACTCCCGACGGGCCACGTGGTGTGTTTTGGTTGCTTTCCGCCATTCCGCGGAGGATATTTTATTAAGGCAAAAGGTGGCTGCAGAACCGCGGAAAGTTGCCAGGTGGTAGTGATGTCATTCGGAGGAGAGGGTTCGGGACCTGTGTCCTGTTCCTTTTTATTCGAAATGTTTCTAAGTGTTTCGGAGTTTCGGACTTCGGGGTTTTTGTCTTCCCTCGTCTTTTCTTTGGAAGAAGGAAGGTCGAAGGCCCGAACTCCGAGCTTCGGTGATTTTTAGTGTTAAAGGTTTTATAAAGCGGGGTTGGGGCTTCTCTCCTTCCTCTTCCGGATTTGGCAGGTGATAAGGCAGAAGGCCCGAGCCCCAAAGTCCGATATGTCGAAGCTCAACCCTTTTGCCTTCCAGGGCCATTTTTCACTGTGCAAAATGTGACGGGACTGCTCAGCGACCCTCTTGGTCACCATTAATGCATCTTTAGAGCCTGATTTCGTGTGAGAAATGGATTTCTCGTTTCCCCATGCCACTGTCCCTCATTTGCATTGAATTTCTTATACCCATGGCATGGGCGAACCTCCTGTTTCAGCAGATTTCTCGGGCAGAGCCATGTGGGTGCGCTCCAAGGACACTGAAACGAAGTTATTGCAGCATGGTCGACGTCCCTTCTTGTTGATTTCTTCCCTTCCACGGCATGGCTGTTACAGTGAAGATGAAACACTATATATGCATGTTAGAAAGATGTAAAGGGGGTTGGTCTCTGAGCCAATTGTCTGGTCTGCAGTGCTTCAGGAGAGTTTCAGGGCTTCAAATCAAGCCAGTTTGGGCAGTGAATGGAGAATGTGTTTTGATGCAGCGTAGGAACGTATTGTAAAGCATATTTTATGCACTGGTATGTCTCCATGGCCATTTGTAAAGATTTAGGGGAATGTATAATCGCAGTTGTATGTTTTCTTTCACCACATTTGCTGGTATGATTGTAATAGAGATTTGATAATGTGTGACAACATTTAAATTCAATATAAGCTTTGTTTTGAATCATCCCTTTGTTGCAAGTGGGTCTTTGTAGTTTGGTTCTGGATCATTAAGAATGTCCAATATATGAAATATAATCTGAGAAATGTATGTGAATAAATTTTAGTTTTCTGTTGATGCTGGTTCAATCATTTTCTTCCCTCTTTATTGCTTATGGCTCAGTTGCCCAATAGAGTAGGCACCAGTCCATATTGGAGAGGGATCAAACACCATTTTAAATTAAACAAATCTTTCATCTGTGGTTTAGGGTAAAAACCATCTTTCCTGTGCATGTACATTCGCACAATTGAATCAACTTAAAGAGAGGTCTGTGCAGCCAATTTGTCTTGATTTAGTGACAGCTTTGGGATCAAATGTACATTGGGTATGGCTGTGTATGTTTATTTGTATTTCATTTCATGCCTCTAGGAATATCCCTCCTAGGTCTAGCTGAGCCTGAAGAGCAGAGGAGTTTACCCACTCTTGTAGTTGGCTAAAATCGCCTAAAACTTGTTGATAAACCTCTTCCTCTCACCCTGAAGACATTCCCTGGCCTCAATGATTTAGGAAAGTTTTAGAGTTTTAGGTTGTAGTTATTTTGGGAACCAACACTTGGATCTTCATTTAATAGTCAAAGTGGAACTCATCACACCATACTTACTGTTAGAATATTGTCATTGATGTCAAAGGAAACCAAGGTTATTGATATGCAACGATGTATAAAGTATGAAGGACATGCAATGATGCAATGATAAATAGTTTCTCCTTTGGCGCCACATTTAGAAGATTTGGTAAACCATTGAAGAAAGCAAAAGGACTTGCAAAAAGAAAGCAACGGACCCCACAAGAGTTGCTTCAATTTATGGATAAAACAAATTAAAAAAAAAACAGATCTGATTTGGAATCAAAGTGCTCCATTAGGATAAGATTTGATACAAAAAAAAAGAAAGTAAATTAAAGATAGCATGAGCGCCACCTTTAAAAGAAAGATTTGAAAAAGAAAGCAATCTGATTTAGAGCGCCAAAGATTTGGATAAATTTGGGATGCAAAAAGAAAGCAAATCTGTTTTCATAAAGATTTGCATGCAAAAGCAAAGCGCCACAAGGATAAAAGCTTTTGATTTTGCTTTAAAAGGATCTTTTCTTTGAAGCGCCTTATCCTTTTTATTAAAAAGCACAAATCTGATTTATTAAAAAGATAGTTGTTATGGCTGTTAGGAAGCGCTGCATATATAAAAAAGGGAAAGTCTTACTTAATACTATTCTAGGCCATGCACTTGGAGATAAAAAGAAACAGCGATCGGCTTTTGAAATATATGCCTTTGCATGATGATTGTAAAAGGAAAAAGCCAGAGAAAAGTTAGGGGTGCAAAAAGGGAAAAATATAGTGTACGGAGTTGCATGTAATGACTATGGTTTAATTAATTAAAAAAAAAACTTGATGCAGATTTTTATGAGAGAAGTATGACAGAAAATCAGACAAGTGAAGAAGAATGTATGACAGATAATATACAGAAAAGAAGCAGATTTGTAAGTGGACTGTAGGCAGGTCAGTGAGAATATTTATTAGCTGTGTTATAGAGAGAGAAGCAGTTCTGTATATGATGTGTTCCGTCTTCCATTGAAGAATTATTGTATCTACTGTATTGGAGGTTGGTGCCTCTTACTGAGTTGGTGCACAAAGGGAGTTCGTGCTTCCAGTGAGTTGAAGCTCACTTTTGTAATCAAAGATTGGTGTCTTCTGTAGGTTGAAGCCTACATATTAATAAAAGCAAATATTTTGCCCTGGTTTTTCCCTTAAGGGTTTTCCACGTAATTCCGGTGTTCTTCTTGCATGTGTAGTTTGTTTGATGCTTTGAAGTTGTGGTTTCAGTTTTAAAAAGTTTCAATTTGTTCTAATACTGATTCACCCCCCCCCCCCCCCCCCCCCCCTCTCTTAGTATTAGCGTGTGCTCTTCACTTTCCACCTTTGCTTGAGCTTTCCACCTTTGCTTGAGCTAGCAACAACTTAACATCCTTCAAACTTGGACCTTGAGCATCTTCAAACAATGCTAAAAGGATTGATTGCTGAAATTGCAACTATATGCACCACCTGCCATGCCACACATCTGTTATTCCAAGTGCCCAAGGTTGGACAGTATATTGATCAGGCTAAGTGGTACAACCTTCAGCAACTTAAGGCCTAGTTTTGGTAGTTACTGAAGATGTAATATGGGCAATTGTTTTCAAAGAAAGGGCAAAAGATTTGAGTTAGCACTCGATTGACATTCTGATTGGTCTCACAAATAGCTCTGCACAGGCTAGCACCATCTTCTCTATAGATCGACATTCCATTCCACACATCAGCTGGTGCTCCCCCAGTTGGTGCATAGCATAGAGTGATTTGGCACAAGTTAGGATTCGTGCTAGTTGGTACCACACTAGTCAGAGCTCCCATTGTTAACGTCATGCTAGCAGATCAGCACATACAACATACACCTGAAAGACAAACTGGCACATCAGCAGGAAGGCAAACAGTTGACCCTTAAGGTTATTAACCTTTCTGTGACTGCTCTTGGTTGTACTTGCCTCTTCTGTATTTGTATGTATAATTGTATTTGGCCCCCAAAGTCGATATGTGTAGACTTATAGGAATTCTAGCTAGGCAAATCAGCTAGGAAGTATTCTCTTATCCTCATTCTCAGCCTTCTAGTTCTTTGCACACATGTACTATACCTGTTTAGTTTGAATAGAAGAGCAGTATTCTGCTAACTCCTTGTATCGTGAATGTGTAATAGTTAGCTGCATTTTTTCCAGTTGCATGTTCTTTATAACCTGGTAGTTTACTAGCTAGGTTATTGGGTAGTCCTCCATGCCACCATCTTGGGACCTGTGGTGTGAATCAATAATTGTTCATTGGGGAACATTCTGTAAATGGCCTAATGTGTCTATGCATGGACATTTTATATCATAACTGATTTCTTTATTGAATTAAAGGAATCTCTTGAGTCTCATTGTTGTCTTTTACCTTTAATTGATAGTGTCATGCTAGTATTACTTGACCCCCAAGATCTTAGTATGCCTTTCAAGAAAGTTCATTCCTCATATTGTGCTACTGGAATTTTTTTTCCAAGTGTTTGAAATTGTCCATATGCAGATTGCTTTGCATATTGTGCATAGAATTTTTCATTTTGTCTTTCATTGCTTTCTCTGTCTTTGCTTTTCTCTTTTCTGAAAAAGGAGTTTGAATTCAGTAGTATTACTGTGTATTGATGAAGTAGTTGTAGACTTGTAGTAACATTTGA
The DNA here is from genome assembly GCA_027924645.1 of Cunninghamia lanceolata. Classification (NCBI taxonomy): domain Eukaryota; kingdom Viridiplantae; phylum Streptophyta; class Pinopsida; order Cupressales; family Cupressaceae; genus Cunninghamia; species Cunninghamia lanceolata. The sequence goes on along the minus strand of BSBN01000973.1, from coordinate 4,355,970 downwards.
AAAAGGTCACTTTCAGGATTTAAATTTTCTTTTTTTAACCTGATAAGTTTTTGCTGTTATTTTGTGTCTGCATCTGACAATTCTTTGTGGTAATGGTATTGCTTACATGTTTTCAGGGCTACAATGTGGCATGTTCTTTGCAAGATGGGCACCAGGGTAATTACTAAACGACTAATGAGCTCAACATCAAGCTTGAAGGCCAAATTCTGTGCTTTCTTTGAATTAAAGTCTGTTTTAATTTCCTGGCTAATATACTCTCTTCATTTACTCAGGAATAGAACACCATCTTACATGTATTCGTGCTCCGTCTCTACTTCCTGGGGAGGTGAAAGAAAATATACATACTGGAGCACCTCCCCCTTGGTTGAAAATGGATGGAGAGAATGAAGTGATCTTTAGTGGTACAGGTGGAACATCTGCAGACATCCAGAGACTATCAAAGACTCAAGAAAGAAAGCTAAAGAAGATGAGGAATCCAAAACGTGTTGGTGCTGCCTGGGCAGAACAAAGAAGGGCTGAGCTAGAAAGGGAGCTAAATGGAGAGATATCTAGTACAAGTGCCGCAAATGACTCATCTTGGTTGCCTAATTTTGGTAGAGTTTGGCAAGCTGGTTCTCGAAAGGATTCAATGAGGGAGTTTGAGGCGGAGAAAAATCGTGTAACAAAGACCGAGAATTTGGTTGAATTACAGCCTTATGTCAGCAAAAGAATGGTGAGTTTAAGTGAACATTTGATAAGTTCATGTTGTTTTAGTATTTATGTTTGGCATCTTGATATACTTTCCATTAATGTAAACACAAGTAGTTTTGATTTGAATAAATAAGAAATTCATTTTCAGGCTTAGCTTGTCCTCTAACAAAGATTGGAATTCTTGTATCCTCTTCTCGATTCATTTATTATGTTTATGAATCTTCTTTTGCATTCAAGTTGTTGGCCTTCATAACCTATGCTTCTTATTGTGTCTGTTTTATTCAATAGCATGGTATTGTTTTTGATATTAGTAAATGCTTTTGACCGGAGCTATGAATTGGAGAAAGGGGTTTTGAAAGGGCCCCACCCTTTTACACAGCATAGGAGAGACAAGCCCAGAAAGCCAAAAAGAATGCTAAAGCCACAACAAGGAACAAACAGGAGGAACAACAGAAAAAATACAGACCAGCAAAAGACCACCAACAAGGGCAAGCAAAAATGAGTCGGGCAAACCCTCTGCTCAAGGCGGCTTAAAGCCAAACATCTTCAAAGAACTGTGGAACCTACCAACAGCCATATTTTTAGCTTCAGTCATGCCATGATGCACACTATCCTTTAGATCAGATTTTGGATTTAAACATAAATCTGAGGTGAGAGGTATCCTCTTTTTTTCCCTGTTGGGGGACTTAGAACGCTGATTTTCTGCATTTGTCTTTTTTGGAAGAGAGAGATCCACTTCCTCATCTTTGGGGGCCAAATCTGTCATCAAAGGAGCACCCCTTCCCTCCTTCTCAGGTTGAAGACATTTTCCTTTGGCAAAACCACACCCATGAGAAGCATAGCCCGCCATGAAGCAATGTTTGCAAAAAACCAAGGAGTCCTCATAAATGATCTGTTGCATCCACCTACCAAGCTTTGAAGAAAAAGTGATTGAATGAGGGAGTACCTTATCCACAACCACGTTGACGCAAAACCTAGCGAACAAAAACCGTTTTCTGTTTTTGGTCACATTGTCAATAGCAATTAGTTGTCCAAAGGAACTGGCTATTCCAGCCCAAATCTCTTCGTCCCAATACTCAAGTGGTAAGCCAGGAAGCCTCACCTAAACTGGGACATTCTTTATGGATTCTTGCATAGGATCAAAACCCATATGCCACCTCTTAAGGAAGAGGCTAGAATTTCCTTAAAACCATAGCCCCTCTAAGAGTGTATGAGTACAATCTTCATGGAGGGAGAAAACTATTAGGAAAAACCCCTTCGCCAGCATTGAGATCTCAATGAGGCCTTGAAGGCTCCACTTTTTCTTGATCCAGTTTTTGAAAGAATCCACATTGAGCATGGACCTTAGAAAATTTCCAACCAGGGCATTCTTCAGATTGAGCAAAGATTTGTCTCTAAGGGCATTCGAGATCTTAAGCACCCAGTCACAACCTTGAACTAATGGGACCAAGGGAACAAAAGCAAGAGAGGGGGAGCCATGAACGGCTATGCCCTCCAAGTTGCAGCTACCGCTAGCAAAACCCATCTAAATCCCCACCACAAGCAATGAATCTGTGGGAGAGAGTCTCCCCTTGTCCAAACCCAACAACAAAGCTTCATCAAGAGAAGCAAACACCTCCTTGGCACCCCTCAAACATTTCCCTGAAACATTTGAAGCCATGGTAGCAACGAGAGACACTTCAGTTGCAGAGGACATAGTTTCGGGAAGCAATATGCACTTGCGTAGGCCCTGGGCAAGGCCTCCCCTACCACCATTGGCCAAAGGACGTGAGGCCTCCACCCCTGGGCTCCTTAGGAGACAGAATGCGCCGAGATTTAGGGGCTGAGCTTGCGCTTCGACAAGCATCCAACTAGAGGTCGAGGAGACACACATCTTCGTCTTCGACATAAGAGTCGCCCCATTCATCTTCCTGATCTGTGATGAAATCTGAGTCGCCCTCGTCATCTTCGTCATCATCTTCTCATCACCACCTAGCCCAAAAAGTTGGTGTCTTGAAAACTTTGGCCACCAAAGCCTATCGCATATGTGATGATGATAATCTGGACCAGGAGATTGCCCACCTCTACAATGTTTTCCAATTAAATGGGTTTAAGGGAAAACAGATCATGAGAGCGTTCCAGCAAGGCAAGTCTCGTTGTTTCTCCAAACCCATGGCCATTAATCTTCCTGACCTTCCGGTGACAACTCTCCCCTATATTGAAGGTATTTCTAATAAAATTTCCAAGATCCTTCTGAAAAACGGCCTCAAGTGCACCTTTAAACCCTTTTTTTCCGTGAGAAACCGCATCCCCTCACCCAAAGATCCTAAAGACCTCCTTCTCAGCTCTGGAGTCTACAAGATTGTATGTTCTTGTGGCACCCCCTACATTGGCCAAACTGGTCGTTCTTTTAGCACTAGGATCAAACAACATAGTGCTGATATTAGACACGAACGAGTCCTCAAGTTTGCCTTAGCTGAACATTCTTCCTATACCAAACACCACATTTGTTTAGAAGACACCCAAATTTTGGAAAAAGAAGACAACTTTTTCAGAAGAAAAATTAAGAAGGCCATAGAAATCTTCAATCACCCCTCAAACCTCAATCGTGACATGGGTTGCAGTCTTAGTCATTCTTGGCAACCTATGTTAACCCGCATCAGAAACTTCTCTTCCCCATCGTCTTGACCTTTCCTTCCCCTTGTTCTTTTTTTCCTCCAATCTCTTCCTTCCCTCCCTCTCCTCTCTTTTTGGCTTGTTCCCTCTAACCGATTAGTTTTCTTGTCTTTCAACCCCTTTTGTCCTTTTTTCCTTCCCCTCTTTTTTATCTCCTTTATTCTCCTTTTTTGAGGACTCTTTTCCTTCCCATGCACGTCTCCTTTTTGTTGGTCTTGTCCTTTGGTAGTCCTTTTTGGCTCATTTGTGTTTGTATATGTGCATTTGGGGTTTTGTTTTCATGTTCTTTTTTCGTTACTTCCCTGTGGGGTTATGTCCTTTCTTCCTGCCCTTTTTGTTTATGTTTTTTGGTTATTTTCCTTTCACCTTTTTCCAAATTTCTTTTGTACCTTTGCTTGTAGGTGTTTTTCTTCTTGTTAAGTAGGTTTGATTGCTTGCTTGTAAGTATTGATGTGCATGTAGGCACTCTTTCGTGTGTTGTTCTTACGAGGATGGACATCTTTGCTTCCTTGTTTGTCAGTTTAATGTTTTGGCGTTTCTTAAGTTTGTCATTTTTTTCTCTACTTTATATTTTTGATTTAATTCTTGATTTTACCTCTCTTTTATTTTTGGTTTTTGTCCTTATTTCTCCTTTCTCCTTTTATTTATATTTTTCTTTTGGTCTCTTAGTAGGTTTTTCTTTTTTCTTCTTTCCCATTCTCTCTTTCTCTTATTAAGGTGGTAGATTTGTTTACTCACTTTTATCCATTGGTTTTGAAATGTTTATTTTTCCTTTGTTTTTTTCTTTTTCTTATATTCTTTTATTGCCCCTCCCCTTTTTTCTTTCTTTTTGTCCCTCAGTTCCCCTGTCCCCTTTCCCACCACCTCTATTTAGTTGGCTGTTGGTCTGCAATTTATCATTTTCATTTTCTCTTGCTCTCTTCATCCTGAGGATGGATCATGGAGTATGATCCGAAACGTTGATGTTAAAAAATACTACACAGTTAAATTCCAAAAGCAATCACATCTTGACTATTATGGACTGTGGAAATTTGATGTCTCTAATCATCTTCTTTGTTTGAATCTACAACCCCACTGCGTGCTATCCCTTTGCTCGCTTTCTAGCATGATATTGTTTCTTATAGTGATGTAGGACCAATTAAAATTGGGTTTATTGCAATACTTTTCCAAATGGTTATGAGATTCAACTTTTCTTATTATGTTGGGGCTCACATGTGTCAATTGCATGGACGTATGATCACATTCATCGCAAGGTTTTGCTATCGTCTCTTTGCATGTATTTGTGATGCTCTGAACTATTGGTTGTTTACAACCATGGATTACATGCAACATAAGAGTAATTTATAAAAGACAATTTTTAATTATTAACAATTAACTTTAAATCTTCTATTCATGCAAAAACTCTTGTTTGTAACAAATGATAATTGTTGTCAAAGATCAATATTTGACTATATTGATTAATTTTTTGCAGCGTCATTGGATACGGTACCCCCTTCCCCTAGTAGGCATACCGGCATACCCGGTATGATACGGCTTGGATATGACTTGGGTATTGTGCCCGCCAGTACCTAAAATGTGATGAAACTTGGAGCGGCGTCAGATGCGTCTGGATTCAGTGACCCAATCAATTGTGCCATATCCAAATCTTCTATTAAAAAAAAAAAAAAACTTAAAATGTCAACAAAAACCTTAATATTTTGCATAATATACTCCTGCGCAAAGGTAGGTTGTTTGTCATGGTTTGTATTGGCGTCTGTAAAAATCGAAATGTCTTCTTGCTGCGTCTTGACTACCGTTGCTGTAATGTATAAGTTTTGTAATATTTATAACTTTATTAATATGTAATTTGTAATTTTTCTAATATTAATTATATTTAATTAGTTTGTAATTTATTGGATTTAATATTATTTATTATTGATAACAATTTTATATGTATTTAGTATTTGATCAGTATTCAAATTTAATAAGTTTAATATTTATTATTAATAAAATTATAATATTTAGTTATAAAATAATAATTTTATTATTAATATAATAGATTATTTAATAATATATTTTTGAATTTGATATATATATATATAGTCGTATCCATATTATTAAGTTATTAAGTTTATTAATATTTATAACTTTATTAATGTGTAGTTTATAAATTTATTAATATTAATTATATTTAATTAGTTTGTAATTTATTGAATTTAATATCATTTATTATTGGTAATAATTTTATATGTATTTAGTATTGTTTAGGTATAAAATAATAAATTATATAATTTTTTTTGGTGAATAAGTGCTACCAGTATGAGCGGATATATTAAAATAAGATAAGAAACCAAGTACAAACATCAAAAGCGGTTGAGGACAACCAATTACAAAACGTAGACATAGTGCCAGAGGAATCTAAGTCCCTCAGCCAGTTCACTAGCTCTTTCCACTTGGGAAGGCGATAGAAGATCCCTGTACTAGCTGACAAAGTAGGCAAAAGTTTCCATGTTCCTTCGTATGCCTTGCCTACAAACCACCAAAGCTTGACCTGCCACTTGATTCTTATTTACTATAGCTGCATCGAAGACACCAGCCATCGAGCCATAACTTAGCCGTTTGTTGAAATTGGAAATAGTGGTCTTTGTTGCGTTCACCATGTTGGCCTTAACAAAGTTGGTTGCCAGAAGTTTCTCGTTGCTTTTCCTCCCCAAGATTAGCACATAATTCATCAAGAACTCTTCGTATATGTACCCATCATGGATATGACCACCGCTGAAGACATGAGCCCCGATCACTTTGTATATTGCATTTGTCACTGCCTCAAAACCCGCATTGAAGAGCCTTCTAATTTGTGTTTTCGAGTCTTCCACAACATTTTCCTCCTGTTCCTCTTCGTCATCCTCATTTTCTCCTTCCTTTTCATCCTCCTCTTCCCCGCTTCCATCCTCATCTTCTTTCGATTCTGCGGCCTAGCAAGTGCAAATGCAATTGATAGACATCTTGTCCGCCATTTTATTTGTGAGATCTGTCGCTCTATTTGCTCCCTATTTGTAATTGAAACTGTGAATGTTCCCAAGACAAGTTGAGTTGCGACCAATGCATGTGGATCCCTGTCTCTCAAATCTTGAGAAAATCAATCTGTACTCCAAGATCAGATCTTTCGTAGAGATATAAACAAACAGTCTGCACCTTCTTAATTTGAATGATAACCTGACTATCCATCCCGAACTTTGTATCGAAACATGAGAAAGGGATATTCGCTATTTATGCTCGGTGAGGACTCGAAGAAACCCTTGAGGCCAGCTGGAGCCTTTGGCGTGCAAAGACGCCAAACGCAGGGCAACTAGTCCCTTAACTCTTTTGTGTTGGAGACGATTTCGACACCCCAACGGAGGTGCCCCCTAAGAAGTATGATAATTTGATATTTGTAATGCAGTTACCCATTCTTGGTGGATTTCCAACTATAGGTATCTGTTTGTACCTATACAGACCCGTCGTCAATTCCTTTGGTGTCCTTCCTTCTGATGAGTCCAAATTCTTTTTTGGATTTTGATGGGTGTTGTGTTCTTGGGAGTTTGAGTTCGAAATGACCGGACTTATTGCTTCATTTTGTGTCCGGGGGGGAACCTCAATGCCTATATTGCTTGCAAGATTCGTTGCATGGGGGCTGCATATTGCACTTTCTTCCCGAATTGGATTAGTCTCTTTACCCTGAGGGCCGCGCATGTCAATGTCTTGAGGAGTACAGGGGTTTGAGGTGACCTTGCCCTTAGTAGTCCGTTCTGGATTTTCGGAATTTTTCCTTTCCTTCGGGCATGTGTGTTGATAGTGGCTATGGCTACGGCAAGTTAAGCAGAAGTATCGCCTCTCTTCAATCTCCAATTTATGCGCACTTTGATAATCCTTTGTGTGAAGAATGATTTCGTCCGGGATCTTGTAGATGGCCGCCACATGAATTTTGGCGAATAGATACGAATCGCCGTTGAAGAGGTCTGCATCGATAAATAAAACCGTTCCTAGGGATCGCCCAATTTTTAGAAGACAATCCTCGGTCCAAAATTCCAGTGGTAGATTGTATAGTCTGATCCATTTGGGTTCATCATATGGATCTCATTTTGTCGGATCAAAATTTGGCGACCATTTCCGCATATACAGAGGCACTCCAACTCTTGACCAATTTCTTCCTCTTAAAATCATGTCACAATCGATAGTTGTTAGGAAGGCAGCCAAGAAAAAACCCTTAGGAAGAAATTTGATATTGCAGTGGATTTTCCAAATTTCTTCCACCCATTCCTTTACTTGATCTCTGCTGAGCTTTGGATAGATGAAGCGACAAATTAGCGTTGTTTCTGAAAGAAGTTCGGCTTCTTTTTTGCTTTCTTCAGAAACATCAATCCTGAGGGAGGGCTTCGGAGGACCTTCGCATCTGCTCGCCATCCTTTACTAAAAATAGCTATGTATTTAATAGAATACAATAGATAATAAATTATATTTTAATATAATAGATTATTTAATAATAATATATTTTTTAATTTGCTATATATATATATATATAGTCGTATCAAGCCGTATCCATATTAGGGGGTCTTGAAATATAGCCGTATCCGTATCAGATACCATATCCGTGTCCATGCAACTTTGATTTTTTCCAGAATTCTTTTGAATTTATGAACATAGATAATTTTTTCAAATTATTTCATCTTGAAATGTACTTATATTTGCGATCTCTTCATATATTTTGAACTCAAAGATATTTGTGAATGTTAAATATGTAACTTTTCCACATCTTTTACACTCACCCCGAATCTAAAGGCTTGCTTCACATTTTTGTTGCCTGGAACAGTAGAGGATGGGCAACTGTAATACTTTAACCTTTCGTGCATGCCCACCAATAAATGTCAATGAATTAGAAAGACAGAGTAATCAACATGCTAATCACATCGTAGCAGTAATATTTACTAATTTTGGCTCACTAATGGTTTAAATATTCCATGTAACTGTATGACAGCCATATACTATGATGATTATTGTTAGCAAAAAGAGTAAAACTGAGCTATTATCGAATGCACATCAGTTGTGCATAATATTCTAAAGCAATTGCCCTCTACTACCTAGTGGTACATGATTTCCTTCAAACTTATTAAGGCAATGCTTCCCTGAGGCTTGTACTAAAACTGATTTTAGCTTGTTTCCACACAAAAAGCATTTTGAACCTGTAGAATAAATTATGCCTTGGCACAGGCTATACAATACAAACAAAAATATAATATTTTAATTTGTCCCTTTTAGACAACACAAAACAGAAGAATGTGCAAGGATAAACCTTTCTTCAAGTTAGAAGGGGAAGCTCCCCTTGTAATTAAAAATTAAACTAAACCCTAGAACCTACCGGGACGAACTTTAGCTTTTTACAATATGCACAAGATAATTCTGGGGTTTTCAGCATGCAAGGTAAACAAACTAAAGAAAATGGTTGTCTTTTTATAATTTTCTGACTTAACCTATGGCAGTTAACATACACTAGCCTCGCACTTTCTAGCTAAAAGTAGAAACTAGAACAAAAATTGAATTGGATTGAAAACAAACACAATATACCATGAGTTAAATATTTGAGAATCACATACAAATCTGCAAATACTCAAATCAATAAAAATTGTAATACAAAGCTTACAATAATCATCAAATTATATTCAACTCACAAAATCACTTTAATGAGCTTGAACAACAATTTCAACCATTAGGCATAAAATTAATATTCCCTTCCAATCTAAGTGCACAAAGCACTTATTTCTAGTGTTCCATTGAGTTTTGGAATGGGGAGGATGAGGAGATGCAAGGATGGTTTTGTAGACAACAATTTTTTTCCCAAAATTTGGGAGCAATGGGGGGATGGCATCACAAATAATATATATATATATATATATATATATATATATATATATATGAACAGTAAGTAAATAATTTATAATTTTTCTAATGCTTTATATATAATATATATTAATAATTTATTTATAAATTATTTATCTATTGACAATTGTTCATATATATAATATATATTACATATGTATAAATAAATATATAAAATTATATTTAATATAGATAATTTATATTTAATATATATATTTTGATTGGTGAATTGTGGTCTTGGGGACCACTCCCATATATTAAAGTTAACAAAAAGAAATGCATTGTTTTTTTGAATATTGGTGGAACAAAAAATGGTGCCTTTGAGGTCACCTCCATAATCTTTCCTATTTACTATTGAAAATTTATAACTATACTATATTGAAAGCCAAAAATAGGCCTTGGCTAGTTAAAACTTCACTATAGTCAGCAAAGAGTGGATGCCTCCGTAGTCATTCCCCCAACGCGAAGCTCCAATCTACTGTCCCCGACGTGTCAATGCCTACAACCCCTTTCAGGAATGGCACCGCTTTCATTGCCCTCTTCCTACATGCTGCCTCAGAATGTGCCTCTCCACTGCGTAGAAATGGGAAGAAAGGTCCCATTACAACACTGTCTTTGACTAGGAGTAGACAATTTGGCACAAGAAAACCAGAGGCTAGAACTGCATTGATCAGAACATCCTTCAGCCCTCCCAAGAAATTGCTCTTGAAAAAAGTCTCTTTTAAAATACACACCACCTCCTTCTCTTCCCCTATATCAAGCAACACGCCCACAAACATAGGTGCTATATCAGTGTTCATTCGGTATCTATGATTAATTGCTAAGAACTCCTCCCCTAGGACCCACTTAATACTGAAAATGATGATTCCGACCTTCATCTTAAGGATTTTATTCAACCGGTGCTTCGTTGCTTCCTTGAGGAAGGCTATCTACCTCTTTTTTGAAATGAGTCTTACTAGTGTACACATTGCTAACAACAAGGATATTCGGAATTGTAGAGCCCAAAATGTTTTTTCACTACTTACCCTTATTTCGGAGATATGTTGTTATCATATAGTGCTAGTTAATTATTAGTTACAAGAAACAAGAGTGCAAAAAGGCTTCCTAAACTAATCTTTGGGGAGAGGTATGTGCAATTAAATTAAATCTTTGCAGTTACAAGAAAATAAACACAAAAGCAATATACCATAACACAGTGATTTATGTGCGGAAAACCCTTCGGGAGAAGAATGCCACTCCAAAGCACGAATCAATTGTATTGTCAACAACAAAGGTTACAATACAGTCACTGGGACATACCCTTACAGGAGTATCACCAACAAGATCTCTAGAGCAATTCTAGCAGCATAATAGTACCTTCAAAATTCACTATATAACCTCCATCTCAAGCACCCAATAAATAGGAGAAGCAATACATGAAATCATTAAATGGTAATTAAAAAACCATGAGCTAAAACCCACCAAAAAATGGTGCCCAAATCCCTAGTTAAAAATTCAACACCCAAATCCCAAGGTGAGTCTACAGGCTAAAAATAACATATTCCTTCCGCTTGCCATAAGCTCATCATAACATGCCTTATGATATGTCATAACATGTGTCATAAGTTGGTCAACAAGTGTAACTCCCTCTTGTAGCTCTCTTATGCATCATAGATGCTTTTACATTTCCAATGTGGGAGGCCCAACTTCAAGAGGCCATAACTTTTAATCTGGGAAGCCGATTGAACCCTTTTTCTTAAATTGTAGAGCTCAAAGAGATCTACATTCCCGTAATTGGAGAACTGGTTATTTTGAACTTTTTTCAGGCTAAAAACCTCTATAGCCCAAAAATTGAGTTTTTATATTCTATAGCTCGAAAATTGCATTTTTGTGTTCTTAACATTAGGATGCAAGGTTGAGACACCTTTCCTAACATTCTCCCACTTGTCGAACACCTTGCAAGAGCGAAAGGAGTACCGATGCTATTAACTAATTGTTGAGGGTTGAGATGCCCATAGACTCACAACACCACCTGAATTTTTTTGTGCTCACTAGCTTTGTCAATGCATTTGCAACATTCTGTGAAGTGTTAACTTTCTCTAGCATCGCCCTCCCATCCTTTACCATATCACAAACAAAATGGTACTAGACATTAATATGCTTTGTCCTCGCATGAAAAGTTGGGTTCTTTGCCAAACATATGGCACTTTGATTGTCACAAAGAACTCTGATAGCGCCCTGACTTAGCCCCACATTTGAACATAATCTCTTAAGCCAGATGGCCTCCTTATAGGCATGAGTAGCTTCCATGTACTTAGCCTTTGAAGTGGACAAAGCGACCACAGTTTTTCGCTTACTCATCCAACTAATAGCACCACCAAATAAACTAAACACATATCCATTGGTGGATCTTTTGCTATGAACATCTCTTGCCCAATCTAAATCCACAAATCCACGAATATCCATTGAGTACTGATCCCTTGTAGAATCACCATGATAGCAAATAGAGTACTTGGAGGTACCTCACAAATATTTGAAGACGCTCTTAACTACATCCCAATGATCTCCTCTAGAATTAGCCATAAAGTGGCTCAAGATTTCCACTGCTTGGGAAATGTCTGGTTTAGTACAGACCATAGCATACATCAAGCTTCCAACAACACTAGCATAAGGTACTCAAGCCATGTTCTCCATCTCACTGGGTGAAGTCAAACACTGCTCAATAGATAATTTGGTTCCCACCGAGATAGGAACACACAATGGTCGGCAAGTTGTCATGTTGAATCTCTCCAACACTGAGTCCACATACTTGCTTTGGCCTAACTAAAGCTTTCTGTTCGCTCTATCTTTTGATCTCCATACCAAAGATATATCTGGCAGCCCCTAAGTCCATCTCAAATTATGCTGAAAGCTGAGACTTCGAGTCACAAATCACATCCTTGTTGTTATTCAATAACAACATATCATCAATGTACAATGCCATAACAAGGAATCAATCACTGTCCATCTTATAATAGATCCAATTATCCGATTTGGATCATAGAAATCCCAGACCCAACACAAAGGAATCAAACTTCTGGGACCACATCCTAGTAGATTGTTTGAAACCATACAAATACTTTTTAACTTACAAGCGAAAGATTCTTTACCTTCTTCCATGTAGTGCTCTGGCTATGTCATGTAGATCTATTCGTTCAAATCACCATGAAGGAAAGTTATCTTCATAGCCATTTGCTCAATCTCAAGATCAAAGGTTGCAATAGATAATAAGAGCCAAATGGATGTTAGCTTAGCAGGAGAAAGAATCTTACCCTAATCAATTCCTTTAACCTGAGAATATCCCTTCACAACAGTCTAGCCTTGTCTTCTCAACATTGCCATCAGAATTGATCTTCCTTTTGAACACCCATTTACAACCAATGGGTTTCTAACCATCAGGCAAAGGTACTAAGTCCCATGTGTGATTTTTCTTCAATGTAACCATCTCATTCATAGCCAGTCTCTAGGACTCAGAATCATCCATACCCAATGCCTCCTTCATAGTTGTAGGCTCATCTATGTTAGTAATCAAAACAAAAATACATCTCCAATTTGGAGGAGTATATTTGTCTGGTTGTTGTCAATGCCTAGTGGACCTCCTTAAGAGCTGAGGTGGAGGTTCTACCTCTTCAAAACTATCAAAACTATCTAAGCCCTCCTCCTCTTTCTTTCATGAGCTTTTGGTTCAACTTTCTCGATCTTTAGGGGTAGTTGAGCTACATATTTTTATCCTCTTTTGACTACAAAATTGTAGGAGAAGGCTTCATCTCTCTGAAAATAACACTTTTGCTATACAAAACTCTCTTGGCCTAAGTTACTGGTTCTTCCCTGGGGACTGCTGGGTACCGGTTCGGTTCGCCCTTGGTTCTGATCCTGGTCCGGTCCTCTAGGGGATTCGGCCAGGGTACTTGCATTTACCTGTGGGTTCATCTGGGACGAACCCAGGACGAATCCAACCAGAATTTGAGCGCATGAACAAAACCTGCCAAGTTTTTGGAATTTTTTAATTATTTTTTTTGCAATTTTTAATTGTTAAAAGTCATTACCTTGAGAACCCAACCATACCAAACATAGTTTTTTATATCTCTGCACTTTTTTTTTTTTCTTATTTGACTTTTTGTTTTGTATTGAAACTTCCTGACACAGATTTGGCCCTTTTTCCATCCAGAAACTCGATGGTCTCTACTATTTCATATTTGCCAATTTATTGTGCATTAGATATGCATTCCTATAAATATGGTCAAAGGAAAAAGAGATCACATCATAAGCAATGCCATAGCTGCAAACATTGCTTTACATTGGAGCACAAATTTTGTTTGGAATAGTCTTGGTTTAAATGTAATTTCAATTTTGGCCCTAGCAATGGATCCTTTTCTTCTACTATCCATTTAACCACCTTGCTGCACTTGAAGTTGATGTTGAGGACAAGCATGGTAGTGAGCATGAGAGTGCCCATGCTAGTGCCAGTGCGAGTGCCAATGGGAGTACCACTATTTGTGGTTCTTCTAATATACCAATAACCACATCATCTAATATGGATGGTGATGACGATATGTTTTAAGACCCATATGACGATGATGCCTGATTAGTGATGGCTGATTGTTGACACTTGACATTATAATTTTGAATTTTAATATATATCATGACATTCGTGTTTGACTAATTGACATTGTAGTATTTTTAATTTTTAATATTTATTATTTTATAGAGGATTTGTTTATTATATGATCATATTCATGATGCTATGGTATTCTGAACTTAATTACTGCTGCAAATAGCTATATATTTCTGATTTTTATATGTTTTTGTATGGACGAGCCCACACCCAATTTTTTTTGACTGAATCCACAAACCGAACCCCCCGAACTCAAACCCAAACTAGTACCAGGATCGGTAACTTAGCTCTTGGCCATAGGATCCCAAAGCTTCTGCTCTTTTACACCAACACCATAGCCAATGAAGATACACTTAATTGCCTTGTTCTCTAATTTTGATTGCTTCTCCCTAGGCACATGTGCATATGCCTCGCAACCAAGGATATGTAGTACACCATTGATCCCTGGCACACATAGCAATCGAATCAAGACTCTGCCACGACCAACAATCTTTAGATGAGAGTCATCTCCAAGGTACACCTTCCTGCCATCATATTCTTTGTACTTTGAAAACCAACCCCGATGTGAGGTCATGTGGAAAGAAGCCCGATAATCTATTCGCACCTTCAAATGCATGTGTTGCCAAGCTTGCAAGAAAGGCATTGCCATAATCCTGAGAAGACATTTTAGACTCATCATTTGAATCATTCTTCTTTTTTTTGTCCTTGCAGTCTCTTCTGAAATGCCTACACGCTTGCTGTAGCTCCGACATTTAGACTTGGTCTTTCCACGGGATTTGGATCTCCCATGGGATTTTGATCTAGACTGGTTTCGTTTCTTGTCCTTCTTTCCTTTCTCTTTTGGTCTCCCACGAACAAGTAGGGGCTCCTTGGCTGACTCAAAAGTGTTTCTTTGCATTTCCTTCAAAAGTAATGATAACTACCTCATCTATTTTGAGTTTAGAGGCAATACTCCCAATTGCCATCACTAAGTGATCCCATGAGTTTGGCAAAGAACATAACAAAGTCATGCAATGATCCTCCTCTTCCATCTTCACTCCAACGAAGTGCAACTAGGTAACAATCATGTTGAAAGCATTCGTGTGCTTGGCCACGAAACCACCATCCTCCATCTTGAGGGTGTACAACTTCTTTCTTAAGAAAAGTTTATTTACCAAGGATTTACCTTGATAAATTTCACTCAACTTCTAGAGAGCCACAACAGTGGCTTCTTCATCTACATTCAAGAATACAAAATTTGCCAAACAGAGCGTTACGAGGCCCTTAGCTTTTCTGTTCATTTTGTCCTAGTCTTCTTGTGATGTAGCAGCAGGTTTGGATCTGGATATTTCAGCCCATAGATCTCTATCCATGAGCATATCCTCCATTTTGAGTTTCCTAAGCTCAATGTTTGTGCCTGAGAACTTCTCCATCTCTATCCTTAAAGTGCTTGCCATTTTTCTGCAACAAGATCTTCTATGCAAGCTCCCACTCAATCCAAGATTAGTACAAACAACTCTATCCCTAACACCTAGAATCGAAGGTGATTAGGCTTTGATACCAAATGAAAGGAAGCAAGAGTGCAGAAATGCTTCCTAAACTAATCTTTGAGGAGAGGTATCTACAAATAAATTAAATCTTTGTAGTTACAAGGAAATAAACACAAAAGCAATATACCATAACATGATGATTTACGTGGGGAAAACCCTTTTAGGAGAAAAACCCCACACTCCAAAGCATGAGCCAATTGTATTATCAGTAACAAAGTTTACAATACAATCACAGGGACATGCGCTTGTAGGAGTATCACCAACAAGAGATCTAGAGCAATTTTGACAGAATAGCGGTACCTTCAATACTCACTATATAACCTCCATCTCAAGCACCCAATAAATAGGAGAAGCAATACATGAAACCATCAAATGATAATTAGCTAAAACCATCCAAAACTGGTGCCCAAATCCCTAGTTAAAAATTCAACACCCAAATCCCAAGATGAGTTTTGAGTTTGGTTCTTATTTTGAAGGCTCTTTTACATCTCTAAAGATCACATCATGACTATAGACAGTCTTCTCTGCTTTTAGGTTCCAAAGCTTGTATCCTTTTACACCATCATTGTACAAGATAAAGATACATTTATTTTTCTTATTTAGATTGTTTTCCTTTGGAACATGCACATAAGCATCACAACCAAATAATCTAAGATACCAAAATGAGGGTTTCTTACCAATCCATACCTCCTAAGGGTTTTATCAACAAGCACTGATGTGGGTGATCAATTGATCAAATAACAAGCAATGTTTACTGCTTCTCCCTAAGTTTCCACTCTAATCCTGCGCCACTGAACATATTTTTAGCCCTTTCTGTCAACATCCTAATCAATATTTTTGTAATTGCATTTTGATCTGGAGTATAAGGAATTGTCTTTTACCTCGCAATTCAACTTTGCTTACAAAATTACTCAATCTCAACTGAGCAAAATTCTTCACTGCTGTCTGCCCTCAACACCTTTATTTTCTTCTTTGAACTCACTGAAAACCTCAAATTTCTATCTAAAGTACACCCATGTTTTCTTGGAGAAATCATTTATAAAAGAAATGTAATACAATGATCTTCTTAATGATCGAACAAGAACAGGTCCAAACACATCACTATGTATCAAATGCAAAATTCTCTCTAATCTTGTAGCAGTAGTGGGAAACTTAACCTGATTCTATACACCATAAACACAATGCTCACAAAAATCAAAATTTAAGGAACAATCTGAAACTCCTTTAGCCATAGCCTTAACCTGCAAAGCTTGAATGCCTTTCTCTCCGATATGACCCATCTTTTCATGCCACAACATTGTTTTCTTTGCAGGCAACTCAGAAACCGTGGAACCATTGCATCCATCACTTGCAATGCTTGCATTTGGCTTGAACAGAGTCCTAAAACAAACTCCTCTCGCCAACACCATTGCTTGTCTAATCATCTTACAACTAGCTTTGTTGAAGACTACCTGCACACCTGCATCATTCATCTTGCTCAAAGATATCAAATTTCTTGAAAACCCTAGAATATGCAAAACTCTAGGGAGTGAGTTAACAATCCCATCTTTAAACATAACCTTGACCTTTCCACAACCTAAGATATTATGAGAGGGGAGATCACTTGAAAAAGCATCCCATCCATTATAACTTTCATATTCAAAAAACCACTCCTTGTGAGGCATCATATGAAAAGAAGCACCTAAATCAATTGACCATGCATCATGGCAAGAAGGTGCACTTGAAGATGCTAGGTAAACATCCCTTACTTCTTCAATGGAGGACTTAGTATTCATAGAAAACACATCTAATCCTTTGTCAATCTTCTTTATCTTGCATTGCTTTTTAAAATGTCCAAATCTACCACAATTTCAACATTTTTTCTAAAATCTTTCAAGAGATTTAGATTTACCATTAAACTTCTTCTCTGCTTTTTAGCTTAAGGGGTGTAACTTCTTGATCTTGTCTTTACTTGGAATGGGTTGTTTGGTTTTATGGGTTGTTTTTTGGCCCATGGTTTTGGGCTCATTGTTTTGAAAAACTACTTTGTGATTTCCTATGAGTTTTCTGCTTATAAATACAAGCATGTGAAATTGTAAAACATATAAGTGACCCAAGGAGCACATGCTGGTGCTGGAGGATTAGCACAGGAGAAAGCTTATTGTATTGTGAACATTATCTGTTTACAGTGAGTGGTTCTTATTTGCTGGGTTTTTTCCCATAAGGGTTTCCCATGGTAAATCATTGTGCCTTTTTTGAGTGTGCTATTGTTTACTTTCTGTTGCATTTCAAATTTTGTTAGCATAACATTCCTTGTAAAAGTCCATCAAGCATTGTTATTATTTCCTTTCACCATGACTACAAGAACCACTGCATCAACATGGAAAAAGAAATATCCCATCTTACAATTCAGTCAAAAAGTGGTTCAATATTGAATGAATTGTTTCAATGATGCTTAGTGATGAAGTATGTTCTTTCATGGTTCCTTGATAGTGGGCAGAACAGTTGGATGCTCAAGAAATTGTTTATGGATGGATGTTTTGCTGACTCCGTCTTCTGGTTACGCTTTTTTTCTCTCAGTAATGTTCATTTATTTAGCTTCTTATCTATTTTTGCCCCTGATAGCATAGCTTTACTATGGGTTTGCTGCTATTTACTCTGTTGCAGCCTGATTTTGAACACGTTATTATTTAATATAATTTACCATTTCTCAGGCAAACAAAAGGACCTTGTCACTCAATGTTTTACAGAGACTAGATATAAGTCTTGGACAAGTAGCACAAGCTTGGCATTAGATCAATAACTAAAGTTCTAGCCAATAATGTTACATACGATCAATAACAATCTGATATTAGATCTATAAATATTAGAAACACAGGTCATTCCGGCTAACTATTTGGTGGGAAGTATCTTCAATATTTAGTATTAGAGACACTGATACTATCCAATTTCTAGTCTATGAGCACCACCATATAAATCATTTTGGCTCCATAATCTTAAGTTGTCTCTAAATAGAAGTTGGGCATTGGCCTTGATAAATCAAATGGTTAAGGCTTGCCATGAGAAATTCTTATTGCTGTTGCATGCAATTCTATGGGCAAAAACATTTATGCAGTTAATCAAGAAATATCTCAACAACTTTTATTCTATGGAAGCCCTAGTTCTCAAATATGGGGTCTGTTAGTTGTAAAATATGCAGGTTTTCAAGTGTTGCTTTTAGTTGTTCTTATTTCTGTAGTATCTTTTTTGTTTTGATAATTCTTAGGAAGAGGATTTGTTTGCTTATAACTATTCTATGGATGAAGCATTTATTGTGCTTCATTTCTGGGAAAACAGATCAAGTTGTCTTAATGTTGCAAGGTATTGGTTGTTTTTAGGTTTGTGTTGGATATTGTTTTCTTTTTGTATTATTGTGACAAAGTAATGGCTTGTTGACATGGATTTCAGGGAAGATATTTTATTGACATTGATTACCAAATTTCCTTGTTGATGCAGAGGATGGATCCTATGATGACCAATGGAAACTAGGATTATGTCCACATCAATGATTTTTTATGTAACAGTATATCTTTCTCCACTTGCATTTTTCAATCTTTGCATTTGGCCTTAATTCATTTGTAATCATGTCCTATTAGTATGCAGTGGCAGAACAAAGCATCTATGATATGGATGTATGGTCAAGTAAGAAATATGAATAACTATTTACTCCAGCTTCTCATTTCAAAAAGTAATGAATGATTAGAGGACAATATACCCCCACATCATATTAAAGATATGGTACACGGACTAGTTCAACCTCATTTGACTGTAACCCTACAGGCACTAGAATTAATATACATACTGAATAGAGCTGTAATAGGTGAGCAAAATGTGTTCTCATACTGTGTCATGACCATAGTTTGAGTGATTGATTCCTAGTTGTACTCATATTAAGTAAATATTTGTATGATGATAGGAAATATCATTTGATGAATACTATTATGTTGTCATGAAAGACCAAAACTCTGAATATTGTTATGGCGGTGTTTGGAGACATTGTTTAATTTACCATATATCCACTCTCAACTGTTTTGAGTCTGATGAAAAAACATGCTGCATTCCAAGCTTTTTATGAAAAACTCTTTATGAACACCCCTCCTTTTAATCTCTAGGTGAGGACATGTATACATATCACATATGACATTGGTGTAGGGTCACTGATTCTCTCACACCATTTCAAGACCCACCTGCACGGTCATAGTACAAAATTGTCAGAGTTATTTGATTTTTTGAGTAGATGTAATGAATTGGTTTTCTTTATAACAAGATAAAGGATTGTATTTATATAAAAAGGTGTCTTGACAAAAAGTCAGAATCCTTAACCAGAAGAAAGAATATTAGAGTCTGAAAAGGCAGCAATATACAAAGCTATTAAAAATAGCATAAATCGCCGATAAGGGCGTGGTTCAGTGGTCAAGTCGCTTGGTTGTGGTGGCGGCCACCAAGGTTCAAACCCCCGCAAAGCCAACGAGCTCGCAGGTCATGCGTGCCTTCGCTGGGCTGCCGTGCCAACAGGGTAAGTGTGCCTTCACTGGGCTGACGTGCTCGCAGGCTATGTACCTTCGCTGGGCCAATGAGCTCGTGGGTTTGACCAAAGGGTGATAATGCCCATTGGGGACGGAGACCTCCCAGTTGTGGTCTCAAGCGATAAAGCCGATGGGAAGAGATCCCCTGTAAGGGTCTCTCTGGGCCTGGACTAAGCTAAAAACCCGGGTATCTCCCAACAAAAAAAAAATAGCATAAATCCATTTCACCATGAAATTACTAAAAGAGAAAACATACACTAGATAAAAACAGATACATCCCTCCAATTATTGTATAGTTTTTACTTAAACAGAGATTACAAAGTTAGAAGAATCAACATAGAAACTTCAAGTTGATATTCAAGCAGTGGGTCCACCTGGGACGTTGGCATTATCTTCCATTGTATGGTTGTTATCATACAGACAGAAAGCCATACAGTTGGCTGTTCTGGGAGATGACATGAAATAATTTTGAGAACAGTCGCCCTTATAAATTCACTGGTCCAAAGCCGGCTTTTAAGGGTCAGGACCTGATTCTTGGTCTGTGTTCTGCTGCATCATTTTAGCCAATTGACATTTTTAACTTTTCCCAAATGAGGATATTTTCAGTAGCCTTAGCTCTACTCGGCAGGTTCTTGAAGTTGTGTGTGAGGTAACATAGACAATCTGTGAGCTTGTTGTGATCTTTTTGTAGATTGAAGACATTCAGATTGCTGGTGAAGAGAATTTATGAGCAGTTTCATGAGACTGTCATACATTTCTTTGTTTGTATTTCGGGCATTGATCCTTTTGGCCACCTCAAGAATTGCAGCATCTGTGGATGGATGGCAGTATTTCTTTAAGCCAGGCATGTGGCTTGTGCTGGACAGTTTGTGGATGACAACGCTTCTCCATTGTACCTTCTTTTTGGCTTTATTATAATGTTACTAACTACTTGTGTGAGCAAGATTGATATCATGGCAGTGTGTCAGGCACTTGTGGGGGAGAAGAACTAGTAAGCCTTTACGTTATTCAATATCAAAGGTCTTGTTTTAGGGTGGGAGCATCACATGGCTATAAGCATAATTCTCAAGATTTTTAAAAGAGATGCCAAGGTGAATTTAAGTGTTTGGCAATGAGTATGGGTACCTAGGTGTTTTTGGTTAGGTGATTTAAAATGACTTTATGGCTTGGCATTCTAATGAATTTGCTGATGTGATTTTGATCACTAAGTTCTGAGACATGGTCTAAGGTTGGTTGGATTGGACTAGCCTTGATTAAGGCGTTGCATGTGTTTAAGGTCTTTGTTCATGAAGGATTTTGGCTTGCATTCAAGTGGCACATCTTGGAAACTTGTATAGATCTTTAAAATCTTTCTTGTTTAGCATGTTTGACGACTCTTTTTGCCAGAAGATACAACTCTATTAGATTGCTTGGGAGTGTTAACTCTATTGCTTATAAATTGTTTTATATTTTTCACAATATCACAAGTTTGCTCTCATTTTCTACTGATTGGCTTTATCAGACATTTGACTTATTTTTGTACCCTACTTTAGTCATATTTATTATTATTTGTGAATCATCTTTAATTATGATATTTGACATCTTTCTTTTCCTGCCAAACAAATATCTACATTAAGAGCAAAGATCTCTACGATATTGTTGGTTTGATAGCCAAAAGATTGTTGATAAGAAAAGATGTGCTCACTGTTATCCAATTTAATTACTTCCCCATTGCCCATATTGTCAGGGTTGCCTATTGCAACATTGTCAATGTCAAGTTTTAGTTGAATTTCTATTTGTGCAAATCATTCAACCCTCTTGATTTGCTATTTAGGTAACTAAATAAGAACAGTCATTTATTTGTGTGCTTCACTAATTTTTGCAAGCAATTTGAGGAAATTATACATTATTTTGGTGTTAAGAGCAATTTCTAATCCACAAGATTGTGGGAAGGTGTATAATCATAACTTGGTCTCCGGAGGACAGAATTGCTTCCTTGCAACTCATAATTCTCTACTTGGGAGTGGAATAAGGAGGTGAGAATGGATACTCTGAATGGATGAGTAACCACTTTGGAAAGCAACATGGAGAAAGTGATTCAAAATCAAAATTGGGTTACCCGACAAAAGCACATTAACCACCAAGAGTGGATAAACCAAGAACAATTCTCCATGAGCACCATAGTACATATGCTAGCCAAAAAATAAGTATCGGGGAGGATGGATAAGACACGTTTGTCAAAGCTACATTCTTGAATGAGAGGAAAACAAAAAAGATTTAACTAAAATATAAGTGAACTCCCATTAAATTTGAGACAAAAATTGAAAATTAATCTTTTTAAGGACTAGTGAACATTGAATTTCTATATACATGGTTAAAACAAACGGAGGTTGATTTTATAGCGCATAATGTGAGTGGGACATAATTTTTTTTGTTTGCATGTCTGAAGTTGTCCGATCATGCTCTTGTATGGTGGGAGAGTTATTTGGCATTGTTGGGAAAGAAGAGGAAACCATTTGTGTCTATTTAAGAAGAGTTCAAAGAATTGTTGCATAGGAATTTTTATCCAATTATGTACAAAACTAGCCAAAATATCAAGTGATTGTACTGTAGACGAGGTAGTGGCCAAAGTGTGTAGGATTATACTCACCAATTATCTTAGAGGTATCCACACCCATATCCATAGAAGAATGATTACTACAAAGCCAAAAGACTTGGATGAGGCACATGTCCAATCATATCATGGAGAGGAGAAGAGGAAAGGAAAGGAACAATCTTCCAAGCAAGGACAAAGTAATAATCAGCCCAAGGACAAGTTCTTCAAGAAAGGTAATTGTAAAGGGTAAGAAAACAACCATTGTGCACCAATGTAAGTATCCAAGAAACCATTATAGTCAATTGCATACTTGACAGACATGTTGACTTCAAGTGTTGGAAGCTAGAGTTGGATTTATACCCAAAGAGGACTTTAAGAAGTTCATAGTTAATCTTCAAGATGATACAAAAATCAAGGATAGTTGTACTATACATGGGATACGAAGGTGTATAGCCACCAGTCCATGAATACAAAGACGAGCATGAAGAGATGAACAAACTTTTCCATCTCAAATTACAAGTCAAGAAAACAAGGATAAGTGCACTTGTAGATCTTGGTTCTCAATGTAATTTGATTTCAACTGATGTTGTTAGAAAACTTGGTTTAAAAACATGCAATCATTTTCAGCTATATCCATTGCATTGGGTGAAAAAGGTATAGGAATTCAAGTTACAAAGAAAAAGTAAATTTCATTTTGGTATTAGTCCACCATACATTAATGAAGTGGATGTAGATGTGATTCCTTTTATGCTTTTGACATGGTGCTTGCTAGTCCTTGCTTGTATGTTAGAGATGCTATTTTTATGAGGGCTAACAAATACAAATCGATCAAGGATGGAGTCAAATACATCATTAAGGGGCACCGAATTAAAGCCAAAGTTGCTATGTTAAGTTCCGACTAAGCCATTAAATTAATTGAAGAGACCAAGCCATTTTATTTACTTTTGTTAAAGGATAAACAAGAAAATGGACTAGGGATTTCTATAGACATTGACAAGCAAATGACATGTTTGGTAAAGCTTTGGCATCCTTTTAGGAAGCATTCCATGAGCCCAAGGGAGTGCCAACAAGAAAGGAAGTAGAGCATGAGATTCTAGTGTTTCTCAAATGTCCTTTACTTAATATTGGCTTCTATATGCTATCACTTTTGGAGAGCATGAAGGTCAAAAAAAAGCTACAAGATTTTATAGAACATGGGCCCATTTGACCAAGTACTTCACCATGTGGTTCGCTTATTGTTATGGTACAAAGGAAAGATGGCTCCTGGAGGATTTACATTGATCACAAGACATTGAACAAAATTACTACCAAGAATCACTATCCCCTCCATTGATAGATGATTTAGATTTTTCACAAAGTTGGATCTCAAATTCGGGTATCACCAAGTTCTCGCAGAGGGGGATGAATGGAAGCCTCCTTTCAAAATAAAGCAATGTCTTTATGATTGATTAGTTTTTCCTTTTGATTTACATAATGCTCCAACTATTTTTATGGGATTGATGAATGATATATTGAGAGATTTCATTGATACACGTGATATTGTATCTAGATGATATTTTAATTTTTATTGCACCATGGAAAGAACACCTAATTCATTTAAATAATTTACTTTTGTATAACATGAGGAAATGCAAGCTTGTCAAACAATCACTAGTGTATTTGGGACATGCGATTGGGAAGGTGAGTTGAGAGTAGATCTACAAAAGTAGAGGCCATCACCAATCGGCCTACATCAAGGAGTGCCTAAGAAAAAAAGAGTTTTCTAGGTGCAATTTAATATGTGGAAGCTTACTCCAACCTTTTCACATAGCCGCAACTAAACATTTAGTTTCAACCACAGGAAAGAGTTTCCATTGGGGTAAGGTACATGATGAAGCTTTTAAATTGCTGAAATTCAAGATCAATCACTCTCCTTTGTTTGCTCTTCCTAATTTGCAACAATCGTTTTAGGTAGATAATGATACAAACAAATATGCTATGGGTGATGTGTTGTTACAAGGAGGTCAACTTGTTTCTTATTATTCACAAGTTTTCACTTTAGGAGTTAGGGCTTTTCCAATTTATGATAATGAGTTATTCTAGTTCAATTAATTGAGAAATAAAAACATTATTTTTTGGGAAAAGAAATTATTGTGCATGCTAACCACCAACCTTTACAATACTTGCAAGATCAAAGTTACACTAGGTAGGACACTACAAATCGATGGGATTTTTACAATATTTTTTATTTGGTGATTAAATATAAAAAGGGAAGCACAAATATGGTGGCAAACATATGCTATCTATGCCACCAATTATAAGGCCAAATTCAGCCTTGGTTATGGTGATTCAATGTGAGCCTTCCACTATAGATGCTTGTAAGAAGGAATATTCCTAAGATACAGATATTGGGAGAAGTTCATACAATTGCATAGAAAGAACATTGTCAAAAGTGAAGAGGAGTTTCACCTAAATGATGAGATACTCTATAAGTTTGTAACATTTTGTGTGCCATGAACACTAAATTCTATTCATGAGGGAAGCACATACCTATAAAGTTATAGATCATCTTGGGGTTGGAAAGACAATGACTTAGTTGCAAATGCATTTATATTGGGCCACAACAAAGAAGTGACTAGATTTATTAGAGGATGCAAGCTTTGTTGCACTAGTAAATCTAAGACAATAAAATAAGGATTGTATTTGCTTCTTCGTGTGCCAACAAGGCCATGGAAATCACTTATATTGATTTTGTTGGAGGATTACCTATGAGTAAGCATGAACATTACTACCTATTTTTGGTTGTGGATAGATTTAGCAAAATGTGGACCAACTTTGTTAAAAAAAACAATTGCATGAAAAGAAGCCATTGGAATGGATTTTGCTAATGCGGGTGAAAAGAAAGTACAAAAAAATTCTAGCTAATCCAATTAGGAGAACAATGCAAGTAAACAAATATATAACATTTTTTGCAGAACCATGACATTAGATAGAGAATAAGAAAGGAAGAATAAGCCCTCAATATATAGGCCAAGGAGAACTAGGAAACCATGATTGGTTTTCCAAAATTATGGGTTCAAAACCATGATCCAATACTTAGACTAGTCCAAGTCCAATCCATGCACCCTACTCCAAGAGTAACTGCTCCTAACTTAGACAATAGCTTCATGGTTGCCTGTTTGACCCTATAACCAAGGGGGTCTAATGAAACTCCCAAGCGCTTCATGGGGGTAAAATAATATGTTTTTAACACCTCTTATAGATGGCTATAAATAGCAAGTCAAAATGTCAATCATAGTCCACGTAGCAACCTCCTATTCAATAACTTATTATAACTGTCATAATACCAATGACACTTGGAAGAGAGTGCCAATAATGAAAACTAAAGATTCCATCTAAGTGGAGTGCATTTTTCCATGGGGGTACACTATTTACAATATTATACAAATATTAAATAATTCATCTAGACCTAGGACTTGCAAGGTGTACAACACGTAGTTCCCTAGTCCTAACAATCTACTACTTAGATACATTGCAAGAAATATAAGGGATTCTCAACATAGTGAACTTAGGCTAGTGGTTGATTCCCATAGCCATTGTGCAATACTTGAACTTCATTGTGCTCATGGGTTTTTTCAATACATTGACAACATTCATAGAAGTATCCACCTTTTTTACCATAACCCTCTTGTCTTCCACTATGTTGTGCTTTGTTCACACATGAAAGGTGGTTATTTGCTAAGTTGATGACATTTTGACTAACACTAAATCAACATTGTATGTTGATTTAACCTAACATTTGAACACAATCCTTAAAGCCACAATGCTTCCTTACAAGCATGAGTAGTTGCCATGTACTTTGCCTCTGTCATCAAAAGAGCAACCACAACTTGTTTTTTGCTCATCCAACTAATCACACCACTAAATAGGGAAAATACACTAGTAGATCTCTTGACCAATCAAAATCCACAAATAATTGTATATCTACTTTTTACTCAAGTTTAGACCTCCCTAGTAACAAATCAAACACTCAAATGTTTCTCAAGTATACTTGAAAACCCTCTTCATTGTAGCCCAATGCTCCTTTCCTAGATTGGAAATATACCCGCTTAGGACTTCCATTGCTTAGCTAATGTCTGGTTTTGTGCAAACCATAACATACATAAGACTACCAACTACACACGCATAGGGGACATGGCTTATTTCTTCTATCTCATTTGGTGTCAAAGGAAACTGCTCAACTGAAAGCTTTGTTTCCATAGAATGAGTACATTCACTAGTTTACAATCCTACATCTTGAATAGTTCTAGGCTTGTCAGAATTAGTAGACAAATAAAAAATGCAACAGAGATTAGGTGGGCTATACCTTTTTAGTTGATTCCTTTGTTAAGTGGACCTTCTCATGAGTGTGGTACAAGCTTCTTCTTCTTCATTTGAATCTTTTGATTCAATCTCTAAACTATCGTCCTCATCTAGTCCTTGTTGAATCTATTGTTTAGCCTCAAGTGTAGGTTCCTCATTCTTTGGCTTAATTTACACCAATGTTTTTTCCTCATCTTTAAGTTGTAAAGGCTTAGGAGAAGATCAGATCTCCTTAGACATAACATTCCTACTATACACTATCTTTCTAGTCTAGAGTTCAAAGCTTGTACCCTTTCACACCATCATTATACTTGATGAAGATACACTTTTGTGCTTGGAAATCTAACTCTTTTCCTTAGACATGTACATATGCCTCATAATCAAAAATCTTGATATGCTGCAATGAAGACTTTTTCCTAACCAAGCCTCCAAGGGTTTATCCACAAGAACTAAATGTAGGAGATATATTAATCAGATAATAATAAGTTGTGCTCAACTTCTAGCCAAAACATTTCATCGAAACCAACTTCACTAAGCATACTCCTAGCTTGCTTCATCAACATCTTATTCATTCTTTTGGCAACTCCATTTTGTTGAGGAGTGTGTGGAGTTGTCTTATGCCTCTCAATCCCATGTTCCTTACAGAAGTTATCAAATATTATTTTTGATTAAGATAAGCAGGACACAAGGGTCTTGATCCCTTTACAAGAAAGCCCCCAGGATAGAACGAGCAGGCCCAAACAGGCCAAAAACAATAGAAAAACAACACAGGCACAACAACCTAGCTGATAAAAACCAACCAAAGGATCTACACAACACTAGATCCTGACCTAGCAAACCTAACTCCCATGTTCCTTACAAACGTTATCAAATATTGTTGAACATATCTCTTAAGCATTATAAGTCCTCAACACCTTCGTCTTTTTCTTTGTCTAATACTTAGCAAGAGCTTTGAACTCTTTAAACTTATAGAAAACCTTAGATTTATGTTTGAGGAAGAATGCTCGTGTTTTCCTAGAGAAGGCATCATTCAAAGAAACATTATACATGGATTCACCTATTGATGGTACATCTGCAAGAGCAAAAATATCACCATTAAAAATATAAAATCACATAGATTTAGTAGAGTCTAAATAAAATTTAACACAATTTTGTGTTCCATATATACAATATTTACAAAAATCAAAATTTAGGGAACCATCAGTTAGCCCCTCTACCAAGTTTTTATATTTCAAGGCTCTAAGACCTTTCTCAGTAATATGGCCCATACGTTTGTTCCACATCATGGTCTTCATAGTAGGAAGCTTTTAGTTCTTAGAAATAAAAACCTCAAAATTGTTGCATTCAATGGTGCTTACATTCAAATGAAACAAAGTCCTAGAACAAACTCTTTTAGCCAAAACCATGGCTTGGTGCTCCATCGTGCTTCCATCTTTGCTAAAAACCACATGCACATCCAAATCATTCATTTCTCTCATTGAGAATAGGTTCTTCACGAAACCTGTGATGTGATGAACGCTAGAGTGGGATTTAGTCCTCCCACATGCGAAAGAAAGCATTTCTCTATTGTGACCAACAATATTGAGAGAAGAGTTATCTACCAAGTATACCCTTCTACCATTGTAGCTCTCATACTTAGCAAACTACTCCTCGTAGGGAGTCGTGTGAAAAGATGTACTAGAGTCAATCCACCATGTATTCTTAGATACGTGTAGCAAGGATTGCGATGAACACATCACTAGTGTTACCATAAGAATCTCTCAAGTTTGGGTCATCATTGGAATTATTCTCTTTGCAATCCTTCTTAATGTGGCTAATCTTTTCTATAGTTCCAATACATGACCTTAGATTTGGTAGGAGATTTAAATCTCCTCTTAGATTTAGATTGACTACCATTCTTCTTACTCTTACCCTTGTCTTTCGAATGACCTCTGACAATCAAAACATCTTTGACGAATTTTGAAGTTTTCACCTCATCTCCTCTGAGATGGTGCTACTAATAGTCCTAATTAGGTTATCACATGTATTAGGTAAAGAATACATGAAGGTTATGCATTGGTCCTCCTCATCTAATTTTAAATCCATGGATGCTAATTTTATGCTCCTAATATTCATCCTCCTAACCTTAATATTTTCATTTATTAGCACTAGTTAATTCCTTAGGCTAACCTAATTAGGATGAAGGGGCCTATCCCTACCTAATTATGTCTATAAATAAGGAAGAGAAGGGCTCTTCCAAATCATCATAAGTTGTAAGATTAATTTTATATTCCCATATTCTATTTTTTTGAGGTCACCCCTTTGAAGTGGTATGATATTTTATTGATTTTTGCTTTTATTTCTAAGAAATATTCTAACAAGTGGTATCAAAGTGGCAATTTGGACCAAGAATTTTGTTTTCTCCATAACTTAGAAACCATTGCAAAATTGACTGTGATTTTTTTAGGGTTTTGAGTAATATATCTAAGTTTCAATATATATTTTTAGCTTTCTATGATTGGTTTTAAGTGAGTTATTGCGATTTTATGATTTTTCATTAAATTGTTCTACAGGCCACAATTTTTAGATTTTTTCATTTTTTTTACATTTTTGGAAAGCTTTCGAAAAATTAGATAGGGTCAATTCTTTGTAGTTTATAATTAGATGCAAAATAAATTCTACAAATTAGTGGTCAAAGTTTGGTTAAAGGGACATCAAATTCAGTTATAGCTCTTGTTTTAAACTTTTATGGTTGCAACTCACACCAAATACTTCCCTCCCCTACCTTATAAAAATTTTGAGTTAAAAAAACAACACATCAGAAGCCATGCTATCTTTTGGATTAGAGAACTTTTCTACAAATACTGAGTCTAGTGACTCTCTTTACTTTGCACCACCTAAAGTCGAGGGAAAAAAATCTGCTATGAGGTGAAATAGTGGTAAATTTTATCAAGGATAATTTTTTTGACCCATTTGCAACATATTTAAATGAGGGTTTGAATAGGTTTAAACAAGAACTATTGTTAGAGTTGAACCCCCATCCAAACCACCTAAGTAGGAACAACACCAACAAACAAAATCAAGGAATAAAGCAACTTTTTCAAGGTCCAAAAATACATATTTGTAAGTTTGATGAGATAGATGTAACTTCATGGATAAGTATTATAGAACAATATTTTAAACTTCATAATATACCAGAGAATGCAATGATTGATTTGGCTTCACTACATTTAGAATCTGAACCTTATTAGTGGCACTAGTGGATGATGAGCGACAAGCAAGGGGAGATGGTTGGAAGGAATTTATTGACTTAACAACCCACTATGAACAACCATAGAAGAGAAGCTATTTCACCCAATTGATAAATTTGAAACAAATAAAGTTTGTTGTTAAATATAATTCTAATCATATGAGATTGACAATTTGAATGCAGGATGTGATACCATATTAGAGACTACAGTTCTCCATCAATGGACTTAATGACCAAATTAAACATGATGTTCATTTGTCGAAACCTTGAATAGTTATGAAAGCAATGTAATAAGCACTATATATTGAGCAATAAAGCATTGCCACCAGAAGATCCATGCAAGGTCAAACCATAGGATGGAGAGATAGAAATGTGACTAATCCCATTGACAAAAATGTGGTAAACTTCTTTAACCCAAGATAAATTACTAAGCTCTCTCCTTAATAGAAGGTAGAGAATAGAGAAAAAAATCTGTTGGCATTGTGATAGCAAATGGTCTAGAGCTCATAAGTGTTCCAATAGTGAGAAAAGACTAATGATTATTGAGAATGAGGTTGAAGAAGACGAAGAAGTAGCTATAGAAGAACCAAATGTGGAACTTGAGCATGCAAAATTTGAGTGACAAATCCCTACTATCTCCCTACATTCATTGAATGGGATAAGCACGCCACAAACACTTAAAGTGGTTGGTTACATCAAAAAGAAAAAGGTAACAATGTTGGTTGATATAGATAATACACAACTTTATTAATAGAAAATTGGCTAATTATCTAATCTCTAATTTTTACGTCATGATAGTTGATGGAAAACAACTCTCTTGTGGTGGTAAATGCCATCATATAAAACTCTCAAGGGAGGCTATCAACTAGATTAATAAATGTTTACCATCCCTATGGGGGGAGCAGATGTAGTTTTGTGTGTACAATGGCTTAGATAGTTGGGAATGGTACCTTCCAATTTTCAAGGCCTATTCTTGGTTTTCAATACAAATGGACATAAGTATAAACTTGTAGGAATGCAATCACCACCAAGCCAAATTATGAGCTCTCATAGGATGGAGAAATTATTTAAGAAATGATCTTATGGCATAGTGGCACAACTATAATTTTTAGAAGCACACGACATGAAAACTCTAGAACCTCTAGATATTTAAGAGATCATTCAACACCATCAACAAGTTTTTCAAGAACCCCAGGGTCTACCTTCAGTTAGAGACTATGACCATGTCATTAAATTACTACCAAGAAGTATTCCTTCTAACATTAGACCTTATCACTATCCATATGAACAAAAGTCTAAAATTAAAAAATTGGTCAAGGAATTGTTGGATTTATGCATTATTTGTCCCAACAAAATTACTTATTCATCTCCAATGGTTATGGTTAAAAAGAATGATGAGTCATGGAGATTGTGCCTAGCTTACAAGGAGCTCAACAAGATCATTGTCAAAGATAAGTTTCCTATTCCTGTTATTGATGAATTGAATGGTGCATATTTTTTTTAACTAAGTTAGACTTGCATTCAAGTTATCATCAAATTTGACTGAATGAGGAGGATGTACATAAGACTTCCTTTAGAACACATGAGGGTCATTATGAATTCTTAGCTATGCCATTTGGTCTCACTAATGCTCCATCAACTTTTCAAAGCTCATGAATTAAGTGTTTCACCCATTTCTTTGGAAATTTGTGTTGATATTCTTTGATAACATCATCATTTATAGTAAAACATGGGAAGAACATTTGCAACATGTAGAGAAGGTATTATAGGTATTGGAAGATAATCAACTCTATATGGAAAAATACAAATGCTTCTTTAGGGTGAAGGAAGTTGAATTCTTAGGACACGTGTCACATGAAAGTGTTAAGGTGGAACCTAAAAATATTGCAATAGTAAAAGAGTGGACAAAACTTTAAAAATGCCAAAGGTTTGAGTGGATTGTTGGGTCCAATAGAATACTATAGAAGATTTGTTCGTAACTATGCTTGCATAGCAGCACCTTAACAACATTCTTGTTCTATGTGATTGCTTGGAACAAAGAAGACTTCGTTGGAGATTTCTGGGTCATGTGGAACTCAGCGACAACTTGAAACTCCATGTAAAATATATGAGTGTTTGAAAACTTGGTCAGTGATTTACCATGAAGTGGGAACCCATTAGACTTTGTAGGTGTTCCAGGAACACACCAATTGCTGACGCTTGAGAACCCATCAGGGTTTTGGGAGGGAACAATAACTGTTAGGCATTTCTAGTGTTCCCAGAACACCTAAAAACTTTGATTCCTCATAACTTAGCCAATTTTTACCCAATTTACACCAAATTGAAACTACAAGTACCCTTTAAGCCCTTCAAGGTGAGATTCTCAATTTGACCAAATCAATTAGAAATTCTTCCTTAAGCAAAAAACTACCAAAAACCCACAGAAACAAAACAAAACAGAACTGGAACCTGAATTTTTTTTTGGTTGATGCAAGATCACTTGTGAACCCGGATGCTCTTGCATCAGACATGCCAGGTAATTGAAATGTTCCATGAGTTGGAAACACATGAACATTTGAAGGTGCTTGGGATGGTGATCCCATGCTCGTTCTTTATCAAGAATTTTTCTTTGTCCTCTTGATCTCTTGTCCTTACCTCAAACTAAATTTCCTCAACTCCACTTTCTCTTCCTTTTCCTCCTTTTCTTTCTTGTTCTTTATCTTCAATGTGCAAATCACCACTACTTGTCCCTCTCGGTAAATCTAATCCATGTCTTCCAAAAGAAAATTTCAAATCCAAATTGTGACTTTTTCTGTCTCCTCTCTTAACCTCTACTTTCCTGGTCATTACTCACATTCCTCATGCTTTTCTCCAATTCTTTACGCTGTTGTTGCACAAAACTAGTACCACTTCCTCTATTCCCAATTGCATTCCTCTTCATAGGAACCTTCATTGAGTTATTCTCAACCTCTCTTACCACCTTTATCAAATTTTGTTTGAACTGCAACAAACTACAAAACCATTGTCCTTTACCTGTTGCTCCTTCTCTTTTAATAAACTCAAAACATATTTCTGCCCACCTTTCACAATGGTATACAAATTTCTTTTACCATCATAGATAGCCTCCCTATCAAACTGCCAAGGCCTTCCCAACAACACATGACATGCATTGGTGCAGGAGCACCTTGTTTATACTTAGTCAAATAATGTAAATAGTTGTCATTGTGGAGTTTCCTATGTACATAGGTTGTCAAAGTTTGTGTAAAAAGGTCTATAATGAGACCAATGTGATGTATTTAGAAGATTTTAGTGATATTTTGTGTTAGTTGTTCAAAAAGTCAGAAATAGAAACTTTTAAACTTGGAAATTTTGGTTATTTATGAAGAATATGAAAAGGCAAGTACCTCAATCGACAGGGAATTGAGGAGTCATGGATCAAGACATTATTTTTACCTTGAAAGAAGTACAAATGAGAAAGATTAGAGAGATTTTTGGCGTTCCAATCAGTTTTAACTCTATTTTTTATTGTTTTTGTGCTGCTACATGGCGTTGTACGACCAGGTACAACTAAGTACCGTGCAAACTTTATTTGCATGTGACAGGGGGTTGAGTTAAGCATCTGATAAAGGCGGTTTGGTAAATTTTCATCCAGTTTGAAGGTTTTTATAGTTGTTTTTCTAATACAGCTGCTAACCCTGAACTAGGGTTTGTGTTAGCACTTTTTCATGGATTTCTAAGCCATTCCACTATTTGAAACTTCACAAATTGGTGGAATGGAGATTAATGAAGTTCTTTTTGAGTCTTGTACGGTTGCAGGAGTAGGGGTGGACTCCATGATTAGTTTTGAAGACATTTAGTGCCTAATATCCCTATGTATTAAGCAAAAGAGGCTGGATAGAATAGAGGGTTATTGGTTTGGCATGAAACCCATGTTTGCAAATGCCCCAACCTGCAAAATTGATACATTTGAGATGTGTTGAAGCTTACAAAAGTGGGTTTTGAGTTTGGGGTGAAGTATTTCTCATACTTCCTTTGTAAAATAGGGCTAATTGCCCTCTAAACACAACAGGATAGTCATTTTTTTGGTGTTTTTATCCAAAATAACATATGTCCAAATGGAGATATGTCATGTAAAAGCTAAATGGGTATCTAGAACAGTGAGTCTCATGTGGGTTTGGGTTAAATTTGCAAAGTTATGTCCAAAAAACTCATAAAATAGGGCTACAAACCTAACTCAGGCCTAGGCTGGGACAGTCAATTAGTGAAGGAGTTTAAATTTGCATGTTAGTTTATAAGGAAAGTATTCACATGTCCACCCCTGTCATGCATCATGCATTCATCAACATAACATCACACAAGACTTCATCCTTATATGACCCAATCTAAAAACTAACCACACACTGCTCATTCACCACCAATTGATGTTCTTTTTGCAGCCAAGTAACTTATAAGGACTGGGATGTTTTCTCTTTTTCAAACCTATCTTTTCTACCATTTCTTCTGAGACTAGGTTATTAGTGCTACCACTATCTACAATTATTTTACAACACTTACCTCCAGACTTGCATATTGTTCGAAAAAAGACTTCTCCTCTGAGATGCTCCATCCTTCTTCACCTCTGGTTTCATTAACACTCGCTTGAACATAAGAGACTCTCCTTCGTCGGGCTTTTCTACTTTCGGTGATGCCACACTTTCTTCATCCTCTTACGCCATGTGATTTCTGGCCACACTTTTCTTGCTACTCTCATGGTGTATTTGTAGACACTCATAGGCTCTATGTCCAACTTCTCCACACTGAAAACATTTTCCAAGGAACCCCTTGTTGCTACCACGTCCTCTTGTAAAATATTCTCTTCCTCTTGTTCCCTAACTCGATTCCTTATTCCATTTAGGGTTGGCTTCTTCCTCATACGTTTGCTTTCCTTTACTATTGCTTTCTTGTCAACTTTTAGCTGAAAATTTTCCTCTTCCTCTTGAATTATTATGTTGCCTTCTTTTTTTTTGCTTTCAAAGCATATTGGTATGACTTCAATAGTAGAAATCTTCAGTATACTCATCTCATCTTGTATATTAAAGCTTAACCCATTTATATATTTGGCTACTTTTTCCTATCCATTTGATGATGTCTAGATTTGATTGTCATTTTATAAAATTCTTCTGTATAGTCTTTTACATTCATATCCTTCTGCTTCAAATTTTGAAGTTTTCTAAACAACTCCAACTCATAATCTCCAGGAATAAATTTTGCTTTCAAAATGGTAACCATTTGATTCCACGGGGTTATTCTCATGTCTCCATTTTCTACTCTCTCTGCAACTCTCTCCACCAAAGGGCAGCATGTCCCTTGAGTTTTTTCTGTGCTAATATTACCCGTTGTGGGTCACGAATGTTTTCAAATTCAAAATATTCCTCTAATTCACCAATCCAATCTATTAATTCCTTGGGGTTTAATGTATCAGAAAAAGTTAAAACTTCCATTTTATTACCTCCTCCAATTCTGGCAAGCATTCTCAAGAAACATTCTTTAAACCAACAACTAAATTTCTCAACTCATTTCACATGTCAACATGAAATTGCTCAAACATTTCCTCCATTCTAGGAACTCTTCTTCTTGGGGACATCTTCTGAATATCTCACAATAACTCAGACTACAACCTTTGTTTTTTTCTACCCACGCACTATGGAAAATAGAAAATTCTCTTTTCACAACTTCAATGTCTCCCTCAACCCTCTGCAATTGTAGGACTCCTCTTCACACACCTGCAATAAATCTCTTGAGCCTTTGAGACAATTATTTTTACCACTTCAAACTCTCTACCACATATCAACACCTCCTAGCAAGAAAACCTTGCTCTGATACGAAATAATGCAGTCATGTTGAGGGAGTCTTATCAGACAACCCAATCACACGACCACAACAAATAAATTTCTTCACATAACAATACAATCCAAAATCTTTATTCATATACAGCATTAAATTGCTCAGGAATACAATACGGTTCAAAACAATAGTCTTCTTTATTACAATTATTCTTCACAATATCTGTAATCAATATGCCCTGATCCCCAAATTCAACGAACCCCTTTACAGAGCATATCGATTTCCTTTTATACTTCAATTGTTGAGGAAGTTGAACCGTTCTTGAAATTGAATAACTACAAGAATTTGAGCTAAATTTGGAAACGTGTCCAAATTATAAAAGTCTCACATAGATGGCTACTTGTCACCACTTGCATCCACGAAAATCCTTAGACAAATTATCAAACTTAAAAAGACATCAGTAATGACTTGAAAGAGTATTTCAGAACTTCTGCAGTCTGAAGGAACACTATTAGCGATTTCTAGTCGGTCTAGAACTACCCAATTTCCAGTCGTCGGGGATTTCCACTTCATGTGGAACTGAGCAACAACTTGGAACTTCGTGAAAAATATCTAAGTGTTTGAAAACTTGGTCGGCGATTTACCATGAAGTGGGAACCCATCAGATTTTTCAGGTGTTCGAGGAACACAACAAATTGCCGACACTTGAGAATTTGTCAGGGTTTTGGGAGGGAACATGAACTGTCAGACATTTCTAGTGTTCTCGGAACACCAAAAAACTCTGATTCCTCATAACTTAGCCAATTTTTGCCCAATTTTCACCAAATTGAAACTACAAGTACCCTTTAAGCCCTTCTTCAAGGTGAGGTTATCAATTTGACCAAATCAATTATAAATTCTTCTTGAAGCAAAAGACTACCAAAACTCCACAGAAATAAAACAAAACTGAACTGGAACCTGAAAATCTTTTTGGTTGATGCAAGATCGCTTGTGAACCCAGATGCTCCTACATCACTTTCCATATACACTCACTTCTAGGAATTTATTTTGATTCTCAAATCCATCCATTTTCTAACAAAGGTTATCTTTGCAATGTGTGTAAATGACCTAGGTCAAGTGAGTAGTTGTAGAATTGACCCCATAATATTTAAATTTCAAATTTCAAATTTGGGCCCACTTTTCCCCTCCATTTAGTTGTTATGTGTTGAATCAAAGAGTAAAACATTTCATTTAACATCTTGGAGGGACAAACCTCATATCATTTGAGTGCCTAGGGAAAAAGAGAATATATAATGCATTTAAAGGGCAACTTTTACACACATTAAAGAGCATCAAATTATTATTCATGTGACATCAACATTGTAACATCATTTAAGAGCATATTGTACTTATTACATTTGGACCTTGTACAAAGTTGTTAAATAAATATCCTATGTGTTTAACCAAAGGGAGACATATTTCCTACCATTTGTAAAATCTTGACCACACAAACAAGTTTTTATGTAGGTCACAAGATTCAAGGTGAGCATCTTTTAGGCTTGAGAGTTAAAACAAATTAGTTTCATACTTAGAGATCAAATCCACACAAAAGGGTTAGATTTGTAGTTGTGTGATCAATCCTACAATTGTGTTGATCACTTTCACAATTGTAAAAGTGATCCTCACTTTTAAATTTATTTTTTATATATTACAATACACTTCACTGATAAGACCTAGTTTTCTAAAGGGATGGATAGAATTGGAACAATTAGTAGAGTCAAATTTTATTTCAAAATAAGAGCTAAGAACCATTATTTATCATTTAAAATTCTAAACATTTATTGCAATATCTTTACTGGTCTCAACTTTTATTCCCAGGGTATGTCTATCAATTCTTATCTAATTAATTTATCCTAATATATATATGTGTAATGATGAAAATTGCATACTCATGCCTTTTTCCCTTAGGTTTTGGGCTCACTTAGATTAGAGTGTCTTTTATGCATTGACTAGTTTACAAGAGGTATATTCTTGAGTGGATTTGGCACACAACATCACCACATCTTGATTCCATTATTACTCATCCCTAGAGATTGATATCAATCCTGAGATCCACTATTCATAACCATAAATCAAATCTATGAGTGTGAAATTGATCCAAGTTATTTTTCCATGGTTGCAAATCTAAAATTCAAAACTTTTAATTCTAAATTTTAAATTTACAACTCGTTGAACTTATCACTAGCCATTATGAGACAACCTAGTGCACACTTGTGTTGATTTGTGTGCTATGTTGTTGTATTTGAAGATATTAATTCATTCGTTGTAGATTATGTGGAGATTATCAAGGATAATCTAGGAATCATTGAAGAGCATTTATTATAGTAGCATTATTAGAGTATTACATTAGCCTACATAATCCCAATTCCATTGTACGCATTCTTGTTGTTCTCAATCCTTGATCCAAAGTCATTGAATCTATCCAACCAAGGGTGTAATAGAGAGGAAATTTACCCTCACAATTCAACAAATTCCCAAAAGGTGTTTGTGAACATCAGTAATTCTTATTCAGATTCATACATTAGAAGATTGAGGTGAACAAATTTCAACCAGTTGAATTAAACTAGTTCATGTTTGTGTGTACAAGTTCAATTTCAAGTGCCATATCAATTTTTTTGCAAGTGCAAATTTGAACTAGGGAAAAACATCTTCATTTTGAAGAGTCTAAGACACTTGTTACAAATAAATCAAGTCCTAAAATTCTAGCTATGTGGCAAATTGATTCCCTATGCCTTCAATTTCTTATTCCCATCTATGGAATCTAGTTAAGTATGTCATTTAAATACGTTTAATTCTCCTATTTAATTTAGAATTTATTATTTCTAGTCCCAACCCATTCATCCAAGTTAATTGCATGTGTAATTATTTGCATTATTTAATTATCATATACATTTTAATGTAGGGGTGAGTACTTACCCTTAAGTTATTTAGTGAATTTGATAATATTCCTACATGACCTAGGGTTTTGGGCCTAAAGATTAATCCTTCTTTCATTTATACTTTTAGATCTAATTATTTGATTGCATGTCCTAGTTTTATATCTCATCAGGGTTTGGATTCCCTTTTTACTTTGTCTCTATGGTTATACCTTCCTTTAGGATTTCATGCTTCATTGTGTGACCTTATTTTTGCCCAGCCTACCCACCCTTGTTTTTGTCTCTAAGGTTTCATGTTTAGATCTTATTGTTTATTCCTTTTTTTTATTTTATAGAAAATCTTACATCCTTTTGATATCATTTAGCCTTTATGTTTTTTTGAGGTTTATTACATTCCAAGGTCTCATGCACATCCTCACATTCCTTTAAGAAGAAGTCCTCATTCAAATTTTCAAATGGCCTAATCTATTTAAAATGGTGTTCCCATTATTTATAATGAAGAATAATAAGACTTTGATCATTAGGCATATGTTGTTAGGCAAGATGTTTCCTCTTCAAGATGATTACTTATTGAGGCACTTATTCACATGAAATCTCCTCGATAATTAGCTACTATTTTACACAGTGCATTTATTGCATGCCTCTTTGTAAGGAAAAATACCCAGTATGCTCCTCCACTACTATAAGATTTTCTACACAAAATGCTTGATACAAGTGCACAAACCATAAAAAGGAATCAAGGCAAAAATTTATTTCACACATTAACCCTTAGAGGAAAGCAATACAAATTTTAGATCTTAGTAAAATTCAGTAGCATAATGACATGTAAATTAACAATTTTAAGAACAAGAATGAAGAAGGATGGAAAAAACATAGACAAAAGAGAATGAACATTGATATATGTGGGCAAAACTTTTTTAGGTAAAAAACATCACCTTCCAAAGCACTAAACTGATGTATTATTCAACAACAATAAACATGTTACAATACACTTGCAGGATCAAAGCCTTAACATGGAGATCTACATCCTTCTCCTCATGAGGAAATCTGATAGCATAAACCTGCAAAGAAAACTCATCACCTCTCCTTTCCTCTAGCTCCAATATATAGGCAAAGGCATCTAGGAAAACCATAAACAATTTCCCAAAATCATTAGCTAAAACCATGAGCTAAGTAGTCAACAAGGAAAGAGACCTCATGACATGTGTCTAAGAGTTACAATCTAATCTTTCTAGAAACTTCAAGACCTTTCCCATGAACTTGAGCGTCCACATTCACTAAAGGATGAAATAACAATTCCCCATGTCCAAAAAGGACACCTCACTTCTTACACATAATCAAAGATGCTTTCTTACACCTCTTACAATGTCATAGATGCTTATTGCACATCATAATGAAGGTCAAGATTCTTGGTCCACTTTGCAACTCCCTATAATTATGCTCTTACACATGTTATACAAAGGCATACACATGGCATAATGGCCAAGTCATAAGTGGGACGTCCCATTTCTCAAATGAGAAAAAAATAATAAATAAATACAATAAAATAATTAATCTAAACATTAGGACTTGCAAGGTGTGTGACACACCTAATCCCAATATTCTCCCACTTGTCGTCTACCTTGCAAGAGTAAAAGGGAAACTCCAACAAATCTGTGAACCAAACACCAAGGTTACCATTATGTTATCCCAATTGAACTCCATTGTGCTCACGAGCTTCACATAAGCATTTGCAACATCTTCCAAGTGACCACTATCTTGACAACGATTGTCTCATCCTCCATCATACCCAAGCATAAAAGATAAGAACCCCAAGCCAAGATGACACACTAAATGTCACAGAGACACACCAATGTATCCAACCTCAACCTGTTATCAAAACACAAATAGAAGTCCAATCTCCTCCAAAACAAGATTGAGTATGCACCACATACTCCAAACTAGCCAGAACAATGATCATAGCCAATCGTTCACTTACAACTAACCCCAACCACTGATAGACCTTCTGCCTAGGACATATCCAAGCCACATTATAGCTCCCATACCTATATAATCCTTTATTCTTCTCAAGGTTACCATCTCCCAGGTAACAAACACACAAAAATGTGCAAAAAACTTTAAGACCCTCAATACTATAGCCCAATTAAAATAGACCACCAACGACAAATATGCCTCCTAGGACTCCCACTACATAGGAAATCTCTGATCTAGTGAACCAAAACAACATAAAGTCTGCCAGTCAACACTCAGACAAAGGGTGTGGCTCGTGTCATCAAAACCTATATCGAAAAACACACACAATGATCTACAAACTGCAACCAACCCACTGCAAAATAGAGCATACTCCCTCAAACAATTTTCTACTCACTCTCTCACCTTTGATCTCCCCTAGCTCTCCCAAGTTCTCCACATCACAAAAGATAGAGATTAAATAGCACACATACTCTTAATAAAAAACAATTAAGTGCAACAATTGTAAATGACCACAAACATATTGATTAGAATAGCTCCACACAAACCTCAAATCAAATGCCATATAAAAATGAACCTCCAGAAAGAAACATAAGACCATAGAGAGAAATTGATAACCATGTCATATACCAGATCCTTCTACCAACACCACCAAGTGCTAAAGTTATGAAAAGTAAGATCCTCTCTTCCAAAGCCCCAAACAAAAAAACCTTACCAACATCTAACAGTTAAACCCCAAGGTCAAATACAACATCAATAAATCAATAAACTAACAAGGATGTAATCTTCTCAAATGAAAGAAGATCAAACTAACAACCATTCCCATCACTAGGGAATATGCCTAAAACCATCCCCTACACTCCTCAAAAAATATGCAAATGAGAAGTCAAAGGGAAAAAAAGTACACCATGCTATGTACTCATCAAATAAGTCCTCTAGAATTGACAACCACAACTAAAGATTCATTCCATGAGAAAATAAAGCACATAAAATAGAATACATCTAAGTACTAGGTGAGCAATACCTCAGATAATTCTCTACCAAGTGGACAAAGAGTGGGGAATGGGATTGCTCTTCCTAAGATACACCAAGCCATATACATTCTCTGCATGAACAATCTTCTCATTGAATCCATGTTGAACTCACGTCCAACTCTAAGTGAAGGGTCCTCAGACTTACTACTGAAACCTCATCAAAGAATCACCATTCCAACACATGATCCACATAAACAAGACATCTCTAGCCTCACCTGAGTCTATCCAGAATCCATGAACACCTAATAGACCATCTCATGCCAACTAAACTCTAACCACATCATTGTAGTCTCTAGAATCTCCCAAGGAAAAATGACCACTATACTCAATACCAAAAGACTACCTCAAATCACTGCCAAAGTTCCAACTACAAAAATAGGAGCTCCACATGATATCATGATTTACATCTTCCTCACAAAAGATCATTTGTCTCCAATAGATAGATCTACTCCCAAGAGCACCCATATCATGCCAAGGTTGTAAAAAAGGAAAGATCTAGAGCTACCCAAATCTCCCACTGCAAGTGATCTAGAGATACCCAGGGCATCATGATGAACATCTCCTAATTGAAGATCATCTATGTCCCCCATACAATCAAAGAACTCAATGCCAACATCAAGATCTCCCAAAGAGAAAAGTAAAACAACTACCTCCAAAAGAAGATAACTACTACAAGTTCCAGTAAAGAACAAATGCCAATGACCCAAAGTACTCTTACAAGAATGTAGCAATCATCCCAAAGTACCACAACATGAATCTCAAGTACTCCATATGTCCATCTCAATGTCCCACTGCTACATTGTACCAATGCATCGTGATGGTCAAAGGACCACCAACACTAAATTCTACAAAACCATGGCATATGAATAGCCTACAACCAAACCTTAGTGCAAAAAGATACCATCAATAATGTAAAGATCTATGGGTATAGACAACCCACATCCAAGTTATCTATGCAACTTGCAGGTATAGATGGACCATGAAATTGCACAACTCGTAGATCTCAAAGTAGCACAACATGGATCCACCAAGCAATATAGATCCAAAAGCAAGCAAACTCAACACCACATTAGTAATAAAGAAATCAGAGACAATAAGAGATAATAATGTAGATTCATCATGACTCAAACACTAGAGCAAAGCTAGATCTAATTTTCCTCAAACCCACAATAGAGTAACCATAGTTTAGGAACCCAACAAGCATAATTGCAAAAAAGCTAAGTGAACAAGCACGTAACAACAACTCTACACCGAGAAGGCTAAAATCAACCTCCTCAAGCCATGCACAAAGTATGCATGCAAACCTGCAACTATTTTGCATTCAAAAACACCCCTGTGGAATTCATAATCTGAAAAATAGTCTCTGCATATCTACAAAACCATAGATTTTGGTTAAACATGCAAAACTTGCAAAACCATCTATGTTAGACACATGCATGCAAATCTAAATCCACTTACCATCCAGAAGACCCACAATGCTGAAAAACACCAAAATGATTAAACTAGAGCAATAGAATATCACAGATAAGCATAACCACAAATCTTGAATAGAAAATCTACAAACCCTAGATCGAGTCAACATGAATATAAAACATGTAAGTACTACCATCCAACAAGAAGAAGAGGTTGTCCAAGAACTCCAGGCCACCAAATAGGCCAACTCCATAACCACCATTATGTACTTGCATGTGGAGGAACTAGGTTGTTCTAGAAGCTTCTAGATCACCAACAACCTTCTCCACAACCTACATGCATTTGAGGCTAATAAACCAATGCCTTCCAATGCTAGGGACTAAAACCAAGCACCCAACGTAAAGCATACCAAATTGTAGTCAGGACAACCAATGCCCTCCCATGTATCTAGAGAGCCAAAACTAGGCACCTAACATTAGCACTCTATTGCACATTACCACAAAATGAAAGAACATAACCACCATGCAAGAGGGTTGTTATATACTATCAAATAGGAGCTCTAGGTCAATATCCTACTACTTATAACCACATGACCAACTCAAAATAATCCATCTTCCTCATCCTTTAAATCCTTGTTGTACCAT
Organism: Cunninghamia lanceolata; assembly: GCA_027924645.1. Taxonomy (NCBI): domain Eukaryota; kingdom Viridiplantae; phylum Streptophyta; class Pinopsida; order Cupressales; family Cupressaceae; genus Cunninghamia; species Cunninghamia lanceolata. The sequence goes on along the minus strand of BSBN01000973.1, from coordinate 4,312,106 downwards.
AAAATATAAGATCAATTGCAAGACTTCCACTCATACAAGGATTAGTAATCAATCAATTCCTTCCTACAAATACCCTCAAGTTTTCCAAACTAGGAAATCACAAAAGAAAAAATACCCAGAACCTCAAACACCATAGAACCATCACATGCACCAACATGCAAGTACATGCAAGCACATGCAAGTCCATGCGAGTACATGGAACTCACATGCAAGCACATGCAAACCATGGAACCAATGTGGCTTTGATACCAAATGTAAGGATAAAATACCTTGTATGCACCTCTAGTACCATAAGATTTTATAAACAAAATGCTCGATAACTTGTGCACACAACTATGCCTATAAAATGGAATAAGGACACAAACTTATTTCCCACATTAACCCTTAGAGGAAAGTAATAGACATTTTAGATCTAAGTAAATTTTAGTATTGTAATGGCATGTAAATTAGCACTTCTACGAATGAGAATGAAGAAGAATAGAAGAAGCATGGACAAAGGAGAAAGAAAACTGATAAACGTGGGGAAACCCTTTTAGATAAAAAATCCCACCCTCCAAAGCATTGAACCAATGTATTATTTAGCGACAATAAACATGTTATAATACACTTGCAAGCCCAAAGCCTTAACGTGGAGATCTACATCCTACTCCTTTGGAGAAAATCTAATAGCATAACCCTACAAAGAAAACTCCTCACCTCTCCTCTCCTCTAGCTCCAACATATAGGCAAAGGCATCTAAGAAAACCATAAATGGTTTCCCAAAACTATTAGCTAAAACCATGAGCTAAGTAGTCAACAAGGAAAGAGATGTCATGACATGTGTCCAAGAGTTACAAGCATCTTTTTAGAAGCTTTAAGACCTTTCTCATGAACTTGGGGTCCAACTTCACTAAAGGATAAAAACAATCCACTAGAGGATGAAATAACAACTCCACAAGTCCAAAAAGGACAACCCACTTCTTACACATCATCAAAGATTATTTCTTACATATCTTACAATGTCGTAGATGCTTCTTACACATCAAAATGAAGGCCAAGATTCTTGGTCCACTTTGTAACTCCCTATAATCATGCTCTTACTTCTTACACACATCATACAAAGGCATACACACGGCTTAATGGCTAATTCATAAGTGGAACGTCCCATTTCCCAAATGAGACACAAATAATAAATAAATATAATAAAACAATTAATATAAACATTAGGACTTGCAAGGTGTATGACACACCTAATCCCAACACCCTTAAGGTACATATATTCTTCATAATATTAACACTCTCATGACTTCTGCCAATGGTGTATCCTCTCCCCACCCACCCTATTTTGAACCATCTTCGTTTCATCTCATAGTTACCACTTCCATGGCCTCTATCACCTGATTGTCTCTTCTATTGTGACCCCTTATCTTCCATTCCTCCCTCTAGTGTCACCACCAACTTTCCCTTCATTGGTGTCCCACTTACCTCTCATCCTTCCACATCTACTCCTACCCATGTACCTCCTAGTGCCATCCCCCACACATATGTTTCTCATACCACTCCTCATCCTAAGACCACTTTACCTTATAGTCCAACTTCTCCTTCTACCGCTATGTCTTTACCTCTTATCACTCACCCTCTCTGTCTTCATCCATTATTTCCCATGCTCCTCATAACACTACAATTCCCACCTCTACCTTGGATACACTTGTATGCGAGTGAGAGTGAACTATGATGAACAAGCTAAAATAACTTTAACCTATTCAATTTGTTGATTACCAAGAATACTGAGAGGGTGGGTGAATCAGTATTCTGAAAAACTTTTCTTTCACATATTCATTTATCCATTTACCAAATTCAATAACATGAAAGCAAAGTAAACACAAGAAGAGCAGCCACAAAGTCATAACACATAGACACTAGGATTTTACGTGGAAAACCCAAAAAGGGAAAAACCACGGTGAGTGTTAGCTCACAAAATATTATTATATCAAAATTGGATTACATGAATGCTCACTACCTTAGGGTTCACTGCCCAAGGACTCACTGTCCAAAAGAAGTGCTCACTGCAATAGGCTCACTGCCAAAAAGAAGAGAAGAGAAGATAGAGAAGGAATGGCTCACTACCAGGAGAAAACTGCTACAAGTGTATCTATAGAATGCTGAGGTGCAGTTCCATTAAAGCTCAATATACAGACTCAAATGTCTTCATAATGTTTGCCCTATTTTTTTTGCTCTACTTCACATATACTTTGCTCTTTTGCCCTCACTATCCTTTTCTGGTCACAAAACTGCCTTAGGTCACACACACATTGAATTCCAACTATGCTCGCACACATTCACACCTTCAAAGCTAAAATCTATCGAGTATATATATCCGCATCAAGAATTTCCTCAAACTAGGTCGGCATGCAAAAGATAAAGCTTGTATATTCAAGTTATACCTTGTTGGCATGTTATTGTGCCCAAACAACAATGCAGACCCAATCAATCATGCAAGACTCTTCATATGAGTCTAGACCTATTATAGAGCCACTTAGATTAATGATTCCAGTCATATATCTTCACAGCATATCAATCTAACATGACTATCGGTTTAACCCTTAAGAGCACACACAACTAGCTTGACTGTCATACCATAACCTTCAATGCGAACCATACGAGACTTTGAAATTCATAACCAACATTCATTATGGACCTCTTATCATACCTTCAAAACCATAGAGCATAATACTCTTTGATAGTGAAATGCGGATCTTAGAACTGTTGTTCTATCACAGAGAAATACTATCAATCTGAAAGCTGATACTGGAGAACTTGTAAATTGTGATTTGATGAAACCTCAAGCTCTATAACTCTGGATTTAGATGCTCATGACATATATCTTCAATACCTCAAAACCGCAAATCAAAATATTCATCAATGGAGGAATGTGGACCAAATTACTCAGGTACTCTACATTGTTTTTGTCTTAACTCTGTTCTCCCGGACTTAGATAATTCACCATATGACTTCCAGAGGAAAACATAACTTGAACACTAGAACATAACATCATCAAATAGCTATGAATAACATACCAGAATCGCATAACAAGATCTTCAATTGCGAAGGAGTATCAACTGAATTTTTATCACTGTCTTAGTATCCTGTCAATACTTAGTCAATTTTGGCTAAGTTAGTCTTTCCGGACCAAAAGGCTATGCACAAATTTGTCACAGGAATTGTCTCCAAACATGTCAAGTTGTTTCCATCAATGACAACATCATATCAGCGGTGTCTCTTGACTATGTTGCCAACAATCTCCCCCTTTGGCATTGATGGAAACACTTAGTTAAAAATGCTTATTTGCTCCCCCTTACTCTATACACTCTATTTTTCTTCTTCCCTTGAGATGTTTTGGCCATTTTTCATTGGATCTTCTTCTCCCCCTTTGACATCAATGGCGAAGGTGTATGTATAAGTAGCAAAATTGTGTCAAAACTTCAAAACTGTCATACTATGCCGCATATGTACATGTATAATCTTTAGCTTAATTAGTTGTAGGAGGTAGAATATCATTAAAAATGGTCTTTATCAGAGCTAACTCTCCATCCCATCTATTCTTTGCACTATTCAAAATTTGAATGTGACCATTTATCAAAAAGACTAATTTTTCTGCCTTCTGCACATCTGAGGGTGTATCAATTATTGCTTTTACCTTCAAAGCTTCTTCTGCAAGATTAGTCATTGAATCTATTTTAGGACTTATCAGCCCTCTTAATTGGCACAACCAGTTTTTAACTTCCTCCCTCTTTTTCATCAGATTGCTTAAGTCGTTGTGGATGTTTACAACTTGTATCTCTTTACTATTTATTGATTCAATTGTCGGATCATATGACTTAGAGATATTTAACAATTGGAGTTCCAGATCCTTGATTTTTTCTTCTAACTCCTTAGGAACTTCCGGCCATGATAAGCAAAATTTGTATATATCATATGATTCCTTAATGGAATTCTCTATACCTTTGATTCTATTATCTAGCAGAATTTTATCATTATCCATCATGGTATTTAATTTAGCTAACCTTTTCTCATTATATTCTTTTCTAACCTTTATTTCTGCAGACTTTTCAAATGACTCAAAATGTGTACTTACTAAGTTTATTAGTCTCTTGAGTTGATTTGTTGGTGGCAATGATGTGTCTTTTTGGTGTGAAGGCATCAACTTCTCCAGGATATCGGTTTCTTCACCAATGAGTTCATTATCTTGTATATGTGGCTTTAGCATTTCTTCTCGTGCCTTGGCTTGAACAATTGATACCAGTTTGAATTTCTACACAGGAGACATTGAAGCCAAATTTATTGGTCCTTGCAGAAACTTAGACTCATCTAAACTTTGTGTTCCCTATTGTTTCTCCAAAAAATCTTTGACAGAATCAATTGGATCCTATAAGGCAGAACTGTCTCTTGTCATTTCTTCAGACATTTGGTTCTGCTCAGGTGGTTCTAGATCCATAGCCTCATGTTCATCAATATTTTGCTTTGGTGCAGGGCTCTTCTCAACTTGTTCAAGTTCTTGATCATCAATTTGTTGATCAGGAGAAGGACCTATCCCTGTTTGGTCCTTGTCAGCTTTGTCTTGATCATTAGCAGTAGGGGTTCTGAGGCTACTTCCTCAAGGTCTTCCTCAATTTTCTCAAGACTTTTCTCTTCCTTTTGCTCTTCCATTGCTTTGTCTTTACCTGAGGATTTGCATCAGTTTGTTCCAAGCCTTGATCCATGCTGACTTCATGTACAGAATTGTCATCACCAATATTTTGTTCTTCTTTGTCATATATAGTTGGGAGATGAAGTTCCTTCAGTACTTCTAGAGTGATATCTTCAGTTTCCTTGACCAGCTTCTCAATGTCACCTGACATGAGAATATTTGTCCTTTTCTTTGTTCTAAATCTATTTCTAAGAGCTTTGGAGACCTTTGCCTTTTCTTCCAGAGAGATCTCAAGACATAGCTTTATCAATGTATATTCTCTAAGCTCAATGTCCTTTGCCATAGCTGCTTCCTTTCTAATAGTCATAATGCTGGCAAGGGTGTTAGGGAGATCAGTTATTATTTCAATGAGAGCTTTATTATAGATCTCCAAATATCTAATTACTGCAGTCTCAATGATGCATTTGTCTACATCATTATATGCATCATACATTTGGGCTATAGGTTTTAGATTTCCATCAACTGTTATAGCCTTTAGGACATCCTCCAGATTAATTGTGGTCTCTTCTTTCTTAGGCTCTGCTTTCTTCTCCCTCTTCCCTCCTTTCTTCTTTCCAAAGGGGTTGTCTTGCTTAGAACCAAAGGCTTTAGTTGATTTTGCTTTCATCTTTTTGACCTCTTCATCTGATTCTGTCTCTTCATCATCTTTATCCACACTGACATATATTCTATGTCCTTTGGTCTTTTGCCTTATATGACCCTTGTCAGTGGTTTTCTTGGAGAGTGCTTCTACAGATGGGGTAGGACCTAGGGATTTTAAGGTTGTTTCAGTAGATGTGGAACCTCTTGTCCTTTTCTTTGGAGCTGCAGGTGCCTCTGTCTTTGTATCTTGCATTTCCGAAGCCTTGCTAGGCTCACCTTCCTTTAATTTTCCAATTGTTCTTGCCCTTGTTTTAGCAACTTATTCTTTTGTAATCCCTATGCTCTGGGCATACTCCTCTACCAATTTCTTCATCTTTTTCTAAATTTTTGGTTTCCTTAGTTCAACATGAACTTTTATAGATAACTCTTCATAAGTGCCAAATCTTGGCTCAGAGGTATCCCTAGGTTTGCTTAACATGAGCTTGGCATATCCATCTAACACATCTACATCTACTTCATACCCCATTGGCATAATCTAGACTGTTCTAGGCTCAACAACCTCCATCATATATTGATCTTTGTTGACAATGAAACATATATCATTTTTATATTTCTCAACAATTGATTCAGGTATTCTTTGTCTAGAATGTATAGCTTTTTGAAAATTCTTAAAATAACCCCGCAGAACTGCATTCTGTGCATCTTTGTTTCCTATGCCATTCAGGTGATTTCTAATTTGAGTAGCAATCGGTTGACTGCTAGACTAGATCAACTTCATTCCTGGTAATTCTTGCATGAAATAGAAAAATAGGCACATGATCAACTTACCAAATTTGAAGGGATACTTGCTTTCTTTTGTCTTCTTTAGATTCTCCATTAGTTGCTGCCAGAGTAATTCACACAGGTCATACTCTGCATTCTTCTTCACCATCTCATAGGTTGTGTATATAGCAGTACAGGAAACAGAGTTTTCCTGATTTGTGAAGTAGATTTTGTAGATGATCACCATGGATCCAAACCTAATTGCATGGTCTTCAATGTCATTGATTGTTAATGTCCTTTTATCAAATTTGGCCCGGTGGCTTTTGTTACTGTGTTATTTTTCACTGCCTTCAATATAGGTATTGTGCTAGTAGAATTCAACCCTGTGACCACCCTTATAGCATCCTTTGTGATCATGAATGGTGTATTGAGCCACGTAAACTCATCATGTACTCTGCTTAGTACGTACTAGAGCCATGAGTCCTTTGCAAATGATGGAAATTCTATGTATAGCATGAATTTCATCTTTTCTAGGGTTTTGTATTTCTCCTTCAATTCGTAATCCCCACCACACATATGATTCATTTATAATTCTCCAAGTTTTCTATCATTGTGTTCATCTAGGGCAATGTGGATGTAAGCCCTAATGTCTTCTTCATGCATCACACCATAGGGCACTTCCGAAAAGGCACCATCAGGATCAACTTCTGTGGATTTGTGTGGATGTTTCTTGAAATTAGGTCAAGCTCTCTCAGTGATATCAATAACATGTGGTGTAGCCATTTCTGTAAGAATTCAAATAAGTTCACAATAGGGGTTCAAACTAAAAAATAGCTCTTTTGTCGAATTAGGGTTCACTTGATTTGAATCACTATGAGTTGCTTTGAATCTCTAGGAATTGTTGATATCACTTAGAATTATTCTTCAATTTCTCTTAGACACTTGATAACTCGAATGCAAAGTGAATTGTTTGTTGAATGAGCTCCTTTTTAACCCTTGTTATGATAACCTAGTCATCATAAATGTTTGTTCTCCAAAAGCTGTCAAACTCTTCACTATAGAATACAATCGATTAGGATTGCTCCGTAATGCTCTGCATTTGAACCTTTTCTTTCAGAATTTCTTTCAAAAGATCTGTCAAATAAAGATTTTCATCATATCTTTGTGTTGGATCCTAGCACTGACTATCTAGCTAGGGGATTAGGATTTTCAATACAGCTCCCCTTGAGCCAGAGCTCCCAATTTACTTCCTGGAGGAAGTTTCTGCACCAGAAGCTAATGCAAACCCCTCCTTGACCTCAATCACATCTTTCTTGATCCAGATCTTTCCCATCTCTTTTTTGGTTTCAACTGGATCAACTTTATTCTTTCCTTTATTTCCCCTCTACTATGTTTTCTTCTCTTTTGCATAGTAGTTTCTTTTCACATTCTTTCTTCTGCAGAATTTTGCCACATGTCCAGGCTTGTTGCAATTGTAACACACAATATTCCTTTGTCCTTGATTCCTTCCATTGATTGGATTTATCCTTGATCCGCATTGGTTATCCATATACCCAGATCTATTGCATACAAAGCATCTTCCATTGAAAGATTGTGTGTTCCTTACATTGTTAAAACCTTTCCTTATTGCACTCCTACATTCACTTGCCATGTGACCAATTCTTTTGCAATTGAAACATTGACCACAGAAAGATGGAACATTTTTATTCATTCTACTCCTACATTGAGTATCCCTGTGACCAAACTTATTACACTTGAAACAATAGCCATTGAAAGATGGGTACCTTTGAGCATTTGGCTGCCTGACTGGAGGTCTTCTAGGTCTTCTTCTTTGACTCTGGATTTTCTTGCCTTTGTCTTTCTTCTTCTCGGTATTGACTTGTCTTACATTAGAACTTTCTCCTTTTTCAAATCCCAAGCCTTGCTTATCATCTGGACTCTTCTGACTTTCAATCAATTCCTCAAGCTTTGCAAAGCTTATTTTGAATTTTTCTTTATAACTATTAGCTGCTTCTAGATCATATTTCAAAAGTAACACATCTTTTCCCAATTTTTCACATTCCTCAGACTTATCCTTAACAACCTGATTCAGATACTCCTCAACTTTTGTTTTTTCTTCAACTAGCCTTGATAGACTGTCTATAGATTCATGTGCTTCTTTTAATTGCTCACTTGGCTCTTTTCTTCTTTCCTAGGACTTCTTGACTTGCTCCTTTAGTTTGAGAATGCTATCATCAACTTCTTTGACATTTTCAATCAAATATTTGATATCTACTTCAGACTTGTCAAGATCTTCAAGAGCAGCTTGTAGTTGTTCATTGTCAACATATATACAATCACCAATTTTAATGGTACCTGAATGACTTGCTTCTAGAGAAGTAAGATATCTTTTTGTTGCCATGTGTACACCTTCCCAAATCTTCCTCAAGTTGTTAAGCTCCATCCAAGGAACCTTTCTCTGATACCAATTGTTGATTACAAAGAATACTGAGAGGTGGGGTGAATCAGTATTTTGTAAAAATTTTCTTTCACATATTCATTTATCCATTTACCAAATTCAATAACATGAAATCAAAGCAAACACAAGAAGAGCAGCCACAAAGTCATAACACATAGACACCGAGATTTTACGTGGAAAACTCAAAAAGGGAAAAACCATGGTGAGTATTAGCTCACAAAATATTATTATATCAAAACTGGATTACATGAAGGCTCACTACCTTAGGGCTCACTACCTTAGGGCTCACTGCCCAAGGACTCACTGTCTAAAAGAAGTGCTCACTATAATAGGCTCACTGTCAAAAAGAAGAGAAAAGAAGATAGAGAAGGAATGACTCACTGCCAGGAGAAAAATGCTACAAGGGCATCTACAGAATGCTAAGGTACAGTTCTATTAAATCTCAATATACAGACTCAAATGTCTTCTTAATGTCTGCCTTGCTTTTTCTGCTCTGCTTCACATATACTCTGCTCTTCTGCCCTTACTATCCTTTTCTGGTCACAAAACTACCTTAGGTCGCACACACATTGAATTCGCAATATGCTTGCACACATTCACACCTTCAAAGCTAAAATCTATTGAGTATATATATCTGCATCTAGAATTTCCTCAAACTAGGTCGGCATGCAAAAGATAAAGCTTGTATATTCAAGTTATACCTTGTTGGCCTATTATTGTGCCCAAACAACAATGCGGACCCAATCAATCATGCAAGACTCTTCATATGAGTCTAGACCTATTATAGAGCCACATAGATTAATGATTCCAATTTCTAACATGACTGTCGGCTTAACTCTTAAGAGCACACACAACTAGCTTGACTGTCATACCATAACCTTCAATCCAAACCATATGAGACTTTGAAATTATAACCAACATTCATTGTGGACCTCTTGTCATACCTTTAGAACCGCAGAGCATAATACTAATTGATAGTGAAATGTGGATCTTAGAATTGTTGTTCTGTCACAGAAAAATACTGTCAATCTGAAAGTTGATACTGGAGAACTTGTAAATTGTGATCCAATGAACTTCAAGCTCTATAACTCTGGATTTAGATGCTCATGAAATATATATTCAATACCTCAAAACTGTAAATCAAAATATTCATCAACAGAGGAATGCAGACCAAATTACTCAGGTACTCTGCACTGTTTCTATCTTAACTCTGTTCACCCGGACTTAGATAATTCACCATATGACTTCTGGAAGAAATCAGAACTTGAACACTGGAACATAACATCATCAAATAACTGTGACTATCATACCAGAACTGCATAACAAGATCTTCAATTGCAGAGGAGTATCAACTGAATTTCTATCACTATCTTAGTATCTTGTCAATACTTAGTCAATTTTGGCTAAGTTAGTCTTTCTGGACCAAAAGGCTATGCACAACTTTGTCATAGGAATTGTCTCCAAACATGTTAGGTTGTTTCCATCAATGACAACATCATATCAGTAGTGTCTCTTGACTATGTTGCCAACACAATTCACTACCAACTACAACCTCAAGATAAGACTAAAAGGAAATTTCAAAACAAAACAATTGCACCTATGACTGTGAAATTCCTTTGATATGTCCTAGATGATATGAAAGAGAGAGAGAGGGAGAGAGAAATTGGATATCTAAGTGCTCAAATTAACAAAATTTACTTGCATTCAAAAGTTTTGTTGAAAATGAAGGGGAGAGCTTCAATTTATAGAGTTTGGAATGGATGAATGGAGGGTTGAGATCAAATGTTGAGATCAGTGGCTCTCATTGCTTAAGATCTCTCAAGCAAGGAGACAATGACAAATGGCAAGAGGATGTTTGGTGATGGGAAGGCTCCATGATCCATGGAAGATCTGAGGGTGAAGAATTGACTTTGGGATTAATGGAGGGTATTGATGAAAAGGTAAGGTTTGGATTTTGTGAGGATTTTTAAATTATGCATGGGAGAAAATGGTGGAATTTTAAATTACAAAAGAGGACAAGTGTAATTTAGGGCCAAGTAGATTTTTAAATTGGAGGAAATGGGACAAGGAAGATTTTTCCATGCTTCCAAAGTACCACTTGTCATGTACATGCATGCACTTTGCACGTACATTTTATGACAAGTGTAACCTCTAGAAGCATGGGGGTGTAACCTCTATAAACATGGGGGAATATAATCCTTAATTTTTCCAAATTAATCCATTTGCACAAGATTTGGAGAAATTAATGATGATTACTAAAACTAATCACAAATGGATAAAATGTGGAATTAAATAAGTAGACATATTTATTTAATCTTTTGGGATGAAGGAGAACTATAGTCCTATGTAAATAGATATTTATTTAGGACTATAGTAGAGGAAATAAGGTATTTAATTATTTTGGAGAGAAGAATGGTGTGGGGAAAATATTAATCAAATAATTAAATAATATTTAATTAATATATGTGTCAAATGGAGGGCAATTGATCAGTTTTACTTGATCAATTATAATAAAGATGACAAAAAATGGTGTGACCATTTTTGGGTGTCTACATTTTGCCCCTCTTTGAAATAGTGTTAAAATGATGTTATTTCAAAGAAAAATAAAATATAGTGGTTTCAGAAGAATAAGGGATAGACAACATGCCTCAGTCGACTTTTATTTTAGAAGAATTTTGGAAGAGGCAATAGTAGGGTGATGACCCTTGAGAGGTTGCACGGGTAAAAAGGGGCCCAGGAAAGCTCTCAAAAGATGAAAATGGGAGAAAAAATGGATAGAGGGCAAAAAATTAGGAAGGAGGAAAGAAAAATGGAGAAAAATGGGTAAAAATGAGAGGTAAAAATGTGAAAAGAGGCTATAAATAATCCCTAGGGGGTAAAAATAAGTTGTTTTCAACTTTTTGGTAAGTGAATTGGAGAAGAGCAGAAAAGAGTAGAAAAATGGCGGTTCAGGTTCTTGATGTGGTGCATCATGTTGACCGGGTAAGGAGGCATGGACGATGGGAGGACATTCTGCCACAGGTATGTCACTTGAACGAAGTCTTGGGGGAGTTAGGGGTCATTAATGAGGGGTAAAAGTGGGTGGACAGTGCATCTGCCTATCGTGATTCAAAAGATCCATCACGAAACGAGGAATGCACAAAAAATAGGGTGAATGCAGAGCATTTTGGTGGATGTGTAAGTGGTTCAGCGGATCCGCCAAAAATGGGGCGGTAGCATGTCATGCCAACAAAGAGGTGTCAAATTGGCAGTTGCAGAGGCAAAACGACAGATGCGTGGGGTAAATCAACGGATGCACCTAGGGAAACAATCTATCTACCAAATGATAGATCCGCTCTATGTCTCGACGGATCTGCCCGAGGAGGAAAGAATAACAGAGAGGGGGGTTATGGAAATTTTGTTGGAATTGTGAGGACTGATGGGTGATTGGATTGTGCAGGTGATTTCAAAGCTAGTGATGACTCGGGAGCGACGATTGGTGACACTGTGAGTGTCAGATAGATTTACATAGGCCGACTGGGATGTCTTCAGGAGGTGTGGCATGTATTACGTAGCACACATGCCAGTAATCTGGGCACACCAGATGATGTTGACAACACTAGTGGAGAGGTGGTGCACGGAGACTAGTACTTTCCATCTCTCGACAAGGGAGATGATGGTGACCTTGGAGGACATATAGCGGATTCTACATCTATCGATCTGGACTCAACTAGTGTACACATTTGCGAGGGTCGTGGATGTGCATCTGACATAGTTATTTGTGCAGGCTAATGTGCCCCATATGAGGTGGCAGTTGCATGTGGATTCCTGTGAGGGGCAGGTGCCTGACAGGGATTTATACATAGTGGCTCTTATCAGCATGATTGTGCTTCCTGATAAGAGTGGGAGGCACTTCTCGATTGGGTTGGCAGATTGCATTATGGAGATGCTACATCATGAGCATCGGTTTGCATGGGGAGCATGCCTATTGGCACATTTGTATATGGACCTGCACTTGATCGTATATGGTTCGAGGGCCAGCATAGGCCACATTACACTGTTACAAGTTTGGGCTTGGGAGCACATTGTGGTGTGTCAGCCAATGGGGCCGAGGGGTGTGTAGGTAGATGAGGAGTCGATCGCCTATTGTTGGGGTCAGAGGCTACAATATAGGTCCCTGAGGGACATATAGTATTGGTGGAGGATTTTGATGAGTTACAAGAAGGGGTCATTGTATGGAGATTCTACCAGACACATGGCGGATAGCAAGAGGACCTGACTATGTACCCTTATATGCAGACACCGTGCTATCGGATTGGGTAGTATGCGTATTTGATTAAGTGCTATAGGGTAGATAGAGTGGCACACTAGTTTGGATGAGTATAGGGGTTAGCCAAGGGAGCACATGTGTTTTCTCAAGTATGCAACAAGGTGAGTGCCCAGGGACCTCAGATTGAAAGGGTAGTAGTGCGAGCAGATTGGTTGCATCTATCGTCAATAGATTAGGATCCTCATGAAGTGCCAGAGGATTTTGGGAGGTCACCACATGGTACAGGGCTTATTGGTGGCAGCATATGCCATAGAGGTTCTTGGCACCTAGGCGATGGGATATGGTAAGGAGGATTCAGGCAACAATGGAGGAGGTTCAATGGAGGAGACACGGGAGAGGAGGCGCAGCCGCAGGAGGTGGAGATGGGATGGTAGTGGCTAGGTGGAGGAGGAGATGGAGACAAGGGTGTAGGACCTAGAGGTTGATCCGGACAGAGGAGGGATCATGGGAGGAGGGATGGAGAGGAGATAGTGGAGGAAGTGATTGTGGAGGAGATAGTGGAGGAGGAGAAGGAGGGAAAGGGTGAGGGAGAGGGAGAGGAGGAGATGTAGGTGGATGTAGGGGTACATTCTCTCGTACATGGATCGTTGAGAGGCCAGCTAGAGGGGAGAGATAACATGACCAACACCTTGGAGCTACAGCTAGCCATAGTTTGAAGTGAGCAGGATGCAGTGATGACAGAGCGAGACCATCTCCAAGAGGAGAGGGACTATATGCAGGGGGAGTGCGATTCATTGAGGTCAGAGAGAGACTGATTGATTGTAGAGTAGGATGCCCTGAGGGTGGAGAGGGACAGATATCATGATGATGCAGCATGGTTGAGGCAAGAGAGGGATACTGCATGAGAGTTTTTACATCCAAGAGGGATGATGGGGGTGTTTGATCAAATGGTGGTGGCACAGAGAGAGGCCACAATAGTGGTGAGGGAGGCAACCTACTAGTGAGGGCATTATTATGAGGCCATGCCAGCAACACATAGGGAGACTATGTAGCACTGTCACAGTCAAGGCAGTCGAGCATAGCGAGAATAGGGGGTTCAGTGGTGATGAGACTACCACAACAGGGACCACCTCTAGGGCTACCAACACTAGATCAACCAGTTGAGTCAGAGAGATCAAAGAGGGCTAGCCATGGCTAGTCAAGATGGATTGTGGATGGATTTTGACTATATGCCCTAGAGGCGTGATGTACTATGATGTATAGACTGACATTTTTCATACCATGACATTATGAGATATATGTATATATATACATGCATGTGTTTGATGGTATATGATGCTTTTATGTGGACATGATGGATTATGATGTATTATGTTATGTTGATGGATTATGTATGATGTTAAGGATGTATGGATTTATGTTATGTTATGGATTATGATGTTATATTATGGATTATGATGTTATGTTATGAATGTATGGAGGTATGTTATGATGATGTACATGATATAGATGTGATGTATGATTAGATGACTAGGATGGATACGTATATGAAGTTATGGATGATTTTTGGTGGAATACAAGATTGAATCCTTTAATTTGGTGCTTTTATACACTAAATCAAGATCTAATCTATTTAAAGTTCTTTAATTTCACATGAATGCCAAGCATAAGTGTGAGGTATGCCTATTTTCTGTTGGACATGTATAATTACCATTAATAACTTTCTTTAGGCATACATTGCAAATGACTATGTGATAAGACTTTTGTGTACTTTGATGTATGGACTATTATGGTATATATGTATGTTTATAATGGCTATGGATGTTTTTGATGATTTATGGATGAGTTGTAAGTTTGGACGAAAGAAGTAATCTTGTATTTCATCATGTTGTGATTATGATATGATTATGTTTACGATAGGATATGATGTGGTGTATGGATGTATTTGGTGAATATGATGGTTGTATGCTATAGGTGATGTTAGGATTTATGGGAGTGATTCGAGATGGATAGTAGGTATATGTATGATTGATGGATGTATGAGGTATGGGTGGGTTTTTTTTGGTTATGCAAATGCTATTATGAGTATGTGTGTGATTGTGTATGTGATATTGATGATATGGATAATTGGTAGGATAGATGGAAGTTATGTATGATTAAGTATGATGTGGATTGTGAAAAGATTCTTATATTAATAAATATATATTATAGATGGAATATGTAATGATGTGTAAAATGCTAACGTGTGGGTAATGATGCAGGTGTCATGGTACAATCATATCAGGGAATACATCAAGATCAGAGGATGGATAGGGATGAATACATAAGAGAACATGGAAAAGGGCTTGTGCACATGGATTAATTTAAAAGTAATTATGAATGGGAGAGGGTTTCATCAAACTATCAATGAGAGGAGATGTAGGGTTTCAACCCAAACCCTTACGATGGTTGGTGGGAAGGGTAATGGTGAAAGGATTGCTTCTTGAATCATGGAGCCAAAAGGGGGTGAATGGGGTAGGATGATGTATAGGAAATGTGGTGGAGGTACCCATAACAAGGGATAGGGTTAGCAATCCAAGCCCTGTGGGAAATACCAAACACTGAGATTCCTTGGAGGAGAGATAACTTTGAATGCATTTAAAATACTGCATATGTAGTGAGCACTTATTTTGATATAGCATGAGATGTTATGCACCAAGGTATAAAGAACCAAGGTGATAATGTATCCCATGCATGGGACTGATATGAAAAGAAATAAACAAGAGGTTTTCTTTGCATGGCATAGGACAGATGATGGATACTGTGTGGATTATGCAAAATAACCAGCATACATAAGGAGATCTTAGCGTGAGGCAACGCTTGAAGGGGCCTTGGGAATCCTGAAACTAAAATAACCATACATACAAAGCATCCAATAAACAAAATAGAATGCCCTGGTGACTGATGCCTCGTAAGTGTACCATGATATGAAGGATCATGGCAACCTTGAGGATAGCACAAGGGAGTTGAAATGATATAATCAAGACAAAAGAAAACAATTGTCAATTAACCATATACAATCAATCCTTTTGACAAAGGGTCAAATGGATGATAAGATGTTTGATGTGGGGATCGATGTATCCCGTGAAGGCTGATGTGTGGTTTGGTAAAAGGAGAGATTAAAAAAGACAAGTCATGTGTATGTATTCAAGGTTGTTAAAGAGTACCTTGATTCAATTATAGAAAAAATGATATGTAACGATGTTGGGTGTCTAAACTCATGTGTTTTTGGGACAACTGAGAAGGTTGGAAGTACGAGGATCCCAGAGGATAAGGGAGGAGGGGGTGATAGGTGACCAGGTTAATGGGTATAGGATGGCAATGGGGAGATGGGAGGAATGATTGTACCAATGGTAGACATGGTATTCCAAGTCATGGGGGAAATCCTGTCGGCTGGTTGTCACTCATTTCTTTTCATGTGGTAGTCCAATATTGGACCAATCATGTCTCCTCTTACCCCATACCATCACTGCAAGATGAGAATAGGTGGGGTGTAGATGCAACACATTGAATCAAGTTTTAGGGAATGGGTAAATGGGGTGTGCAGAGAAAATTTGGTTGTGGTTAATGTGGTAATGAAATGAGGGGGTGGGGTGGATGGATGTTGTTGAGGACAATTGGGGTAATTGGGGGCTATAAAGCATCAATTCAGCATGAACCTCAAATTCTAAAGTTGTACCCAACAGAGACAAAGTTGTGGACAATTAATAAGGTTAAAAGAATGTATGTGTCCATGTTATGGGGGGAGATGTTGGGAGATAAGCGACAACTTACTATGGACATGTGGTATTGGAAAGGGTGTGTGGTGAATGGTTGGTGCTTAGGGAATACATTCTAGAGGATAATGGATCCGGTTTCTACACATGACACCTACAAATAGGTTTTCATCATGGTACTTATCCTAGGTGCCACAAGATGTAGTTTTCACCATAGGATGAATTATTTCTCTTTACTTTATTTGTTTTTTTAATGTTTTTGATATTTTTGATCATTTTTTGATTTTTTGTATTTTTGGATGGGGCATTCAATGGCCTAGGTATAGAACCTCTTGAGATGTATGATGTTCTTGGGTTCTTCAAGTTCTTCACCTTCAAGAGTGGCCAATGGCATGCCCTAGAACCATACTTAGAGACAACCACATAGGGGCCCAACTAGCTAGGTTCAAACTTGCCTTTCTTGTCTCATTCTTGAAGTTTCTTCTAATTTTATTTTAGGACCAAGTCACCTACAGCAAATTCTCTGGCATGGATCTTCTTGTTGTAGGATCTATGGAGCTGATTTTGGTATGCCTAGAGATGATTCAAGGTATCGAGGCATCATTCATCTAATAGCTCTAACTCTTGCAAGCGTACAACACGATATTCCTCCTTAGTGATGAGATTACACAAGGAGGGGAGTTCGATCTCAATTGGAAAGATTGCTTTGGAACCAAATGCAAGTGAATATGGAGTGGCTTTGGTAGGTGTTTGGATTCATGTGTGGTATGCCCAAAGGGTAGGGTGAATATGAAGGTACTAGTCACGACCAGTTTCATTAACAACCATCTTGAGGATTTTTAGCAAGGTTTTATTAATTGCCTCAACTTGGTCATTTCCTTAGGGATAGTATGGAGTGGATCAATGATGTTGAATATGGAATTGTTCACAAAGTGTGTGAACATCATTGTTTAAAGGGTTTTCTGTTATCTGTGATGATAGCGGATGGGATACCATAATGGCAAATGAGATGATATAGGATGAATTTAGCAATTGTGAACTGGTAGTAAAGGTGAGGGGGGTGGTCAATGGCAGTGATGATGAATTTATGGCCATCGGATGAGGGGGGATGAATCTTGCCAACGAGATCTAGGCCCCATTGGGAGAAGGGCCATGGTGTTTTGATCAGTTGTAAATCTTAAGAAGGAGGATGAATAAGGTCTCCATGTTGCTGACAAGGATTACACTTCACATATTCACAAGCATCGTGCTCCATAGTTGGACAATAATATCTTGTGTGTAAGATTTTTTTGGCGAGGACGATACCACTTGTGTGAGCACCATAGATATCAGTATGAACTTCTTGTAATGTAACGTAAGCCTCTTCTGTATTTAGACATCACAATAGAGTGCCAACATAGCTTCAACGGTAAAGGGTGTCAACGAGGATTATATAGCATGGGGCTTGGTGAAAAAGGAATCTTTTTTGTTTGCAGGAAAAGTCAGATGGGATGGTGTGATTTTGGAGATAGGTGTAAATGTGATGATACCAAGGGGTTTGAAGACCAACAATTTCACATATAAATTTGGATTTCGCAACCTTGTATACTGGCATGAGAAGTTGTTCCACAAGAAATTCACATTGATTGCTATCATGTGGCATGTCCAGGAGGGACCCAATAGGAGCCATTGCATCAGCTACTTTGCTATGAAGTCTAAGCACTTGTTCAAACTGGATGTAGAAAAAGTAGAGCTTGTATTCATCAACCATTTATTTATAGGGAACCAATTTGTCATCTTTAGTGTGGTATTCATCATTAACCTGCTTAGTGACCAATTGGGAATCACCATAGACCTGCAACTGCTGGATGTTCCATTAAGCTATTGTTTTCAAGCTCATAATCAAGGCTTCATATTCGGCCACATTATTTGTGCATGGGAAGGTAAGCCTATATGCCTTAGGAATATATAGTCTCCTTGGGGAGTGACTAAAAGTATTCTAGCTCTTGATCCATGACTTGTAAATGAACCAACGAAGTATAACTTCCAGATAAATGATTTTGCTATTGTAAGGATGGACTCATCTAGAAAATCAATAGTGAGAAGTTGATGGTCGATTCATAGAGGAGCCTCTGTTAATTTATCTACCATAACCTAGCCTTTAACAACTTTATGGTCCTCATATTCAATATCAAATTCACTTCGTAGCATAACCCATTTAGCCATTCGTCTTGTGATGGAAGTCTTGGAAAGTAGGTATTTGCGAGGGTTGACTTTTTAGATGAGCTTAATTGGGTTACACATATGGTTCTTAGTGTTGTCATTGATGTCAACACTATCACTAGGTTGTCATTGATGTCAATACTATCATGGCGGTATGATGGTGTTCATGGTTGGATGTCATGTCCCATCCAGCAAGAGAGGAAGATACAGTTCATGGTTGGATGTCATATCCCATCCAACAAGAGAAGGAAGAAAATATAGTCCATATTAATATGGGAATTAGAAGCACAAATATGATCAAATGTGTTGCTAATGCTACTGATGGCATGTAGTATGTATGTTCCAAATTCCATGATGATTGTATTACTAGAAGAGTGTTTTGTTGTTGATTGTTTGAAGACAGTGTCACCTCTGTGAAGATGGTTTGTACAAGATAGTGGAATGCTCTGCATTCCTTCGCATTTGCAAATATGGCTATGCAGTTCTAGAATTGTGTTCAAGAGGTAGTGAAAGTGATAATTCCAAGTTTTCAGATCATTTGTCCTTCCATTGTGAAAGTTGTGCATGATAGAGTACTGGCATGTGTTCTGGGAGAGTAAGCTAGTGATGAAGGCCTGTTGGAATGCTTCGCATTCCTCTGGAAATGAATGATTGCCTTTGTGGTTTTGAGGAAGTGTTTATGAATGTGTATTACATGCTTCCTTGCAGTTTCAAGGTCTTTAGTGGTCCACAGCTTAGTTTTTCAAATGACAACATGTTGTAGTGTGTTCTGGATGACATATCACTCTCAGTGTTAATGATTGAAGTTGTGCGGCATAATTCTTCGATGTGTGGTGGAAAAGGAGTGTTTGGGGATGTTGTATGAGTCATGTGGACTCATATGGAAATGTTTCATGAAGATCTTTCTTGTTTCCAGTACTGCACAAGGTTTTCAAGTTGATATGGTTGTTATACTTCAAGTCTTCATGTATTTTTCTTAAAGCTGTCAAATTTCCAAATGAGCGGAGTGTGCGGATGTAATTCCTTATTTTTTGAAGATGTGAAGGATGTTTTGGACCTAGTTAAGCAAGTGTTGGGGTCTTCAAGGCATGGATCTTCTGCTGGTGTAATGTGTGGTTTCACTTAGGACCTATCTTCTACACGTTTCATATTGTGTGTTGTCTAGCTGATTTGTAAATGTATTTTTCATGTTTTTTCTAGCCGACAAGCAATGTAATCAATGCAATATCATGTATAAATAGTGAATCAAAGTGAGTGAGGTAAGGTGTGATTGCAATGTGATTGAAAAGTTTGCAAGCAAATGAAAAGCAAAATAAATGTATTGTTGATGTGCGACTGAAGGAGAAAGAGCAGAAGTTGTTGATGCTTGGATTCATCTTGAAGACATATTTGTGATAGTGATTAAGTATAGAGTGTGCCTAACTGATCAGATATTCAGAAGAAAGTGTGAAGAGACAAAAGTGCAATCATCAAAAGTGTGAGTTTCAATTTCAGTTTTCAGATAGTAGAAAGACTGACATACTGTAATATTTTTTAAGTGTGTTCTCATTTCAGGGAGTAGTAGCTTCCTTGGGAGTGACCCTAAAACAAATTCATCAAGGAGTAGAATCTTCATTGGGAGTGACCCTAAATCAAAGTTATTTAGGGAGAAGTAGCTTCCTTGGGTTAAAGCCCCTAAAACAAAGTTATTATTTGAGTTTCATAAATTGTGAGTTAATCCTCATCGTGGTTTTTCCCTTCTAGGGTTTTCCATGTATATCTGGTGTTATGTGTTGATGTGCATTATGTTAATCTTTCAAGTTCATGTTAATGTTGTGAAGCTTAAGGTTTAATTCTGCTCCGGATAATTTAAAGTTGTTAAAATTGAAAATTGCTTAGATATTGATTCACCCCCTCCCCTCTCAGTATCTTGTTGTGTTCAACAATTGGTATCAAATCCAAGTTCCTCTGGGGGAATCTTAACCACTTGAGGAAGGTTTGGGATGGCATAGAATGGATCCAACAAGATACCTAGGTTTGATGGGACAAATTATGCTTTTTGGAAGCTAACGATGGAAGATTATATCAATTCTCTAGGGTGCAGTGTTTGGGACACTGTCAAGTCTGGTTATACTATTCATACTTTTGTTCCTACAGATGTAGATGAGGTTAAGAAGTATGATAACAATGCTAAGGCAAAGTTTGCTATCATGAGTGGGTTAGCCGATTCAAAGCTATCAAAGGTTATGAGTTGCAATTCAGCTCAAGATGTTTGGGATAAACTTAAAACATTGTTGGATACATGCTTCGGGTGAATGAAGTACTCAATGGCATTAAATGTCTTGGTGGAGAAGTGGAAGAAGATGAGATTGTGAAAAAGGTTCTAAGATCTCTTCCCAAATCTTACAATCATAAGGTATCTTCCATTGAGGAGAATGCAGACTTGGATACTTACACTGTAGACAAATTGTTTGATACCCTTACTACCTTTGAAATGAGAGAGTTTGGCAGTGATGCTTCGAAGAAAGAAGTTGCTTTCAAAACCAGTATGAAGACCAAAGAAGAAGTTGGTGATGAAGGTGAGAGCTCAAATGAAGTTGAAGAAAATTTTTTAAGAAGACTGAAGAAAGGTACTAGCAAATACAAAGGTAAGTTACACTTCAAATGTTTTAATTGTGGAAAGGTTGGTCATTTTGCTTCTAAATGCCCCTTCAAAGAATCAAGGAGTAATAACAGGAGAGACAAGTTCAAGATAAGTCTATATTCCATAGAAAGTAATTATTCTTCAGAAGATGAGGATCATGATGATTCAAATGATGAAACACTTTTCATGGCTTTGAATATTGGTAACAAAAAGGATGATGCTAGAACTTGTGAGAAGACTGATACCTTGCAAACAAATCAAAACAATGAAAGATCAATGTTTGTATGGACTGCCTTTCATGCAAAAGAAGAATCCAAGGCTTGGGTGATTGACAATGGATGCTCAAATCATATGAGTGGTGACAAGGAGAAGTTTATCAACCTTGAGAAGTGGGATGGTGGTGCTGTCTAGTTTGGTAGTGATGAGGTAGCACAGATCTGTGGAAAAGGTGCTATATCTATGTTCAACACCCATAATATTGAGGGGGGTGAATCAGTATTCTCTTAAACCATTTACCCTTCAACAATTTAAACCATTTAGCATAAACAATTATAGTAAAGGAAATTAAGCATAGAAAAAACAACCACAACTCATAACACATGAACACCAGGTTTTTTATGTGGAAAACCCAAAAGGGAAAAACGACAGTGAGGATTAGCTCACAATATATATTAATGAGGCAACCAATTAAGGTTGGTACAATTGGTGGACTCATTGTCCAAGAATGCTCACTGCATGTGGCTCACTATCTTGAAAGAAATAAATAGAAGAAGTGGCTCACTACCAAAATTTGAACTATTATAATTGCATCTTACATATGCATGGAGTACAGTTCCAATGAAGCTCAAGTTACCAAACAATACTCAGCACACTATTCCAAAATACTGTGATGTTCTGTATTCACTCAATTTGTATTCATAAGCACCTTTCGCATCACATAGATCTCATCTATATCCATGTCGCAAAAACATCGAAAACAATCCTCCATATATATCTGCTTCTTTTAGAATAACATCAATTAGGTCAGCCTAATTGGATGTAATGTGCAAAACATGCCATATAGCACTTGTCGGCCCCAAATATTCACACACATGCTTCGCGCTAGGATTCAAACTTTGAGATAGGTTGGCATGGACCTAAAATAGCTCCTACTTAACTTTGCAAAGCATATTTACCCTCCGCACAACATCAACACCTTCAGGTCGGCTCCACTGGCAGGACAACAACAATATAAACTATTTGTCATTTCACAAAACTTTATGCAGACCTCCAAATTGCTTAAAACTTGGAATATACATGCTACAGACATTCATTATCTTATCCTCAAATCTACATAGCAAACCATTCACTTGCGGTGAAATGCGGAGTATCTCACATCATCACCGGCATTGTCAATGCACTGTCTATACAGAGTGCGATACTTTGTCAACTCTAACTCTCGTTCTAGAGGACTTCAAGACCTGAAACTTCAGATTTGGACTCTAAATATTCCATATCAACACCTTACAACTACAAAGAAATATATTTCATGTTGGAGAAATGCGGCTCCATTTACTTACATGCTTTGTATCAGAAACAACTGTACTCTCTTAGGCTAAGCTTCTATTGTTCACATCTTTCATACCAAATATCATTAGTAAGAAAATTTTTGGATTTGTATGTATCCAATGATCAAATCCATATGCTAGAACTGCAGAGCAAGATCTTCAATAGGAGACCAATGCGGACCAAATTACTGGAACTCTATAGTTTAGTTTTACCAGACAAACACTTAGCCAAATTTCATAACATGTCTTCTTACCGGATCAAATCTTCTTGCACAGTAGTCTTCTATGAAAAGTAAAGTCATCTTGTGAGGAAGAGGATCAAACTCTCTTGCAAAATAATCAATCAAATTAATATGCACACTTGTCTCATTATTATGCCTGGTTATCACTTTCTGAATCACTATACCATTATCCTTTGCTGTCACTATCTTTGCCCTGTGATGTTACTGGTTTTGCTATTCTCTGGACCACTATATCTTTACTCTTTGAAGCCACCCTTTATCCTTATCTCTACTCAACCAGTTGACACTAATGACAACACTAGACTAACATGTTGACATCAATGACAACACTAATTGCAACAACTGCACATACTTGCAACAATCTCCCTCTTTGTCATTGATGGCAACATATGATGTGAAAAACCATCAAGACTAAACTCTGCCACAAACTTGCTCTCCCCCTTTCTTTTGCACATCTTACTCTCTCCCAAAGCATCTTTTTCGCATTGCTTTATATCTCCCCCTTTGACATCAATGGTAAACGGACTATTTCCAAATCAAAAAACTTCTTTAACTTTTATTTACTTGGCACTCCCCCTTACTATCTTATTTCTATACCAAAATACCAAAATTGTTCCTTTCTAACCATCTGCATATGTACAAGAGATAAAAAAAAAAACCTTACTGATTTGTGGGAAAGATGTCTTTATAGATATTCTTCAATTGAATTACCACTGAGTCCCTCTGCATCTTTGCATAGTTTAATATATGAATATGTCCATTTGTTTGCATGAGTAATTCTTCTGCTTTATCCATTGTAAGAGGGGCCTCAGTCATCTTTCTAACTTTTTCAGCCTCTCTTATCAAACCAATCAAGGAAGCCATCTTAAAACTGACTATCTCTCTCAGCTGACTCATTTGGTCTTTTATAGACTCCTTCTGACTCTGCAATTTATTTATTATGGCATGAGTCTTTTCCACCTTTGCTCTTAGATATCCATTTATGTCTTTCAAAGGATCATAGGTTTTGTTGTGTCTCAAGACCTTCAATTTTGTCTTTCATTTTCTTAGTAGCTATGGGCCAGGATAAACAAAATTGATATAATGGATTGGCATCACTTATAGCATTCTAAATATTCTTTACATTATTTTATCACTTGAAGCCTCTCGTCAGTTTTATGACTTTTTGAGAAAGTCATTATAGATGAATTAAATAACCCTGAGGGTCAACACTTTTCTAAGTGTTAAATCCTATGATACATCATAAGGCCCGAGAGGAATAAGGGAGGTATAAGGTAATAATGAGAGTTTTCGACCTTTTAGGGTTTTCTTTTCAAACCTTAGATATCAAAGCAGAAAATATGATTAAGGTTTGAAATAGGAGAAGGCCATTATGACCTTTTGGATGTTTTGTCATGTGACTTAGGTCATTTTTCTGTGTCATGAGACCATACTCAGGAGCTTTTTAATAAGCTGGGATATAAGAATATTGTAATAGACTTTGTGAGCTTTTGTAAGTAGTGGAAAATATAGACATACATCATGTAAACCCTTTTTTCTTTTTACATGAGTAGACGCCAAGTATATTGTATTCTAACACTTATTAAGGTTAATATTTTATAAATTACCTTAATATTTGTTACACAAAACCTAAGGAGATAATCATATAACACCTATTAAGGTAAAACATGCACATGGATTATCATTAACACTTGTTAAAATAGTTTCTTTTTGCCTTCCAAACATTCAGAAAGTGAAGAGGAGTTAAATTGAGGTTGCAAAATCATGCAGGAGGCTATTTTGTTTCTATTTTTTACTTTTGGTCAAATGGGTCTATTTTTCGAGGTCTTTTTGTTCAACCACCTTGAGAAGAGGAGTTTAGAGCTAGAGTAGCTCAATTTGGAGTGGTTATGGGCCCTCTAATTTAGGCATTTTCCTCTTGCTCACCCAGCAACTGAGAGTTGACTATTTCTGAGGTTGAGGATCTTTTTCCAACCTATTAATGCATCAGTTGGAGTCCAATTAGACAACAAATGACTTCCCTTTGCTTTTTTGGAGAGATTTTGTATTATAGGAGAAAAAGCTTGTGCTTTTTTCTCAGTTATTACTTTTACTCTTGCCTTTGCACATTACAGAGAGAGATTTCAGTATTGTAACTCCACAGTTTTATAGATTTTTATACAGT
Organism: Cunninghamia lanceolata; assembly: GCA_027924645.1. Taxonomy (NCBI): domain Eukaryota; kingdom Viridiplantae; phylum Streptophyta; class Pinopsida; order Cupressales; family Cupressaceae; genus Cunninghamia; species Cunninghamia lanceolata. The sequence continues at coordinate 4,286,796 of BSBN01000973.1, read as the reverse complement.
AGCAACTTTATTTCCAACATATTTTACAATTATTACAGAGGTATTCCTACCATTTTTCAATAAAATCAAGTGTTTTCCTTCTCAGATTTAGGTGTCTTTTTCTCTTTTGAGTGATTTTGATGAAAGTTTATTGTGTTTTAAACATCAAACCTTTAAATTTTTGTCTCATTTATTAAAGCATGTATATAGAAAAAGTAGTTGTTTATCATAGGTTGTAGATTGTGCAAGTGATTTTCTTATCTTTCCAAATTGTGAAAATACCAGTTTTCCTTCAAAGAAGATAGAAATTTTCAAGCCTTTCTATGAAATATTTATGTGTTAAAGTTGCCCAAACTGAGCTGTGTGAACATATTTATTAAGAAACAATTGTGAATCAGGTTGCAAGTTAGAGTATAATCATTGGTGCATCACCTCTTAGGGTCATTTTTAGTTTCATTAATTATCTTTCTATCTCTTTTCCTCAAAAGTACAAGATCCAGGAGGCTTTTAAAGGGAGTCGGCTCTTCCAGAGGTTCACTTTCAATACAGACAACCCACAGTCTGAAAGTGATCCAATGTGTCATGGGATTGTTGGACTTGGTGCTTTACAAGGGTGCAATCCTTCGTGATAATAGTTTTTGGCATGCTCAGTGGGACTCTAAACTGACGTTTAGGCCACTAAATACCATATTTCCATTATTGTTTTGGTACAGATAGTAGTGTTTTCGACCTTTGAGGTTATAAACATATACCCGGTGACTCAATTCTTTGATTTTCAAGAAAATCTAGTGCAAACAACACATAAGATGAGTACATACTGAAGGATATGGTGTTTTCTTCGATATTATCAGCCTTTGGATGCAAAATCATCAAACACCATGGTGACTCTAAGCATATATTAGCCGATTCTAGTAGCCCAGCAATCTACAATGAATCAGGTTGGTGTTGTCTTTTAATGTTCATGTTTTGACTGTCATATGATTCAGGCCTTTCATGTAAAATGTCTAGATATTGTAGCAGGTATGGTGATTTTCCACCATATCATGAAAATCCAAGCTTTTGGCCACCAAACAATCCTTTTCCTCATTATAATCAACATTATTAGCCCTCTTTACAGCCTGTTTACACCCATGCCCAACCTTATGGGACTGATCTTATTTCAAACCAACCCTGTAGTTTACCCAGTCAACCTCAAAATGTTGACAATGTTGATACTCACTTGGGTACCATCAAGAGTATGATGCTAGATTTTCAAAGACAAATATCATAAATAGCAAGAGAAAATGAATAGAGTATGTAGCAGGAACAACAATCTTATGAGGCCTTTTGCTATCAAAAAGAGATGGAAGAAAAGAGAAAGTATGAGGAGGAATGTTTAAATAGGTAGATTGTTGTTAAGGAGGAACAAATGAGACAACTTCAAGATCAAGTTCAAATACCCAAAGCCCAAAATGTCTTTTCTTTTCCTAGTTTTAGTCAAAATCAGGTTGTTTACCAACTTAAACCTATCCAAAAGCCTTCCCAAGGTCTCCAAATTCCAAGTTTTAGAGGTTCTAATTTTGTTCAAAAGCCTATTTACATCCAAAACTAGTTCATTAGTCCTCAGCTTCAGTCAACTCAAGAGCTTAAACTGAGTCATCAAACTTTTGAACAACCATGGCAGCCTTGGTGGACAAAGCTTCCAGACTTCAGGATGCCTAACCTTGAGAAAACTTCTACTTCAATGCAAAAAGAAAATCTAGAAGAGGAGGGCTTAGGAGGGTAGCAAGATAAAACATTGGCTGAATCAAAAGTTTCACAATGGGTTGCAAGTCAGAGTCAAGAAGAGAATGCAATTCAAGGACGACAGATTTTGTAAAATCAAGGAAATCATGTTCCAGCAGATTTTGAATAGCATAGTATTAACAGCCATTTTGAGGTGTCCAACTAGCACAATAATGAAGAGGATCTAGAAGGTCTATTGATAAAGGAAGAGAACCCCATTTGCAAATAAGATCACATTCTCCATGATTGTGAAACATCTGAATTATTTTCGGAGCTCTCTTTATACTACAAAGAAGAAGCTAACATGGATGACTTGAAGGCAGCTTGCCTTGAAGAGCAGTCATGTGAACTAATTAAAGAAGCTCAGCCTTTTCAAGTCAACTCTACATTTGATTGTCAAGATCCTAATTGTTCATCTTGTAGAGAGCTTGCCACTCTGCTAAATTCTTGTCATGACCAAGATCCCAAGTCATTAAATGGTGAGGGCAGCAAGGTAAAATAGGTTTCTAAACTTGTTCCTTTTGCATTTGAACAAAATGAAGCTAATCAGTTTGAGAAAGAATAGGAAAGTATGCAACTAAAGCCTTTGGAATAAGAAGCCAAATGTCAAAAGGGATTCAAGGTTATTGTTGGTTACTTAGACATTTAGGAGCATTTCCTAATATAAGACGTGTCTCAAAGAATGGACTGTCAAAAGGCAGTTTTGAAAGAGTTTCTTGATCATACGTTCACTCAGGAAGAGGAGCAAAAGGTAGACAACTCCAATTTGGGTAATCTTTCAGACCCCCCTAATCAATCCATAATTCAAATTTAGAGTGATAGAGCAGTAGAATGCAAACATCAAACCAACACAAATTGTTTAAACATGGGTTTGTCAAGAGGATGTCCTATTCGACATCTAATCTAGTTGGAAAGCAACAAAGAAATGTCATATCAATCATGCTTGTTTCAAGGCATGGAGATGAGCAGCTTGAAGAAGAGAGTCAGCTTGTTTATTCACCTCATAACAATTATATTTTCAGTCAAAACAAGTGGGTATGTGTTTTTGTTCCCTTTCTTGAAGAGGTATTAGATAAGCTTATTGGTTGCCCACCCTTTCCTCACCCCTTGTTGACTGCTTACAAGCAAGGGAAACATTCTCAGCTGATCAAGAAAGGAAGCTATTTTGTAGAGTCAGTTAATGGTTTTGTTTAGAGAGCTTATTCATTTGTTTAGTTTAGGTAGGTAGGCTATTGCAGTTTAGTTTTGTTTTTTCCAAGAAGTGCTGATGCACAGTTTGTTGGCCCTATATAGGGTCAACCTTGTTTAGTTTTCTGTTGTTTTGCTGCAATTCAAAATTCTAACAACTGAGTTTTAGAAAATTTTCTAAGTTGTAAAGGCCAAGAGAAGACTCTATTACCCAATGGATATACTAGGCAACTAGTCATGAGAGTTTTAGCAGGAAAAACTGGCATAGAGGTCGCTAAAAATGTTACCTAATTGTGCATTTCTGCCCAATAAGGTCAGGTTGGGACAACACTGATGTTTGCTGCTTTGAAGAAGGAGACATGTTCAAGGGAGAGAGTAGAGGAAAAGATGAAATCTTATAGCCTACTATGGAAGGCCTACTACTCAAGTAGGTCTTTCATATGATCACTTTTACCAGATTCACGTAGCAACTCAATAAGAATTGCTACACAAACCAAATAAAAATGGGAAGGTATCCTACCACAGTAGGAGGCATCCCAAAATAGACAAGAAGGAAAAGAAACACTAATCTATGAGTTTCAGTTTATTTTCTTGGTCTATTCATTACTGTTCATTCAATTATCAAATGAGAAAGGTACACAAAAACTGCTAAATCTACTCATGCATATAAACAACTATACCATGTAATAGATTTCATATTTTCTTTATGCAATTGGTTCACAAAAGAGGAGTAATATGCAAAAAAAAACATTGCATGAAATAACTATTTATATTCATAGAGTGTGCTCATAGTTTCCCACAGAATCCATGGGATTGACTGTACAAGATGTAATGAAAAGGAAGCATGTACATCTGAATTAAAGAATAGGTAAACATATAGGAGGCCAAAGGGATCCATCATTGCCTGAATGATGAACCCCACTGGCATGTACACCATCTTCAAATCCTCCATTCAATGTCTTCGCAGGTACCTACAAGAGAGAGAGAGAGGAAGTATGTTAGAGGTTAGGATTCTTTTTCACTACTATATGAAACAATATCAAAATGTACATGCTACCTTTCATAAGCATCTAATTAGGGACATAAAAGAGGTAAACAGTTCCCAAATGTAGATATACAGCTACAAGAGAATACAAGAAATGAAGATCATCTAATCAGAAGGGAGGCTACTAGCCTTAATTGATTTCCTAACTTGTTTTTGAGTGTGCAGGTGCAGGCACTGGAAAATATCTCATTAATGGCATGTGTTAAGGTCGTCATAACAATCCTAATGAGTAGCAGCCTATAAACGAACAACATACCATCACATAGCATGGAACACTCAAATCTCAAATAAAAGGAGCGGTCATAATGGCATGACAGTAGATCAGGAGGTCTTAACCAACAAGCATCCTGTATGATAGCCAAAGACATGATAAACATCAAGAAAATGAAAGGTGAGTGGAGAAACAGTTAACATGCAAGAACAATACTAAAGGTATGTCAAGGTGTAGTGCAGAGGCTAATATTACAAGAAGCCTACAAGGAGGTCCAAATAGTGAAGACACAGTCATATCTGGTGACTATCATAAGTGAGGGATTCAAGAACAAGGAAGATAGACATAAGTGTACAAGAAACTAAAGTAGTGTAAGGATCAATAAAAATAATCATAATTGTTTAGTAATAGCAGGTCAAGCATTTCCAAAGATTTTAACAAGCAATACAGGCTAGTGAGAAGGCAATATCATATATATCATGTCTAAATGTGCTATCAGAGGTTCTTAGAGAATGGTCATCTCTTAAGGCATTATAACAATCAAGAAAAAATAGTCATCATTATGACTCCCCCAGTAAACAAGAGGGCTCCTTCAAACAATACAAAAGCAGTCATCATCATGACTTTCCCACCACAGTAGAAAGCATTCACCATGATTGTCTAAGACATATAACTATGGCATGAGGAACAGTGTTAAAAGTCTGCCACATAGTAGTCATAGCTAAGAAGTCCCAATTATCAAAGGTCATAGCAGCTTGTCAACATGAAGGAGCAGTCATGTTTGGAGGGCTTAACAGCCTCAAAGGAAAAAGAGACAATATAGGAGATGATGAGACAGTGGCCTATCATAAAATATGCAGTGACCTAGAAGAGATAAAGCTAGATGATCAAGCAGTGTACTATCAAAGGACAACATGCATGATGAAGGTCTGATCATCCAAAAGACATGCCATAAACTTGAAAAAATAGAGGTCTTGGACTATAGGACCCTGCTAGAAGAGGCACAAGATAATCATAAAACCAAATGCATATCAGTCAAATGTGATACAGATCAGTCAAATATGATGCAGACAGTCATCAAATGTGTTGTAAGACAGTCATGAAGAGTTGTTGTTAGCAGTCATAGAATGACTGTGTTCACAATCATATGATAGCAATGAACATGAATTGTGTTGTGAGCAACAGGTTATCAAAAAAGTAGCCATCAATCATCATTACTATTGACAGTCGTTGAGGACAGTAGGCTAGAAGGAAAGCATGGGGTCAGTCTTGGCCAAGAAATGACTATAGCAGACTATGATTTGTAGTAGCAGCCTTATAAGCCACAAAGGGACACAGGTCTTCAATGAATTCTACAAACTTTCCATAATTGTATTTAGAGAAACGTTATAGGCTTTAAGGAGCATCAGACATACCTATAACAATAAGCAAGAAAAGGTAATAGTCTCAAAATGTCAAAGGAGCAATCATGATGAAAGGACAGTCATTAGAGGTGACTGTAGTAGTCAAGATGACTATAACAAATGATTAGGGAGAGTAAAAAATGCATGGGAACAACAATATGATGGTTGAAGTCTTGTAGACTTAAACAATGAGGAGAAAAAAAAGGCAGACAATACAAATTAGTTGTCTCATGCAATGTAGGCTTAAGAGTCAGAATTTCTTAGAGGATAGTCATGAGTTGAGCATAGGCGACTATCTTTATGGCTGCAAGTTCATTCAAGTATTTGAGACCTTGTACATGAGTGAAGACTTTTCAGAGGGCTAGCACATTTTCCACTTCTAGTGTTTGTTCATCATTTTCCAACAGAGGTATGCATGGAGTTCATCAGGCCTTGATTGGGATAGGCTTACCCAGGGTGGACAGTCATGTTCTCAACTAAGTAAAAGAAATGAAGATGAAAAAAGGCATGTTAGATGAAGCATGTATATTAAGGTCCTTAAAAAAATAGATGAGATTTTTCCAACTTCCTTTAAACAAATGGATGAGGGCAATCAAAATGAAGGTGTCCATTCCTTTGATGAAATGCAGGAGTGGAGATACCACTTTAGAGAAGAAAGAAAACATCTTAGGATGTCTATCAAAAAATGGTGATAGGTATGATGAGCAATGGTACAATTTGGTTATTTATTCAGATTGACAGGCAAAACCCTCAAGTGTGAGGCAATCTTCTATGCCTGGTAACTTTATGGAAAATGTCACTATTGTTTTGGATTGTACTTCTTCATCCATAATGCACAGAGAGAATGGAACAGAATTTTTGTCTTGTGATGATGGAAGTCATGATAAGGGTATCACTTCCAATGTCAATTGATAGATGATAGCTTTGAAACAAAAGGAAAAGAGATGAAGGACATTGGTTATTCATATCAAGAAAATTTAGAGCAACATTTATCAAATAGGTTTCAAACAAGAACAAACTCATTTTCAGACTCAAAAGAGGATGCACAATTTATGCCAGAGTCATTTGAATTATCAGAAAGTCATTCAGTATCAAGTGCAAGTCTATGACAAGTCAAGTTGTCTCTGAGCATTTATCAGATATTACTTCTTCAAAAAGTGAAGGAAATAGTTTAGCTATAGGTGTTTATATGGGACAGGGCAGTGTATATGGTATTAAAGACCCAGAACTGAAATTGAATCCACCTGAATCAGGATCTCTACCCATAGGTTTTGGACTTAACAATATAGTTGCAAATGGTATTGCAAACTATGGTGGCCCTCTTAGTCTTACAGTAAGGCAACCAGATACTAGTTTGAAAGGAAGCCTAGAAGGGTTGATAAAGATGGAACTCTAGGGAGACTAAGTAAAACTAAAACATTGAAAGGCCAGACTTCTGGTTCCTGTCGGTCATCAAATACAAAGAAAGGAAGATCTAACACAACTAAATCTGGGTAAAAGCATAATACAGTCAAAAGGGCAACTTGTTCTCATAAGTTTGTAACTGAGAAAGAAAGGAGATAGTAAAAACATCTACAAATTTCCTCCATTATAGAGTGTGAAGGGCATAAAAGAGGTGACTTTCACCTTTTCCTCATAAAAGACACAGCAGTATGCAAAGGGAGGAATCTTACCAGTGGAAGACCAGTATGATGGAAGTAATCTTGACAGTGAAAACCCTCCAAAGCTCATAGACAAAGGTCCTCAAGAAGCAATCTCAAAATCCCTTATTGGTGGCACTCTCCAACCAGCAGAGAATGAAAGAAGAATATAAAACCAAATGAAGTTTTTTAGGGTTAGAGAAGATTTTTCTCACATGATGCCCTAGCCTCTCGTTAGTTTATGACTTTTTGAGAGAGTCATTATAGATGAATCAAATAACCCCGAGGGTCAACACTTTTCTAAGTGTTAAATCCTATGATACATCATGAGGCTTGAGAGGAATAAGGGAGGTATAAGATAATAATGAGAGTTTTTGACCTTTTAGGGTTTTCTTTTCAAACCTTAGATATCAAAGAAGAAAATGTGATTAAGGTTTGAAATAGGAGAAGGTCATTATGACCTTTTGGATGTTTTGCCATGTGAATTAGGTCATTTTTCTACATCATGAGACCATACTCAGGAGCTTTTGCATAAGCTAGGATATAAGAATATTGTAATAGATTTTGTGAGCTTTTGTAAGGAGTGGAAAATATAGACATACATCATGTAAACCCTTTTTTCTTTTTGCATGAGTAGAAGCCAAGTATATTGTATCCTAACACTTATTAAGGGTAATATTTTATAAATTACCTTAATATTTGTTACACAAAACCTAAGGAGATAATCATATAACACCTATTAAGGTAAAACATGCACATGGATTATCCTTAATACTTGTTAAAATAGTTTCTTTTTACCTTCCAAACATGCAGAAAGTGAAGAGTTAAACTGAGGTTGCAAACTCATGCAGGAGGCTATTTTGTTTCTATTTTTTACTTTTGGTCAAACGGGTCTATTTTTGAAGGTATTTTTGGTCAACCACCTTGAGAAGAGGAGTTCAGAGCTAAAGTAGCTCAATTTGGAGCAGTTATGAGCCCTCTAATTTAGGCATTTTCCTCTTGCTCACCCAGCAATTGAGAGTTGACTATTTTTGAGGTTAAGGATCTTTTTCCAACCTATTCATGCATCATTTGGAGTCCAGTTAGACAGGAGATGACTTCCCTTTGCTTTTTTGGAGAGATTTTGTATTAGAGGAGAAAAAGCTTGTGTTTTTTTCTCAGTTCTTCCTTTTACTCTTGCCTTTGCACATTATAGAGAGTGATTTCAATATTGTAGCTCAGCAATTTTATGGATTTTTATACAGTGGCAGCTTTATTTCCAGCATATTTTATAGTTATTGAAGAGGTATTCCTACCATTTTTCAATAAAATCAGGTGTTTTCCTTCTCAGATTCAAGTGTCTTTTTCTCTTTTGTGTGATTTTGATGAAAGTTTATTGTGTTTTAAACATTAAACCTTTAAATTTTTGTCTTATTCATTGAAGCATGTATACAGAAAAAGAAGTTGTTTATCATAGGTTGTAGATTGTGCAAGTGATTTTCTTATCTTTCCAAGTTGTAAAAATACCAGTTTTCCTTCAAAGAAGATAGAAATTTTCAAGCCTTTCTATGAAATATTTATGTGTTAAAGTTGCCCAAATTGAGCTGTGTGAATAGATTTATTGAGAAATAGTTGTGAATCAGGTTGCAAGTTAGAGTATAATCATTAGTGCATCACTCTTAGGGTCATTTTTAGTTTCATTAATTATCTTTCTATCTCTTTTCTTTGAAATTACAAGATCCAGGAGGCTTTTAAAGGGAGCCGACTCTTCCGGAGGTTCACTTTCAATACAAACAACCTACAGTCTAAAAAGTGATCCAATGCGTCATAGGATTGTTAGGCTTAGTGCTTAACAAGGGTGCAATCCTTCGTGAAAACACAAAAATATCAATGCTTTTCAAAGCAAATTCTTTTATTTTCCCTTCTTCCTCAAATGCTTCTCTTCTATCCATTAGAATTTTCCACACTTCCACAGGAACTTGACTAGAAATATCTTTCATATCAACTTCATATATTATGATATACTTTATAATTACCTCAATTATAGTGGCCTTGTCTACATCATTGGATTTATTATACAAATTTGCAGTACATGTTAAAGCATCATGTTGTGCAATCTTTGCCAATAGAGCATGTAGTCTCATTAGAGAGTGAGGACTTACGAGTTTTAGTAGTTCCTCCATTTGACTTTCTACCAGAGGCTCTTTGCTTGACTCTCCTTTCTTCTTTTTCTTCATATGCTTGACCAATACTTCATTTACTTTCTCTATGTCTTCTTCACTTTTAGATTCTATAATCTGAGTCTTTCTTCTCTTGGCACTTGCTTCACTTTGTGAAGCATCTTTTGTCCTTTTCTGGATTAGTTTAGGTTTTGCCACTTCTTCCTCAATATCATCATGAATCACATAGTCCTTTCTAATTTCTTTTCCCTTAACCCTTCTCTTCCTTGCAGGTTGTTGTTGTATAGAAGCACCGGTTCCTTCATTCTTCTTAGGGGTGGTTGTTGGTATGGCTCCGGAGGCTTTAGTAGCTATATCAAAGGAGGTAGAAAATATTGTCCTTGGCTTCACTAGAGCACTACTATGCTCCGCAGGGATACTAGTCTAATTTCTCTTCGATTCACTAGTCACTGGAGGGGCGGTAGTTGTTCTACCTAATCTTTTTGTGCCAACTGCAATCTCCGCAGCACCAGATTCTTCCTCATCTCTGGCTCTTGCTTGATGTACTTGTTCTTTAGATATGCCTATGCTTTCAGCATACTTTTCAACTATCTTTTGAATTTTCTTCTTGGTTTGGGGCATGGTTTGTTCCATGTGAATTTTTAGAGATTTTTCTTGGTATGTCCCAAATCTTTCTTCATTGGGATCCTTAGGACTTTTCAATAGTATATCTGCTAGACCAATTATTTGGTTCAGAGACACCTCATAACCAAGTTCCAGTATCTACATAGTCCTAGGCTCAACAACCTCCATTATGCATGCATCTTTTGTTACTAAAAAGGTAATGTCATTTTGATACTTCTCTACCAGTTTTCTTGGTATCCTCTCTCTTGCCTACATTTTCTCCTAAAAATATTTGAATAAATGCCAAAGGGCTTTCTTTTAAGCTTCTTTATCACCCAAGCCAATTAGCTAGTCTTTGATTTGATGGGCTACAGGTCTATCTGATAGCTATATTGCATTTTTGGTTCCGGGGACTTCATTCAAGAAGTAGAACATTAAACATATGATTAGAGTGCCAAACTTGAATGGATATTTAGATTCTTTGTCTTTTACAAAATTTCCATTAGTTGTAATCTCAACAATTCACACAAGTCAAAGTTTTCTCCATTCACCACCATCTCATATGTTGTATTAATGGCGGTTCCAGACATAGAATTTTCCATGTTTGAAAAGTAGAGCTTGTAGCCAATCATCATGGATGCATATTTTATAGTAGGGTTCTTTATATCCTTAACAGTCAAAGCTCTTGTCATTCTTGGCTCATGTCTACTCCATTATAACTTCATTCTTGATGGATTTGAGCATCGACACAATTCCGGTTGAGCATAGACCAGTTACAACCCTAATTGCTTCTTTGTTAATCAAATGTGGAGTGGCCAACTAGAAAAATTTATCATGCATTTTGCTCAGAGTATATCTCACCCATTCATCCACATAACAGAGGACAAGAATCTTATTCAACATGTCAAGACTCTTCTCTGTCAAGGCTCCATACTCTAGTTTTAGTTCAAGATCATCACCAGTAAGTTTTTTGAACCAAACCTCATTCAACTTTGTGTGGTTGTATTCTTCCATCTTGACATGGATGTATGCCCTAACATCCTCAGTATGCAATACTCCATATGGGATATGAGAGAAAGCAGCTTCCAGATCATTATTCATGGATTAATCAGTATGCCTCTTGAATTTAGGTTGTGGACGTTCAGAGACTTCAACTACTTGTGGTGTAGCCATTGCTAATGAATTCAAAGGCTTTAATGCAAAGTTCATAGAGAAATAGGTCAAGCCGAAAAATACATTTTCTTCACTTTCTGCATTAAGGTTTGAAGACACTAAATCTTTGGGATGCTTTGATCTCCTTTTCATTGCACTGCTTATCTCTTCCCTACTTGAAAATTTGATTGCAATATGAATTTTGATCAGGTATAATTGCTTATAACCCCTTTTTCCTTAACCTAATTCACCATAAATGCCTTGTCTAATAAAGTTGTCAAACCTTACTCTGTATACACAGTCATCTTCAAATGCTCCAAAAACTTCTGCATTAGGAGATTTTCTACCGCAGTCTTCACCAAAGACTTAAGTAAGTCAATCTTCATCTCATATCTTCATGCCAAGGCATCAGCACCATTCCTTTAGCAGGGGAGAAAAGATTTTCAATAAAGCTCCCTTAGAGCCAAAGCTCTAATCTTAGTTTCTGAAGGAAACATCTACACCAGATGTAACTTCATAAATATCCTTAACCTCTTTTACATCCTTCTTTATCCAAAACCTATTCATTTCCTTCTTAGTCTCTATCAGATCAGCCTTTTGTACTGGTTCATTCTTCTCTACCGGATTATCCTTCTTCATGTTTCTACTTCTACAAAACTTAGAAATGTGTCCAAGTCTATTGCAATTATAGCAAACAACATTCCTCTGACCAGTATTCCTTCCATTCATTCTAGATTTACATTGATTAGCTTTATGCCCAAATCTATTGCATGTATAATAGTAGCCATTGAAATATTGAACCATTCTATCATTGTTATAGCCATTCCTCATTTGACTTATACACTCACTAGCTCTATGACCAACTTTCTTGCAATTAAAGCATTGACCAGAGAAAGATGGAACATTTTGATTCCTTCTACTTCTACATTATATTGTTTTGTGTCCATACTTATTGCAAGAATGATAGAAACCATTGAAAGATGGGTACCTTTGAGCATTTGGTTGTCTGACCGGTGGTCTTTTATTCGTTTGATTCTGAATCTGCTTGCCATTGTTTTTTTTGTTTTTAGCATTTGATGTCTGACCTGAATTTGATCTTTCACATTTTTCAAATTTTAAACCCTCTTTATCATTTGGACCTTTCTGATTTGCAATCATTTCATCCAGATTTGCAGAGTTCGTCTTGAACTTGTCTTCATGAATCCTTGCGTTCTCCAAATCTGATTTCAGAGTCACAACTTCTTGTTCAAGTCTTGAACATTTTTCTGATTTGCCTTTCATCATCAAATTCAGACATTCCTCAATTCTTTTCTTCTCCTTAACTTGCACTTTCAGACCACTAATGGATTCATTTGCATTCTTCAATTGTTCACTAACTTCCTTATGCCTTTCTTTAAATTTTTTGACTTGCTCTCTCAATTTTCTAATACATTCATCTACTTCTTTGAAATTTTCCTTTAGGTATTTGATTTCACCTTCAATCCTTTCAAGATCTTCAAGAACAGCATTAAGTTCTTCAGATTTGTCGAGTATGCAGTCTTCTCCAATGTATTTAGCAATAGGAGTCTCTTCCAGAGGAATAGGTAATCTTCTAGCACCCATGTGTTCAATCTCCAAGATCTTCCTTGAGCAGTTAAGCTTCTTCCAAAGGACTTGACTCTGATACCAATTGTTGAACACCCAGAATACTGAGTGGGGGGTGAATCAGTATTCTCTTAAACAATTTACCCTTCAACAATTTAATACATTTAGCATAAATAATTGCAGTAAAGGAAATTAAGCATAGAACAAACAACCACAACTCATAACACATGAACACCAAGATTTTTACGTGGAAAACCCAAAAAGGGAAAAACCATGGTGAGGATTAGCTCACAATATATATTAATGAGGCAACTAGTTAAGGTTGGTACAATTGGTGGACTCACTGTCCAAGAATGCTCACTGCATGTGACTCATTATCGAAGAACTCATTGTCCTGAAAGAAAGAAATAGAAGAAGTGGGTCACTGCCAAAATTTGAACTGTTATAATTGCATCTGACATATGCATGGAGTACAGTTCCAGTGAAGCTCAAGTTACCAAACAATACTCAGCACATTGTTCTAAAATACCACACTATTCTGTATTCACTCAATTCGCATCCATAAGCACCTTTTGCATCACATAGATCGCATCTATATCCATTTCACAAAAACATCGAAAACAATCCTTCATACATATCTACTTCTTTCACAACATCAATTAGGCCAACCTAATTGGATGTAATGTGCAAAACATGCCATATAGCACTTGTCAGCCCCAAATCTTCACACACACACTTCGTGCCAAGATTCAAACTTTGAGATAGGTTGGCATGGACCTAAAATAGCTCCCACTTAACTCCGCAAAACATATTTACCCTCCACACAACATCAACACCTTCAAGTCGACTCTAATGGTAGGACAACAACAATATAAACTATCTATCATTTTACAAAACTTTATGCGAACCTCTGAATTGCTTAAAACTTGGAATATACATGCTACAAACATTCATTATCTTATTCTCAAATCTACATAGCAAACCATTACCTTGCAGTGAAATGTGGAGTATCTCACATCGTCACTAGCACTGTCAATGCACTATCTATACAGAGTGTGATACTCTGTCAACTCTAACTCTTATTCCAGAGGACTTCAAGACCTGAAACTTTATATTTGGACTCTCTAAATATTCACTATCAACTCCTTACAACCGCAAATAAATATATTTCATGACAGAGAAATGTGGATCCATTTACTTACATGCTCTGTATAAAAAGCAATTGTACTATGTTAGGGTAAACTTCTATTGTTCACATCTTTCACACCGGAGATCATTAGTAAGCAAAGTTCTAGATTTAGATGTATCCAATGATCAAATCTATATGCTAGAACCGTAGAGCAAGATCTTCAATAGTGGAGCAATGCGAACCAAATTACTGAAACTCTGTAGCTTAGTTTTACCAGACAAACACTTAACCAAATTTCATAACATATCTTCTTACCGGATCAAATCTTCTTGCACAATAGTCTTCTATGAAGGGTGGGTGCAAAAAGTTAGGGGGGAAAAAAGTGGCCAACTTAAAAAAAAAATTAGAAATAATGTGAGCCCGTTATGGCTTGGTGTTGCCGAGCCTACACCAAGCCGTAACGCGCTCGCATTATGTGTTGTTATATATAAAAAAAGTAGCATTCTATTTCATTATTTCACAACAAATTCTAAGAAACCCATGGCTTAAAGAAAGAAAGGAGCGCACTCGCGTTATCTAAGGTCCAATCATCATCTATTTCTCGCTGATTCATCATCAAAATGCCGCCACGACATTGGGGAAATCAAAGAAGTAAGTTTTATTTGCTTTCTTGTGTGAATTTGTTGCTAAATAGGTAGGTTAAAATAGTTTTTGATATAAATTTCTTAAATTTACAGGAGTTGATAATGCACCTCCTCCTCCTCCTAAAAATCCACAAAATCCTCCAGCAACTGAACAACAAATACCTGTTGAAGAAGAACCCCAACCACAAACACCTCTATTTATTCCTGAATATGCCCCTGGAACACAAGAAAATATAATGGGGCAAATTGAAAATAATAAGAAACAAATTGAGGACATAATTGCAAGGTTGAAAAAACCTGCAACTTCAACCTTGCATAGATCCACACTTGCTCAATCCCTTGAATCTATGTTATCAAATGTAGATTCAATAAGCAAGGAAATCACTAGTTGGACAAAAAAGAGGAGGGAATTTAGAGAGTATTAAGCTGACAAGTTATCATATGAACAAGTGAAAAAGGAATAAATTACAAAACTTGACTTGTGTTCTATTTTCATAGACCCACAAACAAATGAATCTCTACCCCTTACATGCAAGAGGTTCCCTATCCATTGGTGTAACAACCAAGTGATAAGGGATAATTTTGCACAGAGGTGGTGGATGGTTTTTGACCATCCTCCATGCAACAATAATGAGGTCTCGCAATATTTTTTGAGGAAACTCTACTACGAGTTTGTCAGAAATAAAGTGCCAAATTATTTTGCTATGCGGGAGTTTCAAGTTAGAGGTAGGGGGTCAGCACAAGATAGACCAAGGGCACATGTTGACCCATAGTGGCCAGTGAGATGAGCATTCGCCAGACCGGCCCATGAGCACATTTCCATCCGTTCTGTTGTGAAGGAGAGTTTTGAGGTCAAGACACTTCGGTCCATTAGTGCCTTGACCCAAAGCATCTTACAGCATGCTAGTCCTGCAGCACAACGTGGGCCGGGGGAGAGTTCGAGTACGGTTCCACCCCATATTTGTTGGACTTGCGGGTCAGCATGTGGTTATGACCCCACAGATAGTCATGATGTAGGTGTGCAGGCTACATCTGTAGCTGAGCACATGGTGATGACAGATGCCCTCCTGAGTGAGACTTTCAGACTTGATACTCAGGTAAATCTTAGCAAGTTCATTGAATTTAATTTATTAAATTTTATTTTTAAAATGTAAGATTAACTAATTTAGTTTGATAATTTTAATGAAATTTCAAAGTCATAGCGTTGATACAATTTTCAATGGTTCTCCACCTGCATATTACACTACATCATCTACTGTCAGGTTATCTAACTAGTAAACAATTATAAATATTACATGTGAATAGCATCGTTATATGAATGGTATTCTAATATCTGATTTTGGATGTTGAATAGGTTAATATTGGAGATTTCACGGCAACACCTGCCAGCGGTGGTGGACTTCAAAGCTTCACAGAGGTAATAAAATAAATAGTTTAATGAATGAATTGTGCTTACTAGATTTTTGTATATGACTTTTGTGCTTTATTGTGTGTACTTCCATGTTTAGGTGAACGTGTGTGTATGTTAGGAGCCATGATTTGCATCACTATTATAGTTTTCGTACTTGAATAATGTTATTTTATTTCCAGATGATGCAGGCTGTGGAGACACCTCTCGATGTTCATAGGGCAATGGAGCATGGTGTGTCCTCTACGATTCATAGCTCCATGCCATTGACGGGGGTATGAGGCAGATTAGTAAATTTCAATTTGCATTCATTGTTATAGTTGTTTATTTTTGAAAAATCAAAAGATTATTGATTTGAAGTTTAATTTCTATCTGGATGGTTTCTACAGGACATGACATCACCACAGCCTAATCCTACTACTAAGGCAAATGAAGAGGCAGATTATATGGTAGTGGTAAGTGATTATTTTGTTAAATGTTTCATTTTTTATAACATGTAATTTCTATATATTAATGTCTATACTTTTTATTGTAACAGATACAGATGCACGAACAACTAAATAGGAGGAGCAGCCCTCGGGTTCGTAGTAGACCACCCACATACGCATCTCCATCCCCTAGAAGATCAAAGGCTTCCCATGATCTATTCTCTTCACTAGCCAGAGGGGAATGACTTTTTATTGTGTTCCTTTGTTGTATGCCTATATGGCATTTGTGGAGATATATTTTGTATTGCATATAGTTGACATTGTATGCCTATATGGCATTCTTGTAAGCCTATATGGCTATTTTGTATATATGTTATACTTATATCGATAGATATTGATGTATGCCTATATGGATATTTGGTTAATACAAATCTTTTTTATTGATGGCATCCATACTTGCATTATAAATCCACGTTTGAATGGATATTTGTAGATGGTTACTTCAAATATTTAAAGTCCAATTGTATTACATAGGATGTTTGTTGATACAATAAGCCAACTATTGTTATTCAGGTATCACCTAAACCTCATTCTGGAACTAAAAGATAAAAGTTGTATTTAAAATAAAAATGAATCATCATGTTGAACAGAAAATATTCATATTCTTTATGAGTTGCTCAATTGAAAATATTCAAATGAGTATGCTGATCCATATTCTGTATGAGTTGGTCAATTGAAAATATTTCTTAATTTCTTGTTATTATACCATATTGGGATGCAAAGAGTATGTTTGTTGTTTTGAATAAGATAGTCAAAATCATATGCTTATGAGCACCTAATGACCATTGTGGTTATTAAATGTAATTCCTCTTGCATATAAGGCAAGGTTATGAGAATACATTGAGTCTTACCTAATTTTAGTATGCAACATAACATTGGGGCTATAGGCTTCCATAAGTCATCAACAATCAAGGTTCAAGGTTGTCATTGAAGTCAAAGGGTCAAGGTTGTTTGTCATTGATGTCAAGGTTGATGCCATGATGTTGATAAGGTGATACAATGATTCAAGGTAGGTGATGGTCATGAGGTGCATGATGTTGTTCAAATGTGGTTTTCATGATAAGGTCTCTCAATTCATGTTGATGTTGCATAAGAGAAACATGGTTCATATGATGCAAGGTTCATGTTCATGGTGGATGTGGTTTTTTTCATGCAAGGTTTTGTTGTGAATATAGTTTTCGTGATAAGGTCTATCTTGGAAGGTTGATATGATGCAAGGTTCATAGTCATGGTGGATGTGGTTTTGTTCATGCAATAAGAAGTTAGAGAAGACACAAGCTTTCATAATCATAATTCAATGTCATCATCAAGGAGAGTTATATTTATCAAGGGGAGTCATGAGTTTGATTCAAATGTCAAGCTGTCCATGTCTTAGAACCCTAAGCCTATGATAAGTGTCATACTCTAATGTCTTTATTCTAATGTCCTTGAGGTCTCTGAAATGTCCTAGATATCTCTTGATGAAAGTTAGAATGTTTAAGTCTTTCTTATTGATAGTTAGGGTTTGCATATTGGGCATTAAACCCTAAAAAGAATCTACTTTTTTTAAGACTTTAAAACTCTCAATTGCCTGTTGTGTGTAAAGTGCACTTTTGTTTTAATTTAATATTAACTTATAATCATAAGTTACTATCACTTAAATCAACCTACTAAAGGGTCTTT
Organism: Cunninghamia lanceolata; assembly: GCA_027924645.1. Classification (NCBI taxonomy): domain Eukaryota; kingdom Viridiplantae; phylum Streptophyta; class Pinopsida; order Cupressales; family Cupressaceae; genus Cunninghamia; species Cunninghamia lanceolata. The sequence goes on along the minus strand of BSBN01000973.1, from coordinate 4,268,737 downwards.
AAGACATTAGTTCACCGGCCTTTCAACCTAACTCAATAGGCATCTCTGGTAAACTCTCATAAGCTCGAGCGCCATATCATAATCAAAGGTCATATTTAATTGATATGAGGGCGAGAAAAAGGATTGGAAGGTCAATATTTAAAAGGAATTTGGAATACAAACAATCATCTCTATGCGGTTGAATTTGATGGGCATGCCTTTATAAAAGGATAAAAGACAACTTTATGCAGGATATCATGGTATTTGTAGTGTTTGAAGATTGAAGACTAGTTAGTGTTTGTAGCTTGGACTGTTTCGGCATGTTTGGGTGCAAAATAGGACCATGCCTAGCCTAAACGTACCCATTTAGATGCATTGGAACTGTTATTTTGGCCACACAAGGAGAAGGACAAAATTTACACCCCTTTGCAACTTTACACTACCTCTTGACGATTTTTGGTGCTGCAGAAAACCTTTCACCACGGGAAAACGCCTTAGAGATATAAAAAACTGAGAGAGGTTATTTTAGAGGGACCCTACATGATTGTGTTGCCTTAGACAGAATGTATCTAAGTGACACAGTTTCTAAGTAACAGCTCATCAAAGATTGCTGCCTTTTTGCACTTTGGACTCTTTAGGGATATCTCCGGTACAATGTAGCTCGGACTGTTTCAGCATGTTTGGGTGTAAAACAGGACCATGCCTAGCCTAAAAATACATATCCAAATTCGTTAGAACTATCAGTTTGGCCACACAAGGAGAAGAACAAAAGTTACACCCCTTTGCAACTTTACATTGCCTCCTTCTTACGATTTTTGGGGCAGCAGAAAACCTTTCACCACGGGAAAATGCCTCAGAGATATAAAAAACTGAGAGAGGCTATTGGAGAGGGACCCTACATGATCATGTTGCCTTAAACAGAATGTATCTAAGTGACACAGTTTCTGAGTAACAGCTTGTCAAAGATTGTTGCATTTTTACACTTTAGACTCTTCAAGGATATCACCGGTACAATGTAGCTCAGACTATTTTGGTATGTTTGGGTGCAAAATAGGACCATGCCTAGCCTAAACATACTCATCTCGATGTGTTGGAATTATCAGTTTGGCCACACGAGGAGAAGAACAAAAGTTACACCGCTTTGCAACTTTACACTACCTCCTTCTAACGATTTTTGGGGCAGCAAAAAACCTTTCACCATGGGCAAACATCTCAAAGATATAGAAAACTGAGAGAGGTTATTGTAGAGGGACCCTACATGATCGTGTTGCCTTAGACAAAATGTATATAAGTGACACGATTTTTTAGTAACATCTCGTCAAATATTGCTACCTTTTTGCACTTTGGACTCTTTAGGGATATCGCTGGTACAATGTAGCTCAGACTATTTCAGCATGTTTGGGTGCAAAAAAGGACCATGCCTAGCCTAAATGTACCCATTCGGATGCGTTGGAGCTGTTAGTTTGCTCACATCAGGAGCAGGACGAAAGTTACACCCCTTTGCAACTTTACACTGCCTCCTTTTGACAATTTTTGGGGCAGTAGAAAACATTTCACCATGGGCAAACGCCTCAGAGATATAAAAAACTGAGAGAGGTTATTGTACAGGGACTCTACATGATCGTGTTACCTTAGACAGAATGTTTCTAACCGACACAGTTTTTGAGTAACACCTTGTCAAAGATTGCTACCTTTTTGTACTTTAGACTCTTCAGGGATATTGTCGATACAATGTAGCTCAGGCTGTTTCGGCATGTTTGGGTGAAAAAAAGGACCATGCCTAGCATAAATGTGCCCATTCAGATGCATTGGAATAGTCAGTTTGGTTGCATCAGGAGCAGGATGAAAGTTACACCCCTTTGCAAATGTACCTAGATTTTATACATTATTCTCAGGATCAACTTCATCCATCACTTAGGTCTAACCCCATGAAGCATAACATGATGATATAAAAATGTGTATATGTGTAAAAATGCAGCAGAAAATAAAAAAAGACAAACCTTACAAATTAATGTGCATACTTACAACTCAATGTAACATGACTTTACAAAATCAATGTGAATACTTATAAATTAATTCAATGAACCATCCGGGTCTGCTCTACTCTTTATTGTGTCAAGTATTGCTTCATGGTTAGACTCACACACCTTCCACAAGGTCTTGTTCAAAGGTCTACCCTAATATTGTATTAAATAAACATTGGATGCCACAACAAGGTTCGAGTAATGAAGAATCTTCCGATGCGTGTCAAAGTCCTGAAACAACCAAACATTAACACTCTTATGTGGGTACCTTCTAAGCCATGTTCCAGTAATAACCACTGATCTTGTAGGGTATTCGATGTTTTCTCCATCTATAATTGGGGCCTCTAATTTCTTTTTGGCCTCAACACAATGACACAAGTAATAATATGTTCCCTCTTTGTTATCTTCATCTGCAATAACTACATATACATGCCCTACATTGATATGTATAGCAAATTAGATGAAATTAGTCAACATTACAAAAATACTACAAAGTAAGATGACATTAGGAATTTCAAAAACTATGCAAATAGATATATTACCTGGTTGAACTAGATCTGATATGTGGTCAAAGTCAACTGATGATTCCATCTGTGTTAGTTCCAGTGCCATCGGGGGTCGATATGTGTCAAGTGGGCTAAGATAACTTAACTGCCATTCGTCAACCCACTCCTTTGACTCGCACACATCCCAGGCTTGAATTGTATAGCAAGAACAAAAGTATGACATCTTTCATGTATGGATACTCCATGAACCTACAATTGAGCTTCTAAAAGAGTGCATCTCACTTGATCCTGTCAGTGTAGAACAGTCTTTATATGGTGCAATGTTAGTATCATCTATCAACCAAAAAAATCTATGAATTAAAGACTTACCTTCATTACCTAGACCCATGGAAGCATTACACCACTCAACAATCAATTTTGCATCTATCAACTTTGCATTGTCTTTATACTTTAACTCTTCTCGTGCTATGGCTCTTTTGATACATTCTCCTGCACCATCATGCTCCCCCTTTCCACTATTTTATACTTTCTGAACTCTACTAGTTCATTCCCAACTGCATGTGTTCTTTCCATATGTTCACATATTGGCAAATGTTGCACGCCACAGCAATGATGACATGTGTCATCCATGTATAATTTCTTGTAGAATATTTAACCTTCCTCTCTTTCACATAAAGTTCTTGATATAAAGTCTCTTGAAGATGTTCGTGGGGCACATATGCCACAACCCTGCAAAACATTGTTAGTATGCAAATCTAATACCTATAAACATCAAAATGATTAGAAAATTCAATATGTAATCTACAACAACAAGTAGTGTGTGTGTGATTTATCTTGACATAGAAAGGTTTTAGCATTTCAAAATATCTTTGACAAATTTTAATTTGAGGATACTTCTCGAGAAATTTACCATAAAACTGTGTTTGAGTCTCATCCAAAAAATACTTTGGATGTGGCTCACGGTTCCGACTACCGATTCTCCTTCTTACCACATCCCTTTGATTCAGAGATACCCTTGTGTAATTCTTCCAAAAGTCTTCAATTAGTGATCTCAATGCTTCAACAATTAGTTTATCTTTTCGTGGTAGTCTCCCCGAGAATGCCCATAATTCATTGGCATTAGTGTCCTCAATTCTTTGGTGTCTTCCAATAGATCTTGATAATGTTTTCCTATTAATTCTCAATTCTTGACTCGTCTTTCTAATGAGATGAGCTTTCCTTGTTTGACTACTTACTATAGTCGATGTAATCACACGTCGTGTTGCATTACTATCTTTTGTGCATGAGGGGTCACCCACACTCTCATACACACTCATTAGATTCTTGAGAATAGATTTTTCACTTGAAGCCTCTAATGTTCTCAACCCAAGAATCTTCATGGTGGACCTATACTTTATACTTCACATCATTTCAATGAATAGTTGACATCTTGCAGTCTCATTTAAATTTTCAAATAACAATCTCCAAATCTTATGAGCATATCTTCTACAAGTGCGTTTTGGAATCTTACCTTCTATTGGCTGCAAAATATTCTCATCAATATCAATCAAATACTTTGGCTTTCTATGAAAAATTCTAGGTGGTGTTAAGTTAGGTAAATTCGTCTCAACATTAGGAATTTCATCAACATTTAAATGAGATGGGCTAGATGGCATACCTTCGATCAAAGATGGAATAGATGACATACCTTGAGGTTGAGGTGGGAACGATGGCATACCTCCTTCATCACATGTGAATGATGATGTACTCTCAACTTGAGATGCGGTAGATGGTGTCCCTACATGTTGACTTGCGGTAGAGGATGTGTCTCCAACTATGGTATTCAAATCTCTCATAGCACAAAGTTTTTGCATTCGTTCTCTTTGTAGCACCATACCATATCTCTTTGTGATGGTTGCAGTTCCTCTTCAATTCGCATTTCTTCATTTATCATGTCCAATTTCCTCTTCTCACAAAGTTCCCTCATAGCCATTGATTTCTTTGCATTCTTAGCTTCTATCTCTTCCTGTGTTGGTTTAACTCTTGATCGTTTCCTCGGCATGATGGAGAATTTGTCTGTAGCATGATAAAGAGACCAATATTAGTTCCTAAGAAATAAATCCATACAAATAACTAAAATATATGTCGTTCAACCTTTCATAGTAAATATACATACAATCATCATGTAAAAGAGTAAATGTCACTCAACCAAAATAGGTACAAAGCATACTTGTATGTTCTTGGCACCTATTCATTTGTATTTTAACTTGTTAATATGACAAGATAATAGTGGGATTGTAATGGTATGGTAAGGTCTGTTTATTACACATAAATATTAAAGAGCCCAAGTGTAGAAAATATACATGGCATCATATGAGATTGTGGGTTGCTTTCTTGGTTGGGGATGTGTCTATTTTAATTAATGTTGACCTTTGAGATATCTTTTATTATGCATACCATGAACTAAATTAAAACATAGTCTATCATATAAACACAAGATATGTATACATAGTCTTTTATTATGCATACTGGATACAAGTGATATAAACATGTATGAAAAAGCACGATAAAGTAATTCAAATAGAATTAAGGAAAATGTAAAGAACATGCATGTAAAGACTTGACATACCTAAAAAATAGAGATTCGAATGGAGAGAGTACCCAATTGTGTAGTGTTTTTTTCTTCTTGCATCAAACTTCTCAACAATTTGAGTTTTTCACCACTTGCTTCCTTTTCAATGTTAAATGAATAACACTCAAATATAATTCGTAACAACAATACTATTAACCAATCTATAATGTTAAATTCCTAAAATTGAATCACAATTAACAATGCAACACTACAAAAATTAAAACTTGAATAGATATATATCAAATTTGATGTGAAAACTATGTTATTTCCTCCTTCTCAAGTTGGCAAAGCAAAAAAGGTGGTGGAAAGATCATGCAAAGGTGGTAGAATGTGTAAAATGTGCATGTGAACTTCCCAACAGCATGAAAGCACTTCTTTTTTGTCAGAACACGCGCATAATTAGCATGAAAATAGAGCATGTGGGCCTGGATCACGAGGGTCTAGGCATTTTTACCATTTCTAAAGTAGGAAAAAATGCAAGCACATTATAACATGCTCACGCTTTATCTTTCTATAGATTGATCCATAAATATTTGTGCCTATCTCACCTTTGATAGCACCTTTACAATATCTCACCTCTAGTTCCATTAGCTCATGTTCTATCTCTCACCTCTCTATATCTCACTTATCTCTCTCCCTCACCTCTCTACCTCTCCCCTCTTTATGTCTCTCAGTCACTCCTTGTCTACCTCTCCATCCATCCTTAGCCATCTAGGTCTCACTTAATCCTAAACCCTAAAGCCTCAACCCTCAACCCTTAAACCTTAAATCCTAAACCCTATCCCTAAACCCTCAACACTTTACCTTAAACCCTATTCCCTCAACCATAAACCCTAAATCCTACACCCTATCACTAAACCCTAATCCCTTAACCCTCAATGTCAAACCCTAATCCCTCAACCCTTAACTCTAATCCCTCAACCCTCAACCCTCAACCCTATCCCTAAACCCTCAACCCTAAAACCTCAACCCTCAATGTCAAACCTGAATCCCTCAACCCTAAACCCTATCCCTAAACCCTCAACACTATATCTTAAACCCTAATCCCTCAACCCTAAACCCTAAACCTTATCCCTAAACCCTAATCCCTCAACCCTCAACCCTAATCCCTCATCCCTAAACCCTAAATGCTATCCCTATTCCTAAGCCCTCAACGAGCTCGATACTATACCTTAAACCCTAATCGCTTATCCCTAAACCCTCCAACCCTATCCCTAATCCTTATACCCTTGACACTCTACTTTAACCCTAATCCCTCGACCCTCGACCCTCGAACCTCAACCCTCAACATCAAACCCTAATCCCTCAACCCTTGACTCTAATCCTTCGACCCTCAATCCTATCCCTAAACCCTCAACCCTAAAACCTCAACCCCTAACCCTCAACGTCAAACCCTAATCCCTCAACCCTTAACTCTAATCCCTTAACCCTAAACCCTCAACACTATACCTTAAACCCTAATCCCTCAACCCTAAACCCTCAACCCTAATCCCGCATCCCTAAACCCTAAACACTATCCCTATTCCTAAACCCTCAATGGGCTCGATACTATCCCTCAATCCTTAACCCTTAAAACTTGAACCCTAAAACCTATCCCTACACCCTCGACACTCTACACTATATCTTAAACCCTCATCCCTAAAGCCTCAACCCTCAATCCTTAAACCTTCAACCCTAAACCCTATCCCTAATCCCTCTACCCTTGACACTCTACTTTAACCCTAACCCCTTGACCATCAACCCTCAACCCTCAAGCCTCAACCCTTAACCCTCAACTCTCAACATTAAACCCTAATTCATCAACCCTAAACCCTAATCGCTCAAACCTAAACCCTATCCCTAAACCCTCAACCCTCAACCCTTAACACTATACCTTAAACCCTAATCCCTATCCCTCAACCCTCAACCCTTAACCCTTAAAACTTAAACCCTATCCCTACACCCTCAACACTCGACACTATATCTTAAGCCTTAAACCCTCATCCCTAAAGCCTCAACCCTCAATCCTTAAACCTTCAACCCTAAACCCTATCCCTAATCCCTCTACCCTCAACACTCTAACCCTAACCCCTTGACTATCAACCCTATCCCTAAACCCTCAACTCTCAACATTAAACCCTAATCTGTCAACCCTAAACCCTAATCCCTCAAACCTAAACCCTATCCCTAAACACTCAACCCTCAACACTATACCTTAAACACTAATCCCTATCCCTCAACCCTCAACCCTTAAAACTTAAACCCTATCCCTACACCCTGAACACTCAACACTATATCTTAAGCCTTAAACCCTCATCCCTAAAGCCTCAACCCTCAATCCTTAAACCTTCAACCCTAAACCCTATCCCTAATCCCTCTACCCTCGACACTCTAACCTTAACCCCTTGACCATCAACCCTCAACTATCAACATTAAACCCTAATCTGTCAACCCTAAACCCTAATCCCTCAAACCTAAACCCTATCCCTAAACCCTCAACCCTCAACACTATACCTTAAACCCTAATCCCTATCCCTCAACCCTTAACCCTTAAAACTTAAACCCTATTCCTATACCCTAAACACTCAACACTATATCTTAAGCCTTAAACCCTCATCCCTAAAGCCTCAACCCTCAATCCTTAATTCATCAACCCTAAACCCTGTCCCTAATCCCTCTACCCTCGACACTCTAACCCTAACCCCTTGACCATGAATGTTATCCCTAAACCCTCAACTCTCAACATTAAACCCTAATCCGTCAACCCTAAACCCTAATCCCTCAAACCTAAACCCTATCCCTAAACCCTCAACCCTCAACACTATACCTTAAAGCATAATCCCTATCCCTACACCCTCAACACTCGATACTATATCTTAAGCCTTAAACCCTCATCCCTAAAGCCTCAACCCTCAATCCTTAAACCTTCAACCCTAAACCCTATCCCTCATCCCTCTACCCTCGACACTCTAACCATAACCCCTTGACCATCAACCCTATCCCTCAACCCTCAACCCTCAACATTAAACCCTAAATCCTAATCCCTCAAACCTAAACCCTATCCCTAAACCCTCAACCCTCAACACTATACCTTAAACCATAATCCCTATCCCTCAACCCTTAACCCTTAAAACTTAAACCCTATCCCTACACCCTTAACACTCGACACTATATCTTAAGCCATAAACCCTCATCCCTAAAGCCTCAACCCTCAATCCTTTTACCTTCAACCCTAATCCCTTGACCATCAACCCTATCCCTAAACCCTCAACCCTCAACTCTCAACATTAAACGCTAATCCGTCAACCCTAAACCCTAATCCCTCAACCCTAAACTCTATCCCTAAACCCTCAACCCTCAACACTATACCTTAAACCCTAATCCATCAACCCTAAAACATAATCCCTCAACCCTAAACCCTATCGCTAAACCCTCAACCCTTGACACTATACCTTAAACCCTAATTCCTCAACCCTCGACACTATACCTTAAACCCTAATCCCTCAACCCTCAACCCTAATCCCTCATCCCTAAGCCCTAAATGCTATCCCTATTCCTAAACCCTCAACCCTCGACACTGTACCTTAAACCCTAATCCCTTATCCCTAAACCCTAAACCCTATACCTCAACTCTTAACCCTTAAAACTTAAACCCTAAACCCTCGACGCTCAACACTATATCATAAACCCCAATCCCTTAACCCTCAACCGTAAAGCCTCAAACCTCAATCGTTAAACCTTCAACCCTAAACCCTATCCCTAATCCCTCTACCCTCAACACTCTACTTTAACCCTAATCCCTTGACCATCAACCCTATCCCTCAACCCTCAACTCTCAACATTAAACCCTAATTCGTCAACCCTAAACCCTAATCCCTCAACCCTAAACCCTATTCCTAAACCCTCAACACTCAACACTATTCCTTAAACCCTAATCCCTCAACTCTAAACCCTAATCCCTTAACCCTAAACCATAAACCCTATCCCTAAACACTCAACCCTCAGCACTATACCTTAAACCTTAATCCCTCAACCCTAATCCCTCATCCCTAAACCCTAAATGCTATCCCTATTCCTAAACCCTCAACCCAAGACACTATACCTTAAAGCCTAATCCCTTACCCCTAAACCTTAAACCCTATCCCTCAACCCTTAACCCTTAACCCTTAAACCCTAAAACCTATCCCTAAACCCTCAACCCTATACCCTCAACAATATACTTAAGCTCTAATCCCTCAATCATCAACCCTATACCTTAAACCCTGAAGCCTACACCCTCAAACCCTCATCCCTAGACCATATAACCTCACCCTTATATCCTAAACCTTGAATATTGTGCCTCAACCCTATACTTAAATTAAACCTAAACCATATGTGCTCTCAACCCAAGTCACCCTATGTCTTATATACCCTCAATCCATTTTGTAAACCCTAAACCCAATATCCTAAACCCTAATCCTCGTGTCTTACATACTTAATCTTATACACTCAACAACCTGAATATTAGCCCTCAACTATAACCCTCTAGCCTCTACCTATTACTTAAGCCCTAATCCCTCAACCCTCAAAACTATACAAGCTCAGGTCCTTATATACACTAAACCCAAAACACTTACATACATACATACATACATACATACATGCATACATACAAACATACATACATACATACAAACATGCATACATACAAGCATGCATACATGTACATACATACAAGCATGCATACATGCACATACATACAAGCATGCATACATGTACATGTATACATACCTACAATCATAGATATAAACATCCATGAAACATACTTATGAAACTTGAACATAACTCAATCAAAGGAAGACATAACGCGAGCGCATTATAATGTGCTAGCGTTATGTCGAACTGGGAAAACACCAGCAAACATGCAAAAAAGGAAAAAAGCACAACATAACGTGAGCGCGTTATAATGCGCTCGCATTATATTGTGCTTTGGGAATCCCAAGCCTTAGGCTTAGGATTTGCTTTGGATTGCCTTTTCAACATCCAAAGACGTGTTTTTGCAAATTCTACAAGATTTCACATAATTTTGTTCGTGCTAACCCTCAGATTTGCATGTGTTTCAAGGTCGAACAAATCGAACACCTGGGTAATGTTCGGCTTTCTCTTAGCTATTTAACGATGTAATTTTTTTTACATTTTGACAATGTTAAGACTTTCATCTTTAATTTCTTTTATTTGTGTGTCTAGTTTTGGGCAAAAACCATTGTTTGGTCTTTTTTTCATTGTAAATTAACCATTAATTGAAATTTCAAAAAAATTACATATTTAGAGACTAGACTCCATTCTACACATATTAAAAAAAATGATTTTCAATTAGTTTTCAAATTTTATAGGGGTAGCACGGCTAAAATTCTATTTTTAGGATGTGTCCACTTTAAAAATTAGTAAAAAATCAAATATTCATCAAAAAATTATCAAAAAAATCATGCATAAACTACATGTTGTTAGCTAATTTCTCACTGAAGCGATTTTAAAAATACCAAAAAAAAATTAACCTTTTGAGGGAGCCACAAAACATGCTATGTTATGTTTTTTTGACAGAAACAACACTAATTTTTGTGGCTTCCTCTTTTGAACCCCTTAATCTATACCATTTTAAAAAAAAATAGTAGTTTAGAAAGTAGACTCAGAGCACTACGAACATTATTTTGGTTGCATCTCCAAATTTTGAGTGTAACTATGCTCAATTTCTCATCCAAGGCTAGCATTTCCTAATTTCAGGAAAAAAAAAAAAAAGAGAGACCACTTAAGACCCCTTTTTGCCCCCCCATCTTCTTGCACTTACCCTAAAGATTAAAGTCACCTTGTGAGGAAGAGGATCAAACCCTCTTGAAAAATTATCAATCAAACTAATCTGCACACTTGTCTCCTTATTCTTATGCCTAGTTATCACATTTCGGATCACTGTACCATTATCCTTTGCTATCATTGTTTGTCCTGTGATGTTACTAGTTTTGCTATTCTTTGGACCACTGTATCTTTACTCTTTAAAGCCACCCTTTATCCTTATCTCTGCTCAACCAGTTGACACTAATGACAACACCAGGCTAACATGTTGACATCAATGACATCACTAATTGCAACAACTGCACATACTTGCAGCAATCTATTGATGGGAAGAATAGGACTGAGGATGTCCTCTATGTCAAAGGGCTAAAAAACAATCTTCTTAGTGTCAATTAGATGTGCAGCAAAGGGTATAATCTCACTTTTCATACCAAAGGTTGTGAGATCAGGAAAGCAAGATCTAGAAAATTAGTGGTAGAAGGTATCAAGACATATGGTGATATTTATCACCTAAAGGAGGTAAATGGAAGAACATGTTTGTTGGCTTAGTACAGTGAATGTTGGCTATGGCATAAGAGAATGGGATAGAATAATTTTGATAATATGGTAAAGATCAGTTCTACTCATGCAGTGAGAGATATGTCAAAGATAGTCAAGCCTACAAATGCAGTATGTAGAGAATGTCAAATGGGAAAGCAGACAAAGACACAAAATTCAAAAGCAAGGAGTATTCTTCTTCAAAGCTATTGGAGCTAATTCACACTGATCTATGTGGCCCTACCAGAGTAAGGAGTCAACAAGGTGAGAGGTATTTCATGTTGCTTATTGATGATTATTCTAGAATGACTTGGGTTACTTTCTTAAGAGAAAAATCAGATGCCCTTGATAAATATAAAGTGTTCAAAGTTATGGTTGACAATGAAGTGGATGCCAAGATTAAATGTTTGAGGTATGATAGAGGAGGTGAGTTTACTTCAAATAAATTTGAAAAGTTTTGTGAAGATAATGGTATTAGGAGACGTCTATCAGCTCCTAGGACCCCTCAGCAAAATGGGGTAGTGGAAAGAAAGAATAGGACTATACAAGAGATGTCTAGGACAATGTTGAAAGATGCAAATCTGTTTGATATGTACTGGAAGGATGCAGTTCATACTGTTGTCTATCTAATTAATAGAGTGCAATTGAGGGTCAATAGCACTAAGACTCCTTATGAGCTATGGTATGGAAGACCTCCCACGGTCAAATACTTCAGGATCTTTGGTAGCAAATGCTATATCAGAAGAGATGAAGAAGACCTAGGAAAGTTTGATTCAAGAAGTGATGAAGGAATATTTCTTGGCTACTCAACCAAAAGCAAAGCCTGTAGATGCTGCAACAAAAGGTTGGGAAGATGATTGAAAGCACAAATGTCAAGGTAGATGAAGACCTGTATCAGATCTCACATGAATCAGAGGACTCTAAATATAATATATTTCCATGCATTTTAGATGAAGAAGAGGAAGTGAAAGAAGAAAAGGAACTAGAACAAGAACCAGAGAAGATGCCTAAGACTTTAGCAAAGTATGTTTAGAATAATCACTCAGAAGATCAGATCATTGGAGACAAGAATAAGGGTGCGCTGACTAAGAGAAGTTTTACAAAAGTATGTGAGCAAGTGAACTTGTGTTTGTTATCAAAAGTGGAACCCAAAAACTTTGATGATGCCAACAAGGATGTTGGAAGGATAAAAGCCATGGAAGAAGAATTAGATTAGATTGAGAAAATTTAGACATGGAAATTGGTTCCCAGACCAGCAAACAAGAATGTTATAAGAACAAAATGGGTGTTCTAGAACAAACTAAATGAAGCAGGTGAAGTTGTAAGGAATAAGGCAAGACTGGAAAGCAAAGGATACACATAAGTAGAAGGTATTGATTTTGAAGAGACTTATGCTCTGATAGTAAGGATGGAGGCAATTAGAATGTTCCTTGCTCTTGTTTCTCATTAAAACTTCAAGGTATATCAGATGGATGTTAAGTCAACATTTTTGAATGGTGACCTAGAGAAGCGGTTTATATTGAACAACCAGATGGTTTCTAGATTTTAGAAGATTCAAATATGGTGTGTAGACTCAAGAAGGATTTGTATGGTCTTAAGCAAGCACCTAGAACCCGGTATACTAGATTGGACAAGTACTTACTTCAGCAGGGCTTCAAGAAAGGTATTACATATAGCAATCTTTATATCAAGGAAGAAGGAGACATGATATTGATAGTTGCAGTATATGTTGATGACATTATCTTTGGTGGAGATGATGATATGTGTAAAAGGTTTGCAGAGGAGATGCAAAAAATTTTTGAGATGTCTATGATTGGTGAAATGTCTTTCTTCCTTGGACTTCAAATTTCTCATCTAGATGGTGGTATCTTTATTTCTCAAGCTAAGTATGTCAAAGAGTTGTTGAAGAAGTTTGGTATGGAGGATTCAAAACCAGTAAGTACTCCCATGGTCACTAGATGTCACTTGAGCAAAGATGATGAGTTTCCAGAGGTGGATCAGACTGTCTATAGGTCTAAGATTGGAGCATTGTTGTACTTGACTGCTTCCATACCTGATATTATGCATGTAGTATATGCGGTTGCCAGATATCAAGCCAATCCAAAGCAAACACATGAGAAGGCAGTGAAAAGGATATTTAGATACTTGAAAGGAACTCCAGACTATGGCCTATGGTATCCAAGAGGTAATAATTTGAGTGCATACACTGATGCTGATTGGGCTAGTTGTGTTGATGATAGAAGAAGTACAAGTGGAGGTGCTTTCTTTTTAGGAAGTAGATTAGTTTTATGGAAAAGCAAGAAGCAAGATTTAATGTCCCTATCTACTACAAAGGTAGAGTACATTGCAACAACATCATGTTGTACACAAGTGTTGTGGATGAAGCAAACCCTAAAGGACATCAAAGTATTGTATGAAGAGCCTATTCCTATCTTGTGTGACAATACAAGTGCTATCAATATTTCCAAGAATCCAGTGATGCATTCTAGAACCAAGCATATAGCAATCAGGTATCACTTTTTGAGAGAGAAGATTGCATACAGGGAAGTGAAGTTGGAATATGTTCCAACTAAGGATCAAATAGAAGATATCTTCACAAAGGCTCTGGAAAAGGATACTTTTAAGGACCTCTGGTAGAGGTTAGGGGTAATTGCCCCTCCTTCTTGCTAGATGCATAATAGTGCATTTGTCCAGGGGTAGTTCATGCTATATCTTGTTCCTGCACTAATGGTGGCTACCTCTCAGGGGGAGCAAGTAGTGATTGCTAATGCTAGGGGGAGTTTGTTTGCTGCAAGAAGAAGTCGTGGCCTAAGAAAGAATCTACAGGCATGTGGTCTCTGATTAAGGCAGTGATTGCCCTTTGTCCTTGATGTCAAAGGAGGAGAGATGCAAAGATGAGTTGCCATCAATGCCAAAGGGGGAGATTGTTACACATATGGTTCTTAGAGTTGTCATTAATGTCAACACTGTCACTAGGTTGTCATTAATGTCAACACTATCATGGTGGTATGATGGTGTTCATGGTTGGATGTCATGTCCCATCCAGTAAGAGAAGAAGAGAAAGAGAAGAAGATACAGTGAGAAGAAGAGCAAGAGAAGAAAATACAGTTCATGGTTGGATGTCATATCCCATCCAACAAGAGAAGGGAGAAGATATAGTCCATATTAAGATGGGAATTAGAAGAACAAAGATGATCAAATGTGTTGTTGATGCTAATGATGGCATGTAGTATGTATGTTCCAAGTTCCATGATTATATTACCGAAAGAGTGTTTTGATGTTGATTCTTTGAAGACAGTGTCACCTCTATGAAGATGGTTTGTATAGGATAGTAGAATGCTCTGCATTCCTCTGCATTTGTAGATATGGCTATGTGGTTCTAGAATCATTTTCAGGAGGCAGTGAAGGTGATAATTCCAAGTTTTTATATCATTTGTCCTTTCGCTGTGAAAGTTGTGCATGATAGAGTATCGGCATGTGTTCTGACAGAGTAAGCTAGTGATGAAGGCCTGTTGGAATGCTTTGCATTCCTCTAGAAATGAATGATTTCCTTTGTGGTTTTGAGGAAGTGTTTATGAATTTGTATTACATGCTTCATTATAGTTTCAAGGTCTTTGGTGGTCTGCAGCTCAGTTTTTCAAATGACAACATGTTGTAGTGTGTTCCAAATGACATACTGCTCTCAGTGTTAATGATTGAAGTTGTATGGCATAATTCTTTGATGTGTGGTGACAAAGGAGTGTTTGGGGATGTTGTATGATTCATGTGGACTCATTTGGAAAAGTTTCATGAATATCTTTCTTGTTTCCAGTACCGCACAAGGTTTTCAAGTTGATATGGTTGTTATACTTCAAGTCTTCATGTGTTTTCCTTAAAGTTGTCCTATTTCCAAATGACCAGAGTGTGCAGATGTAATTCCTTGGTTTTTGAAGCTATGAAGGATGTTTTGGACCTGGTTAAGCAAGTGTTGGGGTCCGCAAGGCATGGATCTTTTGTTGGTGTAATGTGTGGTTTCACTTAGGACCTACCTTCTACACGTTTCATATTGTGTGTTGTTTGGCCGACTTGTAAATGTATTTTTCATGTTGTATCTACTCGACAAGCAATGTAATCAATGTAATATCATGTATAAATAGTGAATCAAAGTGAGTGAGGTAAGGTGTGATTGCAATGTGATTGAAAAGTTTGCAAGCAGATGAAAAGTAGAATAAATGCATTGTTGATGTGCGACTGAAGGAGAAAGAGCGAAAGTTGTTGATGTTGTCTGGATTCATCGTGAAGACATATTTGTGATAGTGATCAAGTATAGAGTGTGCCTAACTGATCAAATCTTTAGAAGAAAGTGTGAAGAGGCAAAAGTGTAATCATCAAAAGTCTGAGTTTCAATGTTAGTTTTTAGACAGTAGAAAGACTGTCATACTGTAATCTTTTGTAAGTGTGTTCTCATTTTAGGAAGCAGTAGCTTCCTTGGGAGTGATCCTAAAACAAATTCATCAGGGAGTAGAAGCTTCCTAGGGAGTGACCCTAAATCAAAGTTACTTAGGGAGTAGCAGCTTCCTTGGGGTAAAGCCCCTAAAACAAAGTTATTATTTGAGCTTCTTATATTGTGAGTTAATCCTCACCATGGTTTTTCCCTTCTAGGGTTTTCCATGTATATATGGTGTTATGTGTTGATGTGCATTGTTTTAATCTTTCATGTTCATGTTAATGTTGTGATGCTTAAGGTTTAATTCTACTCCAGATAAGTTGAAGTTGTTAGAATTGAAAATTGCTTAGATATTGATTCACCTCCCCTCTCAGTATCTTGGTGTGTTCAACAAATTGAGTGACTTAACATGTAGTGTCATCACTTTTGGGAGCTAAAAATGACAGATAGGCATGCTTGTTCCATAGCTGTGTAATTAATCTGATAGCCGACAAGGATCTTGCTGATGTAATAGATAGCCCTTTCATAGCCGATTTCATCATGTTGTGCTAGAAGTGTCCCCAGTGCAACTGAAGTTGCTGATATGTACAATAACAGGGGTTTTCTAGGGATGGGTGCCATGAGGACTGGAGGTGATGCCAAATATTCTTTGATTTGGTCAAATGCATGTTGACAATTTTGGTCCCACTTGAATTGCACATCCTTTCAAATTAAGTGAGAAAATGGTTGGCACTTATTAGTGAGTTGGGAAATGAATCTGTGGATGGCCTAGAGTTTGCCTTGGAGGCTGCATAGTTGTTTCAAAGCCTTTGGCGGTGGTATTTCTATGATGGCGGTGACTTTAGTGAGATCAATTTCAATTCCTCTATGAGAAACAATGAAGCCCAAGAGTTTTCCTGATGTTACTCCAAAGACACATTTCTTAGGATTGAGACGCAACTTATATTCCCGTAGGCACTCAAATATGTGTTGTAGCACTTCAGGATGTTCAGACCTTGTTTAAGATTTCCCAAGGAGGTCATCCACATAGTCTTCCATAATTTTGTGTAGCATGTCATGGAAAATAGTGGTCATGGCTCTTTGGTATGTTGCCTTTGCACTTTTGAGTCCAAAGGGTATTACTTGCAAGCAATAGGTGCCCCAAGGACATGTAAAAGCTATTTTATGTTGATCTTCGGGGGTGATTCTGATTTGATTATATACGGAAAAGCAATCCATTAGGGAGAGCATTTTGTGACCAACTATCAAGTCGACAATAATGTCAATGTTTGGGTGTGGGAAATCATCTTTTGGACATGCTTTGTTCAAATCTTGAAAATTTGTACAACATCTGATGCCTCCAGATTTCTTAGCAAAAGGGACTATATTGGAGACCCACTAAGGGTAATCAATAGGGCAAATTAATCCCACTTCTAACAATTTTTGTAGTTCTTCTTTAACTAGCAAGGCAAATTAAGGATGCATTTTATAGAGCTTCTATTTGATGGGCCTTGCATCTGGATGTACCACAAGATGATGAACCACTAATGAAGGATCTAATCCTGGCATGTCTGCATAGGACCAAGCGAAGATATCTGGTGCTTTCTAGAGTATAGTTGATAAATGAGGTTTTTCTTCGATGGTGAGGCCTTCTACAAGATGGTTGATCTTGGCTTGCTCCTTAGTGCCAAGGTTGATCTCATGTGTGCCTTCAATCAATATGTTTGAACATTCCTGCCATTGTGGAGGCATGGGTTGAAGGTGGAGTTCCCCATCTCCTAATGTCTCAGAGAGGTTTTCACTAGGAAATACATTTTATTTTTCTCTTTTGTGTCCAATAGTGCCTCAAAGTGGTTTTCACTAGGGCACGTTTTTCTATTTTCTATTTTTTATTTTGACTAAGGAACTCCTCTTGTTCCCCAAAATAGGCATCAACATTGAAGCAAACTTCATATTTTGATGTGTTGTGGAGTTCTAGGAATGCATTGAGAGCGTCATCATGTTGGAAATATCGAGAGGCGGTGGTCCTTGTTGGTCCCAGTTGATGAGATTGGGATAGATGAGCGGGAGATTGATGAGGGAAATGGAATTGTCAAGGAAGATACATGATAGATCAAGATCTTTGTATGAGGCTATAATGATATCCCGTGCAATGTTGTCAATAACAGGAAGAGAATCAATTGCATCTTTCAAATGTTCACAAGGATCCTTGATTTTCACAGTAGGTGGTGCATATCCTAAGCCAAAGTATTTGGAATATTTCTTTGGTGAATTTGGTTCTACCAAAATGGGATCAATAGGTCCTTGCTCATTAGTGCCAATTCCTTTTCCTTGATAAGGCATTTTTTTACATATTTGATACGGTGCAGGATATTTCTTCTTTAGGTAAGTGAGCTCAACTTCTTCCTTATCAGACTCATCATGATATAACCAATTACCTGGGAAGTCCATGATCTCTTCTTCTTCTTGGGGTATCTTTGCTGAAGTGAAAGGAATCTTATCATTTTGTTTGTGATCCTGTTCGTGAGTTTTTTCTGCAATAGGCACCCATGAGACCGAGGAGACAAAGGGAGTTGTCCCACATGGCAAGCATTATGAAGTTCATGCTCCCCACAACCTTTGTCGATGATCTTGACCTTAGACACTTGAGGGATCAAGGTAGAGTGGGAGGTAGATGGTTGAGATGAAGTGGATGGATGGGATGTGGTGTATTTGATGTGGACTCCATAAGTGTTAGGGCAATGGAATTGTCTATCATATATGACTTCCAAAGCTTTGCAAAACTCAAAGGGTTGCTGATTGGCATGGATAGTGACTTCCACACCATTATATGGGAATTTAAGGCATTGATGGTAGGTGGAGGGAATGGCTTGCATGGAATGAAACCATGGCCGACCGAGGAGGAGATTATAGGGGAGGTCAAGATCGACAACATGGCATAGAGTAGGTTGTATGATAGGACCCACCTTGATGGGAAGGAAAATGCTACCTTTATATTCTCTTTTTGTATTGTCATATGCCATGATGGAAATCACCAAGGGCTCTAGATTGTCTATTGAATACCCCAATAGTTTTATGAATTTTAATGTACATAAGTTCAAACTAGATCCATTATCGAAGAGAACATGTTTGACTTTATGTTTGATGATTTGGACTTTGATGTGCAAAGCTTTATTATGTGAGGGGTTGATGGGAGGCATGTCAGATTGGCTAAAGGTGAGGTGGTACAAGGATGATAGCTGGGCAACAAAATTTTGGAATTTCTCGGTTTGAATGTTGGTTAGGACACAAGATTCTTGGAGAGCTTTATTGAGTATATCGTGATGGATGGAGGATGTCTTGAGAAGTTCTAGGATGGAGATTTGTGTTGGCATTTTCCCTAGGTGATCTTCAGGAGGTTATACTCAGATGTTGGGCTAATGGAAGGCAAAGAAGGTCCTTTTATGGTTACCCGTCCATGTCACGTGGTGAAAACACATTGGGGGCTTTATTTTTGAGTTTAATGGTGGAGACACATGTGGAATTGAAATCAATTCTACCCACAACATTCTCATAATTATAAGGGACATTGTTGTACTGGATATGATTGGTGTTATTGTTTTGGTTGGTATTGGAAGATGAAGGTTGATTATGGTTAGGGAGGGAATCCTAGTACAGTCCTAAGCCATCATTAGGTGATGTATTGGTACTTCCTTCTAGTTGGATTTCTTTGCAGTCAACAAGGTCTTGGACGTAGTTCTTGAGTTTCATGCATTTGGCTGTGGAATGTCCTTTACGATGCTAGTCACAATATTCATTTTCTTTGTACCTGTTGGTCATTTTTCTTGCAACCTTCAATCCTAAGGATAAACACATTGTCCAAACCAAGGGATCAGGAATTTAGGACAAGGAATCTGCACTATCAACAGATTAAAGACAAGAAAAAGCTAATTAACAAGGCTATAAACATAACCTTCTTCTCTTTGAGCTCCACGGGACTTAATCGGGTGTACCTATTTTGGGCCTAGATATATGATAAAACTTGCACTAGATAACTCACTATAGGCCGTTAAAATGTGGATAGTTCTTAGACAAATGAATAAGGGGTGTTTACACAATTACTCATCTCTAGGCATGATCCCTTTACACCTTGAATAAACATTGAGAACTGATTAAAAAGGAGTATCTTCATCTCAAATAAGAAGGGGTTAAAACTTCATTATTCCAAAGCATGACTCCTGCATCCATTAATATTCATGAAGATACAGAAAACGAGACAAAAACATGAAAGAGAGATTCATTAGCTTCTAAAGTTAGTGATTCCCCCTAGGGTTTGCATAGAAGAAACACACTAGACCAGAGCCTTACCCATTCATAGAGTCAAAATACAAATAACCCATCAAATAACAACATGAAATGCAAGATCAGTGACTTTCTAACCATTACTGCCTTACAATAATGAGGTCTCTCATGCACATGTAGGAAACATTCTTGATAATCCTAAATGAAACACATTATCCCCAATATTTGATTAAAAGCAAAATTAACTTGTTCTTTGAACAAGAGCCATTGACCAAACACTTATTGCAGCAAATGTGCAACAAAAACCACCATAATCTTTCATTATTTTGATTGAAGAAATAAAGTGTACATTCTAGGAGACATTTCTGCACGACATAGTTCAATTTAAACTACAAAATGAAATGCATGCCATTATCTGAACAGATGATTATAGTATTTGAGAACTAAAATTTAAATAACCCTAAAGCCTAAGTAGAAACCCTATACAAATATTACAAAATCCCAGACCTGGAGAAATTGGAATCCCTCAAAATGAAATAACATTTGCACTTTCTAAGAAGGAGAAGGAGATGAAAAACCCTAGATTAAACTAAGGCACGACACCTGGCTTGATCTAGCCCCTTGATTCTATAATAGAATGGCATGAGAAAAGTGTCAAAGCATCTCCAGATTTCCCTTCATCACTTGCCCTCTTTTGTCTTTATCTGTAATTCTCGTGCATAATTTCACCCAAGTGTAAAATTAAAATCCCAGTCATATCTCACCCTGTAGGTAAGAAATTTTACTTTGGGCAATTTCCCCTTTACTGGTAGTAAAAAATGCATTCAACCAGACATTTTAACATTTAGTTCACCCTACAATTAATTTATACATTCTCTCAAATAGGAAATAATTTTCAATTTCTCGTGCAACATTTTTACCTTTGTGGTAAGAACAAATTTCCAACCAAATTGTCACCTAATGAGTGAAATTTTTTACCCT
The DNA here is from genome assembly GCA_027924645.1 of Cunninghamia lanceolata. Lineage (NCBI taxonomy): Eukaryota > Viridiplantae > Streptophyta > Pinopsida > Cupressales > Cupressaceae > Cunninghamia > Cunninghamia lanceolata. The sequence continues at coordinate 4,247,608 of BSBN01000973.1, read as the reverse complement.
CAAGCCTCCACTCTCAATTTGTAATCACACATGCTCTACCTTGGCTTGAAATTTTCCTTGCCTAGGCCATTTTCTCCATGCTAAATGCATACAAATTGTTGCAAGGGTGCTTTAATGGCTGCCAAGGCATTTTTGTGAACGGTGTCCCATTTTTGCTCTAGCTAGGGACATTTTGTGGTGTTGGAGCACTTAAAACAAGTCCATGGGCATTTAAAATGTTGTTGAGTCATTTTTGACATTGATGAGGTGTTTCTCACGTTACCGGTAACACACAAATGCCCAAAACACCATTAAAATTACAGCCTCAATGTTGGAATGGCCCCAGGCAACATTTTGGGGGGTGAAAATACTTTTTACAGCCTGCAAAAGGCTTCCAAAATTATGCCCAAACCTAAAAATGTGAGGTACAACACTTTCAATGGTATTTTACAACCTCCCTGCACACCCGCACCCAAATTTTACTCTAACTTTTCCCTCATGCGAGCTAGCGGGGAAGGCAATTATTAATGAAATAAAACATTAATTCTGCTCCAAACCTTCCCGCACACCCACACTCGAATTTTGCACTAACTTTTCCTCATACGGGATGGATGGGGAAGCAAATATCAATGAAATAAAACATTGATAATTCAAATGTTTACTTTGCCATGACATTTAATTTCTAACCTCATGCCAAAAATTAAAACATTAAAATGTTTTAAAATTGGCAATGCCAAAACATTAGTACTTAAGAAAAATTGAATTTCCCCGCTAACCAAAACAAAGTAATGCCACCACAGGCACACAGGCTATTTGGAGACCACGAAAATTTGTGGGAGAGCATAATCAATTATTTAAAACATGGGTTTGTCGCCAGAACCATGAAATTCCACACTTTTTTGGGACGCTTTTCTAGCTCACTGGCAGTTGCAAACGCATTAAAAAACATGTCAAAACCCACCCGAGGACCATGAAACTAGACGAACTTACCAACATATGTCCCAAAAATGTTTCTGCCAAATGGATTTGCATGATGATGACTAGGATTCAAAAATTTAATTGCCAAAGTCAGGGCCTCAGGTAGATGTGACAGGTATCAAACTTAGCCCTTGCGGCCAATTTGAAGGCAAATAGGCACTTCAAATTTGCCAAATTTGAAGGTGCCAATAGTGGCTCATGTTTGGGGACGCATGCCCCTTGCGGGTATGGCGAGAATCTAGACTTCTCTGGGATGTAAACTAGGTTCCTACTCTATTGGACAGCTCTAAAAATTGCTCAGGTAACCATTGATCAAACTTCATTTGGTGGCCCAGGGCCCCCAAAAATGAAGAACCATAATCTTCCTCTGTCAAATACCTTGCTCTCAGATGACTGCCCCAAACCAAATCTAAAAATATTGTCAAACCTGGTTACTAACATGGATGCTTATCTTTCTCACAAAACTCTTGAACCTGCCATTATCAAAATGCTTTGTGTTCTTCTGATCTTTACAATTAGGCTCTAACTAAAGTATCTCTCCATATGTCATGCAAACAACATATTTATCTATCATACCCTACTAGACATTACAGTGATTTGCATCCACAAAGTCATTACTCTATACCAATAAAATTTTATCAAGCTGAACTGAGAACTAAAAATGCTCATAATCCATTGGATAAATGGCATTAAAAACATTAACCTCATCATTTATTGTCAGATCAAACCTAAAAAATTCATAAGTCTTATGTTTGGTGAACACATTTCTTGCTCTGGTTTGTTGAAATCATGATTCAAAATTGGGTTTGAAAATCTATCCAAATAAATATTATAAAGATCTGATGCATCAACTGAACCATGACCTAAATTATGTTCCACACTTTGCAAGCATTCATCAGATGTACCAAATAGAAAATGCTCATATTCAGGCTCACTTTTGATCTGATTCACATGACATATGTACCCACCTACATTTGGGTAATGTAACCCATCTACATCACTTGGTGCTTCAATGCTATGCAAAGGATACTCAGTTGTCTCATCAACATTTTCATCACTGTTCATATCATGATTCTCACGAGAACATACATCTTCAACCATGTCTACCATCTCACTGAATCCTTGAACCTCAAGCTGCCAGCTTGTGTCATTATCGCATGTGTCAAGCATTTTCTCTATCTCAAGAATGAGAATATAACTTGATTCATTTTGCAAACCTTCATACATCTCAACACGAAATGCTTCAAAAGAAGGAACAAACAATTCAGATTGTTCATCAATTTTTAACTCATCTAAATTTGTCATGGCAGGGTTACAATTACAACAAACTTTTTGAGTAACCTTGTCTTCCCTTTATTCAACTTGAGGATCTTAAACTCTCTCAGCATCAATATATTCAAAAACATCATAATCATTAAGAGAGCATAAAGATAAATTTTCAGCATCATTTACACTATTAATGCTTAGCATTTCTACTTCACATCTTGAAAACTCTTCACTACAAGAAGGTTGTTCCTTCTCAGGCAAATATGTGTCCCCATCATTTTCAACACATTCATTATTTGAGGAACAAAATTCCATTTTTATTTCATGAGGATAATCATAATCAACAAAGAAATGATCATATTCACTATCATCATAGCAAAGAGGCCTACCAGTACTGAAGCTATATTTAGGCTCTTCAAATTGATTACATAGACTCTTGTCCATATGACTATTAGTAAACTACACATGAGTGTCCATAAGATTTTTCCTATCAATATGATAATGTATGCAACTGCCTGTAGAAAATTGATTGATGCCACTGAATTCCTCAAAAGGATTAGAACTTGGGAAGACACCCCATAAGTTCTCTGATTCTAGCTCTCTAGATTGGTCATTTGCACACACTACATCAGCATCCCCACCCACCTGGGTTGATTCTCCATACTAAAAACCTGGGCACATTTCTATTCCCTGACTAGTAGAGCTGCAACAAGGGATAACTTCACATACCTCCTTTTGTTCACTAGACCATGCATTTGAAATATGATGACTGCAATCATTATCTACATAACCAATGAACTGACCACACATTTCATTTGCTTCACTGAGGTATGCATTTTCAACCTTTGCTCTACTCTCTTCTTCTTCATGTGACATTTCATTGCTTGACTCATATGGAGCAACAAAATCATTATCATTACAGATTGAAAACATGACAGTTTTTTCATGATCATCTCTAATCTCTTCAAAAAGAATAGTGCATTCACACACTTGGTCAAGCCTAATAGGCTTCAACTCCTTTGGCAGAGCACTTAAACCATGATTTGGATGATGTAATGGTGCACTAACTGTAGCAACAAAATTGCTACTATTCTGACAGTCATTGTTATTCTCTGATGTACACTTTTCATCTGCATAAAATATTTTAGAATGACCAACATCTCCAGACATATGTCCTTTCATCATTGAAAATTTTAAGTTGTTCTCAATATCCATAGCTATAATGAATGCTTGATGGAGTGTCACAAGATCTTTATCTCTCAATAACTCGTCTTTTTATTGAATGCACCCAAGTATATAACCAAACACATTGCATCATTTGGCCTAAAATTCTCTGGAATATCTCTTATGGTCTTTGCAAACCTCAAATTGAAAGCTGGAACTAGCTCCTCTTCATCCTTCTCAATCTGAAGAAGTTTATTGATCAATGAACTTACATTAACCCTTTCACCAAATTGATCAATAAAAGCTATTTTGAATTCATGCCATGAAGAAATATAATGCACAGGCAAGTTTGTAAACCAATCCCTTGCATTGCCTTTTAGAGATTAAACAAATAACTTCATGACAACATCTTCAAGATCTACCTCATAATCATCTGTTACATCAATGAAATCCTACAAATGATTATTTGTTGATTCAGATTTATCACCACTGAACCTTGGCAGATGCTCTCTAACCCCATCAGGAATAGAATTTGGATAGTTTTAGATACCACTAAAATCTAATGCTCTGTATCTTTCAATAGAGAAGACCCTTCTCTGAGGGTATGATTGTTGTTGCGATGCACAGTGCATTTTGACATTCAAATGTGTAGAAAGACAAAAAGAATAACAACCCACATTCAAATATGCTTTCAACAATAGCCAGTTTCCTTCACAACAACTTTATCATAGTTCTACCTCTTAACAAAACCTTAAGTCTCTCCAACAAAACCCTTAACTCACCATTATAGAATTTCATTCAACATGGGAACAACATTCTACACAAAGCATTCACAAATAACTTCTACCCATCTGATTTATTTTTCTTTGGAGATGAAACAAGAGTGAAGAACCAAATACCTGGAAATTATTGCAGACCTCACAATCTTCTTCTTATGACTAAAAAGTTTGTAAATCTATGCAATACACTTGCATAAATAGAAACAATGCATCAACAACTGATCAGGTTCATTCACAAAGTCACCACCTCTTCAAAGAGGACAAAATATTCAAGCTACTGAAAGATCCTCAAAGATCAAATACTTTTTTGAGTCCATTCCACTAGTAAAGCACCATTATTTTCACAAAATATCTAGACATGGTGCAATAATTCCTTCAAAAACTGGGTTTTCTAGTCTTCAAATTATTTGACCATTTCCAAATAGATATGCATTTGAATTTCCCCAGTAGAGTCACCATTTTGTTGGTCATTTTTCTTGCAACCTTCAATCCTAAGGTGAAACACATTGTTCAAACCAGGGGATCAGGAGTTTAGGACAAGGAATTTGCACTATCAACAGATTGAAAACAAGAAAAAGCCAATTAACAAGGCTATAAACATAACCTTTTGCTCTTTGAGCTCCACAGGACTTAGGCAGGTGCATGCAAGCCTAGATATATGATAAAACTTGCACTAGACAACTCACTACAGGTCATTAAAATATGGATAGTTCTCAAACAAATGAATAAGGGGTGTTTACATAATTACTCATCTCTAGGTATGATCCCTTTACACCTTGAACAAACATTGAGAACTAATTAAAAAGGAGTATCTTCATCTCAAATAAGAAGGGGTTAAAACTTTGTCATTCCAAAGCATGACCCCTGCATCCATTAATCTTCATGAAGATACAAAAAACTAGACAAATAAACATGAAAGGAGAGATTCATTAGATTCTAAAGTTGGTGATTCCCCCCAAAGTTTGCATAGAAGAAACACATTGGACCAGAGCCTTACCCATTCATAGAGTCAAAATACAAATAGCCCATTAGATAACAACATGAAATACAAGATCAGTGACCTTCTAACCATTACTGTCTTACAATAATGAGGCCTCTCATGGACATGCAGAAAACATTCTTAATAATCCTAAATGAAACACATTATCCCCAATATTTGATTAAAAGCAAAATTAACTTGTTCTTTGAACAAGAGCCATTGACCAAACACTTATTGCAGCAAATGTGCAACAAAAATCACCATAATCTTTCATTATTTTGATTGAAGAAACAAATTGTACATTCTAGGAGACATTTCTGCATGACATAGTTCAATTTAAACTATAAACTGAAATGCATGCCATTATCTGAACAGATGATTATAGTATTTGAGAACTAAAATTTAAAGAACCCTAAACCCTAAGTAGAAACCATATACAAAGATTACAGACTCACAGACCTGGAGAAATTGGAATCCCTCAAAATGAAACAACATTTGCACTTTATGAGAAGGCGAAGGAGATGAAAACCCCTAGATTAAACTGAGGCACGAAACCTGGCTTTATCTAGCCCCTTGATTCTATAACAGAATGGCATGAGAAAAGTGTTAGAGCATCTCCAAATTTCCCTTCATCACTTGCCCTCTTTTGTCTTCATCTATAATTCTCATGCATAATTTTACCCAAGTGGTAAAATTAAAATACTAGTCATATCTTACCCTGTAGGTAAGAAATTTTACTCTGGGCAATTTATCTTTTTACTGGTAGTAAAAAATGCATTCAACCAGACATTTTAACTTTCAGTTCACCCTGCAATTAATTTATACATTCTCTCAAACAGGAAATAATTTTTAATTTCTCATGCAACATTTTTACCTCTACGATAAAAACAAATTTCCAACCAAATTTTCACCTGATGAGTGAAAATTTTTACCCTCAAGCCTCCATTCTCAATTTGTAATCACACTTGCTCTACCTTGGCTTGAAACTTTCCTTGCCTGGGCCATTTTCTCCATGCTAAATGCATACAAACTATTGCAAGGGCGTTTGAATGGCTGCCAAGGCATTTTTGTGAATGTTGTCTCATTTTTGCTCTTGTCAGGGACATTTTGTAGTGTTAGAGCACTTAAAACAAGTCCATGGGCATTCAAAACGTTGTTGGGTCATTTTTGACATTGGTGACGCATTTTTAATGTTATTGACAATACAAAAATGCCCAAAACTCCATTAAAATTGCAGCCCCAATGTTGGAATGGCCCCGAGCAGTGTTTTGGGGGGCGAAAATACTTTTTACAGCCTGCAAAAGGCTTCCAAAATCCTGCCCAAACCTAACAACGTGAGGCACAACACTTTCAGCAATGTTTTACAACCTCCCCACACACTCGTACCCAAATTTTGTTGACTTTTCCCTCATGCGGGCTGGTGGGGAAGGCAATTATTAATGAAATAAAATATTAATTATGCTTCAAACCTTCCCGCACACCCGCACCCCCGCACCCAAATTTTGCCCTGACTTTTCCTCATGCAGGCTAGCGGGGGAAGAAAATATCAATGAAATAAAACATTGATAATTCAAATGTTTACTTTGCCATGACATTTAATTTCTAACCTCATGCCAAAAATTAAAACATTAAAATGTTTTAAAATTAGCAATGTCAAAACATTAATACTTAGGAAAAATTGAATTTCCCCGCCAACCAAAATGGAGTAATGTCACCACAGGCACATGGGTTGTCCAGAGACCATGAAAATTTGTGGGAGAGCATAATCAATTATTTAAAACATGGGTTTGTCACCAGAACCATGAAATTCCACACTTTTCTGGGACGCTTTTCTAGCCCGCTAGTAGTCGCAAACGCATTAAAAAACATGTCAAAACCCGCCCGAGGACCATGAAACTGGATGACCTTACCAACATATGTCCTAAAAATCTTTCTGCCAAATGGATTTGCATGATGATGACTAGGTTTCAAAATTTTAATCTCCAAAGTCAAGGCCTCAGGTAGATGCAACAAGTATCAAACTTAGCCCTCGCTGCCAATTTGAAGGCAAATAGGCACTTCAAATTTGCCAAATTTGAAGGTGCCAATAGTGTCTCATGTTCGGGGACGCACAGACTACATCTGTCAAACTCGATTTTGCAAAAAATACAAGCTCAAGTTATCAAATTATGTTGTGAAATTGACTTTAATGTCAAAATAAGCAACATAACGACCTAGAAACCTTATTTCCTGTCAAAAATCAAAGACCAAAACCCAACAACAAAGGTAAAACAATGATTTTAAAGGTTAACTAAGGCATAGTGTCATCTGCAAGTGCATCCTACTCCTACTCCTCTTGATAAAATCTGATAGCATAAACCTGAAAAGAAAACTCCTCACCCCTCCTCTCCTCTAGCTCCAATATATAGGAAAAGGCATCTAGGAAAACCATACATAATTTCCCAAAATTATTAGCTAAAACCATGAGCTAAGTAGTCAACAAGCAAAGAGACCTCTCGACATGTGTCCAAGAGTTACAAGAATCTTTCTAGAAGCTTCAAGACCTTTCTCATGAACTTGAGCATCCAGATTCACTAAAGGATGAAATAACAACTTCCCATGTCCAAAAAGGACACTTGTCTTCTTACACATCATCAAAGATGCTTTATTACACATCTTACAATGTCATAGATGCTTGTTGCACATCATAATGAAGGTCAAGATTCTTGGTCCACTTTTTAACTCCCTATAATTATGCTCTTACACACGTTATACAAAGGCATACACATGGCATAATGGACAAGTCATAAGTGGGATGTCCAATTTCTCAAATGAGACAAAAATAATAAATAAATATAATAAAATAATTAATCTAAACATTAGGACTTGCAAGGTGTGTGACACACCTAATCCCAATATTCTCCCACTTGTTGTATACCTTGCAAGAGAAAAAGGGAAATTCCAAAAAATCTATGAACCAAACACCAAGGTTACGATTATGATAGCCCAATTGAACTCCATTGTGCTCAGAAGCTTCACATAAGCATTTGCAACATCTTCCAAGTGACCACCATCTTGACAACAATTGTCTCATCCTCCATCCTACCCAAGCATAAAAGATAAGAACCCCAAGCCAAGATGACACACTAAATGTCACGCAGACACACCAATGTATCTAGCCTCAACCTATTATCAAAACACAAACCTAGAAGTCCAATCTCCTCCAAAACAAGATTGAGTATGCACCACATACTCCAAACTAGCTAGAACAATGATCATAGCCAATTGTTCACATCCAACTAACCCCGACCACTGATAGAACTTCTGCCTAGGACATATCCAACCCATAATGTAGCTCCCATCTCTATAAAATCCACTATCCTTATAAAGGTTACATCTCCCACGGTAACAAACACACATAAATGTGCAAAAAAATTAAGACCCTCAATACTATAGCCCAATGAAAATAGACCACCAACGGCAAATATGCCTCCTAGGACTCCCACTACATAGGAAATGTCTAATCTAATGAATCAAAGCAACATAAAGTTTACCAGTCAAGGGTGTGGCTCGTGTCATCAAAACCTATATCAAAAAACACACACAATGATCTACAAACTGCATCCAACCTACTGCAAAATAGAGCATACTCCCTCAAACAATTTTCTACTCACTCTCTCACATTTGATCTCCCCTAGCTCTCCCAAGTTCTCCACATCACAAAAGATAGAGATTAAAGAGCACAGATACTCTTGCTAAAAAATAATGAAGTGCAAGAATTGTAAATGACCACAAACATATTGATCAAAATAGCTCCACACAAACCTCAAATCAAATGCTATATAAAAATGAACCTCCAAAAGGAAACATAAGACCATAGAGAGAAAATGAAAACCATGTCATATACCATATCCTTCTACCAACACCACCAAGTGCTAAAGTTATGAAAAGTAAGATCCTCTCTTCCAAATCCCCAAACAAAAAAGCCTTACCAACATACGATAGTTAAACCCCAAGGTCAAATACAACATCACTAAATCAATAAACTAACAAGGATGTAAGCTTCTCAAATGAAGGAAGATCAAACCAACAACCATTGCCATCACTAGGGAATATGCCTAAAACCATCCCCTACACTCCTCAAAAATTATGCAAATGAGAAGTCAAAGGGAAAAAAATACACCATGCTATGTACTCATCAAGTAAGTCCTCTAGAATTGACAACCACAACTAAAGATTCATTCCATGAGAAAACAAAGTACATAAAATAGAATACATCTAAGTACTAGGTGGGCAATACTTCTTAGACAATTCTTTACCGAGTGGACCAAGAGTGGGGAATGGGATTGCTCTTCCTGAGATACACCAAGCCACATACACTCTCTCCATGAACAATCTTCTCATCGAGTCCATGTTGAACTCACGTCCAACTCTAAGTGAAATGTCCTCAGTCTTTCTACTGAAACTTCATCAAAGAATCGTCATTCTAACACATGATCCATATAAACAAGACATCTCCAGCCTCACCCGAGTCTATCAAGTATCCATGAGCACCTCATAGACCATCTCATGCCAATTAAACTCCAACCACATCATTGTAGTCTCTAAAAGCTCCTAAGGCAAAATGACCACTATACTCAATACCAAAAGATTACCTCAAATCACTGCCAAAGTTCCAACTACAGAAATATGATCTCCACATGACATCATGATTTACATCTTCCTCACAAACATAATCCTTGTTGACTACTTAGCTCATGGTTTTAGCTAATTATTTTGGGAAATTGTTTATGGTTTTCCTAGATGCCTTTGCCTATATATTGGAGCTAGAGGAGAGGAGAGGTGAGGAGTCTTCTTTGCAAGTTTATGCTGTCAGATTTCCTCAAGAGGAGCAAGATGTAGAAATGGGACATCCCACCTCTACCTTGGATACACTTGTATGCAAGTGAGAGTGAACTATGATGAACAAGCTAAAATAACTTTAACCTATTCAATTCACTACCAACTACAACCTCAAGATAAGACTAAAAGGAAATTTCAAAACAAAACAATTGCACCCATGACTATGAAATTCCTTTGATATGTCCTAGATTATATAAGAGAGAGAGAGAGAGATTGGATATCTAAATGCTCAAATTAACAGCATTTACTTGCATTCAAAAGTGTTGTTGAAAATGAAGGGGAGAGCTTCAATTTATAGAGTTTGGAATAGATGAATGGAGGGTTGAGATCAAATGTTGAAATCAATGGCTCTAATTGCTTGTTATCTCTCAAGCAAGGAGATCATGACAAATGGCAAGAGGATGTTGGGTGATGGAAAGGCTCCATGATCCACGGAAGATCCAAGGGTGAAGAATTGACTTTGGGATTAATAGAGGGTTGTGATTAATTAGGTAGATGAAGGGTATGGGGGTATTTATGAAAAGGTAAGGTTTGGATTTTGTGAGGGTTTTTAAATTATACAAGAGAGAAACTGGTGGAATTTTAAATTATAAAAGAGGACAAGTGTAATTTAAAATTGGGGGAAAAGGGCCAAGTAGATTTTTAAATTGGAGGAAATGGGACAAGGAAGATTTGTGCATGCTTTCAAAGTACCACTTGTCATGTACATGCATTCACTTTGCATGTATATTTTATGACAAGTGTAACCTATAGAAGCATGGGGGAATGTAATCCTTAATTTTTCCAAATTGATCCATGCGCACAAGATTTGGGGAAACTAATGATGATTACTAAAAGTAATCGCAAATGGATAAAATGTGGAATTAAATAAATAAGCATATTTATTTAATTTTTTGGGATGAAGGAGAACTATAGTCCTATGTAAATAGATATTTATTTAGGACTATTATAGAGGAAATAAGGTATTTAATGATTTTGAATAGAAGAAAGGGGTGGGAAAAATATCAATTAAATAATTAAATATTATTTAATTAATATATGTGTCAAATGGAGGGCAATTGATCAGTTTTACTTGATCAATTGTAATAAAGATGACGGGAAATGGTGTGACCATTTTTTGGTGTCTACAACACTATTGAAGGCATTTGATCAACTTAAGAAGAAAGTGAATGATATATGTCTACTATTCATGACTCTATTACATATAATCCTCCACATCACACACCTCTTGCAAATCTGAAGTTGTTACATATCGATTTTCCATTGGCTTTGTAGCACCTGGATTTGAATTATATCATGAAAATGGGATCTTGATGTCATTTAAAATATTTTAATGTTGCATGCCTAGATTTCACTCATGAAGATAAAGACTTAGCTAAATTATTTCCACGGACCTCTAGGGACAATGTCATTCAATGGTTCTACTCTTTGGCTCCTACTTCTATTCATTCTTTTGATGAGATAGTCATAGCTTTGTTACAACATTTTTGTCAATATGGGACCAAAATAAATGGTGATTAGTTTGATTAAATGTGCCCAAGGACATAATGATCTTATCAATGACTACCATTCATTTCCAATATTTATGTGGTAAAATGAAGCATCACCTTGATGATAATGTGTTACAATCCATCTTTCTTGAGGGACTCCTTCCTCCCATTAAAGATAATGTGTACTTGAATAAATTTTCTTCTTTTATGGACAAGTGTTCTCATGTAAATCACATTGAATTGAAATTGATTGTAATGTCCCAAAATTGGATATTTGAAACACTTGGCAAATTTTCAATAACAATGCATGAAATTAAAGAGTGCCACACAAATCATTGCAAATTTATTGATTAAATATTGAAATACTCTTCTAAATCAATTCTAGGAATGTTTTCAAACAATTATCCATAATGCTTAAAGTTGACATTTTGTCAAACAATTGGTAAGTTAACTAAAAACACATGATCCAATACTAATGACAATGCAATTAGCAAATATAACTACCAGGAATATGAAGAGCACTTAATTCATCTCCACTTTTAGCTCAAATTGTTGTGCGGTTGAAAACCATTAAACTGAAATTGTATGCAAATATGATACCTCTAGAAAATTGTTATTGTAGGTTGTAGTACTGTTGGTTAAAGTTGATGCAAACCCTCTTACTAAAATATCACTACTGTACCCTTAAATGGTTACTCAAATACCACAGAAAACTCCTTTAAATATTAATTGTTGTTGTCCCTGTAGGTTGTAGTATTGCAATATTAAACTACTGCAGCACTTTAAACAATGTTGAGTCACCAAAATAATGCAACTCCTTTCATATATTCAAAAACATCTTTCCTTAGTGTACAATTAACAAGAAATAAAGATTAGTCTTTAATCTTTCATACCCCAAAGATGATTTTGTCTTTTATGAAGAGTTTTAGGAGTGTACGACAACTCCAAAACTTAACTCAACAATGTAAAACAAATATGTAGCAGACCTAGACAAGGATGGTAGACTTTGTCTCCTTAAAGGTAACATTTTCTTATCTTATTCAACACCTTAAAAAAAGTAAGAAAACTCCCTTTCAAACATCCAAATAGATAAGGTATGGCTGGAAAGTCGTCAAAATCTTCATGTAAAGATGGTACGACATTCATAAGGAGGCAAGCAAAATTGTTAATAAGACAAATCAAATCTGATGTCATAATATAAAATCAAACTCCCTTATACACCTCCCTTTGAGAATGTACAACCTCATCAAATGTTAAAATCTTTACTAAAAACCTCTTTGAAAGGTGTAAACCCCATTTTCACACATACGGGTCCAAGGAAACTTCAAAAACGATGTGGTTTTCATTTCAAACTTCTTACACCCCTTTGTTTATCATGTATGGTGATCATACAATGAAATGGTTTTTAAATAAAATTTGATTTTATTCAAAAGGGTGTGATTCACCTTTTTACTCACATGTCTCTTTTTTAAGTCTTGTAAAGCATGAATTAAGGCATTCAATCCCTCCTTAATACTTGGTACGACTTAGCCAGGTATTGTCAACACTTATAAACTGAAATTGTATGCAAATATGATACCTCTAAAAAATTGTTATTGTAGGTTGTAGTACTGTTGATTAAAGCTGATGCAAACCCTCTTACTAAAATATCACTATTGTACCCTTAAATGGTTACTCAAATACCACAGAAAACTCCTTTAAATATTAATTGTTGTTGTCCCTGTAGGTTGTACTATTGCAATATTAAACTACTGTAGCACTTTAAACAATGTTGAGTCACCAAAATAATGCAACTCCTTTCATATATTCAAAAGCATCTTTCCTTAGTGTACAATCAACAAGAAATAACGATTAGTCTTTAATCTTTCATACCCCAAAGATGATTTTGTCTTTTATGAAGAGTTTTAGGAGTGTACGACAACTCCAAAACTTAACTCAACAATGTAAAACAAATATGTAGCAGACCTAGACAAGGATGGTAGACTGTCTCCTTAAAGGTAACATTTCCTTATCTTATTCAACACCTTAAAAAAAGTAAGAAAACTCCCTTTCAAACATCCAAATAGATAAGGTATGGCTGGAAAGTCATCAAAATCTTCATGTAAAGATGGTACGACATTCATAAGGAGGCAAGCAAAATTGTTAATAAGACAAATCAAATCTGATGTCATAATATAAAATCAAACTCCCTTATACACCTCCCTTTGAGAATGTACAGCCTCATCAAATGTTAAAATCTTTACTAAAAACCTCTTTGAAAGGTACGAACCCCATTTTCACACATACGGGTCCACATAAACTTCAAAAAGGATGTGGTTTTCATTTCAAACTTCTTACACCCCTTTGTTTATCATGTACGACAATCATACAATGAAATGGTTTTTAAATAAAATTTGCTTTTATTCAAAAGGGTGTGATTCACCTTTTTACTCACATGTATCTTTTTTAAGTCTTGTAAAGCATGAATTAAGGCATTCAATCCCTCCTTAATACTTGGTACGACTTACCCAGGTATTGTCAACACTTATAAATTTGTAATATGAAATTATTATATCACCACACAAAATCTCATATATATATATAGATATATAATATATATATATTATATATATTACATATATATTATATATTTATATATATATTGTATATATTATATATGTATGTATATATGCATATATGTATGTATATTCAAGAATCATCAAATTTGGAGAAATAATAATAATTGGAAAAATACCACAAACCCACACTACAATTTGAAACACACTGCGAACCCAAAAAATCTCTATAAACCCAAAAATATTGAAAAACCACAACTAAAATCTAAGTATCTAAAAATTGAAACTTCACACAAATAACATCTGGCACAAATCATTCAGCTCAAAGGAAATTCCTAAATGGAATCTCTCAAATGACTTGGAGAGTTTTTGTCCTCGAAATCTTTTTTGCCAATAGGGTTTTCATCCTAGGCAAAGAAAAGATGAACAGAGTTCGATCTTAAAACAGGTGTTTTGATTTATCAAATTCATGTAACTTGCTCCAATGCACAACTCATCCTTTTATATGCATAATGAGGGAATAAAAATATTATTTCTTTTTATTTTCACTTTTCCCTCCAATAATAAAATAAAGTGACTTTCAAAAAGTCCCTTTTTAAAATAATCACTTTTGTACCCCCACACCTAACGGCACTTTTCAAAACAACTTAAGTCACCTTTTTACGACCCTTTAAATAATTAAAGATACGTCATCTTTTAATTTATAACTCAAAGTTACTTTTTTGATAAATTAATTTCTAATTATTTAATTATTTCCAAGGTCTCAAAAAAGGGAACATTACAAGTCCTCCCTCCCCAAAATTGTTTGTCCTCAAGCAATGCTAACTCAACCTTCCAACTGAACCCTTCTTCAAATACGAGGATCCCAAATCAATCTCAAAAACTCTTTGTCATGCTTTCGCTGCACCACTCTGATACAACAAGAAACAATGAATCTGTCAAGCAATCTTCTCCAAAATATACGATTAGATCCATATAGATTCAACTCACTAAAAATGCCAATGTTAAGAGATGAAACTCAATCAATGTCAACATAAAATGAAAAAAACTATTGTTGTCCTAACTGGAAAATTGTAAATTATGTATGGAGAACAACCCCTTGTTCTTGATGTTAGATGTCTCAATAAAACATCTGGATCCCAAATTCTTATGTGAAGACAACCTTGAATGAAAGAATACAAGTGTCCTTTACTACAAGTTGTATTTTTCTCCTTCTCTTCAAACTCATGGTACTTATCATTATGACAAAAGCCTTTCCATAAACCTTTGTTAACATCAATGCTTTCATACCATAAGCTATAATCATAGAAATAATCAAATTGCTCACCAATAGTTGTTGATCTGGAAATTTTAGCAAAGTCAAACCCAATATTCTTCTCAAGAGCATGCTCATCAACATAATTTTTGTGTAAGTCAGTTTTACATGTTCCTTGAATTGGAATATCTTGCACATATGTTGAATTATCATCAACAAAATGAACCAAATGCTTATCATTAGTTGTCAATTTGAAATTTTCAACAAGCTCAAAACCAAGATTAGCACTCGGTGAAGCATTTTTCTCATGAATGAAAATTTCACTCAGATCCCATATCAATATTGAGAATTTACAATTCCCAATCCTCAATGATGTAGATGGCTCATGTTGCGCCATTCGGTTATTATCACAAGTTGTAGAACTTGAACTTAAAGTTGTCTCGGCATGCATCTGAAAAAGTGGATTAACAAAAGATGACTATGAATCCATTTCAAAAATTGGGTTATTAAAAAATTGAAAATTATTTTCATTCCCTTGTTTAGACCAATCTTCCTGTGGGCCCAACTTTGTTTTAGCAACTTTTGGTTTTTTGGAAAATGCTCTAAATCAAAATCTTCTTGAAGCCTATCAAGCTCGTCAATTACCTACTTGATTTCCTTAGCCCTTGCTTCATTCTCTTGCTCCCTGAAGTGTTCTACAGCATCAAGCTGATCTTCTGCCTCTAGGAGTTCCATTTGGGTACTTTCTAATGAGTTCTTGGTTGCTTTAAGCTCAAAGGTGATCTAATCAACCTTAATCTTCATTGTCTTAGATGCAATTAAGGCCTCACCTACAAATTTGATGGCCACATGTCTATCTTTAATCATATGCAGATATTTTGATTTAATTGTCTCCATTACACTCTTAACTGTTTGTAAATCTGTAATAGTGACAATTTTCTCAAATTGTTCTCTCTTCAAATTTTGCATTAATTCTTTAATGAGTCTCTTCGTGTTATCCAACTCTATTAGGACTTGCACTTCATTCTCTTTTGTTACTAGCAATTGTTCCTTCCTATCACCATCATGAAATCTAGAATCATGCAGTAATAGTAGACTTCTATTAGAATCAATGCAAAAATTAGCATTCTCTTCTAAAACATACATTTCCATAAAGTCATTCTTTAAATCACTTTGAAAGATTTCTTGCAGCTCTGACTCATTTTTTGAATGATCTTCATAGAATTGATCTAAGCACTTATCTTTAGGTGCTGATTTGAAATTTTCAACAAGCTTAATCTCATCATTAGTGACTACTAAGTCATTCTAGAGCCCCACCACACATGTTTCTGGAATCAAGACATTTTCTTCTTCACAAGGGTGATCTTCTTTTTCAAATTCAGGTTCTTTAACAACTTTAGAAATTTTTGATGTTGACCTCTCTTCTTCTTCACGTTCTACTGTCAAATAAGGCTTCAATTTTTCTTCACATTATTTAACAACATTTTTAACCAGCACATGTGCAGTTGGAGAAATATTTTGTTCTTGCCTCAAACCAACCAATAAAATAGATAATAATTGTTGGGAAATATCATCACTTTCATGCAGAGTCAAAGTCATAATTGTCTTCATAGAAGTTATAATATTTTATGCATGATTCTCACTGATAGTAGCAAAGAAATGTTGAAACATTGTAAGAATAAGATCTTCACAACCAAAATCTAGCATAATAACACATGATCTGATATTTGCAACAGTTTCTACAATTGTGATCCTTCTAGCAAATGAAGGATTTTTGAAATCATCTAATCCTTGAAAACTTTCAACAATTAGCCAAAATATTTTCTTCATTATGCCATCATTGTATGGAGTTTCAGGGGTCGTTATTCTTGTAATTTCATTAATGAAAGAAGTAACTATAAGTTTTACATCTTTGTCTTGGTGTCTGAACAACTCTGGCTTTACCAAAGAAGTCACTGATGGAGTCATAACATATAGCATCATTTTAGAATCTAATTGATTTACAATAATAAGCAACTCTCTACTTCTTCCAAAATTTGGAGTAGATCATCCTTTGACTGAGGCAAGTGCTCAAATTTCTTTCTCACTCTATAAAGCTTCTTTCCCAAATATTCTTCACTTAATAATGCCATGATTCATAGGCTGGAAGAATCATGACTCTGATAATCCTCTAAATGATAAATCATTGTTAAAACTCAAAACATGCTACTGCTAAAACTGACATGTATGCACTAAACACTGACACGCAACTACTGAAACTAACATACAATAGATGCAATCTACAAAATATTGTTAGCTTCCTAATAGGCTGGCAAGACCACCAGCTCTGATACCACTATAATGTCCTAAAATTAAATTTGGAACACGGTAAATTTTCAATAACAATGCATGAAATCAAAGAGTACCACCCAAATCATTGCAACTTGATTGATTAAACAATGAAATACTTTTCTAAATCAATTCTAGGAATTTTGTCAAACAATTATCCATCATGATTAAAGTTGACATTTCATCAAACAATTGGTAAGTTAAATGAAAACACATGATCCAATGATAATGGCAATGCAATCAGTAAATATAACTACCGGGAATATGAAAAGCACTTAATTCAACTCCACTATTATCTCAAATTGTTGTGCAGTTAAAAACCATTAAACTAGAATTGTATGTGTAAGGCCAACCTTTACCTTACCATATATTTTTGCTTACGATACATATGTGATGGATTTTATTATGGACATGTGGGTATTGGGGACTGTTGATCCCGTACTTAGACTTTCTTACTTCATCTTATGCTTGAGTAGATAGATGGTTTATGCTTTGTGGATGATTAGATCTCTTGTTAGATTTCATTTGATGATATGAAGTTTAGATGCTATGATTTCATTTGATGGTTATTGGTATGTGTATTGATGGTGAAATTTATGATTTATCTTACATTATGAGATCCTGATTTTATTTGTGAATGGGAATGACTTCACACACACACACACACACACACACACACACACACACACACACACACACACACACATATATGTATCAATTCATTCCCATTCACAAGTAAAATCAGGATCTCATAATGTAAGATATATATATATATATATGTTATCATGTGGTTATTATTGATGTTATATGCGATTATGCACTCATGTGTGTGATGTATTTAGTTTACTTCACTTTGGCTATTTTACCATGCGCTGTTAGTGGGTTTGTGGAAATGTGTAGGTAAATTTCCATGCCCATGGAAAATCGGAAGTCGGACAATAACCATATGTTATATCCTTGTTAAGCCGACCTAGTCCTAAATGGGACTAAGATCATTTGTGTCTAAGAATGTTGATTATGTTGTAATTGGATTTATGATATTTTGTAAGGTTTATCCCTTTTTTTATTTATCTCTTGATGTGTTGTAAAAATTGTAATGTTGAGTTTGCACAATTTTTAGTGCTAAATGTTTGAAGCCCTTTTCAAGTGATTTTATGTGTTTCCTAGTGTTATTAATGGTCAAATATTGACCCTAGGTCATATCCCTAGGGTCTAGAACCATTCTTAACATGTTTAAACTTATTTTAAACCATGTATGGTCACCAAACTTGGCCCTTGAGTCAAGTGATGAGTTTGGAAAGTGTGAAAGGTGGTTTGAAGGTCACCATCTCACTTAACCTAACCTCACCCACTTGGGTAAGGTTACCCTTGCCTCAAGTGCTTTAGAAGCTTCTTGAATATTCTCACATGTGTGAGACCTCTTCCCTGTGCTCTCACACATTTGTGAGAGCACTTGTGGGGAAGAGTGTAGCTTAGTTGAATGAGAAGGTGACAAGTGTCACCTCCTAATTCATGAGAAGCTTCCCTTGTGTGCTCACATCTCCTTATGCTCTCACACGTGTGAGAGCATTTGTGGGAGAGTGTGTATCTTTGTGGAATGGGGAGATGACAAGTGTCACCTCCTCATTCTTGTGGGGTTGTGAGGAGGGTTATGTGTATAGAGGAGAGGGTGACAAGTGTCACCTTCTCATCCATTAGGGTTTGAGAGCCTTGCCTATTTATCTTTCTCATTTAGATGAGATGATGGTTCTTTTGTTCTTTTCTTTTGGGAAATTTTATGCTTGTGGTGGGGAGGAGAGAAGGACTTGTAGATCTTGGAAGGAATTTGGGAGGACTTGTGGAAAAGCTCTTCACCAACATCCTCCATCCTTGAAGCTTGAGAGGTATTTCTCAAGGCTTCAAGCCTATTGTTTACTTGCTTTTGCTTATGTATTATGTAAGTTCATGTTTGTGATGCTTATGTTCTTTTAGTTTTGTGTTTGTGGGTTTAAAGGGTTGTTAGGTGAGCTCTCCATATGAGAGACCTCACCTTTGTCTTGGGTGAGAGAGGTGTGAACCTCCTTGGTTTCCCCTCATTGTTTTGGTATAGTTTTGTGGCCAAGGGCCTTTTATTGAAGTTTTGAGAAGTATGATCTTATGGCATGAGTGCCTTGTTTTGAGAAATGAGAAGTTATGGCAAAAGGCCAAGTGATTATGAGCTATATGAGTATATTGAGTTTTTGGGTATTATGAGTGTGGGTCTCCTTGAGTTGAGAGTAGTCCAATCTCTCACCCTTCAAACTCATTTCCAAAATGGGTTAGTTTTGTGTTTTGCCTTGGATGGGTGTTAATGTGTATTATGTGAGTATTTGCATCCTTTGTGGTTTGATCCTTGGTTATTGGAAGGCCTCCTAACTTGGGGGTGGCCTATTAGTAGGCCTAGGTTGGGAGGAGAGCTTCCCATGGGTATTGTGAACTATTTTGTGTGTTTTGTAGGTTCATTTGGTGGCTATGGAGGAGTTGGACTTGGAGAGAAATCTTGTTTATAGTGGTCTTATGTAGTTTGTAAAATTAAAAGCATTGAGATGCCCTACCCTTATTTTGGGGCCTGTAATATTTTGCCTTAGTTGAGAGTTTGAGTTCTCCTTGAGTTGGAGTCTCCCTACTACTTGTAAACTTTGCATTTATTAAATGATCAATGGCTTTAGTATATTTATCTCCTTTTTATGTTATGGATGATAATATATCACTCTCACTCTCTCTCTCTCCCTATTTTATCTCTCTTTAATTACTATGTGGTTGAGCAAAGAAGGAAAATGTATGTGTAGTGGTAGTGAAAAAAGATCATACTTCTTGTTGCTTAAGAAAAGAAATATAGTCTTATGCTTATGTTAAAAGAAAAAGAAACATATAATTGGGTTAGTTTATTTTTTTTACTTCTTGGGTTTATATATTTTAATATACTATATTGATATATTCTTGCTATATATATATAGACATATATATATATATATATAGGAAAATTAGCTCTCTATTTTATTTTATGAGCTCACTGGTTTTACATAGTGAATAAATGAAAAATACCAGTGAATTATCTCTATTACCTATATATATAAATAGCTTAATGTTTTTCAAGTTTTAAATAGTTTCCAACAAAATCAATTTAGGGTTATATCTTCATCAAAAGGAATCAAATGTTTTATTATCAGTCTAGGGTTTTAAAGCTTTAAAGTTCTTAAAAAAAAAATAGAAGTGGGACACAGGAGCCAGACGACCCCTGCGCCCACAACCTCTGTGCATTTTAAATATTGTGAGGGGGGGGGGGGGGGTTGGGGACCCCATCCCCCCCTCCACAGAGCCGTTTCCAACAAAATCAATTTAGGGCTATATCTTCATCGAAAGGCATCAAATGTTTTATTGTCAGTCTAGGGTTTTAAATCTTTAAAGTTCTTAAAAAAAATAGAAGTGGGACGCAGGGGCCAAACGACCCCTACGCCCATAACCTCTATGCATTTTAAATATTGTGAGGGGGGGGGTTTGGGGACCCCATCCCCCCTCCACAGAGCCTTTAAGGCTCTGTGGAGGGGGCGACGGAGCCCCCACCTCCTCCTTGTTTCCTTTATATTTGAGCCACAGTTGTGGCATGGCTGTTGACCATGAAAGTTGGGGCTTGACCCTCCAGTAAACTCTGCCCTACATATAGTTCGGCCCTATTTTGATGTTTGTCTCTTAAGACTCAAAATCTATTTAAATGTATATATATATATATATATATATTACTCTCTGTTGTATACCTTGTATTAAATAGATTTATGTTTAATATAATATACATATTTATATATGAGATATATATAAATGTTTATATTATATTATCATAAGTTTAGTCTTTGTGTGAAAAAAAACCAAAGAGCTTAACCAAATAGAAAACTTAGAATAAAACCTATAGGAAACTATTTTAGGAAACTTAGATCAAAACATATTGGAAGCATTGTAGAAGTCTATTAGTAAATGTAAATCTTTGTAACCTGTGCATGGAGAAAATGAAAACATAGAAAATGAACTTAGTAAGCAAAACAAAATAAATGTTAGAAAATAAAAGAGCAACCTGTAGGTGAGCATGCTAGAGAAATTTAAATAAACTTTTTAGAGACTTTCTTATTGGAGAGAAATCTTGTTTATTGTGGTCTTATGTAGGTTGTAAAATTAAAGGCATTGAGATGCCCTACCCTTATTTTGGGGCTTGTAATATTTTGCCTTAGTTGAGAGTTTGAGTTCTCCTTGAGTTGGAGTCTCCCTACTACTTGTAAAATTTGCATTTATTAAATGATCAATGGCTTTAGTATATTTATCTCCTTTTTATGTTATGGAAGATAATATACCACTCTCTCTCTCCCTATTTTATCTCTCTTTAATTACTATGTGGCTGAGCAAAGAAGGAAAATGTATGTGTAGTGGTAGTGAAAAATAAATCATACTCCTTGTTGCTTAAGAAAAGAAATATAGTCTTATGCTTATGTTAAAAGAAAAAGAAATATATAATTGGGTTAGTTTATTTTTTTTACTTCTTGGGTTGGTATATATTTTAATATACATATATTGATATATTTTTGCTTTTATATATTTAAGATTAGATATATATATATAGACATATATATATTTTTATAGGAAAATTAGCTTTGTTTTATTTTATGAGCTCACTGGTTTTACACAGTGAATAAATGAAAAATACTAGTGACTTATTTGTGTTACCTATATATATATAGCTTAATGTTTTTCAAGTTTTAAATAGTTTCCAATGAAATCAATTTAGGGTTATATCTTTATCGAAAGGCATCAAATGTTGTACTGTCGGGCTAGGGTTTTAAAGCTTTAAAGTTCTTAAAAAAAATAGAAGTGGGATGCAAGGGCCAAACGACCCCTGCGCACACGGCCTCTATGCATTTTAAATATTGTGGGGGGCCGGGGGGGGGGGGTTTGGGGACCCCATCCCCCCTCCATAGAGCCTTAAGGCTCTGTGGAGGGGGCGGCAGAGCCCCCGCCCCCTCCCCATTTCCTTTATATTTGAGCCACGGATGTGGCGTGTCATCGACCATGAAAGTTGGGGCTCGACCCTCCATTAAACTCTACCCTACATATAGTTCGGCCCTATTTTGACGTTTGTCTCTTAAGAATATATATATATATATATATATATATATATATATATATATATATATATATATATATTATCTTTCGTATTTTCTTTTACTCTCTATTGTATACCTTGTATTAAATAGATTTATGTTTAATATAATATACACATTTATATATATGAGATATATAGAAATATTTATATTATATTATCATAAGTTTAGTCTCTATGTGCAAAAAAAACCAAAGAGCTTAACCAAATAGAAAACTTAGAATAAAACCTATAGGAAACTATTTTAGGAAACTTAAATCAAAACATATTGGAAGCATTGTAGAAATCTATTAGTAAATGTAAATCTTTGTAACCTATGCATGGAGAAAATAAAAACGTAGAAAATGAACTTAGTAAGCAAAACAAAATAAATCTTAGAAAATAAAAGAGCACCCTGTAGGTGAGCATGCTAGAGAAATTTAAATAAACTTTTTAGAGACTTTCTTATTGGGAAGATACCTCCTACTTGGGGAGGTACCTTCCATCCTCTTGTCCTTCCTTGGAAACTTGCTCATCCAACTAGAATTAAAACAACTTGAGAATGAGAACAAATGAGACAATTTGGTGTTTTTATAATGTTTGTCTACGATTTGGTGCCCTAGGTTTAGAATATGGGTTAACTTAATTAACCGGTTTTGTTATGTGCAAACCCCACTTAGTGAGTTGTAGACTTTTTGTCTTTTTGTGTGTGTGTGGGTATTTATTTCTTATATTTAGTTATTTGAATTATTAGGTTGTGTACTTTATGAGATAACTAAATTATTCCCATGATGAATGTATTAAATAGACCCTTTGCAATTTTATTTACATGTTGAAAATTAAAACTATAGTGCTAGTGGTGTTGATTTATTTTATTGATTTAAATTATTGGGAAAGGGTAAATAGACTTTAATATGCATTTAAAATTTATTAATTTTGTAGGGGGATGGAGTATAGATTTTATTTTAATTTATTTTCGCAAACCTCCTATAGTTGATGAGATGGCGTTATGCTGTCGAAATCACTATAGGATTTATTTCGTTTTGACCCGTTATGCTGCCAAAATTTATCTAGATTTAAATGAGTTAATTGTTTATTATTAGTTCAATTAATTTATCCCTTTTTGCATTAAATGTTAGATTATTGTATAGGTTAGAATTTTGTTATTATATTATTAAAATGTTTAGATCCTTAGGTCTTTAGTGGACCTAAGGTTAGATTTTGATTTATATCATAATCGACTCACTTCATTTTAGTAACCCTAGGGTTAGAATTTGGAACGGAATCTAACCCTCTTAGTGTCACTCCTTGCGACATACACCCCCCTTAGTGGCTTACGTTTCGTAGGGATGGTGAAGTGTGTGTCGCATCATCTCGTTGTGATTGACCTTCCCGCCTTCGAGTGATGCACATGACGTTAGTTGTAGATACAACTAAGTTGTGTGCATGTGTCACCAAGTGCGCATGTTGCGCACGAGGGGGTTTGTAGAGTCAAGTGGGAAAAATTTTGGTAATTCATGTCATGACCACATGGAAAATGTGGACATGACATGTGGTTATCATGTCATAACCACATGGTGAACATGGGCATGACATTTGGTATTAGAGCCCAAGTTTAAACACTGGACATTGAGGGCACATTATTTATTCTGCAATTTTGTTTTAATTTTAGGCACCTTGTTCTTGTAGGATGCCACCTAGAGAGAGGAGAGGGCACTCTCGTGCCAGTGGGTTTGGAGGAGCAAGTATACTGGATTCAGTACCACCTGAGGGTGAGATTCCCGTGACACCTGACATTAGCCCATAGATTCTTTAGGCTTTACAGGCAGTATTAGCGAGATTGCCACTGGTCGTGAACGAGCCTCGTATAGAGATTCCAGACACTATTGCCGAGGATGGTGTATCAGCTCACTGAGAGCATAACAGGAGCCCGCCGTACCATGAGGAGCGCGAGGTAGGGGTTGGGGTGGAGCTGATCCATCATGACCCTTATGGTTATGGATAGCGAGAGGAGGTTAATGCACCCATTTGAGGACACCAAGACCACGGAGACCCTATCAGAGATTTGCTTAGGATGAATCCCCCTATCTTTGTGGGTACTTTAGAGGGAGCTGAGGCTGAGGCCTGGCTTATCAGTCTTGATTGGTGCTTTGCATTGCATCCCTATGGGAGCAATATGAAGGTACGTGTCGCAATACATTTGCTTTATGACACTGCAATGACATGGTGGTGCACGAAGGAGCACAAACACCGCCTATCTTTGGACACACTTTTGAGGGACACTTTTCTGGAGTGCTATAATGTATCCTATCTCTCAGAGCACTATAGGCAATGCTGCATAGATGAGTTTCATGACCTGCTACAGTAAGGTTCCATAGTTGCACAATATGAGTGCAAGTTTGTGGAATTGTCTTGTTATGACAAGTATCTTCAGGATGAGAAGCTTCTTGTTAGTCATTTCATTAGAGGCATAAATCCTAGCATAGCAGGACCGGTTCTCATGGCTGACCCACGGACTATTAGTGAGGCTGTCGAGAAGGCGCTTATTGCAGAGGAGGTACATGGATGGGGCCATGGGTCATGTCCGCAGTTTTAGGACCACAGTCATCAGCAGGACCAAGGTTTCCATAGACCTCAACCACCTCATAGGGGTGGTTTTAAATCCACATCTTTACCTCCTAGACCTCCACAACAGCAACAGTAGTATCAGTAGAGGTCATGGCCACAGCAGAGGGCATAGGGTGTTCCTAATCAAGGATGGCAGTCATAGGGTCTGTGGAGAGACCAGCATCAGCAGGCACCAGCTGCAGGACCAGCTAGGTCCCAGCAGTCCTTTAGAGGATCCTAGGGTAGTACAGGACAACCTAGAGCACAACAGTCCAGTCAGACTCAGTCAGTACATGTTCAGACTCAAGGACCTTGTTATGTATGCAATGGCATAGGGCACTTGGCTAGAGAGTGCCCATAGGGATTTACAGCTAGAGGTCAGCGCGCTAGCAGTTCCGAGTAGACAATTGGAGATGTGGGTTAATCTCACCAAGTATTTGCAGTGGTTGATAACCACCAAGCTGACTTTCAGGCTTCCATGATAGAGACTCCAGGTACTATTGGGGTTGTTCCCATTACTATTTTGTTTGACTCAAGAGCTATAGACCCCTTTATTTCTCCATCATTAGTGGAGCGTTGCAGGTTGGTGGCCTCTAGGCAGGACGTTAAGTGGGAGGTCGAGTTAGCTACAGGGGCCAGGATGGTTGTAGATTCAGTGGTCATAGATTTGAGATAGCACTTGGTGTCTTCACGCCAGTTGTGGACCTTAGGTTCATACCCTTAGGGTCTCACAGTGTGGTGTTAGGCATGGATTGGCTTGCGGCTCATAGGGCTAAGCTATATTGTCACCGAAAAGTGATAGGTTGCCTCGATGATCATAGCACAATAACAGAGATAGTGAGCATTCAGAAGCCCACCGTAGTTCGCATGATATCCACTAAACAGCTTAAGCATTGTATGCGGAAGGGTTGTCAGTTGTTTGCGATCACAGTCAGTAACAGATTAGAGGATGAGTCAGAGGCTTCACTTAATGATCACCCCATCCTTAGGGAGTTCACGAATGTCTTTCCACTGGAGCTTCCAAGGATTCCACCTCATAGAGGTAGATTTTCATATAGACCTTGTACCAGGTGTCGAGCTAGTGTCTCGTGCACCTTACAGGATGACCACACATGAGCTCATGGAGCTCAAGATTCAACTAGAGGAGTTGCTAGTGAAGGGGCACATCCAACATAGTGTCTCACCTTGGGGTGCACCAGTCATCTTCATGAAGAAGAAGGATGAGTCTCTTCAGCTTTGTATGGATTATAGGCAGCTGAATAAGGTGACGATGAAGAACCATTATCCTTTGCCTAGGATCGACAACTTGTTTGACCAGATGCAAGGAGCTAAAGTGTTCTCTAAGATTGACCTAAAGTCTGGATACCATCAGTTACGCATTACAAAGGCGGATGTCCATAAGACCGCATTTCAGACTCTACGGTCACTATGAGTTCACCGTGGTGCCCTTCGGTTTGACGAATGCCACTGCAGTATTCATGAGTCTCATGAATGGGGTGTTTCGCACATTCCTTGACCGGTTCATGATCATATTCCTTGATGATATATTGATTTATTCATGGATTGAGGAAGAGCATGAGGAGCACTTGTGCCAGGTTCTACGGTGTTTGAGAGAGCAGCAACTTTATGGCAACCTGACGAAGTGTGTCTTCTTTCAATTAGAGGTTCAGTATTTGGGGCACATTCTATTTGGTGATGGCATCTTAGTAGATCCATCAAAGATTAGAGCTATCAGGGATTAGCCAATGCCTACCAGCGTCACAGAGGTTAGGAGCTTCATGGGGCTAGAACGGTATTATCACAAATTTGTAGAGGGATTTTCTAGGAAAACACACCCTATCACTTCCCTTCACCAGAAAGGGAAGAGCTTCACATGGACATAGCAGTGTGAGAGTGCCTTTGGGGTCCTCAAGGAGCATCTCACTAGTGCTCCTATCTTAGCAGTACCTGATCCAGCCATAGACTTCGTGGTATGCACGGATGCGTCATTAGAGGGTTTAGGAGTACTGCTGATGCAGGATGGTCGAGCAATCGCGTATGAGTCACAAAAGCTCAAGACCCATGAACTGAACTACGCGACACATGATTTGGAGCTAGCAGCGATAGTTCATGCTCTTGTTCAATGGAGACACTTCCTCTTAGGATGTCGTTTCGAGTTACACTCTAACCATCATAGTCTACAGTATATCTTCACACAGTTGAATCTAAATGCCTGCCAACAGTGTTGGATGGAGTTCCTTTGTGAGTATGACTTTGATGTGCATTACATCAAAGGGAAGGAGAATGTGGTTGTCGATGCCTTGAGTTGAAGGCGCCATGAGATCTTGACCTTGACTTTGAGTGTAGACTTGAGAGGGTGCATATTGCAGCATCAACCAGAGGACGAGTGGTTTCTTGAGGTGCAGCAGGAGATCTAGTCATAGAGAGCCCTTAAGGAAAAGTTTGTAGGGTATTCTCTTGAGGCAGATGGCCTCCTATGACATCGGCATCACATCTATGTTCCCCTTGTAGGTGATCTTTGATCATTGGTTTTATCAAAGGCTCACAAAGCACCATATGCAGCACATCCGAGGGTGAAGAAGATGCATGCTAATTTGAGACATGTGTACCATTGGGTAGGGATGAGACATGATATTATAGAGTTTGTTGCTCGTTGCCTTGAGTGCCAGAGGGTGAAGGTCGAGCATCAGCATCCAGCAGGACTACTTTACCCTCACGAGATACCAGAGTGGAAATGGGATACCATTTCCATGGACTTCATTGTTGGTCTACCTTTATCTTCTCATCGCCATGATGCCATCATGGTGACAATTGACAAGTTGACCAAGGTAGCACACTTTTCACCAGTATGCACGACATACAATGCACCAACAGTGGCGAGGGTCTTCTTGAATGACATTGTGAAACTTCATGGGGCTCCTCATCGCATCATATCTAACAGAGATTCAATGTTCACATCAACTTTTTAGAGAGCATTACAGCAGGCGTTGGGCACTCAGCTCAACTTTAGTTTGCAATATCACCCTAAGATAGATGGGTAGACTGAGAGGTGAATCATTTGTTAGAGGACATGCTTCGCATGTATGTTATGGATCACCAGTCTAGATGGGAGGACTACCTATATCTAGTTGAGTTTGCCTACAATAATGGGCATCACAGCTCATTAGGTATGCCTCCCTATCAAGCCTTGTATGGTAGGCCTTATAGGACTCCTTTGAGTTGGGACTGTATTGAGGACAAAGTGACTATTGGACTCGAGTTGGTATAGGATATGGAGCAACAGGTCACCTTGATTAGGCAGAGATTACAGGAGGCATAGGATTGCTAGAAGAAGTATGTCGATGCTAAGAGATTGGATCAAAGCTTCTCAGTTGGCGACAAGGTGTTCTTGAGAGTGTAGCTGCATAAGAGTCCAATCCATTATGGAAAGGGCTCTAAGCTTGCACCTCATTTTGTTGGACCTTTTAAGATTTTAGAGAAGATAGGACCCATAGCTTACCGTCTTGCCTTGCCACCTAGTCTGTCACGCATCCACGATGTGTTTCATATTTCTATGCTGAGGCGTTATATTTCTAACATGACACATGTTTTGGACTGGGATGCCTTATAGGTAGAGTCGGATGGGCAGTTGGCTTTGGAGCCAATTCACATCTTGGCTCATCGGACACTAGGCCTTCAAGGCCGAGAGCTAGACCAGGTCAAAGTTCAATGGGACCGTTATGATGAGGTCTTGGCTACATGGGAGGATGTTGCTAGTTTGAGGACTCTTTATCCTCACCTTTTTGCTGACTTACAAGAGGAAGTATAGTCTTAGGAGGGGAGGATGTGAGGCCTACCTTTACCTTACCATATATTTTTGCTTGCGATACATATGTGATGGATTTTATTATGGACATGTGGGTATTGGGGACTATTGATCCCGTACTTAGACTTTCTTCATCTTATGCTTGAGTAGATAGATGGTTTATGCTTTGTGGATGATTAGATCTCTTGTTAGATTTCATTTGATGATATGATGTTTAGATGTTGTGATTTCATTTGATGATTATTGGTATGTGTATTGATGGTGAAATTTATGATTTATCTTACATTATGAGATCCTAATTTTACTTGTGAATGGGAATCACTTGAGAGAATATATATATATATATATATATATATATATTGTTAGCATGTGGTTATTATTGATGTTATATGCAATTATGCGCTCATGTGTGTGATGTATGTAGTTTACTCTGCTTCGGCTAATTTACCATGTGCTATTAATGGGTTTGTGGAAGTGTGCAGGTAAATTTCCATGCCCATAGAAAATCAGAGGTCGGACAATAACCATATGTTATATCCTTGTTAAACCCACCTAGTCCTAAGTGGGACTAAGGTCATTTGTGTTTGAGAATGTTGATTATGTTGTAATTAGATTTGTGATATTTTGTAAGGTTTACCCCTTTTTTGATTTATCTCTTGATGTGTTGTAAAAATTGTAATGTTGGGTTTGCACAATTTTTAGTGCTAAATGTTTGAAGCCATTTTTAAGTGATTTTATGTGTTTCCTAGTGTTATTAATAGTCAAATATTGACCCTAAGTCATACCCCTAGGGTTTAGGACCATTCTTAACATGTTTAGACTTGTTTTAAACCATGTATGGTCACCCAAACTTGGCCCTTGAGTCAAGTGACGAGTTTGGGAAGTGTGAGAGGTGGTTGGAAGGTCACCATCTCACTTAACCTAACCTCACCCACTTGGGTAATGTTACCCTTGCCTCAAGTGCTTTAGAATCTTCTTAAAGCTTCTCACATGTGTGAGACCTCTTCCCTATGCTCTCACTTGTGGGGACGAGTGTAGCTTAGTTGAATGAGAAGGTGACAAGTGTCACCTCCTCATTCATGAGAAGGTGACAAGTGTCACCTCCTCATTCATGAGAAGCTTCCCTTGTGTGCTCACATCTCCCTATGCTCTCACACGTGTGAGAGTATTTGTGCGAGAGTGTGTATCTTTGTGGAATGGGAAGATGACAAGTGTTACCTCCTCATTTTTGTGGGGTTGTGAGGAGGGTTATGTGGATGGAGGAGAGGGTGACAAGTGTCACCTTCTCATCCATTAGGGTTTGAGAGACTTGCCTATTTATCTCTCTCAGTTAGATGAGATGAGGGTTCTTTTGTTTTTTTCTTTTGGAAAATTTTATGCTTGTGTTGGGGAGGAGAGGAGGACTTGTAGATCTTGGAACAAATTTGGGAGGACTTGTGGAAACGCTCTTCACCAACATCCTCCATCCTTGAATCTTGAGAGGTATTTCTCAAGGCTTCAATCCTATTGTTTACTTGCTTTTGCTTATATATTATTTATGTTCACATGTTTGTGATGCTTATGTTCTTTTAGTTTTGTGTTTGTGGATTTTAAAGGGTTGTTGGGTGAGCTCTCCATATGAGAGAGCTCACCTTTGTCTTGGGTGAGAGAGGTGTGAACCTCCTCAGTTTCCCCTCATTGTTTTAGTATAGTTTTGTGGCCAAGGGTATTTTATTGAAGTTTTGAGAAGTATGATCTTATAGCATGAGTGCCTTGTTTTGAGAAATGAGAAGTTATGGAAAGAGACCAAGTGATTATAAGCTTTATGAGTATATTGAGTTTTTGGGTATTATGAGTGTGGTTCTCCTTGAGTTGAGAGTAGTCCACTCTCTCACCCTTCAAACTCATTTCCAAAATGGGTTAGTTTTGTGTTTTGGCTTGGATGGGTGTTAATGCGTATGATGTGAGTGTTTGCATCCTTTGTGGTTTGATCCTTCGTTATTGGAAGGCCTCCTAACTTGGGGGTGGCCTATTAGTAGGCCTAGGTTGGGAGGAGAGCTTCCCATGGGTATTGTGAACTATTTTGTGTGTTTTTTAGGTTCATTTTGTGGCTATGGAGGAGTTGGACTTGGAGAGAAATCTTGCTTATAGTGGTCTTATGTAGTCTGTAAAATTAAAGGCATTGAGATGCCCTACCCTTATTTTGGGGCTTGTAATATTTTGCCTTAGTTGAGAGTTTGAGTTTTCCTTGAGTTGGAGTCTCCCTACTACTTGTAAACTTTGTATTTATTAAATGATCAATGGCTTTAGTATATTTATCTCATTTTTATGTTATGGAAGATAATCTCTCTCTCTCTCTCTCTCTCTCTCACATTACTATGTGGTTGAGCAAAGAAAGAAAATGTATGTGTAGTGGTAGTGAAAAATAGATCATACTCCTTGTTGCTTAAGAAAAGAAATATAGTCTTATGCTTATGTTAAAAGAAAAAGAAATATATAATTGGGTTAGTTTATTTTTTTTTACTTCTTGGGTTGGTATATATTTTAATATACATATATTGATATATTCTTGCTTTTGTATATTTAAGATTAGATCTAAAAATATATATATAAATGTCTATATATATAGATATAGATATAGATATAGATATATGGTCTATATATATATAGACATTTATATATTTTTATAGGAAAACTAGCTCTCTGTTTTATTTTATGAGCTCACTGGTTTTACACAATGAATAAATGAAAAATACTAGTGAATTATCTATGTTACCTATATATATATAGCTTAATATTTTTCAAGTTTTAAATAGTTTCCAACGAAATCAATTTAGGGTTATATCTTTATCGAAAGGCATCAAATGTTTTATTGTCGAGCTAGGGTTTTAAAGCTTTAAAGTTCTTTAAAAAAATAGAAGTGGGACGTAGGGGCTGAACGACCCCTGCACCCATGGCCTCTATGCATTTTAAATATTGTGGGGGGGGGGGGGGACCCCATCCCCCACTCCATAGAGCCTTGTGGAGGGGGCGACAGAGCCCCCGCTCCCTCCCCGTTTCCTTTATATTTGAGCCACCGCTGTGGCATGGTCGTCGACCATGAAAGTTGGGGCTCAGCCCTCCATTAAACTCTGCCCTACATACAGTTTGGCCCTATTTTGACGTTATATAATTGTATATATTTATATTCTCTTTTATATTTTCTTTTACTCTATGTTGTATACCTTGTATTAAATAGATTTATGTTTAATATAATATATATATATATATATATATATATATATATATATATATATATATATATATATATATATATAATATCATAAGTTTAGTCTCTGTGTGAAAAAAAAAAAAGCAGAGAGCTTAACCAAATAGAAAACTTAGAATAAAACCTATAGGAAACTATTTTAGGAAACTTAGATCAAAACATATTGGGAGCATTGTAGAAATCTATTAGTAAATGTAAATCTTTGTAACCTGTGCATGGAGAAAATGAAAACACAGAAAATGAACTTAGTAAGCAAAATAAATTAAATGTTAGAAAATAAAAGAGCAGCCTGTAGGTGAACATTTTAGAGAAATTTAAATAAACTTTTTAGAGACTTTCTTATTGGGAAGATACCTCCCACTTGGGGAGGTACCTTCCATCCTCTTGTCCTTCCTTGGAAACTTGCACATCCAACTAGAATTAAAACAACTTGAGAATGAGAACAAATGAGACAATTGGTGTTTTTATAATGTTTGTCTAGGGTTTGGTGCCCTAGGTTTAGAATATGGGTTAACTTAATTAACTAGTTTTGTTATGTGCAAACCCCAATTAGTGAGTTGTAGACTTTTTGTGTGTGTGTGGGTATTTATTTCTTTTATTTAGTTATTTGAATTATTGGGTTGTGTACTTTATGAGATAACTAAATTATTCCCATGATGAATATAATAAATAGACCCTTTGCAATTTTATTTACATGTTGAAAATTAAAACTATAGTGCTAGTGGTGTTGATTTATTTTTTTGATTTAAATTATTGGGAGAGGGTAAATAGACTTTAATATGCATTTAAAATTTATTAATTTTGTAAGGGGATGGAGTATAGATTTTATTTTAATTTATTTTCGTAAACCTCCTATAGTTGATGAGATGGCATTATGTTGTCGAAATCACTATAGGATTTATTTTGTTTTGACCTGTTATGTTGCCGAAATTTATCTAGATTTAAATGAGTTAACTACTTATTATTAGTTTGATTAATTTATCCCTTTTTGAATTAAATGTTAGATTATTGTATAGGTTAGAATTTTGTTATTATATTATTAAAATGTTTAGACCCTTAGGTCTTTAGTGGACCTAAGGTTAGATTTTAATTTATATTAGAATCGACTCACTTCATTTTAGTTACCCTAGGGTTAGAATCTGGAACAAAATCTAACCCTCTTAGTGTCACTCCTTGTGACACACACCCCCCTAGTGTCTTACATTTCATAGGGATGGTGAAATGTGTGTCGCATCATCTTGTTGTGATTGACCTTCCCCGCCTTCGAGCGATGCACCTGACATTAATTGTAGAGACAACTACGTTGTGTGTGTGTGTCACCGAGCTCGCATGTTGCACACGAGGGCGTTTGTAGAGTCAAGTGGGAAAATTTTTGGTAATTCGTGTCATGACCACATGGTAAATATGGACATGACGTGTGGTTATCGTGTCGTAACCACATGGCGAACGTGGGCATGCCATTTGTGAATGTGGGCATGACAGTATGTAAATATGGTACCTCTAGAAAATTGTTATTATAGGATGTTGTAGTACTACTAATTAAAGTTGATGCAAACCCTCTGACTAAAATATCATTGTTGTACCCTTAAATGGATACTCAAATACTATAGAAATCTGCTTGAAATTTTAATTGTTGTTGTCCCTGTAGGTTGTACTCTTGCAATAGTAAACTCCTACATCCCTTTAAACAATGTTGAGTCACCAAAATAATGCAACTCCTTTCATATCTTCAAAAGCATCTTTCCTTAGTGTACAATCATCAAGAAATAAATATTACTCTTTAATCTTTCATACCCCAAAGCTGATTTTATCTTTTATGAAGAGTTTTAGGAGTGTATAGCAGCTCCAAAACTTAACTCAGCAATGTAAAACAAATATGTAGTATACCTAGACAAGGATGGTAGACTTTATCTCCTTAAAGGTAACATTTTCTTCTCTTATTCAGCACCTTAAAAAAGTAAGAAAAATCCCTTTCAAACATCCAAATAGACAAGGTGTGGTTAGAAAGTCATCAAAATCTTCATGTAAAGATGATACGACATTCATAAGAAGGCAAGAAAAAATGTTAATAAGACAAATCAAATCTGATGCCATAATATAAAATCAAACTCCCTTATGCACCTCCCTTTGAGAATGTACAACCTCGTCAAATGTTAAAATCTTTACTAAAACCCACTTTGAAAGGTGTGACTCCCATTTTGACACATGTATAGGTTCAAAGAAACTTCAAAAAGGATGCAATTTTCATTTCAAACTTCTTACACCCCTTTGTTTATCATGTATGATGACCATATAATGAAATGGTTTATAAATAAAATTTGCTTTTATTCAAAAAGGTGTGATTCACCTTTTTACTCACACCTCCCTTTTTTTAAGTCTTGTAAAGCATGAATAAGGAATTCAATCCCTCCTTAATACTTGGTATGGCTTAGCCAAGTATCAACACTTATAAATTTGTAATATGAAATTATTACAGCACCATGCAAAATCTCATATATATATACATATGTATATATATATACATGTATATATATACACATATGTATATATATATACATATGTATATATATACATATGTATATATATATATACATATATATATATATATATATATATATATATATATATATATATATATATATATATATATATATATATATATATATATTCAAGAATCGTCAAATTTGGAGAAATAACAATAACTGAAAAATACCGCAAACCCACACTGCAATCTGAAACACACTACAAACTCAAAAATCTTTGTAAACCCAAAAATATTGAAAAACCACAACTGAAATCTAAATATCTAGAAATTGAAACTTCAAACAAACAACATTTGGCACAAATCATTCATCTCAAATGGAATTCTTGAATGGAATCTCTAAAATGACTAGGGGGTTTTCATCCTTAAAATCATTTTTCCTAATAGGGTTTTCATCCTAGGCAAATAAAAGATGAACAGAGTTCAATCTTAAAATAGGGGTTTTCATTTATCATATTCGTGTAACCTACTCTAATGCACAATTCCTTTTATAGGCACAATGAGGGAATAAAATATTATTTCCTTTTATTTTCACTTTTCCCTCCAATAATAAAATAAAGTGACTTTTGAAAAGTGCCTTTTTAAAATAATCACTTTTGTACCCCCGTGCCTAGCGACACTTTTGAAAGCAACTTAAGTCACCTTTTTACGACTCTTTAAATAATTAAAAATAAGTCATCTTTTGATTTATAACTCAAAGTTACTTTTTTGAAAACTTAATTTTTTATTATTTAATTATTTCCAAGTTCTTGAAAAAGGGCACATTGCATTGATTGCATCCAATGTGCTTAAGTGTCGATCATTTTCTTGTGTTTCTTCTTATCCTTCAAAGTTCTAAAAGGCTAATACTTTTTCAAGGGGTAATGATTCTAAATAGAAAAAGGACAACATAAAACATGTGGCTAATACTTCCAATGTGTCTTCTTTGAAGCCTTATAATTTTAGGAAGTTTACTATGTTACTAAAGCCCTTAGAAACCATGGTTTAAAGTTTTCTAATATCTAATTTAATTACTCTTCCACCTATTCACCCATTAGATCTAGATAGAGGGCTACCTAAGAACTACAATGAAAATGCATTTTACAACTTATATAGAATTAATGGACATCATACTCAAGGTTGCATGGCTTTGAAACATAAGGTGTAAGATTTGATTGATAATCATATGATTCATATAAAAGGTTCAATGATGGGGGCAATCATTCAATTGCTCCCCCTAATCATAATTTGAAGATTTACATGGATCCACTTCCAATTAATGCTAATACATCAATGCATCTCATTAATATGATATTTTTATTATAGCACATACACATGTTGATCGAGATTTTATGGATGGTTATTACAATTATTCTCATGCAAAATCACATATGTATGATTTTGTGTTTACGATACATTCTAGAGAGTACTTCTTCTTCTCATGATACTCCATTGATTGCATTTTCTAATGATGGTATCCCACAAAATAACTATTATGGTCTATTATATATCACTAGAAATTTTAGATGCACTTCACCTACTTAGTTTCTCATTGATCTTGCATGCTAGATTAATATATGTATTGAAGAGATTTTATTTAATAGTCATATCAAGCAACAAGATTATGCATGCTCTAGAGTATAATTGAAGATGGCTAATAGAATTTTGATTAAAACCTTACTGGCCACATCATTTTACATTTGAGAGTTGGTACTAAAGAGCTATCGATGTTATGTCATGTGATCTCATCTTTGGATATATTTAGTGTGTTACTTGGTAGACTGTGGATGGAGCAATGTAAAGTAGTCCCTTCAATTTAGCATCAATATATAAATTTCTACACGAAGGCAAAGTAGTCAAAATTAATAGAGCTCATTTTAAACCATTATTAGACCTAAGTCATTTTACATTGGACACATTTGTGAAGACACTTATGGAATTACCATGTATGCACAAGGATGATTTACAAGTTTCACTTAGAAGAGAAAATATGAGAAAGACTCAAGTAGCTACCTATGCATCCTTTCACTCTACAACTAATGAACATAAAAGACCTAAAGAACCTCAAGTTGCATATCATGTGATATATAAGCATAAAGGTCTTGATATATGCATGCCTTCCAATAACTCTTATTAAGACCAAATTGCTCATGTATCAAGGAAGAAAGAAAAGATTAAGGACATTATGTTTCAAAATCCCACATTTCATGCTAAAAGAACCACTTTTTCATAGGTACCATAAAAAAATGTTATGGTTCAACAAGTGCAAAATCTATCCATGAAGCTACCTCTAAGGAAATAAGGAAAATGGGCTTCAAAGAATACTTCTATGTTTCCACCTATTGCTAGTGTCTTCAATAGGAGCAACATTGTCTATCAAGAGGAAATTCATGTAGTTGAGGAGGAAGAACTTGATGTTACTTATTGGGATGAAGATGACCTCCTGAATGAGGATCTCTGTAATATTGTTGTTTGAGACCTATAAGATTAAAATTTGTCTACTTTGCAACTTTCACCTTATTTTTGTTTTGGTGTCAACACCCCTATTCATGTTTAGGCATCACTTTATCTATTTTCTAGTCTATATACTAATTATAGAAACATGAAACATGGATAAATAGCCTTAGAAATCTATCTATAGTCATCCCTAGGAGTTCAGGCATCTAATTCACCAAGGACACTAGCATTGGCTAACACTTGTCTATGTGTTTAATTTTTTAATTTTGACACTTGATGATCATTATAACCCTAATTCCTACCATGTTTTCAATGGTCATCTCAACTAATTTAACCTATAAACATATTTTTTCCCTCATTTTTTAGGTTAACTCTTGGATTCTCTCACAAGCTTATGTTTCTATGATCTACACTACCCTATTTCCCTCCATAATATTCACATGCCACAATAGCTTAAATGACCCTCTAGGGTTTTTCAATTTGTAGGTATCTATTTCTCTAGATATACATCATTATTGACACCATCACTAGGGTCCATACACTTAGAAATTTTCCATGTGTTATTGTTGAGGTTAACAAAAGCTAAATAGAGGACTAACCCCATTTTATTTGTTCCCAACTTCATATGGCTAGATCTCTCTTTGGAATCATCACATTCACATTGTACAAATGGGAGAAGCATTAGATAATTTTTGCAAGTGCTCTTAAAATTTGAAGGTCATTGAACACCTAAACACTAGTCCCTAGGACCTTGTTAGGCAGCAACATTAGGGTAGTCAAGAAACAATGCCCAAAAATTCAAAGTGCTTATAATTAGGCTAAAATCATTAGGAGCCTTCCCACTGACTTCCTAAACCCATTTCTAGTCTCAAATTTTATATTTTTCAAGTGTTTCTACTCCATTTATTAATTTTTTTGTAGCTAGTTCCAATTCAAGTTTCATTCCCAACTCTTTTACTTACACTATTATGTATTAAATTAGCATGTTTCAATTTTGAATCATTGTTAGCAATTTATTTTATTTCATTTGTAAGTACGATAGAAATAAAATTAGCTATCTCTATCTCTAAGAACACACTAGAAGTAGGAGCTTAATTTTATTCTTTCAAGACCTTCTATCATTTCTATGCTATATTTATATGCTTATATTAGCATTACTTTCTCTTTTCTTAAGTGTTATTACACTTGGACCTTTTCTTTGTGTCATGTTTATTGTGTTTTTCTACTCTCATTTCATCTTTATGCTTTTCTTCCCACTTGGTAGCATATTTGCCTTTTGATTCCCCTATGTTGACCCCCTATGCTTTCTTATGTGTGATGATTAGTTCATATGTTTTCTTCCTAGGTTTTCCTTTGTTTATTTGTTGGCTTCCATGCTTTCCTATCTTCCTTATGGTTTGGTTACTATATGTCCTAATGTTCCATGTTTGCCACTTATTACTCTACATGCTCCTTGTTATATACCTATGTTACATGACTCTTATCTTACCATGATTTCTTATATTCCATGCTTATGATGTCTAGCTCTTGTGTTATTTCCATGCCATGCTTCCTATGATGTTCCAAATGTTCACGCATATTTATGATATCATATTTTTATTTTCATGTCTCTCTGAAGCTCTACCTACGTGTTTATGATCCATATCATACTTATATCTTGGTTCCATATCTATGATCCTTATGATGCTTACATATTATGATCCTTATCATGTTCATGTCTCTTACATCTTATTTATGCTTACATGATTCTTATCTAGCATTTTCTATCTTTATGTTGTTTCGTGCCTTTATTGGGGGCATCATTGGGAGGAATCTTGTGTTTCTTTTATTAATCGTTCCTTCACGATTATATACTATATCCTTACATACTTATCATACAATGCCTTATCATGATTATATCATGTTCTTCTTTCCTTCAAATCTTTCCACCCTTTGTATGCAACCAATTAGAGGGGGCATATATGTTACTAATGTTCCTTTTTGTGAGTTATGATATGCAGTGGCAACCTCGTACTTATTCCCATGTATAGGGGAGATTTTAACAATCTTGTGTTTCCCTTATTACTTGTGCCTTTATTATTATATTAAATATATCCTTACATGCTTATCATATGATTATATCTTGTACCATGTTTATATGCCTTATCATGATTATATGTTTTCCTCCTCTCTACAAAACTTTTCATTCTTTGTAGGTAACAAATTTGAGGGGAAATATAAGTCACTAACATTCATTTTGGTGTGTTATGATTTGCAATGGTAGGCTTATACTCATTCTCATGTTGAGGGGAGCTTTAACAATCTTTTCTACTTGATCAGAGTCCTTTTCTACTTAGTTGGAGCTTTATCAGTTTCCATATCAGGTAGAATATCTTATTCTTCTTCTCTTTAATTTTTACTAGTTTTAAAGATGTTTCTTTTTCAAGAATTTTTTTTTAATAAGGATAAAAGTAAGAGTTTTGAAATGACCCCATTACCTTAAACAAAGTCTCAAAGATAGAACTAAAAGCACATAACAAGAACAAACAAAAGACCAAGCCTTAAAGCCAACTTAGGCCATATAGAAATAGTGAAACAATCAGCAAAAACATAGTCGGAGGTCAACCAATAATCAACAAAAAGATAGACCAAGAGACCTAGACTTACTAGACAACTTAAACATTGGGGCTTTCAACTACCTCCTTGTCCTTTTGAAGAGCTTGAATTGTTAGAAATGAAAGGCACAACTACACAAATGGAAAACTAATTCAAGTATAATTTCTGCAATCTTAACTATGTATTACCAATGGAGATTGTAACATGCAAAAGAAAATATGCAAACCCAGAAACATGCAAAATAGAAAAATGAACACAACATAGTGTTTATGTGGAGAAAACCCTTGCGGGTAAAAAAAACTCCACTAGGAAAGAGGCACAAACTTGTATTAATTTGTAAAAGATTTGTACAATACTATCACTATCCAACCCTCTCCGCCAGTCTTCAATCTGATAATATTTTGACAGCACCTGAGTACCTAAAATCTCACATACAACAACAAATACAATGGAAATTATTTATAGAGGAGTTTTCCCTCCAATTTGGGTGTCCACTTTCTCTCTCCTCCAACAACCCCACATGCAAGCATTAAAATGATGTCTACATGCAACCACCAAGTGGAAATAACTTGCCCATGCAAGGTTGGGCGCCCAGGTCCAAGAATAGCATGCAAAAGCATCTTATGACATGTCATAACCGTTATAGATACCACTAACAAAGAATCTTCCCAATATGGGCGCCTGGGTCTAATAATAGCAACCACAACTAATAATGGGTGTCGCATGCATCATACATGTATGGAATCTTATGACAACTTGCAACTACCATAAATCCACTTACACCACATTATGACAAGTTGTCATACATGCCAAAAATAGTATATTCTCCAAGGGGAATGCCTACCCTCATTTACTCATGATTTTTATATTTGCTAACAGTAAATATTACTCTGTAACTCCTGCCGGTAACTCCAAAATAACCACTGTCAATGAGACTACCTCATTCCCTTATGGGTAATTACAAAATAGCAAATAATAAATGGGATAAATACAATATTGGAATTTACAAGGTTAATGGCACCTTATTCCAACATTCTCCCACTTGACATTATACATTGTAAAACAACTCAAAGGAAAACAAATGAAATATAATCAGACACTAGAAACAAAGCCCATGGCCTCTCTGCACCACATGAATTTCTCTATGCTCACAAGCTTGGTCAATGAATCTACAACATTCTCCTGAGTGTCTATCTTCTTCGGCTCAATCTATCCATTCACGACCAACTCTCGAACAAAGTGATACTAAACATCAACATGCTTAGTCCGAGCATGATATATGAGATTCTTGGCCAAACATATAGCACTCTGGCTATCACAACCAATCTTAATGATCCTGCAATCAAATCCAATACCTATACACAATCTCCTCAACCAAACTACCTCCTTAGAGACATGAGTAGCAGCCATATACTCTGCTTCTGTGGTGGACAAAGCAACTGTGGGCTGCCTCTTACTCATCCAACTCACTACTCCTCCAAACAGAGTAAACACATAGCCACTAGTGGACCTTTGACTATCCAAGTCACCTGCCGAATCTGAATCAACAAAACCCTGTATGTCCAAAGATTTATCAACACTATTAGTACCATAGTAAACCAAACAATAATCAGAAGTACCTGCATGATATTTAAACACCCTCTTCTCATAATTCCAATGTTGTCTACCAGGGTTAGGCATAAATCTTCTTAAAACTCCCACTGTTTTGGCAATATCTGGCCTAGTACAAACCATTGCATACATCAAACTCCCTACAACACTAGCATATGGCACATTAGACATATCGTCAAGATCATCCTCAATCTTTGGACACATATCTAATGAAAGCTTAGTACCAATGGGTAAAGGAACTCTAACTGGGTTACAGTCCTGCATATTAAACCTCTGCAAAATGGTATCACATACTTACTTTGTGACAACCAAAGCTTTTTATTACATCTGTCCCTTCTGATCTCCATTCCCAGAATATACCTGACAGCTCCAAGATCCTTCATATCAAATGCACCTGAAAGTTGGGCTTTAAGCTCACTGATCATACCCTTAGTATTGTTGAACAATAACATGTCATCAACATACAATGCAATAACTAGTATAGAATCATCAATACAATGAATATAAACACAATGATCCTCCTCGCTTCTAACAAAACCCAATTTCAACACAAATAAATCAAACTTTTGATACTATATTCTGGGGGACTGTTTTAAACCATAGAGAGACCTCTTTAACCTGTAAACCCATTTTTATTTCCCATTTACCTCAAAAACTATAGGCTGTTGCATCTAAATTTCTTCCTCAAGATCTCCATGCAAGAACGTAGTCTTAACATCCACTTGCTCAATCTCCTAGTGCAATCATAAGCTACAGCAATGGATAAAATAAATCTAATAGAAGTCAATTTAGCAATAGGAGAGAACAGCTCACCAAAATCAACTCCCTCTCTCTAGGAGTACCCCTTGGCTACCAGTCTACCTTGTACTTCTCCAATGTCCTGTTTGCTCCAAACTTCTTTTTGAAGACCTACTTCAACCTATGGCCTTTCTTCCTTTGGGCAAATGAACAAGATCCTAGGTGTTACAAGAGTCTAAAGCCATCATCTCCTCCTGCATGGCTAACGGCCAAGACTCACTATCATCTAAAAGATAGCTTCCCTGTAGGATCTAGGCTCATCGTTAGTACTCAATAAACCAAATACACAACAGAAATCTGGTTGGCTATACCTGTCAACTGGATTCTGTTGTCTTGTGGATCTCCTCAAGGGTGGAGTAAGAGTCTCAACTTGTTCTTTTGCATGATCATCTGTACCAGCTTCTTCTGTAACAACAGACTCATCTTTATCAGAACTACTTAAATCTTCTTCTTCTTCACCCCCCAATCCAACATTCTATTCTTCCTGAGGTGCATCTTGCTGCTCTAACTCAAAGTGCACTCTCTTTACCTTTTCATCTTTTTCTTTTGGTTGCTCAGGTTTAGAAATAGCTCTAAGTTCCCTGAAAATAACATCTCTAGAATAGATAATCTTACAAGTTAGTGGATTCCAAAGCTTATAACCTTTCAAATTATCACCATATCCAATGAATGTACACTTTTCATTTTTTGGATCCTATTGCAAGTATGTGCCTAATCGGTGTTGTCATTGGTGTCAACCATGCTCCTATCTTGTTGTTTTCTTGTAATGAGTAAGATGATTTGTATTTACTTGTGTAAGTAATCTTGATGTTGAGGATATTGAGAAAATTAGCCTCTTCGATAGAAACAGTGAGTTGCAATGGAAACAGTGTATTACATACAGAAGAACAGTCCAGAAGAATGCTCCACATTTTTTGTAGAATGAATATCTTTGTCTACGGATTGGAAGTTATTTAGAAGTCCATCTGAAGATGCTATGTTCCGAATTTGAGCCTCCGGTATGAAGAATTGAGTGAGTTATGTTCACTAGAGTGAAAACAACTTTTTATGTATGTTTAGCAAAGATAGGGAGAAAGTGTTATGCTCCACATTCCTCCGCATTGAAGTATTTTGATCTGCAGTTCTAGAGATAAGTCTAAGATAATGTTAAGTGTCTTTAACTCCAATGATTCATGATTTAGCAGTCTGTAAGTTATCCTTTCTTTATGACAATAGCTGACAATGTTGTTCTTGTGCTCTAGTTTGAAGAATCTTCTTGACATAGTGGTTAGAGATCATGTGGTTGTTCCTAGGGATTACAATGTGCTTGTGGATGTCTCCTGATCATGTTCCTACCTTTGGATTGGTTCGCAAAGAGAAGTGTGGATCATGAAAGAAGAATGTTCTTAGAAAACCTAGTGTTAACTTCAGTCTTGGCCGACTTGGTTGTTTTCACTATTGGCGGAGATGCATTGAAGATTGTAGAAGCGTGTTGTGGCATGGAAGATTGTGTTTGAGTCCCAACTAAGTCGTGGCATGTTCATCATACTTCTCTTCATCTTTCCTTAGCTAAATTTTGTAATAGGTCTAGACCTATTTTTGTGTATGTTTTGTAATGCTAACCTTGGAGAATGTTCCAATGGTTGATGAATGTAATGCTGACCTTGATGTACATTCCAAGGTTGATGAATTGTATAAAAGCATGTAATAGAGTTGCAAAAAAGTGAGTGTGTGAATATGAATAGATAAGTGTGAAGGTGTGAAATATCATAACAGAGAAGTTATATTGTGTTTCAATGGAATTGAATCCTGGCATGGAGTAGATGCTACTTAATCAGTTCACCATTTTGGCAGTGAGCTACCCTCTAGTAGTGAGTTGTTCTTTGCAGTGAACAATTTGGGCAGTGAGCCCTGTAGGTAGTGAACCTTTATTTTTTAGTATTGTTATAACTCATATATTTATGTGGGCTAACACCCACTGTGGTTTTTCCCTTTTAGGGTTGTGTGTTTATGATTAAGCTTATGGTTTTATGCTTTCATGATTAAATCTGATTATAAGCAATTAAGTTGTTGATGGTTTGATGTTCATATGAAGCTAAGTTTTTGTGACAATTGATTCACCCCCATCTCAGTTGTCCGGTGTATTTCAACAATTGGTATCAGAGCAAGGTTCCTCGGTGGTAAGCTTAATAGCTTGAGGTAGATC
Organism: Cunninghamia lanceolata; assembly: GCA_027924645.1. Classification (NCBI taxonomy): domain Eukaryota; kingdom Viridiplantae; phylum Streptophyta; class Pinopsida; order Cupressales; family Cupressaceae; genus Cunninghamia; species Cunninghamia lanceolata. The sequence goes on along the minus strand of BSBN01000973.1, from coordinate 4,202,988 downwards.
TAGGATGTCTTACAAGAAGTAATCTTTGTAGTTTGATGGGATGAATTATGCAACTTGGAAGATTCGCATGAAAAGCCATTTACTTTGCATTGGTTATAAAGTATGGCAAGCAACACAGACTAAATATGCCATGCCTGAGAATGTTCTAACAACTAAAGATGAAGTCAAAGAATATGAGGTAAATATAAAAGCTAGAGATGCTCTGTTGAGTGCATTGACTGACTCTGATTTAATAAAGGTCATGGATTATGAGTATGCTAAAGAAGTCTGGGATAAGCTGAGTAATATGTATGAAGGAGATGATTCTGTAAAGAGTGCCAAATTGTAGGGATTAAAAGCCAAATATGAAGGTCTTAAAATGGGAGAAGATGAAAACATAACATCCTTCATGCAAAAGGTTGATGAACTTGTTATTGGAATGAAAGGTATGAGAGGAACTGTTGATGAAACTGAAGTTGTGATGAAAATTCTTTGGTCATTACCTAAATCCTATGCACACAAGGTAGCTGCAATTGAACAAATAATGACTGTGAAAAAGATCAATAAGGATCAGTTGCTTGGTAAGATTACTGCTTTTGAAATGAGAGAGTTTGGTGATGCTCTGCCAAAGGTAGAAACTACTTTCAAAGCCAGTACTTTAGAAAAGATCTCCAGAGCAAAAAAATACAAGATAGAACCTAATGATGAGCTTGATGAAATTGAAGCCAACTTTGTTGACATACTACAAAGAGGTTCTGGTAAGTTCAAAGGAAAATTACCTTTCAAATGTTTCTCATGTGGTAAAGTAGGTCCTTATGCTTCCAGATGTCTTGAAAGAATTGAAAGGAATAGAAAAAGATTTGAGAATAGGCCTAGAGCTCCAAAGAAATGCTACTATGTTAGAGATTTTGATGATGAAGGTGTGACGGATGATGAATCTGATGATGCTAGTACTAGTGCAAATGAATGCTTGTTTATTGCTATTAAAGAAGAACCTATGTCTACTAATCCTACTAGTTGTGTGAAGGAAGAAAAACCAATGGAAGAAAGTGCTTTGGTTGTTTAGGTTGAGAAAGATAAGGATGAATGGATTATTGATAGTGGATGCTCACATCACATGACCGGTGACAAAAGTAAGTTTGTAAGTTTGGAAAAATATGATGGAGGACTAGTTAGGTTTGGAGACAATGCAGCTAGTAAGATTTGTGGAAAAGGATCTATTTCATTTGATGGAAAGCATAACACTAACAATGTTCTCTATGTGAAGGGTTTAAAGCATAATCTTTTGAGTGTTTTTCAGATGTGTGACAAAGGTTATGATCTGAGATTCAAAGACAATGGATGCAAGATAATGGAAAGCTCTAGAACTGTGATTGCTATTGGTAAGAAGACCAGAGGTAACATCTATCAATTAAGAGGAACTAATGATTACTGTTTATTAGCCCAAGCAGATGAAAGTTGGTTGTGGCATAGAAGGTTGTGTCATATAAATTTTGATAATCTGGTAAAGATAAGTTCAGGATAGAGTAAGAGATCTACCAAAACTTGTGAAACCCTCCAATACTATTTGCAAGGAATGTCAGTTGGGGAAGCAGACAAGAACAAGTTTCAAGAGTAAAGAGCAATTCTCTATTGGTTTGCTGGATCTAGTTCATACAGATCTATGTGGTCCTATAAGGATAAGAAGTCTACAAGGTGACATGTACTTCATGTTGCTTATTGATAATTATTCTAGAATGACTTGGGTTACTTTTCTAAGAGACAAATTAGAAACCCTAGAGAAGTTCAAATCCTTCAAAGCAATGGTTGAAAATGAAATAGAACTAAAAATCAAATGCTTGAGGTCTAATATAGGAGGTGAGTTCACATCAAATGAATTCTACATTTTCTGTGAAGAGCAAGGAATAAAAAGACAATTGTCTGCACCTAGAACTCCTCAGCAAAATGGAGTTGTGGAAAGGAAGAACAGGACAGTTCAAGAAGCTGCTAGAACAATGATGAAGGAAGGAGGCCTACTAGAAGTCTTCTAGAAAGAAGGCATACATATTGTTGTCTACATTCAAAACATAGTTCAAGTGAAAGGTAATGGCACTAAAACCCGCTGTAAATTATGGTATGGAAGAATTCCAACAGTAAGATACTTCAAAGTCTTTGGAAGCAAATGTTATATCAGAAGAGATGAAAACCTAGGGAAATTTGATGCAAGATGTGATGAAGGAATCTTCCTTGGATACTCTACCAAGCGTAAGGCCTACCGGTGCTACAACAAAAGGTTGAAGAAGATTGTGGAGAGTGCAAATGTGAAAGTGGATGAAGGCCAAGGAAAAACATCAGTTCAGAGCGGATATGAGTCAGATGAACATGCTAATATAACTCATGAAGAAAAAGTTGAACAAGAAGACAATCAAAGTGAAGAAGAAAAGGCTCTGGAAATTGCTAAGACTTCTAGGTATGTAAGAATCAATCAATCTGAAGATCAAATTATTGGAGACAAAGAGAAAGGAGTGCTGATAAGGAAAAGAGCTGCAGAAGAACAAGTGAATTACTATCTGCCCTCTACAGTTGAACCAAAAATTGTGAATGAAGCCTGCAATGACGAAAATTGGGTTAAAGCAATGGAAGAAGAACTAATGAAGATAGAGAAGAATGAAACTTAGGAATTAGTTCCTAGACCTACTGACAAAAATATCATTGGAACCAAATGGGTCTTCAGGAATAAGCTGAATGAAAATGGAGAAGTTGTAAGGAATAAAGCAAGGCTTGTGTGCAAAGGATATTCTCAAATTAAAGGGATAGATTTTGAGGAGACTTTTTCTCCAGTAGCTTGGATTGAAGCAATCAGAATGTTTCTGGCATTTACATCTCACAAATATTTCAAATGTATCAGATGGATGTGAAGTCTACATTCCTGAATGGGGAGTTAGAAGAGGAAGTCTACATTGAGAAACTGAAAGGATTCCAACTATCAAATCAAGGTGATATGGTATGCAGGTTGAAGAAAGCATTATATGGACTCAAGCAAGCTCCTAGAGCATGGTATGCAAGGTTGGATAAGTACTTATTGCAGTTAGGATTCAATAAAGGCACTGCTGACAGTAATCTTTATTTCAAGATTAATGATGATCAAATTTTGATTGTTGAAGTCTTTGTTGATGATATCATCTTTGGTGGAAATGAAGGTATGTGTATGAAATTTTCTAGTGAAATGTAGAAAGAATTTGAGATGTCTATGTTTGGTGAGATGAATTTCTTTCTGGGTCTGCAAATCAATCAATTAGATAAAGGAATCTTCATATCTCGGTCTAAGTATGTAAAAGAGTTAAAGAAGTTTGGGATAGAAGACTCTAAACCAGTATGTACTCCCATGGTGACTGGCTGCAAATTAAGAAAAGCTAATGAATCACCCAAGACTAATTAGAAAAAAGAACAGATCCATGATTGGAGGATTGCTTTATCTAACTCAAACTAGACCTAATATTATGCATGCAATTTGTCTTGTTGCAAGATTCCAAGAGAATCACATGTGATGGTAGTAAAAAGAATCCTGAGGTATTTAAAAGGCACTCTGGATCATGGTTTATGGTATTCAAAGGATAATGATTTTACTCTCATTGCTTATATAGATGCTGATTGGGCAGGAGATGTTAATGACAGAAAAAGTACAAGTGGAGGTGCTTTCTTCTTGGGAAATAGATTGGTTTCATGGATGAGCAAGAAACAAGATTCAATCTCATTGTCAACTATAGAAGTAGAGTATATTGCAGCAGCATGCTGTTGTACTCAAGTGTTATGGATGAAGCAAACTTTGAAGGATATAAGAGTTGTTTATGAAGATCCAATTGCAATATTGTGTGACAATACAAGTGCCATATATATTTCCAAGAATCTAGTGATGCACTCAAGAACCAAGCATATATCTATAAGGTATCATTTTTTGAGGGAAAAACTGACAGAGAATGAAGCCAAGTTGGAATATGTGTCTACAAAGGATCATATTGTAGATATTTTCACTAAGCCTCTACCTAAAGATAGTTTCGAGTATCTCAGGGAAAAATTAGGGGTCATTATCCCTCCAGCTCTGAACTAGGATGCAAAGGAATGCATCAGTCTAGTGGTGCCCAAAGATTCATTCTTTGATCTGGATTGATGTTCTGAGAGCTACCTCTCAGGGGGAGTAGCTGAATGATGACAAAAGAGTTGGTTGCATAAGTTCAAATTTGATCAGAGCAACAGAGTGCAAGTATGTGCCCTTTGCCATTAATGTCAAAGGGGGGAGAAATCATGTGGAAAACTTAAAAGTAGAAAAGAAGTACAGATGTGTAAAGAGAAAGGGAGAGAATTGTGTCTTGATGGTCTTTACAGTTTTTCACATCATATGTTGCCATCAATAACAAAGGGGGAGATTGTTGCAAGTATGTGCCTAATTGGTGTTGTCATTGATGTCAATATATATGTGTTGTCATTGGTGTCAACTGTGCTCCTATCTTGTTGTTTACTTGTAATGAGTAAGATACTTTGTATTTACTTATGTAAGTAATCTTGATGTTGAGGATATTGAGAAAATTAGCCTCTCTGGTAGAAACGGTGAGTTGCAGTGAAAATAGTGTATTGCATACAGAAGAATAGTCCAAAAGAATGCTCCGCATTTTCTATAGAATGAATATCTTTGTCTGCAGATTGGAAGTTATTTAGAAGTCCATTTGAAGATGCTATGTTTTGAGTTTGAACCTTCGGTATGAAGAATTGAGTGAGTTATGTTCACCAGAGTGAAAAACAACTTTTTTTGTATATTTGGCAAAGACAGGGAGAAAGTGTTAGGCTCCGCATTCCTCCGCATTGAAGTATTTTGATCTTTAGTTCTAGAGATAAGTATGAGATAATGTTAAGTACCTTCAACTCTAATGGTTCATGATTTGGTGGTCCACAAGCTATACTTTCTTTATGACAGTAGCTGATAGTGTTCTTCTTGTGCTCCAATTTGAAGAATCTTCTTGACATAGTGGTTAGAGATCATGTGGTTGTTCCTGGTGATTACAATGTGCTTGTGGATGTCTCCTAATCATGTTCCTATCTTTGGATTGGTCCACAAAGAGAAGTGTGGATCATGAAAGAAGAATGTTCTTAGAAAACCTAGTGTTAACTTCAGTCTTGGTTGACTTGGTTGTTTTCACTATTTGCGGAGATGCATTGAAGATTGTAGAAGCATGTTGTGGCATGGAGGATTGCATTTGAGTCCCAGCTAAGGTGTGGCGTGTTCATCATACTTCTCTTCATCTTTCCTTAGCTAAATTTTGTAATAGGTCTAGACCTATTTCTGTGTATGTTTTGTAATGCCGACCTTGGAGAATGTTCCAATGGTCAACAATGAATGTAATGCCGACCTTGATGTATATTCCAAGGTTGATGAATTGTATAAAATCATGTAATAGAGTTGCGAAAAAGTGTGAGTGTGTGAATATGAAGAGATAAGTGCGAAGGTGTGAAAGAGCAAAGCAGAGAAGTTATATTGTGTTTCAATGGAACTGAATCCTGGCATGGAGTAGATGCTACTTGATCAGTTCACCATTTTGGCAGTGAGCCACCCTTTGGCAGTGAGTCATTCTTTGTAGTGAGCAATTTGGGCAGTGAGCCTCTATTTTTTGGTATTGTTATAACTCATATATTTTTGTGGGCTAACACCCACCGTGGTTTTTCCCTTTTAGGGTTTTCCACATAAAAATTTGGTGTCTACTGTGTTGGATGTGTGTTTATGATTAAGCTTATGGTTTTACGCTTTCATGATTAAATCTAATTATAAGCAATTAAGTTGTTGATGGTTTGATGTTCATATGAAGCTAAGTTTTTGTGACAATTGATTCAAGCCCCCCCCCCCTCTCAGTTGTCTGGTGTATTTCAATAGATCCAACTTAGATCACTTTTCCTTAGGCACATGAACAAAAGCCTCACAGAAAAAAACCTTAAATGTGAAATAGAAGGTTTCTTACATGTCCACACTTCATAAGGTGTCAAATCAAGAGCCTTATAAGGAGATCTGTTAATCAAGTAGCAAGTAGTACACACAACCTATGCCAAAAGTATTTATCCAATTGTGCGTCACTCAGCATATTTCTGGCCCTTTCCATGATTGTTCAGTTCATCCTTTTTGCAACACCATTCTGCTGTGGTGTATACGGAGTTGTCTTTTGTCTGAGAATACCTACATACTTGCAAAACACATCAAATTTCTTAGAGCAATATTCCCCTCCATTGTCAGATCTTAATATTTTTATCTTAAATCCTAATTGGTTTTCTACTAAGACTTTAAACGCCTTAAACTTAGTGAAAACTTCATAATTGTGTTTCATAAAATAAATCCAAGTAAATCTAGACACATCATCAATGAAGATGACAAAATAACAAGATTTTGTGATAGAATCATTATACACAGGTCCAAACACATCTGTATGAATAATTTCTAACTTCTCTTTTGCTCTATTACTTCCTAAAGGAAATGATTTATTGTTTTGTTTACCAAACACACAATGCTCACAGAAATCAAAGTGCTCATCAGAATAAGAGAAACTGTCTAACAAATCTTTATTCTTAATAGTTTTCAAAACATTATTACTAGTGTGGCCCAATCTACAGTGCCACAACATACATGTATTTTCAATACTAGCCTCAGATACATAAGAGGGATTATAAACTGTAGTGGCTTCAAGCTTGAACATGTTTCCCAATCTCTTCCCCTTCACTACCACTAAGTTCCCTCTCACCAATCTGCAACCATTCTTGTCAAAAGTCACATGCATTCCCAAATCATTCAGCTTTGAAACAGAAATCAAATTTCTAGCTAATCTAGAAACATGATAAACATTAGGGAGGGTTTTAATCCTCCCATCACTGAAACACAATAGTACCTTGGTTTTCCCAACTATCAGATATGTAGAGTTGTCCCCAAGGTACACATTACCTCCATCATATTCCTCATATGTGGAGAACCATTCCTTATGCGAGGTCATATGAAATGACCATCCTGAGTCAACCAACCAGTTTTCATTAGAAACAACATTGCATGCAGAAAGTAAAACATCTTCACCTGCATTCGAGGACTTATCTGAAGCGCTCTCCCACTATTTCTTTGGGTTCCTGCACTCCTTCTTCACATGTCCCCATTTACCATAGTTCCAACATTTAACTCTGTTCTTCTTCCCAAGAGTTTTAGACTAGCCCTTGGACTTGTCCTTAGCCTCTTTCTGATCTCCTTTTGGTCCTCTTTCCCTAGACCTTCCCCTAACATTGAGAGCATCCCCTGAACTATCTGAACTCTTCTTCCTCAATTCTTGTGACAGTAGCACTGAAACAAGTGCATTCAACTTTGGATCTACGAGGTTAGCAGTGATAGCAAGGATAACATTCTCCCAAGACTCAGGTAAAGAACAAATAAGTAAGATACATTTATCTTCGTCACTAACATCAACTTCTATTGAAGCAAGCTAACTCAACAACAAATTAAAAGATTTTAAATGCTCTACAACTGAATCACCCTCTCTCATTTTCATGGAAAACAATTTTCTTTTTAAATAGAATTTATTTACCATACTCTTGGCTTGATAGATCTCACCCAACCGATTCCACAATTTGTGTGCGGTCTCTTCTTTTGCTACATTCAATAGGACAGAGTTTGACATACACAAACTGATGGTTCCTCGTGCCTTCTTATCCAGTCTATCCCACTCATCCAGAGAGACTTCATCAGGTTTCTTCTCTTTTTGAATAGCCAACCACTGGTTTCTTTCTTCCAACAAATCCTCCATCTTTAGCTTCCACAACTGATACCCCATTCCGTTGAACTTCTCAATGTCCAAACGAGAGGTTGATGCAACGGTGGATCTAGCCATAATATCAATGCAAGATTTGCAAGACAAACATAACCAAATCTCCCACTGTAGCTACAGCTTCCACACTACCACCCAAGAGTCAAAGTTAGCCAGGATCTAATACCAAATGTTAGAAATGAAAGGCACAACTACACAAATGGAAAAGTGATTCAAGTATAATTTATGTAATCTTAACTGTGTATTACCAATGGAGATTGTAACATGCAAAAGAAAATATGCAAACCCAGAAACATGCAAAATAGAAAACTGAACACAACATAGTGTTTACATGGAGAAAACCCTTGCAGGTAAAAAAAACTCCACCAGGAAAGAGGCACAAGCTTGTGTTAATATGTAAAAGATTTGTACAATACAATCAGTATCCAACCCTCTCCACCAGTCTTCAATCTAACAATATTTTAGCAGCACCTGAGTACCTAAAATCTCACATACAACAACAAATACAATGGCAAATATTTATAGAGGAGTTTTCCCCTCCAATTTGAGCATCCACTTTCTCTCTCCTCCAACAACCCCACATGCAAACATTAAATTGGTGTCTACATGTGACCACCAAGTGGCAATAACTTGCCCATGCAAGGTTGGGTGCCCAGGTCCAATAATAACATGCAAAAGCATCTTATGATGCGTCATAACCATCATAGATACCACTAACAAAGAATCTTCCCACTATAGGCACATAGGTATAATAATAGAAACCACAACTAATAATGGGTGTCACATGCGTCATACATGCATGGAATCTTATGACAACTTGCAACTGCCATAAATCCACTTACACCACATTATGACAAGTTGTCATACATGCCAAAAATAGTAGATTCTCCAAGGGGAATGCCTACCTTCATTTACTCATGATTTTTACATTTGCCAACAGTAAATATTACTCAGTAACTCCCGTCGATAACTCTAAAATAACCACTATCAATGAGACTACCTCATTCTGTAACGCCCCCACCAAGGAACCCCAGAGGACAACACTAACTAGGTCGAAACAATGGAACAATTTTTTTAACTATAAAATGCATAACAGGGTAACTAAACCTACGTCCTCTAAGGTTCCTCAACTGTGCTACTGGCAAACAATGTTACTAGAAACATTTCATTAACAATAAAAAGAAGATCATCACATTAACTGATATTATTCATTTCCAAATATGACAACTGAAAATTGACATTAAAGATCATCTTCTAACTACTACCACATTTGATGCATTATTTTACAGTACTCATTACAAGATGAATCCATCAACAACAATTACATCGTTACAATAATCACCACGTTGCTTTGCTCAGCACATAGGAGAGAATACAACAAGATACATTAAGAAATACAATCTGGTATACAACTAGTATACATTACATGAAAGGATCGCTTTCGCAAACTGGATCAGGAACTGGAGTCCACAGCACAATGAACAGTCTCCAAGCTCACGAACATGAAGCAAGAATACCCAATGGAGAAAAAACATCAACCTCTTGACCATGTGGAACCCTAAGGTCCACCCCCCATGCTAGGAGACAACACAAGATCCCACATTCAACCAACAGTCAGGAGAACAACATGCTAACATAAGCAACATGGTTATACATGACACCATCACCATACTGCTGATAATTAACATCACTTACACACTTAACTGCACTTCCAGAGGCACTCACACAACTGAGGGAGGAAATACAACTAGAGAGTGCTAGACTACAATAGGGAGGAGTGTCATCACATAGCTTGTCATGGGTTGTCCTAGTAGGTCTTCCTAGGCCCTGGCCCCCATCTTGGGTTGTCCTGGTAGTCTCTCCAGACCCCCGGCCCCCATACAAACTCATGCGGAACCAACATACCTTTCATGAGGACAAGTCAATTGGTCTTGCCATTCTAGGCCTTCTCATCTCATCTCAAGCCTAAACGAGCACTTGAGCCATGAGTGAGGCATACATTATCTTGATTAATGTGAATTCTACCCATTCCTCCTAATTCATTATTATGATTATCACTGGATTAAGAAACCCTCCAATGGGTTGTCTTGGACACCCCTTTGGGTTATGGCCCCCATTGAGAGCCACTCCCCCTACTTACAACTAGTAAACCCTACACCGGGCAAGGCATTGATCATCTTGCCCAATTATCATAACCACATGATCATACACAGAGCAAGGCATTACCCATCTTGCACATTTATCATAGTTACAAGACACAAATCAAGGCATTGACCATCTTGCCCACTTATCACAATCTCATGAATCCATACATAAATAGGAGGGCAACACTCTTAGGGATTGTTCACACAATGCACATGACCAACAACACAGTTGAACCACTTCCAAGGTTAACAACCCTAAGGACCATTCATACAAAATACTCCCTCCTAGGCCTCTAGAAACCAACCTCCAAAGCATGAAAATTTGACATCACTCTTTAACAATAGCATGCCATTTAATCCACCATTTATGACACATAGGTTAATACAAACAATTAATTCTAACAAGTTAACAATGTAAGATTCTAACCACACATAAATGCATAATTGTTGTTATCAAAGCTACAACCAATCAATTTTTGATATGTGAATAAACCAATTCCCCCAATTTTATACATGACTAAATATTCACTTTAATTGGTTATTCTATAATTATAATCACAACATAATAATCATCATAATAGTCAATTCTAACATACAACAATCGCGGTAAGATCAACATCATAATTGCCTAGAATGCAAGATAATATCAAAGCATATAAGTCATCAATGTGAGTACAACATATATCAATGTATCCATAACATTATATCCGTCTACCATAATCATAGCATGGGAGGGATCACACATTCCCTTATGGGTAATTACAAAATAGCAAATAATAAATGGGATAAATACAATATTGGAATTTACAAGGTTAATGGCACCTTATTCCAACATGAATTTTGAGAGTCGGGGATTCAACTTTAGCCTCCTCTATTTTTCTTCCTTATTTTTCAAGCAAGTTATAATTAGTTCTTATTTTAAATATGTGACATATACTATCATTGTGTGCTCTTTTCTATTTTGAAATTTTCTAATGGAGCATGTGGGGAGAATTCAAGAATGATATGTATACTTTGAGTATATAAATATCCTTTTGAGCATTTGAAAAATATTTACTTTCCATGTTGACTGCTTATTTTAATTTAATATGAATGTACCCAGTAGTTGGCATGCACATCAAAGTAGGGGCAAAATGTAATAGTGAAAGTTGCTTTCCCATTCCCTTTTCCATTATGCTTTGGGTCCATTTCAATTAGAGTGTTTTTTATGCAATGACTAGTCTATAAGTGGCATATTCTTTTGTACATTTGGATCATGACATTAGTACATCTAGATCCCATTATCACTCATCCCTAGAGATTGATCAAGTAATCCCTTGATTTACTATTCATCGCAATGGATTTGATTTACGTGTGTCGACTTGACCCAACTCATTTCATAACCATAGATCAAAAACTTAAACTTTTAAATTTAAAATTCAAATTTATACTTTGTTGACCTTGTCACTAGTCGTTGTGAGTTGACTTAGCACACATTTGTGTTGATTATGTGTTATGTCATATTTAAAGACATTAATTTATCCATTTTAGATCACACAAAGATTATGAGGGACAACTTAGGAACCATTGAAGATCATTTTTTATAGAAACATTATTAAAGTATTGAAGGCATACATCATCCTAGGTCCATTGCACACTTGCTATCTTGGATCCTTCTTCTAAAGCTATTGAATTGGTCTAACCAAGGGTCCAAGTATAGAGAAATTGACCCTTGCAATTCAACATATTCCCCAAAGGTGTTTGTGAATAGTACTAGTCCTTATTCAGATTTACACATTAGAAGATTGAGGCAAGTAGATTTTAGTCAGCCAAATTCAACCGGTTCATTCATGTGGGTACGAGTTTAATTATGTGCACCAAATTAGTTCCATAGGCATGGATCTCAACTAGGATGAAACACAAATAGTTTGTAAAGTTTAAGACACTTGTCGAATCAGGTCCTAAAATTCTAGTTGTGTGGCAAATCAATTCCTTGTGTCTTCAACATCATTTTCCCATCTTTGGAGTCAGGCTAAATATCCCATTTATTGTTTTCAATCTCAAATCATTTATCTAGGTTAATTATGCATATAAGATTGCATTATTTTAATTAGCCTAGATGTTTTTATGTAGGGGTGAGTACTTATCCTTACAATATTTATTGTAAAGGAAAATAATGTTTTCCTAAATAAATCTAGGCTAATTAAATAAATACATACAATCAAACACAAATTAACCTAGATTAAATAAATTTGATAGGTATGGGAATGATAAATTGAAAAATTAATGCTATTTTAGGAATGTAAATGTAAATGAGGGATATACGTAGCTTTGTGTTTGGTTTGGTTGAATGACTTTGAATGTTGTGCAAATTATGATGATTTGGTGTTATAAAAATGATAACCTCACTCTACATGTTACCTAGGTTTTTGCACAAGATTATGGCTATTCTTGGGTCAAATACATGGGTCTAGGTCACTTCCACATGCACATATTTGTTTGGTGGTTTGTGGATCTAATATAAGAAATGATGCACTTTTACTCCTCAATTTGCCTCAAATTTTTCTCTTTGTTCACTAGTAAGGGCTAGCAATGTTTAGAAATACCTTGGGGAGGCTACCAGATTGCTAGGGTCAAGTTCTCTTAGGTCAAGCCCTTGGAAAATAGGCTTTATAGTCATGGAAATGAGCAAATACAACACTCTTTAGTCATGAAAATGCACTAGAATGATGATTCAAATTTAGGTTCCTTTTAGTGCTCCAAATCAAAAGATTCCAATAGAGAGTACTCCTTAAATGTGAATAATTTTGTCCTTAATCTTGAATGATAAATGAATGCACATTGAATGCCTTTAAATACCACTACATAGCAATAAGTCATGCAAAACATGTACTAATTTGGCTCATGATAAGAAGTAAATGGGTGGGAGTTGGAAAAATTTAAATCTAAAATTTTGAAAATTGGGAGTCAACTCTACATGGTACGAGATTGATCCTATGCTTGTGGGATTGACCCAAGATAGAAAAATAGTAATTTTAGTGTGGGGAATGAATGTCATGTTGGGATTAAGGTGCAATCAACCTTGTAAATCCTATGACATGGTTTCCACTATTCTTAGAAAGTTCCAAGGTTCTTGGAGAGGTCCAACATCCTTGGAGATAGGGTGTTAATTTTGTAATTTTATTCATAAGGGATGAAGGTTTCACCATCAGCAATAAATTATTTTTACTGATATGGTAAATAATTATTTACTAGCTTCAATAATTAATTAGTTACCGGCAGGTTGTTATGGAGTTACTTTTACTGCTCAAGGAATCTCGGTAAATAGTAAATGAGGCGAGGTGGAGAATCTTGGCGCCGATCTTTGGGAGGTGTATATTTGGACTATTATGACATATGCCATAAGTTTGTAAGCGAATATATGATAACTTACAATTGTCATAAGGTGTAAGAGATTCTATGATAGCATATGCCAACAATTTTTGTCATGTAACTGCCTATTCTTGGTTCTAGGTGCCCATATTAGGAAGATGCCTATGACAGGTGTAAGGGAATATGTAAGAAGATGATTTTGGAGTTTCCCAAGATATGAATCTTGTATTTTGTCCATATCCCATGATTTTTTTTATGGTACTCATTTTGTATAAATTAGAGACTTGATAGTGAAGGTTGTGAGTAAACAGAAAGAGTTGTTTTGTACACATGTGATGTTAGATTGAAGACTGAAGAGGAGATTGGAAGGATTGTATTGTAGTATTTGTTTTGAAGAATAATACAACTTGGGCCTCTCTTCTTGGTGGAGTTTTTTCCCACAAGGGTTTCTCCACTTAAACATTATGTTCTGTGTTTGATCTTCTATTCCATTATTACCTTGTGCTGTGAGATCTTGCATTCTTATGTTGTTGATTTCTGCCTCTTTGTTGCTGCTATCTTATGGTGATGTTATTGTTGTTTTAAGTTCATCTAAGGTGGTTATATCAAGCATGTTAAAGTGGTTGATTTTAGCATCATAAAGAAGTTGAATCTCTTCATGGTATTTCAAGGATTAAGCAAACTTAATTTTCATATTTCATACAATTTTCAGATTCCTATTTTGTAGTAGTCAAAGCCTTGTATCTCACCAATTGGTATCATATCTTGGTGATTTGATGATTAACAACTGGATTAGAGATTGTTTATTTATTCCAACAATTGGTATCAGATCATAAGGTTGTTCCATGGCTTGCATGTGAGTTGCATGCACTTGTATGGACTTGCATGTTTCTTGCATGCGATGGAATCATGGTAATTTGGTTATGGGTATTCCTCCATTTTCTAATTTAGCTTGTAAAGCTTGTGGGAATCTGTTGGAAGGAATTGTAGAATGTTGGAGGTTTTTGGGCTACAATGGATGTTTTGTATATGTTGATATTGTTTTGTAGATCTATGAGATTGGAAGCCATGGTATCTAACTCTCAGATGGATATTGTCAGTGGGATCTATGGTGGGTATTAGAAGCTCATGGTTGAGGATCTTATTTTTTATGGAGTTGGTCATGTGTTTGTTCCTTACAGACTTGGAGCTCTAGTTTGGCAATATGTGAGTATCCTCTTGTTTGGTGGTTTTATTCCTTTACCTTGTGGTCATGTGAAGTGAAGGGGTGTTCATGTTGGATGGTTGCTTTTGGTGCCCTAGTCACATGGAAGAACATTTTTTTTGGACTACAGTATGGAGTGCTTATGTTGGATTCATGGTTTTAGCCCTTGGTTACATGAAAGCATTGGATGATTTTCCATTGGTTGCATGAGCGTTTTGGAGTTGGTATTGTGATATGGACACTCCTAAACAACCTGGTTTCATTTTTTTTCATATTCATGTTATTTTGGATATGTAGGTTTTACAACTTTCATGTTTAAAAAGGTTGTGGATTCGTAGATCTGTGATATTTCATTATTTTAGATGACATATATGGTGTGAATGTCTAGATGTTTAAGTGATTTCAGATTTACTGGGAGAGATGGTTTTGTAGGTTTTGCATGTTAACCAAAATCTATGGTTTGTAGATCTGTGGAAAGATTGTGTTCAGAGTCTTAGAGTATTATGGATGGAAACAATTACAGATTTGCAGGGTTGCTTGTCGAGTTCTTATGATCTGTGGTAACTCTTATGTGGATTTGTTTGGCAAATTAGGTCTAGCGTTGATCCTAGTGTTTGAGTCTTGGAAATGTAAATATTATACATGGTTACTTCTATTTAGCATGTTATTGATGTGGGTTGAATCTATTTTTTAATTATTTGAGATTGACGCATTGACCATGTTTTTCTCCTTTGAGATGTTGCATGAGTGCAAATCTTGTAAATTGTTTGATGATGATTCTATTTGGTTGGCCTCTTCTTGGTCACCTTGATTGCATTGGTATGTTTGTTGTAGTGAGACAAAAGGATGGTTTGGAGTACCTGATATAGTTGTTCAGTGGAATCTATAGCAGAAAGTTATGGTGCATGAGAAGCTCTATTCACTTTCATTGGAGTTTAGGTAATGATGTTGTTCATGATACCATGCATAGCTCAGTATCACTTTCAGTGGGAGTTTTGTGCAGTTACATAGTGTGTTCTATCTTCTTTGTTTTCAGGATTTTGTTTATAAGTTGTTGTTGCAGTGTGTAGTGGGCCATGGATAATCTTTGGTTAGAAGATGGATGATCTTTTGCAATGGTTGTTGGTGTCATAAGGAGATCTTGTATTCTACCCTTAGGTTGCAGTAAGGGTTTATTGACATCTTTGGTTATATTGACAAAGGATGCTTAATCTTCATGTTATTTGAAGAGGAGCTTGTTGGAATTAGGGCTGACAACTGAGAGGGGGGGTGAATTAGTTGTCATAAAACTTTTAAGGCTTGTTGCAGTTAATTCTTCTTTACCACTTCTTAACAAATTAATGACATAATCATGAAAAGTAAGAATTAATAATATATGAGCAGAAACATAAATAACACACTTGACACCAAGATTTTGACATGGAAACCCGGTTAAGGGAAAAACCATGGTGGGGGTTAACCCACAAGGATTATACTCTATTAAAAGTATTACAAAGAGGAAGGCACATGCCTTTGAGCTCACTATCCACAGCTCACTGCTCAAGAGAGGCTCACTGCCTACAAGAATGATTACAAAAGGATTACAGATTGTTTGAACTGATAAGTAGCATCTGTCAATGCAAGAATTCAATTATGGTTAAGCACAACATACTAATTTTACACACTTCATCTTTATTCTACTCTGTTTACTACTCTGCCATAATTCGGATCTTAGATCTCTTCACTTTCACACTTCTATCTGCCTTTTTCACACTTACTTCATATTCACATCCCTATCACATTACACAACACTTGAATCCATCGGTTATATATATCCGCATCAACAAACTCAATCACTTATCTGTCGGCCTTATGAAGAACTTAACAAACAATACAAGTTCTTTGTTCTGTCGGCTGAATCCATATATCAATATTGATGCATACTAGAAATAACACTTGCAAGTCACCATTCATGTCAGCCACTAACATTATATCCCATACACAACTCACCAAAATACTTCTACTAGATCTGCACAAGGATCTAACACAAGTTGGCATGTTTTTCATTAACCGTCTTGTCATATTAGGACCCGGTACTTAAATGCTCATAACTTTTAATCCCTTTGTCACTGGAGGATGAAATCTTGGATTTGGATAGTTCTAACATTCCTCTACACTCCCTTAGATTCACAAAATACAATAATTAATTGGAGAGATCTGCTAACCAAAATACTAAACTCTGCCATATACCCTATTCCTATCAATCTAGACTGGACAAATCTTGGAACTAACTTCTGGTATGAACTGAAACTATACTGCAGATGTGTGGAATGGACTTAGTTGCCATCAATGACAACACCTATCATGCGTAGCAGTGTCTCTTTCCAACAATCTCCCCCTTTGGCATTGATGGCAACACTTAGTGAAAAATGACTAAGTGTCAAAGCTACTCCCCCTTACTCTGTACACTTGTGCTCTCCATTGTTCCCAAAGCTCCTCCTTTGCTGGATTCCTCATTTTTCACTATTCTTCACTCCCCTTTTGACATCAATTGCAAAGAATGGAATCCACAATCCAAAATTCACCCAAAATTTCTGTATACAATGCCACATATGTACAACCAATCCTTAAGTTATATTTACATATACTTAAGTACATCTCCAAAAATATTCCTTAGCAGGGCCAACTCTGTATCCCAACTCTTCTTCATACTATTCAAAGTTGTAATGTGGCCATTGAACAAAAATGCTTGTGCTTTAGCTTTCCGGAGGTCAATGGGATCACCTGTTTGAGTAGCAGTTTGGGCTTCTATTACAACATTGAACATAGCTTCTATCTTAGGGGAAATCAATCCCCAGAGCTCACCCATTCTTGCTTCAATGTTCTCTTTTTCTCTTGTCAATTTCTTTATTTCTTCTATCAAACTGATTGCTTGACACTCCTTACTTGCCACTAATACTGTCAATGGATCAAAAGCTTGGGACATACTTGACAATTTCTCTTTGGAGTCCTTTATTTTATCTTCTATATCCTCTATGACTTCAGGAGTAGATAAACAAAAATTATATATATTGCCTCCTTCTGAAAGAGCATTTTGAATATTCTTTATACTATTATCTAGCACTAATATGTCTATCCCAATAATGCCTTTAAGTGCATCAAATCTTTTGCTATTAAATTCATTCTGAACTTTAACTTCTGCAGATTTTTCAAAGGACTCAAAGTGAATACTTATAGAATATACCACGTTCTTCAGATTTTCAGAGGGAGAATCAGATGGATTCTTCTAAAATGTTGGCATTAACTTCTCCAATATGCCAGATGTAAGGCCTAGTAGCTCATTGTCCTCTATGTGAGATTTCAATACCTTTTCTCTTGCCTTGGCTTGTGTCAAAGATGTTATCTTCATCAATTAGACTGGAAAGAAAGTATCCAAGTTGAGTGGTCCTTGAATCAGTTCAGGTTCATCAAACTCTAGCATCTCTTTACTCAGAAAACTCTTCACTACATTTGCAATGTCTCTTGCCACAATTTCTGAACCACCTTCCTTTCCTTGGGTTTTCTCAGTGATAGGACTATTTTGTTTGGGTGCATCAACATTTGCACCATCTTCTTCTGCTTTATCTTCCTTACCTTTGACTTCTTCTTCTTTCTCTACATCACCTTTCTCTGTGTCATCTTTAGGGAGATTCTTTCCTTTGTCCTCACCATTTGAAATATGTTCTAGAGGATCTTATGTAGCAGCAGTATTCTCATCTTTGTCTTCTTTTCTGGATTGATCAGGAGTTAGAGTATCTCCTGTATCATCAGTTTTATCCATCATCTATGTATCTTCCTTGTTTATTTGCTCCACTTCAGGAACAAAGGAGTCATATATTACATATTGTTGCTCATCCTTCTACTACTCTTCTTCATTCGGGACTGGTGTGTCATTAGCAGGCTCATCTGACACAACAAAGAACTTGTTCTTGTCTAATGCTTTTCTCAAAATTTGTTCAGTTTCTTGAACTATTTCATCTATCTCTCTAATCATCAGTTTATTCATTCTCTTCTTGCTCCTGAATTCATTTTTCACCTCTTTGAAGATTTTGTCTGCTTCTCTACTGGAAATTACCAAACATAGAGTGGTCAGTACATGTTCACTTAACTCCATATCTTTTGCCTTGGTAGCTTCTTTCCTAATTTCCAATATATCCTTTAGACTTTTTGGAACTTCAAACAAAATTTCTACCAGTGCTCGATTGAACACATTTAAGTACTTGATAGTAGCTTCTTCCAAGAGTCTTTTGTCAGTATTACTGCAGAGATCATAGAATTTAGTTAATGGTTTTAAGTTCCCATCAACAGAGATTGTCTTGACCATGTTTTTCACAGAGGGAATTTTCTTCTCAGTATCAACTTCTGATTTTTGTCTCTTTATTATCTTCTTGCTTCTAGAAGGCTTTTCTTCAGATACTTTAACAACTTTAGCACATGTGGCCTTTAGCCCTTTAAGTTCATCATCTGTATATGTCTTCTCTTCATCCATTTCTTCCAAACTTCCATATGGCCTTTTTGCCATTACTTTTGTTCTTTTCATTTCCTTACCAGATGATCTGTCTTCCAATTTTGCAGGTTTAAGGGAAACAGAGGCAGCAACAGAGCTTCTAGTAGTCCTTGAAGTGGAGAATGGTTCCACCGGAGCATCTTCTTGTTTCTTATCCTGTTTTTCCTTTTCAGCCTTTTCAATTCTTTCTTTGTTTTGCTTCATTGCTTCCTTTGTTAGGCCAATGCTTTCAGCATAGCTTTCAACTTGCCTCTGAACTTTTCTCTTGATCTCTAGTTGCCTGAGCTCAACATTCAATTTTAGACTTAGCTCCTTATACATTCCAAACCTTTCAATAGAGGTGTCTTTTGATTTGCTCAGGAGATGTTGAACATACATATCCAAGATCTTCTCATCAACCTCATAGCCCATAGGCATAATCCATACAGTTCTAGGTTCCACAGCCTCCATTAGGCACTGATCTGTGTCTACCATAAAGCAGATTTCATCCTTGTATTTCTCAACTATTGAATTGGGGATTCTTTCCCTAGAATGCATCATATTCTGAACAATTTTAAAGTAACCCCAAATTGCAATCTTCTGTGCACTTGAGTCTCCAATGCTAAGTAGATGATCTCTTATTTGCCAAGCAACTAGTCTATCATTTGTCCAATGCACACCTTGTACTCCAGGCACTTCATTCATAAAATAGAAGAACGAAATATAACTAGGGAACCATATTTGAAGGTGTTTTTCTTATCCTTTTTTATTTTTCTCAAATTTTTAATCAATTAATTATGTAACAGCTCACATAGGTCATAATCTGTATTCTCCTTCAACATTTGATATGCTGCATATATGGTAGTTCCAGAGATAGAATTCTCCCGGCTAGAGTGGTAAATCTTGTAGCCAATCACCATAGAGGCAAATTTAACATCTGGTTCTACAATATCATTTATGGCCATTGCCCTTTTGTCAAACTTGGCACCGGTAGCATCGGTCACTGTCTGGTTTTTCACAGCTTTCAGCATGAGTAATCCACCAGTTGAATTTAACCCAGTTACAATCTTGATAACATCCTTTATAATCTTGAATGGTTTCAATAGCCATATGAACTCATCATGCATTCAGCTCAAGATATATCAAACCCACTCATTCTCATCAAATGTCAGAAATTTAATGACTTACAGAAAATGTTTGCTCTCTAGGGCTTTGTATTTTGGTTTCAATTTATAGCTATCATCCTTTAGGTAGTTGTTAAACAAATCCAAGAGTTTTGGGTTTCCAAATTCTTCTATGCTACAATGGATGTAAGCCCCAATATCCTCAACATGTAGAACTCTGTATGGGACACCAGAAAATGTTCCTAAAGGTTTGATTTCAATTGATTTGTATGGATGCTTCTTAAATTTTGGCTGGGGCCTTTCAGTAATATCAACAATAAGAGGAGTGTCCATTGCAAAAGATTACAAATTCAAGGCTTCGCAGATAAATACCTTTTTCTTCCACGAAGTTAGGGTTGACGGATAAATTCATTGGTCGCACTTCAATTCTTTGTAATCTCATCTCAGACACTATTCTTCTTGCTTTCTTCGAGTGCAAAGTGATTCAAATGAAGAATGAACGACCTTTTTATGCTCTGCAAAACCTAATTTGCCTTTGTAATAAATGCTCTGCCCTAACACATCTGGTTACACTATTTCTACAAATAGTCGATCTTTAATTGCTCCGCAAATCGTCATATCCACTTTTTTATCTTCCAAAAATCCTTTCAAATGATGTATAATAATCCCAATTATTTTCTCTCATTGTGCCAAATTCAGGCACCCACTTACTAGCTGGGGGAATTTAGATTTTATTGCAGCTCCCCCTAAGCCAGAGCTCCTAATTCAATTCTCGGAGGAATTATCAACACCAGATTCTGGTGCAGACCCATTACTATTATTCACAACACTTTTCTTGACCCATGTCTTGCTCATTTCATTTTAGATCTCATTCACATCAATTTTGCCCTTGCCTTTGTCTTATCTCTGCTCATCCAGTTTTCTGTTTACCAGACCTCTTCTTTCATTATTTCTATTTCTGTAGAATCTTGTAATATGACCATATCTATTGCAATTAAAGTACACAACATTTCTTTGCTTATATACTTGATTTCCTCTTGATCTGCACTGATTAGCCATGTGTCCAAATCCATTGCAAGTAAAGCAGTAACCATTGAAAGAGTTGTCATTTCCTCTATTATTGGAGTTATTCATTATCATACTTCTGCATTCATTTGATCTATGACCATACCTTTTACACTTGAAGCATTGACCGTAGAAGGATGGACCATTTTGATTTACTCTACTTCTGCACTAAGTAGCTCTATGACCAAATTTGTTGCAATTAAAACAATTTCCATTGAATGATGGATATCTTTGAACATTAGGTTGTCTTACCGAAGGTCTACTAGGTTTGTTTCTCCCATTCCTTGGTTGAAAATTTCTTTGTCCGGATCCGGAGCTTTCACCTTTCTCATATCTAAGACCATGCTTGTCATCAGCCTTTTTCTGACTTTCAAGTAGTGCTTCAAGTTTAGTTGAGCTTGTCTTGAACTTCTCCTTTATTCATTTGCAACTTCTAGGTCATGTATGAGAATGACAATCTGCCTCTCAAGTTCTCTCATTGTTTCTACTTTCTTGTAGATCAAACTCTAGATGGCCAGCCATTCTATCCAATCTGCATCATTCTTCAGTTCTTTCTTTTAGAGTTTGATTTAGGTCTTCTTCAGTCTTCTTCTTTTGCTCAATTTCTTTGGTTAGCCTCATTACCCCAGATTCCATCTCATGTTTTAGAACAGAAACTTCTTTTGTCAGCTTCTCACATTCCTTCGTCTTTTCTTCTAAAGCCTCATTCATGCCACTTTCTTCAGTAATATTAGCTAGCTGATGAAGTAGTTCTTTCCTTTTTTCCATTGATTTCTTTAGTTTATCTTTTAGCAAGTTAATGCAATCATCAACATCCTTAAGGTTCGCTTTCAGATCATCTATTTCTGCTTTGGACCGATCAAGATCTTCTAAAGCCAATTGAAGTTGTTCTCTGAGTGAACCCATTGAAACTCCTTCCTAGATCCTCCTCAAGCTGTTAGGCTTCTTTCAAGGAACCTTGCTCTGATACCAATTATTTGAATTAGGGCTGACAACTAAGAAGGGGGAGTGAATCAATTGTCTTAAAACTTTTAAGGCTTGCTACAGTTAATTCTTCTTTACCACTTCTTAACAGATTAATGACGTAATCATGAAAAGAAAGAATTAATAATATATGAGTAGAAACATAAATAACACACTTGACTCCAAGATTTTGACATGGAAACCCGGTTAAGGGAAAAACCATGGTGGGGGTTAACCCACAAGGATTATACTCTGTTAAAAGTATTACAAAGAGGAAGGCACATGCCTTCGGGCTCACTGCTCAAGAGAGGCTCACTGCCTACAAGAATGATTACAAAAGGATTATAGATTGTTTGAACTGATAAGTAGCATCTGCCAATGCAAGAATTCAATTCCGGTTAAGCGCATAATACTGATTTTACACACTTCATCTTTATTCTGCCTTGTTTACTGCTCCGCCATAATCCAGATCTCAGATCTCTTCTCTTTCGCACTTCTATCTGCCTTTTTCACACTTACTCCATATTTGAATCCCTATCACATTACACAACACTCAAATCCATCAGTTATATATATCTGCATCAACAAACTCAATCACTTATCTGTCGGCCTTATGAAGAACTTAACAAACAATACAAGTTCTCTGTTCTATCGACTGAATCCATATATCAATATTGATGCGTACCATAAATAACACTTGCATGTCACCATTCATGTCAACCACTAACATTATATCCCATACACAACTCACCAAAACACTTCTGCTAGATCCACACAAGGATCTAACACAAGTTGGCCTGTTTTTCACTGAATTATCCTGTCATATTAGGGCCTGGTACTCAGATGCTCATAACTTTTAATCCCTTTGTCACCGGAGGTTGAAATCTTGGATTTGGATAGTTCTGACATTCCTCTACACTCCCTCAGATTTGCAACATGCAATAATTAACTGGAGAGATCCGCTGACCAAAATACTGAACTCTGCCATATACCCTATTCCTGTCAATCCGGATTGGACAAATCTTGGAACTAACTTTCGGTATAAACTGAAACTGTACTGCGGATGTGTGGAATGGACTTAGTTGCCATCAATGACAACACCTGTCATGTGTAGTAGTGTCTCTTGCCAGCAGGGCTAACATCTTGTTTCATGGAGGACCCTTAGAGTCTTTGGTAAAGGTGTTATTGTTCTTCCTTTGGAGAGGATGTAGTACTCTTTGGTTTTGAGTATTAATCATTTGTTTAGAGCTTCATGATTTTGTAGGTTGTGTTTGAAGTTGGCATGGAATGATTGGTGGGTGCTCATGGATACTAGAGAGACTTATGTTAGGCTGGATATTTCTTATGTTTAGAGATATGTGTTGGAATGGTTATTTGTTATGAAAGTTTTTCAATAGTAAAGACCAAGGAGCCTATACTTAGAAATGGATGTGAATCCATCTTATACCTGATGAGAAGGTTGTCTTTATTGAAAGCTTATATTGCTTGGTGTTGTATCCACAAGACAATCTTGTATCCCACTCTTGGTCTACTCAGTAGGTGAATGATCTAAGAGGTGTTGCCCACCTGATTATTAGATGCATTCTTTATATGTATCTTGTCTTCTCTTATGCATTAGTCTCGAATGTTGACTTTTGAGGGCTTATTGAGAAGTAGATGCATGGTTTTATGCATTTCCATTGTTCTCCTTGTAATCTTGAACTTGCGTTAGTTTTGAGGATTTGTTAGGAGAGGTATAGGAGATGGTTAGTGGCTTTGGGCATATTCCCTTATGTTGTGGGAATGTTTGGATAGTTTGATCTACTTTTTGTGAGAGGTTTACATCTATTGCTACCATGTTTCATCATAAGTTGAATGGTTAGATGTTGATATCCTTTCAGTTTGGGAGTGTGGAAGGAGATCTTACTTTACATAGTTTAGCACAAGTTAGTGTGGTATAAGGACATGATTTGATTTGCAAGTTCTCTCTTTATTGGTATATTATCTTATTTCTGAAGGTTCTTATGTTTATGGAGTTGAGGTTTTGAATGGAGTCATGTGTTTTTTGTACTTCATTATTTTTTGGCAACAATTTGGTAGTACCTTGATCTCTTTCTTCATTGGTTTGGAGGACTCGGGAGAGTTGTTTGGATTAATAATGAGAGATATATTTTGCATATCATTGTATGCTTCTTTTACACTATGATAGAGGAGTTAGCCACATCCTCTATGAGAAGTGCTATAGGAGAACTTGTTAATGCTATGATCTTGTTTTCAGATTTAACATTACCCATGCAGTGTGAGTTCTAGAAGGTATATGTGTTCTGTATGAGAGGGGCACCTCTCTTAGACTAGTTACAATTTACTACAGTGAGTTACTTCAGAGATTTTTTATCTTATGTCTATGTGTGTTATTACCTTGGAGTCTTCTTTTGCAGGATGGTAGATATACGGGGACTTGTTTGTAGATTTGGGTTGTTATGTTGAAGTTCTACCTATGATAGTTTGTTTACCCTGGTTTGAGGTATGGATAGTTTGGATGAGCTAGCAACTTGTTGTGGTTGCTATTCCAATTTGGTATGCGTGTGATAGTTACTCAAAGTCATTTGTTATCATTTGAATTTGATGCTTGTGTTCATGTATAGGTTGGTGCAGGTTTCAGTGACAGTTGATATGTTTCACCTTGGCATGTTCCTTGCCCTATCATGGGTGACATGATGTGAGGAGTTCTTTCTTGGAATGTTGGTTATCATGGTTGATTTTGTAGGTATCTTGTTGGAGCACAAAAGCATGTTGAAGAATCAATGGTACATGGTTGGCTAAGGGATGTTTTTCCCTTGTTGATTTTTCTTATGGATTTGTATTTACAATGTATGATGTCAAGTGGGAGAATGTTGGGATTAAGGTGCCATCAACTTTGTAAATCCTATGACATGGTTTCCATTGTTCTAGGAAAGTTCCAAGGTTATTGGAGAGTTCTAACATCCTTGGAGATAGGGTGTTAATTTTGTAAACTTATTCATAAGGGATGAAGGTTTCACCATCAATGGTAAATTATTTTTATTGGTACAATAAATAATTATTTACTAGCCTCATTAGTTAATTAGTTACCGATAGGTTGTTACAGAGTTACTTTTACTGCTCAAGGAATCTCAATAAATAGTAAATGAGGTGAGGTGGAGAATCTTGGCGCCCATTTTTGGGAGGTGTATATTTGGACTAAGTTATGACATGTGTCATAAGTTTCTAAGAGAATCAATGACAACTTACAACTGTCATAAGGTTTAAGAGATTCTATGATAGCATATGACAACAATTATTGTCTTAGATTCCTAGGTGTCTGTATTGGGAAGATGCTTCTGACAGGTGTAAGGGAATCTGTAAGAAGATGATTTTGGAATCTCCCAATATAGGAATGTTGGATTTTTTCCATCTCCACAATTTTTGTTTTATGGGTACTCATTTTGTATAAATTAAAGACTTGAGAGTGAAGGTTGTGAGTAAACAAAAAGAGTTGTTTTGTACACAAGTGTTGTTGGGTTGAAGCCAAAGAGGAGATTGGAAGGATTGTATTGTAGTCTTTATTTTGAAGAATAATACAACTTGGGCCTCTCTTCTTGGTGGAGATTTTTCCTGTAGGGTTTCTCTATGTAAACATTGTGTTAAATGTTTGATCTTTTGCTCCATTGTTACTTTGTGTTGTGGGGTCTTGCATTCTTATGTTGTTGATTTGTGCATCTTTGTTGTGGCTATCTTATGGTGATGTTATTCTTGTTTTAAGTTCATCTAAGGTGGTTATATCAAGCATGTTAAAGTGGTTGATTTTAGCATCATACAAATTTTGAATGTCTTCATGGTATTTCAAGGATTAAGCAAACTTAACTTTCAGATTTGCATATAATTTTCAGATTTCTATTTTGTAGTAGTCAAAGCCTTATATCTCACCAATTGGTATCATATCTTGGTGATTTGATGATTAACGATTGGATTAGAGATTGTTCATTTATTCCAACATGTCATAACATGGGGTGTGCAATAAATGTGAAATGCATGGGAAAATATGTAGAAACAAATAAGTTATTGTTAAATACAAGAAAATGTGTGTAAATGGGATAGGTGAAGGATTGGGGAATGCACCTAACTTTGCACAAACAAGATTGCATCATATGTTGATATGTAATTATATTAAGCCACCAAGGATCAAGTCTTGTTGAGTACAAGGCCCTAACACTCTAAGGGATGAGTTTGGGATTGTTCCCTAGATGACTTTGGCAAAATAGTTACCCCTCGATCCTTGGCTCTTAGTCGAAGAGGTTTCAGCCTAAGGCTCATGCTCCCTTATTAGGTAGCTAAATGATTTTGTGGGTTTGATATGAAACCCTCCAACAAAAAAAGTGGGCCCATAACTAAATGGGATTTAGCATGGATATGTAAATTTTACCATTGCATTTTACCCCCACTTTGAGGTGCATGTGAATCCTATGTGAGGATGTATTTCAAAATAAATTAGCACTCACAAACATGTAGGTAAATTGAATATTTAGACATAAAAAAAGGATAGAGGTCCATGTAAAGTAATGGATCCCTCTAGATGTTATCATATGTGTTCATCCTTTGACATGTGTGCTCCATGGGAGCCTATAAAATCTAGAAAATATGTGTAATGAGTATCTTATGTCACACAAGTAACAATAATCACAAATGTAAACTAAATTTTGTTATTAATGATAGTGAGAAGGAGAGAGTGGGGTTAGCAAAAATTCACCTATATGGAAATTGGTGTGGCGATGCTCTGCATTATAGGGTGGTTGTAGGATGACATGGGATATTGGGCATTGTCTTGTTGTGTGATAATGATCTATTTGAGCACAACAATTAATCATTGTGTAGCATCTATCACTACTTGATAGTTTAACATAGGAATGTTAGTGATTATATATTTAAAGGAAGCAAGGTATGTGGAAACAACTTCCTACACTAATCTAATGAGCAAAGTTATGCAAATTTCAATCTTTACTAGTTACATGTTATTATATACATTGACAAAAAGTAATAACACAT
Organism: Cunninghamia lanceolata; assembly: GCA_027924645.1. NCBI lineage: Eukaryota > Viridiplantae > Streptophyta > Pinopsida > Cupressales > Cupressaceae > Cunninghamia > Cunninghamia lanceolata. The sequence goes on along the minus strand of BSBN01000973.1, from coordinate 4,175,797 downwards.
CAAAAATAAGTACAATGCTCACAACACAAGATATATATGGGGAAAAACCTTTTGGGTAAAAAACCCCACACTCCAAAATCTGCACAATGTATTATCAAATCAAAAGATGATTACAACACACTTGCAATGCAAGCTCTTTCAGGAGTACACAATGTCAATTCTCATTCACATCTCATTACCTTTCACATTCTCCAACCACTTATTTATCAAGCCTCTTTTGTGGTTATCCAATGTCAATTTTTCCATGTCCGCCAATAACAAACTAACTATTGACATCTTTATTAAATATAGGGCATCTTCGCCCCCTACACTCCTCCATTAATTATTTTGGGGGGAAACCACAGATGGTCACCAAAATTTACCTTGCTGCATGTATCCACAGCCCTACAGAATGATCAGTCACCACATACTAAAAACTTGTCACACCTGTCATTTCAACTCTTACATGTCATAGAATCTGTCATAACTCATGACACATGACCACAAGGTGCCAACACATGGCAAAACTATGCCAAGTCAACATGGGACGCCTACCCCCTCATATATAGGACAAAATTTGCATAGGAAATTATAATAGTGGGCAAGAATAAATAAATACAATGTTAGAAACTTGCAAAGGTTGAGACACCTTAATTCCCAACATATATTCCCCCCTCCAATTGGTTGCATATTCAAGTGCGAGGAATTGGAGGAGAGGGAAAACCAAAACAAAAAAGTAAATGTAATATAAGGATAAGCATGCAAGCATTAGAAACATGTAAAGTAAATGTCAATAATGCATTATGTAACAAATTGGGTATGTAAATATCAAATGACAAGTGTGATGACCATATAAACTAAAGATGAACATCAAGAAAATGGCAGTGTGGCCCTCAATGGCCAAAAATACTCGTGTAGGTACATAGGACTCTAGGATGGGCATATACCTCTAATTTAGCATTCAAGAGCATAACCACACAATGATTAAGGTATAATCTTAAGGTCAAATATGGGAAGGTGTAATTCTCCCTAATGTAAAAGTATAAGTGATGATATCATCAGAAAGAGTGGGTAAGGCAAGTTGCCTCCAAATCTAAAGAGGTAGCTCTAGGAGAAAGGTAAGGTGATGAAAGCACAAATAGCATGGGGAAGGCATGATGCCCCCTAGTCTAATAGGATAGCTCTAGGTGTATAGTATGATAATATAGGCACCTAACATGTGATACAAGATAAAACATGAGGATCATAAACATGTGGCATAAATATAGTAAATGCCATGGGTGTGTAAACATGAGGAGTTTAGGCAAACAATCATGGTAAAGAGTAGGCAAAAATCATGTAAGATTTGCCAAGAATGCAAACCAATGAGCACACAATCCTAAGATTTGGGTGAGAGAAGAATGTCACACTAGTAAAAAGCATATAGACAATGGAGGTTGCAACATGCAATATAAAATGCTATTCCAATAAATATGATGTTGGAAAGATGAAAATTAGCCATCCAATAGATGGATGAAGTACAAATATATAGGCCTCTTAGATGCACGGGGTAGGATGACACATGTCTAAAAGGTCACGAGTTAACTATCAATCACTCCCAATTAGAAAGTGAAGTTAAATTAGTTAATTGAGACAAAGGAAATAATTTATTAGATAGAGGTGACACTCAACTACCATCCAATAGATGGATGGAGTACAAATATATAGGCCTCTTAGATGCATATATTAGGATGACACGTGTCTAAAATGTCACAAGTTAACTATCAATCACTCCCAATTAGAAAGTGAGTTAAATTAGTTAACTAAGAAAAAGGTGGCCCTTGATTAGACAGAGGTGGCACTCAACTACCATGAATTAAGATGTGGATGCCAATTTTAGACCAAAACAAGTTGAGCTAGATGTAAATACCAACACAAGAAACTTAAATCCAAACTTAGCACACTTTCAGTTTGAGCAAGAATGGAGTACAAACAACAATGCAAAAACATAAGACCAAAGTGTGTTATACCTCCATTGTTCTTTGAGATGTGCTCTAAGGATTAAGTTGATGGACTCTTGTATAAATGTGGATTCTCTATTGCTTAATAGTTTTACTCAATTTGGCAGCATGTACCTTCTTTGATGATTTTGGATGAATGTCCTTTGGGTAAATCCCTTTAAATAGACTTTCCAATTTGGACATGGAGGGTTGAGACCAAAGATGAAATCATGGGCTAGGATTGCTTTGCATGGGTATGCATGCTATCCTCTTGAAAAGTGGCAAGAGGAGGTACAACATGCTAGGTGGAAGGATGAGATTGCACCAAGTTGCAAGGTAGAATGAGATGCAAGCAAGTGGAGGATGATGGAGGATGCAAGTGGAGGGAGGAGATTGAGTTTTGGAATGGAGGGTTGTTATTGTTCCATGTTGCATGCTCACACATGTGTGAGAAAAAAGTGGCTTGAGAAGCAATGTGTGAAGGTGGAGAGCCCAAATTGCTCTTAGGATTTGAAATGGATAGTGGAGATCGGAGGACAAAGTCCTTTGGACTTTAGTGGAGAGGGTTGAATTTTTAATTGGAGGAAAATGAAAGAGGTTAATTAATTAAATAAGCATGTGTTATTTAATTAATTAGTTGAAGGATAGTTAGCAATATGATTTAATTAATTGATGAAGGGGGGTAGTTTGACTAGTTAAATAAATATATGATTTATTTAATTAATCATTAGAGGAAGGATGACTTAATTAATTAAATAATTTTATTTAATTAATTAGTGAAGATGTGATGTAGGATTAATGATGATGTTAGGTTAAAATGTAGAAGTGGATTTTAAGTGTATACATAAGAATTGATAAGATAGTGGTGGCACTTGATGACCTTAAATCAAGGTTGACAGATGTCATTATTAAATTAATTGAGAAAATGAAACCTACCTAAGTAGGCTTATTCTAGGTGCATAACATGCATTAGAGTAAATAAATAAATGTAATAAATAAATTAATACACCAACACTTCCCCATAAGCATAGATTAGGTGGGTATGGATGGGTCCCAACAAAAGTGTAGCCATGTTATTTACTCCTGTACAAAATGTCCCCCACCCCAAAAAAAAAAAGAGAAAAGAGAACCCCTCACATGAGAAGGAAAAAGATCCCTCCAAGAGAGAGAAGAAAGAAGAAAATGACTATGTATCCACCCACAAAATGAAATAGCCTTATAATATCCCTAGATGGGTTGACACATGAATGCCTCCACATAGAAGAGAGAGAACATGTACACATACAATTGCATAGTGAGTGCTATGTAGGTCCCTCTACAATGGACAATGCATCTTCCTTTCAAAAGAAAGAAACCTCGAGCTGTAAACCTATTAAATTCCCACACATGAGGTTGAATGAAGGAGATAGAATGTATGTCTCTAGGAATTACTCAAACTTCTCCATGCCAATGCTAAACTATGACAAGTGTTAATAAGTGAAATTAGGTACCATACAATATTCAAGTACAATAACCATTTAAGAATGGTTCTTAACATAGGTATGAGATCTAAACCAATAAGAATCAGGTACTCATGTAGAAGGCATTAACATGAGAATGAAAGAGGTGAATCATATGACTCGGGAACTATAAGACATGTCACTATGTAAGCATGTAGAGGTAGAGAAAGAAAATTAAGGTCAAAATGTACCCTAATTACAATTAAAGAAGGAGATGTAACTCCATGTGATTTTTCATCAAAGAGGAGACAAATGTCCTCAATGGTGTCCTGGAGATCCCAAAGATGAGAATCTAGAAATAGGAGATGAATATTTGGTAAGTAGACATCCTAATAAGGTAGATTAGGAAGATAGATGGGAACTCATTGAAGATAATTTGAAGAATCATGCAAAGAAGCCAAGATCTTTGTAAAAGTAGCAAGTGCTATAGGAGGAGAAGAGTCCTCAACCTTAGAATGGTGGCTAAGAGATAAAGGAGGTGAAGCCTTTGAATATGTAATAGGAATCGATGAAGCTAAACATCATCACAAGTCCTTATAGGAAGAGTAGAATTAGGAACATCCAAGGGTGTGAGATGGTCCAAGAAGGAATTATTTGGGATTGGAGGATCATCAAAATCTCCACAATCTTCCCATATGTTGATCCAAATGGCACAAGGGTGGTCCATATTAGAACAACCAATGTCAATGTCATCAAGATCACATGTCATGTTAATAAGCCTAAGGATTTTTCTCCCATAATACAACCAATCTTTCATCTCGTTATAATCACTTTAGGAATGATCCCATAGAGATAGCGAAAAAGTTCCTTCCACTCAAGATGTTTCAAGAGCCCTTCTTGCCAAACCTTATAACCATATTGGTGAAATTGAACAAGAGTAGGTGGAATAAACAACCAAAACCCATGATGAACTATGATAAACCCCCTCAAATCCAGTCAAACAAAGGATCAATTAGGAGACCCCCCATCAAATCATAATGGCAACACTTTATAAATATTGCAATTATAATTGAGTCAATCAAAGGACCCTCCATAATACTCAATCTAGAGATCCCCCCAATAAAAATGGTTGCACTTTATACATAGTGTGAGTACAATTGCCACTTGCCAAAATCAATGAAGTGGTAATAATCATAGTGTTTTCTAGATACAAAAAAAGCCAATATGCTAAAATAATTAATTTTAAGTAGAAAGAGAAAAATTAAAAGGTATCAATTGAAAGTAAATAAAAAATTATTTACTTTCAAAAAATGTCATCTAAAAAGGAGTTTGGATGAACTCAAATGGAGCCACAAAAGTTCCCAAAGTGAAAACTACTCAACACCCATGATAAACTATGAATTCTACTAAAACCAAACATAGAAATAGAGAACAAACTACAACATTGTGAAGCCACCAAAATTTTAGCCCAAATAAAAAAATCACACTAAAATTCAAGCTTGGATGCCCAAGAATGAGCCTATAAAGTCTGAGTGCAAAACCAAAACTACTAATGGAGAGGGGGCAAGTTGGGGGTGAAGAGGTTGATAATGTCAATATGATGTTAGTTGATAGAAATTATCAAGTCTAGTGTCAAACTACCTTTCCTAATGAAAAACCACCAAATTGTATATAAAAGCCACTTATGGGTATAATTGACAGAATATTCATTGATGCTCATGAAAAATGCCAATATCATCATTAATTTGTTGAAAACCACTAAAAAGAGTAGAAAACTTGTTTTAAATTATGAAACCTCAATTATGACAGTGAGAAACTATTTAATAGTGTGTAGGATGGTATTGGGCTAGAAGGTAGTAGAGGTAGGTAGAATACTCTATGGAATCTCTAGGTTTGGTCACTGGGTTTATGGAAAGCACTACTATTGGTTGCAAAATGCCCAGCCTAGTCAACTCTAGCTAGGTATCAAATTGATACATGGGGGTCCCACACCTATTAAGGTGCTACCTTTGGTCAACATTAGGTATAGAGGATAGGGGTATAGTTTGCTTATTGTCACCTTTGTTCCTTGTCTATTACCATATATAGCTTGCAAAATAATTGTGACAAAAAATATTTAAACTACATATTTTAAATAAATATGTTAATTATACCTTACAATTCATCTATGCTTGCCGACATCACATACTATACAATTTGATGTTGATTACACAAATAATATTCTCTATTTACATAGTACAATCCATATGATAGGGACTAGGAAATTTTTTTCCAAGGCTCAGAGAAAAGTTCTCCAAATTTGATGATTTGATATTCAATCCATGTGTTTTTTGACCTTTCGATCATGATGGCGATGTTTGATTTGACGCAAGAAGCTTCAAAACTAGGCTTTCACACTAATGCCACAAAATGAAACCCTTGGCCCTCAATGGAAACGAACAAGCTCTATATCACTAGATAGGTCTGATACCATGTAAGATTTGCCAAGAGTGCAAACCAATGAGCACACAATCCTAAAATCTAGGTGAGAGAAGAATATCACACTAGTAAATAGCACAGAGACAATAACAAATGCAACATGTAGTATAAAATGTTATTCTAATAAAGAGGATGCATAAAAGATTATAACCAACCATCCAAGAGATGGATGAAGTACAAATATACAGGCCTCTTGGATTCATGAGTCAGGATGACACATGTCTAAGAGGTCACAATTTAACTACCAATGACTCCTAATCAAGAGGTGAGTTAACTTGGTGAACTAAAATAGAGGTGGCACTTAACTACCATTGATTGAGGATTGATGAGGTAGTGATGGCACTTGATGAACTCAAATCAAGGTTTTCACATGTCATTATTAGCTTAACTAAGCAAATGAAAGCCGCATAAGTAAGCTTATCCTAGGTGCATAATATGCAACAAAGTAAATAACTAAATGCAAAAAATAAAACAACACAACAATAAATTAAGGCAAAATGAGAAACCAACATGGTAAGACACGGACCATAAAATCATGGATAAATAAGCATAAGGGGTGCACAAGGTTAAGTAGAAAAATAGTAAGTAAATAATCAACTAGCATGTAAAATATAGGCAAAGGCAAGGGTGAAGCAAAACATGCAAGGATATAGAAGATGCAAATAAGCATAGGAGAAAATGTATCAAGCAAGGAAAACACAAAGAATAAAATGCTCCCCAAGTGAGAGAAGGTGAGCATGTAACCAAATATAGAATGTGAAATGATCACTTGAAAGATAACAAACAAGGCATAATCAAAAGACCAAAGTGTAAAAGATAATGAAATCTAATCTATAGGTATATAAGTATAGATGCTATAGTAATGCTCATGTATTGAATCAAACAAACTTATGATGATCATCATCCCAACATAATTCATTGTGTTTTTCTTCATTTATCTTTGGTTTGTTTTGTTGGTGTAATATTTATATTGCATCTATTATTAAGTTTACATAGATAATTTCCTTTCTATTACTTAAGTACAGGATAGAAGAATGAGTACATGTCATTCCATTATTGTTTTGGGATTTTTCCTTATCCTTATCTTCTCTAGAGTTAAAAACTTAAAGGCTATACATTGGAGTTCTTTCCTTTCATTTATTATCTAATTGAAATCAAATATTGGAATGCTAAAATTTGTGTTTTCTAATTATTTTTGAGTTAATGTCATTATATTATGTTTTGTTCATAGGGTAGATTTATTATTGCAAGTTAATTTTAAAATCTAACATGTTATTGTTAGAGCGTAGTAGTTTAGGTGAAATACGAGACATTATCTTAGCTTTTTTTCACCTAGGGTTAATAATCTTGCAAATTGGGTGTTTTTTAGATTACTCACTATAAGAGGCCTTCAGGGAAGAAATATATTATTATATTGGACTCGGAAGGTTTAAATTAGCTAGATTACACTTTTGTTTCATCCAAATTAAACACTATGAAGTCGAGCAACCAAAATTTTGCTAGTAGGTTTTGATTAAGATTTTACAAGTCACATGTTCTTCAAGGTAGTTTGGAACTTCAAATAGATAGTGTGATTGCATTCAAAGAGGTCAAAACCCCTATATCAACCATCCATTCATCAAAATCTGAGAAGATATAGTGGACTTGCAAAAAAAATGCCTCAAGGAGGCAAATCGAGGTAGTACAACCTGTACACAAGTAGGTATATGTCTAATAGAAAAAATAAATATTTTTGGGGGCCGCTTTAATATTTATGTAAAAATCATTATTTATTTACATGTGAAGTGCATTGAAAAAGGGAAGCCTTTTTAGACACTTACACAAACTTGCCCAATACATATGTCAACATTTACCTACATAATACCTTTGTCCTTTGCTTGCATGAGCACATGACTCCCTATTTTTCTCTAACTTTAGTAGTTTTTCTCTTGATTTGGTGGTTCTATCAAATTTAGACCACCTCTAATTTATTTGGTGAAATCTCTAAATTTGTCCCAATATTTGGTAGGTTATCTAAAGTTGGTAGACATTTCTAAAGTTAGTTGTGTTAGTTCACTTCCATTTATAAGCACTTTAAATGAAAATGGGTGTAACTTTTGCCCAAATTGTTAGAATTTTGACTTCTTATAGGCATTGGAAAGCTCTCATTGAGCTCTATAGTCCAATATATATTATCTTATCTGATTTTCTTTAGATTGGTGGTATAATTTCTCTCTTGAATCTCCTTCTTGCTTGCATTGAAAAATGCACATCTTATAAAGTGCCATCACATGTACTAGTCTTGGGGCTTACACATAGGCATTTTGCAATTAATGAACTCATATATAAAGTTCCAAATATGCTAGGAGAAATCTATCCAAGTCACTAATGTGAATAGTAAATCATCCTTCTATCATTACCTAGGAAAAAATAAACTACAAGTCTTGGTGAGATGACATCCTAAAGCATTAGTGATGGATTCACATATCGCCTCATATGTATGGGCTTGTTCCTGAACTAGGTACTCATTAGAAAAAACATGTATATGGTAATAGAAATGATTATGTTCTATAATTAATCAGTCTTAGTGTTAGCGACCACACATCATGGCCCCTACCACACATTGAATGCCTTTACACTTTTTAGACTAAATTTGGGAGATGTATGGAGATCCCAATGAACCTCCATTCCAAGAAGATCTCACTATGTACATCCTTCTAACCTTTGATGATTGTAAGGATCCTTCATATGACTATGGTATTGAATAGGAGCTTGCTTATTGGAAAAGTTGCAAATGTTGTGATGACAAAGAGTTATCTCGTGTCGCTTCTTATCCTCCTACAACTTTAGTACCAACAACTTTTCCACCACATCCACCTACTACATATAATGTCCCCTTCTAGTAAGCTGAAATTTTTCACTTTTTAACACAACTCCAACTTAGTAAAAGAGAACATTAGTAATCTTTAATCATTTCTTTCAACATATAATCATTAAGACTGAAACATATTAGATTATATTCACATTAAGTTTCATATAATTCATTTCATCATTATGCATTAACACACATTCACATATATGTTGTTATTCATTTTCATCATTGGTTCATGATCTATCTTATATCATTAATCACACATGAGTCATGGACATACCTCGGGGAGGACGTTTGTAATCCTATCCATTAATCAGACCACTCACCTAATATGAGAGGGTGGGTTAAGGATTCCAAGACCCACGGCCGTAGGCCCAAGGCTTCACCTCACACCTGGAGGTACTTCACTCTTGGCTCGGAGGAGCTTATAGCTAGCTTGAGGTTCACCTACCGTTAGGCCACTAATATTATCTAGGTCCTATGCAACCATAAGGTCAAGAACTTCATGCTACACCCAGCAATACTTCGTTCTTACCCTAGGTCTAAGAGCTTCATGCTACACCCGACAATACTTCACTCTTAGCTCTGAGGGGCAATGACTTGCCAGCTCGAGTGCTAGACACTAGATTCCTTCTGACCACCAGTCTCATACTAATAAGGTGTGTAGGTGGATTAAGGGGAAGGCTACTAGTCCTAGCCCGATACTCCAGGGTCATGTTGATTGCTTCTTAAAGGTGATCTCATAATCAATCCCTTTGTAGATATATACTTATTATTCTATCATTTATATACATATCTAACATTATATATATATATATTTTTATCTTAGGTTAGATGACGTACTGGATTCTATTATCTTTTGCCTATTCTTTAATACTTATATATTATAATATTTGTTATAATATTCATAATATCTCTATATTGTATTATTATATATGTTATTAATATTATTGTATATATATATATATATATATTTATTTATTTATTTATATAAATATATATATTTACACACACATATATATAGATATATTACATCTTAATAATTAAATATATAAAAATACTTACCTGTTGTTTAGACGATCAAGTACCTTTTTTGTCTGCGGTAAATATTTATTCCCTTCCTTCCTTTTTCTATTCCTTTTTCCCTTTTGTTAGAGGGGCCGGTTAATATTTATAAGTATGAAGGGATGCAATTTACCACCGGTCACCACCCTTAATAAATAAATATTATTAAACTTTGATGATACTCGATATTTGTTTGTATTAGTTAAGTACTCCTTATTATGAATGCCCTTATATTATGCAATGAATAAATATACATTTACTATTATTATTATTATTATTATTATTATTATTATTATTACTACTTCATATTATTCCCTTTTATGAGCTGTGGTAAAACTAGTTCTAACCATACGTAACTCCCTTAACATAGTTTATTTATATTATTTGTATTTATATTATATCATTTATATTATAATAAATGATATATTATTTATATTATATCATTTATATCATAATAAATGATATATGATTTATATTATATTATTTATACTTATATTATAATATAAGATAAATATAAGAATATTTATATTTATATTATTAGATATACTTATAATATATTATTATTGTTTATATGTGTTATTTATAAATATAATAATAATATATCTTGTTAATTGTTTTAAATAAATATTTTTAAAATATATTAAATATATTCAATTCATAATATCATTCATATCTTTGATTTGAATGAATAATACATAATGGAGGGACATGACACTACATTGATAGAAATCTTAGCTTCTTTGTATGCTACTATAGATTCTCTTTAGTAGGTTCACATATATTTTCTTTATTGTTGGGATATCTACTTATTTGACATACATCATTTATTTGTAGAATCCCGCATTCTCGATCTTAATGACAACATTGAGGACATATGTCTTCTATTTGATGACATCTCCCACTGAGTTACATCTCCTTCTCTAGATCCTCTTATTCTTTCTTTACCACATCATGCCACTATCTTCACACATCGTAATTCATATTTGTTTAGGCCTCACATCTCCATGATCATTGTTCTTGAATCTTGTATGGTACATGATCCCATCAATTAGTTTTAGTCGTAGTTCAACATCAACATTGAGACACATGAGCAACTTCTAGAACCATACATCTTGATTCCTTCTTACACTCCATCATTTGTGTGGGAATTCAACTATTTGATAGCTTTGGCTTTCTTTCTTTTGAAAGAAGATCCATTGCTCATTGTAAAGGGATCTACTACAACAATTGCCATGCAACATTCTACATCTGCATTTCCCCTCTTCTATGTGGAGGCACACATGGGCCTTGTCTTGTATGGATTTTAGGACGCTATCATTGAACTAGGGGGCTATCTTGTCCTCCCATCTTTCCTCTCCTTGGGATGGAGTTTTGTCCTATAGTTTTTCTCCTTTTGTACTTTTGAGAGGCACACCATCTTTGTACATTGAATTTTTTTTAGATTGTACATGGGTATCTAACACGGCTTGTCTTGTTGGGACCCATTTCTTTTTTACCTTAGTTGCACTTAAGGGGGATTGTTGGTGTAATATTTATATTACACTTATTACATTGTTTACTCAAGTAATTTGTTTTTTATTACTTAGGTAGGATAAGACAATGAGTACATGCCATTCCCTTGTTTTTTGGATTGTTTTGTATTCTTATCCTCTTTGAATTTGAAAAATTAGAGGCTATATATTGTATCTCTTTCCTTTCATTTATCATCTAATTGAATTTAGATATTAGAATGTTGAAATTCTTTTATTCTGATTGTTTGAGTTTATGTCATCATAATACTATTTTGTTCTTAGGGTAGACTTATTATTCCAAATTCATTATTAAATCTAACATGTTTTCTTCTTGACTTGCCTTTAAAATTACATGTGTTTCTTCTTTATAATCCCTTATACTCAACACAAACACATTTTTAATGGGAGGCACACAAGGCATGCCTATCTTAACTTGAATTCCTTGCTTCTTTACTTGTGGTTGTGGAGGGAAAATTGGCATTTGATGTACTGCTACTTCTTGCTTTGGTACCCAAGTAGTCTTTTGAGCATGAAATTCTAGTTTTTGTACTACTTTAGTTATCTTTGTTTCTTTCTTTTCCTCACGAAAGTTTATGTGTTCTATGTGAGTATCTTTGTTATTTGTTTGTGATTTCATCTTCTCATGTTCTTGCAACCTCTCTTGGTATACGTCCTAAATACAATCTTCACTTTCATATGGAAGTTCCTTGAAGATGGAATGTATGTATCCAAAGTAAAGTGACTCAACTCTACATTTGGCTTGCATTTATCTCTTAGAATCTTAATAAATCTTCCTTCATGAAAAAATTTGATGCATTGGTGTACAACTGAAGCTATCATTTTTAAATATTCAATCCATGCTATATCAAGTAATATGGAGAATCTATCAGATGCAAGAATGACATGGCATAGTACTTGTACTTCATTAGGTCTAAGCTTAAGTGGTATGTTGACAACCTAAAATGTTCATCAATATTCTATTTGTCATCTTTAGAGAAACTTTTGAATGAGCATAAGATTCTAGCTTGATACATGTATTAACTACAAAATCTTATGTGGATATGCTATACTATTTTGTAGTATCAACGATAATATTTTTAACATTAAGATCAGTGTAACTTTATTACAATATACAATGGCCCATAATGATTATCGTGCGGTATCTATGCATCAAAGAATGCATTTGGTGGAGAAGAAGATGATGTAGCTATAGTTTAAATTACCCACAAAGCATGTGTATGTGATGTATCGTGAGATTCAACATGTATATCATCCACATTGTCATTATCCTCATGTACTATAATATTGTGTGCCTCTACATTGTTGATTCAGAAAAGGATTTGTTTAAACTTCCAATCCTTGATTTATAGGTGCAGTCAAGGATTTCCATTATCACCAACACCCTCAACTTATATCATATTATTATCTATAATATCTTGCACCTTGTGTTTGAGGCCCATGCATGATTGAGTATAATAACATTTAACTCCATAGAAGTTGCAAAATACTTGGTCATTATATATCCTATGAAGTGGTTTGTTGGGATCCAATGGACATGTAGGAGGGAGAGTGATCAAATTAACACTCAACAAACTTTGAAGAACTCTATCCAATGATTCTTGAAATTTAGTGAACTTCTTAGGAGTCTAAATGAAGGAAAACTAGAACTAGTAGCAACTTCATTAACATTTTCCTTCATGTTTATCGCCCTTTGAAAAAGCATTTAACTTTTAAAGCTTGCAAGGGTAAGATGATTGAGATGATGAGTAATATTTCAATTTATTTGATGCCAAGAGCTTAGCCTCAAGATTCTTTATATGTGCACACATATATCTAAAAGAGGGAAACCTACCCAAATGTATATTATTCTTGATAAGTGGACGTTATCCCTTGAGAAACATGTTTTACAACTCATTACAATCAAAATTATGTTTTAATTTATCACATAAAGATTGAAAGAAAATAACATAATAATTGATAGTCCCATTGCTTTGTTGGGTGCACTTAGTAAGATCATTCATTATTATCTTCAAACCCATGTTGATGTGAAGATGCTTAAAAAATACAACAACTAAGTCATTAAGGCATCTTATTGAACCAATTAGTAATGCTCGTAAAACTATTAAATAACATAATCTTGTAAGGTTTTCAGAAACTTGGCCAAGATCTTATAATCGTATGCAAAGTCTATGCAAGCAATTATAAAAAATTGTTTGTGTATACTTGGGTCTCCCTTTGCATTATAAAGCTCAAATCTAGGGGCCACAAACCCAACATATAACAAATATTTAACCACCTTAAATTCTAATGGTGCGTAGTGTGGTGAGTTATAAGCAATATAATCATTCTTATTATTTCTATTTTCTTTATTAAGGTTGGTCATCTGTTGTAATAGTGTATCCAAGATAGTGGTAGAGACAAGGATAGTGTTGTGTGTATGTGCAACAATTGAGGAGATATAATAAGGTTGTGAGGTAATGCGGGAGGGCAAAGTTATGAATGGGTGGATCACATGATGAGAAATATTATTCATGGGGTGAGATGGAAAAATAGTATGACTCATGGGTTGGAAGGAGAAATAGTATGAGCCATGGTTTGGGATGGATGAATGGTGTGATACTAATAGCTATATTCCTAGAAAGGTGTGATGTAAATGAGACACTAGAGGAATGTAGGCACTAGAAGATGGTATAGTGGAGGGGACAAAGTTATGAGGTAGGTCATGTTGAGGTGTAAGCCCAATGAGAAATATAGAGTGAGGAGTGGAGGTAGTGGGGGCTAGACTAGGAGTAACAATGGTGGTCATAGGAGTGGTAGAGGCAGGTTTAGGAGTGGGATTAGAAGAAGAGGGTGGATGGAGGGATAAACCATTAGGAGGGACCAATTAAGATCCAAGATCATGTAAAATATCTATGCCACATGGACACCCTTCCAAAGTATTATAAAAGGTACATGCTAATTGACTAGGAGACTCTACTTGAGTAAATGCATCAATCAAGGCTTGCCCAGTAAGTGCGAGATCTTGCTTAGCCAAATGAGCATCATGATCATATGGTGATCCTTCAAGTGAGTCTCAACATGATCATCTTGTTGTTAAATTGGGAAGTCATATTAGGGTTTAAACAAGCACTCCTAAATGGAAGATTAGGATCGCAAGTAGCTCATGGCATAAACAAAAGATGGAGAGGTAAAGCTCATCAATTCAACTTTAGATTAAAATTAGAAAATTCAAAATTATACTAGATCTAAAAATGAAACCCTAATGGGATAGTCAAGGGTGGGTGGGATGCACAAAAATAAAGGTCTCAATATAGTGCAAACTCTATGTAGAAAGATATAGCAATGAAATAATGATGTTATAAAGAACACAAAACTTGAGCAAGATCTAAAGGTAAGGACACAATCATAAATGAGAGACTTAGAACCCTAAAATAGTGAAGGTATAAACCCTAAATCAAAACCCTAGGGTGGTGTAAGATATGACAGTTTCAACAAAAATGTAAAGGAACATAACTTTTCCCCAAGTTAATCTAGGATAATTAAACAAATGCATACAACAGCCACAAATTAACCTAGATTAAATAAATGTGATAGCTACGAGAATGATAAATTAAACATTTAACACTATTTTTGGAAAGTAAATGCAAAGGAGGGATGTAGCTAGCTCTATGGAATCTAGTGTAGGAAAATGGATAACCTCTCTCTATGTACTGCTTGGAATTTTGTGCAGGACAATGACTGTTCTTGGGTCAATTTCATAGGTTTGGTTGCTTTCATAGACATAGATCTATCCTATGGTTTGAGGATATGATATGAGCAATTTCACACTTTTGCTCCTTAGGGAGCCTGTCAGATCACTATGGTCAAGTTCTCCTAGGTCAAACCCTTAGAAAGATTAGCTTTACAATCATGGAAATGAGTGAAGACAACACTCTTCAATCTTCAAATGTGCTAGAATAATGTTACAAATTTAGGTTCCTTTTAATACTTCAAATTAAAATATTCTTATAGTTAGTGCTCCTTAAATGCAAATGATTTTGTCCTTGATCTTGAATGATAAATGAATACACATTTAATGTCTTTAAATACTACTATATAGCAATAAATCATGTGAAACATGTACCAAGTTGACTCACGGTGGGAAAGAAATGGGTGGGAGTCAACAAAATTTGGATTTAAAATTTGAAATTTGGGGATCAGTTCTACATGGTGCAAGATTGATCCCATACTTGTGAGATTAACCTAGGACAACAAAATGGTAATCTGATGTAGGGAATGAATATTTTACATCAGGGATGCAATCAAAGGTAATGTATGAGAAAATTTGTAAAATCAAATAAAATATAGTTAAATATATGAGAATATGTCTAAATAAAATAAGTAGAGGATCGTGAAATGAACTCAACTTCACACAAAAGTATAATTTTTATCAATATATAATTATATTAAACTATTTTCCCAAAATAAACTCAAAACTAATTGAAAAGATACGGTCATCTCCTAGTTATTTTATTTTTCTACAATAAAGTGAAAAATCATGTAGGTTGCTAAGTCGGTTCCCTTCCAATAGTCGTAGACGCTTCTAGTCTCCGTTTTCATTCGGGGAACGAAACCCTAAATTTGGATGGCCTCATCTATATAAGCGGATAAAAGCAATCGCTGTAAGGATTGCACTTGTTTAACCTGTTGTGGGCGGCGATTGGCGAGAGAAGTTGTGGAAGGTTGCAGTCACAATGAGAGCCAAGGTATTTCTATTTCTGCTGCTGCTTCTTTTTCAAAATGCTTTCTTTACAGCGGTTGCATTAGTCACATTAGGGTTTGGAGTCTTTTCAAGGCTTGTGTTCACTAGTTTTCTAAATCTATTTTCCATCAGCGCCTATTTTTCACAAGGAAGGAAGTTTTGAAAGACTTAACTATCGTCAAATGGTTGTATTTCAGTCTTTACGCCCTTGTGTCTCCATACTACAAAGTAGCGTTTTTACAGTTTTGTTTAAATAGCATTGCTTCCAATCCATGAAAAGGGTTTAGATCTATGGTGCTCTGTAAATTAAATATTTTTTCACATTTGGGTTCTCGACAATATCAAAACCAGAGTAAAGTCGTCCTAGACATTGCTATTTCAATACCATCAACACAAATTTATTAACTTAAACATCCATCTTTAAATCGTATTCTGTGGCCTCTAGTCGTATTATACGCCCGGGAGCGTTAAGAAAGCTGTTGAACAGAAACAACTCTTTTGAATAATGCCAGAAATGTTAGACACTATAAATAGATGATTGGAGTTTGAACCATAGTTGCGAGGATAGAAATTGCACCAAGTCTAGTGGCCCCTAGAGAGTACAGTCTAAATAGGATTTGCAACATGGATGATTGTATTTTGGTGATTTGGGTCGTTTTTAGGGTGATTTTGATTGGGTTTGGATCAATCTAGTATAGCGGAGTTGTTGAATCAAATTCTTGTGGTTTCTTTATTATCTGTTTTGATTGTATTTTGGTGATTTGGGTCGTTTTTAGGGTTGCTTTGATTGGTTTTGGACCAATCTAGTATACCGTAGTTGTTGAGTCAAATTCTTGTGGTTTCTTTATTATCTGTTTTACTTAATACAAATGGTCTTTTTTCTTGTCTGGTATGATTGAATATCTAGCCAACTTCTACTAAAATTTCATAGTGTTGTTTGTGGATGTTTGTCAAATCACTAAGATAAGTGTTTTGTGGAAGTTTGCCAGATCACATACTTTGAATCACTGATTATGTTGAGCAGGCTGGTTCCTCGTCTTTTGCAAATTATACATATTTACAAACCTCGAGTCTTATTGGATTGGTTGCTTCAATTCTCTGTTGGTCTTGAACTTTATATAATTAGAGCATCCAATTCTTACATCAAATTTGCTGGTGATCTCAAGTTCGTGGTTTTGAACAATTTTCGGTTCCTTTCTTTACACAAGTTTATTCATATGCGTAGTTTGAAAACACTTTGAAGTAGGCTGGAGATGAATTTTCAGTATTTGAAATATTCAAGGATCATGTAGTCCTCTCTGTCTTGTCCCCAGCTGTGATAGGACTAGCAGTAGTGCTTCTGGCCATTTCAGGAGTAGCCAAATATTGCCTTTTGTTGCCTTCTTTCTGTCTCCAGTCTACCCATTTCATTTTCCTTATTCATGCTTATTCACATGTCCAATTATTTTGTATTTTTCACAAAATTTTCTTTTCAATTTGTGGAAGTTGTGTTTCTTGCAATATTGAAGTGATTTGAATTCTTTGTTTTTATAAGTAAATGGCATCAGTTAAGGGAGGCTCTGCCTATTAAAATGTAAAAATTACAATATTTTGTGAAGACTATGATAATAAACTATTGATCTGCGTCACCTTTACAAAGCATAGGGGATATTGATTTCAGGATTTAAAAAAAACCATAAGCTTCATTGTATCTATTCTGAGAGAAACTTCTGCAAGTCGGTCATTGCTTATCTTAAAAATAGGTCCCCTGCTCCTTACTAAGAAATACAGAGAAGAACAGTAAAAGTGCCATGACTATGGATACATCCAATCAAGATGGCAACAGCAAATACATAACGACCAACTATTAGCTTTGAATGCAGATCATGAATCCACATCTAGTTGAGAAGCAGTTTGAGATTACACCTGGCAATTGTAGTTCTTTTAAATTAAAAAACCTCCAAGACCACTTTGATCGATTTCAACATCATATGCAGTCTCTGAGATCATGTTTAGACAAGACAGTGCAATGATCAAGCCTCAAGATCACCCATGTATTGCATCATTATGCGATGCATGAGAATTGGAGAGGCGATCCTTATTGAACACATGAAAATAAAAAGGGTGGTTAACTTTTCTTAATTGACATTCAAACCAAACATAGTCCAAAGAAGGAATCTGCCTTTAAGCCTAGATTAGCACCTGTGGATTGCATTTGCATAAAAAACTGAAAGGCTTAACTAGTGTGAACATTGTGCAAATCCAACATTGATTGCCAATCATGGATCCATCACCTGTATCAACTTAACAAACAATTTGATTTTCTTCTATGCACTTTCACACCATTTTAATAGAACTCCAATTCGTAATGCACAATTTCAACTTAAGCTTGGACAGATCAATAAATCTCCATAAGACTAGTATAACATATCAAGACTCTTATTACACGAGTCAACACTTAACACCAGACTTCCAAATGTGAGAAGATGATCATGTAAAAATGGATTATTCTTGTGACACCATATGACTGGTACTCGTGACACCAAACAAGAAGCCATTATAGCTTATGGCACCATATGACAAGTACTATAGAGTGTGGAAATGTGGAAGATGATTAAGAACTAGAAAAGAACCAAAAAGGGAAGAATCCCAAACATGTGAATAACAGGATAACCCAATTAGTAGGGCATTAGAAGTAACATTTCTAAATATTAAAATTACATATTAAATGTTAGTTGTGGCTGGTTCTTTGGCTTCTGCTACGATTCTGAAGTTAATGGATTCCTTAAATCATATGGGCTAGCTCTCAATGCCACCGTCTTGCTCCTAATTTGCATTTTACATCTTTTATATTTACATGCTCATTCTTTTGCATCTCTTGAATTGGCAGTCTTATTGTTCAAGCCTTCTAAATTTCTTTAGTCAAGTCTTGATCTGACGGGCTAAAGTCTAGGGGTTTAAATCAATTTGCAAATCCCATTGTTATTTGTCAATAAAGGCCAAAGATGTTATTCATCTGTTTTGATGTGCCTTATTTAGCAAATGATATTGGTGACTGCTAAAGATAGTTTTCTTGTTTGGCTTAGGAAGTATATCTTCATTTCATTTTTACATATGATGTATTTTGATTTTCTTTTATATGAGTTTTGTATTTATGGCCTTGAAATATGGCATTAAAGAGCTTTTTTTTGCATTCTTAACAGTGGAAGAAGAAGCGCATGAGGAGACTCAAAAGAAAGCGCCGAAAGATGAGGCAGAGATCTAAATAAGTTTGTCATTATTGTTGTAGATCAGGAATGCTAGACACTTTATCTTTTTTGACTTGTTATTTCTTGAAATGCTGAGAACTGGCCCTTGCAATGAGGTTTCTACATCAACATAAATATTGATCATACAATTATGTTTAAGGTTTTATTGAGCTTTATATCTCCCAATATAAATGCATATAGAGTTCAGTTTGCTTTCCTTGATACAAGTAAGTTGAATAAATTACACCTTTAGAAATGGTTGTTAGGGATATAATTTGTTTAACATTAACATGAGATTTTTTTTTTGTGCAAGGATATCAATTTCTTATTTAAAAAATCCATGCATAAATAGGACAGTTTAAAAATTATATTATGATGTTGTGTGGTTGAGTATGATTAAACATCACTTACATTTTGCTAGCTTTTATAAGATTTAAAGTTAGGGTTACATTTTGTCATGGAAACACCTCTGTAAATTACTTTTTGGAATGGTTGTTACAGATATAATAATTGAAAAACATGATTTTGTTGTTGTATGAGGATATCAATTTTCCGATTTGAAAAACCCTTGCCAAATGTAAGGAGAAAATGCACTTGCAGGTGGAAACACTTGTTGTGGCTGTTTTGCCCGTCTATAACTAGTTCTATGCATTAAGAAAGGTGCAGTTCAAAAATTGTCTTAAGATGTTGTTATGGTGGAGTATGATTAAATATCACTTAATTTTGCTGGCTTTTATTAGATTTTAAATTGGGGTTATATTTTGTCATGGAAACACCTGTCTGTTTTCCCTGTCTAAAACAAGGCTTATATTCAAACAGAGGTCCTGTTTAGAAGTTGTCTCAGGATGATTCATTTACATCTTTCATGGCCAGGTAAGTACAATTTAATATCTTTGTTTATCCATGGCCACAATATAGCTTCTTTAGTATGCTCCTAATTGCGGCAAGTTCATAATTCTTTATTCTAGAGAGAGGCCCTCGTCTGGATATGTAAAGTGTAGTTTCCATCAATGACTCTTTTAGTAAATGGTAAGATAGATGTGGCACATCCATGCCATTCTTCTAGTTGCAAAAACTGCAGATTCCTATTGGATCAGTCCAATGAATCTGTCTCAGGCACATATGATCTCTTGGATAATTTTGTAGACTAAAGCTTTTGTATGGAAAGGAGTCAAGAAGTGGATGTAGATTTCAATGCTGCAAATGATCTGTAGTGCAGTGTAGTAGTTATGTTGATATTGTCGTAGGCTTTTGCCTTGCCTAGGCTTTGGGGTGTGATTCCATTCCACTAACCATTTTTTTTAATATGATGTACATTGTCTCTTACAAAGTAATGTAATAGAACCTTTAGACAAAAAAAAAGTTTGATCTCATGGCAATATGATGGAGCTTTGGATTTCACCTCTTGTCCTCCTTATCCATTGAGACTGTTGCCTGTTTTATGATTTGATCTGGTCCATCCATTGACTATTACGTGTTACAGTTGGGGAAAAGAACCATTCAGCAGAGTTACCAGCTTTGAAGTATCTAGGTAAATGCTGAAGTTGATTAGTGTTTTCATTTTCGATGGCTCCTTTTCGTCATTAACCAGCACAAGATTTATGTCTACAACTCTCATGTGTTATCAGATAGGAAGGAAGGCCAGCCAAATAATGTGTCGTCAGCTGTAAGTAATTGCTACCGTTTTTGGCAGGGTTACATCATACACTGTCTTATATGATCTTGGCAATGATGAAGTTGATGGACATTTGATCTTGGACAGATCTCTTTTTGTTTTTTGAATAGTTTAGTTGTGGGATCTATAGGGGTTTATGCCCAATAAGAAATACGATTAGAAGAGTGCTAAAAAAACCCAAGTGAAAGCGTGATAGAGGGCAAAACACAAATTACCCCCAAAAAGCACAAGCTGCTGCACGGGCGATCTGCAAATAAGGTGGCTGCTACAAAGTCAATATCCCCCAACCAACAAGAAGCCTGAAAGATCAAAATCTTGTAGAAGGAAACAGAGTCATGCTAGAAACATGAGTCACTTGCGAGACAGAGCAGAGAAATAACGATCAGTGGCCCAAAGCTTAACAAGAGGAAGAACCCTCCTAACACACCAGCAAGAATCAAGAATCCACCAAGGCATTCTAGCTAGCATTCAGGAAAACACTTTAAGTCTGTTCAAGTCTTAGGTGCAATCTTGATTTATTTCTAGTACTTTCTAGTACCAACTTTGATGTCTTTCTTACATTCATTCGACTGCCAGTGTTGGAAATGAGGAAGATTGCCTTTTGAAGAGTCAAATTCCAGAATATCAGTAAAATGTTTTAGCAATGAGAAACACCTCCTATTCCAGCATTTCTAGAATTTTGTTTTGAAGCTCCATCAACATTAGGGAGTTGATTTCTAGAATTATGTTCATGAGAAACACCTCCTATGCCAGCATTTCTAGAATTGGAAGAGGCAAGAAGAGGAAGAAACCACAAGAATATCAAGTCTTATCAGAACTTTGAATTCCCACCAAGAACTTGCTTGATAATCTTGAATCCAAATTCGACCATCTTTTTTAGATTGGGCATAATTTTATCCTAGATCTGACTAATATGCCTAGTTGTACCATTGAAAATTCTTTGATTGCTTCCCAACCAGATTAGGACCAATATCATGCATTGATTAAGGGCTTTTAGCTTCAAAGAGGGTTGTGGCTGATTCAAAAGGGAGTTCTAGATAAAATCATAACTACTCCATGGAAGTATTAATGGATCACATGATAAAACGATGAAGGAAAGTGGCAAAGGGGTAGGCTAAAAGATGTTTTCCATTCTTTTCATCTTGAAGGTAGGGGATACAACTATTCAGAACAACCCCCACATTTCAAGATGATCAACCCCCACATTTCAAGAGATCATCATAATGAAAAAAATTATTTAGAGTTGCTAGCCACATGAAAGCATTAATCCTCTGGCCAACATCTAAGATGCCATATCTTTTTTCGAAGATTGTCCCATCATGCAGTCCAATCAATTTCTCTTATGTGCATTGTGATAACAACAATATTTATGTCTTCAAATTATTATAATCATGTGTTTAAAATTTCAAAGATTTGGGCTAACATATCCCTGTTAAATTTCAACGATAAGATTGTTGTTTGCCAAGATTACTCTTTTGTTAGATGAAAATTAACTTTGATAATTTTCAGCCATTAAGGGTTTTTGTTTGTCCTTTTGATTCTTTTAGTTGTAGCAAAATAAATGTATATTAATCTCTTAAAACTTGCAGCTCTTAAGTTCAAATAAATTGTGAATGTTGTAGCAACAATTTCAACTATGAAGTAACACCATATTTTGAGAATTTCATAAAACATGAACAACAAATATTTACAATCCAAATGTTTTTATGCAGCCAATCAAGATAGTAACACATATTTAACTTCCACAAATCCAATTTAATATATAACAATTTTTTCAAAATTTTTCATTTAATAAGTCACCATGGACGTTCACCTTCTTTACCTCATTAAAATGGATGTATTTACCTTAGAGAATTATTTTCAACATCCTACAAAAATTAGAAACAAACTTGGGCTCCTCGTTTATTTTCAATGTCTTTTTGGAGCCAAATTTCAATCTATTTATAAGATCTTTGCATAGTTTCATTTTTTTCATTTTGGGCTCCAATGACTCTTGGTATTCTTCTTCTTGTTTGGTGGCGTCTAACTTGGAGAAATGCGACTCTTGGGATTCTTTTATTACTTTCTTTTATGATTTGGGTGTTTGAAAACTCTTGGAGAAATGGGACTCTTGGGATTCTTTTATTACTTTCTTTTATGATTTGGGTGTTTGAAAACTCTTGATTGTCCAATCTCTGTCTTCTAGCATGTAGGTGACTAGGATTTTTGTCCATATGCAACTTCTTTTGTCTTTTATTTGGAGTGTTGGATAATTAAAATATTTGTTTTATTTCCCCAAATTTTGTGTATGATGTTGATTAACATGTGCATAAGGGTGCCTCTGCACCACTCTAGGAAAAATGAAATTTGAGTCTCACCTCAAATATGGATTTTCTTTTTTGTCTTTCAGTTTCTTTGCATGCGTGCATTGTTTTCATTTTGTTGGATCTCAAGTACATTGGTATCTATTGGTGCACTTGTGCTTTTTGGTCTAACATGTTTCTTGAGCCAAGGCCAACTTGGTACAATGTAGCCATGTGATTTTGTTTGTTTTTTTGTTCTAACAATGATGATGGCCTTTTCCTATTTTTTTTTCTTATTAAGAGCTATCTTTAAACATCAAATCTATTGAACCACGTTATCTAAATTAGTCAAATTATTTCCCAAAATCTTCTAGCTCTAATACCAATTTGATGCAGACAAAACAAGAGAATCCAATGAAGGATTGTCCCATCATGCAGCCCAATCAACTTCTTTTATGTGTATTGTGGTAACAACAATATTTATGCTTTCAAATTATCATAATCATGTGTTCAAAACTTCAAATATTGAAACAAATTGTATGTGCTAACATATCTTTGTTAAATTTCAGCCTTAAGATTGTTGTTTGCCAAGATTATTCCTTTTCTCTTAAATGGAAATTAACTTTGATAATTTTCAGCCATTAAGGATTTTTGTTTGTCCTTCTGATTCATCCAACAATTTCAACTATGAGGTAACACCGTATCTTGAGAATTTCATAAAACATGAACAACAACAAATACTTACAACCCAAACATTTTTGTGCAGCGAATCAAGATGGTAACACATACTTAATCTCCACAAATCCAATCTATGAAATATCTCTAACAAACTTTCCAATTATCCACCTCCACAAGCTAACAAATTCAGAAATTTTTCATCTAACAAGTCACCATGGATGTTCACTTTTTTTGTCTCATCAAAATGGATGTATTTCCCTTAGAGAGTTATCTTCAACATCACCCATGGACATCCTCTTGATGACCTACAAAAATTAAAAATAAACTTGGTCTCCTCTATTATTTTCAATGCTTCTTTGGAGCCAAACTTCAATCTATTTATAAGATCTCTTTTGCATAGTTTCATCTTCCTCATTTTGGGCTTCAATGACTTTTGGTATTCCTCTTCTTGTTTGGTGGCGTCCAACTTGGAGAAAGATGACTCTTGGGATTCTTTTATTACTTTCTTTTATGACTTAGGTGCTTGAAAATTCTTCACTGTCCAATTTTTGTCTTCTAGCATGTAGGTGACTAGGATTTTTGTCTATATGCAACTTGCCTTGTCTTTTATTTGGAGTGTTGTGGAATTAAAATATTTGTTTTATTTTTCTAAATTTTGTGTATGATGTTGATCAACATGTGCATGAGGGTGCCTCTGCACCACCATCTTTCATGACTTTCAACACATTTATATTTTAATTTTAATGAGATGAAGAAATTCTACATAAAGATGATTGTGTTGGTCACACACATTATCCCAAAAAAGGGTAAGGTTGCCCTTCCCAACAATCTAGAAGAAGATAACAACTTTAATTAGATAACTATCCAACTTAATTGTTTTCCATCTTTTAGAACCCTTGCCAAGGGTTGACAACATAGGAAAGAATGATTCTCTAGACTTAGGGGTACTAATGATTCTCCAAATTCAAGTATTGAGCTTAAGAACTCTCCTCCATAAGGTTCGTTCCTCAACACACCATCTCCGATATAATTTGGCAGCGAGACCCATATTGTTAAGGAGAGAAGATCTCGAACTTAATCTACCTCTCTTTAGGCTAACAAATTTTATCCTAATTAGCCAAATGCCATTTCTTTTTCTTCGAATTTTCTTTCCAAAGAAACACTCATTCTATGGTTCAAATGATGAAGGATGCCTTTTGAAGCCATACGGGCCATGAATCTATAAATCGAGAGAGAGCTTGAATTACAGTGTTGAGGATTGTACAACCAACCAAAGAGAGGTATCTATGTGGCCAATGATTGATATGATGTTGAATCGAATCCAACATAACATTCTAGTCTTTTTCCTCAAGGCAAGTAGGAGAAATAGGGATATTCAAATATTTGAAAGGAGAAGCCACTTGGAAATGAAGAATATTAGCAATATGTTCTTGAAGATAAGGGTTCGTATGGAAGAAGAAAATTCGAGGCTTTTGTTCATTCAAGAGTTGACCAGACACATTGATATGTATGTCAAGAGCTCGCTTAAGAGCAATTCCTTCCTCAAGAGTGGCATTGCCCTTTAAATAAGTGTCATCCACAAATTGGAGATGGGTAAGTGGATCCATGCCTTGCATAATGTGAAACCCATAAATAGAGCTAGAACACTTGAGGTGCTTTATAAACCTACCAAGTCCTTTTGCTAGAATGAAAAATAGATATAGAGAAAGAGGATATTCTTGACAAAGGCCTTTTTTACAATGAAAAATGGTAGAGGGAGAACCATTATTAATAATCTCATAAAAAGAAAGAGGCTTAGCAAGCCATGACCTATTGAATATAGTTATCATCAAAACCAAAGGCACATAAGATATCTTCTAGAAATGATAGAAGAAAGCAATCATTTCAACATTTGCTAAGCAAATCCACTACATGATTTTTTTGTCTATAACAATATTTAAAAATGATGTATTTAAAATGCAAACTTTTATTGTATTGTTAAATTTCTAATTTTTGGAGCTTCTCTTGAGACATCCCAAAATGAGGACTTGCAAATTACCTTTGACCTCAAAGTAATTAAGGCCCATAGATTATGCCATCTTGATTCATCCAAGAAGCACTAAAGCTTTGTTGTTAGACTTGGATTGCAAAACCTAGGAGATCCCATGCAAAAAAGAGCTAGAGTGAACAAATCACGATGCCAACACTAGCCAAACTAGAGTTCCTTTTTGCTGCTTTGTCAAAGTTGAGTTTAAATGAGCTCCCTTGGGGGAAGACCATTTGATGTTTGTATGGTGCATATTATTCCCAAAAACCTCATTTATAGGGGGGTGGGGGAAGGGAATAAGATAGATTTCAATTCAAAAAATCTTACCTTTAGGGGAGATTTGAAATTTACCATAGCGCTTGAAAAAGAAGACAGAACTGTCACATAAAATTGCTCTATTTTGGAAGATAAATTAATTTCATTTGAGAGGTCCCATTGGTTAACTATTCAAATGTTGTTTTAGGTTAGTAGGGAAAACCCAAGCTAATGCGAATCCCACTCAAAGAACATTCCGAATATAGAATTCACATATTAATGGTGAAGTAATAGATGATCAATTGACTCTTCATCAAGATGGAAAAATGACACCTCAAATATAGAGGTGAGTATTTTATTTCAACCATCCAGCTAGGTAAAGGCATTGGGCACCTTATTATATATTTTAATGTGTCAAATTATCATGTTTTATTAGGATTGAACTTGTTGCTTTGAGTTAAACTCATTGACCCATATTTTATGAGTAGTGGTTCACATCATCATGTCTCTCACGAGCATGAATGGCCCACTTAGCATTCATTGCATCTAGGTGACGCTCACATGGGTAAAGGACTAAAATTTCTTGGGACATCAACCAACCCAATACTACTTTGACTCAAGTGTGCTTAACCATGGAGTTTCCCCCAAGACTAAGTTCCCTTAGCTTGCTACCCCATCTTTTAAACCTTCAGCAATTATTGGTAAAATAGAGTAGTATATTGTAATGCTCCAAGCTTTCACCTATGACATTAATCAAACATTAGACGAACATTTTTTTTGCATTTGCAAGTGCGACATTTACATGTCACATTGTACTCACACATGCACAAGGTGTCGTGACAAGCACAACACACAAGATGACAAGTGGAAGACTTCACCCATCGTGTGGTAGAGTCACCACGATGACCATACAAGAGAATGGAGCTTCCTCCACTATGACAATCAAACACAAGTCGACGACCTTTCTCATGAACACATGGAGTAGGATGAGGGTGACAACCCCCTCAAATCCATTCCATGACCACACAAAACACCATCCCATAAGGGAAAAACCCACATAAGAGGTGGATCAACTAGGAGGTACAAGGCCTCAACCAATTGGAATTCACCACTCAATTTCGTTAAAAGGCACGGTCATGAAGAGATGGAGTAGAAAACCAGTGCTCATACGAGGAGTACTCTAACATTTCCCAACTCTTAGAGTTGTGACATGTCATTTACACCCAAGATTGAACCTTTGTGAGCATTCGTGTCATGGCACAGAGATCTTGATTAATCATACATTTTATTATCCCAATTTTTATTGCATTATCACTTGATTATAAACTCTCCACCCACTATTTCCATCGATCCCTTTGTATCGTGGCAAGCAGTGAGAGCCCACTCCTTCCCTATTCTATACCTCAATCCTATAGGTCTAATGCTCCAACTTTATGATTTGGCGGTGGCACGGAAATCAATACAACAAATTTTATAACACATTGCCAAAAGATGCAACATTTCAAAACATATCAATTTAAAGCCTAGAATGTAAGTTTCATTAATTTTCAAAATTCTAAAAACCATAAAAATCCCAATTTGTCCATTAATGGAATTGGTTGCAAGCTTGGAATTTTTAATTTTCTAAATTAAATGAAATTTCTTGTATTATAAAATATCAATTTAAAGCCTAGAATGTAAGTTTCATTCATTTTCAAAATTCTAAAAACCATAAAAATCCCAATTCGTCCATTAATGGAATTGGTTGCAAGCTTGGAATTTTTAATTTTCTAAATTAAATGAAATTTCAAAAATCTAAACATACCCTCTTATTTCAAAAATGCCCAACAACCATATTCTCAAGTAAAATTTGAAAAAGATGATTCCAATAAAATTTTGCTATAGTAATGGCTCTTTTTGGCATATTTTAAAATTTTTAAAACACAAATTAGAATATACAATTGCAACATCCAATTTAAATCAAATCAAATCCTTCAATTAAGGAGGCCATAAGGAAACCACCAATTGTGGCATGACAATGAAGGAATTCAAATTTAAAACAATTTTCAAAAAGAGGAAAATACCTTCCTATGCAAGCTTTTGTAAAAATGGAGAAATGTCTTGAAGACAAATGCCTCCACAATCCTTTGCCGTACACATCCAATCCTTTTCCAAGCAATCATCAATCTGAGGAAACATAAATACCTTCCCTTCCATTTTCTCAATTTTTTTTTTCATGGAGCAAGAAGAGGCTTTGAGGAGAAAATACAAAGTGAACGTAAAAATAGTAGTGTATTTTTTCTTATAAGCTCTCCAAAAGCCCTTTTCCCCTTTTTTCTATTTCTTTATTTTCTTATTTCCCAATTTCTTTTCCAAAAAATACTTTTGAGATAATAGGCAAATTACACAGTTAAATTAATACAATTAAATCCATAAGGGAAAATGCATTAACCCACATTCAATATTTTCCAATAACCTATGGAATTGAATCGAATTTCCATTATAATGCAAATTCTACCTATGAAATGCAAAATATTTCATTCTGAGGAAAGTAGGATTATATATGCTTTAATTTTCTTCTACTAGAATAAAATAATGCATTGGAATTAAATCGAATTTCCATTATAATGCAAATTCTACCTATTAAATGCAAAATATTCCATTTCGAAGAAAGTAGGATTATAATCGCTTTAATTTTCTTCTACTAGAATAAAATTATGCATTAGATTTTTCTACTAAGGTCAAATTAATGTTTTTGACTCAACCATAGAATATTTTGCAAACACAAAAAATGTACAATTCAAAATAAATTTAAATGCAATGTGAAAAGCTAAAGGAAACACATGCACAAGCCCCATACACACTTTTATAGGTTTCCACAACATGTAGACTCCAGAATTCCACCGCTTCAGTTCCAAAGTAAAACTGGGGTTGACAAGATTCATCTTGCACTCAAATCAAGTGAGAGAAGTTAACACACAAACTTACCCAAAGACGACCATCTTCAATATAATGACTGTTAGGGAATAACCTTGTATTTGTACATTCATGTCAAACATTAGACATACCTGCTCCACATAATAATAGTCAAAGCAACATAATCCACCCAACGTGGTATAAAGCATAACATGATATCAAATCATTACATTTAATTGTAAATCAGCTACGACTAGCATGATCCAAGAATAAGAAGCATAATCAATAATATTTCACAATGTCGAAACAATTATAATAATCACAACTATAATAATTATAGTGAAAATAGTGAAGTTGAAACATTGTAATGATCTAACATATACAGGCACAACATATGCATCCCATACTTCATAGTCAAAATCCAATGCCATTAAAAACACCTTGATGGTTGTACAAAACATAATCAGAAAAGCATCTTGAATACACTATCAGAACCCCTCGATGGCACAACAGACCTTATGGGCAAGTTCGGTGCAACAACTCATAGCATGAGAATCACATAATACACTGACAAAAACCAATACATCATATATCATAGTAATCGAAAAGCTCATAAGACAAACATAAAAAAGTGGGCATTACATCCTTCAACATTAGGATTGATGAGGCTTACTCTTGGAAGCGTGCAAAAAGATAAGGATGATGTACTCATGGTACACAATTCTTCGCAAACACAATGGATCTCAAAAGATCAACCCTTAACTAACAAAGCAAGTCTCCAAAGGTGCACCAATTAGGTGAAAACCAATGATTGTGTCTACTAACTCCTTTGAGAATGCATCACTCTATCCTCCGACTACTACTGCAAATAGGGACAAGATCTAGGCAAAAGACACAATTGACCACAAACAACACAAAGCCCTACAACCTAGGACTTCTACTCCGCAGGGTAACTTCGCAAGCTCTCTACTAAGCCAAAGAGAAAACTCACAACGCTGCAAATCTCACTCTCAAGGAAATTTGCCAATGTAAGGTTACTCTCCCTACAATCCTTCCTAAGATCGAGGACTTTGCCCACAACACTAAAACTCAAAGGCCAAGGCAAACCAAATCTTAAAGGCTACAAACACCACTACCTCACCTTCATGCTCACCAATAGCATGCCTTACCTCCAGTCATGGTTTCTCTCCATGAGGTCTTTCCTCACGCTATCTTCTTAGAACAAGATTTGCCAACCCAAGGTTGTTCTCCCTATGGTCCTTGAGATTGAGGACTTTGCCTACAACACTAGAACTCAAAGGCCAAGGCAAACTAACTCTTAAAGGCTACAAACACCACTACCTTACCTTCATGCTCACCAATAACATGCCTTACCTCTAGTCGTAGTTTCTCTCCACGAGGTCTTTCCTCGCGCTATCTTCTTGAAAAGAGAGGGTTTCTTTAACACTCTAGCTCCACATCACAAAACTAGGATCAAACTTACTAGTTCTTAGAGGAAAGAATCTAGACCACATCCTTATAAAAGCATAAGCACTTCCAACAAGCAAGGCTTAGCAACCCACTACTCACAACCTAAATATATCCAAGGAGATAACCACACACAAAACATAGGAGCAAGACTACTCTCGACACCACTTTAATGCACAACTATTCTAAACCAAAAAGTTTAAATAACACAACAAGATCATGAATTCAAGATCAATGAGGTAACACAAGACTTATTCATGGCCCAAACACCAACAAGTACCCATAAAATAGAATACATAGGATATCAACTTCTTCACACAAGAATTGCATCCCTTCCAACACCATACTAGGAAACCTCCAAACTACCAAGGAGAAACTCCTAAAGCAACCAAATTCACAAACTTGGTAGCACAAAAAGAATAGGGAGACATCTCTAACACAATAATAACATAGTAATATGTGCCCATGCACTAACACACCATCATACCCTACATTATGTCAAAACATGCGTGTAGTTATGGAATTCATATCTAATCGACATGACGTGCACCTTCATATTATTTAATAACATGGCCTTTGTGTCTATAACACATCATACACTCCACTAATGTTGGAACACTAGGAGGCATGGTATTATGACTGAGACAAAGATGAATGAGACGAGCAAGGACAAACATGTAGTTGGTGGACTAAGTCAACACCCAACCACATACAAGCTATTAAAAGCAAGATATAATTTGAATAAAGATCTCAACATCTCATTAGCATAGGTAATAGACAAAGAATAACATTTGAGCCCCTACATGAATTCAATTATACATAATTCACTACCATCCAAGCATGACTTACACACCAATCAACAAGATTACTCACATACAGAGATCCATATGAATACATCACAAATCATAGCTTTCCCAAACACATCATACCAAATTCACTCACAACCAACAACGGATAAGGACTTCAAATATCATAGCTCTATAAGACACAAACACACACTAAGAACTAGTGCATCCTCCACAATCTACTCCCTTATACAATCCATCAGGGGCCCATCATGGACATGATAGAGAATGACATTACATTATACATGACCAACAATTAAAACATTCAAGTAGAGCCACCACACAATAATAAAAAGGAACACCAAAGTGGAAGAAATGTTGATTCCAACAATAAGGCATAAAATGAGCTCAATTTCAACAATAAATCAAGTGTGACCATAAGAGGCACCGATAAATATATATCAAAGTTATAGTGGCTAGACTTCTCATAAACAAGAATAATAAATCAATGTTGACCCTTACAGACATTAGAGAATTCACCAATAACGGAAAGAAAGTATCAAAATTTTGAAGGTACACATTACATGCACTACATGACTAATTCTAGTCACAAGGGAGTAAAATCCTACACTACATCTGGATTTCAAAATCCAAGGTGAGTAAGATAATGTGCTCAAGCAACACCAAATAAATGAGTCTTCTAAGACTCCAATCATGTCATAAGGAATGAGATCATTTTTAGTCAAGTAACTAAAGCTTTATCCCTTTCAAGGGAATTATAATTACAAAGCAATGACACACATAGTCCCACACTGGCAATTATCTAACCAACCATTACAAAGCTAGGACATAAACAGGATCACAAGCAATGGTATCTCAACACAACAAGATTAATAACACTAACATGATTCACAAGGAATGACAAGCAGTTGGGGACTTTAGTCCACATCAACCCAATAAATCTTTCAACGCACCATTCCTTTCATACGCCAATATGCACACTATGCAATAGGGAAAAACATAATTTAGAGTCACAATATGCAGGGTTCACTAATCCACTCAATATCCTTACACAACATTTATCACAATTTCCATGCATATGACCCATTTACAACCTTTTTGTTCATCTTTTAGTTAATACAATGCAACAACACACCTATGTTCCCACATGAATCCTAAGGAAGAATGCAATTTGGGACCATAAGTCATTACCTAAATGATCTATTCTAACAACTCAACATTTTCCTTTTAAATTCCAGGCATATAAACAAACATCACCTCTTTCACAACCAAATGCACAACTTCTCAAGAGAGTACACAAGGTTCAGTCAATCCAAGGACATCGACATTCCTTCTCATACTAAGGTTTAAATAGTCACATTATCAAAAGTGGTAACAATAGAACCAACATGAGTCCACAAAGGTCACTCTAACACTCACACACATTGCAAGGATTCTTTCCAAGCATTCAAGACATCAAGAAGGCAAATCACACAAAAGCAACTTCTCAGCAACCATAAGGGTCTAAATAATCTAGCAATATTGTATTCCTCAACCATACACATGCAAGAAAAATATATCAGGAAACAACACATGCCACTTGCAACACACAATCACACAAGGACCCCACACATGCTCAAACACAACGAGAAGAACACAACCTAGAGATTCCAATGTTGCAACATGAGTTTGATACCAAGTGTAATGCCCCAAGCTTTCACCCAAGACATTAACTAAACAAACACCAAATGAACATTTTTTTGCACTTGCAAGTGTGACATTTACATGCATATTGCACTCGCACATGCACAAGGTGTCATGATAAGCATAACACATAAGATGGCATCATCATTACACTAGGCAAGGTGGCACAAGAAGAAGACTTCACCCATCGTGCGATAGAGTCATCATGATGACCATGTGAGAGAATGGAGCTTCCTCCACTACGATGATCAGACCCAAGTCCACAACCTCGTTTTATCGCAAACAAATGGTGTAGGATGAGGGTGACAAATACCTCAAATCCATTCCATGACGACACAAAACATCTCACCACAAGAGAAAAACCCACACAAGAGGTGGACCAGCTAGGAGGTACAAGGCCTCAACTGGTTGGAATGTTCACTAGTCAATTTCATGCAAAGGCACGCTTCCCAAAGAAAAAGAGGGGATAACTAACTAGAAACACCACATCTCAACAAGGTGATATGATAGGAAGACTGAGGAGACCAAGGGGAATGACTTCCATATAGAAAGTTTTGTCGAAAAAGGTTAGGAAATGCTCACTATCCAATGACTCAAAGACTACAACATTGGGAAGGACTACAACACCAAAAGTGGACCACAATGCTAGAAATGGACTACAACATATTTACTCAAGTGTCCTTCTTGGGCACTAGTGTCCTTAGGAACTAGTGTCCAAAATTTGCACCATTGTCCCTAAAAAGTGCTTGAACATGAAATTTTTTCAAAATTCAAGCCCAGGACTTTGATGCAGGCTTTGAAAAAGTCCCACCTAACAAGGACGTCATCCTTAGGCCACTAAAGAACTATTTGAAGGCTAAACAAGTTCCTAGAGTCAACATAAGGCCTCCAACTTGCCCAATCTCTAAACAACATGCTTGACGAAGGCACACTCTATCCAAGAGGGATGGTCATTGAGTGGAACATTCACAAGACTAAATGAAATGTCAAAAGACACCAACAAGACACACTCTGACTCACATGTACATGCACAAGTGACAAGGACAAAAAGTAGATTAGGGGTACAACATCCATGTCATAGTGTCCACTATCAAACTTACAAGCGACTCAATTACCAAATTGAACAAAGCATTAATCCATCTAATCAAGATGCATATCCATTAATCAAAATGTGAAATTAGGCAACTTAACAATTAACAACCATATAGAGAAATAGGACAAAAGTGCTACAAGATGCCATACATGTTCTACACCAATGTTGACACACGCCAAAAGTAGAGCTAAGATCATCGTGTCCTAGATGGGCAAAATGTGATCCACTACTAAAACATCTAATACCATCAATACAACATCACATAATTTGAAGCTAACATGCTACAATATCAAGATTACAACATAAGAATCATACCAACGTCTTCACAAGATGAGGCATGGAAGCATTCTGAATGATATCAACAAAATATTACATTTCAAAGATCTCATACCAAACATGGATGGATCATATCTCACATATGAAAATACATCAAAACATAACTAAAATATTATTACAATGGTCTCAAGGGTCTAATTTACAAAGATTACCAGATTACAACAATTAGATGATACAAGAGAAAATATACCAAGATAGTCCAACACACTCTCCAAAGAGCATCCTCCAAGCTCATCGATCCCCAATGATGGCTTAGCACCATCCAACCATGTGGTACCCTCAGGCCCACCACATTGTCCTAGGAGACAGTTGAATTGGGTATACACACACTCACACAAGAAATACTTGACAACCACTCACACCAATCAAAGCATACAAATCACATGTGGCAATTCATGCCAATCAAGCATACAATTCACATGTGGCAATTCACGCCAATTAAGTGCATACAAAGTATGGATAACTCATTCGAGCCTACAAAGTATACAATAATGCCAACACAACATTCATGCATAAGGGTTCTCACAACTTCAATGCACACAAAACAATGCATAATTAAATATCAACACACATACATATATGAGAGTATAACAATCCATCAACATACATGTAGGTGGTCTAAACACATGTCAGATACCAAATACAAAGAAAGGATAGCATGAGAATCCTAGAAGTAGGCCAAGGAGTGTCATTTCAATAGCATGGTGACCATGAAGAGTTTGAGTAGAAAACCGATCCTTATATGAGAACTACTTTAACATTCACCAACTCCCAGAGTTGTGATATGCCCTTTACGCCCAAGATCGAACCTTTGTGAATGTTTGTGACATGGCGTAGATATCTTGATTAATCATACATTTTATTATCCCAGTTTATATTACATTATCACTTGTTTATAAACTCTCCAACCCTATTTCCACCAATCCCTTTGTATCGCAACAAGCAATGAGAGCCCACCCCTTCCCTATTCTATACCTCAATTTTATAAGTCTAATGCTCTAAATTCATGATTTGAGTGTGGCATGAAAATCAATGTAGTAATTTTTATAACACATTGCCAAAAGATGCAATATTTCAAAACGTTAGGGAGACTACTCTTCCTGCATTATAAAACATCAATTTAAAGCCTAGAATGCAATTTTCATTCATTTTAAAAATGTTAAAAACCATAAGAAAAACCCCAATTTGTCCATTAATGGAATTGGTTGCAAGCTTGAATTTTTTTTATTTTCTAAATTAATTGAAATTTCAAAAATATAAACATACCCTCTTATTCCAAAAATGCCCAACAACCACATTCTCAAATAAAATTTGAAAAAGATGATTTCAATAAAATTTTGCCATAGTAATGGCTCTTTTTGGCATATTTTGAAAATTTTAAAACACAAATTAAAACATATAATTGCAACATCCAATTTAAATCAAATTAAATCTTTCAATCAAGGAGGCCATAAGAAATCCACCAATCATGGCATGGCAACTGAAGAAATTCAAATTTAAAACAATTTTCAAAAGAGGAAAATACCTTCCAATGTAGCTTTTGCAAAAACGAAGAAATATCTTAAAGTCAAAATGCCTCCACAATCTTTTGCGGCACACACCCAATCCTTTTCCAAGCAATCATCAATCCAAAGGAACCAAAATCCCTTCCCTTCCATCTTCTCAAAATTTCTTTTCCCATGAAGCAAGAGGAGGGTTTGAGGAGAAAATACAAAGTGAATGTAAAAATAGAAGTCTATTTTTCTTTATAAGCTCTCCAAAAGGCTTTTCCCCTTTTTTCTATTTCCTTATTTTCTTATTTCCCTTTTTTTTTTTTCAAAAAAAAGACTTTTGAGATAGTAGGCAATTTACACAATTAAATTAATACAATTAAATCCACAAGGGCAAATGCAACATAATTAACCCACATTTAATATTTTCCAATAACCGATGGAATTAAATCAAATTCCTATTATAATGCAAACTCTACCTATTAAATGCAAAATATTTCATTTCAAAGAAAGGGATTAAATTCACTTTAATTTTCTTCTACTAGAATAAAATAATGTACTAGACTTTTTTTGCTAAGGTAAAATTAGTCTTTTTCGACTCAACCATAGAATATTTTGCAAACACGGAAAACACACATTTCAAAATAAATTTAAATGCAACGTGAAAAGATAAAGGAAACACATGCACAAGACTCATACACACTTTACGGGTTTCCACAACATGCGGACACCAAAATTGACACCGATTCGGATCCAGGTTAACATTGGGGTTCACAAGGCTCATCTCGTAGTCAAACCAAGTGAGATAGAAGTTAACATATAAAGGTTTCCAAAAGACGGCCATCTCCAATATAACCACCATTAGGGAATAACCTTGTACTTGCACACTTGGGTCAAACATCAGGTATACTTGCTCCAAATAATCTGAAGCAACATAATCCACCCAACGTGGTATAAAACACAACATGATATTAAATCATTACATCTCATTGTAAATCATCTACAACTAGCATGATCTAGGAACAAGATGCATAATCAACAATATTTGACAATGCTGAAATAATTATAATAATCACTAATAAATATAGTGAAAATAGTGAAGTTGAAACATTGTAATGATCTAAAATATACAGACACAACATATGCATCACATAATGCATAGTCAGAATCCAATGCCAATACAAAACACCATTGAAAACACCTCGATGGTCATACAAAACATCATTAGAAAAGCATCTTGAATACACCATCAAAACCCCTCAATGGCACAACAAACCTCATTGGCAAGTTCAGTGCAACGACTCATAGCATGAGAATCACATAATATACTAACAAAGACTCAATACAACATACATCGTATGAATTGGAAAGCCCACAAGGCAAACACCAAAGTGGACATTACATAAATAGATTTGACATGGTAAGCCCTTCTAGATAAAATGACACCATTTATTCTCAGCAAGAATGGGATCCTTATAGGATTGAGCATATTTTGAAGAAATTTAATTTGCTCCATTGGAATAGCATTCTAGAGAAATCCTTCCATTTGTGAAACCAAACCCCATCAACACACTTCTCCATCTATTAATCTTTTACTAGTACACTTGAAAAAGAAGACAAG
This sequence comes from Cunninghamia lanceolata, assembly GCA_027924645.1. Taxonomy (NCBI): domain Eukaryota; kingdom Viridiplantae; phylum Streptophyta; class Pinopsida; order Cupressales; family Cupressaceae; genus Cunninghamia; species Cunninghamia lanceolata. Next base: position 4,138,220 of record BSBN01000973.1, on the reverse strand, counting down.
AAGGTTTTGATCTTAATAATCCATGAATGTTTCTAGAAAAACAACTTACATCCATCTCCAACATCCCAAGAAATATGGTCATCAAACTTTTTTCTAGAAGAAGAAAGAAAATTCAACATTGTTAAACCCCTTAAAGAAGTATAGCCTTGAAAAGATTAAGTGCATTAGATGAATTCAAATACTTGTCCCTCAAGAACTTACTATAGGGTTGATATTAACTTAGGATGTGTTATGCAAGTTTTTCTTATGCACAAGATTATGAAGATCCAACTCCTTCAAACCAGTAGTCCCCCTCCCCGCCTTGAGATTTAAGATACAAACTTTTTCCCATATCATAAATATATATTTTCTTGAGTTATAAGAAGTGAGAACATGTAAATAAGAATGGCATGAAGAACAACTTTGATGGGAGTTAACCTTCCAGCTAGGATGATTTAATGATTTTTCTAAGCAAATAGTTTATGATGAATCTTATCTAACAAAACTTTACCGAGAAAGATCCAAGTCTAACTAGTAAACAACAAAATACCGAAATAAATGTTCGGCAAAATAGTTGATGGAAAATGACGAATGTTTTGAATCTTGAGTTGGACATGGGGCAACATTAAAGGAAAACCTCTTTGCACTCTTTAAGAATGTACTTGAAGAGCCTAGCTTCGAAAAAGTTAGCAACTCCAAACAAAAGAGTGTCATCCACAAATTGCAAGTGAGAGAAAGCCTCACCATTTCCCACACATTTGATGCCTTTTAACTTATTAGCACTTCTTTGATAGCTAACATTATGCTCGACCACGTCAGCGATTAGAATAAAAAGACAAGGGGATAAGGGATCTCCTAGCTTGATGCCTTTTCGAGTTACTAAAAAATCTGTAGGTGTGCCATTAACTATGATTAAGAACCATGATTTAGATATAAGCGATAACCCATCTAAATTGAGGAGAAACCAAACGCATTTATAATTGCTTCTAACAAATTGCCAGCCACTTTGTCATAAGCTTTAGCAATGTTTAGTTTAATAACCGTACTTTTATGCTTGCTTGATTTGAGATAATGACGGAATCTCATGGGAAATAATTATCCTGTCTCGAATTTGTCTTCCATGGACAAAATCGCTTTGGTCAACAAAAATCACATTAGGAAAGAAGGATTTGAACCTCTTAGCAAAGAATATGGATATGACATTCTAAATAATGTCCGACAAAGCAATCGGTTTGAAATTAGCAAAGGAGGTCGAGCATGACTTATTGGGAATAAATTCTAGAAATGTACGTTCAAAATCTTTAAAAACCTTACAAGATTTTTTAAGTCATTCACCACCTTTGTCACATCCTTATTGTTGGCAAGATCAAACCCTGACTGTCTTGAGGATGTGACGTGGTTTCAAGTCCGAGGATAATGTTGGTAGGATCAGAGCCAAGTTGAGACTTGATTGATTGGGTTGAAAATACATTACATGGCTTGATGTAATCCCTTGTTAGTTTGAAAACCTGCAAAGGTGGTCTAATAAAGACTTGGGGTCAAAACTTGAAAGAGCACCACATGTTAGGTCACATATGAAGGCTCTGCACTCAATAACTAATGTAGAAAAAGTCAAAATTGGTATTGCACAAGCAAGAAACCTAAGATAAAACATAGATGTAGTTAGAAAGGAAGTTGTGTGAGACGAGTGCAAAATGGTGAAACTATAAGAGGCATATGCTAAGGACATATCCCTACCTCATATGAAGAATACATAAGGATATAAACATGCATCATATGAGTGGGTGTGAGTAATAACATATCACATCATATGATAGAGGAGAGTGATGGTAGAGATATGAGAGAGTAAATAAAGAATGATACGTAATAGAGAGATAATACATGTGAATGCAATAGAATATGATGAATATATGAGAGACATTGGATATGTTTTTGAAGAAAATAAATATGCGATCCTATCTTATATATATTGGTGTATGAATGGGTATACATTTTTTCATGGCCATAATTTTGGACTTTAGTGCAGCTACTCTTTAGTCCCTTCTATCACTGAGCACTCATTTTTAGTATGGCCTTCATTACAACAATGTTTGCACCATATCTTTAATTTTCTTGGAGGAGATGAACCTATCCCCTCACCTTTTGTTAGAGTCTCCTATTTTATCTTTAGTTGTGCCAACTCATTTAGAGTTTCTCAACCTTAGATTTAGTTTTTTTTTCACCTTCTCTTCTCCATGCTTGGGCCTTGATCCTTGAAGCCATCTTAATTGCTTCTCCAATTGTCTTGAATACTTTTTCATTTAAAAAGTCTCAAAGACTTGATGCAAACCATTCTACTCTTTGTTTCTCAATTAAGGGTTATTCTAATCTCCTTGCTACACTCTTAAATAATTTTGCCATCTTCTCCATTCTTCTGGACCATCGCTCGCATTTTACTGGTCACACTCTTAGAAGGGGCTTATAAAAAGTGAAATTTACTCGAGAATTCCTTCTTTAGTTCTTCTTACTCTTTGTCATGGTCAAGACACACTTTCATGTACCATTTTAGTGCATCTTCTCTTAGGGTCCCCACAAAGTCATATAATTTCATTTGTTTGTCATTAACACACATCTTCATTCAAGTGGATTCTAGGATGAATAGGCATTCCTTGGCATACTTATTGTCTTAGAAAATAAGCAAATCTTTGTCTTCTTGTTGTTCATTGTAAGAGGAGGTGTGGGTGTCAAAATCCAACTTCCTCTACTTGACCATTTTTCTAAATTTCCTTATTTAGTATTGTCTTGACTTTCTAGTTCTTTTTCCCTTTCTTCCCCTTTTCTTTCTTCTACTACTTGTCTAGCGCATGCACATTTTAGTAGATCTCTTCTTTGGCATTTATCTCCTATGAACTCAATATCAAGATTCTCTTTACCCACAATCTCTTTTATATCTCTCACAAACTCTTTCTTACACACACTTCTTGATCTTGCTTCCTCAAGTCTTCTCAATTACTTGTTACCTATGCATTCTTTTGAAATAATTCAATTCTTAAATGGCAAGGGGGATGACGGTTGGTCGGGGGAGGTCATGTCCTCTTGTAGTCTCTTGAAGGTCGGGGAGGTGTCCTTTGGTAACTTATTGTTATTTGTGAATTTATCATTAGTGCTTGTGGTACCATTCTCTTCTTGGTTGCTTTTCTCTATTATCTCTTCTAAAGTATCCTTCATTTCTCAAAATTTGAGTTTTTTGTTGTCTCCCTTGTCTCTAAACTAATGTTCCTACTAATTATAGTATTCCATTAGTTTATGATGTCGGTTAGGTTCATGAATTGAGAAGTTGGTGTCAAACTTCTTGAATCCCTTTGTGACTATAAAGGTAGGTTGTATTATGTTAAGATTGTTCTCTATCTTTACTTCATGGAGCATTAATATCACCAATTGCTAAGGTCCATCTAGCTTCTAAGTCTCTCTCTCTATGGTATTCATAGTGTCTCTCTCAATGATTCAAATCCTTCCATATTCATCGATGCTTCATACTATCTTTAACTTTTTAACCATAGTTTGATGATTTTTCTTGGCAATTCTAATGAGGGATATAATATTTCTAGTTCATCTACATTTATAAGTGCCATATCATTAGATGACCTCATTGATTTAGCATCTTAACTAGGGGACTCCTTTGTAGCCCTATTAACATGCTCTTCCATATTTATGAATCTTTCTTCCTGCATGTTTCCTTTCTCCATTATCTTTCGATACCTTTTCTCTCTTTCCTATTTTTTCTTATCTTTCTTTCTTAGTCAAAGTTATCTTCACACTCTCTTCGTAAGCCATCTCAATTTCAACAATGATTTCTCTCACCTTCTTATCTCATTTGGCGATGTTAGTTTATTTAATCATTACTAATCTATTTTTATACAACTCCAACTGTTAGACTTGATTTAGCTCTATCTTTCTAGGATTACTCCCATTCCCACGCCATCCCCTAGGTGCCTAGCTCCCCCCAAGGGCTAGGTCTTAGTGTGTTACCAAACAATTCCATATTATTTGTTTTCATCTTGTATGAACAAATTCTTCATTTTTCCTTATTTCTTGACTGTGTTTTTAGAACTTCCTTTCCTTGTTATGCAACTCCTCCCTAAGTAACTACAACCAAAGTCTCAACAACAAAAAAAAATGTTTGACATAAAAACACATTCCAAACAATGTTTTTTAAATTTGTACTTCAGTGTGATGTAGGTAAAGAAGGTCTTATGCATGCAAATAATAACATATTAAATAAATAAAATATATTCATTCATATGTCAATAGATATAAGATAGGATCACATATATTTTCTTCAAGAACATATCCAATGTCTCTCCTATATTCATCATATTTCATTACATTCACATCTTATCCCTCTATTATATATCATTTTTTATTCACTCTTTACTCATCTCCACTATCACTCCCTTCAATCCCGTGATATCTTATTATTCGCTTCCAATCATATGTGGTATGTTTCCATTCTTATGTATCTTCATATGAGGTAGGGATGTGTTTCGAGCACATGCTTTAACAGTGTTGTCCTTCCACATTTGCCACATAACTTCCTTTTTCATTGCATCTCTATTTTATCTTGGGTTTCTTGTCTATGTAGTATCAATTCTATCTCTTCTCTATTAGTTGTTGGATGTAGGATCTTCATATATGGACTAACTTGTGTCACCCTTTCGACTTTTCATCTTGTCTCTGTTAAGCTACCTTTCTAGGTTTTCAACTTAATAGGGGATTAAAGTAGATTGCCTAATGGGTTTTCAACTTGATCAATCAAGTTTCAACTTGGTTATGATCATGCTAGCACTTACCAATGATATCCCAAAAAGTTTGGAAGAAGCATGCTTGAAAACCATTCAAACATGTAGCTTTATCTTTGTTTAGGTCAAAAATTGCTACTTGTATCTTTATTTAAGTTGAAGGGACCTATAAGAATCACATTATGAGCATTACTCATAGAGCAAGGGATATCTTGTAGGAAGGGAAGAGAGTCCCTTTGATGAAGGCCAAGTGGTTTGGCCAAAAGATTGGAAAGTAATGAATCACATCCACGCAAACATTTGACATTTCATAGCTTAACACCAAATTGATTCTTAATGGTAGAATTCTATTCATGGATTTGCACTCAACAGTGACTTAGTGGAAGAACTTTGAATTTTTATCTTCATCCTTAATCCATTTTTCTCTTGATTTATGTCTCCAAAATACGTTGTCTTTGGCATAACAATCTTGTAGGTGTTTTAGCAGACCCATTTTCTTGTCTAGAAGAATATTTGTTAAACCTTTCAATTGGACAGAGGAATTAATAGATTCCAAACTTTTCTTCCTAGAGAAGATGTTACCAAACACTTTAATATTCCATTTTTAAAGGCAAGATTGTAAAAATCTTAATTTTTGAGCAAAGATAAACATTTTAGATCCCTTGATTTGATAGAACGAGTTGGAAACCCACCACATCTTCACTGAATTATGAATGTCAAGATGGAGGAGCCACATTACTTCAAATTTAAATGGGCATTTGTCTGAGGCAAAGTCAAACTTTTTATCCAAAGAAATAGCTATTTTAGAGATCCATTGGGAAATCAACCATTTTGGGGAGACCAAACATCTATCCAATTGAACTAAAATATTACAAAAACCTTTCCTTACCTTGGGAACAACATCAAAAAGAGAGAAGTAACCAATAAACTCCTTGAAAGCTAATTTGTATTTAGATGCATGAATATTAGTGCCTTGTTTATCTAAGGGCCCTGTAGTCACATTAAAGTCTCCTCTTATAAAGAACACTTTACCAATTGAACTAGGAAAGCAAAATAGAAATATCATCCCAAACTTTCTTCTTCCTTATGGGACTATTAAGAATATACATTAGTACTAAAATCACACAATATTCTCATGAAAAGAGTTAAACTCACATGCCAAATAACAAGAAGAAAATATTGCAAGAGATATATGGGTTCCTTGGAATGTAGATACAACTAGAAGTGCCTATAGCATCAATTGCTATAGCTTCTTAAAATTTATAAGAGCATGAGAGCATATTTTGAACTTCATCCACTAAATTTTTGGTCTCTTAAATGAATATATTATCAAGAAGACAATATAAGTTGGTGCTTAACCAACCTCCTTTGGTTAGTGGAGTTAAGTCTCCTAACATTGCAAGAAAAAACCTTAATTTCTCTCATTGAGGGATCCTCACCCTTAGCCTTGATATTGTAATCCTTCCTCAATTCCTTCTTTAGCCTCTGTCTACAACCTTAGTTGATTTCAAATGTTTCTTGCCATTACTTTTCTTTACCATCCTACAAAGAGAGCTCAACACCAAATCCACCTAGGCTAAAACCCCCATTATTCAGGAGAACAACTACAATTTTTTACTTAAGCTTAATCTCTTCCCCAAGAACTCCATAATGAATCTTAGATGCCCTAGATAAGACATCTTCTTTATTTTAATCTAGAACATTGAGGTCCAAAGCTGAGAAGTGAGAAATTGTTACAGGCTCATTGTTCTTAGAGGACACATGGTTTTGATCAATGAACATCATCTTAGACTAAGATTATATGAAAGAGGGATCAATAGTTGGACCACTAGGACCAACACCATCCATCTCCTTACATTGAAGCAAGGATTTACCTTTGTGAAAGGGGATCAAGAGTTGGATTACTAGGATCAACAACATCAAGGGGATTAAGAGTTGGATTACTAGGCATTCATCTCCTTAGATTGAAGCAAGGATTTACCTTTTGTTTTCTTGAGAATTTAAAGGCATTCCAAGGGGGGAATATCATTAGCAGAGAAGAAGCAAGCATGATTTATAAGAAAGAATATTTCCTTCTAGGTTTTTGAGATCACTTCCTCCTTCCAAAATGTCCTAAAATTTTAACAAATCCAATAAGTTGACTAGGGAAAAAGTAAGATTTATTGTTGCAAGTGTAAGCCACATGACCCATCTAGTGGCAAACATAACAACTTAACAAGATCCTTTCATAGTCCAACTCTTGGAAAAATACACCAATAGACGAAGAGAGACATGCTCTTTTAGGGAGTGGCAAGGAAAGAATTTTCCTCATGCTAATGCAAGTATACAAAGTGTGGGAGGGGTTAAAAGTTCCAAGATCCACTTCCACAAGAGTACCCAATGATTCACCAATGGCTTCCAAATAAATTAAGCTCCAAACTCTAGGACAAATGTTATAAATCCTTATCCAAATACTAGTCTCACCTAGAGGGCAAGAGCAATATGATTGGTTTTGGCTGCAACTAGTTAGAGCCACAAGCTTCTCTTGTATAGCTAGACCACCCAAGCTTAGAGTCCAAGTGAGTTTCTTGAGATTGGAAATTGATTAAAAAGTAACCTCTTGGAAAGAACATAAGTTTAAACTCCCTTTTCCAAACCATTGATGCACATGATAGGATCTTGGATTTCAATAAGCATTTTTTGCAATAGGGCCCACTACCTCAAGCTTTCCAATGAATCTTGACATCGAGAACCTTCATCCTTAGTTAAATGTTCTTTTGAAACTTAGACTTTGCAATAGGGGGTGCTATCACCACACTTAGATTTCCATAGTGAAGGGGGATTGCGTTAGAACTTATTTCAAGAAGAGGAGACACTAGGGATCCACAAACTTGATTGAAGTTGGGTCCCCCTTATTGGAAATGTGCCACCTTCCATGGGTGATTAGGATTTGGATGAAATAGGCTTCTAGACTATTCTTGCCCACCAAATTTTGAAAATTTTAGACCTCTATACCAAGGGGTCTTTTGACCCATTTTTTAATGATGTTGGGCCTTATAAATTATTTCTTAGATAAGTCTTTTTGGGTTGGTCCCAGACCTTGTCGCAAGTACTAATGATATCCAATCATATATAGACAGTTGTTTTTGAAAGGTGATATGTACTTGTTTGTCTTTTTCCTTTAATTATATGGCATCATTAATCAGTGAGGGGTTATGTTGCACTTTTAGGATTTTAGTAGTACAAATTTTTTTAGAAGACGATATACGGTTGGACCCTTATTTCCTATTAATGCCACGTCATCTTTACTGAGATAGGTCATTTTTCATCCTCTTTACTATGTATATATCAATCATTTTTCATCCTCTTACTATATATCAATCATTTTTCATTCTTTTACTATGTACATATCAATCAAAAGAAAATTAAGTGGACTCCAACTTTAAAAGATACTATTTGTGAGTGAAAACAAGTGCTGGTACGGGCTCAATTTATGAGAGGGTTTTGATTGCTCTGGTTTGGGATGTGCCTTTATGTATCTTGTTCATGGTCTTGATTGCTCAACCTTGTATTTGTTTTGGCTCTTGAGGACTGCCTCATTCATTGTAAATTGCTTTGATCAATACAAAAAAGCTTTAAAAAATAAATCTCATCAACATAAGGACTTTCCACTTGATTTTTTTCCTATTTTTTGCAATTCTATTTTGCTCATATGTATATGAAGTTATTTTCTTTATGGTTCTATATCTCAACATATGAGATATTGAAATTTCAAGAGGAATTCAAATAAGTAGTCATTTTTTATCTACCTTTTTCAAGATCAATGTTTAATGGACTTTGGCTTTAGAAAGGTGGTTAAGATCAGTATGACACCCTTTTATATTATTGACTTCCAATCTCATTTTAATTCTCTTGGCACTTTATATTTTCACCATATCATGAGTAAATTTGTACATCTAAGAACTATTACCTTGCCTTCGTATTGTGCTTCTCCCCTTTATAGTATACTTTAGAAGCAAGATTTAGTCTCTAGTAAAAGAAGCAATATCTTTGTTTATCTTAGTGTAACTACAATGGTAGTAAGGGTTTGTAAGATATGAGTATGTTCACAAAAACTCAACCTTTTTTTTATCAATTGAAAAGGATAACGATAATATTTTATGGCTAAATTGTTTAGTTTATCCTATTCTATTATTCTAGTTTCTAATCATGACTATAAAATATGTAAAAAAGTACTTAAAATATTCATTTCATTTCATTTTAAACTAAAAAATAAAAGTAGAGGATGTTCATAAAAAGTAAGTTCCATAGAAGAAGGGTAAAAGGGGCATAGCCTTGCTCAATGTTTGCTGAAGATTCTAGGGTTTGTTGAAGTTTAGGAAGTGTTGGATCCTAAAATCACTGCTCATACTCCTAGAGGAATTGATCCACTTCAAGGCCAAGGACTTGTTGTCTAGAAGGTGAATCAATCAACTCATTAACAAAATATGAGTGATTAAAGGCCAATTGTTGAGAGTGGGCATGATCTCCTTCACTTTGGTCTTAGCTAGACTCAGGAGGGTGTTCCTAGAGGTATCCTTAATAGGATATCTAACCTATTAAGATGATTCATGACTGAAACAACAACTATACCCAATGTACATTTGACCCCAATATTTGTCACTAGGTCAAAGACTAATGTGAGGCCTATTTATTTCACTCCCTTATTTTCCTTATTTCACATTTATAGTTGATGACATTTTGGCATTTGGGGATTGTTGATCCTGATATGCAGATTCTCTAGACTATATTCCCTTATTTTGGATTAGCTATGCTTAGTATGTGGTGATTTGACAATATCCTGATTTTGATTCATTGATGATGTTTAGACTTGTGATATGCACTTTGATGATATTAGAGATGTTAGTTGTGAAATCATTATATGGATTTTGCTATGTGATTTTGATTCTGAGATAGTATATAGAAATGCAATTATGAATCTAATTTATGATGTGATTTGTATAATGTTTTAAGTGAATTATGCTATGACGTGAGTGTTTGCATTTCCTTGCTTCGGCTATGATATATATATATGTTGGATTAATCTGTTTGTTCAAGTGCGCAGGTGATTTTCCAGGCCACAGAAAATTAGAGATCGATCTCACACTTATGTGTTTCCCATGTTAGACCAATCCATTCCCAAGAGGGACAAGGATCATGTGTGATTGTATGATGTTTCGTATATGTCTGCATTTTACTATTTGACCTAGTTTTCGCCCTTTTATATTATTTAAATGATGTGTTGTAAGATATGTGTTTTAATTTACACCACTTGGCGTCTTTTAATTTTGTGGCCATTTTATGTGGATTTTTATCTCCTTAAGTGTTTACTAGGGGCTAAATTTAACCCTAGGTGGTACCCCTAGGGTCTAGGGCCTATTTGGGCTTGCCAAAACCTAGGGATACCCCCGTCTAGTCACCTTAAACTTGGGTTAAATAAAAGTGGCGAAATTTCAAATTGGATAACGGTGGGAGATGAGTCATGCCTTGAAAGAAGTCCCATCTCCATTTCCAAGGCATGGGATTACACCACTTTGAAGACTTTGCGAGTCTTCAAGACCCCCAAGTGTGTGGAACCTTCCTCCAATGTGACTCTCACATGTGTGAGAGCATCTTGGAGTGAAGGGGCTCCCTTTGGAGAATAAAGTGATGACATGTGTCATCCCTTATCCTCTTGGAGCCCATGTGGAGAGATGCCACCTCTCCACCTTTGCTCTCACACGTGTGAGAGCACATGTGGAGAGGGTGAGGTTTGAATGGATGGGAGGGTGACACATGTCACCCTCACATTCCTTTTCCATTGCAATTGGGATGGGAGGAGGAAGGAGAAGATGACATGTGTCACCTTCTCACTCCTCAAGGCCTTGGAATGAGGCCTATTTCAATTCCTCTTTGAGAGGGGAATGGGGTTCTTGTTTTTGCTTTATTTTTCTATCTTGGGAGGATTTTGGGAAGTGAGAGATTTTTTGGAGGATTGGAGGCTTGGAGAAGGATTGTGGGCTCTTCTTCAACTTTCATCCATTGTTGGGCTCTTAAGGTAAGCATCATGACATTCTAGCCATTCCTTATGCTTTATTAAAATTTTGGTTGTGTGCTTGAAATGCCTTGGTTGTTTATTTCTTCTTTTTGTGGGGCTTTTGGGTGTTATGGGATGAGACTACCAATTTGGTGTGTCCATCCTTGTGTGGGGTGGAGGAGGAGTGAACCTCCTCGAGGTCACCCTCCTGGTATTATTATTTTTATGGCCTTGAGGGAAAGATATTGGAGTATGCGTATTTTTGTTGGCATGAGTGCCATGATGAAATCTATATATTCATGGAGTAATCATTTTGGGCTTGAGGCCTTATTTTTGTGTTGAGATTTTGAGATTTTTGTGGAGTGATCTTCTTGAGTCAAGTGATGTCCACTCCCCCACCCCTTCAAACTCATTTATATGGGTTTTGTGTTGTGTTGAATCCTATGGGTGTTCTTCATGTTTTGTGTGGTTTGCTTATTGTTGTGTTGTGATGTGGAAAAAAATTCGTGTGAAGATCAACCTCCCAGCTCGAGGGTGACCCACTTGCGGGTCTATGGTAGGGAGGAGAGCAGTTTTAGTGGCTTGGTTGTCCCTCCTTTGTTTTAGTTTCTTGCAGGTTATTTTGATGCCCCTTGGAGCTTGGGAAGAATGTTCATTATTGTTATGGTTTTGCTACCTTGTTGGCTGTTTGAGAGCCATGGCCAAGAATGGCCTACATGTTGTTGGACAAATGAAAAGAGAGAAAACACTTTCTTATTATTTATTGTTTAAATGATATTAAGGTTATATTTTATCTTGTGATGTTTGCAAAAATGTAATAGATGGCTGGTTTATATTAAGTTGTTGTTTTCTTTCAAAAAAATATAATATGTTGCTATTCTAAATTATTGTCTGAACAAAAGAAAGTATGTTGCTGGTTTGTTTAAAAAAAAAAATGTTATGTTGTTGTCTCATTTTCTTGTTTAGATATAGTGAAAGAAAATTACACATATGCAAATGCTTCTTTTGAAGAAAAAAAGGAGAGGTTGTATTAGTTGTGTGAACATTTAAATGTTTTCTATGTTGCTAGTCATTTAAAAAAAAGGATAAAGAGTAGCTGCTATGTTTACTTTTACAAAAAAAAGGGGGTTAAATAAACTTTCCAGTTTAAAAGAGAAATCAAATTGTTATTTCTGTCTTTTCTATATTTTTTTTAGACAGTAAGTGAAATGTATTAAAGACCCATATTTGCCTTGTTTATTAAGGAGAATATATCAATGTATATATTTATATATATGCAAATATATAAATACATACATGTATGTATTTATATATATTTGCATATATATAAATACATACATGTATATATATTTAAATTTGGCCTACTATATTTGTTTTACAAAAAAAATATAAATATATTATGTAGTTGTAAGAATATTATATATATATATATATAAACTGTTAAACGTATTTTGAAATTTCTGATAAACAAAATAATCTTAAATGTTGATTGTGCTAAACAAAACCCTAGCTGCAAATTAAACTAGCAGCGACCTATGTTTTAGTTCACGTTTTACGGGTGTAAAAAAAGAAAAAAAAAGAAATTTGGCATGGCCGTTGCCCCCGCAGTCTTCTTACATTGTAAGTGGGGAATGGGGGACGGATCCCCCACCCACTCCCCACCATATGGTGGGGGTCCGCCCCCCACCAGCTTTTGCTCCCCTTAGAAATTCCCTTACTTCTGTCAAACGTGACCACAGCGTCGTTTGCAGTTTTCGTTGTTCCTTCTACAGTATGGTTTGGCCTCCAACCGTTACTCTGTCTGTAACTTTTATATTTGACCTGCAATAAAAAAAATAACAAATATATATATATATATATTCTTCACTGTGTATCTCCGTTTCAAATGTAACAAAAATAGATATATAATGTTGTGTATCATATGCAATATAATTTTTTTAACACAGGATTATATATATATTCCGCTCAAAAAAAGGGGGCACATTCAACAAGAGTATACACATTGAGTATACCTCACATGGGCATGCCTCCATGGCTGCCCTAGGTTGAGACCTGCAAACAAAAGAGAAGAAGATAGAAGTTGAGAACAAAAAAAGAGAAATTAGGGTAGAGGGAGAATAGGATAGAGATAAGAGGGTTAGGGTTTCCTTATCTCATAAGGAAACTATTTTTTTATAAGAGGACTTCTAGGGCTTGGTAATTTTTTATTTTAATAATTTTAGAGTGGAGATTTTAATTGTATTTTAAAATGCGGGGAATGGGTGCACGTGCACCCATGACTCCCCCTTTTGTTCTCCCTTTTTATCCTTTTGAATTTACTTTTGAAAACTTAAACCATGCGTAGGATCTTTATTTGGGGGGAGATCTTTATCTTCAATTTATTTCGTCTACCTTAGAGGGGTCTTGATTATTAGCATAACTATATCTTCAAGTTTTGACTAGGGAGCTATATTTTTAATGTGGAATTTGGGGTATGATTAGTAATTAAAATATTTATCAGAAACTTTATTTAAAATTTTAGTAGTGGTATTGGGATATTTATTAGACTTTAGAATTATATTAGTTTAAATGTAATCCTTTTCGATGAGGTTATTTTTTACTTAAATTTATTTTAGCCTAGGTAATTATTTAAAGACATTAGTGGGGCGATAATTAATCAACCTAGTGTAGTTTAAAATTTAATTAAATTTAACTAAATTCTGGAGGATTCTAGGTAGGAAATTTAACTTAAAATAATTACCATGTACACCCAAGAGGCGTTATGCTGCCAGATTTTTCCGGGATTATGGGATAATTTATTAATTGATTTAATTTATGCATTGAGTTATTGATGTATTGTTTACGCATTGTAATTACGTTGATGAAAATATTATTTAATCTTTTTAAGCTTTAGTATTAGGGTTTCGATTTTGACACATGTCGAAATCACACCACTCATCTAGGAAATTTAGGGATTGAATCAAATCGATTCTAACCCTAATGGCCACGCTCCTCGCGTCACATAAACCCCCTTAGTAGGCTACCATTGCGCAGGGGTTGCGATAGATGCTCATAATACTTGCTTTTTGATTGACATGTTTACGCCTTATGTGTATTGCCACCGAGCATGCTGACGCGTGCAAGGGGGCTTCGAGGGATGCGTGGAAAAGTTTTTGATATTTCGTGTCATGACCACATGAAAAATGTGGACATGACACGTGTGTTGCGTGTTGTGACCACATGGGAAATGTGGGCATGACATTTGGTATCAGAGCCAGGTTTAAACATTGGGCTTGTTTGGGCACATTATTATTTTATAAATTTGTGTGATTCGTAAATACCTTGTTCTTGTAGGATGCCACCCAGAACGAGGCGAGCATGTTCACGCGCCACTGCGTCCGTGGAGATACATAGCAACTCATTAGTTGAGGGTCAGGGACCACCAGCACCACAGGCACCACCCGCACCTGACTTAGGGCCACAAATTCTTTAGGATTTACAGGCAGTCTTAGAGAGGTTACCACCGGCTGCAACAGAGCCACGTGTCGAGCCATGTATAGAGTCACATGTCAAGCCCTGCGTTGAGACATGAGAGGAGCCACGTGATGAGCTGTGTGCTGAGTCATGTGTAGAGCCACATGTTGAGCCCCATGTGGAGCCGTGAGTGGAGCCATGTGTTGAGCCGCACTTGGAACCATGTGTAGAGCCATATGTAGAGGTCCCTGACACCATAGTAGAGGATGTCGGTTCAACGTACAAAGCTCGTAGCAAGAGTCCTTCGCATCATGCGTGGCGGGAGGAGGCTGTGAGGATAGAGTAGGTTTACCATGAATCTTATGACTATGGATGACGAGAGGAGGTGGATGAATCTTTCAGAGGACACAGAGATCGTGGGGACCCCATTAAAGATTTACTTAGGCTGAATCCACCTAGCTTTGCAGGGACCATAGAGGGAGCCGAGGTTGAGGCTTGGCTCATCAGCTTGGATAGGTGCTTTGTGTTGCGTCCCTATGAGAGCAACACAAAGGCACGCATGGTAGTTCATCTTTTGAGAGATGCAGTGATGACATGGTGGCGCAGTGAGGAGTGCAAGCACCACCTATCACTAGATACTCTTACATGAGACACCATTGAGCGCTTCCACACGCATTATCTCTCAGATCACTACAGACAACATTGGATTGATGAGTTCCATGATTTGTAGCAGTGAGGTTCTACTGTAGCACAGTATGAGAGTAGGTTCATTGAGCTATCACAGTATGCAGAGTATCTCCATGATGAAAAATTTCTGGTTCACAAATTTATTAGAGGTTTGAATCATGGGATATCAGGACCAGTGCACATGGTAGACCCCCAAACCATGAGTGAGGCTGCCGAGAAGGCGTACATCGCAAAGGAGATGCAGGGTCAGGGTCAGAGTTCATGACCCCAGTTTCAAGACCGTAGCTAGCAGCAGCATCAGGGTTTCTGCCGACCACCACCACCACCTCAGAGGGGAGGATTTAGTTCTGCACCGTTACCTCCTAGACCTCCACAGCAGTAGCATTAGTAACATCAGCAGAGGTCCAAGCTAGAACAGAGGGCACATGGGGGTCATAATTGCAATTAGTAGCAATAGGGCCCGCGTAGGGATCATCGAAAGCAGGGACCATCTGCGGGGCCTGCTAGATCTCAACAATCATATAGAGGTTCACAGGGGTCCACGGGTCGATCTGGACAGTAGCAGTCAGGTAGGACATAGTCTGGACAAGTACAGGCTTGGGGACCATGCTATGTTTATGGTGGAGCAGGACATTTAGCCAGGGAGTGCCCACAAGGCTTTACGGCAGGGGACCAACCTCGTGCAGGAGGATTAGAACAGACAATTGGGGATGTGGGTAAGTCCCACTGTATGTTTGGAGCGGTTGATAACCACCGGGCTGACTTCTAGGCCTCCGTGATCGAGACCGCGGGTATGATTGGGGATGTCCCCATTGCTATTTTATTTGATTCTGGTGCTACTGATTCCTTTATATCTCCATCAATAGTGGAGCATTGTAGGCTGGTGGCCTTTAGGCAGGGCAATAGGTGGGAGGTAGAGTTGGCCATAGGGGCCAAGATGGCAGTGGATGCTTTGGTTCACGACTGTGAGATATCTTTGGGAGCCTTCACTACATTATGCGACCTTAGGGTTATGCCCTTAGGATCTTATGGTGTGGTTTTAGGCATGGATTGGCTTGCGGCTCATAGAGCCAAGCTAGATTGTTGTTGGAAGGCGATTAGCTGCATAGACGATCATGGCACGTCAGTCAAGACAGTGGGCATTCAGAAGTCCACTACAGTTCATATGATATCCGCTCAGCAGCTTAGGCGCTGCATGGGGAAGGGATGCCAAATGTTTGCCATTACGGTTAGTGACAGGTCAGAGGATGAGCCAGAGGCTTCATTAGACGATCATCCTATCTTGAGAGAGTTTGTTGATGTTTTCCCCCCAGAGTTACCAGTGATGCTTCCTCGTAGAGAGTAGACTTCCACATTGACCCAATGCTGGGTGCCGAGCGAGTGTCTCATGCACCCTACAGGATAACTACTCATAAGCTCACAGAGCTCAAGATGCAGTTAGAGGAGTTGCTCAAGAAGGGGCACATCTGACCTAGCATTTCACGTTGGGGCGTACCGGTCATCTTCGTGAAGAAGAAGGATGGGTCTCTTCATTTGTGCATGGATTATAGGCAGCTTAATAAGGTGACGGTGAATAACTATTATCCTCTGTCTAGGATTGATGATCTTTTCCACTAGATGCAGGGAGCCAGAGTGTTCTCTAAGATAGACCTAAAGTCTGGTTATCACCAGTTGCACATCACAGAGGTAGACATCCATAAGACCGCCTTCTAGAGTTGATATGGCCATTATGAGCTCACTGTGGTACCCTTCGGCTTGACGAATGCCCCTGCAATGTTCATGAGTCTCATGAACGGGGTGTTCTGTATTTACTTGGATCGATTCATGATTATATTACTTGATGATATTTTGATCTATTCGCGGACTGAGGAGGAGCATGAGGAGCACTTATGTCAGATTTTGCAATGCTTGAGGGAGCAGAATCTTTATGGCAACCTGGCGAAGTCTACATTTTTTAGGTCAGAGGTGTAGTATTTGGGGCACATCCTATCTGGCAATGGTATCTCTGTAGATCCATCAAAGATCAGGGCTATCAAGGATTGGACAGGACCCACTAGTGTGATAGAGGTTAGGAGTTTTATGGGGTTAGCTGGGTATTACCGCAAATTCGTTGAGGGTTTCTCTAGGATAGCACACCCCATCACTTCCCTTCAACGAAAAGGGAAGAGTTTCACTTGGGCTGAGTAGTGCGAGAGGGCCTTTGGGGTCCTCAAGGAGCATCTTACCAGTGCTCCCATCTTAGCGGTTCCTGATCCAGCAACGGATTTCATGGTTTGTACTGATGCATCACTAGAGGGTTTGGGAGCCGTACTTATGCAGGGTGGTAGAGCGATCGTGTATGAGTCGCGAAAGCTCAAGACCCATGAGCTGAACTACCCCACACATGACTTAGAGCTTGCAGTGGTGGTTCATGCTCTTGTTCGTTGGAGACACTTTCTACTAGGTCATCATTTTGAGCTACATTCAGATCATCACAGTCTGCAGTACATACTCACATAGCCGAATCTAAATGCCTGCCAATTACGTTGGATGGAGTTCCTTTGCGAGTATGACTTTGATGTTCACTACATCAAAGGGAAGGAGAACGTGGTTTCTGATGTATTGAGTTGGAGGCGCCACGAGATCTTGACCTTAATACTGAGTGTGGACTTGAGAGGGCACATCATACATCATCTGCCTGATGAATGGTTTCATGAGGTGCAACAGGAGATCCAGTCATAGAGGGCCCTTGTGGGCAAGTTTGCAGTATATTCACTAGAGGCAGATGGGCTCTTTAGACATCGACATCGCATCTATGTTCCTCGTGTAGGTGAATTACGTGTAATAGTTCTTTCAGAGGCTCACAGAGCACCTTATGTAGCACACCCAGGGGTAAAGAAGATGCATGCTGACTTGTGACAGCTGTACCATTAGGTGGGTATGAGATGGGATATTACAAAGTTTGTTGCTCGATGCCTTGAGTGCCAGAGGGTCAAGGCTGAGCATCAACATCCAATAAGTCTTTTATACCCTCACGAGATACTAGAGTGGAAATGGGACACCATTTCCATGGATTTCATAGTTGGTCTTCCTATGTCATCTCTCAGCCATGATGCCATCATGGTGACGGTTGACAAGTTGACCAAGGTCGCACATTTCTCACCTATACGCATAATGTACAATGCACCATTAGTGGCGAGAGTATTCTTGGATGACATTGTGAGATTACATGGGGTACCTCGCTACATTATTTCTGACAGGAACTTAGTGTTCACATCAGCCTTTTAGAGGGCATTGCAACAGGGGTTGGGCACACAGCTCAACTTCAGTTTAACTTATCACCCTGAGACAGATGGACAAACGGAGAGGGTGAATCAGGTGTTAGAGGATATGCTCCGCATGTACGTTATGGACCACTAGTCTAGATGGGAGGAGTATCTGTATCTGGTTGAGTTTGCCTACAATAATGGGCATCACAACTCGTTGGGTATGCCTCCTTATTAGGCCTTATACGACAGACCTTGCAGGACACAGTTGAGTTGGGATCGTATAGAGGACAAGATTGCCATTGGGCCAGAGCTGGTGGAGGATATGGAGCAGCAAGTGACGTTGATTAGACAGAAACTTTATGAGGCATAGGATTGACATAAGAAGTATGTCGATGCTAAGAGACTAGATCGGAGCTTCTTAGTTGGTGACAGAGTTTTCTTGAGAGTGTAGCCACATAAGTGTCCAATCTTGTATGGAAAGGGCTCTAAGTTCGCACCACGGTTCATTGGGCCTTTTGAGATCTTGGACCGGATAGGACCTGTAGCCTACCGTCTAGCCTTGTCACCTAGCCTGTCACGCATCCACAATGTATTTCATGTGTCTGTTTTGTGACATTATATATCTGATTTATCTCATGTATTGGATTGGAGTTCTCTATAGGTAGAGGTGGACAGGCAACTGGATTTGGAGCCAATTCACATATTGGCTCATCGGACGTTGGGCCTTCGAGGTCGAGAGCTTGACCAGGTTAGGGTCCAGTGGGACAGATATGATGAGGTCATAGCGACATGGGAGGATGCAACGAGATTGAGGACACTTTATCCTCACCTCTTTGACGACTTTCAGGAGGAGGTTTAGTCTTAGGGGGGAGGATGTGAGGTCTATTTATTTCACTCCCTTCATTTTCTTATTTCAGATTTACAGTTGATGACATTTTGGCATTTGGGGACTATTGATCTCGATATGCAGATTCTCTAGACTATATTCCCTTATTTTGGATTAGCTATGCTTAGTATGTGGTGATTTGACTATATCTTGATTTTGAATCACTGATGAGGTTTAGACTTGTGATATGCACTTTGATGATATTAGAGATGTTAGTTGTGAAATCATTATATAGATTTTGCTATGTGATTTTGATTTTGAGATAGTATATAGAGATGCAATTATGAATCTAATTTATGATGTGATTTGTATAATGTTTTAAATGAATTATGCTATGACGTGAGTGTTTGCATTTCCTTGCTTCGACTATGATATATATGTTTGATTAATTTGTTTGTTCAAGTGTGCAGGTGATTTTCCAGGCAATGGAAAATCGAATATCGATCTCAGACTTATGTGTTTCTTGTGTTAGAACGATCCATTCCCAAGAGGGACAAGGATCATGTGTGATTGTATGATGTTTCGTATATGTCTGCATTTTACTATTTGGCCTAGTTTTCACCCTTTTATATTATTTAAATTATGTGTTGTATAATATGTGTTTTAATTTACACTTGACGTCTTTTAATTTTGTGGCCATTTTATGTGGATTTTCTCCTTAAGTGTTTACTAGGGGCTAAATTTAACCCTAGGTGGTACCCCTAGGGTCTAGGGCCCATTTGGGCTTGCCAAACCCTAGGGTTACCCACGTCTAGTCACCTTAAACTTGGGTTAAATAAAAGTGGCAAAATTTTAAATTGGATAAGGGTGGGAGATGAGTCATGCTTTGAAATAAGTCCCATCTCCATTTCCAAGGCATGGGATTCCACCACCTTGAAGACTTGGGGAGTCTTCAAGACCCTCAAATGTGTGGAACCTTCCTCCAATGCTCTCACACATGTGTGAGAGCATATTGGAGTGAATGGGCTCCCTTTGGAGAATAAGGTGATGACATGTGTCATCCCTTATCCTCTTGGAGCCCATGTGGAGAGATGCCACCTCTCCACCTTTGCTCTCACACATGTGTGAGAGCACATGTGGAGAGGGTGAGGTTTGAATGGATGGGAGGGTGACACATGTCACCCTCACATTCCTTTTCCCTTGCAAGTGCGATGGGAGGAGAAAGGAAAAGCTGACACATGTCACCTTCTCCTTCCTCAATGCCTTGGAATGAGGCCTATTTTAAGTCCTCTTTGAGAGGGGAATGGGGTTCTTGTTTTTGCTTTATTTTTCTATCTTGGGAGGATTTTGGGAAGTGAGAGATTTTTTGGAGGATTGGAGGCTTGGAGAATGATTGTGGGCTCTTCTTCAACTTTCATCTATTGTTGGGCTCTTAAGGTAAGCCTCATGACATTCTAGCCATTCCTTATGCTTTGTTAAAATTTTGGTTGTATGCTTGAAATGCCTTGGTTGTTTATTTCTTCTTTTTGTGGGGCTTTTGGGTGTTATGGGATGAGACTACCAATTTGGTGTGTCCATCCTTGTGTGGGGTGGGGGAGGAGTGAACCTCCTCGAGGTCAACCTCCTGGTATTAGTATTTTTATGGCCTTGAGAGCAAGATATTATAATATGGGTATTTTTGTTGGCATGAGTGCCATGGTGAAATCTATGTATTCATGGAGTTATCATTTTGGGCTTGAAGCCTTATTTTTGTGTTGAGATTTTGAGATTTTTGTGGAGTGATCCTCTTGAGTTGAGTAATGTCCACTCCCCTACCCCTTCAAACTCATTTCTATAGGTTTTGTGTTGTGTTGAATCCTATGGGTGTTCTTCATGTTTTGTGTGGTTTGCTTATTGTTGTGTTGTGGTGTGGAAAAAAACTCGTGTGAAGATCGACCTCCCAGCTTGGGGGTGACCCACTTGCGGGTCTATGGTAGGGAGGAGAGCAGTTTTAGTGGCTTGGTTGTCCCTCCTTTGTTTTAGTTTCTTGCAGGTTATTTTGATGCCCCTTGGATCTTGGGAAGAATGGTCATTATTGCTATGGTTTTGCTACCTTGTTGGTTGTTTAAGAGCCATGGCCAAGAATGGCCTATGTGTTGTTGGACAAATGAAAAGAGAGAAAACACTCTCTTATTATTTATTGTTTAAATGATATTAAGGTTATATTTTATCTTGTTATGTTTGCAAAAATGTAATAGATCGCTGGTTTATATTAGGTTGTTGTTTTCTTTCAAAAATAATAATAATATGTTGCTGTTCTAAATTATTGTCTGAACAAAAGAAAGTATGTTGTTGCTTTGTTTCAAAAAAAATGTTATGTTGCTGTCTCATTTTCTTGTTTAGATGTAGTGAAAGAAAATTACACATATGCGAATGCTTCTTTTGAAGAAAAAAAAAAGGAGAGGTTGTATTAGTTGTGTGAACATTTAAATGTTTTCTATGTTGCTAGTCATTTAAAAAAAAAAAGATAAATAGTAGCTGTTGTGTTTACTTTTACAAAAAAAGGGGTTAAACAAACTTTCCAGTTTAAAAGAGAAATCAAATTGTTATTTCTGTCTTTTCTATTTTTTTTATGATAGTAAGTGAAATGTATTAATGACCCATATTTGCCTTGTTTATTAAGGAGAATATATCAATGTATATATTTATATATATGCAAATATATATAAACACACACACACACACACACACACACACACATATATCTGGCCTATTGTATTTGTTTTACCAAAAAAATATAAATATATTGTGTAGTTGTAAGAATATATATATAAACTGCTAAAAGCATTTTGAAATTTTTGATATACAAAATAATCTTAAATGTTGATTGTGCTAAACAAAACCCTAGCTGCGAATTAAACTAGCAACGACTGATGTTTTAGTTCATGTTTTAAGTGTAAAAAAAAGAAAAAAAAAGAAATTTGGGGGGGCGACGGCCATGGCCACTGCCACCGCAATCTTCTTACATTGTAAGTGGGGAATGGGGGACAAATCCCCCACCACTCCCCACCATATGGTGGGGGTGGGGGGGAGGTTCGCCCCCACCAGCCTTTGCTCCCCTTAGAACTTCCCTTACTTCTGTCAAACATGACCACGACGTCGTTTGTAGTTTTCACCGTTCCTTCTACAGTATGGTTCGACCTCCGGCCGTTACTTTGTCTGTAACTTTTATTTTCGACCTGCAATAAAAAAATAATATAATAATATATATATATATATATAACAATATATATATATATAACAATATATATATATATATAACAATATATATATATATATATATATATAACAATATATATATATATATATATTCATATATATATATATATTCTTCACTGTGTATCTCTGTTTCGAATGCCAAAAAAATAGATATATAATGCTATATATATATTCTGCTCAAAAAAAGGGGGGGCACATTCAACAAGAGTATACACATTGAGTATACCTCACATGGGCATGCCTCCATGGCTGCCCTAGGTTGAGACCTACAAACAAAAGAGAAGAAGATAGGAGTTGAGAAAAAAAAGAGAAATTAGGGTAGAGGGAGAATAGGATAGAGATAAGAGGGTTAGGTTTTCCTTATCTCATAAGGAAACTATTTTTTTATAAGAGGACTTCTAGTGCTTGGTAATTTTTTTTATTTTAATTATTTTGGAGGAGTGGGGATTTTAATTGTATTTTAAAATGTGGGGAATGGGTGCACGTGCACCCATGACTCCCCCTTTTGTTCTCCCTTTTTTTTCCTTTTGAATTTAATTTTGAAAACTTAAACCATGGGTAGGATCTTTATTTGGGGCGGAGACCTTTATCTTCAATTTATTTTGTCTACTTTAGAGGGGTCTTGATTATTAGTATAACTATATCTTCAAGTTTTGACTAGGGAGTTATATTTTTAATGTGGAATTTGGGGTATGATTAGTAATTAAAATATTTATCATAAACTTTATTTAAAATTTTAGTAGTGGTATTGGGATATTTATTAGACTTTAGAATTATACTAGTTTAAATGTAATTCTTTTTGATGAAGTTATTTTTTACTTAAATTTATTTTAGCCTAGGTAATTATTTAAAGACATCAGTGGGGTGATAATTAATCAACCTAGTGTAGTTTAAAATTTAATTAAATTTAACTAAAATTTGGAGGATTCTAGGTAGGAAATTTAACTTAAAATGATTTCCATGTATGCCCAAGAGGCGTTATGCTGTCAGATTTTTCTGGGATTTTGCGATAATTTATTAATTGATTTAATTTATGTGTTGAGTTATTGATGTATTGTTTACGTTGATGAAAATATTATTTAATCTTTTTAAGCTTTAGTATTAGGGTTTCGATTTTGACACATGTCGAAATCATGCCACTCATCTAGGAAACTTAGGGATTGAATCAAATCGATTCTAACCCTAATGGTGACTCTCCTCGCATCGCATAAACCCCCTCAATAGGCTACCATCACACAGGGGTTGCGATAGATGCTCGCAATACCCACTTTTTGATTGACATGTTTACGCCTTATGCGTATTGCCACCGAGCACGCTGATGCGTGCGAGGGGGTTTCTAGGGATGCATGGAAAATTTTTTGATATTTCGTGTCATGACCACATGACAAATGTGGACATGCCACGTGTGTTGCGTGTCGTGACTGCATGGAAAATGTGGGCATGACAACTAACTAGCTGCATGTAAAACCTATGATTAAGTTGATGACTACAACCTTGCATACACACCTATAGATGGCAACATTATTATAATCCCCCACAGATGAATCTGCTTAAATTTTTAGATATAAGTACAAGGTGTAGGCATGTACGACATGATTCTCTAACGATCTAGTTTATTGAGGTTGCATATGATTTTCCCTGAGATATAGTATTGAATCAGGAAAGCATGTGAAGCCCTAATCTACTCCTACAACTAACAAGGGAGAAGGTTATAAAATGAAAGATGTTTGATCTCTCACCAAATAGACTGGTGCCTATTCCATTAGCAATAGAGTCATGGATTGCAAGGAAGAAGGAGATACACCAACAAAACATAAATAGAACCAGATGTGCACTTTACACACAAATCATACATCACACTCCATGCAATGGACATACTTAATAACACTTTTTTTTGCAATGAATTAGAAACTATCATGCATTCATCTAACCTCTGTTACATTCATACCTACAAGTGGAGTAAGAGAGAACGAACAACTAGGTTTGAGCATCCTTCTGAATAATTACAAATTTCCATGGAGATAGATTATTACATGCATTATGTTCATTCAAAACCCTTCCTATGATTTACAAAATGTATTCCTACCCCTTACAGACCATACATACAATATTTGATGCCCTAGAACTAACTCAAAGCACTTGCAGTAAAAAATTGGCTCAACAACCAACCTTTAGAATGACAAACTTATATTTGTCCAATTTCTTGCCCTTTTGTTGCTTGTGGGAATTCAATGTATCTTTGTAGTTTGAAGCATTGAATGTGAACTAGGTGTGATCCCATGAAATCCATATCTCAAAGTGTTTCCCGCTCAAGATGAACGGTTAGGATCTCACATGAAGATTATAGGCAGACGAAATTCACCTGCCGCATTCATGACGACCATACCCACCTTCATCATCCACCATTGAAATCTACAACTGGAATCATGTCCTTGAGATGAGTGATGGTGTTTGGGTGGGAAAATAGAATTTGAGTAGTTGTAGGAGTCAAATTTGGTCATTAGTGGTGACCTGAGAAGTTGTTGGAGTGTTCCAAAGTGTAACTTGGGAGTTTCAAAAAATTGTGGGAATTTAATGTGAGACGGGACATGAGGATGAGACATTGGAGTGAGGGAGGATATCCATAAGGATGGGAAAGTTTCACAAATAAAAGGAAATGAACAAGTGGAAAATGCAAGAAAAGGATATAGGACTAGAGGAAAGGGTAAGAGAAGTGCAAGGAAGAGTTACATAATAGGAAGTGGGAAGTGGAGGTGCTCGACAAAAGATGTCCAGAAGTGTGGTGATATCTTGCAAAAGGGATTGTGAGGAATGCAAGAAGGAAGGGGGAATTGGAGGTGGAAATGTATGAAGGAAATCTAGAAGTCCATCATGTTTCCGCAAAGGAAGAAAATGAATGATTTGATGATGTGAGGAATGTGGGGTTTGGTTGCAGAACTAGATGCCAGGACAGGATATGAGGTGAAGGGAACATACCCTAAAGCCCAAGGAAAGTCCAAAAATATGAGGAACTAAAGGAATTAAAAATGTAGGAAAACAATGTAAGGCCATCTCAGTAGGAAGCAAATACATATGGAAAGAGGATACGATATTTGACAGTTCAAGAATGTCCCAGAAAAGGGGTTAGAAGAGACATGGAAGAAAGATGAGAAACTAGAGGTAAACATGTCTGGTTCACCAAGGAAGTTCTGCAAACAAGATGAAAGGTGAAATAGAGAATTGTAAAAAAGGACAAAGTATAGGAAGTTTGGAGAGAGAATGAAAATGGAAGAAGTTTGACAGACTTCCATAAAACACAAAGTGAAGGAAACAAAGAGAAAATCTTGAACAAGATAAATGTGGGAATGTGGAAGGGGATGGGAGAACTAGATATCAAAACTTGAAACATGAAGTCTAGTAGTCTAGCGAGATTCCACAAAATGGAAGAAATGGGTGGAACAAAAATACTAAGGGCCCAATAAGGTTCTACAAAATTTTTATGTGGGATAGGAAGTGAGGACCAGATTTGGAAGGGAAGGAAGATGTCTGATAGTACGCAAAAAGTTTGCAACTCTGCAAAACACTATAAAATGACCTAAAACCTCCAAAACTTAGAATTTTATTGGATTTTTCACAATTTCAACATATGATAGGAAGGGGATTACAAAAAGAAAATCCAAGGAACATTTAACCAAGGGAAGATCCATTGGAGATTTCTTAGATTGGTTATCTATGATGGGAAAAATAGGTCTAAGGCAATAAAGGGGCACTAGACTTAATATTTTTACAAATTTTGAGACCTATGAAACTAGGCTCCAACAGGAGGAACTAGGTTTTGAATTTTTCTTTTACTTTTTGTCTTAGGGGTTTCAACTTGGACAAATTTATGTGTGATCTCATCCTTTCTGGGTTGACAACCTCTATAGAACTGCAATGTTATCCCTCTACTTCAGTGGCATCTAGAATGGTTGTGATATTTTCCTCTACAATTTTTAACTTGTATTTGTGATGATAAACTTGCTATTTGTTATAGGTATGTGTGGGACTTACTATGCTAGGGTTTGGAAGTATCTAACTTTTCCAATGCACCTTAGTGAAATCCTATATATTTTAAACAAGATTGGATTGGATTACTTGGAAAATGTGTACAATATGAGTACAAGGTGGGTGTGTGCATTTAGCTACAAGAATGTTGTTTTTGGAAGTACCAATGACTACCTATGTGATGTTGCTTCATATTTTTATTATTGCTTTTTGCCTTATGCTCATTTTAATTAACTTCCTCCCTTTAATAAACAAGAAAACAATTGTTTTTGACCATTTGGGGTGTTAATAGATGAGCATGTAAAGTGAAGTGGAAAAGAAAGAGTCAATATGGGAAAGTTTTTGAATGTTGGGGACATGACCACTCATGGTAGCATCTAGCATGGCAAAAATGTAAGGACTGGAAGAAAAAAGGTTGTTAATGTATGACTGAGGTTAATTGTGATATAGGGTGAAGCTTTAGTGACAAATTATGCACCAAATAGTTGATAATGGACCTTGTAATGCTTATTAAATAAAGGTGCTAGATGTTAGCTAAATGAAAGGAAAAAGTGCAAAGTAGGCACTTTTCATCTTTATATCAACTCTAAAAAAATTAAAAATATAAATAATATTAAAATCCTTAAACAAGACTCCAAGCTATTAAAAATGTAAATATAAAAGACTTATTTTCCTTTAAATTAATAATAATGTTTTTTGATAGGTAAATGTGGCCATAGGGGCCACACCCTTTTATATTAAAGTAAGTAAAATGCAAAAACCTTTGTTTTCATAGATAAACAAAATGGCAAATAAAGCATTATCTATTTAGAAGTCATCTTACAAAGAACATCTAGGATATGTATTTATCATAGGAGCTCTCAATGATATTCAACTTCTATCACTAGAGCTCTCTATTGAGTACCTTCCTTGTCTTCCCTTGTTTTCTCCTTCATTTTCTCCTTTTGGTCGTGATCGATGACAACATTCTTTAACAAGAAGTGGATAGTGTTGGCCACATCTCAGTCTTTCTAGTACTTGTTGTTAGAGTATTGTAATTTCTCCCATAATTTAATTATAATTAATTGAAAAAGGAAAAATCTAGAAGAATGAGGGAAACTAATAAGTTGCTTAGAAAAGTTTAGATAAGGACGGAAGTTAAAAAGGTTCTAGAATATAAGGATTGGAAGTGTCTAGAAAGGCAAAATCATTTAATACTTTGTACTAGTATCATGTTGTGAAGACCTCCATAAAAATTTATAATGATTTTCTATCAAGTTATCAATAAATAGTTTAGTAGTTGAGTATATGGGAAATTTCTATGTATCTTAAAATTTGTGTATTTTGTGTTTGTATGCATCTCCATCCACCAACAAGTGGTATTGGAGCTAGTTTGATCCTGTTTGCTTGAAAGGTCAAAGCAAGAGCTAAAAGATAAGTTGCAGGAAGTCGTCTAGTTGTAGCTGTTATAAGAAATCAAGTCGCAACAAATAAAGTCAAGATCCTGCCAAAAGGAAGACGCAATATAACAGTAAAGCCAATGTTTCATAATTAGCCACAACGTTTTCTTTAGGCAAAAGCTGATGTAGCATCTGAAATCACTGTTCAGCTGCCAGCCAAAAAAAATCAATCCGCTGCTACCAAAGAGAAATGCAGCCAAAAGAAGCCGTGAATATAAAGCAAGCAAAATTGTGGGTGCCAAAGGAAATAGACAAGTCACTCAGATCATAGCTATTAAGGTGAAGTTGCCAAGATAATAAGGCGTAGATATATCAAATCAAGGTCAAGTTTTAAACAATGCAAAAAAAAATAGTCGTGTAAGTTGTAGAAGACTGTAGAGAAGACAAGAGAAGATGCCAGAGAAGATGTCGTTACTCAGATCATAGCTGAAATAATCAAGGAGAAAGGATCAAATCAGGATTAAGTTTGTCCGAATGTTGTGCAGCTAACGATTGCTAGGTTTTTGTGTCGCTAGGTATGGCAAACCGAGGCCAAATTTGAAGGCAGATGATGGATAATTGATTTTTATTTTGGTTTCCAAGAAAGTTTTGATTTTGAGAAATTGTGATTTGAGGAAGCCGTATTGTGTATACTATTTAATCAGTCGTTGAATCATAAAAAGGAAGTTATAGGTGCAAAAGGCCTTGAAGGAAGCCACAAATAAGTGAAATGGTATCTCTTAGGGTTCATGAAGCTTAACCAGCTGACATGTAAAAAAATTGGCTTGTCTAAATACAATCAACTCGTTGGTTTTGGACAATTCCATCTACAAAGAACAAGGTCCATGATGTGCAAAGCAGTTGATTGAAATGGTCGGTGAGATCTGTTGAAGAATCAGAAGGTCAAAAATATCGAAAAACAGTCTACACACAACCTGTAAGCTGTTTACAGTGGGTGCTCTTAAAGCTAGGTCATCAACAAAAAGCAAGGAGATTATTCGTCAATCGCTGTAATTGCAGGTTTTGTTTCACTGAAGGAAATAAGAGAAGGCTGCTAAATAAGAGAAGGTCGTAGTCACAGAATCCTCAGTCAATAAAAGAAAAAAAAATTGCCCAAGGCTGTAGAAGACAAAAAAAAGGAATTGCAAAGGCTTGTAGATCATAGCATCTAGCCGCCAACAAAGATTAAAGCTGAAACTTTAGTTTCAAGGCACCATGGAAGCATAAAAAATTATTGTGAAAAAAGATTGTGGAAGTTGTTGGTGAAGCAAAAAAATGATAAATTGAAGAGCTCGAATAGCTAAAGGTAGTTGCAGAAAGATATATTGAAGCTGGCAAGGTCCAAAAAAATTTTAGCCCTAGAAATACAGGCACAGAAAACAAGTTTGTCAAATAGGTTAAGAAAAATTGCTAAGAACTTGCCGCAGTAAGGGTAATCGTGAGGTCGATTGAAGATAGATTACTACCAAAAGAAAGTTTGCAAAATTCAAGTTTGAAGAACCTGTCGTAGTAGAAGATTGGATCGATTTGCAAGAAGGAAGTTCTGATGGAAATCGCATTGGGGTTTTGATCATTGAAGGAGGTCATTGAAGAAAGTGTTATGAAAAATGCAAAGGAATACACACTATTATTTGATGATCATGAGATACAATTATATAAAGGTGGAAGAAGACGGTTGAGACAGTTAACAGTTTATTAACTGCATACACCCGCTGCAACCATATCGCCAGTTAAACAATGTAATATACTAACATTCCCCCCCTTATTACATTGTTCCTATAAGTGTATCCCTAAAACCTTACAATTCATCTTTTAAAAGACCCCCCCTTAAACAAAACTTGCTGATTACAAAATGTTTATACATCTTTGTGAAGATCTTTGTTGAAGAAAACAAATCTTGAATCAAACGGAGCTCCATCAAGCTGTCTCTTAACCTTCGTAAAGGTGTAGCCCCAAAGCCGAATTCCCAAGTTCTTCTTCCTCCCATGAACTCCCGAATCACAGATTCATGAATTATTCGACAACAATCCATATTGAACTCTCCAAACACATGGCTCCATCAAGTTGTCTGATGACCCTCATAAAGGTATAATTCGGATCACAGCTTCGAGTACTAGCTGGACAACCATCCATATTGAGCTCTACACCAAACCCCTTACCTGTCCCCCAAAACAAACTTCACAAAACATGTATCTTCAAATCTATCAGCAACAAGGAAAACCAAAAACTAAAGCAAAAAACGCTTCTCATGCAAAGCATCATCTCAAAGCGAGAAGCTAACTTGAGATGATGGAAATTCCTCCATCCCCCGATGCCACCAGCCTCTAATAAAGTGAAGGCTTATAGTACTTCTACATAGTCATTAATAATAGCTTCATCATTTGATGAATCCTCATTCTCAATGTAAGCAATGTTTTCTTCATCTTTGAGATTTCCTCTAAGAACATCTCTAGCTCGAATTTTACAAGACCAAGCTATGTGACCTTTTTTCTTACAATAAAAACATTTGATTTCCTCATTGCTTGTACTTGACCTTTTATTATGATTTCAAACATATAATGCATTCTCCAGTTGAAAAACATCTTTTGAATCTTCTACATTTGTTCTCTTTTCTTTTGCTAAAAGAGCTAAAATCATACCTTCTAAATTTTGAGAGGTTATTTGGTTGAGTGTAAAAATAACATTACTATATTTTTCAGGCAAGTTGTTTAACAAGATAGCTCTAGCATCTTCATCATCTATTGTAACCTTAACTTCTGCTAATTGTCTGATGAGAGACCTCAAACTACTTATATGACTTGACATTGTGATTCCATTTTCCATTTTGAACCTAAACAATTGAAGTTTTTGAGAAAATTTTGCATTTAATGCTTTTGCTCCAAACAATTTATTGAGATTATCCCAAATTTCCGCTGATGATTTATCCAGATCTATATGATGTAATTATAAATCAGAAAGAACAAGACCAATAATAGCCTTGGCTTTATCATCTCTATTGTTCCATTCTAATAACTTAGTTGCCTCTGTAGGTGCCATTTCCTTTCCACTCACTATTCCCCATAAATTCTTATTCATTAATTGCATCTGAATTTTGATTTTCTAAGTACGAAAATATTAAACCAGAATACTTATCTAATTTATCTACTACAATCTCCATAGCACATATATCCTTTAAGTGTGCAGCAGTATATGGAAATCTAGGAACAAATTAGCACAGATTATAGGATCAGTAAAATACAATGCGCTTATAGATAAGGTTGATTCCCTGTTCAGAAGTCAAGTTGGAAATCCTCTGGTTATGCGTCTTGAACATTCTTCACTTCCGACCACCCAAGCATATTACAGAGATTTTTGAAACCTTCAAAATTCATTTAAAGTTGCCTTATCTCAACATGCTTCAATTTCCTCAAAATATATAATTAACAAATCTTTCACGATAGTCTACTTTTTTAATATGCCCAAATTCTCCTTCACACTAGGCCTCAGATCATGGTTGCTCTGATACCAGTTGTTATAAAAAATGCAAAGGAATGCACACTATTATTTGATGATCATGAGATATAATTATATAAAGGTGGAAGAAGACGGTTGAGACAGTTAATAGTTTATTAACTGCATACACCCGCTACAACCATATCGCTAGTTAAACAATGTAATATACTAACAGAAAGATAGACAAGTCTGAAGACATCGCAGAATAGAGGAGTGAAAGCATGCGAAGATGCTGAAATTAATCAGCATAATTGACATCAAGAAGGAATCAAATCACTATAACAAGATGAATTACAACTAAGTGCAATAACACCAACTAAATTTAATTATTTGTTCAAATGGGAAATATTGTAATGCCCACCCCTAAAATCACTAATAAGATCAGATAAAGAGTACCAATCTGAGCAATTTTTTTTTTAATTTCTAAAAAAAATGCTATGTTTAAAATAGTTTGTTAAAAGGTTTACCTAAAGGACAAATTCTCTTAACAACGAGTTGAAAAGAATGGGATAAAGAATTAATTTGTCTGCTACTGAAACAAGGAAAGAGTGATCAAATTAGTTAAATCAACTTACCATTAACATAAAATGACATATAATTTCAAAACTTATCTAACACTCAAAATATTAAAACGTAGTTCCAACATTGAGATGAAATAACACACATTTTCTTTTAACTATTAAAAATAAGAAAATAACGCATATATCTATAACATATTATTTTAACAAAGGATTATTTTAGAAAGGAATTTCATCTTACAGAAAGTAGATACAAAAATAATCTTTATAACCAAACTTTAATTTCCTTACAGAAATCAAATTCTTAGTTTAGCAACTCAAATCTAATACATTTTCCAATAACTGAAACTTTCCATAACCTATATATATATATATATATATATATATATATATATATATATATAAGGAAATGTTTGATACCTTGTCGGGATTTCACAAAGTTGGAGAAAGTAGGGAAATGGAAGAAATGAAGGACCTGGTAGAGTTTCATAGAACTTTCATGTGGGAAATGAAGTGAGGACATGATATTGAATGGGAAGAAAACATCTGATAGTCCAACAAGATTCTACAAACTGGGAAAATAAAGGGAAATGTAAGGGAATTAAGGACCGTGTTGATTGTTGTTTTGGCACATCATATATATATATAGGTGAAAAGGAAATGTTTGGTACCTTGTCAGGATTTCACAAAGTTGGAGAAAGTAGGGAAATGGAAGAAATGAAGGACCTGGTAGAGTTTCATAGAACTTTCATGTGGGAAATGAAGTGAGGACATGATATTGAATGGGAAGAAAACATCTGATAGTCCAACAAGATTCTACAAACTGGTAAAATAAAGGAAAATGAAAGGGAATTAAGGGCCTTGTTGATTGTTGTTTTGGCACATCAACTCAAGCAGAATGAAGATCACTCTACTTCTCTTAAAAAGGTAACCAATTGGAAAAGTTAATTACCTCCAAGGACCCTATTTGTTGGGTCGCAACGTGTTGGAGTAGCTTAGTGGTCTATGTGAATGTTTGTTCAAGGGGCCTGTGCTGGTAAATATAAACCTAGACTAAATGGATAAGGTCTCTTTATAGACAAGTCTTGCTTTAGAGCTCAAACTAGTGAAGTCTCTATATAGACAAATGTGATATTTAGGCTTAGAGTTCCTAAATCTAATCCTAAGCTAATATACTGATAAAGAAAATGTAAAAGAGGTTAGGGTTAGAAGAAAATAAAGATAAAAAGAAATGGACAACCTTTGTATCTGATCCACTGTAGTTAATGAATTTGATGAGATTTGAAATAACCTAAAATGTAATGACCAGTATTTCATACAATCATGAACATATCAGATGCAAGAGTCTAAGGAGTTTTTGAGAAATTAGAATGAAAAGTATGAAAAACACCATATTACATGCACGGTAATCAAACTTTATTCCTTAATCTCAAATAAAGATATAACAATCAAGCATTGATCTCACTAAGATACATCAAACACAAATGAAAAAATGCAAATACATTACCACCAGATGGCAAGAACATAGAAAAGATTGAATATTTACTATTAATTGGAACCAAAATTAGCAAATTACATGTGACAATAGGATTCCCACACTGCATATGTGTTACAGTTCGCCACTTACATGCCTTGTCAAAATTATAAAATTACAACCTTATATCGAAATATCTATATTCACCTTCCTAAAACCAAATGACACTCCTCTTTTTTCAGAGAAGTGATGTTGCATTACATTCATGACTAGGTCGGGATAGTTTTCAAATTTACATGTTACAACATTTCATAATTTGCATCAGGTCAGTCAAATTGCTTTATATCACAAGATCTAATTCAGACTTACAAGTTACATCAAGACAAGGTTGGCCACATTTGACCTCCCTACAAGTGAAATATAACTCCTATCACATTCACCTCTCTCCATGCAGTTGCAACCCTTCATCTATCAAGCATATATGATCTTGCACAATTGTAGAAGATCGGATCATCCAAGTTTCATCATGTCGTCAATGCTTTAGCATGCCTCCACAATCCCAAAATGACCAAGCCTGATACCATGATCCCAAAAGACAACACTTTAATTTGTCAAGGATCAGGGATTAGGAACAACGCTTATCAGATGCCCAACAAAGAAAAGGAGAATGACAATGACCAAAACACCAATCCTGAAAGACCTAGCAAATGTGTGGTATTAGGGATCGGGGAGACTCTCCAACGCATACTCAACAAACAAACAAAAACAATCAAGACCTTCGCCATGATCCCAAAAGACTTAATATACTAAAATATCAGGGATCGGGGGTCAGGGAGGCTACCAAACTCACACCCTAAAAATGGAGGAAAGTGATGAAGCCTGACACCAGGATCCCAATAGACTTAGGATTTTCAATACATAGATAATCGAGGATCAAGAATTAGGGTTACCTCCAGACTCATGTCGAAGTGGCAAAATGAAACAAGCAAGCCCAACACTAGGATTTGAAAAGAATTAGAGAATAGGTTGCAGGGATCAGGGACCGGGACAAACTCATGTCACATGTTTGAGAGAGACGAAAGAATAAAAGAGTCTAAAACCTTGAAAAATAAAATTGGCATTAGCAAAACAACCTTGAAAAGCATGCAAAGGCCAGAACGGATCCAAACAACAAAAACATGAAAATAGATCCAAACACAAAAATTAAAAATGGGCAAAACATGAAAATGAAACCCAAAATAATTGAAATGTAAAGAACCAAAATAAAGAGCGCGAGAATAAAATAAAATCAAAATCACAGTAAATGAAGCAAATGCACGAACAAGCACAAAACACCATGAAAATGTAGAGAGATTTCACAAACAAACCCTACCTGGGTAAACGACGAGCGAAAAGAAAGCTGAAGAAAACACAACTGCACATGCACATGTGCAAGAAATAATGATCTCACCCCAGAATGCACTAGCAACCACGATCTCAAACCAGAGTGTTCATAACAAGACCAAATCGTTGGAGCTCCTAGGACAAAATCCCAAAATACAAAAGTGAAAAAATGAAAAGGACAAAAGGCAATAAAAACCCCCTTCTGTATGTGCGTGAGAAAACTATAATAAATACAAGGCCAAGGGTAGGTCAGACCTAGGTCAAATCCCTTGCTCGTTGGGACATCGGAGATGCTTTTATTGTGATTTCAAGATGACAAAAGTTGAAAGTCTGACAAGGGTGACACACAAGACCAACACTAGTGTCCTTAGACGTCGGGATGTCGGGGATGACTCTACTATTGTGCCAAAGTGACAAATCTCGACAGGTCGATAATTCAACCATGCTTGACGTGCAAAAAAGGGAAAATGTCAAAGTTTTAGGGATGATTCTACTGTCATAATAAAATGACAAACCCCAATACTTTGACCAGGAAAACAAAAATAAAAAGTAAGTAAAAATACTTAAACCAGTTCAAAAACTCATCAAAGCAAAAGGAGAAAAGCAAAGAAAGGGGGTCCTCATTTTGCCAAAAAATGTGGCATGTGTGAGAAGCACAAAAAATGGTGAACTAGCCTGAAAATGTTATTTCTAGCATGTTTCAAGAGGTATAACTCAATCAAACTACCCTGAACCCCCAAAGATTAACATGAAGCTAACCCTTATGAAGCATGCTTCTACTAGGCTCAAAATAGACTAGGAAAAGGCATCCACTACCGAAAGATCCAAGTGTGTACAATTGTGTTCATTCCCTTCCCTTAAGCCAGTAAGGACCATCACTGTAGACCAGGCAATTGAGCAACACTATTTGATATTATCTCCATTAGGTGGCTTGGACATGTAAGTTGGGTGTATGAACTTTGCCATGATCCCTTTGATATTGTTTTGCTTCAATCAGACACCTTTATTTCATCATTTTCTTTTCATAAGGTACCCTGTTGATGATGGAAGTTACTTAAATTGCCCAATAGGGTATGGTTCTTTTTAAGTCTCCTTTTTTCTTCCTCTTGGATCCAATCTCAACTTTTTCCTAGCATTTCTTTTCTCTTTTCTCTATTCTTGTGCTCTTTTTGATATGTTATTTATCATTCATTTAATTTTTTATTGTTTTCTTTCTTTTCCCTTTTTTATGCATTATGCACATGATATTCTGTCTTTAATTTGTTTAGCTCTTGCTTTTCTGGTGCTATTTACTTTGTTCTTTTGGTGGAGGGATTATATTAAAATGAAGTTGGCCATTGAGTTGGGAGTGCAATGCCCTGAGGGTAGGTTGTTCAGGTCTTCTTCACTCAACACCCAATTGCAATCATGATTCCCAAAATGCCTTTAAGAATATTACGATGTAAGAGGTATAAGACCCTCAACAGGTTTCAACCTAGCCACTGGACATGCCAATCCACACAAAAAACACATGCTAACCAGGTTGCATCCCATGTAATCTCTAGAAGACTAGGAGCAACACATTAAGATAAGAATAAAACTACCACTGTTGGAAGGACACCAACCCATTCACTAAATTCCAAGAAATTAATAAGGAAGCCCCAAAACCAACATTCATAACAAAAGGAAAAAGGAAAACAAAAGTCAAAATAAACAATATAGTAATGCAAATAACTAATGAAACATGACAAGACCTAACTCACAAAGTAGATTACAAATGATACAAAACAAGAAAATGATACAAAGGAAACACTATACATTCACACACCAAAAATCAGCAAAGAAAGAAAATGCTAACCTAACTATCTATAGAGGGGAATGAATCCCCTCAACAGACATTCAAAAAATAATGCTTGAGATATTTCCCATTGATAGGCAATGGGGAAGGTTCCCCTATTAAAGAGTTGATTATGTAGGCATTCTCCCCTAAGATCTCATTTATTTGGAAGATAACTAACCATAGTTTATCAAATTTAGAATGATCTCCCTTCTTTTCCCTTGTTGTATCCCACAAGAGAACCATATTGGCTATCCTAAAGGCTTTAACCTTAGCCCTCTTTTCAAACCATCTCTTGACTACTGCTTGAAGTTTCACGAAATGTTCTAATGCAACATCTCTTTTCTCTTCTAGACTCATTCGGTTCAATAATCTTGCTTCTAATTTATCCTCAACCCCTAGATAATCTTTCATGAATTGTAATATTGGGATCTTCAGATTTATAGGAAAAACTAGCCGATATGGTGATGTACCTAAAGAAGTTTTGATTCTAGTCCTATCGACTGAAAGTGCAAATTTCATGAGTGTGCCAATCCCTAGGATTTCTTTCCAAACAATTTTTGATGACATCTATTAAATTCTTATTGGTGGACTCAACAAAACCATTTCCTTGTGGATAATAATTAGAAGAAAACTTTATAATTACCTCATGCTAAAAAATCTATTGCAACAATTTAGCAGAAGAGAAAGTAGGGTTGTTATCACATACCAGAGCAAATAACATTCCAAACTTGGTGATAATATGTTCTTCAAGGAATTTAATGATAATCTCAGTAGTGTGGTCCTTGAATGCTTGAGCTTTAGTCCATCTTGTGCAATAGTCTGTTGCTATTAAGATAAACTTGTGACCTGTAGAAGAATTTAGGTTAATCATACCTATAAATTCTAGGTCCCATTGGGCAAATGTCCTTACTCATAAATTGGTTGCACGAGCATGGCTAAATTTGTTTCCCTATGAGTAGAGGTCTAACAAGTGTGGCACTTTCTTACATGATTTTGTGTATCCTTGAATAATTGAAGCCAATAATACCCTACTCTCAAGATCTGATGAGCTATAGTATCCCCTAAGCCATGTCTTGTCCCAAACTTCTCATGAAATTATGTCATGACTTGATCTACTTCACTTCTGTTTAGGCACCTTAGATAGATACCTTCATATATTTATTTGGTATAGAATCCCTGATTTGATCATATAGTTGTTGCTTTTGACTCTCAATGCCCTTCTTTGAGTAGAATTCAAATTTTCTAGGCACCTATGGTTCAAAAGATATTACACAATGTCCTAATATCAAGGATCAATAGTAATAGCCTCCACTAAGTACTACTGACATACTAGTTGCTAATCCAATTATACTAATAATTTAGACAACCTTTATCCTCTGACCAACTTCATTGATTGCATCTCCAAATCAAACTCTTACAACATTACCACCACTTACCTTGCCTTTCTCCTAGCTCATTTTGCATCAACATAGATTTGACAGCTTGGTCTGGGACAATGGAAAAAACCTTGCTCCTCATAATGTAATGTTTGAACTTCTTTAGTGCTCTGACCAAAGCAAAAACCTGCTTTTCCATATAAGGGTCTCTAAATTTTGCATTCTTAAAGGGAACACTCATAAATACAATAGGTCTTTCATCTCCTTCCCTCTTTATAATCTTTGCAAAGGCTTGTTTGTTTTCTAAATTCCATTCTATTTTAGCATATTTCTTCAACATATCATTCAAAGGCTTTACTATTTCAACAAAACCAGTAATAAACTTCCTTACAAAATTAATCTTACTAAAAAATGATTTCAATTCCTTCTTGCTTCCAGGTAAAGAGAGATTTTGAATTTTTGCAACTCTCTTTGGGTATATGGAAATACCTTCTTCAGAAATGTTGTAACTGGATAGTAACTTACCTTCAGTGACCCCAAAAATACATTTCTTAGGGTTGAGGGAGATGCCATATTATTTGCACTGCTATAAAATCTTTCTCAAGTCTATAACATGATCTTGTCTATTCTTTGAAAGTGATATCCATAGCATATTGAAAAATGACACCTTCATTAATCAATCCAAATGGTGTTCTTCTATATGCATAAATTCTCGATGCAGAGGCATCCACACTATAACCTTCGCAGATAGCATGAATGTCTGCAGACCAACCTCATCATCATCATCTTCGCCATCATCATCATATTTCCTAAGGCCACCATCATCATCATATTTCGGCTTTATTCTGTCAGCATCATGTTTCCGAAAACTAACAGCATCATCATATCCGACCAGCGCGAACATCCTCCTGACGTCCACTGTTCACCTCTCCGACAATTTCCGTCTTCACTACCTTCAACATCATCATGATGTTCAACAGGCGCAAACATCCTCCGGTTGCACTGTTCATCGGGCGCCAAGCACTAGCGGCCTCATCATGATATTTAACATCACCTTCGTCAGCAGGATATTCAACATCCGGTTGCTCCAAATATCCTGATGACGACCTTCAACACCTTCCCTTCGATGCTCCGATAGCCGACGACACAAGCTTCAGCATCATGATATTCAACAGGATAACGAACATCCGGTTCTTCCCATTTATCCTGATGATGACAAACCCTAACTCCTCGCACCGTTCACTCGGTGCTGACGTCACCCGATATCCTGATGACGTAGATCCTGATGACGATGACGTCACCCGCAGTTTCACAATATCCTGTTGCTCCGAAATGTCCTGATGACGTATATCATGATGATGATGACGTCACATCCTGCTATTTGCCAAACTTAGTTTTTCTTCGGCCCGCGATCAACCCGATCTTCAGCCTGATGTCGATGCGCTCCTCCTCGGCCCTCCTGATGATGATCACCTCGACGAACTCACACTTCATGCGCTCAACTGCATCA
Source organism: Cunninghamia lanceolata (assembly GCA_027924645.1). Classification (NCBI taxonomy): domain Eukaryota; kingdom Viridiplantae; phylum Streptophyta; class Pinopsida; order Cupressales; family Cupressaceae; genus Cunninghamia; species Cunninghamia lanceolata. The sequence continues at coordinate 4,098,944 of BSBN01000973.1, read as the reverse complement.
TGTTCATCTTCACTTATCCGGATGATGATGCCTAACCCGACTGCAGGATATTTGCAGAAATATCCTGATGATGCCGTCTTCACGAACTTCTGCACTTAGCGGAATCTCTCTTCGCCGATCCACCAGGGATGACCCGATCCAACTCAGGGTGATCTTCCAACTCAGTCAGCTTATCAACTCGACCTAGCACATGAGGATGCTAGGGTCTTCAACATCTCTTGACCGCGATCCTGCACACCTGCATGCAAACAGAAAACAAACTATCTACTAACCTACTGTACATCACCATTCCACCGATCAGACAGATCAACCGGTGGAATGGATCAGGAAATCCATGCAACCACTCAAACCAGCAAATTTATCAAGCAATGGAATGCAACAGAGGATGAACACAAACAGGATCTTTACTGATTCAAAGTTGCAATACAATATGATGTTTCTCTCACAGAACACTCAACCTACTCTGCGCAACACTACACTGCCAAACGATGATCTCTACAATCAACCGATCTCATGCTTATAAAGACTTTCCTACGAGTACTACTGACCCGATTCCAAGCGGCTGGGAACTCTCCAGGCGGCTGGGAGATCCCACCGAACATACATCATGACAGCTGTTATAACTAACTAGATAAAAATAGCAAAAGCCCGGTCAGCATGATCTTATCATGATCAGCTTGACCTTATTACATGCAACTGGTCTTAACAGACCTTCTTGGAAACACAAACAAGACCTAAACTACTAACTGCCTTATCATGACCAGCTGTCAGGTAGGTGCTCCTGCACCATACTCCCCAACAGAAAAGAACTCATGTCCCATGAGTGTAGCATGTGGAAAGTCTTCCACCTTGACACTTTGCCTTGTCAATAGTCTGACCTGCTCCAGCTTTGTCTGCTGCTGTCTCTTGGCTGCTCCAAGACTTCTGAACTGTAACTTGCTTTCTAGCAAGTAAATCATCATGCCTGTTGATGTAGGCCTTTCTCTCACATACCTGGTGTTTGTCAGGTTGCCTAACCAGAACCTCTGACTGAACTGCCTCTGTGGTGTTCAACTGTACCTTTCTTTCAATCTTCATAGGACAAACAATAGTCCCAACTATGACAACATCCTTGGCATTCCTCTGAACTGGTGGCGGTTTGCACCCCTGTTTCTGAACCTGCTGCTGACCTCTGTCAGTCACAACTGAAACTTTCTTCAGCTTGTTGTCTGTAACAACTCCTTTCTCTGCAGTGTCCTGAACTGCCTTCATGCCTGCTCCTCTAGGCACCTGCACAAATTCCTTCTTTCCCATTAAAATGATTTGAGCTGCCTTCTGTACTGCAGCTTTTGCCTGCAATGGCATCAACTTAATAGTCTTCCCATCCTTCTGAATGGTGTAGGTGTTAGCATACCCATCATACAGTACCCTTCTGTCAAATTGCCATGGTCTACCCAACAGTAGGTGACAACATTCCATAGGCAATATATCACACAAAATGCTATCCTGATATGGTCCAATCTGAAAATCCACATATGCCTGTTCAGAGACAAAAAGGGATTGCCTATCACTCACCCAAGATGCCTTGTAAGGGTGTGGATGTGGAATCCTTTCCAGCTTCAGTTTATCCACCATCTCCTGAGATACCATGTTGTCTGTTGAACCAGTATCAATGACAACCTTACATACTTTACCTTTGCTCTTGCATGTGGTTTTGAAAAGAGCTCTTCTTTGCATCAGATCCTTTGATGCCTGCAAACTAATTCTCCTTAACATCAGTGATTCTCCACTCTCTGGATATCCATAATTCTCAGGACCTTTGTTTGAACTCTGTGCACTTTCTTCTACTTTCTCTTCTTGCACAAGTTGTACTCTCTTGTCACTTGTTCTATCATTTCTGGATGATGAACCTTTATTTTCTGGACATTTGAAAGATGGATGACCAAACTCTCCACAGGTGTAACACTTTCCTGAAAATGTAGTAGAACCTCTACCACCTCCAAATCTTCCTCTATTACCTTTCCATCCACCTCTGAAATCAGACTGTCCTTGTCCTTTACCAGTGTCTTCTTGAACCTCATTGGTTTGCTTTTGTGCAGGGGCTGCTCCTCTTCCCCTAGTGTTTCCTCTTCCTCTCATGGACTTATCATGTCCTCTATTCAACTTTTCTTCAATCCTGATTGCCATTTGATAACAATCCTCCACATTCTTAGGGTTAGCTAACACTAACTCATCCTGTATGTTAAACCTCAAACCAGCCAAGTACCTGGCCACCTTTTCTACCTCATTCTCATGATGACCAGATCTCATACTTAACAGATAAAATTCCTCAGTATATGATTTCACATCCCTGTCTTTCTGCTTTAGAAATTGCAGCTTCTTAAACATCTGGATTTCATAATCCCTTGGCAAGAATTTACCCTTGATCCTTGCTACCATCTTATCCCATGAAGTGATCTTAGACTTCCCTTGTTTCCTTCTCTCAGATTGTACATAATCCCACCATACCAAAGCATGACCTCCTAACTTGGTCTTTGCAATCTTTACCTTCTGATCCTTAGCAACATCTTCACATTCAAAGTGATTATCCAGTGCAGCAATCCAATCTAACAACTCATCTTCATTCAAGCTTCCAGTATACTTGGTAACATCAACCTTTACCTTAGGTTTTTCACTCTGTACTGCCTTTAACAGTTTTGCCAGTCTCTGGTCTTCAGCATCCAGATCTTCAGCTACCTCTTCATACTCTTCAACAGTATCTGCATCTTCTTCAGACTCACTGTCTTCCACTTCCCTCTTTTTGTTCTTTTCCAGGGCTGTCAGCCTGGCTTGAAGTGCTTCAGCAAGCTCCTTCATCTTCCTCATCTCTCTAGCATGTTTCTCCTTCATCTCCTGCAGTTCCCTTGCAGTACCATTACCTTTAGGAGGCATTTTGTCAACCTCTCAATCACAACACAATCAACTCTATCTCTACCTCTGCCCTTTCGGTGACAGAATCAACACACAACAGCCCAGACCCTTTGCTGTGCTCTGATACCACTATGATGCAGAGGCATCCACGCTATAACCTTCGCAGATAGCATGAATGTCTGCAGACCAACCTCATCATCATCATCTTCGCCATCATCATCATATTTCCTAAGGCCACCATCATCATCATATTTCGGCTTTATTCTGTCAGCATCATGTTTCCGAAAACTAACAGCATCATCATATCCGACCAGCGCGAACATCCTCCTGACGTCCACTGTTCACCTCTCCGACAATTTCTGTCTTCACTACCTTCAACATCATCATGATGTTCAACAGGCGCAAACATCCTCCGGTTGCACTGTTCATCGGGCGCCAAGCACTAGCGGCCTCATCATGATATTTAACATCACCTTCGTCAGCAGGATATTCAACATCCGGTTGCTCCAAATATCCTGATGACGACCTTCAACACCTTCCCTTCGATGCTCCGATAGCCGACGACACAAGCTTCAGCATCATGATATTCAACAGGATAACGAACATCCGGTTCTTCCCATTTATCCTGATGATGACAAACCCTAACTCCTCGCACCGTTCACTCGATGCTGACGTCACCCGATATCCTGATGACGTAGATCCTGATGACGATGACGTCACCCGCAGTTTCACAATATCCTGTTGCTCCGAAATGTCCTGATGACGTATATCATGATGATGATGACGTCACATCCTGCTATTTGCCAAACTTAGTTTTTCTTCGGCCCGCGATCAACCCGATCTTCAGCCTGATGTCGATGCGCTCCTCCTCGGCCCTCCTGATGATGATCACCCCGACGAACTCACACTTCATGCGCTCAACTGCATCATGTTCATCTTCACTTATCCGGATGATGATGCCTAACCCGACTGCAGGATATTTGCAGAAATATCCTGATGATGCCGTCTTCACGAACTTCTGCACTTAGCGGAATCTCTCTTCGCCGATCCACCAGGGATGACCCGATCCAACTCAGGGTGATCTTCCAACTCAGTCAGCTTATCAACTCGACCTAGCACATGAGGATGCTAGGGTCTTCAACATCTCTTGACCGCGATCCTGCACACCTGCATGCAAACAGAAAACAAACTATCTACTAACCTACTGTACATCACCATTCCACCGATCAGACAGATCAACCGGTGGAATGGATCAGGAAATCCATGCAACCACTCAAACCAGCAAATTTATCAAGCAATGGAATGCAACAGAGGATGAACACAAACAGGATCTTTACTGATTCAAAGTTGCAATACAATATGATGTTTCTCTCACAGAACACTCAACCTACTCTGCGCAACACTACACTGCCAAACGATGATCTCTACAATCAACCGATCTCATGCTTATAAAGACTTTCCTACGAGTACTACTGACCCGATTCCAAGCGGCTGGGAACTCTCCAGGCGGCTGGGAGATCCCACCGAACATACATCATGACAGCTGTTATAACTAACTAGCTAAAAATAGCAAAAGCCCGGTCAGCATGATCTTATCATGATCAGCTTGACCTTATTACATGCAACTGGTCTTAACAGACCTTCTTGGAAACACAAACAAGACCTAAACTACTAACTGCCTTATCATGACCAGCTGTCAGGTAGGTGCTCCTGCACCATCTCCATTTGCAGGTGAATACAGTCTTCAGTCTGTCTTGTTCATTAACCATCTCCAAGAGCATACCAAAATGCCAAAGGAGATGATGAGGAAGGGGAGACAAAAACAAGCCAATATGTACAAGGCAAATGCACAAGGAAGTATGTACAAGACAACCTACAACCAATAACATGAAGGCACACAGATACAATGAAAAGTATGGTTGTAGATAAAACCTAATAAAAACACCTATAGGTCAAAATCTAGGAAAAAATCAATGGCACTAGGCCATACAAAAACTATTGAATACCACTTGCCTCTGTCAAAGACAAGCTGAATGAAGGATTTGATCTCTTTCAAACCTAAAGTGTACTCACCACTCAGCTGCAACAAATGATAACTCTTGCAGGAATGCTTAATCATATAGCCAATGTTTCGAGAACTAAGATCAAACTCATCATTAGAGACATTAGCACAATCCACCCACAAATGTAGGTGCATGCTCTTCTCCACTCCATCCTACCATACATTTCATGCATTCTCACAATAACATAAGGTGGATCTTTGAAAACTAGGTCAACACTAATACTCATGGATGAAAGTAGACATCCATCATCCAAAGTCGCAACATTATCATACATAATAACCTCATTATGTGAATCAAGGAAAAAAGAGAACACCTCCAATTCAAATGGCAAACAAAAGCATGCCTGAATACCCTACTAATTTGCACAAATAAAAACTTCTCCTTGTAGGTCAAATCAAAAGGCCTCAAGCTCAGACAAAACTAAGTTGTAATATGTTGATCTTCAATTTGGCATATGTGTTGTTCAAGACCACTTTCATTTTTATGCTGGGCCCACAATAAACGATTCAATTTCAAGCACATCACTATCATTCATAGCATTTTAAAGTTGACCTTCAACACAAAGTAATGCTTCATAGTTGCAAGTGTTCACATCAATCTCTTGGATAGCAGGTGGCCAACATACATCACTTTCACATGTGCTGATATATTTTTCAATATATAAATTATAAGCATGATTTAAGCTACAGTTCGAATCGTCAACACAAAGGTTAACATCATGAGACACTTCAAGTGAAGAACCAAGTTCTTCAAATTGTCTCTCTGTTTCAAGCTCATTTTGGTAACTTGTGTTATGTTCACTACTGAAATTAGATCGATGACACATCATCTCTTCGTCCTCATTCATTATGACATCTCCTTGTGGCCCACTTGAAGCATAATTAGCATGGGAGAAATACTAAATCTTGCACCAAAGAAATAGGCACTCATATGCATCCACATGATCACCATCTTCACAATCATCAAGGGCAAAGTCTTCAAACTAAAAATCAATGTTTGCACTATCATTTATCTCAACAATCTTATCACTAAGTGCAGGCACATCTATGTCACCCTTATGTAAAAACATCAGTAACTTAATCATCATCTAATGGAGCAAACAAAGTCAATACATCAAACAAGGAACTAATCCCTTAGGGTGTGTGCAAGAAGTTGAGTCCACTTTTTGGCCAAAAAGTGGAAGTGTTTTCCTTGATTTTCAGAATTTGTCACATTTGACTTAAAAATTTAAAAAACTTAAAGGCGGAATATTGAAAAAAGTCAATAAATATGAAATGTAGTACTCAGACTCTAGTTTCCAAATATGTAATTTTTTTAATACCCAGATGATACAAAGTGATTTTTAATAGGCGTTTCTAAAAACTACTATTTAAAAGTCACTTTTTTTTTCTATACCATGCATGTGTACGTCATCCATATTTTGACCTAAATAATCATATTTTTCTAAATCCTTTTGGGAAAAGATTTGTAACTCACTGAAGCACGTTTTCCATATTTTTTTGTAATTTTTTATTGAATTTTTTTTGGTTAATTTTGTATTGGCCATTTTTAGTGTTTTAAAAAATCGTGTACGTCACGCATAAGATGACCTAAAGTTATCTTTTTTGAATTTTTTTTTCAAATTGAAAATAACTGTCTGAAGTACGTTTTCGTACAATTTTTTTTACAAAAAAATATTTTAATAAAAAGTTATTAAAACACTAAAAAACCCTAATAATTCAAGTTTATGGATCTGTTTCATCAGAAATTATTTGAAAAATAGAAAAAATAATCCAATTATAAAAAAATTTACATATTTGGAATCTACACTCTCATCTATAATGGGTTTTAATTTCGTCAAAAAATTCTGCAAAAAAGATCTTCAGACATGTGCCCAAAGTCACTATTTTGTTGTGACATTGACAAGACCTTCAATGTGCAGGTCAAACCAGGTCCAAAGCCAAGGGTCGGTTTCCCAAGCCTTTTTTCTGACCCAAAACCCATAGAAAAAACTGAGTCAGAAATTCAAATTTTATGAAACGGGATCTCGTTCTTAAAACAACTGTTTCAAAACGGGATCCCGCTTTTGGCTCGGGATCCCGAAGCAAAACGGGATCCCGTTTTGGTTTATCCGATTTTGAGTTTTTTTTCTAAGTCTAAAACTTCCACCTTAAATGGACTCATCTTTGTACATTTACCCCTTGTTCATATTTACATCATGCATGTACATAATCAACATAATCAGTTTCACCAACTAATCCATCTAGCTACACACTTATGCACATGAATTCCTCTTTCTCCACTTGGCTACCAGAAGGGGTAGGGCCACCTACCTCAACTTCAAATTTAAGGCCATCATGTATTTAATCATTATCATCTCCAACAAATGACCTATCCAACTGAAGATAGGTGCATACACTATCTTCATCATTTGCAATGTTGTCATAATGTACCATCATCAATTTTTTTCCTCCTAAGTACACTATCATACTAATATGATGTTGTATTTAGTTCACATGTTGCACCCACTTGATTGCTACTCATAACAACTTGTTCATAACCAACAACACTTGCATTTGAAGACAATAATTTTTCAATGTAATCATTCCTCATTCTTTCAAGGTAGTGAATACATTGGTAAGCCTAGACTATAGATTTGTAAGCCTCTTATAGATTTGTAAGCTTCAAATCCTCTTGCACTAAACACAAACCATCCTCACAGGATTCAAAGAACATATCAATGTAGGTAGGTACATTAGGTTTGGAAGCCTTCAGGATTTTGGAAAGAGTAACAATAAACTTGTGGTTGAAGTCCTTATTAGACTCACCCTCTTGCCCTTTGATATTTGTCAATTCTTAGATAAGAGCAACATGGTCTAGACTACTTGCATACTTCTCATCAAATGCAGACACAACGTCCTTTCATGAAACAAAGTAATGTTCTGGAAAAACTTCAAGCCACCTCTTTTCCCTTCCACATAGAGACCTAACAAAGAATCCCATCCACATATCTTCATCTTCAAACTAAAATTTCTCCATAAATTCTAAAAATGCATTGACATGTATTTCCCCCTCATAAATATCATACCCATCAAATCTAGACATCTAGTTGAAGACCTCATATGTCATGGTTTGCATTTCATAATCAACCCAAGAGAGGTCTAGCTTATTTTTGGTGGTGTCAAGGGGAATGACGGGGGATTGGACAACTTGGATTTTTTTGGCAGTAGGACAAGCATTGAATTGCAATTGGACTCAAGCAACTTGATTTAATTTTTAATTTCTTTATGCTTCCTAACAAGTTCATTTTGCTTATGTATGGATTCTTGTAGTCTTATGCATGTGTTAACATAAGGTGCATGGATACTTGAATAGAAAGAATTAACATCAACATAGGAGTCTGTTAGCCTCATCCTTGAACTCGACCAATTTTAAATTTTACACAGGGTGTCAAATACCTGCAAGGATCGCCGCATTGATTTTTTTTATCACTATAACCTTCTCAAATCAGTTGTCCTTACAACAAATGCCTTGTTAGTTTCAGAATGCATGGTGAACTCAGGAGATTGGTTTTCCTGTCATAAATCATTCAACATCTGGTTGCGCAGAATAAGTCATGGTTACGAAAACAATTAAATATGAGAATATGTTGATGCTTGTGCAAAACCATCCTACAACAAGTTTTTTAACTCTATTTTGCCTAATGTGGCCAAGGTTCTAAAGTGAAATTCTTCACGGATTGTAAGAATTGGAAGTTTCCTATTCCCGCGTGCCAATTTACGTAAACTATTAAATTTGGATTTTTATAATAAATGGGAAGAAGCAGGTTTACACGGGACTTCATTGGGCTATTTCACACCCCATCGCCAATATCTGGGCATAAATTCATCTTCAGTGAAAAGTTATTAATTTTCCAGTCTCGTGGGCGAGTTGGTCTCCAAATACTTTGAGGCATAAATATGTTTGATAAACTTTCCTAAGATTTGGAGATGAAAATTATATATATACATCATTGAGAGGGGATATTGCGGAGATAAAATATTAATTACTGTCAAGGTGGAAAATTGAAGATTTATAAGTTACCGGCATAGTAGATGGCTTCATACAAATAAAATATTATTCCTCAGAAAATTTTATTACTATCAAGAAATTTGGGAGTTTTATAGCGAACGAATTTATTTATGATGGAGAGTTTCCAGCACATGATACACGAAGAGATCTAATCCGGTATCTCCCAGAAATATGATCTCATGGAATACAACGATTGCGTGATATACACAAAATTGATTTTTTGAAAAGCTTTAGAAAATTGAAATCAAATGTAATTAACACGGGCGCGGCCAAGTTCCGTTGGAAATGTTCTAGTAGAAATTCATGAAAAATGTGGAGGTACAGATATAGCGTCGCCTCCAAAAACACCACAAAGAGCTGTGATCTCATGTTAGAACAGATTATCGATATTGCTCAAAACATAATCCAAATAGATTTTCGTCAAAATGTTGCTATTGCAAGTGCTATAGCAGACTTGAATGCGAGATGTAGAAGCATGGACATAGCGTCCCTCCTCAAAGCCGCTGTGAACATTTCTAGATCTCATAGAATGTTTTAGAAACCTTCCAGCAAATGCAATTGGCGAGTGCAGAGCCAAATTTCACTACTTTTGTCAGCGGGCTCATATACCAGCCCATGCTAGTATAGGAACTTTGGACTAGGGTATGGATATCCGTCAAAGCAAAATGGAAAATAAATTTTTGTTAGATATTGTTGGGCGGTGAAGCCCAACCGTTACAGCTGCCTCATTCATTTCTCTGCCTCTGCCACCATTTCCACTTGCTTCATTTATTAAACGGTTTTCCTTTTTTTTGGTATATTCGTTCTGGTGGTGTGAGTGTTGGCTATATATTAGCTTCAAATGTTGAACGCTGTTGTATGAAGATAATTGATAATAAAGATATTCTTCTACTTTGAGAGTGGATGTAGCTTTTATGGTGAACCACTATAAATATGTGTTATGTGTCTGCTTTTGTTCTTTAGATTGTTTTATTTGCTCTTTTTATTTAACAATTGGTATTAGAGCTTGGTTAGAACCAAGGAGGAGTTGTGAAGAAAGTTAAGCAGATATGGAAGAGAGCCCCAACTTGGATGATTGAGTCCAAGCTCTCATGTCTATGTCCCATGGCTTTGAGAGAGTTTTGATGAAGTGGGAGCTATTCATATAGATGATGATGATGATTTGTGGGCTTCTTGGAAGAAGCTTTTGGATCAGTTAGATGATGAAGCTGATTTTATTCTTGAGGAGTTTCTTGGTATGTTGGAACCTGGCAGTGACATGGAGCAGATGCAAGAAATAAAAAGTGTTATGGCTCAGTCTAGAGAAGAGGAAGAGGTAGAAGAAATATTTGATTTTGCTGATAATGAAGTTTCTCTTTTCAAGTTGCAGCAGATTCAAACACAACGTGTTCAAGGAATGGTTATAGTACTTTGTCTGTAGGGAAAAAGGTTAGATTTGATTTGCCAATGGAAATAGATGATGCTCCTGTCTATTTGGCTGTTGAAGTTCTTATGAGTGACTGTGATCTTGATTCCCCGAGCACTGCCCAGGTGAGATTTGTGTCGGAAAGGGCCCCAGGTCAGTCTGTCAATGGCCCTCAATTTGTACGACAGTCTGGAAATGATCTACAATGCAGAGAGTAGTTTGACGATCATCTAGAACTTGGCGAAGCTAAAATCTTCGTTGGGGCTGATGTAACATTACAAGTGGAAATGTAGGGGATATTTTGGCAGCACTAGTTGGACTTCAAGTGGGAGATTGTGGCGGTGAAGCCCAACTGTTACAGCTGCCTCATTTATTTCTCTGCCATCTCTACAGTTACTCTGCCACCGTTTCCACTTGCTTCATTTATTAAACAGTTTTCCCTTTTTTTAGGTATATTCGCTGCTATATCCGGTGGTGTGAGTGTTGGCTATATATTAGCTTCAAATGTTGAATGTTGCTGTATGAAGATAACTGATAATAAAGATATTCTTCTGCTTTGAGAGTGGATGTAGCCTTCATGGTGAACCACTATAAATCTGTGTTCTGTGTGTGATTTTGTTCTTCATATTGTTTTATTTGCTCTTTTCAGATATTACAGTTGGAAATGCTTTGGTAGATACGCGCAGGGACAAGGCATGGAAATACCTAAATGTTTGGTTTTTCAAATATGGAATGATTACAAAAGATGTACAAATTGATTTGTTGAATCGGCTTTAAAAAAATTCGAAGCAAATGCAACTGGCGGGTGTAAAGCCAAATTCCATGACCATTACATGCGCCAGCACGTTGCTTGGCTGCGCCAAACGTGATAAAGGCGCCTGTACTAGCGTAAGCCAAAGAAAGATTTCGGTCAGATATAATAAGCTTAAATACTATAACATGCATGAATGCCCAATACAGAAGTATTGACAAGAGTATTATCTTTAATGACTCCTACATATCTACGGGTTCAGATGCTACAGGAATGCCCTTGGTCTGAACTTTGCAGAGTTCATCTTCATCTAAAAAGCAACAAACAGAAGCCGCTGCCTCTCAATCGCAATGGAAAAATAGATGTTTACAGAAATTTCAGTTGGAAATGCTTTGGTGAAAGCGAATAAGTAATGTGGAAACAAAGACCAGACATATGGACTATTTAAAAGAATGCCCCAATAGAAATGTGTTCTCATTAAATGCAATGATTACAGATTTTACACAAAACGAATGTGTGGAAAAGGTTTTATAGAATTTCAAAAACGAAATATCATGTATGCATAATGTAGAAGCATGGATAAGGTGCTGAAGTTCCCGTAACTGCGACTGAGATGGATTCATTATTTCAACATCATCTCAGATTTTAAAACCTGCAGGAATATTGATATAGGGAATTTGATTGTTGTATCATCCATGAAGTAATCCAATGATGGTTTCTTGATCATTGCAGCTATGAGAGATTTTATGGCTCTTTCACAGGCCTCTTCTCATGAAAAGCGAGCCGCTACTATCATTTGGAAAAAAGCCACCCGATGTAACTTCCAAGTTAGTGTTAAGGACAGATAACAATCAATTCAAACAAGTTGTTGGACATCGAATTAAATCCAAAGAAGAATTTTTGTCAGATATTTGGAGATGCTCGGGTATGAAGTATGTGAAATGTGGAAGCGATGATAAGGCGTCTGAAATTTTGACAAACTACCCCAAAGAAACGGTCTTGTGGACCGTAATGATTGCAAAATGTTCACAAAACAGATTCGTTGAAAGTTACAAAGAAGAGGTTGAATAAAATGTTCTGTTTGGGGTTTGCCGAGAACCATTAGAATTCTGCTACAATGTTTGCAAATAGGACTGGCACAGATATGCTATCTCGGTCACAATCTTCAGACTTATATTCCATTTGAAGTTCTCATGCAATTAATAATAGGACAGGTTTTGACACTTTAGCTCATGATACAAAATGGAAAGAATCTCACACCTGCGAAGGATTCTGGAGAGCCCTTCCCTTGACATAGGCAGGTGATGAATCTGCAATTCTTGGAAGAATTTTTCAATTCGACATTGCTTTTTAATGTAATTGAGATGACCAGTCAAGCAGCACCTTCCAGTCGGTGACAAATAGAATTGGTGAATGAGTAATTCTGTAAGGTTTGGTATAATCACCAATTGTGGTTTCCTGGCAATATGACTTGTTCTCTTGAAGCCCATATGCTTAATCAGGGGAGTAGCTATCATGGTGGGGGTGCAGTGACCAAGAATATCCACCATACTAGTGGTTTGAGAAGATTAGCAATGAAGTGGTGGGGGGCAATCTATTCAATGAATAATGATATTAAAGAACATGCAAGAGTGCTGCAAGACCAGTTTGATGTAAGCATAAATCATGTACATGCTTTGGCAATCCTAGTTCCACATTCCATCACAGGAAGAATCCATCAGCCATCGATCAGAAAACATTTGCTGAATACACGGCAAGAACTGCTTTTGAGAGACCTCTCTTGAGTGGTGTTGCTTATGCTCAAAAAGCTCTTCATCCAGAGAGGGAACAATTTGAAAGGCAGCAAGGTTGGAAAATCAAAGGATGTCCAAGGATTCACACCTATGAAGGATGCAATGACGGGCGCCAGTCAAATTTAAACTGAAGAGTACCTTTATATTTTAATATAAAGTTCATTTTATAATGTTTTAACTCATTGAGGAGTTAAAATATTTTGTGCCCGCGAAGGTAAAGAAATGGTTTCAATATTTGTAATTAACCTTTAGAAGTAGTTACCAAAAGGGAGAGGTTATAAATCCAATAACTTCTTTTGTAAAAGGGTCTCTTTTTCAATTTCTCAGTATGAGAGTGGTGAGAGGAGGCTTTTCTTTTCTGGTAAAACTTACATGAATGCTGTTGCTTTTCCAGCACAGTCATTTGTACGGGGATTTCAGAGAGGCATTGAATTCTTGTTTACTTGAAGAATAGGAGTGTTGCAGAACTTGTGTCTTTTTTGTTCTTTCATTAGTTGCAGGTCTTCATATGTTGATCTATAACTACTTTTCAATGGTTTCCCTGATACATTAGGCAGTATTAATTTTCCCACAGAAACTTGTGTTTTGAGCGGTTGTATGTTTTTTTTATGTCCAATGTGCAACCTATTTACATGCTGGGCAATGATAGTTATTTTTTCTAATATTTACTGTTCATGAGAATGAAATTTGTGAACTTTGTGTCATTGGTTTCTGATCATTTTCCATTCTAAATCTTTCTTGGGAAAGCGTGGGTGTTTTTCGTATGTCTCACACATAGGGTTTTCTTTCACTCTTTTCTTTTTCTAGAGTTTCCTTTCCTGCTTTCTTATTAAAAGCATACCCTAGAAACCTAAATAGATCACACGAGAGAGTTGCCCCTCTCAACGCAGAGGAAGATCGCCATTCAGTTGGCAATCTATCCAACTGTTGTAAATAGTTTTTGTCACATTTCATTGGGCATGCCGTAGTTTTATCTTCAATTTGTGAAGTGACAAATCTGTTTACTAATAGAGTCATAGGCATGCTCTTCATAATAAAATCCAGGGATTAAAACATAAGAAGATGCATAAGAAGGAATTTTCCTAAGATGAACATTATCACACCAAGAAGCCACGACTAGAGCATTTGATCATGCATGATAGAGAACTAAGGCATTACACATAAGGATTTATTTACCAAGAAAGGAGCTTTATCTCAAGAGGGAAGAAGAGAGAAAGCTTGTGTACCTTTTTCACCACCTGTTGTAATAATGAGATGTAGTCTTGAAACATCAACAACAACAAAAATTGTAGCAACAATCAAGTTTCTTTCCTAATAGCGGAGTTGCCACCTCTCCTTGAAATGTACCAGATCTCCAAGGAGCCAAACTAATCTAGCTTCAGCTCACCAATAGAGTATTCATTTCATGTAACTCAAGATATGATTAACTTGAATTGGTAGCCTATCATCTTACATCAAGAACAACATTCATCCCTAGTTGGCATAAGTTGATGGGATTCAAACATAAATCACCAACCAATTAAGAATGCCACAAATTTCTTTCAAGTTGTGGAGGTGAATAGAAACCAAAGATAAACTCTCCTTGGAAACAATATCATTTTGTTGGGTCCTAAAATTGCTGCTCACACTCCTAGAGAATTAACTCATTTCAAGGCTAGGGACTTATCTTGAAGGTGAATTAATCAACTCATAAATAGAATATGAATGATTAAAGGGAAAATGCTGAGAGTGGGCATCCTCTCCTTCACTTTGGGCTCAGCTAGACCTAGGAGAGTGTTCCTAGAGGTATCCTTAATTTAAGGTATTAAACCAATTAAGATGAATTATGATGAAAACAATGACAACTATACCCGATGTACACTTGACCCAATACTTGTCACTAGGTCAAAGACTAACTAGCTACCTATAAAACCTCTAATTAAGCTAAAACTACAAACTTGCATATGCACCTACAAATGATAACAACATGATATCCCCATAAGTGAATCCACTTAACATTTTATACACAATTGCAATGTGTAGGAATGCATGACATGATTCTCTAGTAATCTAGGGTTGGATTGATTGAGGATTAGTTAGTAGTTGTATAAAACTCTCTCATTTTTGTATAAGTTAGAGGGACGAGTTCGTTGTTAAGTTAGTTGCTTTTACCTTTCAGTTACCTAACTATTACTTTGTTTTTCAATATCAATTATCCAGACATGTTTTGATTTGAATAAAATCTAAAGAAGATTTTGTTATGATATGGAATGAATAGAACTACATGTTATGAGATGCGTGAGTATCTGTACAATTGATTTGATTTGATTTCAAGTTAAGTGAGTCAGTCCCCCTGAGCCGACCACTCAAGGTATTGATTCTCACTTCATTTATTTCCTCATTTCTTTATGTATTCTTGTCAATCAATTTTCATTTATGTATAAATGCAGTTTGAGTTAATTAGAATATGTTGATTTTAAAATATAGTAGTATGATCTATGAGCGAATGCATGTTATATCTATTTGAAGTCCTCCGGAGGTTAGCACTAGTTCTTTTATCATTTATAATGTTTTGAGTTAATTCTGTAATTTCCTGTTATTAATGGTCATCTACAGTTCATGCTGAAGGTCCCTGTAGTAACTAGATTTTAAACTATTTTTATTATTCTTACATTTTTGTGAAATTCAGTAGACTAGGTTAATCAGAATAGGTTTGATTGGGATAGTTAAGAGGATTTGAGTCCATAAAGGCACATACAGTGCAGTACCATCATAAGCTTACGCTCCTTGTTTGATGATTTAATGTAGGAAGTACAATGATAGAAGTGGACTGTTCAGATAGGTTTTACACTAAATTATGTTAAGTCTACAATGCATTAGTTTTCCTCTACATTTTTGGTGTCGTTGCCGAGGATGGTTCTACCTTTATAGGCTCAATTGTCAAAATTCCATAGTTTAAGTTTTTATTTCAGCATTAGGATTGATAACTTCACTTTACAACAAATATCCAAAATCAAACTAACATTGTATAGGACCACCAGTATACAAAAGCTAAAACTTCTATATGCGGAGGCAGAGAGACAACCAAGGTAGATTTCTCCCTTCAAATTATCAGGCTCCAGAAGATATTGCTGATCTTACCAATTATCAAGTGGGACTTGCTGCAGACAAAGGATTTGTTCCTCCATCTTCATCAACATCCTCAACATCTTCATCAGCTTCTTCTACATCTACATAAGGGACCTTTAGAACCATGGCAGATGTAGCGGTGGATGATCCACCACAAGAGCAGGCAACATTTGAGTTCCCCATCACTGATTAGGAGAGGCTTGCAGTGCTAAAAAACATTCCACCTTTAGCATTACTAGTTTTCTATGGCTTAGTGACAGAGGACCCAGACATGTTTATCTTTGAGTTTTATATTTTGTGCAGAAGCTATGACTACACTACAAATGCTCACAGGCTTAAACTCTTTCCTGCCACTCTCAAGGATGCAGCCCTGAGATGGTTTATGGGTCTAGGAAGAGATGTTATCCCAGACTAGGATACAATGAAGGAGAAATTCTTGGAAAAATACCAAGATTACTGCCAAGGACATGACAGTAGGAGAGATGACATCTTCAGGATGGCATATAAAGAGGAAGAACCATTGGAGGATTATGTTGAAAGGTTTCAGTTTGCCTTGAAAAAAACCCTCAAAATAGATTGTCTGAAGAATCACTAAAATTGGTATTTTTGGGAGGAGTTAAAGATGACTGTATGGATGCCCCAAATCTCATTCTAGGGCAAGGTGATATCTCTCAGCTACCTTTTGAAGCAATCTGCAAAATTTGCAGAAACTATTCGAGAACTTTTTCCAAAAGACCAAGGGGAGAAAGAACATTCATCACAAACAAGGCAACCAGTGGAGTTTCTCGAGTTGAAATCAGCAACTTGTTGTCCAACATGAAGGAAGATATCATTAGCCATATGGTTACATAGTTGGATACTCTTCACATTAAGAAGAAATAGGAGGAGGCAGAAGTCATGCTCATTGAATATTACCCAAGTTGTAGACAAAGGAAGGCTAATTGTAAATGCAACAGGGTGGCCAATATCCAACAAGAAAAGATTGAAAGGCTAGAGTTCCAACCATTTGAAGGAGAGGATGGGCAGTTGTTCTTCTTTGCTCAAAGGAGACCTTGGCAGCAAAGACAAGGTATGCCATCTGACCCACTCAATTACAATTCACCTTTTCCTACTCCAAACCAAAATTTTCCTACATGGAACCAACAATAGCCTAATACTCAAAATCAATGGCAAACCCCATAATGTCCTACTCCACAACTAGGTTGGAACCAACATCAGCCAAACTCATGGCCTCAACAAAGTTTCCAAGGTTCCAACTATAACCCCCAGTGGCCCACACAACAGCATCAATGGCAACCCCAATGGAATAAGGGCCAACAGTGGAAGAAAAATATAAATTACCAGCAACCCATGCTTCCACCTCAGCCCCAACAGCCAATAATAATGCCTCCTCCTTCCACTCCTCAAGTTCCATCTCCTAGACCTACCCAAATCCCTGCCCAACCTGCACCTAACCCTAACAAGCCTGTCCAACATGCTTATACTAACGAGGTAATGCAATACCCTACTTATTGGGTAGAGGTGAGTAATGTTCACCTGAGATCAGGGAAACAACTTGCAGGGCCTTCATCTCCACAAATCACAGAACTTAATGATGAAGAACCCTCAGAGGAAGCCTCAGATAAACAACCTTTGGAACCTGAATCACCTCAAGATTCCTAGACTACCTTACATCAGAAGTCTCCTCCTTTCCCTAAGCGCTTGGCCATGCAAAAACAAATAGCCCAAACTGATATTGTCCTTCTCAGCCAGTTAAAAGATATAAGCATAAAGATTCCCTTAATCCAAGCCATCAAGGATATTCCTATCTACACTAAGACTATTAGGGATCTTTGTATAAAGAAGCCAAGAAGGAAGAGAGTAGACCCTCAGACAGTCCATGTTTTGGGTAATCTTGCTGATATCATGTTGGGTAATATATTTGTTCCCAAATATACAGATCTAGGTAGTCCAGTGGTGGATGTTAAAATCAATGGGACCTTGATTAAGAATACTCTGATAGATTTAGGTGCTACAATTAATGTAATGACTAAGGAGACAATGCATACACTCAAGCTGAATAACCTCAGACCTACTCAAACAATCTTACAATTGGCTGATAGGTCCACAGTTAATCCTAAAGGAGTTACTGAGGACTTGGTCATTGCATTAGATTCCTGGGAATATCCTGCTGATTTTATAGTATTCCAGCCCAAAGTTAACCTTACTGGTTATCCTCTCATATTGGGCAGACCATGGCTTGCCACAATAGATGCATTTATAGGTTGTAGGTAAGGTAATATGATTATATCTAATGGGACTGTCACCAAGAAATTGGTTTTATATCCACCAGCTCAACCATATCATGAGCTTGAGCAGACCATTTGGCCCACCCTAGAAGATGAGGACAGCTATTCCCTACAAACCTTGATGATTATTGAACGCAGCCCCTTATTGGATATTCAAGATGAAGATGAGTTGATTGCTCATATCATCCAAAATGATTGTGGGAGGCATCCTCAGCACCAGGATTGTTTATCTTGCTTACAAGACCCCTTAAGAAGCATATCACCCAGCAGTTCCTCAGAGGAGGTATCTCAAATATTTCATACTTTGTTACCCCAACAATGCTTGCCAGTAATACCTAACCTTGACCTGTCATGTGTGCAAGAGATGTCTAAACAATTGGAAATCAAACCAGGGAAGTTGTTGACTATTAATAAGGCATTGACTAATGAGCAACAACAATCCCTGCACACAATATTGCAAACACATGCATCAGTCTTTGCATGGGACTACAGTGATATGAAAGGCATTGATCCTGCCTTATGCATGCATAAGATTTACATTGATGATGGCCACAGATCTATCAGGTAGTAGCAAAGATGGATGAACCCTGCCCTAAGAGAAATTGTGAAAGATGAACTCCAAAAGTTGTTAGATGCAATATTCATATACCCCATTTTACATAGTGAATGGGTTTCTCCATTGGTCATAGCTCCCAAAAAAGGTGGCAAATGGAGGGTTTGTGTGGATTATAGAGAACTAAATGCTGCAACAAGAAAAGATCACTTTCTATTGCCCTTTATTGATCAGGTTCTTGACTCATTGGTAGGAAAGAAATATTTCTCATTTCTTGATGGTTTTAGTGGCTATAACCAAATCAAGATTGCACCAAAGGATCAAGATAAGACAACATTTACCTGCCCTTGGGGGACGTATGCATATTTTGTCTTGCCTTTTGGTTTGTGCAACGCTCCAACAATTTTTTAGAGAGCAGTCCTCAGTATTTTCTCTGATTTTGCCCATGATAGCATGGAAATTTAAATGGATGACTTCACCATATATGGTGAAACATATGATGAAGCTTTACATGACTTGGAGAAAGTTTTAAAGAGATGCACGAAGCACAATCTATCTCTGAGTAAAGAAAAATGTTTATGATGATGACACAGGGAGTAGTCTTGGGACATTTCATCTCAAGTGCAGGAATCCAAGATGACCCAAAGAAGATTGAAATCATTTCTACCCTGCCTATTCCACAAAGACATAGGGATGTAACTAGTTTCCTTGGACATGCAGGTTACTACAGGTAGTTTATCCAAGATTTCAGCAAGATTGTTGCACCTCTATTCACTCTATTGACAAAAGACATTGAATTTGAGTGGACTGCAAACTGTCATAACTCATTTGAGAAGCTGAAAGCATCATTGACACAAGCCCCAATTCTTAGAGGTCCAAATTGGACACTGCCTTTTCATATCCATACAGATGCATTAGACTTTGCCATTGGGGCAGTCTTAGGCCAACAAGAAGGAAACAAAGAGTATGCCATATACTATGTAAGTAAAAACCTACAAGGAGTTGAGTTGAACTATACTAAGATAGAAAAAGAAATGTTAGTTGTTATTTATGCAATTAACAAATTTAGGCACTACATAACTGGTTATAAAGTATTCATACATACAAATCATGCAACCATCAGATATTTGATGAATAAGCCAATAGTGGGTGGAAGACTTGTAAGATGGTTGTTGTTGTTACATGAATTTGATATAACAATTGTTGACAAACCAGGCAAGGCTAAAGTAGTTGTTGATTTTCTGTCTAGACTACCTGCACAATCCTTAGAAGGAGTGGTGGATGATTCTTTTCCTGATGAGCATCTATTTGCTCTAACTATACACACTCCATGGTATGCAGATATAGCCAATTATTTGGTTACAGGGCAGATTCTAGGCTACTTCTCTCCAAGGGAGAAGAGGCAGCTAGTTCATAAATGTTTCCCTTACTCTTGGATTTCTAGATTCCTATTTTACACTGGCCCAGACAATATTATGAGAAGATGTATCAGAGAGGATGAAGTGTTTGATATAATGAAGGTATGTCATGATGAGCCCTATGCTGGACATTTTGCTACTAAGAGGACAACCTCCAAAATCTTAACAACAGGATATTACTGGCCAACACTTCACAAAGATGCTGTCAAGTACACTAGAAGTTGTGATAGATGTCAAAGGATGGGCAAACCTACAAGAAGTGATGAAATGCCTTTACAACCACAAATAACATTCACTCCTTTTGACAAGTGGGGATTGGATTTTGTTGGTCCTATTTCTCCTACTTCAAACAACAAGGAATATATATACTGGTATGTACTAAATACTTAACCAAATGGGTGGAAGTTAAAGCTTTGCAGTTTGCTAGAGATGGCAATGTAGCCAAATTTTTGTATGAGGAAATCTTCACGAGATATCATGTACCAAGGGAGATAGTCACTGACCAAGGGCCACAATTTACATCAGATTTAATCACAAAACTGGTAGAAGGGTATCAAATTCGAGATAAAAAGTCCACTCCCTATCATCCTTAGGCAAACGGTCAGGTTGAAGTTACAAACAAGAAGCTTGAGAATATATTAACCAAAACAATACAGCTTCACATAAGAGACTGGGTTTCCAGGTTACCAGAAGCTGTTTGGGCATATAGAACCACATGGAAGACAACTACAGGGTTCACCCCTTATGCATTCGTTTATTGCAAGACAATAGTCCTACCTATAGAATTTGAATACAAAACCTTGAGGATGACAACAGAGTTAGGGATGGATTTGACAGAAGCACAAAGGGACATATTACAACATTTGAATGCTCTTGATGAGATTAGATTTGAAGCCATCCACCACACAGAAGTCATACAGAAACAAAGCATTAAATGGCATGACAAGTACATCAAGACCAAAGAATTCATTACTGGTGATTGGACACTTCTGTATGATTCAAGATACAAAGATTTCAAAGGCAAGATTCAGTCTAGATGGTTGGGCTCATATGAGATTAAACAAGTATTCCCTAATGGTGTAGTCCAATTGCAAACCATTGATGAGGTAAGATTTTCATTGCTAGTGAATGGACACAAGCTGAAACTGTACAAGAAACCACTTCAGAAAGATGATTTTCTCATCTCTCTAGCCACTCAATATGGTCCTCAAGATGCTCTTAATGAAGGATTTGTGACATGCACTGAGCTAAAATTGAAGATGATCCACCCAATGAGTCTAGTGATGTAAAGGTTGAGTTACACAACTCGACCCCTATCACTAAGACTTAATTTTCCTTGCTTTAAAATCACATGCACACACGACACAATAATCCATGGTTACCATAGTTACTTCCACCGGGACCTGTTTATCACTCACAAAGTAGGGACCTGATTTAGCTGGGACCTAATATGTTACATCTATAATTACATAGTCAGGACCTGTGCTAGTGGCACCTGTAGCAACTCCTGTATGCAATTTTCTTCCACAGTTTGGTGAACACTACCCAATTTTTCCCACCCATTCCACATGCCCGCATTCATTTCAAAATCACTTCACTCCATTGCCAAACATGTCAACTCACATTCATGAGTTGTTCATTTTTCTTCACCTTTATACACCATCAAATCATATCTCTACTGCCGTACCCACCACCTTACCATTCACCGCATGCATATCAACTCTAGTCATCAGTATATGTTCACAAATTCCAAGGTGTGTTAATTCTTTCTTTCCATTCCATATGTACATTAGATAACTTTCAATAATTAAAACTAGCTTTCTTTTTATATTCATAATTACTTGTAGTTTATTTCATGCATGCGAGAATATTATTCACCATTCCATTTAATCAATGCTCCTCATTTCGTATCAATTGGCAAGTGAAGTGAGGTCACTTCAACCTTAAGTTGGGGGAAGGGGTTTATTTTTTGATTTTTTCCATTCACCATCTTTTGCCTTTCAAGAAAAACCAGATAAAACCTCCTACGCCATGAACTTACCCTGTTTTGCCAATGAATGAACCTATTACCCTAAGGAAGTTACAATGGAGAAGAAAGGAGAGGTAGAAATTGTAAGTTGGTTCTTTTGGGTGGTGAATTGATGCAGGATATATTGACACTGTTCAACAAAAATTGACATTGTAGAGATTGCAAGTTATAGAAGTCATGGGAGGAGATTTAATCAGAAGAGAACCCTCTGCACATAAAGAAATACTGGAAGATGTAATGGTTCTTCCACTCTTTACAAGAGTGGGTTGGTTGGATTACTTTCTGAAACTGACAGAATATGATGAGGAGATGACAAAGGAACTCGCATTCACATTACAGTATGATGAAGTAATGGTGAAAGGATTGATTGTAGATGCTTCTAAAACAGCTATTGCTTAGGTCACAGGGTTGCCACGAACAGGGTCCGAGTACCCAGCTAAAGTTGATGTAGTTGTAGAGAGGGAGGAATTTTGTGAGAGAGGTGAACACTTGCAATACACCACACAAGGTACAAAACAATTATCTCTTCCCTTCTTTTGGGGGAAATGTGCTTCATACATCATCAAAAATATTACTTGTGATGGTCAATATAACATGTTATATACTGTACATTTCAAACTGCTCAATCATCTACGACATGAAAAACTGGTCAATGTTCCAAATTTTCTATATAGTATGTTAAAAAGAATGTCTTCCAAGTACAGAAACAATAGTCAGACAACACTCTATCCCATCATTATTTAATAGCCTTGTTAATAAAGAGAGGTTTGAGAATTCAGTACCCACAGGTTGAGTGGGAAGCTTTTAAGCAATGCATGAATATTTCAACACTATTAGAGGCACCTGAGCCAGAAGATGAGCCTCCATATGAACCTGAGCCTCCATATGAAATTGAGCATGAAGAACCACAAGATGAAAATCCTCTAGAATTTAGGCCTGTAGCAGCAGAAGAACCCTCATCATCCACCCCTAAAGCTAAAGGAAACACTCCTTTGGCATCTGGTAAGGAAAAGAAGAATAGGAAGGGTGTGAAGAAGCAAAAGAGCACAATGAAAGAAGAAAATACAGGGGAAAGGAGGAAGAAGATGGACAAGAAGAGGAGGAAAAAGGAAGATAAGCAGGAGACTGTCACTCCTAGATGCTCAGGTAGGCTAAAGAGGCAAGGTGCCAAGGAAAAAGTTGTTGAGGAACATAAATTAGAGGAAAAAGATAAAGGCCAGCAAGACAGTGATCCAATTCCATTGAATGTAGATTTAGACAGAGGAGAAATTCCTTCTGAGGATGTCTCTGTTGACGCCTATGATAATGTCAATGTGTCTACCAGGAAAAGAAGGTATGTTTCTTCTTATGATTCTGAGTCAGAGGATTTGTTTACTGTAAGGAAAATGGGGAAGCCTGTACCTAATAATTCTGCTCAAGAAATTTTTGATATTCCTGGAGAAGGTGGTGATGAAAATCTAAATTTTGAAAAAGAAAAGGAATTGTTGGAGGACAGAAATATTAGAAAAGAACTTTAAGAGGCTTTGGATAGAATAAGATAACTAGAAGAGTAGGTAAAGGGGTATGAGGAGAAAGATAAAGAAAAAGAGAAAAGGATTCAAGAGTTGGAAGAAAAAGTTCAGACTTATGGCCATGGTTCCAATCTAGATTTGTTAGCACAACTGGTTGTAAGTAAAAAAAAAAATTGAAGAGGATGAAGTACTCACTCTCCAATCTCCTATGATAAAAACCCCAGGGTACCATACCACTTTGTGTCTAGGCTTTGAATTAATGAATTTGAGTTATAAAACCAAGCAGGAAAAGGAGAACTGGGAAAAAGAGAAATAAAGTCTTAATGCATCAGTTGAGGAAAAGGATTTGGTAATCAAAAGGTTGGAGAATTGTCTGACGGAGGTCATTGATAGAGCTATGTAATCATTGGATGCAGATCTCCACCAAGAGTTTATGCAATGTTTTTAAAAGAAAAGTTTCTTAGTTTTCAGTTCAATAGATTCATTAATAATCAACCTGACTTGCATTCAAGACACATTTTTTGCAATCATTTTAAAGAGGCCAGCCTAGAGGAATAGGATCAATTGTGTGAATACTATCTGCATAACTACCTAATGGAGGAGGATATAGAATGGAACCCTTCCATCTATGTTGGGGACTTACAGATCAGGGCACTGATGTCATACCTCAGGAATGAAAAGCTCAGAGGAGAGTTAATGGATAAGTATGAAGAGTAGGAGAAAATAGTGCCATTACAGGAGAAAATTCTACCTACAATGTCATTTAAATTATGTTAATAAAGTTAAAATGGTTTATGAATTAAAATGTTATTCTATCTACAATGTAATTGTTATGTTAATAATAATGTTATTCTATCTACAATGTCATTTTAATTATGTTAATGATGGTATGTTATTTAATTATTCTATCTACAATGTCATTCATTTTATTCAATACAACGTGAGGCAATGCGTCTCTTGTTAAAAACAATTCTAATGTTTATTATAAAATATTTAAACAATACATTATAAACAAGAGCTGCAATGCAGAGTCCTTGCCAATTACAAGTTTATAAAAGCATGTCAGGAAGGAAAAAATAAAGATTCACAAATAACACAAGATTTTTAAAAAGAAAATTAAATTAAAATTTCAAATTACAAGTTAAATTGAGATAAATAGAAAGACATATATTTGAGATAAATAGAAAGACATGTCCCCCTTCTAGCAAGTCAAAATTTTCTCTATCTTGCACACAATTTCAACTTGTAAAAGAGAACATTAATAACCAATTCATCTTTATAATATCAACATATTGCAATTGGGGTTAACAACCACATATAAATATCAATACCAAGTTCATATACTTTTCATATTTCCTCTTAGGGTTAGTAACCTTATAATCATGCATTTCACATTTCCTCATATCTATTATATATGTTCCATGGTTTACCTCGGGAGAGACATCCATGAGCTTGAACTTTAATCTAACCTTGGCTTGATTTAATTCCAAGTATATCACTCTTGCCTTTGTATCTTGAAACTCTTAATGATTGTACTCCCTTCTTTTAATGTTGATTGCAGTCCCATGTCAAATCTTCTGGTATACGTAAGATATATCATTTTATTTCATTGTTTTTTTTACTTCTATATCTGCATGAACTTATATCTTCATCATCTTCTCTTCTTTATCTCTATTAATCTCTCTTTTACTTGGAATACCAATTTATATCAGAAAATATATGTGTTTCTATTCTGATTTATGTCCTTCTTTTGCACTCAGCAAATGTATGTATATATTTTATTGCTTCTTAATCCCATGCCGTTCCTTCCAATTTTATTTCTTTCCTTTATATCCTTATGCCATTGTGAAGGGAGGCATCCCTTTGAAGGGTGACGCCCCTTCTAGAATACTAATTATTGTTATATAATAATCGCTGTCTTAAACAAGAGATGCAATGCGTCATGTTCCTGCCTTTATGCGTTTAATGTTGGTGTAGTATATTGTGAGAAAGGAAAACTCAATGGGATGAGAATAGCTCATGCGAGTAATGATTTCATATGTCGAATTTAGTCTGTAGACCATCAAATAGAAGATTGAGAACAGAGGAAAAAGCATTAGATGAAAAATGTGCAATGAAATCTTGGATACAAGATAGTCTGAACAGATTATTTCATTATGTATTAAGGACCATAGTTCTTTTTTCTAAATACTTTGTGTGTACAGACTGTCTTGAGAATTAAAGCAAAAGAAGTTGTTTAGGATTGCTATAGCAGTACTAATGATTATTGTAATTTCAATCTTCAACTGTGAGCCATAAATCATTCATCCTTGGTGTAAAAATCATGTTTGGCATCTACAGTCATGATCTCATACTAACCAATTTGATGAACTGGCAAGACAAATAATTACATGTGCCTTCTAGTGAGGACTGCGAGCAGTCCTCACTGGGAACCCTTAATATCTCCTTTCAGTCTTCTATATTAAAACTAGTGAATAAAAGGACAATCTAGCCACACATTTTCATTAGAATACAGAATAAAATTTGATAGATGAACTGAGATTTACCTCTGCAAAATGTGGAACCATGGACAAGGCAGAAAAGATCATAGTAAATCATAGTAAAATTTAACAATTTGCAGGATTTATTGAATAAGCCTTCGATCTAGTTTGAGTTTATCATGACGTGATGTATCATTCTGCCAAAATGGAGTACCTTAAGAGTTCTCCCAGAAAGTAGTAGGAACCCCATATTGCAGAGTATGAAATGTGCAAACTGTATAGCCCAGGTTATATGGTACGTTTTCTTCCCTACATGGTAAATAATATACAATCCTACCACTGCCAGTTTTGCAGGAAATAGCATACAGTTCTAAGTGTTCAAAAATCATTGAAGGAAGCTGGTTAAATATGAAGTTCATCTTATGAAATTAAAATAGCTGATGTTTAAGTACTCACCAAATACATGACCAATTAAATCTCTGTATCTGATAAAGCATTGGTTATCTTTAATATACAGATTTGCAAGCAGCAAATTGGCATAGAGTGAGAAAGCATCTAAAACAACCATGCAAATAATTCCCCAGAGTAATCTTAGAGGCACTAGAATGAGGTTTGAATATTCCAAAATGTATACACAGTTGAAACTTGTAACTAACATCTAACATCAGTTCCACTTTTTACCATGAATCTGAAAACCATCACAACAAAAAAAAATTGAAAATTTATGTCTAGAAAACACACAACATAAACCATATATATGATAACAGCTATCCACACTTTTAGAAGTGTATAAAAGGTGAGATAACTTAGTGAAATGTGAGTAGAAATGAAATGGAAAAAATTATATATACCAGTGGCAATTTTGTGTGCAGACTTGTGGGTAGAAAAGCTGGTTACTTCCTGTTTCGTGGCCATAATGTCTACAGTTGATTTTTTCATTAAATATTTCTGCTCTTTCATTCTCTTCGACAGTTTAGTACACGGTTACTTGACACGTCAATGGATTCTTCTCCACCATTGAATAGTTGTCACTTAAATAGAATCAATGCTTTATAGTGTTTACACACTTGCATATATAGAATTATATTTCAAAAATATCGGAGAGAGAAATGAATATATTTAAAAAATGTGTCATCATATATATACAACTGCCACTACCACTAAGATCATGCAAAACCAGACACAAAAGTTGAAGCCTTCGTGAGGTAATTCAATGAAGCAAGAAAGTTGAAGACAATTTTACTGCAGATTATCATAGTATGCATAATGAGAGAGAGGTTTACAGCATTATAATTTTTCTTGAGAGAATTTAAGAAGCTTTCCAATATTTTCTTATAACGAAAAGAAAATTTAAGACACATTTGATTAAGGGGTTTGATTTTGTAGTCAAAAATACCTATTACATATAAAATTAGGTAAAATGATAAAGTAATGTGTAGTTCAGAGAGTAAAGAGAGTATTAAAGAGGTATCGTGTATAAGATATATGTAACAAAAATGTAGTTTCGTATGCTTTGTGTTCATTCTTTAGGACAACATGCATCAATGATGACATTGGAGTTATTCAATGTAAATTGTCCTTTTTTGCTGAAGTCTCGTAACATAAAGATGACTGCTGATTTATCCTTGAGGTACTTGTCATAGCTGATCTGTTGCAGGTCTGGTAGTAGCATTTGGATGATATTGTTGGTGCATGAGCAATGTATTGTCTGTTTGTTGTCTGCTGTCAAAATAGTCTTGAGATAGTGCGAGTAGATATAGGCGACCTGTTCCTTGCATCTATCACACTGGGCAGTTTCATTGTCAAGTGCTCCATAGCTATCAAATTTATAATCGCATTTTGAGCAAAATGCGTGGAAAGGACTGGAAAATGCATTGGCTATTTTCAATGTTCCTTGTACCTGCAATACATATGGAAGTATTGTTTGGTTAGGAAGATTTTTTTTTTTGTTAATTTTGTTTTAGATTTGCCAGGGAAAAGATTGGAGATTCAAGAGTTGTTACCTCAAATGTTGAGTGCAGCAAACTATTTAAGAGATCCAAGGTCCTTTTTGTTGAGAACTGAGAGGGGGGGTGAATCAGTTATCCTAATTATTTCTTCTTTTGAACTTTCTTATTAATCAATGCAGCATTGAATCAAACAAACAAACATCACCATGAAATGAGAAACACATGACATAGTATTTTTGACGTGGAAACCATGTTAAGGGAGAAAACCACGGGGTGATTAACCCAAAGATTATTCTCTGTTAGAAGAATAAGGAATTACAAAATGGCATTTGCCAATTAGGGCTCACTGCCCGAGCACACTGCTCACAAAGAGGCACACTGCCTACAAGGAGACACATTGTCTACAAAAGAATGTTATACAATACTTGAACTGATTGGAAGCATCCACATATGCTGGAGTTCAGTTCCGGTTAGGCTCAGTACACTGATCTACTGCACTTCATCTTTCCTCTTCTCTTTATTCTGCTTTCCTTTCACATACCGGATCTTTCCTACTACTTCTGCTCTGCTCTACACTTATTCGCACATCAACAACACACGACAACACTTCTCACAACTAAATCCATCGTGCATATATATCCGCACAAGTAATTTCATCACCTTTCTAGTCAGCATCCGGAACAGTTTATTTTCTCACAAACTCTATTCTGTCGGCTGAATCCTTGCTCATCAAGTAATGTGGATCAAGCATATACTTGTAGATATCATTAATCATGTCAGCCAAACATGATTCATGCCTTCACAACCTTTACCATCAATAGTAACACATCCGGAAAGCAGTCTGATGTTCTGTCAGTCAGTTCTTCCTCTGTTCTCACTATCACTCAGGAATCCAGTACTCAACTATTCATATCTTTTTTTTTGTCCATCACCGGAAGCTAAATCCTTGGAATATACCACTCAAGGTAGTCCTTTTGACTTCCCCAAATCCGCACTGCACCAAGATACTTCCTCTGAGAGATCCGGACCAATCTGTTGGACCTTGCCACATGCTCTGTTCTTGTTCACCGGACCACAACACTCTTCATTCTGACTTCCGGTAGAGACATACCATGACTTGCGGATACATGGGATGACCTTTGTTGCCATCAATGACAACAACCATGAATCCATATAGTGTCTCTTGCCAACAATCTCCCCCTTTGGCATTGATGGCAACACTTAGTGAAAAATGACTAAGTGTTTACACTATGCTCCCCCTTGGCTGATGCTATATCTTTATATACAATTACCGGAACTCCCCCTTAGTTGTATTCCTCATTTTTCACTGCTCCTCACTCCCCCTTTGACATCAATGGCAAAGGGTAGGGTCCGCACACCAAAATTTTCAAAAATTTACTATACTTAGCCGCATATTACATACTCACATAAACTGAAGAATGTCTGCAAAGGATGTCTTCAATTGGACCAGTTCTGTAGCCCAACTTTGCTTCATTCTATCCAAAATTGAAATGTGACCACTCAACAAAAATGCAAAAGCTTCTGCCCTCTTGAGATCTGTCGGATCATTTGTTTGGGCGGTAGTCTGAGCATCACTGATGGCCTCATGCATAGTTTCTAACTTAGGGATTATAATCCTTCTAAGTTCTCCCATTCGGTTAGTTATATTCTTCCTTTCCTTCTCAAAGTTCTTTATTGCATTTGTGATTGCAATAGTTTGACATTCTTGATTTACTATGGAGGAAGAGAGAGGATCAAAACTTTGAGACAAACTTTGTAGTTTGTCCTGTTCCTCTTTTATTTTCTTATCAATTTCTACTGTTGCCTTTGTACAGGAGATACAAAATTTGTAAATGTCACCACCATCCTTAAGAGCATTTTCTAAGCTCTTAATTCCAATACTCATATTTCTCCTATCATTAGAGATTAAGCCTAGTACTTCTGAAAATCTCTTATCCAAAAACTCCTTCCGGACCTTTTCTTCAGCTGATTTTTCTAGAGAATCAAAATGTGTATCAACACTGCTGACTAAGGTTTTGAGATTACCGGAAGAGGAGGCTGTCGGATCTATCTGGACTGATGGCATAATCTTTTCAAGCACTCCGGAAGCAGCCTCTATCAACTCACAGTCTTCCATATGAGACTTTAGGAGTTTTTCATTTGCCTTAGCATTTGCAAATGAAGCTATCTTCATTGTCTGTATCGGAGAGAGGGAGTCAAAGTTGAATGGACCTTTTAGAAGCTCCGGTTCATCAATCTCTATTGTTTCTTGGCTCAAAATTTTTTGAATAGTTTGTGTAGTGTCTCTTGCCAGAGATAGATGTTTCTTCTCTTTTGCAGTCTTGTCCTTTGGAATTTTCTCTCCTTCCACATTCTTACCACTTTCAGTTGTGGTTTTCTCTGTTGGAATCTTCTCTTTCTCTGCATCCTTGGTACTGTCAACTTCCTTTTCTTTTACCGCTGCTTCTTTCTCCTGTAATTTCTCTTATTCTTTGGATCCGGAGACTGTAGGGGAAACCAGAGGAGAAATGTTGGTTTGTTCAGGGCCCATCTCTTCTGTTGCTTTCTCAGAAGTTTCTTCTGCAGCACTTGTGGATGAGGGATCAGTACCCAAGTCCTCTACAACAGGAAGATTAAACCTTTTGAAGGCCTTCCGGAGGATCTCTTCTGTCTCTATGGCCACCTTGTCAGTCTCACCAAGCATGAGTTGATTCATCCTTGCTTTACTCCTGAACTCATCTTTGCAGTCTTTGAATATTATGTTCATTGTCTTGGGATCAATTTGAGGATATAACTGAATAGCTATCTGCTCCCGGATCTCAAGATCTTTTGCCTGGGCATTGTTCTTTCTTATTTCTAATTCCTTTTCTAGGCTTTTAGGAATTAGAGATATAATCTCAATGAAAGCCTTATTTTATATGTTCAGATACTTGATTGTGGCTTCCTGCAGAATCTTTTGGTCAGCCTCATTGTAGTCATCATAGAATTCAGTCATTGGTTGAAGGTTTCCATCCACCGTGACTGACTTGATTACACTCTCTAGAGACAGGGTGGGCTTTTCAACAAATACCTCTGCCATTTCTTCCTTGTCTTGGCCTGTGGAGGTTTTACCGGATCCTTTCTTCTTTTGCTTCTCTATTTCTTTTACCCCCTCATCTGATTCCGTTTCCTCTTCATCTTTCTGACTTGTATAAGCCCTTGTGGCTTTTATTTTAGACCTTTTCTCTCCTTTACCGGATGTCTGACCTTCTGGTTTAGATATTTTTGAGCTTTTGGTTCTGACAGGTGTAGATCCTTTTGATGATCTGGTCCGGGTTGAGGTTTCCACCAGAGCACTTTTCTTGCTTTTCTTTTCTACCTCTTTCTTTTCTTCCTTAGCCTTTCTCCTCTTTTCCCGGTTGGCATCAAGTGCCTCCTTTGGGATGCCTAGGCCTTGGGCAATATGTTCAACTTCTTTTCTTACTTTCCTTTTTATCTCAGGTTCTCTGAGTTCCACATGGATCTTCACACTCAGCTCCTCAAAGGTTCCAAACCTTTCTGCTTTTGGATCTTTAAGTTGACTAAGCATGTGTTGAACATGCAGTTCCACAATCTGTTCATCAACCTCATACCCCATGGGCATGATCCAGACTGTCCTTGGCTCAACTGCCTCCATTAGGCACTGATCAGTATCAAACATAAAGCAGACTGAGTCTTTGTATTTTTCAACAAGAGACTGAGGGATTCTTTCTCTTACTTTCATCATACTCTGGAAGTTTTTGAAGTACCCCCACAGAGTTGTATTTCTTGCTTTGGCATCACCAAGTCCATGTAAGTAATCTCTGATCTGGACTGCTATAGGTTTGTCATTCTGCCATACCCATCCACTTGATCTGGGCAGCTCATTCATGAAATAGAAAAATAGACATAATATAAGAGTACCATACTTAAAAGAATTCTTTTTGTCCTTTTTGATCTTCTGTATATTTTCCATTAATTGGCTTAAAAGAAGTTCACAGATATCATAATCTACATTCTTCCTCAGCATCTCATAGGCAGTGTATACTGCAGTTCTGGATACAGAATTTTCCCTACTGGAGTAATAAATCTTCTATCCTATTATGATAGATGCATACTTGATATCCGGATCAGAAATATCTTCAATGGTCATTGCCCTCTTATCAAATTTTGATCCGGTGGCCTTAGTTACAATGTTATTTTTGACGGATTTGAGGATAGGTATCCCTCCGGAAGAGTATAGACCAGTCACTGCCCTAATTGCCTCTTTTGTGATCTTGCAGGGTCTATCCAGCCATAGGAAGTTGTCATGCATCCTACTCAATACATACCGGACCCATTCATCTTCTTCAAAGCAGGGGAAATGAATGAATTGATCAAACTGTTTCTTCTGGATACCCTTATACTCTGGTTTAAGCTCAAAAGCATTGTCTATCAGTTGTTTGTGATAGAAATCTCTCAATTTGAATTCCCCAAATTCCTCAATGCTTGCATGTATGTAAACCCTAATGTCTTCTGTGTGTAAAACGCCATGAGGAACACTAGAGAATGCTCCTAAGGGATCTACCTCCAATGACTTGTATGGGTGTTTCTTAAATTCAGGTCGGGGCCTATCTGAGATCTTTACTATATTCGGAGTAGCCATTTCTCAAAAGATTTGTAGTAAGATATCGAAAACGAAAAATACCTTATGTGCCTTCGGTTGCACGGAGTGGTTGGATTGATTTCTGTATGTAATGACTTCGGCAGGAGATCTTTGGTGAGCTTGATGAATCTTGTTGCAGAGCTCCACTTTTCACTTCTTCTTGAGTGCAGAATGAGCAAGTGATTTATGAGAAATCCCTTATATTGCTCTGCAAACCCTAATATCTAATGGCAATAAATGCTCGACCTACATTATTCCGGTTTGCCTTAATCGGATAACTTTGGAGAACCAAATCAGTCCTGTTCTATGAACCTCATGCGGATCTTCCAACCATGAACAAATCAAGATGACACATCACAAGGACATCCCAAACACTCTGTCCAATCCGCAGAATAAGACAATGCACTTCTGGATCTCTCCGGACCCTTTTGGTAATCCTCTGTCATTCCGGAGCATCTCCCAGAACAGGTCTTACTTGATCGATCACAACTTCTTCACATCTTCATGTGGACCTCTGAAATCTTATCTGGATCATCTCAAGACTTATATCTACAAACCCTTTACTCCACATCTTGTGCCACATCCGGCACCACTTGATTAGCTGGGGGAATAGAATTTTCTTTGAGTCTCCCCCTGAGCCAGAGCTCACCTTTTAATTTTTGGAAGGAATATCAGCACCAGAGTCTGGTGCGGATCTAACCTCTACATTCTCTGAACTTTTCTTCACCCAAATCTTGTTCATCTGATTCCTAACTTCATCCGCATTCATCTTTTGTTTACCCTTGTCTTGATTCTGATTATACACCGGACCTATTATAGATTTGGCAAATAACATTTCCTTGCATATTTGATTGATAACCTCTTGATCTGCATTGATTAGCCATATGACCTATTCTATTGCATGCAAAGCATCTACCATTGAATGATTTGTTTATTTGCATATTTCTGCATTCATGAGACTTGTGTCCATACCTTTTGCAGTTAAAGCACTGTCCAGAGAAGGATGAATTAGTCTGATTCATTCTCTTCCTGCACTGATTAGCTTTGTGACCAAAGTGATTGCAGCTGTGGCAGTATCCATTGAAGGATGGATATCTTTGAGCATTGGGCTGTCTTACCGGAGATCTTCTAGGCCTATTCCTTGGATTTTCTGATCTAAAATTCTTTTGACCAGATCTGGAGCTTTCTCCTTTCTCATATCCCAAACCATACTTGTCATCTGTCCTCTTTTGACTTCCAAGAAGAACTTCAAGTTGAGCAGAACTTATCTTTAATTTCTCTTTATATTCATTTGTTGTTTGAAGGTCTCTTTTGAGAGAGACAATTTGATGCTCAAGTTTTTCTTCATTATCTTTGGCATCTTCAAGATCAGATTCAAGATGTCTGATAATCCTGTCCATCTGATGGCATTTTTCTGATTTCTCTTTAAGGGATTGTCTTAGATTGTCTTCAGCTTTTCTTTTCTCTTCAATCTCTTGAGTAAACTTTATAACTCCTGATTCCATTTCATGTCTTACCATAATGACTTCTTTTGATAACTTTTCACATAACTTGGTTTTCTCAGTCAATTCTTCATTTGTATTACTTTCTTCACTTTGTCTTGCCAATTGTTGGAGTAGCTCCTTTCTCTTTTTCATAGAGAGACTTAATTTGTCCTTTAGTTCTCTCATGAATTCATTAGCCTGTTTGAGTCTTTCCTTTAATTCATTGACTTCAGAGTTTGACTGTTTAAGATCCTCAAGGGCAGTCTTGAGTTGCTCCCTTAAACCATATGCATCCATTTGAACTCCCAGATCTTCCTCAAGCTGTTAGGCTCTATTAGGAGGAACTTAGCTCTGATACCAATTGTTGATAACTGAGAGGGGGGGTGAATCAGTTATCCTAATTATTTCTTTTTTTGAACTTTCTTATTAATCAATGCAGCATTGAATCAAACAAACAAACATCACCATGAAATGAGAAACACATGACACAATATTTTTGACGTGGAAACCCTGTTAAGGGAGAAAACCACGGGGTGATTAACCCAAAGATTATTCTCTGTTAGAAGAATAAGGAATTACAAAATGGCACTTGCCAATTAGGGCTCATTGCCCGAGCACACTGCTCACAAAGAGGCACACTGCCTACAAGGAGATACACTGTCTACAAAAGAATGTTATACAATACTTGAACTGATTGGAAGCATCCACATATGCTGGAGTTCAGTTCCAGTTAGGCTCAGTACACTGATCTGCTGCACTTCATCTTTCCTCTTCTCTTTATTCTGCTTTCCTTTCACATACCAGATCTTTCCTACTACTTCTGCTCTACTCTACACTTATTCGCACATCAACAACACACGACAACACTTCTCACAACTAAATCCATCATGCATATATATCCGCACAAGTAATTTCATCACCTTTCTAGTCGGCATCCGGAACAGTCTATTTTCTCACAAACTCTGTTCTGTCGGCTGAATCCTTGCTCATCAAGTAATGCGGATCAAGCATATACTTGTAGATATCATTAATCATGTCGGCCAAACATGATTCATGCCTTCACAACCTTTACCATCAACAGTAATACATCCGGAAAGCAGTCTGATGTTCTGTCAGTCAGTTCTTCCTCTGTTCTCACTGTCACTCAGGAATCCGGTACTCAACTATTCATATCTTTTTCCTTGTCCATCACCGAAGGCTAAATCCTTGGAATATACCACTCAAGGTAGTCCTTTTGACTTCCCCAAATCCGCACTGCACCAAGATACTTCCTCTGAGAGATTCAGACCAATCTGTCGGACCTTGCCACATGTTTGTTCTTGTTCACCAGACCACAACACTCTTCATTCTGACTTCCGGTAGAGACATACCATGACTTGCAGATACGTGGGATGACCTTTGTTGCCATCAATGACAACAACCATGAATCCATATAGTGTCTCTTGCCAACACTTTTGTCATTTAATACATCGATATATGTTGACTAGCAAGTGTGAAGCATGTTGTCTTTTGCATTGATCCATTTGACAATATTTTTGAAAAGGATAAGTGGAAATTCATTGCTTTGGAGCTATTGTTCGATTTTTACAAAATGGTCCTCAAAATTCTGGTGCATCTGCAACTGTAGGTGTAAATAGTGTAAGTAAGAAATGAAACTGCAGAAGAGTAATGTATGTTAATTGAAAAGTAGGTTCAAGAACTAGAAACAATTTAAACAAGAAAGGAGACAGTTGAAGCATAAACAAGTACATGTACCTCTTGCATTTGGAACATGTTGTCCACTTTAAATTCCTCATTTTTGCTTTATCTTGAAGCTTTACCGAGACAAAGAGCTTTTATTTTTGCATTTGTATTTAAGGAAAAAATCAATTTGAAGTAGTCACCTATTTATGAAGAGATACATTACTCTACATTTTAAAAAGTATCGAACTGAGTGAATTGTTATGTAACTAGTGTTATGAAATCTTTAGAATTTTACTTAGAGACGTGACATCAGACCGTTGTTCATTCCTGCAGATACCAGCTCTGTGTTGAGGCTTGAATGCATTTCTGTCAATTTAGTTGCTGTTTTTTGTGGCTTATATGCATTTTTTTTGGCCTTTGAGATATAGCTGGATTAGTGATTCTCAATGTTAGGGTTTGTATCTGATGAAGGACGAGCATTTGTTTTTAGGGTTTGTTTTGGCTAACGGCGAGCTCGACATGCATGAGAGGGGAGATAATTAGGATTTGCATTTACAGGGAAAGAGATTTGTATCATGATTTGTATTGATAGGTACCATCATGCTCTCTTTTTTGCGCTAGGTGAGGTGAATCTGCTATTCTTGTTTTATCTCCTTTCTGCTATTCTTGTTTTATCTCCTTTCTGGTAAATAAATGATATAGATCACATGCTACACAAAACATTATAGCAAAGGCCCCTGACAGATTTGGTCCATTTTTTTTTACTAACTTCTACCAGGTTTTAATTACCTGTAACGACTTCTCCATTTGTGGAAGGTGGTGTTTTCCTATTGTTTTGTTTGGGTTTGTTTATTTCCATCAGTGGTTTGATTTATACAGACGAATCACTACTTTTAATCTCATGGCTGGTATTTGGTTTTAAATGTAAGCTGATTGTGACCCCCTGTATCGAAACTCTGCATTTTGGGTATATAAAAAGAATAATTTTTCAGGGATCTGTTTGAACCCGTATGAAAATCACTCTAAACTTGGACTTGTGAGTTTTGAAAGACTTTGCAGGTCTTTGTACTATGTTTTGAGCAATGAGAGGAAACCTACTTAACATCTTTGAAGAATGTGGTCTCAAATCCATGCCAGCTGCTGGATATAGTATATACCATATTGCAAATTACTAATTTCACAAATCAATGGTAACCTATAGAACAAGTTTGCAGAATAGATCCCCAAATACTAAAATTCAACGTTGGATAAAGATACTTGCATATGTTGAGGAAACCAGATAACCAAATATGCTAAAATCGAAAAATATTTTGTGCAGTTTAGACTTAGTGACCTAAATACCTCATTCCTCACATGCCTACCTTCAAGGAAGAGAAAAATACATCAACATGACAAAGCACCAGTTAAAACTTAGAGATGAAGTTAATCTAGTTAGAACTTTGAAAGGAGAAGATATTAAAGAATTGTGCTTCATATAAAATCTACAAATTAGCCGTCTAAACCCTAGGTAGTCAGAAAAACACAACCTACTACAACTAGTGTGTCCTGTCAAATTGAGTTAAGAATCTCATCAGTATACATATAATATATTTCTCAATCATACCAAAGTAAAGAAAAATGTGTAAGAAAGGATAATATAGCGGATTAAACTGTTTCTACCTTTCTAGTGTTAAAAAAATGTGTAAGAAATGATAAAATAGCAGATTACACTGTCTCTACCTTTTAATGTAAACTAGGACAAAGAGGCGTCAAAGCCTTATCATAACAAAATGCATAGGAAATGATAAATTAGCAAATTATCTGCAAGAAAGTAAAGTAATGTGCACAAAATGGTGGGTGAACAGTAAATGATGGTCATACTGTAAGAACCTGCAAGCCTTTAACTACATAAAGAAATTAAATATAAATAATTTTTTTTTTAAATCTAAAGTTTATGAAATGCACTGACTTCCATACCTCTTGTTCCTGCAGGGTCTTGCAAAGTCTTCAAACTAGAATAGGAGGATTTACCAGGTGCTCTGGATTATGCAGTCTTGTATACAACTAGACTTATGGATTATGCAGTCTTCTATACAATCACTGATAGCTATTGATTGACTGGACACTTTGAGTGGACAGTGGACACTTTTTTTACAAAACACAATGCTTTTCGGTGAACATTCAATGCATACATGAATGTATATTGAATAATTTAATATTTTTTCAAATTTCAATACTTACAGAGATATTTTCCAAATCTGAGTTGACATGATATATGATTTAAAAATATGTTTTAAAATCAGATAAGACATCTTTCTGAATAAATATGATTTAAAAATAATGTTTTAAACTCGGATAAGACATCTGTCAACACTTGGTTTTAAATGCATTAAAATATCTTAAATATTATTCATATCAAACGAATACTATAGCCATTATATGCAATTAATCGATTCAAAATACATCAGATTTTCATAGCTATGACGACAAGTATTTTGACAGCTATAACCATAAATATAGATTTAGGTTTTTTTATTATTAAAAAATAAATAAAATTTCTTTTCTGCACTGACTGTTTAGAATCTCATCCAATAGGAAAAGTAATAAATAGTTTTTAAAAATTATTGAAAAGAAAAATAAATTCCAAAACTTTAACAACATGCATCAATTTGTTTAATTTTGCATTGTGATTGGTTAGATAGAAAAAAAAAATGCATCCAGCACTTTAAGGCTATGATAATAGACAGACAACATATTTTAGTGACGTCACCTCCAAGTTGAACTTTGTCTACGATCTCCTAGTTGGGTGATTTGCTATGAGGCATGAATGTATTGGGGATTCTCATAATGTAGGTGTATGAATTTTATTACTTATTTTAGATTTGAGGGTATGAAGATTAATTATTACATGTTAGAAAACATCATTTTGGTTGCCAAAAATTATTCTATAGATTTTTAGATACAAAAGTGTAACTTTGAGAAAGAGGGATGGTAATAGTGGGTTCAACACATATCATAATTTAATCTTTATGGCACTTATGATCATTGATAAAAGAAGTGTGATACTTAGTTACTCTTAGTAGGACCTTATATTGTTGATTCAACTATTATGTATATCAATGGCCTATCATAGAATAGCCTTGAGTTAATATATCATACTAGCAATAGAAGAGGATAACAATGTGGCAAGGTACTTTACTTGTTCACACTTACTGAAGGAAGAGAGGTACATTTGAAGGTTCTCTTTGCCAAATAAGGAACCACATTACACACCACTTAATATGCAACACCACACAACTATATAATGTAATGAAATCTAGTTTCATGAGAATTTTATGGCAAAGATAAGGATCTAATATTACTCCTACTCATACATGCACCAAGTGCAGGGGAGAAATTTGTTTTGTGGTTTGGTTATGAATCCCGAATTTTTCTATAGTATACAGAGCTTATCAGGCAAGTTATTTCTTCCAAGCACGCAGTTGACTGTGGAAGGTCCCGTATGATTTAGAAGATGCTCTCTGTGGCATTCGGTAAGGGACTCATTGCTGTTAATGGTCCTAAATGGCATCAACAGCACAGAATTGTGGTGCTTGCTTTTCATGTAGAAAAATGCAAGGTGGTCATTACTTTGTTATCTTTCACTTATCTCTCAGTTTACTCATTGTTTCTATACTACTATACCATTCTAGACATGTTTCACAATGTGGGTTTGTGGTCCTGTCAATCAAATCCTGCTTACTATAGAAAACTGTTGTGTACAGATAAAGGCATTTGTTGACATCATGTCCATGTGTACGGATCAATTGGTAAACGAGTGGAATGAGATTATAAAGGAAGC
Organism: Cunninghamia lanceolata; assembly: GCA_027924645.1. NCBI lineage: Eukaryota > Viridiplantae > Streptophyta > Pinopsida > Cupressales > Cupressaceae > Cunninghamia > Cunninghamia lanceolata. Next base: position 4,059,028 of record BSBN01000973.1, on the reverse strand, counting down.
TGCAGAGAAGCGTTGTAAATTAGAGCTAACTGGTTTTATGAGTAGGCTTTCTGCAGATATTTTTATGAGGGTAGGGTTTGCAATGGACTACAACAAAGGGGAAAAAGAAATATAAGATGACATCAGGGGGTTAGAGGAGATAATGTACCGCAATTATCGTTATTTGTGGCTGCCAGGTACCAGGTATGACATAATTACCTAATAGGTTCTCTTTAGAAAGAGCAACTTGGGATTTTGTTTGTTTTGAATATTGTACAGACTAATTCAAATTCACATTTCTATTTTTCAATAAAGATATATCCCCATGCCCTCAAATCTGGAGGCTTGGAAACGGAGTAGAAGATTGGAAAATAACTTGAAACAGATGATAGAGAAAAGAAGAAAGAGTAGATCATATGGGGATGATCTTTTTGGCTTGATGCTCTTCGAAATAGAGAATGTTTCTTTAGATGACAGGAATTTCAGCTACACAACACAGCGAGTAATTTGCGAGTGCAAGACATTCTTCTTGGCAGGAAGAGTAACCACCAGTGTTTTGTTATCCTGGGCAATACTTTTGTTGGCATTCAATCAGGGTTGGCAACAAAAAGCGAAAAGGACACTGAATGCAATTATAAAAATAACCATGTATACAGATATGTCAACAGTCACATAACCTTGAAAATCAAATTCTATAACAATGTAAATCCCAAGCAAGAAATTACAATAACCTAAAAGGGCTTAAAGTTTAACTTTAGATAACCATTGTTTGCAAATAATGAGAGGAGAAAAATGAAGATTATTACAATGCAGCATGCAGGTAGACTTTTGAGAGAACTTATAGAGCGGGTCAAGAGGGGTTGTGGTCTCAAGTTAACTAAAACATAGTTTTGTTCGAGCTGGGAAGATATGATAAAGAGTTGGAAGAGAGAAGCATGTTAAAATATAGTGCAGTTACCATATAAAATAAAATTTTCAAAATGATTTAAAGTTAAAGCTAGTATGTGGAACCTTGAAAAGTGTACCTGGGCTTTTTCGAACTCTAAATCTCCATCTTGCACATCAACAATATATTGGAGACCTATTTTTTTTGCTCTTGTGACCAATACACCTATGGTGCCTGTATCATATTGTTCGGTACTTGCCAACAATTGTTTTATGGCTGTGCTGGGGATGAATTTATAGTCAATACAAACTCGTGGAATGATTTCCACTATTGAGGACTTTGTTAGAACCAGTATGCAGTCTCAATCTCCACGATCATAATCTGTTCTAGGTGCAATCTGGAAGTTGGATATGGATAGTCCTGAACCTGGAATTATTTCGTCTTCATAGTGAGGAACGAGATCAGCAGTTACATTTAGCGTAATAGTCATTTCACCTTTTGTGTCTGTGAGGTTTGCGCGAAGTACTTCACGTGTCTTGTTTGTCTTATCCAGTATAGCTTTATACTTCACAATGACATCGCCTTGGAAAATGTTGCCTACTTTACACGCATTCAAGTCTTCAATCGAAACTTGATTTTGATTCTTTACTTTTGATCTGGAAAAAACAAAACAAAATTAGTTGAAATCTAGAATTTTGACAAGGTACAGTGTACATGTAACCAAAGAATATTGTTTACCTTTTCAATTGTTGTTGGTTAATAGTGTCCATTTGTTCTTCTGTTCTTTTGGCATTGTCCATTGTAACTTGTATTTTTTTATCAATTTGTCATTTGCATAAATTTGTGCAGGCAAAATGAAAATATGTTGTTGTTCTAATGTTATATCAGGATATGTATAATTGGTACTATGGAATAAAAGAGTAAGACAATTTGTAGACACAAGAAAATGAAATTGTATTGAAATGATGAAGCTATGTAATACATATATGTCTTTTCTTCGTGGACATTAGGGATTTTTTTATTTATTCATTTGATTGACAAGATTTTGAGAGTGTTGGTTTAGATGCTTTTGAACTAAAACAAATGGTATATTTAAGAATATTTAGTTTTTTGAAAGGATTAAAATTAGGGAAAATTAGTGAGGTTGTTGCTATAATATGCTTTTTATTTGTAAATTTGGATTTTTTGTGTCGGTAAATTGGATGATACATAATTGAACAGTAGTTTGTATCTAGATTGGATTTGTCAAAATATGTTTTTTGTTGATTTGGATGTTATTGAACAAAAATAGTTGAGATATTTAAGAACATTGAGTGTTCTGAGAGGGTCAAAATCTTAAAAAAGTAGCAAGATGGTCACTCCAATATGCTTCCGATTTGTAAACTTCAGTTTTTTTTGTTAGTGCATTGGTCCATAGATGATCGATCAATGGTCTAGATAGAGCATAACACCTGCTTAATAAGAAATGCATATTGTGGTTTTGCATATGATTTAGGAGCTATTTTTTTTTGTAGTTTTCTGTACACATGTCAATGTTGAAATCTCCCACTAGGTACAAGGTTTTGTTTCCATCTATACATGAGAATACTTGCTTGGTGATTGCTATAATATCTGCAAATGGAGCATTGGGCTTGGCATATAAGTTACATATGTTAATTTGATTGTTCATAGAGCTTATTGTTAATGTTATTGCTTCTGTATATGATGTTGAATGTTGCATTGTTTTAGAGACTAATAGGTTTTTCTTGGTTATAGACATTACTCCGTGTATATGGTATGTTGAGTAACAATTGAAATCTTTGAAAAGATTATTTGTATGGGAGTCTTGGATATATGTTTCTTGAAGGCATAAGATATCAGATGCCATGAAATCAGTGTCATTAATCATGTCTTCAATATGTAGGTGTAGATTGCGAGTATTTAATGTGCACAATAGTAGTTCTGAATTAGTCTTATGTTTGATATCTCCATTTTCAAATTGCCAGTGTGCTGTTGATTTTAGACGAGACATTTCAAGGACTATTTTTTCTTTTATTTTGAAATTTTGCTTGGTAAGAGGCTTTAACAAGAATAATGTGTGGATTGTTTTTGTCCGCTAAAGTGTTGTATTCGTTAATCCATGTTGCCTTATGGCCGTAGGATCAAATGCCAAGCCTTGCATTGTGAGTCCTTGGGATCTATGTATTGTTCTAGCACAAGCAAGTTGAATTGGAAATTGTTTTCTAATAGTTATTTTCTTGTGGTTTGAGATTTTTTGGATTGGCCTTGTGGTGTGAAGTATAGGTGTCCATTGTTTATCAATGTCATTTCTATAACATTGTGTTAATTTAACACATTGATGGTGGCCAATGTTCGGGTCATTGAATTCTATCCAAACAATGTCAAAAGCATTGGATATGGTATATGCTTTAAATGTTCCATCTGACCCATTGACTAGACCGTCTTGCGTATCATAATTACCAGCATAAATTTCTAGAAGCATGTTTGGTTTCAAAAGTATTTGAGATGGTAAAGACATTATGTGATTATACAGATGTATTTCATTGTAGTTTTTGTCATTTTCATCAATTGCATTCAGTACAATTAGCTCTCCCAGAACTATTGACAACATATTTTGATTATGTGCATTAACATCTTTCCTTCTGTAAAATAGATAGGGGAATGTTGGGTCGATGGGTGGTGAGCGTAAACAAGTATGATTCAAGTACTCTATATCATTATCTATTTGTGAACCTACACGTATTCTATTGAGTATTGCAATAAACTTCTCATCTGTTTGCCGCATAGTTGATTGTAGCTCATAGTATTTTATTTTGTCTTTCCAAAAGTTGTATGGCATTAATTCAGTCAGTGTTGGTGTATTATCAAATACAACTAAATCTAGTATAGGTTGTGCTTGATATAAATCACCACAAAAAATTGCATCAAGATTTCCAAAGTATGTGGTTGGCATTTGCATTATATCTCTTAATCGCTTATCAATGCAACGTAAAAATGTTGCACCTACCAATGAAATCTCATCTGCTAATAGCACACGCAGTTGCTGATAATGCTTTGACATTGTATCTAAGATTTCAGTATTCAATGGAACAAATTCTGATTTGTTGAAAGGTATTCGAAATGTTGAGTGTAATGTTACTCCACCTATATTGTAGGTTGCTTTTCCTGTATAAGCAACTACTAGGCCTTTTGGTTTGTCCGAATCACTATCAATGGAGTTATTATATATGCGAAGGAGAGATTGAAATATTGCTTTTGCAGTAAAAGTTTTGCCAGTGCCTGCTCCACCTGTTAGAAACAAGTGCAGTGGAGTTTTGTTATTTTTTAATTTCTTCAACACAATGTCCTTTACAATTGCTTGTTGTTCACTATTTAACATTCGTCTCAAATTGAAGTATTCAACATTGTCCATAATATGTGGATGTTTTCCAATTTCAAATGCATTAGAGAATTGAGTTTTTGATTTGTTATGCTTTAGTGTTTGAATATCGTCTTCTATGTTGTATGTTTCTTTCTGTGGATTTTGATTTGAAATGATTGATTCGTTTGATATGTGACTATTTTTGGAATAGATTTCATCTATAGCTTTGTCAATATCGCCCCATTTAGAGTTTATGTGGTAATTGTATTTGATACAATTAGTATTAATTGTGTTTTCATGATATGAATAAGCATGATGCCATGAATGGAAACCATGCTTCAATGTTTTTTCATTTATTGTGAAGGGTACATAAAGTAATAAATGTTCTCTGCAATAATTTTTCAAGTCAACATGTTTGTTAAAATTGGTAAAATGTATAATATTTGGTTTAGCTTTGTGGTGCATTGGTTTCCCATCTTTTCTATATTCTGATACGAATTGTGCAAGGCAAATATGTGTGAGTGTTTCAGGTCGTGCTAAATAGTAATCTATTAAAGATTTACAGGCCACATTTTTCGATTCATCTGGTTCATTGTTCAATTGTTTTGCAGACTTTAGAACAAAAGTTCGATCACTATCAGCTCTTGTATCAATGAATATACACTTTCTTGAACTATAGTTTAGTGGAAGTGATAGTACGATGTGAACAACCTGTTGTGTAGACATTTGTTGCAGATTTAGCAATGCATTTCCAAGTTTGCTTATCATTTTTATAGCATCGATATTATTTTGTTGATGGTCCCTACGAATTCTTTTAAATGCATTTGTCATTGTTTTATCCACTTTTGTCATGTATGAGCTACAATACATTGCTGCAGCATATGCATTAAGCACAAATTGTGCATCTTTATTTGCTTTCCATAGCTTTGGTATTTTTTTTGAAAAGTTGTTATTCCATATTTGCGAAGGGTTTCATTTTAAGAAAATTGTAGGGCTATGGATTGTTGATTTTATAGCTGTGATGTAATCATGCTCATTCAAATTGATGTCTTGTAGAAACATTTGAAAGGAGAATAATTGGTCATAATTAGATTGTTCTAATACGGAAAAGATTTTTGTTTCCATTGAAACAATAATTTCATTACTCTCTTTCAGTGGTTCGAGAACCATAGTTTTTTTCATTGGTGGAAATGGGAAATTGTATTTACAACAGTGCCGTTTTGATTTTCTGCATCGTTTTGTATGATGGTGCCTGTGTAGGATAGCTCTTTGAGGAGTCAAATCATCAGTGTTACAAGTGATGTATTTGTCAATAAATTGTTCAATATTTGCAAGTTCATCTTTTCCATAAATTGGAGCATCTTTAATCCATAAAAGAAAGTGGTCATGTTCATTGCCATGATTTTGGAATTCAGTTACAGAGAAATAATCCAAGAGCTCTCCGAAGAAAGAGCTATCTGTAAATATCAATTGTTTTAGTGCATTGATTCTATGTTTATAATAGCGTACACATGTTACAGGATCTTTTTTTATGAGATAGAAAATATTTTTCTCATTTTGTATGTCGTATTTTTGTTGTGAAGATGCACAATATGTATTATGCAAGGCTTCAAGTGCTTTTGAAAGGTGTTCCCAATGTTGTTCAGCACTAGTAAATGTAAGGAAAAATGTAGGCGGTCCAAGTTGCCGAATCATTGCAAAGACATTTTTTTTTAATTGATGTAAATAATCTGGAGATATTCTTATTCTTTTAAAGTCAACATATCCAATGTCTGATTTGAGAATCTTCTCTAGGTTAGGTTTGCATTTGACATCTTTTGCTATTAGTTTTCTTCCTTTTAATTGACTTTTTCGTACTCTTATCCACATTGTAGATAAAACTTGATGTATCAATATCTTGACTGTTTTGAAAAATAGATTAGTTGTATGATATGCAAATTGTCTATTGGAATGAAGTAGTTCCCATTGTGTAATTTTTTGATACGAGAAATTCTTGACAATGTCGTCATTACGTGGGTTTCCAAAGAATAGTGTGGGAAAGTTCATTTCTTCTGCGTATTTGTCTTTAAAGATTCCAATAGGATAATGGTTTTCTGCTGGTGCAACTTCTATGATTTTGTCTTGCATTTCATGTATACATTTAGATTCCGTGTATCCATGGACCAAGGTCTCACAAGGATTTTGCTCATCTGTATCAGTTTCTGAATCTGTTTCATTTGTGCAAAGGTCATCTACTATGCCACTTTCATCATCTATTTCAAGAGATTGTCTCCAGTGCTTATTTAATTGGAATTTCTTATTTTTGTACAGCGTTGTTTCGCTCAATTGGTTCAAAGCTTTCATTATAATAGTTGATCGCACCATTCCCTTCTGATATGCATTTTTATATTGTAGTTGTCTTTTTAGGGCAACTGCAATAGTGTATGTTTCGTCGGTAGAGCGTGGCAATGCATTTTGTACAATGTTCATGTTGACTGGGACATTAATGATAGACCCAGTCAATCCAATTTGGGGTCTTTTGTAACCTAATTCCCATATTTGTGCGAATGCAATTCTCAGTGAAACAAGGTGCTCTTCTAGTTGCGTAAGCATTTTTACGTATTGTAAAGCTATATTCATTTGAATATGTTGTGGTGTTGCATATTTTGGAAGCTTGCATTGTTTGAATGTTTCATGGCATATGCGACAAATACAATTCGTCAATACATTGTTATTTTGATTTGTCAGTTTATAATATGTTTGCTTTTCTTTCTCTCTAAAAGCCATAATGTTTTTCTTAAAATGCAATGTCTGACAAATTGCACAAGTATGTATCAGTGTATCTTGAATTTTTTTTTGAAATAATTCTATTGGTGATGCTGAGTGTCTAGTTTTCTTGGTTGTATTTTCCATTTGATTATTAGCACGTATTTGTTGTTTGATCTTGCGAAGCGATGTAGTGTTGCTATTTGCAATTTTTTGTTTTCTAATAAAATCACCATCATGATGTTGTTGATTACTGCTTTGAAATTGTTTTGGTTGTCTAGATGTGATACATGGACTAGCATTGTTTGCTTGTACTAGATAAGGCACAAGCGGCTCAAAATGTCCTTGGAGGGGATTTGTATCATGAAATAAGATAGAATACGATTGTCCTTGGGATGACGGATTGAAGTGCAAGTATTTTTTTCCTGAAGTAGTTGACCAAAGGCATATTTGTATGTATAGCCACTTTGACAACCAACGGATACAAAACAAGTCACCCCATAGACCAACTTCATTATTATTTGTAGAATGCATTGCAGAAATACGCATTCTACGCAAGTATTCTTCAACATTTTGTACACCGTGCAATTCATGCAATGTACGACTATCCAGTTCATAATTATATGAGGTGATTGCTTCTGGATCACCTTGTATGAGGCAACTCAAGAAGTGGTCTATAGCTCCATTCCGTAATTGACTTGATGTGTATTGAGAATGAAGAAGTAACTCCAACGAGTCAAATAAGCAATCCCCTACATTGTATTTAAATACTTGAATTCTACGCAATCCTTCATTTCTCAATGCATAGTCAATGTTCAGAATTTCAGTCTGAATTGCTAATTTGTATTTCTCTACATCTATGATCTGTTTTTGTTTATCAACTACTGGCACTCTTGTTCTCTTCATTTTTTTTGCAAACAAGGACAATGTTGTTGATCCTAGAATATCAAAAAAATGGTGTACCTGTAATATATTCATAACCATTGGTTAGATAGTTTTGATGATTGATAATTACAAAAGGCATATTACAAATGGAAATTAGAAGCAGGCTGTTTCCTAAAAGTAATGTCGATATGCAATTTTGAAATGCATTTAGTATTTGGTTTCCTTATTTCAAATCACAAATAAACATTTGAAAACAAATAAATTCAATGCTAAAATTCTAAGTAGTCAAGGCATTGTTTAAATGTAATGAAAATAATTGTTATTTTTGGATTGTACAAGAAAACAAGGCATTATAATGAAGAAGAGAATTCCGAAGGATTTAAAACTAGTGGCAATGGCAATGTCAGATTCATTCGCTTGCATTATTTTCTTCAGAAAATAAAGAAATAGAAATCACCATTTGGTAGATAGTTCTGATCATTCATAGTCACAAAAGGTCTATTAAAATTCAAAATAAGAAGCAAGTTTTGATTTGAAAACAATGTAGACCTGTGACTTTGAAATTCATTTTGTACTTGGTTTTGATATTTCAAATCAGAGGTTTACATTTAAAAATAAATAAATACAGTGTTAAAATACTAAATAGCCAAGCCATTGTTTAAATATTGCAAAAATAATTGTTACGTAGTTGTGTAAATAGTGTAGGAACAATCCTTGGACAACTCTAATGACATCACATATTCTCTGAGCCATAGGCTTCAAATAATTAGCAATTTGCATATATGAATAATATATTGAACATATAAATTAAACAATGGAAGAAACAAACAAACAAGAGATATGAAGAAGCAAATGAACTTGAATAGATGACAATAACATTTTCTAGAGTTGACTATGACTTGGAAATAAAGGTTTTAGTACCTTTTGATAAGCTTGTGCTTGGATTGTAGATGCAGGTGAAGGATTAGAATGATCTGCAAAAGTCTAAAGGATTGTAAACTAGTTGCAATTGCAATATTATATTGATGGGATTGTGTTAATTTCTTTACAAAGTGAAAAAGTATTGTGCATTGTTAAACAGTATATGCCTCCAAGTGGTTTTGTCACTTGTATAATCATTAATAGAATTTTGCTACTTACATCTTGCAAACTGCGTTATCTATTTATATTTTGATATTGAATTTAACTATAACACCTAAAAATAACAAACATAGTAGACATGGATAGACTGTAACAAGATCTGGAGCTAGGACACCAAACATGTAACATCAAGATTTCTTCAATGCTGGCCTATACACAAAAAAAGATATTATAACTAGTTGTTGAATCTTGCAAATCATATAACTATCACTGGAATATAATTCCAATATTAGTTTTCTTGTTATCAAGTCTTATAGAAATCCAGACTAAAAAATATTGAAAACTATTAGAAGTACTTTTGACAATTTACTATTGTTGTATGTCTTTGCATTCATACTCAATAATAGCTAACTAGCACCAAAGAAGTACAGTAAGACCAATACATAAAATATAAGTGACATGCAAAAGTGTACAGTGTTTTTCACAAATATCAGCAACAAGGATAATATGATGACTTGAATCAATAGAATAACAAATGATTCCAACATGAAATCATCATAAATAGATGCAGCCATCTCTTCGATCTGTTCTAGAAAGCTATATAAATTGTAATAACAGTGATGTGGGCAGTTATTTGCAATTTGTTATAATTGCATACGTGCGATTCGTATAACTCGTGTGTCACTTGCCACAATGTGCTTTGAAATGTTTGCTGCACAAAAATGCATGATTTTAGTTGTTGCTCTGAAAAATTAGACAACCATAAAAGAACAGTTTTAGAACATTATGCATTCTTATGGAAATGCTTTCAAAAGGAAAACCAGAAATGCCCTATGGACTATTGGTGAAAACCAATAGGCTGGTACGTTCTAGCAATATCTAGACAGACCTTATGGCTTTTTCTATGTAAAGGCTCTTTCTGTTTAAGATCAAAAGATACAATTGTGGTTGGCTTGGAATGCAGGTGGAATGATATACCTTTGATATACTTTTGCAATTATATGTCCAAAAAAATAGCACTACTTGGCTCAAAACTAGTTCTTTAGCTGCTAACTTGTAGAAGTCACTAGAAACTAAATGAAACTAAATGAAAATTAGAAACCTAACTTGTATTAGCTTGTCTACTAGAACTATTTGAACTGACAAGCCAAGATGATACAAGATTTACAAAATTGTACATCATTGACAGTGCTTGTGATAGATTGTAAATGTTGTGAGGTGCCGAGGATCGAAAGCTTCTATTTGGAAATGCAAGAACAACCCCATTGTATTTGAATCCGATTGTTTGTAAAACCCCTGGTGTATCAATCTGCACAACAATTTCAACATTTAAAGGACATGAAATAAAGAAGAACGCTTTCAACAATCTACATATTTTTGACTCATTGAAGATCAATCAGAAGGGCTAGGTTTCACTCTTTGTTGGCACGCTTGTTGAGTGGAATCAGGTATTTACTACAGGCTTTGACACTATTATTCAAATGGAGGCCTAGGCCATCATTATGGCTCTAGAGAAACTTTATGAGCTACATTGGAAGAAGATAGTGTCACATAGATTCCATGACACTGTTGTCTCTTCTGAATAATGGGAACTTGCACGACTCTTCTTAAGATTGGCAGCACTTGTCTAGCATGTTCTTCATCTTTCTTGAAACTTTGACTGCATGTCTTCTCTTCATCTTCCTATAGAATCGAAAGCTGCAAATTGTTTCGTCGATTGTTTCTATTGTTTGCTTGGGTTCTTGGAAGTTAAGCATCAATGTTAAACCTCTATTGCATTCTATTCTTTGGACTTTTTTGATAATTATTGCTAGTTGGAAATGTTTTTATAATCTTTTATAGATTCTTAGTTAATATATTTACCCTTTTTCCTAAGATTTAAAAATATGAATTAATTATATAATTATTATTGAGATTGATTTGATTAACTTTAAATTTAACATTTCATTTGACCAATGGAAATAGAGTATTAAATTCATTTGCCAAATGCTAAAGTTCAAAATTAATTTTTTTTTAATGACTTAATAAATCCAAGCATATACTAATTAGGATTATATATATAATTATAAGATATTATTATATTTTATAATAATAATATATTATAAATTATGAGTAATATATTTAAATTAATTAACTTATGACTTATAATTATGCATTAAATGAACAGGGATGGGTATATATAGTTAGATGCATAATTAAGTTGTGTAGTCATAGCTTTTAACCTTGATTGTAACCCTAACCTTAATTCTAATTCTAATGTCGAACATAACCCTATCTTAATTTGTTATGTTATAATAATTATATTATATTAATATTCAATTTGTCCAATTTTAATTATATGTATTATATTAATCTAAGAATTATTTTGGCTCAACTATTTTAGAGTTAATTATAATTATAATGTAACTAAACTATTATATTTATTTCAGTGAATAGTTAAATATAATTGGGATATAATATTATGAGCAAAGTATGTAACAAGGTGTTTGAAAAAATGTATTAAAAATAATGTAGTAATTGAGTAATTATGATTAGAAATTATGGTCAATTATGATTAATACATTATATAGTCATAATGTAAATACATTATTTGCACAATTATATTTTTACTAATATTATTTATAGAAATTGGTATCCATTTATCATATATATATGTTTTATCCATGGATGTAGAATTTAGCTTTAATTGCTTGGCCTCAACTTTAGTGACTAATATGGTAACCATGAAGAAAGGATCTTAAAACTATTTTCTTCTTGAGTCTATGATCTGAATTAATGATGCAATTCCAAAGACAACACACCAGCTATGGACTCAATTCAAACAAGGGCGAAATACCCATGTGACTTGTATCTAGAGCCACCTCCTTTCCCTGTTGCAATTTCTCAGAAGCCACATTGTAGGCTTCGCTGCCCTTCTGCTTGGTATAATCGGCAGCAACAGAAGCCCCTTTGTTCACCTATTCACTTAAGCTATCTTTGGCCGCCTTGCTCTTCTCTGCAGTATAATGCAAAGCTGCCTTAAACCTCTCGGCAGTGTACTCCTACAGTATAAATCAAAGGTACCAACAGCCTGCGCTCTTTCATTTGTCTCTACCATTTCAGTTGCATAAATCTACCCCAAAACATACTTAATTAATGTTTCTGAAATTTGTTCTAATTATTTTTCTTTCAGGGTAATCTTATATATACTATTCTTATGATTTGTAGAATACTTTAATAGAGAGTGATATACATTATCGTTTCAGAAAGCCGAGATCTTCTACATATCCTAAAGACCATGTTGACAAACATTGTTGGTGACCCAGAACCTGATTTTAGAAATGTTGAGGATGCACATAATAAATTACGATTGCAAATAAATTTAAGAGGAATTGAACCAATTCTGGTTGTATTGGATGACATTTGAGAATTTTCTGACCTAAAATGACTGCTATTCAAAGGGAAGCATTACAGGACTGTAGTAACCACCAGAAATAAAGAGACCATCCAGTCCATCCCATCCTGGTTCAAGCAAGGGCTCTATGAGCTACTGTCCTTGAAAGAGGAGCATGCTTTGTCACTTTTCTGCCGCTGTGCCTTTGACACATAATGAAGAACTGGTCAAACAGATGTGGGGAAGACAATTGAAGACCTTGCAAGTATTGATAGCAGTAGGCTAACAATGCTAGTTAACAAAGGTATATAGCAGTCCTCAAAGGAGAGACTGCTAAGGAAGGATAAGGACAACAAATTAAGAAACCATCCAGTGTCATATCATACAACAAATCTATATTAAACAAATTAGTATATTGGGTTCTTTAGTGGCAGCCATTGGTTAGGTTAACATGCATTTGACTACTACATAGGATCTAAGCTCAACAATTACCTTGTTTGTGTAGTTTAAAGTTTAAAGTTTGGTAGTTACAGACACATAAATGAGTAAAAGTTCTCTAGACAATGGATTATGAATGTGATCTTAAATGATGATATAAAATAAGCATTCACCATTACCATCATAAAGTGTAAGAATTTTATATTTCTAAATTAAAATTTTCTAAAATGTGTTTTTTAAATTATTTAGATCCTAGAATATTTTAAAAATGGATAAAATGGCTACTATAACATTTAAAACAAGCGCATAGGAAAACAATAATGCTACCATTCCTTTACCCTTGAAACTAAAATTAAACTGGCCTAAAATCTAAATCGTGACAAAAGCAAATGCAATCGCCACCTGCAAACACAATCGCCACTTGTCTCAAAGGTGCACAGCTGTAGCCCTAACAATTTTATCAACACATGCATCTTTTAAGGTTCTCAAATGTGGAACAGAGATTAGTAGCTTTCAGACGATCTTCAAATGCAACCACATAGAAACAACTTCAGAGGGGTGCTTCAGTTTTAAAGGCCAAGATTTATTAACTCCTACCCAGGAAACAATTAGTCCCATAGCTGGTGATTTGGAATCGGCATCATTGAGATCAAACAGTTCTAAGAAAATGGGTTTTTAGAGTTCCTCATTGGGATGAGACAGCTTTAAAGAGGAAGCAGCTGCGCTCAAACTACAGAAAGTTTATAAAAGCTACCATAGAAGATGGAATCTTGCAGATTGTGCTGTGTACATTGATGTGTACATTGAGGAACTCTGGTTCTATACTGTGCCATGCCCATTTTTTTTCACTTTTGTGAGTCAAGATCCAACTAGATTATTTTGTTGCACTGATAGGAGAAAGAATGTGTGGAGATATTGTGTTGGTAGTGCATCAGTTAGTTATTGCCAGATCAAAATAGGAAACAATTGGTTGTGTTCGATAATATTTAATAAATTATATTGAAGAAAAACACCATATGTGGCAAACAATTGGTTGCATGGGCTTGCTGTCTTCACCTCCCTTCTAATGATTTTGCTAATGCCAGTTGTTAAGATTCATTTTTATTTTTTAATTTGTGTCTTGCAAACAAAAATTGGCAATTTTTTTTTTCTGATTAGGAGAACTGTCTTTGTCATTAACCTACATTGACCTCTCCCTTGTTTCCCCAATTTTACCTCAGTGTTCTCTTGCTTATAATTTAATTTTGTAGCAACGCCCCTCATTTGGGATATATTTGGGTATTGTTGTTTAGATATTCAGATGGAAACAGTCTATTTTATTTTAACTCTTCATGTCCAGCATTAACCTCTTCTACAGAATTTCACAAAATAGTATTCCAATGTGTGGAGAAGGGTACCAACTAATGTTGTTCTGTCATGAATTCTCTTTCATATCTAAATTTGCATTTTCCTTCACAAGATTGGAGCACTTTTTTTGTGGGTATTTTCCTTGTGTGACCATAATCTGTGCCATTAAACATTATAGGGACACGATAACATATCCTTATTCTTTCTTTCAAAACAGAATGTTTGGTAGAGGACCAAGTTAGCAATTTTCAGTGCCCTCAAAATGTCTAGGGGAATAATTAGTGCTTCGGGGTGGCAAAGACAGAATCCTCACTGTGATCCTAGTATTTTATAGAGTAAATAGAGGATGAGAGACATCCAAATCTTGTTGGTTAGAAGCTGGAAGTCAATTTGCTAGTGACATAGAGTTTCATAACCTCCAATTATTTTTTGAGAATTTGTACACCCTATAAACTGCTATATTTGTTGTATCCGTTAGATATCTTTCTATCAACCAGAATTTGTCAAAACTACTTACTTAATGATGGCTTTTCGGTAGTTAAAATGGCTAGCCATTTGTTTTCACCAAACAACATGCAAAATACAAACTTATGATGTAAATGACACTAGCATCTGTAAAGTTCTAAAATGGCCGGTGATATATTGTTGAGCACTGAAAAAATGAAGTCTTTGACCCAACTCGAAAGGTAAATTATTCAAAGGCTTCCCACACCTCCAGGAACAATTAGCTGCAGTGAAATGTAAAAAATTTTCCTAAACCAAAAATTTCAGTTCTATCTATATTCCAGATCCATCCACAACTGCAGATAAGAACTAGTTATCTATACGAAAAAACTCAAAGGTTTGATAGGCATTTTGTGACTCTTGAGCAGAGGCATGATGTTTAAAAAAACTCAAATTGACTTGCACTGGTTTTCTACACGGATTACGAAATAGAAGTCCATATAGAGGCTTACCACAAATGCAGCTTCACAGGCTTCCGGATACCCACTTTCACAACTCTCTGAGTCCAAACAAATTGAGAAACAACAATCCAAAGCGCATACAAATTGAAAACCTCCGATCAAGACATGACCTGTCATCTTGTAAGGATGATTAAAAATCATTAATTAACATTGCAAACGAAATAAATTCAACAAGCTCAGCGGCGCCGTCACTTTGCACGACCTGTACTTAACTAAATGACAATTAATTATTTTTGAAATAAAAAAATTCAAAACAAGATTTTGGGGCCTCAAAATTAATACGGTGAATGTACATGTATTTGTTTATTGGCATCCTTGGAAAATTCAATAATTTTTTAAATCATTATTTCATTTTTTACCCTTACTGTTCACACCATAGACCAATCAGAGAATAGATAAATGGTATTTTTTAAATGATTAAATTAAAAAAAAAAAATGAACTATAACATTGTGGTTGTAAATTTTTAGTTCTTTCACATGATTGGACGAATAGTTTGGGAAATTGCATCTAGCCGATGCATTAGTATACCTGCCGAAGACAGGAACTAATAATAGATTGTCTTATTTATAAGACAGCGATCCTTAAATCCTAATCGCTCGTTATCTACCATTTACTTCAGATTATCGTTCCTTTAATGCATTTGCTGCCTTTATCTATTGCTGCAAACATATATACCTTTGATTAATAAATAAATGATTCCTAGAATCTATTCGCTGCTTAAACTTGTCTCTTTTTTATGAGATACCAATATGTATATTTAAATATTTATGATTATATTAATAATATTTATTATTGATTCTTTATTGTTATATAATATAATAATATATATTATAATAATATTAAAATCATTAATATCTATATTTATATTAATAATTATATTTATTATATTATAATAAATGATTATAATAATATTTCTTATTTATATTTTTATTTATTTATATATTTATAATAACATTTATATTATTATTTAAATATATAAATATTTTTATTAATATATGATATTGTAATTATAATAATAATATCAATATTGATAATATCATTTATAAATACCATAAATGTAAAATATTTATAAAATCCATTATTGTAAAATATTTATAAAATAATATTATTTAATATTATTGTTTATATACACAAACACTATATTTGACGGAAACGATTTCTCCTCCTTTATCATGACGTTTATCATGACGTTTAATATGGCGTTTAATATGGGGACATGACACAGAGATCCTCACCCCCGGTGAAGGATGGCTGCTTAACATCCGGAGTTCGTTACTGGGGCCTCCCTCGTTGAGCTCCTCGTTGAGTTCCATCGGCCATCCATTCACCCGGAAAATGAAGAGGGTAGAACATCCTAACCGAGGGTTTACCTAGAACCCTCGGACTAACCTGGGGTCCTTCCTTTCTTCAGCTTAACCGGGGGTTCAGGATGGTTGAGTGAAACGTTTAATATGGGGACATGACACAGATATTAACTTATTGAGTGACAATTGTAGGTGCAAACTGCCATGATCAAAGACAGCTCAACTGTAAAGATATATGTACTGTAAAGATATAAAGATATATGTATTGTAAAGATATATGTATTCTGCAAATTATTATGTAACTTTAATCAAGGATTATTATGTAGCTATAATCAAGGAAAGATTCATCTTGTAGATTATTAGGGTGTAGGATATTTGAAGAAATAGAATTAAGTACATTCAACCACATTCAAACAACAATTTCCATTGTTTATTAATGATAAATCCAGTTAACAAGTTGACTAAAATGCCTTTCCTGCGAGGTTATATGACTGTGTACAAGACTCTTTTGGAAAGAGACATTTTTTAATTATATTGTGAAATTGGTTTTAACTTTCCTCCTCCATGGAAATAAAATATATAGTCTTAAAAAACAGACCGGTTACAAGAATTACAACAAATTCATATAGATGGATTTGATTTGAAGGTTACACTAGTATTTTGTTTGTTATTTTAGAAGTCAAAGCTCCTTTTTAACTTAAAAAAAAAAATGAAGTACTGACGATTTACTTTTATTCCAACTTGAATGGATGATTTAAATAATAAATATCTAAAGGTTAAGAAATTGCTCGCATCAATTGCATTTCTGGCAGCTCTCCTAAATTGTTCAATAATTAATTCAATCTCTGCGACATTTAAGGATCTGGACTTGGAAAATGTGGTCTTTGAGGCATGGGGCATTAGAACGGTCCACTTACCCCATCTTATGGGGCTGGTAGCTTGCATAAATAAATCTGTCCTATTAGAATATCAATTACTCCTGTGACTTATGATACTGACCGGTAATAATTAGGCACAAAATATATTGTCAAAAGTTGATTTGTGTATTTATTGGTGTTAGGATAATCAATATTTCACATAGGTGTAATGTTAGATTCGTGTTGTAATGTTAGATTCCTGTTATATAGGTGTAATGTTAAACTTCAGTTAGAAGTTAGAAAACTGTAATCTTGGTTTGATTGAATAGAATAAAATGTGCAGCTGTTTTATTTTTTTTATTTTTATTTTGGATGAAACTAACCTAAGAAGTGGGTATGGAATGAGTGGTAATGTTAATCGTATCAGACTCTTGTGTTTATTATAGGGTGCTGGCAACAAACTCTTAAAAAAGACAGTGTTAAGCACAAACAATATTAAGTTCAAAAGTTCAAAAGACTTGAGCTGAGGAAATAACAAATTGACAAGAATTTAATGAAGGGTAAATCTAGAAAGATGGACTATTGAACAGAAAAGATTACAATGTGCGAACTGTTTCACTCAACTATACGAAAAACAATAGCAGCAAATTCTTACAGGTATGGGAAGCTCTACCAAAATGCCCAAGCTGACAGAAAATTACACTACTCTTGTCACAAACAACCTTCACTACAGGTTTCCAGGCTTCCACCTGCTCTTATGTATATATTCCAGGACAATGTGGAAATTTGCGGACATACAGCACAACTAAAATTTGTTTGGTAGAATCTAACAAACACAGAGAGATTAATGGGTACATTCTAGTGTAGCTCAAGTTTACTAATATAACCAAAACTCCCCACATTAAGAACAAGGTCCAAACTCAATCCCAAATTTTTTCAGACAGATTTTTTTAAAAATAGAGTGATTCTAATGCCAAGAATGGTACTTGTAGCTCTCTGCGTGTAGATTGCTTCACCACTTTGTGCACAATAAGCTATTGTGCTAAAGCAAGTTTTTGTTGAAGAGTGTATTGAATTTACCATTCAGATCAAAATACTAAGAGGGTATTTGACATAAAATCCATGAACCAAAGCTCTCAAGCTAGCCGAAAACAATGTTGGCTTCTCCACCATAATCGTTGTGGAGAAACGAGGGCATCAAACAATCTAATTTGCCAGAACCACTAAAAATTACCCCAGAAAAAAATAGATGCAGATTTACCTAATTTCCATTGATCGAACCACTTCTTGAGCTTGTAAGCCTCTTTCTCCCATGAGTTCTTCAAGCCGAAGGGATCCATCCATTTAATATCGCCATTAAAATGCATATTCTGTATTTATATTGGGCATTTCCAATGCATAGTGGATCCTACAATCCAATTTTTCAAGTGGGCATATCTAAAGTGTAGTCAGTCCTGTACATGAAATTGAATCTAAAGATAACGAATCTCCAAAAAAACCCAAACCCAAACCCAAACCATCTACAATCCAATGTATACGTGGATGCATAATGAGCCATGTAAGTTTAATTGAATCCCAAAGGATAAAAACTGTTTATCTTGTTTACTCTGTGGCACTACAGGAAAATACCTTAATATAATCTACATTTACAAGAGGAACATAGCCAACATTGATCTGATAAACACGTACTGAGCAGAAACAAATTTATGATCAAGAAGTTCGAACCAAAGGTGAGTAGATCCGGATGCCAATGTACTCAAACAACTTATTCCCAACAAAGGGAACAATGAAAACAAAGAAGGCAAATGCTAATGCTAGGACCACCGCCACAGCAACCACCTAAATAGCAACTCAGAAATGGGCATTATTGATTTGCAATATTATTAGCAACACAGCCCTCTACCACTGTAACCACAACCAAATCACTCGGGGCTATCTGCACTATAATCTGCAAAATGCTAGTTTGTTTTACCTCAGTGCATCATGCCGTTACACATGGTGTGAACAAACCCTCCACAGCAGCCACATACCTTTATACGTGCCAGCCAGAAAAACCCTCCACAGAGGCTCCCTACCGATAATGAAGACACGTCCACAGGATGGAAAACATTAGAAACCATAAAATTTTTTCTCCTGCTTGTCTCTGATTCGCTGAAGAATTAGAGAAAATAGCATTTTTAAAATCAAAGTGCAGTGGACATTAGGAAAAGGGCAAATTTTTTTAGCATTGGTGCAATCTCCCAGAAGAAACTAATTGCAATTAGTGACATGAAAACATTAGTCCCCGTTTTAGGCAGGGACTAATAACTTATAAATAACTGATCAAAAAATATTTGTTATCAATGTATATATTAATTGTATTAAAAAAAAAAATCCTATAACCAAACTAGAACATTACCTTAACTACAATAACCAATAGCGCACAACTATTTTTTGTTCAATTTAAATTAATTAGCCAATATACTTTATACGTGAGCATTCATGATTATTTAATTCCCGGCGTTTTTCACGTGTGCACTCCCGACAGTCTATTCTCATATGTTTTCTCACAGCGGGGTAAGAGCAGTTTCGCATACGGAGAGAGGAGCAGTAACTTCACTGGCGAAGCTTAGGGCAAAACATGTGATGGAAGCTGCAACTTTAGAGGCTGAGGTGAGGGCATAACATGGTTTTTGTTTTTCCTCTTCTATTTCTCGGACAGTGAAACAGATATACTACAATTATTTCCCGATCAGATTCCATGTGAATTGTTTTGTAATTTGATCTAGATTGTGTGAGTTTAGTTTGGGAAAGGCTATGTTTTCTCTCTCTTTCTAATAGAGATTTAGATAGCAGTGCAGATGCTTCCTAATTTGAATTGCATTTTGTGAATTTAGTTAGGGAGAGGTCTTTTTCAAAATTATTTTGGTGTTTTAACGGAGGTTTGCGTATGCCTTGATAGTATTGGTGTCTATGTTAGCAGATAGCTAGAAGTGGGGCTGATATCGAACTTGCATAGTTAAAGATAACAGAAAAACAGAGGACAGAGGATTAGAGAAGGTTTGGACTTTGAGTGTGAAAAAAAGAAAACATATGAAAAGGATATAATTCTGTTAGATAACAGAAATATAGGAATGAAAACAGTGCTGCTCAGGGGAAGGTTTACCAAGAACCCCCTTTAAACCTTGAGAGCTGTTTTTGAGAATTTGAAACACTTAGGAAATTCTTTATTTAGGTCAAGTGTTATTATTCTATACCTTTTCTGAAATCTTTAAATTATTTAATGCTTTCTTAAATTTGTATGAGAATGAGCCAGATTTATAAAGATTTGATGATTCCTGTTTGGTCGCATAATTCTTCAATTTTATTACAAATTTTGGAAGCCAAATATGGCTGGGGCCTGAGTAATAGCTTCTCTTCTACGCTAATGAAAAATCTTTTGGAGAAAAAATTGACAAACCAAAATATTGGAATTTAATTGGGAAAAATCGGATTTTCAAAAAACGTAAAAAAAGGTCCAAAAAAAAGGAGAAAAACCTGCTGTTTTTTAAACTTAAAGGCATTTGAATAGCATAGAGACATAGACAGCAAATAAAATTGAGAGATTTGCCCATGAATTGTGGAATATAGATTTTTGTCATTTAGGTTCATATGGGGAAAAAAATGGCACAGTTTAACAAAAGTGAAAAGCTTTAAATCCTGCCATGGATTAGTGGATGAGATAGAATGTCCTTCATATTCCCTATTTTTTAGAGCAGGTCCTGTTTAGGGTTCAAACTTTTAAAGTTGTTTATTGAACTTTATGTTAGAACCTCGAATATGAGAGAGGTTCTCTTAATTGCAACTGAAGGACTTTTTAATCACAGATGAGTGTAGAGTAGTCTGCTCTCATCAGTGAAAGACAAAAATATAATACCGTCACCTCTGCCCACACCTTAAAAATCTTTATCCTACCCAACCGAGCACTGGAAAAGTTCAAGACTATCACCTCTTGTACCTCCCCAAAAGTTTGTCCTACCCAACTGACTGTTAAGTCAAACTGCTGTCCTTCAATAGCTAGTGTATTGTGATCAGTTTGTACCCATTTTTTAATATGGTAATTTGAGTAAACAGCCTGTATATTGATCACAACTTAGCAGTTGTATAAACTCTTCCTCTTAAATCACCTTAAGTTTAAGGTTAATTGTGTAAATAATAGATTGAAACATCTGCACAATATTTAAAATATAGATTAAAATAAATTAAAACACTTAAAATATAGATTAAAATAAATTAAAAATTTAATACAATTGTTTTTAAATATTAAATTTAACAGTTAAAAATAATCCCTGGCACCAGGAACACATGCCGGCTACTAGCATGATTTAATGCGCTAAATGACATGGTTTTGCAGATATTGTTTGTTTATCTCCCCCTCCTTTTATGAGCTTTGAGCTTTTGTAATGTACCTAATAAGAATTATACTAAATTTATCCTAAACTATCAACTTCCCAAGCAAACAATGGATTTAGAGGGTACCTTGGCTTGATTTAATCCTTGCAAACAAGTTAGAGATCAATTACAATAATAACTTATCAAGTAGAGTATCATGATTAAACATTAGTAAATCCATAGTAAATTTGTTAACCCAATTATTAAACCTTACCTTGGGATGCTCAACCATGGGGGAGCATGGAAGAGAATGACTCGATGGGGTGTCTTAGCCTCCCTAGGCCCAGGGCAGATATACCATCCCCCTTGGCCTCATGTAGCACATGCCATTCATATGAGGTGGCCTACCTAGTGAGGATTCTAATTTATCCGTTATCCCCTCACCTTGCCATCCTTTTCCATTTCCCCATGATTGATCTCCTTGTATTGTTACACCATGATAGGAGAGTGAGATTACAAAAGGGTGTCCAGGTAGCCAACTCTCCTAGGCCCAAAGGCAGTACCCCTTTGGCCCATGTGGGCTCATCTTGTGCCCCCCGAGTGGCGTACCTAGAAGAGTACCCCATCACCATTCCCCACTTGTAGTCTCAGTTCCTTTCATCATGGCTGAACATTCAAAGCATATGACAACAAAAGATTAATCATATAATAGTAGCAATATATTATTAGTGACTGGAATATCCAATTAAACAGTCACAGTCATTCTTAGCATTCTTATATTCAGAAATATATTATTATGTGCAGATCTGTAATGTGTTTTTCCACGCCCTTCCTTCTACTTCATTTCTTATCCTCTTATACTTCTCCAAGCAACCCAAATTGCTAGGAGACACATCCTTTTGAAATCTAATCGCTGCCTTTTATTAACTATAATTATTGCCCTTCATTTAAATATACTAATCGCTGCTCTTGAATGATATTAATCGCTCCATCTTGTTAATATAGATCGCTGCCTATTATATTAATTGTTGCCTTTAATTAATATAAATCTTGTCCTTTGTTTTATTAGCAGATTACTTGGTTAAGACACTGCCCCTCTCTATTAAACGGACTTCTTATGGAATCGATCATCCTCACATCATAATATTGGTATCTTATTTTGTGGAGCGCTTCAGCCAATTAGATTCGCTGCCTTTGGGAAAGTGGTTGGCTGTTTGAAACATGTTTTACTTTATCCTTTATTGCACATGTGACCACCCACTTTCGATTTTCTTTTGTCTTATTTCAAATGCTAATTGCATTATATATCTCCATGTAGGAATAAGACATTTCATATTAATTATTTAAATATGTTATAATTTGTTATTTATATTTAATTTTATATAATATAATACTATATCTTGTTAATTATTATTAGCTTGTTAAATAAATATATTTATATTAAAATATTTATATACTAACTTTTAATTATATTAAAAATATTTATATAATAATATTATTTATTAAATAGTATATATTAATAATATTATATTTGTTTACATGATGTTTAAATCTTTAATTTAAAAGATGCCTTAACATCGAGATATCACAACTTCACCCACAATCTAGATCTGTAATGTCCCATCCTGATTTTTTTCTGTTTCTTCTGTGTTTGTGCTTTGATTTTGTTTGTGTTTTAGAAGACGGATATGCAGGAATTTGTTTTCACAATAGATATAATAGCAAATTAAGTAGAACTGAAAATAACTTCACAAACACATATTTCTAAAACACCCATGTTCAACTACAATCTGAAAGCACATATTCTCAACAAAGAAGAGATACCCAGATGGGAAAATCTCGTTACAATGCATTTATCAACATACCCATTAGTTGGTTCAATAAACTGCAAGTCTGAAATTTGGTGATATCAGCAATCTGGAGCCACAAAACACCTCCAATACAGCGAACCCCTATATTTCTTGTCCTCGGAAATGATGCACAGCTGATAACATACTCTAGGCGCCTCCAATGAACCAAATATCATGCCCAAACCCTGGGCATTTTGGCCTAGAGTGCTCAAGCCTTGCTCTAGAGGTTGTACGGCCTGGTTTGGGAAGTGTAGCAGCAACAAACGCACTTACATAACCCCTCCAAATCTGCTCCAAAGACTCTCCAAATACCTATCAATCTGCTGCAATAAAACCACGCCAAAATGGAGAGGAAACACCATATGAATGAAGCTCAAACCCACTGCAAAAAGGTACAGCCTCCTCAAGGATTGGTACGGCCAGCACTAGGATCACTAAACAACTTCAATCTCATAAAACCTCCTTCGTTTAAATATGAAAACTCCTCTATAAACCCTTCTCACAAATTTGCAAACAAAATACTCAATGCAAACCCTAGAAATCTGCAATATTGAAGTCCCAGCATAACCTCTGTATGAAGTTATCAGCAAACATCCTAGAGAGACCTTCCACTCCCGCAGATGTTGTTCTCTGTGAGTGTTTCTGCCCTCAAGAAGTCATGAAAATGGTGAACTCCGTTCAGCCAACAAATAACTATGTGTGTAGAAATCAAGCATATGAAAATGAGCATTCAAAACTCTTTTATTCTCCTTCCAAACCCTATGCTCAAGTTGGGGATTAATAAAATATTATATTTTGTTTTAACTCCTTATGCCTCCCATAAAATGGCGCTCATCTCAAAGAGCCTTATATTTCATTTTCCCACTTTAATTTATTCCCTATAGTCACTTTATAAAAATATATCAAATAACGATTAAGTTATATCTTCAATTTAATTTTATAACTTATCGTTATTTAATTTAAATTCGCTTGACTATATCAAATATCGAAAAGTCGATATCCATCGCTCCCACCGACACATCTAAAAATAATAACCCTGCTAGCTAACTCAGTCGGTGCCCGAAACTGACTTACTAAAATAGTAAGTATTGGAGAACTCAACCAAAATCACCCTAGAAAAGGGCATTGTGCACACCATAACCATCGTAGCCTCAAAAACACATCAGATACTGCCATCTTGTTGAATAAAAAATCATCTCAAAGTTCCCTAACCCTAACATATTAGCCTACGGGAACCCACTGAATAGGCTAACTGTTCACCACTGCACTGATTAGGAATGGGACGTTACAAGATCAGAGACAAAAGTCTAGTAAATAATGAAGCGCACCTGTTTTTTGGGGCCTATTTTCTCTCTTGCAAATTGGACATGTTATAAAGCTCTCACGGTTTTACGGTCAATTATTGGTATGTTGTATATACTTGCATGGCCTCCATTACTTGGTCTTAAATATTGTTTGTTTAACTTGGACTACTTTATGTTTTCTTTAATTGAATACAACTGCAGTTACATAAAATAATAACAAAGAGTAGTAAGGTTGTAAATTATGACCCACAAGACAGTTCAAACTTCAAATCAAACAATTGCATGGTCAATAAAGAGTATTAGAAACAACATGAATTATAAGATTTTTGTCATTCAAATTCTTTCATATCAACCACTTCACATTCGCATCTGTGGATTTGATTTTGTTTCGAGGATTTGATTTTATTGGCTTGTTTTTTGGTAGGGATAGGGCATGAAATCTCACACTTCCCACTATATATTGGGAAGTTTTGGTTGACAAGGCCCTCAAATACCATCTCCAAGAGGACAACCTCAAGCTTAGAGTTGAAAGCTTGACTAAATGAAGAGTTCCCCATGGCGCGGGAGAGATTCCACATAGGATACTTTTGCATCTCCAATAGAATAAAGAAATGCAAAACTTAGCCAACTAGAAACATAGTTACTGAGTGGGGTGAAGGTGCGAAGCCTCATCGAAGACATTGAGAAAGTGTACTGCATCATTTATGACTTAGAGAAGATGTTGGAGAGGTAGTAGTGAAATGTTTGGACATGTGGCACAACTTGATAGGACCGTCCACTCCGCTCCCACAACATCCTCCTCTCTCTTGAGCTCTTCAATGCATAATATTGGTCTTGGTTTGACATTGCCAAATCACCCTTCACCACCAATGGCAAAGGATCTTGGAACACTGCCACTACCATTGCCACCTTTTGATTTCCTCTTCAACCCTCCTTCCTTCCTTACACTCACTGGACCATAGTAAACCTATTCTCTCCTCTTGTGGATGCATCATGTGAATTGTCAACTACTTAGATTACCTCGTCCACAATTGTATAATATACTACACAATCTTGTTCTTTTCCTTTAATAAATGTAAGTTTACGATATCATTTAAATTTGAGTTTATGCCTCGCTATTTTTTTCTGTCTCAAAAAGATTTGGAAATGCTAGATTCTTTTGTTGCTTCTGCTCATGTTTGGGCTCTTCTTTTTTGTGCTCTTCAAAACCTCATCACTAGCACACCTCAACACGTATAGAAATCCTCTTAGGTTAGGGTTTCAGATTATATGCAAAAGATAACATGGGGAATTTGTTTTGTTAAGGTATAGGAATCTTCTTCTTTTGCTTTGTTTGTTGTAGATATAATGTTTTCAAATAGTAGCCAAGGATGGGTACACGGAAAGTGTAAGGAATCAAGGTGTGTGGAAACAACTTCCTATGCTAACCTTGAGAGGAGTGTTATGCAAATAACTTAAAATTGTCGAACACCCAGAATACTGAGGGGGGGGGGGTGAATCAGTATTCTGTTGAACCATTTACTCTTAAAAAATTTAATCCATCTAGCAAATACAATTGTAGTAAAGAAAATTAAGCATAAAACATACAACCACAACTCATAACACATGAACACGAGGATTTTATGTGGAAAACCCAAGAAGGGAAAAACCACGGTGAGGATTAGCTCACAATATAAAGTAGTATCAACACCGAATTACAAAAGGCTCACTGCCCAGAAGAAAGGCTCACTGCCCAAGGACTCACTGTCCTGAAAGAAAGAGATAGAAGAGGTGGCTCACTGCCAGAGTTGAACTATTATAATTGCATCTAACATATGCATGGAGTACAGTTCCAATTAAGCTCAAAGTACTGAAACAATATTCATCACACTGTTATGAAATTCCAGACTCTATTGCTCTGCATTTATTCAATTCGCTTCCACAGGCACTTGTCGCATCACACATTCACTCACTCTGTTATTCACATCATATCCATCGCACTCACACCCGATCGCGATCCCTTGACACTTATTTATACTATCTACTACCTTGAGAACATTCTCCAAGGTCGGCATCACACCTTAACACATAACATTCAAATTAGGTCTGGACCTAAACATTCCCGCGGTGGAAAGGAATGAAGGCGGACGACAACACATCTTAGCTGGGACCTAAATTCATCCAAGCACGCCACTCCACGCTACTACAATCACCAAAGCAACTCCACAATTGGTGTAAACACCCAAGGTCGGCCAAACCTGTGTTAACACAAAGAACTTTTAAGTACACACTTCCTCAAACCCAAAGACGACTTGCGGACCACATGCAAGGCTTCAACACAATCTAGAGTATTCCTGAAACATCCTGAAATCCAACAAAGTCCTCCGCAACAGCTTTCACCTGATTGAAGTTCACACCGGAGCATTCAAACAACTCTGTCATATACTACAACTCAAGAAATCAACTTGCAGAGCACCAAACCACGAACAACTTGAATTGAAGCAATATATAAGCATTATAAGCAATATATAAGCATTATAAGCACAAAATCCAAAACCGCAAAGCCAGAAACAAATCTACGGAGAAATGCGGAGCAAAACAGTTTCTCCCAGACATCTTTGCAAAGCTTAGAAACACAGTCCACACTCTGGTGAACACTACTTCCTCCAGACAACGAACTAGAGCACCAAATTTGGAATATAACATCTCTGAACATCCCTGAACAACATATCCAAACTGCAAAGACAGGTCTTTAACATGGAGGAAATGCAGAGCAAAAACCATAACATTACTCTGTAAACCAAAATGCTACTTCAACACACTGTTTCCTTTATTAATCAAATTTTCTCAAAAGCACTTGGAAACCAACCAACAAAACCATATTCTCAACATCTTCAACACCTCTTCAAAGCAACCAAATAGGGCAACCCAACCAAATAGCTCATACACTTACAACAACCTCATCTTTGCTCACCCAGTACACACAGTTGACACCAATGACAACACAGGCTTGTTGACATCAATGACAACACCGACTGCACACACTTGCAACAAAATTAGCTCCAAACTTATTACAGAAAGTAGAGAAGCACATAGAAATTAGCAATAAACAATAAACCATAACACAATGATTTACGTGGGGAAAAATCTTTCGGGAGAAAAAACTCCACATTCTAAAAACTGCACAACTATTAACAGATCCAATACAAGATTACAACACACTTGAAATGTAAGTCTTTATAGGAGTAAAACACTAGCATTTAAATACAGAGTAATTCTAGTAGCATTTCAGCAACACGTGTACTTGCAAACTCTCATCTACAAATTATTCCTCAAACCCTCAGTTTATAGACTTTTGCAACCTGGAAACCACTTACTGGTTTTTTAAAATAATGTACCAAACCTCCCCTGAGGTGTGGCGCCCAAGATAGGCAAGATTCCGATCTAAAATTAGGCTCTTATAGATGCCTCTTACAACATCTTGCAGCTGGTCAAGATTCCCAATAATTCCCTCTAAATCTAGCTTTTACGCATCATAGAATTTGTCACAGGATCCCACAAAAGTAGGGTATCCCATTTTTCTAAAGATAATGTCAAAATAAAATTTTAATATTCCATTGCTGCAAGGCACTGACACTTGGCATAACTGTCACATCAAATTCCAACACCCCAATTTGTGTTGGAGCTAAATATTAAATAAAATAATAACAATATGTAACTAATTGCGGGAAAATATTAAATGATAAATAAATAATAACGGAAAATTTGCAAGGTTGAGACATCTAATTTCCCAACATCTTGCCACTTGTCGAATACCTTGGAAGAGCTAAAGGGAAACATACCATCAGGAAACAACCTTCATGGCAGCCTCAACAACCTTTCTCACCTTGTGACATCAATACATACTATGTTGACATCAAGGACAACACCTATGGCCAATAATCCCCCTTTTATATTCTCTCCTCTTTTGACATTTAAGACAAAAAGGATTCAGCACCTACCTATTCTCCCTCTTGATCAACACTTATCTGTTTGCAACCTTTCTCTTGCAAGCCCCCCCTATCATTAGTCACTACTACCTGCTCCCCCCGAGAGGTAGCCATCATTAGTTAGGGAATAACTTGTCACTGTCACTTTCATTTTCACTTTCACTGTCATACTTTGAATTGTTTTTCTTATTCGCTCCTTCCTCCTGTAGTTTATTTGTTTCCAGTAGAATCTTTGCCCAAGAAGACCATAATAACGAAGGTATTGTTCTCTCTTGACTGCAACACTCTAATAGCATGATGCATAACTCCATCTCTTGACCAGGTTCAATCTTGATCTTTAGTAGCTTATGACCGACTTCCTCAAAATCAACAGTTAACATGATTGTCAAGTAAATTGTGTGCCTTAAATTGACCAAGTTTGTCTCTATCTCATCCTGTATTCTTAGTGCTTCCTCGCCTTCGTCTTCTTCATCGTCATCATCATCTGAATTATTAGCTGAATCATTATCCCCTTCTGCTTCATCTGAAGAAGCATCTTCAAAGAATATCTAGACCAACTTCTTGATCAAGTTCATCTTCTAGGAATACTTCATATGTTAACTGATCTTCTTGTTCTACAAGGTCTAATACTGTACGCACAGCTGGATGACCCTCAACCTTGCAAAAAGGCCTTCAATCAAAAACTGTACACGTCTGTCAATTTCCCCTTCTTGAAACTGTTTCCCAGATAATTGTCTTCCACCATGTCTTTACTGGTTCTCATACTTTAAGTTTCCGTTTGAATGGCTGTGCAAGAAGAGTCTGAATCGGACACTTGAAGACTACTCGATTTGAAACCCCTTGTTCACTAACCCATTGATATTCTTTTTGAAGGGCATCGCAAGTCATGCATTGATATTCCACACTGCTCTTGTCATGCACAATGACATCTTCACCTCTTTCAACACCTTCATCATTCCCATTCTGTGATGAACTAGAAATATTCACTTCCACTGCTTCACAGTCCCTCTCGTTTCCAGAAACCCCTTTTCTTAACTTGATTTTGCCGTAAATACCTTGTCTGAAAACGCTGTCAAACCTTTCACTGTACACACATGCATCTTCAAATTCTCCGCAACTTCCGCAATAGGAGATTTTCTACCACAGACTTCACCAAATGATTAAGCATGTCAATCTTCATCTCATATCTTCGTGCTAAGGCATAAACACCATTCCTTTGGCAGGGGAGAAAGATTTTCAATGAAGCTCCCCCTGAGCCAAAGCTCTAATCTTAGTTCCCGGAGGAAACGTCTGCACCGGATGTCGGTACAAGCTCATCTTTAACCTCTGATGCATTCTTCTTTACCCAAATCATATTCATTTCCTTCTTGGTCTCTGCTGGATCAACCCTTTGTACTGGTTTATTCTTCTCTACCGGAATATCGTTCTTCATGTTTCTGCTTCTGCAAAACTTGGAAATGTGTCCAGGTCTATTGCAGTTGTGACATACAACATTCATCTGACCAGTATTCCTTCCATTCATTTTGGATCTGCACTGATTAGCTTTATGCCCAAATCTATTGCATGTAAAACAATAGCCATTGAAAGATTGAACCATTCTATCATTTTTGTAGACATTCCTCATTTGACTTCTGCACTCACTAGCTCTATGTCCCATCTTATTGCATGCATAACACCTAATAGAGTTCTGACTCACTTTACTTCTGCATTCAGTAGCTCTATGACCAACTTTATTGCATGTAAAGCATTGACCAGAGAAAGATGGAACATTTTGATTCCTTCTACTTCTACATTCTATTGCCTTGTGGACCCATACTTATTGCAGAAATGACAAAAACCATTAAAAGATCGATACCTCTGAGCATTTGGTTGTCTTACTAGAGGTCTTCCGACTTTATTCTTTTGATTCCGGATCTGCTGGCCATTGTTCCTCTGATTTGAAGTCTGATTTGATTTTGAACTATCACCTTTTTTAAATCCTAAACCCTCTTTATCATTTGGACCTTTCTGAATTGCAATCTTTTTATCAAGCCTTGCAGTGCTCATCTTGAATTTTTCTTCATGAATCCTTGTCTTCTCCAAATCTGATTTCAGTGTCACAACTTCTTCTTCAAGCCTTGTACATTCTTCAGATTTGCTTTTCACAAATGCATTAAGACATTCTTCAATTCTTGTCTTCTCCTCAGCTTGCACTTTCAAACCATTGATACATTCATTTGCTTGCTTCAATTGTTCACTGACTTCCTTATGCCTTTCTCTAAACCTTTTAACCTGCTCTCTCAATTTTTTGATGCTTTCATCTGCTTATCTGACATTTTCCTTCAGGTCTTTGATTTTACCTTCAGTCCTTTCAAGATCTTCAAGAGCAACATTAAGTTCTCCAGCTTTGTCAAGCATGCACTCTTTTCCAATGTGTTTAGCAGGAGGAATAGATAATCTTCTAGCACCCATGTGTTCAATCTCCAAGATCTCCCTTGAGCGGTTAAGCTTCTTCCAAAGGACTTGGCTTTGATACCAATTGTTGAACACCTAGAATACTAAGAGGGGAGGTGAATCAGTATTTTGTTAAACCATTTACTCTTCAAAAATTTAATCCATCTAGCAAATACAATTGCAGTGAAGATAATTAAGCATAAAACATACAACCACAACTCATAACACATGAACACTAGGATTTTATGTGGAAAACCCAAGAAGGGAAAAACCATGGTGAGGATTAGCTCACAATATAAAGTAGTATCAACACCGAATTACAAAAGGCTCACTGCCCAGGGACTCACTGTCCTAAAAGAAAGAGATAGAAGAGGTGGCTCACTGCCAGAGTTGAATTGTTATAATTGCATCTAACATATGCATGGAGTACAGTTCCAATGAAGCTCAAAGTACTAAAACAATATTCATCACACTGTTCTGAAACTCCAGACTCTACTGCTCTGCATTTATTCAATTCGCTTCCACAGGCACTTGTTGCATCACACATTCACTCACTCTGTTATTCACATCATATCCATTGCACTCACACCCGATCACGATCCCTTGACACTTATTTATACTGTCTACTACCTTGAGAACATTCTCCAAGGTCGGCATCACACCTTAACACAACATTCAAATTAGGTCTGGACCTAAACATTCCCGCGGTGGAAAGGAATGAAGGCAGACGACAACACATCTTAGCTGGGACCTAAATTCATCCAAGCACGCCACTCCACACTACTACAATCACCAAAGCAACTCCGCAATTAATGTAAACACCCAAAGTCGGCCAAACTTGTGTTAACACAAAGAACTTTTAAGTACATGCTTCCTCAAACCAAAAAACGACTTGCAGACCACATGCAAGGCTTCAACACAATCTAGAGTATTCCTGAAACATCTTGAAATCCAACAAATTCCTCCGCAACAACTTTCACTTGACTGAAGTTTACATCGGAGCATTCGAACAACTCTGTCATAGACTACAACTCAAGAAATCAACTTGCGGTGCACCAAACCATGAACAACTTGAACTGAAGCAATATATAAGCATTATAAGCACAAATCCAGAACTGCAAAGCTAGAAACAAATCTGCGGAGAAATGCAGAGCAAAACAGTTTCTCCCAGACACCTCTGCAAAGCTCAGAAACACAATCCACACTCTGGTGAACACAACTTCCTCTGCACAACGAACCGGAGCACCAAATTTGGAATATAACATCTCTAAACAACATATTTAAACCGCAAAGACAGATCTTTAACATGGAGGAAATGCGAAGCATAAACCAAAACACTACTCTGTAAACCAAAATGCTACTTCAACACACTGTTTCCTTTATTAATCAAATTTTCTCAAAGGCACTTGGAAACCAACCAACAAAACCATATTCTCAACATCTTCAACACCTCTTCAAAGCAACCAAACAAGGCAACTCAACCAAATAGCTCATACACTTACAACAACCTCATCTCTGTTGACCCAGTAGACACAGTTGACACCAATGACAACACAGGCTTGTTGACATCATTGACAACACCGATTGCACATACTTGCAACAAAAATTAGATCCAAACTTATTACAAAAAGTAGAGAAGCACATAGAAATTAGCAATAAACAATAAACCATAACACAATGATTTACGTGGGGAAAACCCTTCTGGGAGAAAAAACTCCACATTCCAAAACCCACACAACGTATTAACAAATCCAATACAAGATTACAATACACTTGCAATGCAAGTCTTTACAGTAGAACAACACTAGCATTTAAATACAGATTAATTCTAGCAGCATTTCAGCAACACGTGTACTTGCAAACTCTCATCTACAAATTACTCCTCAAACCCTCAATTTATAGACTTTTGCAACCTGGAAACTACTTATGGTTTCTTAAAATAATGTACAAAACCTTCACTGAGGTGTGGCGCCCAAGATAGGCAAGATTCCGATTTAAAATTAGGCTCTTATAGATGCCTCTTACAACATCTTGCAGCTGGTCAAGATTCCCAATAATTCCCTCTAAATCTAGCTTTTACGCATCATAGAATTTGTCACAGGATCCCACAAAAGTAGGGTATCCCATTTTTCTAAAGATAATGTCAAAATAAAATTTTAATATTCCATTGCTGCAAGGCACCGACACTTGGCACAACTTCCACATCAAATTCCAACACCCCAATTTGTGTTGGAGCTAAATATTAAATAAAATAATAACAATAATATGTAACTAACTGCGGGAAAATATTAAAAGATAAATGAATAATAATGGGAGATTTGCAAGGTTGAGACATCTAATTTCCCAACATCTTGCCACTTGTCGAATACCTTGCAAGAGCTAAAGGGAAACATGCCATCAGGAATCAACTGCTAGGGGCCAAAAGGCCCATAGACTCTGAACACCATCTGAACTTCTTTGTGTTCACAGGCTTAGTTAATGCATCTGCAACATTCATCAAAGTCTCTACCTTTTCAAGTTTCACCTTGCTATCCTCGACCATATCTCTCACAAAATAATATTGTACATCTATATGCTTGGTTGTGGCATGAAGAGTCAGGATCTTTGCTAGGCAGATCACACTCTGATTGTCACAATAAACTATCACTGCGCCCTGTTTTAATCCAATGTTTGAACACAATCTCTTAAGCCAAATGACTTCCTTACAAGCATGAGTTGCTGCCGTATACTCAGCCTCTGTAGTGGACAAAGCAACCACATCCTATCATTTACTCATCCAACTTATTGCACCACCGAAAAGAGTAAAAACATAATCATTGATGGATCTTTTGCTATCAATATCACTTATGCAATATGAGTCCACATAACCACGAATATCAAGAGAATGCCTGTCTCCAATCAAATTACCATGATAACACAAGGAATACTTTGAGGTACCTTGAAAATATCTGAAGACTCTTTTATTAACATCCCAATGAATCCAACTAGGATTAGACATAAACCTGCTGAGAACTTCCATTGCTTGGGTAATGTCTGGTCTAGTACTGTAAGATCCTTGTCTTATCTAAACCAATTTTTTCCTTTGCTGGTCTGAAAATTTCTGATTTGGTTTTCTTGCAATGTACTTAGGGTTTTCAATTTTTGCTTTCACGAATTTGTTTGCAATGAAGTAATGATTGAAAGGTAACAATATCATAGAAAACATTCACCAAATATGCAAACGTATCACATCATACATGCCTCAAATTACAATACAAACAAGTAGAAACATACCCGTATAGCAAAAGGGTCTTCTAGATTGCAAGGAATAATGATGATTACAAATGAATCTCACTGCTGTCATAAATCAGACCATAACATGTTTACAAATATGCCAATATCATGCATGAAACCCTAGCCAACTCATTGAAGATGAAGCCTTGCAAGTGTAGAGTTTGAAACCCTATGTTTGTTGGCTTTAGCAGCTCCTGTAGGTGCTCAATAAAGTCTGATTATGACTGATACCACTGCTGATGTAGCTGATTATGACCCAGATTTGAAGTGTACCATGAAACAATTCCAATGATGACTCCCAATGCTGATCGCTATGCTCTAGATGTCCAATATTATCATATGCCCATGAAAACATGACATGAAACCCTCCACAAATGACTGATATGCAATCTGTATATGACTAATTTTACCAATAACAACCCAAATTTTGCAAATCTTGTTCCAAAGTGCCAAAATATGCCAAAAGGTGAAGTTGGGTATGTCTAGGAGAGGCTTGATTTGACCCAGCAAATCTGTAGATGACAAATAATGCCAAAATATGAAAGTATAACCCTCTAAAATGCAATTCCAGCGACCTGTATAAAAATCAGATCCTCAAATGATGATGCCAAACTTCAATTATGCCTCCAATTCATGGGCGAATCTATTAAAATAAATTAGATAGTTTCTAATGGTCAATATTAGTTTTTTTTTGATAGTTTCTAAATCTGTTTTAGTTTATCTAGTTTGCTTTATTAGTTGTAGTTTCCTTGTGAAACTCCTGTGCTCATTTTAGAAACTTCTGTAAACCTCTTTATATAGAGCACTGCTCTATCATTGTAAATTATCTCATTCAATAATAATATTTGCATATTATTTTGAAATATAACATGGTATCAGAGTTGTTCCTTTCTTGGCGCTTGTCTGTACTTCCGTACGGATATGGTTTTGAAGTGCCATTTTTTTGAGATCAGTTTTTTCGTCCTCCTGTTTGTGGTTTGAAGCGGCGGAGCAGGGTCGCGATTTCTCTGTATTTGGCATTTTTGTGGCTCGCTGTCTGAAGGGTTTTGTTTTCGCGTTTTTATTGTGGTCACATGTCTGAAGGAGGTCGCGTTTTATGGGCATCAGCGTCTAAGGTCGTGTTCTCTTTGGATGTAGTCACGATTTACTGTGAAGATAGGCATTTTTTATCTCTTCCACCTGCATTATGCTCGCCGCTTTGTATGCTTCTGATCGCGGGTTCTCTATTTTTTGGTGGTGTCAGGTTTTTTGAGCTCTTGAAAATCGCGTCGCCTCTACCTCTGGTAAATTGCGATTGCTGGGTTATTCTGATCCCGTTTTTGTGTTCTTCATGTGATTCTTGGTGGGTTCACATTTTTTGGAGGTCGTTTTTGATTTTTGGCGTCTTCAGCTTTGTTTTTGGCGGTAGTTTGGGGTTCTATGTTTTGGTGGTCACAGCCATCGCCCAACCTCATCTACGCTAAGCGCTCAAGCTCTTGCTGAGGCTTAGACATCTGAAGACTTGCGCTCAGCTTCCAATTTTGTGATCACATTTTTTCACTCTTTTTAGGCGGGATTTTTGGCGGCGTTTTGAGCATTGGTTGCCGGTCGCTGTTCAATCCTTGGTTAGCATTTGTTTTTTTGACGGTTTCTATTGTGGGTCTTGTTCAGTACCCCTTTTTTTTAGCACTAAGTACTAACCGCTTAGAAAGGCTGTAGGACTCAGCAGCGCCTTCTCTTCAATCTGATGGTTGCATTTTTGAAGGGTTCTCATTATGACTAGCGGACAGTCTCTGTTCACCTCGGATTTTGTGCATACCATATCAGAACTATGCAGAAAGTTTTTGTCTTGAAATCCGTGTTCGGATGTTTTGAGCCTACGTTTTTCGTAATCTCGAGATCCGTGCCTTGAATTCCGTGTTCGGAGTTTTGAGCTTGTCTTTTCTGTCTCGAGATCCGTACCTCAAAATCTGTGTTCGGATTTTTGAGTCTGTGTTTTTTGTTACCTGTGCAAGGGTTCTCTTCCCGGAGTCTGTGCCGTCAATCTGCCCTGTTTGTTGTGCCATAACTTTATAATCTGTTTTTTTGTGCCTCGAAAAACATGAAAGATGGCATCTTGGTCCAACATCATGTTGGAAGGTAGTCAGAAATTCAACGACAAGAATTACAACACCTGGAAGTAACAAATGTTAACCATTTTCGAGTATCAGTGCCTCGACCAGTTAGTTCTGGGTAAAACTACACATCCTCAAGTGGCGGGTAAAGATCAGGATAGATTCGATGAGCAGAATTGGGAAGCGGTTATGCTTATCAAGTTATCAGTCACCGATGATCAGTTGCCTCAAGTTCCGTATGGGAAATCAGTGAAAGAAATCTGGGATTTATTGAAGGATCTTCATGAAACGTCCGACAAGAGCCGTGCGTTCTTTTTGAAGAACATGCTTTTCTCGATCATGATGGATGAACAGATGTCTCTGCAGGAGCATCTCACCAAAATCAAGGACATCCGTGATTAGTTGACGGCGATTGGTCGTGACATGGATGAGGAAGATATGGTAGTCATCACTCTGAAAAGTCTACCACAATCTTATGAGCACTTTATTGAGACACTCAACATTACCTCAACTAATGTTGACTTGATGTTCCGAGAACTATGCAACAAGCTTTTGCAGTAGGATCGATGGAGACAACAGTTTGGTAGCAGTGTTAGTTCCTCCTCAGAGCATGCATTTACTGCCAAGTCCTTTCAGCAGAATAAGGGCAACAATCAGCCCTCTCAGCCATCCCGTTAGGGTCAATCACAGAACCCTTCAAAGAAGAAAAACATCTAGTGCAATTACTGCCATAAGTTTGGCCATATGAAAAAGGATTGTCAGAAACGCTTGGCTGCTGCACAGTCCAAGCCTGAAGAATCGACACCATTAGTCCATGTCGTAGAGCACACTGAGTAGAAAGAGTTTTCTTTCTACGCCTTTTAGGCCAACTCTTCTGCTTGGTATTTCGTTTTAGGTGTTCGTGGACCAGATTTAAGGGGCAATTTGGTGTAGTTAGTAGATTGACCATTAAGGGGGGGTATTAAAATAAATTAGATAGTTTCTAATGGTCAATATTAGTTTCTTTTCGATAGTTTCTAAATTTGTTTTAGTTTATCTAGTTTGCTTTATTAGTTGTAGTTTCCTTGTGAAACTCCTGTGCTCATTTTAGAAACTTCTGTAAACCTCTTTATATAGAGCACTGCTCTATCATTGTAAATTATCTCATTCAATAATAATATTTGCATATTATTCTGAAATATAACAGAATCACCTAAAAACTCTTGCATGATGTCAATACATGAAAATATGATGGAATTAAACCCTGATCTGCCTTATTCTTCATAAAACTTGCAAACAAATCCTTCAAACCCTAGCTGAAGATGAATTGCTTATGAAACCCTAGTTGTTTGAAGCCATATCTCCATTAAAATCCTTTGATTAAGCTCAATGATGAACTCCACATGAATCCATCTCTCATGGTGGATTGGGTTTTCGTCCAAACCACTTCAATTCAAGGGATCATCTCCTTGAATAAACTGAAAATCACTTTCAGCCAAGAGCAAATACTCAAAATGCAAAATTACCAAATGATCAAGATGTCAAAAATGATGCCAAAGACCTCCTTTTATACTTTTTCCCTTGGGGCGACCCAATTAGACAAAATATAATCAATTTTGAAGTCCACCGTCAATATCAAGTCTTCAATTTGATATTTATTAAATATTTTTCATCTCTCCACCTTGGACACCTTATCATAAAATAATAAAATAATATTATTTTATTATTATTTGCCTTTTTTCCCTAGGCACCGATTTTCCTTGGCAAAAATAATATTTTTTATTATTTTTTTCCTTATCTCTCCTTGAGCGCCGATTTTGCCCAATAAAATAATATTTTAATATTATTTTATTTTTTCTTTTTCCTTGGCATCAATTTCCATTGGAAAAATAAATAAATAAAAATATAATAAAAATTACATTTTATTTATTTTCCCACTTTCTATTTTCCAAGCCCTTGATTTTTGCCTTGGCTAAAATATCATTATTTTTGGCTTTATAAAATATTGCTAGCCAAAAATACAAATAAAATAGAGTGTTGCGCCAATTTTCTAGTTTCCAAGCCTTCAATGTCCAAGCTCAACCACAAATCATTCCCTTAGAATGCGATTTAGCTCATGGGAATAGTGAAAAGGCTAAATACCCAAATCAAATGTGACCATTACAAAAATGGGGACATTACAGTCCTCTCTTTCCGGCATTGCTTGCCCTCAAGCAATGGCAAACCTACCTCCTATGAAATACCATCAAATGACAAGTATCTCCATCCAATTGAATACCAAATGATCACATATCTCTCAACTACATTAATAATGTACCATACCAAGACCATGTAGTGAGACAAATACATTGACAAGTGGTAAAAAAAATAACCTTTGAAACATATCCACTTGTACCAATACCTCCGCTGCTCTACTCTGATATAAACAATATCACACCAAAACCTGTGAAGCAACACATCACAAAAGATGCCAATCATGCTACCCCCTGGATACCATACCATGATGTAACCAATCAAACCAATAATGAAGATGTAGATGCCAATCAATGTGCCAACAAAGCTGAAAGTCCCTCTAACATCGAATAGTAGCATGAACAAGTGACGAAAGTTGAACACAAGTGTAAATAAAAGTGTATCCAACCCTGTTATATCGCTGTCATAAATCAGAACAACAACATACAAACTGAAAATATCATCTATAATGATGCAAAAAGTTCCATCCATAACACATGATGATAGGAGACCATCATTATACCAACTATAGGTTATAATGGAATTATTACTATCCACATGCTCCAATATGAAAGCCTCATCAAAATAATGTTGTGTCAAATCAATAGTATGCTGATCTAGCTCTCCAATAGAGACTAATGCATCACTAATGTCTCATTTTAGTTCATCTTCATTCTCACATACATGCATATCATCAGTGGCTAGCCCATGATGAGTATATAAAGCTGATTGCCTCTTATCCTTGATCATTTCAAGGTGTTGTTTTGCTTGAGCAGCAATCAACTTGGCTTTCCTTGCCCTTTTTAGCCAATTTTTACACTTTTCTTGTGTCTTTACCACATCTTCTAAAGTCTGATATACAAAATCAGAATGTGTAGTGCGAGGTTTTCAACATAATCAACGTATTCAACACTCCAATTTTGTATGTTATCATTAGTAGACTTCAAATGACTATCATCCATAAGTGTTAAAGTGTCTACCTCATCAAAATGCAAAGATGTAGTACTGCTGTTAAACAAATCAGGAATGATATCATACCACTCCATAGTGTTTTCATTCATCTCAAACATTTTCTTCTTTCTTGTTGCATGCTCTCCATCAAATGTTGATCCAACATGAATCTCTCCATGAGAGTCACATATCTCAAGGCTGATCCAGGAGGCCTGAGAGGCAAAAAAAACATATAATTTGCCATAGTTTGGCCACTGTGACAAAATGCAATTTTTTTTTATGCCCTCCCTGGGTTGCCGCACGACCGTCGCAGGTACACTGCAGAAATAATTTTTTTTCCTGCACTGTTAAATTTTTCTATAGTGAAAAATCAAAAATTAAAATTTCCCCTGAAACTATAGAAATGCAAAATAGATTTG
This sequence comes from Cunninghamia lanceolata, assembly GCA_027924645.1. Lineage (NCBI taxonomy): Eukaryota > Viridiplantae > Streptophyta > Pinopsida > Cupressales > Cupressaceae > Cunninghamia > Cunninghamia lanceolata. The sequence continues at coordinate 4,018,955 of BSBN01000973.1, read as the reverse complement.
AAAAATAAAAAAACTGCGCTTGGTACGACATGGTAGGCACGACAGGGTCGGCCCTTGCCGGCGGGCCTTACGCCCTGGGTCCAGCGCTAGTCCGACAGGCCGGGCCTGGCCAAAGAGCCAACCGCCGGCAGCACCCCTCGTGGGCAATAAAACAATAAAATATTTTTTAAGCCGGCGGTAGAAATTAAATTTATGACAGCGATAATATTTTAAATCCGGATTGTATTAAAATTTCAAACTTGGAGTCCGTGAAACATTAAACCAAAGTTTATACCTTTTGGAGTTTGCTGTACCAACCAACCCTGGTGCCATGTCAACAGCAGTGGGACCCACAACACAGTGCCACCTCATCATCTATGCCCAGTCAGCGCTTGCATCAGCGATGACATCATCGTATGGATAGGGTCCTGTTGATGTGTTTTTTATGCACAAGGCAACATGCCGAATAAACTATTAAGTATTTTATATTCTCTTGAACAAAGTCTCTCAAAGGCTAAACTATGTGATCTAGTGAGACAACTCCAAGGTTCATTATTCGTGATTTGCAATGGATAGACTCAGTAGTTTGATGTGATATGTTGTTAACACAAAGGGACTTACGCTGAATTTACTTCTTCACTCACTCGACTTATTATTCCTTTTCATGGAAAGAAACCTTCTAATTCTACAATAAGAAAATGCAAAAAGGTCAAGGGTTTAGAGAGAATCTACTCTACTTCTAAGTACAATGAGACAATGAATGATGCAAAGATAGAAAAATTCCTTCATAACAAGCTCCACTTTGCCATGACAAATTCAACAACTAGATGGAACGAGTGCAATCTCCCAAGGATGACTAAGGATTTTCATATTGCAAACACACATTCAAGTACCCTCAACTGGTGCAACTTGAACAAGCATCAACAATCGAAGTATTGCAATAAGTTGAGGTTCAGGCTAACTTTGCACAATGACTTGCCAGCGACAAACCATCAAAAGTATGAACCTAGGAATTCATCAAATATCTTCACAATGCATTCACTATATCAATGAACTTTCTAATCTTATTCTACTTCTACTTGGAAACACATCTAGATTATCTTCGAGAAATAAGAAACCATGCCACGTTCCAAAACAACACAATTGTCACCAAGCTTCAATGAGAAATGTATTAATCTTGGAAGTGATTACAACAACTTCAAGTTCTCTCCAACAACTTAGAAGAGCTTCCTCTACTCTACTCCTACTCTACTTGCTATTCTACTCTCTCCTACAACAATTCTAATATAATGTGTTTACAAATGAGGCGAATGAGCTTTTTTATAGCCCTCAAAATACAATGAAGGGCCAAGATTGATTTGAGCAACCAATGGCCAAGATTTTGCCACATCAGCAATTAGTTACAACCAACTATTTTTAGTAAAAACCCAAGGGCAATGAAGGCACGTTTTCCAAGATGATAAGAATGACATGTTGGAATCTCTGGGAATCTTCTAGATAGGGCACCATCTTTTTCTTGGACTTTCTTGCATATACGTTGAACATGGACATGATAACGTGGCGAGAAATGATTGGTTGATGATGTATGAACGCCACTTGAACATTTCTTGAGCCAATTTGCTTGATTTTCAATATTTTTCGTGCTTCTTGATGCATTTTCCCAAATTTTATCTTCTTTTCTTGGACGAGTCTTCGAAACTGGATTTTCACTTCTGGATTGTTGAAGTAGAGGAGGTGACTTGGGCGTGAATTCTTGGACTAGACCTCATGATGTTTGCTCTTGATCTTCTTTTGGTGCATGAAATGGAAGGCTCTTGAACTCAAACATGGAAATGATCTTCTGGATGCTCAGATGATGGAGCTTGCAAGATGGATGATGACATCTCTCACTTCGGCGATGAAGTTCTCCTCTGGAAGTAGGATGATGGTGAACTTGATGATGTCTCGATGAAGTGCAGTGTTCCGGTGACGACACCTTCTTTAGATGCAAGGTGGACGAGCTTGATGATGTCTTGATCCTCTGGATGTTCCTCTTCTGGATGCATAGCTCGCCTCCAGATTCTCCAATATCTGCAAGATGAAAATTCACAAGTCATAGTATTTGATCATGGAAGCATCATGTTAAGTTATTTTACCTTTATGCATGAGGAAAAATTGAAAGCCATTATTGAAATTTCACAAAATTTCCAAGGTACATTAGTGTAGCGCAATTTCAAGTAGCACCTGGAATTTGCGCTTTTTTGGCACAATTTCCATCATAGCATGGAAATTGCGACTTTTTCCTAGAGTGTTTTTCTTACTTTCAAACTTTTCTATTTCCTTGGCGAGGATTTTTAAGGGTTTTCAACTAATTTTAAATGGATTTTTCATGAATTTCAAGTGATTTTCAATGGATTCAAATTGAAGTTTTCATTTTGAACCAAGAGTATAAACCCTTGATTGGCGCAATTTCCATCCTAGCATGGAAATTGTGACTTTTCCACCATATGCCTAAAAATGCGCCACTTTCATTCTTCAAGGAATTTCTTCTAATGATTTCCTGATGATCTTCTAATGTATTTCCAGGATAATTTCAATGTTTTCCAAGTTGAATTTTGATTTCTAGAAGCTATAATTGAAATCTCAAGTTAGGCGCAATTTCCACCCTAGAGTGGAAATTGCAAATTTTCCACTTGATGCTAGAAATTGCAATTTTTTTGAGTAATTTCCACAGGTCATTGGAAATTGCGATTTTAGCAAAATTTCTTTATACTAGTAATTGCGCTTACTCCATGATGACTTCTTCACAAAATTTTGACGTTTTCCTTAATGATTTTTTTGCAAGAATCAAGGGTCAAATCTCTCTAGGCGCAATTTCCACTTGTGCCTGGAAATTCCGCTTTTTTGGCGCAATTTCCACTATGGCATGGAAATTGCGATTTTTTGGCAAGTGAAATTCTGCCAGGTTTTGAAGGTCCCTGCCCGACGTATATTTCAAAATATATTTAAGTATATGTTTAGATATACTTTAAATATTTTGAAATATACTGTCAGGATGTTTGAGATAGATCTTAGATCCATGGGATTTAACATGCAGATTCTCGATTTTTGAGGATCCACCAGATTTCAGACTTAGTTTTCAAGAGTTCAGGACATCAGACTTCAGGACATTAGACTTAGTCAATTTCAGGATTTCAGGGACATGCATCAGGATGAAGGCATATGGATTCCACAGTTGAATATCCATCCCTTAAGCAATTTCTTCAATCACTTCATGGATTTGAGCAAGAACTTGGCAAGACTTGGACAAATCAATACTACCAAACCTACAAACTCAAAGAAAACCAAAACACTAAAGCAAAACTAAGACAGAAAGCGAGAAAAAGGGTGGGTCCCCATTTGCAATGGGGCGATGTGTGTAAACATCACAACAGGTCCCATGGGGCCACTTTTAGCCCTAGGAGGGCATTTTCTTCCAGGAGTCATAACTTTGGGCCACAGTATCATTTTTTCGACTTCTTATTGGCGTCGGAAAGGTCTCTCCGAGCACTACGTAGTGGTACAGGTTTCATGATTAAATTTTGTTGTTTGTGTCATAATTTGGTGCCGAAGCCAGGCATTGCTTTGGGACAGTTTTATGCTCATAACTTTGCATACGAAATCAGATTTTCGATTTTGGATAGGCGTTGGAGAGCTATTGTAGTGTACTACAGTTTGGATCGTGTAGATTTTCAGTTTGGTGTGTAGAGAGAGATTGGTACTTGTTTGATCACTTGTAAAAGCCTAAGATTCAAGGTGCAATTATGAGAGCATTCGGATGGATTTTTGGGCACAAACTTGTGGGAGTGCATGTTGTTATGAAACCATCAGCGTGGTATAGCAGGTTTTCAGATTTGGTACTTCCAGATATAGGTTTATAGGTGTTTTCAGAGTTTGGACTTTGATGGAGACAGGTATATAGGTTGTCTTTTGGTTTGAGGACATGGTTGATACGCATGTGAGACTTGGAGTCTTGTTTCAGTGGGAGTTGAGTACAGGCACAATGATGATGATGATTATGGTGTCATGGATATGCAGGTACACTTTTGCATTGGCACGATATGATCATGTATGCGATTGACATGTATGGGCTATGATGTTTGATTCATGATTACAGGTGGTGTTGTGGTGTTGTTTTAAGGGATTGCTCTTATCTCCTAGATGCTTGATTAGTTCCTTGACTATGGTTACTCATTTGTGGACTTGTTGGCAAATCGAATCTAGCGTTCATTGGTGTTTGAGTCTTGGAGTCTACAGGGTATCTCCTTTGATATCTCAATTTGCATGTTACTAGTGTGATGATGAGTTTGCATGTTACATTTGTTTTGGATCTACGAGTTATGTAGTTTTGTGGATTAACTACCCCTTGGCTACAGTGGGATGACTTGGATGTGGACTGTCTATATCCACGAGATTGATTCAGTGTTTATGCAGATTTTGTTAGTCGGCCTTGTCTGTGGTCATTTGTACATTGGTATGTTGCATTGGGATAAGAGGACGGATGATTAGAGTGCCTGGATGGTCAGTTGTTGGGACTTGTAGCATGTTTATCACGATGTCATGGATAGCTTGGATACATGGTTTTATGTGAGCTTTTGATAGTGATGGTTTTATCTTCTTGGTTTGGAGATTATGGTTTACTCTACCTTTTGGGAGTTGATGTTACAACGGGATTCCTTGATTCGTTGGGGTCATGGATAATCTTCATTTAGGAGATGGTTACTTTGTTGTCATGGATAGCTCGGTATCACGATTCAGTGGGAGGTTTGGCAACATTGTGGATTCATCAGTTGTGATGGATGATCTTCTGCAGCGGTTGTGGGTGTCTTGGAGAGGCTCTTGGATTATGATTCTTGTTTCAGTGAGAGTGCTTTGACATCCTGATTTCCATTGTTAGTAGATGGTTATCTTCATGTGATTGGAGATGTTGACATCTTGGTTTACCATGGAGGACTTTTTTGAGTCTTTGGTTGAGGTGTCGGTTTATGATTTGTCAGTTTGACATGTTGATCCTTGATTTAGAGATGTTGGTTTTGTGTCTTGGTTTACTCTTGATACTAGTTTGAGTATTGGCATGATATAGGTTCTCTTGAGATAGGATGTGTGCATCAGTGCATGTGATCTCCTTGGAGGAGATGGTTAGATCATGATGTCATGATGGGCTTCTTGATTATGCAGATGTGTAGTAGGAGCATTGATAGTGATCTTGTTGGTTCTCTTGGTATTGAGTACTTTGGTCATTTGCTTGGGAGCTTCATGATAGTGCAGTGTTGCATTTGGAGTTTGGCATGGATTAATCATGGAGGTGCTCATGGATACTTGGACACTTAGGTGAGGCTGGAGTTCTCTTGAGATTAGAGACACTTGTTGAGATGGTCACTCATTGGAGGTTTCAGCAAATAGACCGAGGAGCCTTACACCTGGATATGGACTTAGAGGAGATTGTTCTTGGAGAGAGTCATTGTGGCTTGGTGTATCCTGGAGGAGCATTCTCATTCCCCACTCTTGGTCTACTCGACGGTTTACTATCTATGAGGTATTGCCCATCCTTTTAGATGCATTTTGCTTTATGCTTTATCTTCTCATAGATATGAATCTTGAGCTATGGTTATTGGTTCTGGAGGGTTCATTTGAGGGATGTTAGCATGGTTATCTCCTTGTTCATATGGTTTGGTTTATGATGTTCATTATGAGGAGTTTATGAGATGTGATTGGGCTTATTCCTGGTTATGGAATGGTTATGAGTTTGATCTACCTTGATTAGAGAGGCTTACATCCATGTTGGTTACATGATACATATGTTCATTTGATCTATGAGATTGAATGGTTGGGTGTTGTTGAGGCTTTTCATTTGGGGTTGTAGAGGAGATCATACTTGACACAACTTAGCACTTTGAGTTGTTTGTAGAAGGGCATTATGATTTATAGGTTTTCTCTATTTGTCTTATAGCTACTTCCTGGAGGATCATGTTGATATGGTTGGACTTTGGGAGAGTTATGGTGACATGTTGTGAAAGAGTATGTAGTGATTATCTTGCATATGTGGATCATTGTGATTGTTCTTGATACTACATTGGCTTGTTGATTAGCCACACCTTGGTTTGAGTGTTGATTGATAGACTTGGTATGCCTTTGATCTATTTTCAGATTTGACATTACCCATGCAGTGGGAGTTCTTGGATGTATGTGTTCTTCATTGACAGGTTTTATACATGGAGCTTGTGATTGTGGTATATAGGTTGGATATGTTGTTGGCATGAGTTTATTGATGTTGATACCTATGAGGTATGGATGGTTGGATGTATTAACATATGCTGTGGGTGCTATTTCCAGTAACGTGGGTTTTTACCTTTGACAGCAGCTTGGAGCTTTTTATTATCACTTGGATTTGATGCTTGTGTTCTTTGGATTGGTGCATCTTCACCTTGGCATGTTCCTTTTCTTCCATAGGTGGCACGTTGGAGGATGAGAGGAGTTCTTGCTTGAGATGGTGGTCACTTTGATTTTATTGCAGGTATCTTGATGGAGCACGAGAGCATGCTGGAGATTCATGTGATTTCATGTTTGCCTATGATGATGTATTTCATTGATTGACCCTTATGCAATGTATACAAGTGGGAGTATGTTGGGAAACAGGTGTTGTACACCTTGCATAACATTGGATTATTTTATTCATGTAAAATAAGTATTTATTTGGAGGCCACTTGTAAAATTTGTAACATTGGGTTATTATTTGTATTATTTAATTGTTGGAAAAAAAAACGTAGGACCAATATTAAATAAGGGGGTCAATGGTTTTGTGTATCCATGGTTTTGGAACACATGGTTTTATCCAATACCACCAGTTGTATTTGTGTGAGCTTGGTCTATAAAAGCAAGCACATGGTCATTAGTTGGGTTGGGTTGGTTAATTCATTGTAGGTGGATTGGAGGTTTGTGAGAGGCTGTCATTGTATTGAGCTCTCTCATGTGAGTGCATATTGTGAAGCATGGCAGATGGTTTGTGGATTCATGCTTGGACACATGGAGGATGCATTGGAGGTGCTTGATGGTTCAAAGGTATTCATGGAGACTCATGGCATGTATTGTAATATCTTTTGCTGAATAATACATATGAGTGTGGATGGTTTTGGAGGCTGGGTTTTTCTCTCTTGAGGGTTTTTCTAGGGTATATCTTGTGTTCTTTTTTGTTTGTTCATTTGATCTTTGCATTATGGTTAATTCTACATCTTATTCTGCTATTGGGTTATGTGGAATTGGTTTTATTGGACCTGCAAATTCCTAACAAATTATAGAAACTCCTTTTTCTCTAGCTCAAGATAGTACTATTGGGCAATAGCTGAATCATCATTGCTAACAGCACTGCAAAAATGCAACATCCAAATGTCCATGAAATCAGATATGTTCTACTCTGCTAGAGTCAGCACTACATTCAGCAAATGTGTATATCTTAATACCATGGCACAGTAACTACTGCATCAGAAGGTCTTTCAAAGGCAATTAAAATTGAAGATGAGAACTTCATGTCCAACACTGATAATTTAATGTCATGTGACAGCTGCATTACTGAGCTTCCATTCTTTCCTAGAAAATGTGAGGACTGAATAGTGATAAACAAGTTCCGTCCTTACTGAAATGACGTGATTGCCTCAAAGTCCCGCTTCATGTCATTCATTGAGCGACAAAGAGGTTAAGGGTTTGGTATTAACACCATGATCCCTTAGAATTTCAATTAACAGCTTGCCATGGTGGTTGACACTTTTTCATCAAAAAAGTTTGAAATCACTTCCAGATATATCCTTTAGACCAATCCCTTGATTAAATAGGTAATTGGCAATAACATTCTTATTCCTTCTAACATTTTTAGAGGACATAGAGTGGAAGCAACTGTATAGAGAAATTGGCTTCTCTACGATTGCCTTTTTAACTTTTAATTCTGAAATCCTCTGCTTTTTGTCATCATGCTAACAATGATTTAAGAAACTCCTTCCACTTCAATGTCCTGCCACAAGCTAGGTCTATTCTAAAAAGAAGTGCCCCAGCCTTAACATGGTCATTTTGTAGCTCATAAAGATCAAGGCTAAAGCCCGTAAACACCTTTGCTTCATGATTTCGGAAGAGACCATCTCCTCTTGGCAGGCCTGGGTTTCCTTGCACCACCCCATTAAGGTTGAATTTGAAATGAAATATTTTTATTTATGTTTATGGGAGACCCAATAGGATTGATGAGTTGAGAAAAGAAAAAGATGTGAAACAACTAATACAAGTTTTTTGCAGCTGAATTGCTATTTGCTTCTAGTCTATCACACTGTCACAAATGTTTACACAATTCTTATTCATGCTGATTCTTGATGGTGAAAGGCATCATTATTATTTAGATGACATACTTAATAAACTTTCTAAAACATTCAATTCGTCATCCTTTAGTGAATTATTCTGCCTTGGTTGCTCATACATAGGACAATGCAGCATCATATGCCATTCATCCTCAACCTTGCCATGTTTGCCAAACAAACATAGGCGTTCTTTACAGTTTATATTTTCCATCTCCCTGTTTCAACTGCGAGATGATGATAACTTAGTCTAAATTGATTGTTTACAAGCCTTTTTGCTTTGATATTTTCTTTTCAAGGCCATTTTATTCTTTGAATTCATGAACAATTTGGGGGTTTTCAGTTTGCATTTAAAATAGGAGGCCTATTTGTTCCAACCTTTTATTAGAAATTTAGATATAAAATTACAGTAATGAGTAGATGAATTTTATCATCAATGCATAATTATGTTATGTAACTAACTTTTTAACTTTTTATCGGCATAACAACAATGAAGCAAGGGGGGTTGTAATGGACTGAGTGGATAACAAAAAACCGTTACCATAAATTTGACGGTCATTTACATGTCAAATATTCATTACATCCAGTTGTGTATACATCTATATAGAAACCGAATAAACTAGCATTGCTATCTTAAATACATCTATCTAAAAGATGCCAAGAGATATCAGTCTTGAGGCATCAATATTAGATTCCTCACTTTGTGACATTGAGATTGATGTCTCTTGGCATCTTTTAGATAGATGCATTCAAGATATCTATGCTAGTGTTAGAAGATGTAGTTTACGTTCAGTTCTATCTTAGAAGTATGAGCAAAATGTTATTAGAAGTGTACCACATTTTTATGTGCTGATTGTTAGTATGTTTCCAGATTTCAATAAATGTTTTTATTTGTTTGGATTATTTGAACTCTTGGTACAGGTTGTTATTGGAACTGGAAGTGTCAGGCAACAGTTATCGGGATTGATAAAGGAGTCTCTAAAGGCAACACTACCCAATGAGTCGAGTTTGGAGCCATTAGTTGCAATTTGTGGTGCAAAGTTTGGTGACTACCAGTGGTATGATTAAATCCTGTTTACTTATTGCAAATGAATGACTGGTGATACTGTTTTCCTTAAGAATATCTGGAAACCCCTGAAAACTTTAGATCTTGTAGTCTCTCTGGGGATCCTGAAGTGCAAAAGATAAAATTCCTTGATTTTTCTATATTACTGTATCCATTTAAAAAAAGTTATTCTTCTCTTTTATTTATGGCCTTTCTATTGCTGTTTATTGTCCATTCTTCCTGGTCTTCCTTAATCTATATAAGGATGAGAATGTTTTTGGTGATGGCCATTGAGATTTCAAATATTTATCATGCAGCAATAATGCAATGGGAATATGGTCCAAGATTAAAGGAAAAACAACTGAATTCAAGAATCCAAACTCTGTTGGGCAGGTACATTTCAGCTTACTAATCACCAATAGTGTTGAATCTTTTTAAAGCAGTTCACTTTGTAGTTGTTTTGAAAAATAAATTGAGGATCCTGTTGTTTCTTTGTTTGAAAACATTATTTAAGTCCTAGTTACTGTGCCAATTTTTTTGTCTAGAAACATATTAACATATATGATGAAATGGACATGCATGCTTAACATTTATACTACTTCCATCTGTAGCCAACTTGCAAAGAACTGTAAATGTTTTACTGTAATAATATTTGGGAAATATTTATATCTAATATGTAGTGTACTATGAATTTTTCATTTTGTTCATTTTTTGTGATTCGAGTAATGAGCCCAATACTTTTCACTCTTGACATAAGGATGAACAAAAAAAAAGTTTATTATATAAATATACCAAGAGAATAAAACAAATAAATCTATTTTATGAAAATGGAAGAAGACAAATCAAGTCATCCAAAGCCTTAACAATTTAAAAAAAAAAAGAGAAAATAAAGCCGTGTAATGGCAAGGTTTGCTTTTGAAGGTAAACCAAGGATAGTAGAAAAAAACAAATAAAGTCGCGCAAAGGCTATAACCATTGTGTACAAAGAATAAAGTAAATAAATCTGCATGCCACTGCCATTCACCTTGCTGCCATGTTGCTATGGATGACAAATGATGGGATATTTCCTTTTCGAAATTCAAGATTTGTATGAGTGCCTTGAAGTTACAGGAACTTCTTGTCTTATGCTCATCTGAGTATTACCTGTGTGAATAGGGTCCACAAAATATCTGAAGTGTCTATCCTTGGAAAGTCTTCAAACAACCACTTAGTTTAAAGCATTTTAGCTGCAATCTAAAAAGTATTTTTCATTCTCATCTTGAACGAGTAGGCTCTAGTAGGTTATAAATGATTTAGGCATTTGCTGACTTTGTTGAAGGCATTGATAGTTTTGATAGGCATGATACACCTGAAACAAAAGTAAGTGGGATTCAAAAATTTTCTCTTTTTTCCATTCTCCTACTTCTACCCATTGGCCATTAGAGTACATCTTTTCCCTGCTCACAAAGTGGGGCACATTCTTCATCTATATAAATATCACATAGTGGTATTTTCATTCCCCTCAAGCAGTAACATGCTCATGTGGTGTCTGTTGAACTGACTATAAACCATCTATTACAATTTTATTTCACATACATATTTTTAAGAAATATCTTTGTGCTTTCCTTCTTCCGTTTCTATTTTATGATCAATTTCAGTTTGTTGTTCTTTTAAGTTCTTTTGTTTTTATAAGTTATATATCTGTTTTTAACCACCCTTCAATGGTTGTAACAAATTAGTGGAATTTGTTTATACATGCAGGCAATAATAAAAAACTTGCCCAATTCTAATATGATAGAGAAGAGCTCTGTTGCTGGCCCTGGTTTTGTGAATCTTATTTTGTCAGATTTGTGGATCGCAGAGGTAATTTAATGTCTTTACACACTCTTGTTGCTATAATGATTCACTTTTTTGTGCTATGAATGTGCATTTGGCCTTAAAAATATTCAAGATAATTAGATTGAATATCATATCAATTTTAATAGTTCTTTTACTGATATTAAAAGCTAATTTTGTAATGCAGAGAATTCGACAAATGTTACAAGCTGGCATCAGTACTTGGGCTCCTGTTCTTCCCATAAACAGAGCAGTTGTAGACTTCTCTTCTCCTAATATTGCTAAAGAAATGCATGTTGGTCACTTGAGGTCAACAATAATTGGTGATTGCCTTGCTCAAATGCTAGAGTTTTGTAAGGTTGAAGTTCTACGTCGAAACCATGTGGGTGACTGGGGTACTCAGGTATGTTGCAACAAGCTGCAAATAATTAGAAGCTCTAAACTTGTATCTGAAAGGAAAAAATATTTGTGAAAGAATTTCTGTCCAGAGTCCATCCATCTTTGCTGTAGCTCTAATCCTTTTTTTTGCTACTACGTATTTTGTAACTTTTGTTTTTGAGTACTCACCTGTTATATTTGTGTGGGTGTTCATATGCAATTCTGTTTGGTAATTCGTATTTAATAATGGGACTTTTGAGATATTTGTAGTTAGGTTATATGTATTTGGCCACCATTTAGAAAAAATGGCCCTGTCACCACACAGATCTTAATATCTTAGCTATTTCTCTACGCTTGTACTCGTAAGTTTCAAAGGATACACTCACACACACACACCTGTATACATACATAGGTATATATATCATAGTTGGAAAACTTGGATTCAGCAGCACAAAATTTTGACTTGGACTTGGGAATCGGCAAAAAAATGTGACAAAACACAGTTAAAAAAAACAACACAAAATTACACAAAAAACAGAAATTAATGCATTTAGAGAACACATGTCTATTGTGATCATCAATGTGTCGTAATTCAAAGATTACATATGTCACATGACCTTCAAATGCTCAAAATCAAACAATAAATTGTATTAGAACAAAATTATAAATAATAATTGTAGAACAGTACTATAACTGTTTACATATGTTAAAAAACAGCCAAATACAATCTACATCCTACTCTTCCCCTCCTAGTGTAACTTCAATTTTCGGGCCTCGAACTAGAAGGTAAGTTGATATCAACACGAGGACTAATTGTCTCCTCAAAAATGTCTTTGTCTTCCTCCAATGCATCCACCTCTGTTGTTATTGCTGCTGCTCTTTCCAATTCGGTGATATCTTCATCAATGAACATGATATTATTATGTTTGTCTTCTATAGTCCATTTAGCAAATTGATCGATATCATCCATGTTGATGGCATCATGAGAAGGACTCCCCAACTTTTTGGTTAGAAGGTGAAGGTTGTATTAGACAAAGAAAGATCATTGGTGCATTGCTGGGGTAACTTGTTTTCTTTTGGTGTGAATGCTCTCAAATAGGCTCCAATTGCATTCAAACCCAAGAGTACTATAGGGTTGGGAAAAAACACAAATAGATAGCCTTAGAAGATTGGTGTGCCAACATCATAATTCCCCCACTAGAAATCTACAAATAAAACATTTAAAAAATATAAGAATTAAGTAAAAAATTCAAACTTAAAGTTAAAACTTTCAAGTTATGCTTTCTAGTATTAAACTAAAAATTAAAGGATTATTTTTTTCCCTTGGCTCTTGGTTTCCCTTCATTCTAATAGCTCGAGTTGAAAAAAAGAGCCTCTCCTCCACACCCTTGTAGATCTCCCACTCATCAAGAATTTTGTCTTTAATCTCATCATATGTTGTTATCCTCTCTATTCATGAAACAATGCCTACTGCCATGACCTCCTCATCAACCCTAAATGTCAGAGAAGGAAAATTTTGGGTTTAGGTAGTAGGCTAAGGCATGTATTGGCTGATGGAGTTGGTTCATCCATCTACGGTCAAGATCTCATTTTTTTTGTTACCACCATAGCAATGCAAAATGGCCTTTTTGGCCCTATCCACTAAACTCAAAACCTTGACCAAAGGTTTTGTCACCCAAAAAATTGAAAGTAAATTTTAGATTATTAGAAAATTAACTAAAAATAGAAAAAAACAGCAAATAGATAATTCCCTATAAAATTTATGTTGTAATTATTACTTACTCTAAGTAACTCCTTTGCATTTTCAATGAACAACTCATCAAAAACAGTTCTTGCAGCCTTCTCTCCTTTGGTTTTTTGGAATATGGAGAATCCATCTAAGCATTGCTTACAAACATCTCTTTGAGAGAAGGAATTGCGGCTACAATGCCCTTGAAAGTGAGAAAGTAGCAAATTGTGTCATCCTTGGTCACACAAGCTCCTTGCTATTGGTGTGATCTCTCATCAAAGAAAGGACCCAAGTATGGTTGTAGATAAATTTGGTAATTTGTCTAGATATTTTTGACCCATCCATATTAAACTAATGTTTTATTTATAATGGTCAATTAGCTTTTAGGATAGACTTTAGGAATATTCTTTATTCTTTTTAGTTGTTGCTCTTATCCTCTTAGTTGTTGCTTTTATCCTTTTCGGATAAAGTGTTTGTAATCTTATTTAAGGAGGCTTTCACTCCTTTGTTAATATCGAATATCTTGGTAATAATTCTATGTCTAATTATTGTTATATGGTATCAGAGCCCAATCCTTGGGATCGATGAACGCATGAAGATCTAGGGATTGTTGCCGGTAGTAACGATTCAAGGAATGCTCATGACATAGGAAGAGCCAAAAGATGCTATATGTACAGAATCGTACGAAAGTCTAGGGTAGAAAATAGCAACTCGCAATTTAAGGGAAAAATCTCGAATTTTTTTGCTGCAGAAATCATGGTTTTTGTCTTTGTTGAAATCGCAACCTGGTAGTTGTAGAAATCGTGGGATATTGTGGTAAAAAAACGTGATTTTTTTAGGTTGCAAGGGTGGATTTTTCTAACAAAATCGCATTTTTTAATACCTGGAAATCACGTTTTTGAGTGAATTTATAGGTCACGTGTGGGAAGGAAGGGTTTTCAAACGGATTTCTGGCAGATTCTGCATACAATCATGTGTTTTTCACCTTTTTTTGTTTGTTGAAAATTTGTGTCCAACAAATCCGCGTCATTTTAAGGTTGTGTGGAAGATTTTTCTACTACAAATCGTTTTCTTCTAGGCCGGTTTACTAGGCCGCAGTAGGGAAGACACTTTCTTGAAGATTTTTTGACGATTTTTTATAAAATCGTGAGGTTATTCATTAGGTTTGACGAGTTTTCTTCAAAATTGGTGGTTTTTTTCTGCATATTTCCTTCAATCCACGACTAGGGAGGGTGCTTTTGTCCATTTTTTGGTGTTTTTTAGAAAAAATGTGCCATTTTCTGTCATTTTTCAAGTCTTTTTTGACAAGATGCGACTGGAAGAGGAGTTATAGTCCTGTGTTTTGACCTTTTTTTCAAAATCATGGGTATTTTGGTAGCGCCTAGAGTTTTTGGCAAGGTTGATGACGCTTTCTTTTGACAATTTTTAATAAATTGTGGGTTTTCTGAATGTGAGCAGTTTGTTCAAAGATTTTGGACGATTTTTTATAAAATCGTGAGACTTTTCAGCATATTCATTTGCTAGGAAAGGCTATTTTTCGACAATAGAGGGTTTATTTTACTCTGTGATTACTTTGCAGGAGGGAAGACTGCCTCTTTACCCAACATCACGTTGGAAGGTAGCCAACGCTTTACTAGCAAAAATTACAAAATGTGGAAGCAGGGAATGCTAATGATTTTCGAGTACAGATGCCTTGAAAAGATTGTCCTCGGTATTGACACCCAACCAACAACTGCGGGTAAAGACTAGGACAAGTTTGACGAACGTGACAGAAAAGCAGTTGTGCTGATAAAATTATCAACAACTGATGAAATGCTTCTGAAGGTTTAGACGGGTACAACCTCTACGGAAATTTGGAAGCATCTACAAGATTTGCATGAGACTTCAGCTAAAGGCAAGGCCTTCTTCCTGAAGAATATGCTCTTTTCGATCATGATGGATGAGAATATGTCTTTGCAGGAGCATTTACTCAAGATCGGAGACATTTGAGATCAATTGTTTGCCATAGGTCGAAAGATGGAACAAGAGGACATGGTGGTTTTCACACAAAAGCTTACCACGACTTATGAGCATTTTATTGAGACACTTAACATCACCTCTGCCAGTGTTGACTTGAAGTTCGAAGAGCTGTGCAATAAGCTCTTACAGTAGGACAGTTGGAAAAACAGTTTGGTAGCAGCAATGAGAAACAGGGTGTGGAACAAGCATTTGTAGCCAAAGACAAGGGCAAAGGCAAATGGTCATAGAAGAAAGGACAAGGTAACAATGAGGATACTTCGAAGAATCTGAAAAACATCACATGTCATTATTGTGGTAAGATGGGTCATATGAAGAAGCATTGCAAAAAGAGATTGGCTAAACAAAAATCCAACCAGGGAGGTCCTCAACAAAAGGCTCATGTCGCAGAGCATTCGAAGGAGAAGGCATCGGCCTTCTATGCATTCATGGCCAAACGACCAACAAATCAGTGTAAGTGATCTGCTTGGTACATGGATTCAGGAGCATCTTGTTATTTCACCCACAGGAAAGATTGGTTCACGGAGTACACGGCTTGTTCTAATTCAGTGATCTTCGGTGGTGGTGAGGAGTACACAATTGTTGGTAGAGGAAATGTGTAGATATCCTTTGGAGGGAAAAAAATTATTTTTTTGAATGTGTACTATGTGCCTGGAATGGAGCTTAATTTACTCTTTGTGAGTTAGATTATGCACCATTGTCCCAATCCGAATGTCATCTTTAGCAAACATAAATGCTATATAGTTGACAAGGAGACAAAGAAGACCATTTTAGTTGGTATCGAAGATCATGGTTTGTATCGATTGGTTGATACTGGACAGGTTCAAGAGCGTGCATTGACAACCAAGAGTGCATCTGATATTAGTACACTTTGGCATCAACGGTATGGGCAACTCAACTTATCCTATCTCTCTTAGTTGGCTCAAGAGAATTTGGTAGATGGATTACCTGACATCCAACAATAGATACAGGTTGTTTGCGGAGCTTGCCAAGTAGGGAAGCAACACAAAACTCCATTTGTAGACGGATAGGCTTGGAGACCCAAGAGTGTCCTACAACTGGTTCATGCAGACATTTGTGCACCAATGAACACGACGTCGGCCACTGGTGCTAGGTATTTTCTTCTGTTTGTAAATGATTTTAGTAGGAAAATGTGGGTGTATTTTCTGAAGTTAAAATCAGACGTGTTTAATGAATTTCAAAAGTTCAAAGCATTAGTAGAGAAAGAGTCTGGTTGTGACATAATCACTCTTAGATCTAATAATGGAGGTGAATCTATTCAAAAGAATTCAATGACTTTTTTACTAAACACGGTATAAATCAACAATATACAACACCGTATACTCCATAGCAGAATGGAGTAGTTGAGAGGTGGAACCATACTGTTACGGAGATGACCTGGTGTATGATGGAGAACATGAGTGTTCCCAAGAAGTTTTGGGCTGAGGCAGTCTATACCACAGTTTATTTACTCAATAGGTCTCCAACATAGGTAGTGAAGGAGAAGACCCCATAGGAAACTTGGTCTGGGAGGAAACTAAAAGTTAGTCACCTTAAGGTTTTTGGTTCCATTGCATATACTTGGATTCCAGATGCAAAGCAAACCAAATTAGACCCTAAGAGTAAGAAATTAATGCTTACAGGGTATAGTGACAATCATAAGGCATACAAGCTGATTGATGTTGACATTGACCGCTTGACTTTCAATAGAGATGTTGTGATTGATAAGGAAATTGAGCCCTTCCAACTCTCTTCAGAAATCAAGATTATTGTAGATCAGCCTGTTATGGCTATAAGGATTCAAGTGTCCAGCTTCACTTAGCTCCACCTGAAGGGGGGAGGATTATGAGCATGACGAGTCTCCCAAGCAGGTAGTTGTACCTGAATCCATTGATGATAGCTTGGATCAGCATCCATGACACAGAAATAGGCAGCCCAAGTCATGGTGACAACAATGATTTGGATGGAGAGGTTTCTAAAAAGAGACCAAAGTGGTGGGAAAGCACCATTGGCGATGTTCGGGTAAGTGAAATGATCGAGGGTAGATCATCAAGAGGCAAGAGCAAGCAAAACACAGTTAACTTTTCTCTAATGGCTAACATTCAAGGAGTTTATGAGCCGTAGGTGTTTCAGGAGGCAAAAGGAAAACCTGAATGGGAAAAGGCCATGGCTACCGAACATGAAAGTCTTATGAAAAATAAGACTTGGGATCTCTCAAATCTTCCACCAGGGAAGATACCCATTGGCTGCAAATGGGTGTACAAAGTCAAGTACAAAGCAGATGGTACTCTTAACAAGTACAAAGCTTGGTTGGTCGCAAAAGGGTTCTCACAAAGAGAAGGCATTGACTATGAAGAGACCTTTGCTCCTACAACAAAGACGAGCACCATCCAATTAGTCCTAGCCATGGTAGCTCAGTTTGGCTAGGCAGTCCATCAAATGGACGTAAAGAGTGCCTTCCTCAATGGAGATTTGGAGGAAGAAGTGTACATGTCTCAACCTCAAGGTTTTCAAGTTGCAGGGAAGGAGCATCTTGTATGTACATTGTAGACTGAAAAAAGCCTTGTATGGCTTGAAGTAGGCACCCGAGGCATGGTACATTAACATTAACAAGTATTTGGGTGAACAGGGATTTCAACGGAGTCCTTTAGATGCAAATCTATACATCAAAAGCAGTGGTAATGATATCATTTTGCTAGTCATATATGTAGATGACATCATTATTACAAGTAGTGAGGCACACAATTGAAAAAATGAAATCAAATTTGAGTACAATTTTTGACATGACTGATCTAGGCCTCTTACATTACTGCCTAGGTGTAGAAATTTGGCAAACAGGCGGCAACCTCTTTGTTTCACAATCCACTTATGCCAGGAGTTTTTTTAACAAATTCAGAATGATAGATTGCAAAATCTTGTCAACACCTAGGGAGAAAAGGGCTAAAACCTTTCAGCCAACACTGGATCTAAGGTCGTCAATGAGTCAACTTACAGGCAACTAGTGGGGAGCTTAATTTATCTTACAGCCACTAGACTTGATTTGAACTATGTTGTGAGTTTCATTTCTAGATTCATTACAACACCCAAAGTAGAACATTGGACTACATCAAAGAGAGTGTTGAGATATGTGAAAGTGACACTTGACTTTGGCATTCTGTACAATAGAAACAAAGATCCTAGGCTGATTGGGTTTACAGATTCAGATTGGGTAGGTTTTATGGATGACAAAAAATCCACTTTTGGTTATGTTTTCAACCTTGATACAGATGCAGTCACATGGACCAGCAAGAAACAACAGGTAGTAGCTCTATCATCGACAGAAGCAGAATATCAAGGAGCAATAAAAGTAGCATGTGAGGCAGTATGGCTCAGAAGGATGATTTTAGACATGAAGATGCCTCAAGTAGTGTCTTCACCCTTGTTTTGTGACAATGAAGGGGTGCTAAAACTTGCCAAGAATCCAGTCTTCCACGAGCGTACCAAACATGTGGAACTACATTGTCATTTCATTAGACAACTTGTAGAAGATGGATCGGTTATGTTGCAGTATTGTACTTCCAAGGATCAAATTGCAGACATTCTTACCAAGTCTTTGAGTTCTGACAAATATGTAAAATTTCGGGATAAGCTTGGTGTAGTTAGTAGATTGACCATTAAGGGAGGGTATTAAAGTAATGTTTTATTTATAATGGTCAATTAGCTTTTAGGATAGACTTTAGGAATATTCTTTATTCTTTTTAGTTGTTGCTCTTATTCTCTTAGTTGTCGCTTTTATTTTTTTGGATATAGCATTTGTAATCTTATTTAAGGAAGCTTTCTCTTCTTTGTAAATATCGAATATTTTGGTAATCATCCTGTGTTTAAATATTGTTATAATCCAATCTTCCCAATATCCTCAAGCATCAAATCCAAGCAATGTGTAGCACAAGGACTCCAAGAAATAGTGGGATGTTTCTCCATAATAATTCTCCCTATGGTTACATATGCTATTGCGTTGTTTGTGACAATTTGAACAACATTCTCAACTGCAACCTCCTCGATCACCCCTTCCAACATATTGCACAAAGCCTTAGCATTTTTGACTTCATGTGAAGCATCTACAGACTTCAAGAATACAAACATGCCACTCAAAACCATTAAAAAGTTAAGGAGAGTCCTATTCTTGCCATCTGTCCATCCATTTGATAAGATGCTATAGCCCTTTCTCTACCATACTTTTCTTTAATCAACTACAAAACATGTATTTTTGGCGGCTTCCTCTAGAAATGGCTCACTCAAGTCCTTAGCTATTTGAGTTTTAAACTCCTTGCCGACAATTGTCAGTGCATTTACTAACCCTTCCCAATATGGGTTGTTCGCCACATTGAAGGGTATTTTATTGTAGTCCTAAGAGTTTGCCTTTGCCATCCTAGCCTCATGGTGTTTCTCTTTGTTCCAAGTGGTACCTTCAAGTGAAGGTTGTGCCCTTGGAACATTGTGAGGAATAAAGAAATTTGGTGAAGAAGGAAGATGGCTATAACTCCCATGAGTCTCAACAGTAGAGGAAAGTGGACGACGATTGCATGGGCCAATAAAAGAATCCGTAGATAGATTGGGATTGGAATTCATCACCACTGCCACTACATCGCTTGTCCTCTTCCTTTCTGTGTTTTTCATATCAAAACTGCTAAGTAGGGCCTCCATTTCTCTCTTGATCTCATTGGGCACATTAGGACAAGCCTTCACATCATGTCTAGTTGTCCAAGCAAGGTGGTGCTTTAACCTAATGATTTCTCCTATCATAGGATGCTTGTAAAAATTATAGCTCACCTTGCCCTTGGCATCACTCGCCATGCCATGCTTCCCTATAGGGTCTTTCCTATTGCTGCCTTGTGTTGAACTTGCCATTGCTGATTTTAACATAGAAAAAAAATCATTAGGGTTTTGAAAAAAAGGGTAAACATTTATAAGAAAAAATAGAATGAAAACACTATTAGGGAGGATTGAGGAATGAGAAAAGGAAGAAAAAAATTGGGCAGCATAACACCTAGGATTTCAGCATTTGTGATTTGAAATTCATAAAAAATAAAAATAGATACATACCTTTGTCAAATCCACTCCAAACTTTATTGAATCTTCAAACACCTTCCAAACACTCCTCCTGGTGTTTCAATCCCTTCTCTTAGGTTGTTCTGCACCTTTGAAAGATGAAAACAACAAAAGAACAAATGAAAAAAAAAATCTAGGTGCATCTGTTTTATGTTTTGGTGGTACTAGAGTCTGATGTGGAAACTTATAAGTCTGATGATGAGGCTTGGCCACATTTTTTAGCAGAACTCGGATGATTTATGGCGAAACTGCAGATTGGACTTAGCATGTGAGTCTTTTATTGGCGTGTTTTCAAAGCGTGTTTGTTAGTCATGCTGAGTTTGCATCGAGTCTTCAAACTATGATATATATATATATATACACACACACACACCCCCTTCCAATCAGAGACATAACCAAGTATAGATTTAATATATATATATATATATATATATATATATATATATATATATAAAATAGGGCACAATGAAAATGGGGTTACTTAACATGGTGTGTCAAGATGTCTTGGTTTTTTAATTTTTTTATATTAACTTTAAATTTTTTGTCGAATTAATTAGTCTAAATTATATTGTGAAACAAAGATCACTATTGGGTCTTATTTGAAAGCTTCCTTAGATCTGATCTTTTTATATGGTACGGCACTCTATTTGTAGGTCATCATGGTTTTGATTTTTACCTGTATACTTTCTCATGCTAAGTTACTGCTTTTTTGTAGTTTGGTATGTTGATTGAGTACCTCTTTGAAGAGTTACCGAATTGGGAGGAACTTGGTGAACAAGCAATTGGTGATTTGCAGGTGAGGTAGACTCTTTAATCCCTTTTGATATGATGCTTTTTCTATTATTTACCCTCTATAGATCTGCAAACTAAATCCTTTCATTTTATGCCAATCATGATCAATAGCAATATTTTCATTAATTTTAAAGACAAAGCACAGTGTTTTTTTTGAAAACTAAGGACATGTCAAAGTTCTTTTATCTAGGATGTCTAAGTGGGTAGTATGGTTTCATTTCTTTTTAGAGAAGTATTATTATTATTTTTTTCATGGTTATTGAATCTTTACCTTAATTTTTTTTATTATAATATTGAGGATCTATCTGGGGCCTTATCCCAATATTCTAGTACGAAATACACAGCCATATTGAGATCAAAATCGTGTAAAACCGTAGCTAGGGTGACAGGCACAAAAAAGAACCATATACAACAAGTAGCTACAGGTAAAGATAATACCTTTGAGAACCTACTACCTACATTGAGCTGCACACAGCCAGACAACACCAACAGAGGAACACCAACAACAGAAACATAAGAAAAGCCATATACAACATCACAACACCGAAAAACCTCTACCCATTCATATCCAACACAGAAGAAATCATTAGAAATTATACTTCCCATTTTGGAACACCCGCACCACTAGGAATGGATCACCACCTGTCACCAGCTCTATTTGTCACACCTCCCAAAATAGGGACCACCTCTGCCATGACCGGAGAAATGTAAGACAACTCCAACCGGCAAGACGAATACCATCAATTAGCGCCACTCGTCAAGTCACTCTAGACAATGTATCATCAGCAAAGGTTGGAGAGGAGTACCCACTGGTTTATAACCAGAATCCCATTATAATGAGAAGTCACCAAGTGTTTGATTACCAGCCTAGTATCTTGAAACAGATCCACGAGTATGCCAACATTCTTGCTGAGAGTGTTAAAATCCTCCACTGTCACCTCATTTTTAGCCTCCACAGGTATAAAATTTCTAGAAGCTTGAGCTGCTGGAGCTGAATCTATACCTTAATTTGATAGATACATAGATAGCTATTTTTTGGATGTTCTGATTTATTTTTGTTATATTGCAATCTCTTTCTACTTTTCTTTTTAGATGCATTTCTTTATGCTTTGTTTGCATCTTAATCTCACTTGTGTGTGACTGCTTATTGAGTGTCATGAACATCCATTTTACATACATAATAATTAACTTGCCATATTTCATCTATCTATCATTTGGTTCTCGAAGCAATTTTAACATTGCTTTTCACACAACATTCTTCTACTTACCTTGTATTCTATAGACATTTTACAAGGCTTCGAAGCAAAAGTTTGATGAAGATGCCACCTTCAAAGAGAGAGCACAACAAGCTGTAGTTCGACTTCAGGTGTGAATCTTACTCTAAGGCATGAAGGAGTTCCATACTTACTCAAAAATTTCTTTGTACATTGTGCCTTTTTTGTCTTCTAGTATTTGAAGTAATAAGAAATCTTCTGTTACTTTGTGCTTTTTTAGCTTTTAGTTTTTGAAATTATAGTATACTATGATTTTCTTAGCACATTAAACAATTTGGAAGCATGATTCTTGTTACAAGGGCGGTGAAGATAAATATCGTAAAGCTTGGAATGAAATCTGTGATATCAGTCGCAAAGAGTTTGATCGAGTCTATAAAAGACTTAAAGTTCATATAGAAGAAAAGGTACATATATGACTGGATACACTTTGCTTCTTTATTCTTGATGCTTCTTGTAGCAGTATTTTTTAGCTACAATTATAATGTGAGTAAAATGATAACACGGTTCTCTTTTTTTAATGCTCTCGATAGTGTATTTATCAATGGTCTTAACTCTTATCTGTTAATGGTATTTTGGCGAACCTTTGCATACTTTTACATATTGAAATTTGGTGTCTCATACTTCTTTTGTACTAGTTTGGTTGTCGTACTCTCATACATAAATCCCTTATACTTTAACTCTCTCATCCATCAATATTGGAAATAACCAGATTGCTGGTACAAGCTTGTAGTGGAGTGGGAACTTTAGGCAGTTATGTTGCTTTCTGGTTCACAAACTTGTATATTTAATTGCAGTTGCATGTACAAGGTAGGAATAAAATGATTTATGTTATGCTCTCACTTTCTTCTTTTTTCTTCCTATGTTAGGGAGAAAGCTTTTATAATCCATATATTTCAGAGGTTCTGAATGAGCTAGAAGAGAAGGGACTTATTGAGGAAAGTGAGGGTGCAAAAGTTATATTTATTGAAGGTCAAAAAATTCCATTGATAGTTGTGAAAAGAGACGGTGGTTTCAATTATGCTTCAACTGATATGACAGCACTCAAGTAAGTTCAGCTTTTCCCATTCTTACACAAGTTATAGAATGCTTTGGATATTAATTGCTTGGTGTATTTGGCATCACAAGTATTTCTTTTAAAATTACAACCTAATGATGTAGCAAAGAGTCTTTTAATATATATTATGAATTGAAAAATTATTCAAAAATTAAACTATCAGATATGAAGCTAGTTATTCCAAATGCGCAATAACATAAAAACTATGCCACTGTTCTATATTAGCTCTGTTTTTCTAAATAAATTAATATGACTTGTGGCTCTTTCATAATTGTTTCTTTTTTTTTGGTTAATGAGTTGCTTCAAATGAGAGTAAGTTGAGTTATCTTGTGATGTCCAGTCATTTCTCATTATGAAATATGGTGCAAAGATCAAATTCAATTCCTTATTGCCTGACCAGTTTAGAAGTGGATTGAAACATGTTCTAATGATTGCAGTTGTAAATGCTGTTGGTGCACACACATATGTTCTTGTAAATCTTAACCTGTTTTCTTTGATTTTTGACAGGTATCGACTCAATGAAGAGAAAGCTCAGTGGATTGTTTATTTGACAGATGCGGGTCAATCATTGCATTTTGAGATGGTCTTCAGTGTATGTAACCATCTTTTAACACCATGACATTTTTTAAAGACTGCGTTCTCTTATTTTTATGAATGTTTATCTTGTAGAATGTTTAGTTGAAAAATGAATGATGGTCAAAATAAATGAATGATAGCTGGGATCCATTCTAGTCAATAATCAGACTTGCCAGTTTTTAAAAATTAGGTTAGTGTTGATGTGTTTTCCTTGCACATGTAACGTAGAATAAAATACTCACGTACTCTATCCTCTTTTGAACAAAATCACTCAAATGCTAAACTAGGTGATCAAATGAGTAGATTCCAAGGTTCTCTTATATTAGTTCTTTGATTTTGCAACTTAAGATAGCTTAGTGGTAAGGATGTGATTTGCTGTTTAACACAAAGGGACTTACATAAACGTTCAACAATAGGAAACTTGTTTCTCTCGAACAAAAGGTAATATTGCTCCTCGAGGGTCTTACAACTTGACAACTTAAGATTTTGGCAATGAAAGCTCTTGAATCTAATCTTAGCAAGACTTTAAAAAAGTGCAAAAGGGATAAGGTTTAGGAAACTCTAATCTAAATGCAAGCAATTATCATCAATTCACTGAAATCCCAACCACACTTTGCTTCGCCATGAGACACCAACTACACAAAGGTGATGCAATCTTCCAAGGAAAGCGAAAGGTTTTCAAATTACTTATGCGCATGAACTTCGACAAACATGAAGGTGAATGAACATAAGATAATTGAAGTTAAGCTTAGACACAGTTTAGACTAACCATGCACTACAACTTGCCATCGACAAATCATAAATGGTATGAACCTATAAGGATTTCAATCATGAATTAACAATAACAACTTCCATGAACATGAAACAAACTTGCTGAAAATAAACTAAGTTAAACTTATACAATGAGTGAACACTTAGAAACCATGCTACCATCCAAAATAACACAAAGTCACCATGAAGAACTCAACAATGAACTTGTATTTATTTTAGCAGAGTTTTGGCAACAATTTCTCAAGGTCTTCCCTTTACAAATGAGAGTGAAGTGAGGCTTTTATAGCTCTCAAAATACAATGAACGTCTGAGATTAATTTAAGAATCAATGGCCAAGATTACGCCACGTAGGCGATTTATTACAAGAATTTACTATTTTAAACAATAATAAAGGCGCATTTCCCAAGATAATAGGCATGAAAAGGCATTTATGAGGAATCTTCTTGTGGGGTGCCACCCTTGTGCTCATCCTTCTTTGTAGCATGTTCAATGAACCTGGACACTATCCATGCAATATCTTCCATTGGGACACTTGGCAATTTTTGAATGGTGCATTCTGCCATATCCAAATCTTATGAGCATTTGACAAGTGTCTTCTCCCATCCCGCCATGAATGCTTGGGATGAGCCAATGAGAGTGGAGAGTGTGAAAATCATCCAAGAGCTCTTTCGAAACAACATGAGTACCTCGAAAATAGAGTGCATACATTTATCCTTCAAGTCATTTTCATCAATTTCTCCAATAAGATTAAATATCTTGTTCATTGAAATGAGTATTCTGCCTCGAATTTCTTGAAGTATTTCCTTTGCTCGGATGTTTTCACTTTCAATTTTCACAAAAGTCTGCTCCCTAATGATCAAAGTGCAATACCAAGAGGAGAAATCACAAGATGAACCTTGCTCAATCAACTTTCCATCTATCAAGGTTGCTTTTGGAATATACATCAACTTCTTCAATTGTGGCATAATTTCTTCTTTAATTACTTCAAATTCTGAACAAGCAACCAAAACAGCTTGGGTTCTATCCAAAAGTGAGGAAACTCCTCTATATAACTTCATGATTTCATCCATGAATCCATCAGCGTTGATCTTGAAATTTGCTATCCATTCTTGCAATACTTGAGGTGATGATCTCATTTCCTCCAAATGCACAATAGACTCATGTGAAAGCAGGGTAGGTGGTGTAGATATCCTTTCTGCTTGATTCACAGGTTTCATCAACTGTTGGATGCAGTGCTGAAATGCCAAATTATCTTTCTCCAACTGAATTCTCTTCTCTCGTTCCTTCTTCAATCTTTCCTTGATGGTCGCAACTGAATCCTCCAACTCCTCCATTTCTTTCTCTACTATAGTTGGACCCAAGTCGAAAGTAGTAACATCATAGTCTCCTAGAACGATCTCATCTACATCTTTGTTCACTCTTGGAATCGCAATATGCACTTGCCTTAATCTGGAGCGATCTCTTGTAATCTTGGAAAGCTTGGTAGCCTTTTGCTTTCCTTTGTCGTTTCTAGCTCGATTCAGCAAATCTTCTAAACTCAAAGTAGACTCTCTCTCCACAATGGATTTCTCCTTGACTCTATCCCTTAACCATTCCGGCAATTCGGATAGATCATCTTGATTTTCTTCTTGAACTTGATTTTCTTGAAGTGTAGGAAGAGCCTCCCCATCAAATTCTTCGTGCAGTGCCTCATCATCTTGATTTTCCACATTTACCTCAATCATGACTTCATCTTGATCCTTTGGTGGACTTGAAAGAACTTCTTCAACTTGATTTCCTAGCAAAGTGGACTCCAAAGATTCATGTGTATCCTTTTGAATTTGCATATTTGGAGCTACTTGGTCTTCTATAATAGATATCACATTAGTGTCTTCTTGCCTTGAAGGAGTACTTGCTACATTTTGAACACTATCCTTTATCCTCTTTTCCTTAGGCTCTCCTTGTAAACTTTTAGGTTTCTTCCTCTTCTTTGGCTGAACATCCTTCATTGAACTAGCACTCGAGCTTTCGGAGTCACTAGATTCACTGCTTGATTCATCTTTTGATGTTCCTTTGGAATGTTGTGAATCAACATCTCCCATCAAATTATAGGTAAGAATAACATTCTTCTCTTGGAGCCTCCGGACTTGACCATCCACATATTTCCTTGTATGGGCAATGGTTGGACCCATTAACTCATCGTTAAGTGTGATTTCTTGTTCCGACCAATTGATGGTGAATGGTTTATTCTTTTCTTGATCATATGTACTTTGTGACAACCTTCTATGATCCTCTTCAAGCCGGTCTGGAATATTCATTATCTCTGTTGCTCGAACCAAATCCAAAGATAATCTAGAACATCTTTTCTTCATTATCTCCATGCCATCTTGCGCATCAGCCGAATGGTCTTCCAAGTGTGGCCTATGCTTATATTTCTTACCAAATTTCTGCTTGATTACATTGGTTGGATCAAAGTTGCTGCGTTTAGCATTGTGAAGCACCATGCTATAAGCTTGCAACTCTGTTTCTGAATTTTTAGCCGCTTGCAATGAAGGACAAGTTTCTAGCTTTCCAACTCCAATCGGAAACTTAGTTCCAACTTTCTTTCTTTTCTTTTGAACTTTATCAAATGTCACCAACTGTCTTGTCACTTCTACTAACACCATCTTGTCAGTAGGATACCTTGGCAAGCAGTAAGGAAAAGATGCGAATCCTTCAACCCGGAGGTAAGTAAACCTCAGAAACTGAATGTACCAACTCCCATATTTCTTTACTAAATTCATGGCTTCTTTTGATAATCTCCTGTGAATATTGCCTTGTAACGTTCTAACGATGTACATAGAGAAAGCATTGTTGAACCTCCTGTAATGGGCAATGGCTTGCAAATGTAGCTGTGGGTAGCAATCATAGACCTTGAATTGTCCGTCACCATTTCCAACTCTTCCTTTGCAACTCAATCCTAGATATCTTTCATTTCTTGCAAGCATGTATATCACATATGAGCTCATATAGAATGATTTCGTTTCTTCTAAATTCTTGAATTGCTCATCAATATTGTTGCTAATCATTTCAGCCCAGTCAATCATTCTCTTTCCATTCAGGATTTCTTCGATGAAAAAGAACATCCAAGATTCCAAGTTTGCTGACTGCGGACAACCCATTATTTGGCTCAAAAATACAACCATGTACCCAATCTCCTGATGAAAATCTGATTTGTGAAGCTTCTTTGGTATTCTGGTTAGATGAGATCTTGGTTGTACCATCCACTTGTTAATCACCTCCATGCACTCTTTTGGTCCAGACTTGTATAGCTGCAATGCAGACTCCTTAGTGCAGTAGGTGGTGCTCTTGTGCTTTGGAATATCGAAAGCCTCCATAATTGCCTCTTTCCTCAGGTGGGCCAGCACTTTGCCATCACTTGTCACAATACATTTTCGTACACGATCATAGTGCCGGGCACACTCTAGCATCAATTCGGGGCTTGGCATCGCGGGTGGAAAGCATGCAGCTTGCACGATTCCATTCTTCAACATCTTCTTGACCAAATCAGGAGGATTAGGCTTATACAGATTTCGCTTGATCTCGTCCTTGTTGGCTCGTCCAAGGTTGGTATCGCCTAAGTTTCACCACTTTGAGGTGATCTTGGTTTCTGGCCATGTACCTTTCAAGTCATTCTTCATCATTGCTTGCCTCTCCTTCGCTGTCATCATTCACCTGTATGAAACACCTTAAGTTAGCACTTTGGGTTGATGCTTGATAAATAGGCACATAATGAGAAATTCCATCACCTAATGCATGTGGGATAAACAAGAAAAGCCAATTTTGCAAAAAATGAAGAAATTTATGAAAATGAAAAAATTGACTTTATTCTTGACAAGTTTAGCTCTTCACTTGAAATTTCTGCTCAAATTCGCCCTTGGTCTACTATAGTCTACACTTGCATTGTTTTAAAATGAATGCTTGAAATGCAAAAATGAACTTGTATATATATGCATTCACCTTAAGTGATTTAGGTCGGCCTTCTAAAAAAACTTGTTTTTTTCCTTTTTTGGCCGACTCCATAGTTAGCATTTCTTTTTGGCGCTGATTTTGGTCAAGTATTAAGAGGAGCGCTGATTTCATGTGTATGCGTATTGAGCGCTTATGCAAGGGTAGGGCAGAAGTGCGCCAAAGAGGATGAGCGCCGATAGTATGTATGAAGTGCATAATGCAGAGGCATGGTGAATGAGTGCCTAAATCAAGAGTATGATGAAAGTGTGCTTAGGAGCGCTAGTTTCATGTGCTTATGCATTGAAAGTTTATGCGAAGTCATGATGTAAGTGCGCCTATAGGAGAGGCGCTGATTTTCAGGCATGCATGTATAATGTGTTTTGAAACTTTTCTATGCAAAACCTATCTCCAAATGCGATTGGGCGGCCTTTTTTGCTTGGGCATGTATGATGTTGATTTTTCATGATGCAAGGCTCCCCTTGGAGTGCGCCAAAGAGGATGAGCGCAAATCTTGACCAAGTATGTAATAAGTCAAAGATTACAAGATGTGAAGTCTCCTTGAAAGTCCGCCTAAGGCAATTTTCATGCCTTCATGAATAGGTTGAAAAACATTCCAAATACAAAGTTACCTTAAATATGCGCTTTTGGATGTTTCGAAAATGAGAAGTCTTTAGCAAAGTTTGTGATGCAAACTCAATGTAGATATGTGCTTTTTCAGGGTATTAAAAATTCATTTGCATGTGAAATGTGCAATGATGTTTCAATAGTGCAAAGTCATCCTCAAGGAGCGCCAAAACCATGTATACTTGTGTGTAAACCTCAAAATGCGGAGGGAATCCGAGCGCTCAAGCAAGTATATGCAAGATTTTGACTTATACTTCAACTTGGTAATGATTTGTTCAACATTTCTAAAAACCAATCTTATTTTCAATCAACTTCCTTAAGCGCTTCTTTTGAGCAAGTGTGCATAGCTTAGACTTGGGCGAATTTACCACTCCACCTTGGCGTGTTTTATTTTAAAAGCTCTTCAATTTTCTAAGGCGCTGTATTTCCCAAATCTCATGTTCTGAATGACGATGTAACTCATTATTTGCAAGTTCATGTTCCTTTCAAGTGAGAGACTTTCTAAACCGAGCTACTGCCAAAACAAACCTTCCTACTCTAAGACCAAAAAGAGGGGTCCCCATTTGTTTAATGGGGCGATGTTGTGATTAGGTCACAACAGTTAGGTTTTGAAATGTCCCCACCAAAATAATTCAACAGACTTGTCATTTTTTCAACTTTAGCTCACAAACATTTCGTCAAACAGTTGCTGGTGTTGACTCTCAAAATAATGACAACCCAAAACCCTAAAACATTTCACAATCACCAAGGCCAGGGGTGTCGTCAAGGTGATTGAAAGAGGTTTATCAACAAGTTTTGGGCGATGCTAGGCAACCTACAGGAGTAGGTATGCTCCTTTGCACTTCAGGCTCAACTAGACCTAGGAGGGATATTCCTAGAGGCATGAAATAAAACACAAACAAACTAACATAGCTATACCCAATGTACACTTGACCCCTAAAGCTATCACTAGGTCAAGACAAAATGGCTGCACAGGCCTCAATATTAAGTTGATTACTGCACTATGCATTTACACCCAAATATGATTTCATCACATTCCTTAAGATGACTCCACTTAACTTCGCATACACAAGATACACAGTACAGATATACATGTACATGATTCACCCATGATTAAAACAGTTTTGCATCACTTCAGATTTATCCCTGTTATTGCAACGAATCATGAACAACATGAGAAACCCTAAACTAAATCTACTCCTACTCCTACAACTAACAGGACAAGGATTTGATTGAAAAGATGATTGATCCATCCCCAATATGGACCGGTGCCTATTCCATTTGGCAACTAAGTCATAAACAATAAAGAGGAAAGAAATGGGCTGAACCAGCATCAACAAAAAACTAAAATATATTCACATACATTTCTCAGATTACACTTCATGCACTAGATATACTTATTTATCCAAATCCAAACTATAATAAACCACTTGCAATAGAGAAATGACCCAACACAAAGCTTGTATTGATTTAAATACTGTCATACATTATCAAATCCCATTACAATCGCACCAGCAAATGTGGTGAAGGCAAAATACAAAGCTGCGACAATGCATTCCCCTGAATTATTACGAACAGCCGTGGAGACATACCAATGCATGAAAATGCGTGTTACAATCCTTCCTACGCTATATCAGATGCATTCATCCATTCACTGCCCAGACATTTTCCTTTGCTTGATGCCCTAAAATCTTCCTTAGGCGTTTTCCAGACCAGACAATTGGTTCACTGACCAACCCTTTGAGAAGAGCTTTGATCCATTATTTATAGCATGAGTAAGAGGGCACTGAGGGCGAAATGGGAGGGAAAATCCTCACCAACTCCACCAACCACGTTAAAAACCTGTTTCTTCGCCACCCACTTCACATTTATGGCTATCCGAAGAGTTGTCGACGCATTTGAAAGAGCGTGGAAGGCTAGGAAGTCGGGCTCCGACAAATCCGACTTTGGAGCCCGGGCCTTCCGCCTTCGCTTTTTATATTATCTAGAAGAAGAAAGATATGAAGCCCTGACCCTGCCTATGTATAGCTATGAAGGCATTGGGGGTCGGGCTTCGGGCCTTCACCCTTTTGCCTTGTGCTTAGAAGAGGAGAGAACATAGAAGCTCTGATGTCCGCCCTTCGCCTTGAAGAGAGAACACTTTGTTGGGGGTCGGTCGTCGGGCCTTCCTCCTTTCGGCTTCTTCTTATGAAGGCGGAAGGAAGGAGGTCCGAACTCCGACCTCCGATATACTTAGGAAAACACAACCCCGTTGGACTTCAGCCTTCGGGCCCTCCACTCCGCAACACTGAAGAAGGCGGAAATGCAAAACTCCGAAGTCCAACATTTCGCAACACTACTCCACACTTAGAATAATTTTTCATCACCTTGAGCAGACTTCGGCCCTCGGGGCTTCACCATTTTGCCTTTCACAAGGAAGAAGAGAAAAGAAGTAACTTCTGCCTTCCAAACCGGCCACATGTCCTCTTTCCGCTGTTTCGCGAGCCCGCCATGGGCCCACCCAAAAAGCTCCGCAGAATGGTGGAAAACCTTAGGAAGAATACTTGTCGGGGGTCGGCCGTCGAGCCTTCCCTGTTTCGCCTTCCAAAAAGGAAGGAAGAAGAGCCAACCTCCAAACTCCGCCGAACACTTCACACTTCGACGAATTTGAACTGTCAGACTTTGGCCCTCGGGGCTTCTCCCTAACACCTGCCTTGAAGAAGACCGAAGACCAAAAGCTCGAAACTCTGAAGTCCGCCACACTTAGACATTTTTGGAGCCTGATTTCGGAGCTGATAAACAAAGCATGATAGAAGACAGGAAGCCGAAACTTCGAAACTCTGACAAGGTGAAAAATACAAGGGAACACTTAGGAAGATTTTGGGCTTTTCCCTTGCATTTCAAAAGGCACAAACAAATGGAAACCCATGGAAGATGTCTCTGATCGGATATAACTAATGGGTTCAACAAAGAGAGCACAAGGTGGGACTTAGATGGATTTTGGAGCAAAACAAGGCAATTTGGGACTGGATTTTTTAGGTGTCAACAGGTGGAACATTGTATCAATCGATAATTTTGAGTTTTATGATTAAGAATAGCCGCAATTATCATTAATGATCATAGGCACATTCACAAACAGTTGTCATGCATTAAGCAAATCATTGACACAATCACAAACACTTTGTATTCATAGAGCACTCAGATCTCAAGGAATAATATTGAAATGCTGATATAAATTCTGAAATTTCTATTATAAATCTTTTGTTAACAAGTGCAGCTCCTGAAGCAATCTGTATGCTGGTAAATGCTAATATAGAACAGCTGTTACAAATATCTGATATAAATCAGAACTGTGCCTCAAAATTTTGATATAAATCAGAACTGTACCTCAAAATGCAGCTTACTGTAGCTTGTACAGAACTGTGGCAAGGTTGGATAGCTGGAAGATTAAGTCTTTGAAGTTGATACAAATCTGGGAGCTGATAACACTGATAGAATCCAATAAACAGCAGCAGCTTTGATAAAATCTCATATACAAATTAATTGCAGCCTGGTAAAGTCCAGAAGTTACGTCAAAAACTGCTAATTAGAGCTGTACGGTCCCACTATATTACTCACAAAGAATCAATAGCCAATCTCCAAATAATATTAATCTCCAAAGTGATGCGCCTGAGGTAAAGGCTTTTAAAAAGTCATCAACAATGCTCCAAATGATAGTAGCTCCTTTCTAATTCCTACGATTCCCTTTTAAAACATATATTAATTACAAAATTCCCAAGCACTTGATGTGGAGGGATCCATGATTCCTTCTAAGCATATGCTAATCTCCTTATTCCATGATTACTAAGGTGGCGGCTAGCAATATGGTCTCCAAAGACCATTCAAAATAAGAATCGCATACCTTAAATACTTCAATGCCTCCTCTTATATTCTCACTCACCTTTTTGAATATTCAAACATGCTTCTTCATACATTATGTGGTACGATTAATTTGTACGGCCTGCCTTGGCTTATATGGTACGGCTAGCCTTTAGAATGAAATGAGCTCGCAATATATTTTTTTTTTTTTTAGATATTTTCAATGAAAATTCAGAAGCTTTCACAACTAGGGCTTAATAAAATAATATTTGTTTATTCAGCTCTTATCTCCAAACCAGGGCAAACTCCCAAAAGTCGATAATAATTTGCTATGCAAATGCAACTCAAACCTAGAAATGATATCTCATTGCTGCAACACAAATCTGAAAATTATCTTCACTTTCCAACACAAATTTGGAAATTGCCAGCATTTCGCCAAATCTCCAAAATACCAAAAATCTTGAAAACTTCACACAAAAAACAATCGTACAAATCTTTTAGCACAATGGCAACCTCTGTATAAAATTGCTTCGATGGATGTGAGGGTTTTTGTCCCCAAACCCAAAAGCTTCCTGCATTCAACACAATGGTGATTTCTGGTGAAATCACTCCACTAGCTAGGTGGGTTTTCGTCCATGAAATTGATTGCCAAAAGAGTTTTTATCCTTCGGCGGAGGAATGAACCAAGTCCAATCCTGGACAAATAGTCGGGGTTATCAAATGCATAGAATATGCCATTCTCCTTTGCAATTCCTCTTTTTATACACTTTTGAGCAATAATAAATTTTTTTCTTTTTCTTTTTCTTTTTTTCTTTTGTTTGGTATCTCATAGGTATCCAGCCTAGCGACCACGCGGTTTACAATCTGATGGGGCAAGCTGACTAATCCTCCGGACCGCATATTAACCCGAGGAAGCCCCAATCCCAATGCGACAGGTTGAATCAAGTTTCGAACCTGTGTCGATTTTCTTTGTCTTTCAACGGCTCAACCAACCGGTCTAGTTTGGAGGACAAGCAATAATAAAATATTATTTTCCACAACTTTTCCAATTTCCCTCCAAAAGTGAAATAATAAATTTCACTTTATAAAATTGTCCATCCTTATAACAACCCCATTTTAAAAAATTAAATATAAGTTGTCTTTTAATTTCCACTTTTCGACAACTTAAATATTTAACCATTTAATAATTTAATTATTTTCCGCACAACCACCAAAGTTACGGAAAATATTAAAATAGCCCAAATATGAATTTTGACCACACCATTTATACTTTAAGTGCATAGGATATTAGTCTATATGAAAGTCGGCTCTCTCCCAAGATGACAGACTTTTCCAAGAAGTGTGGAGTGCTCCCAGAATGTTAGATCCGCACACGGAAAGTACCATTGTACTCATCTTGGCTCCAGAAACTTTCTGTCATTGTTAGAATACTTTTCCAATAAAGTTGGTGCTCTCCAAGAAAGTTGGAGTTTCCAAGGATGTTGGAATGGACCAGAAAAAGGGACATTACAGGTTTGTCATGATATTGGCAAATTCCTTCTTTAGATTGCCATTTGAAGTTAACCTCCAATTTGCTTAAATTCTTGTAGATTTCATTATGTACTTGAGACAATCTATATATTTTGAGAGCAGACCACTTAAATAACCTCATCATTTTGTGGGTGGCAACACGTCGACAAATGACTGATGACTAGAAAATGTTAAAAATTGAATGAATTTAGGTGTTATACATTCTTTTCCCCTTTTTTAACAAAATCTTAATCGACTAAAGGTTACTTTTGAAGAGAAAGATTAGTGATTAGGGCTTTCTACAGAAACACCCTTTTTTGGAATATCTCTAAAAAGACAAAGTATAATGGAATGAATAAAAGTTCATATAGTTGA
This sequence comes from Cunninghamia lanceolata, assembly GCA_027924645.1. Taxonomy (NCBI): domain Eukaryota; kingdom Viridiplantae; phylum Streptophyta; class Pinopsida; order Cupressales; family Cupressaceae; genus Cunninghamia; species Cunninghamia lanceolata. The sequence continues at coordinate 3,983,773 of BSBN01000973.1, read as the reverse complement.
TTAATAAGCATAAAGTGGCTGTTAGGGTGTGGGTTTGTAGGTAGAGTTAGTGCTAGGATATATCCATTTCACATGTTGGCATCATATTGACAGTGTTGTTAGTATATTTTCCTACACACATTGGAGGAGCATGCACAATGTTTCATCATAAATGTGGTTACCTTTCAATGCTATTTGTTTTAATTGTGGATTAACACCAAGGAGTCAAAATATTCTTATTTTTGCAGGCTGCAAAGCGGGCTGGATGGCTTCCTATCAATAATGATGTTCCATTTCCAAAAGCAAGGCATGTAGGATTTGGCCTGGTTCTTGGTGCAGATGGGAAACGCTTCCGGACACGTAGTACTGAAGTTGTTCGCCTTGTCGATTTGCTTGATGAGGCCAAGAACCGAAGCAAGCAGGAACTCATCAAGCGTGGTTAGTAGCATGCTGTCTGAATATATTGATTGTGGCTAGTAGAAAATGACCAACGAATTTGCGGTGATTAGATTTGATAATAAAATCTGAAGCTTACTTGTAAATATATTATTGGAAAAATGATCACTTTCATTGTATGTACATGTAGACATTCACCTATGTACGATAATGCTCATAATAGGTTGACTAATGTATCAAGGTATTGATGTTTGTCTTTACTAATACTAAGGTGTTATATTGACTCCTTTTTAATGTGTTTGTACTTTCCACATGCATACTGTTGAACAGGCAAGGAAGATGAATGGACACCAGAAGAACTAGAGAATGCAGCTGAAGCAATTGGTTATGGAGCAGTAAAGTATGTAATCTGCATAGTAGTTATCAGTTGATGCATTTTTATGTCAATTTGGATTTTCATGTTGAGGAGATTCTCTTTGTGCTTTTAGTAATTAACAATTCTTAGTTTGTTGGGTTATGTTTGCCCAAGCACTGCTATTAATTCTAGAGTTTGTTGGGTTATGATGATGCCTCGTTGATTGTTTTCATTTGGCCATCTTTTTGCTTTCTTTGCTTTGTTATATTTCTTGATTTTCCTTGTGATAACACATTCTATTGGTAAGGCTGACATGAATTCATTCAACTAGCAACATAAAACAATTTTATATTTGAGTGCAAAGGTTTTTGACAAATTTGTGCGGAAGATTTTTTCATGAATATTTTGGATCACACAGTATGATCTACCAACTTGATGAAAAAATATATGGGGATTGTGGATGAGAACTCTATATAACTCTATGTATAGTGCCAAGATGCCAAATAAGGAACACCCAAGGAAAGAGAAAAACAAAAAGTTAAATGAAATTAGATGTTATTATGATCAATTAATTTTACTGCTAGTTCAAAAATTAAATGTCTCAGCTCTTCAAGATGTGGGTCCATTTATTAAGTTAAAAAATGGTCTCCAAGAATGACTTATTCCCGACCCCATATCTTTAACTAAATTTGGGTGTGCTTTTAGTAGCCTCTCTCAAGTGCCAATTAAAATGGTTTTCTTCCACAACCAAGACTTGTATTTTCAGTGTAGATATGATGCTTTGTATTTAATGAATGTTTTGTCAAGGTAGTCTTGCTAATATGTTCATATTTTAGTTCTACACATTCCTTTATCCTCTTACAAATGATGTGACCAGTTTCCTCAATGTACAATATTCCACAAGAACATTCAACCTTTTCGAACACACAAGTATGAGATGGTTCCATTCGGTGTTTAGAGGATCCGATCAATCTCCTCAATTTGCTATGAGGTCTAAATGTTGACCCAATGCATATTTTCTTTAGTATTTTTGATGTCTTATTAGAGGTGTCTTCAATATAAGAAATGAAAGCTATGAGGATTCTTGAAGAGTTTTTCAAAATCCAATGAATTTCATGACTTCTATCAGCCAGCTTGAAAACTTTAGCAATTTGTTTATCTTTGTATTCATTTCTCTTCAAAACCAAAGTCAAGCGAGCAATTTCTTGTGTAAAATGCTCACCATCACAAATACGGAAAGCTCTAGTAGTTAGAAAGACACCAACTTTTTGGGTACGGTATGAGATGAAATATGCAAATAAATGTTTGTGTGACTAACTTTTTTATATACTTACACGATAAGGACACAAAGTTTTTTAGTAAAGACATCGCGAAAAAACAAATTTCTTTCATTTTCCAACTCATTTGTAAACTTAATACCATGCACCATAGATTGCAAACTTGACAAGTACTCGCCATTGTACAAAAAACTTGCGGGATGTGGCTGTCATGTCCCCATATCAAGACACTGTTAAAGTAAAGATTTGAACATGATAAAGAGGGTTTGTAAAATATTATTTCAGATGATAGAAATAATTACATACATTATATATTATTTAATAAATAATATTATTCTATGAATATTTTATTATAATTAAAATATAATATCCATATTATAAATAACAATATATATAATTATAATATATTATATCTAATAATATAAATACGAATATTCTTATAATTATCTTACATATAATATAAATACAAATAATATAATATAAATTATATATCATTTATTATGATGTAAATGATATAGTATAAATAATATAAAATATATAATATATCATTTATTATAATATAAATGATATAATATAAATATAAATAAAATAAATAAACATCTTTTAACCTATCCTCTTATGATAACGGAGTTACGTATGGTTAGAACTAGTTTTACCACAAAAGGGAATTAATATAAAGTAATAAAAATAATAAGAGACATCCCTCTTCGAACATATCCTTTGAAAGGGAAATAAATAAAGGTTGTGAAATAGAAGGAAAACATCATCCGAAAAAATAAAAAAAAGAGTATCAGATAAATACATATATTTAGATCTGTATTATATATATATAGAGATATTCAATTAGCAGTAAAAAGGGGTGAAATATATATTATAAAATATATAAACGGCAACAACAATACAATAAAAATTATATTACGGTAGCATAAGTAAGGAATCCCAGGTAAAGCTACAGTAGGTAAGTAAGTATTTATATTTACTTATTCAATTTATCATTTGGAAGAATTTATATTTACTTGTTCAATTTATAACTTGTAAGATATAAATGATAAGGTTATTAAGTAGAAATTGATATATGTGATATATGTGTTTATGTATGAAATTTATATTTTAAATATGTATCTTGTATGATTTGAATTCATAAGTGATTTATTAACACCATATGTGGGAAATAGTAGAAACTGTCAAGAGGCCATTCATGGATATTTATCACATAGAGGCCTTGTCACATGAGGTATGAGGTACCCATAGTGCAAGGATTGTGAATTAATGGCCTTGGCTACCTAGAGTACCAAGGAGTCTTACAGAGGCCTTAGCTCCAAGAGTACAAAGGTACTTCTTGAGTAAGGATGGGAGACATTAGAGCCCCATGGTGGATAATGGCAACTCTCATCTCACATAAGTTGTTAATAAATGACGTATGAGAGATAGCAAGTATGTAATATGTATAGAGAAAGATTAATTAAGGCCTTAGGGTAAAACCTAAGAAGAAGGCTTTAGGGTAAAACCTAAAGATTAATAAAGGCATGAATTCCTAGAGACGAGACTTTCTAATTAACCACCTAACACTAAGAAGGTGGGGTAGATAGTTATGGTAGGTATTGATCATTCCATGGGAATGGGCCTTGATTGACGAATCAAGGATATTATGGGCCTTGATTGACGAATCAAGGATATTGCTATGGACCTTCGATTTAAATATCAAAGGAATGGGCCTTAGTTGACGAACTAAGGAATTATGGGCCTTAGTTGATGGACTAAGGAATTATATTAATGGACCCATAGGATTGAGATGACATCACCTACCTAACGAATCTTCTCTCACAAGGTGGAAGGTGAGGTTAATAAGAGTCCTAAGGATTATCTCACCCAATGAGAATCATGATGTATGGAAAAATGGATTTATGAAATGGCAAATAGTATATGGTTATGTTTATGATTATTGTCAAGATTAAAAGGAAATGAAAAATGGAATACTAATGTTCTCTTTTGGTAAGTTGAAATTGTTTGCAAGGTTACGAAAATTTTGGCTTGCTAGAAGGGGACATTACAGTGGCAGAAACACGGGATGCAGTAGAAAAGTGGGACGCGTCTAGGACACGTGAAAAACACATCAAATACGCAGTTTTTTTTTTTGCTTATAAAAGGAAAGACACCCCTCTTACTTGTTCACACAACAATTTTACATGCATTTGAGCAATTTGCAAGGATTTTTAGACGAATTTGAAGCCCAGATTGGAGGAATTTGAAGGGCAGGTTAGTAATTTTTTTTTCAAGCATATAAATTCACTCTAGCTACTGGAATCTAGCATGTATATTGTAAACAATTCATAATTTCATAGTATTTAGTAGTATTTACAATTTTACTTGCAATAAATTCGATTTATGAGAATTTTATTTTTCATTTATACTGATTTTTTGAATGAAATGGCTGTTTTTTTTTCTATAAACGAAGTATTTTGTTGATTTATACTTTTTTTTGAATAAAATCATTAGGTTATACTGAACTTATGCTGATTTATATGAATTTTATATTGATGTTTTGAATTAAAGTGTTGTTTATCTCTTTCAACATTTTTTCTTGCATTTAAAAATTAAATATGTTGTACTTTGTAGTTTAGATACAATGGCAAATAGAGAACCCTTGGGCTCTAGATCATGCTCCCACTCCGCATTAGGCTTAGGCTTAGCCTAGTCAATACTAGTTACTAGAACTCATCCCGCTAGAGCCAGAGACCCCACTTGGAAATATGTTGTATAGGGACCGACATTGGGGACAGTCATTTGCATAAGATGTTGGAACTTGTATCATGGAGGCATCAATTGCCTCAAATACCATCTTGCAGGCATTACTCATCGTCATGCCAAGCCCTATGACAATTCCAAAGAAGAGATAAAATGAGAGATGAATGCAAACCTTGTGTTGATGGAAGAGAACAAACTACAGAGGGAGAAGACAAAAGCAGCCATAGCAACATCCATAGCTAGTGCTCATGCTCATCATATGAAGATATGACATTCGAAGGCATAATGGGCTCCTCTCGTGGTCCACGCATACAAACCACATCCACCTCATCTATTTTGAGTTGATAACTTGGACATCCTTGCACTTGGAAAGGTTCTGTTTTCTTGGGTGGGCTTCATTTATCAAAATTCACATGTATTGAGATTGTTGATCTCTGATTTTATCATTTGAGGAGATATCATGGGTTGCTTTGTTCATTCTTCTGTGGTCACCCTAACCAAGTACAATTATGAGTTTTGACGAAAAGGCATCCTGACACATCTCAAGTGGCTCAATCTTTTAACTTATCTTTATGGACTCATACCTAAACTGTAACGCCCCCGCCAAGGAACTTTGTGGCTACTACTACCCCTTCACGGACTAAGGGACTAGAGAACCAAAAGAAGAGAGTCTACGAAACTATCTTTTGGCTACTCATATATATAAATTTCAACCACACATGGGCCAAGCCCTCAATCAGGTAACAAACATGCACGCACACATAATGGTATGGTTAATCCCACACCTAAAATACAACATATTCCCCATGGATGGGTACCCAGTATCACCATCCCATGGGCACACAAAGTAAGTATGGGGTATTCACAACACTCAACCAATGCATAGTTACTGGTTTCTCACATTTACAGGGGGATTGCATTTACATACTCAATTCCATTACTTTTCAAAAGATCACATACCATAAGTACATTTATTTCCATAACCAATATGATTACCTTTCCAAAATCATATCATCACCTATTATCCAAAATCCCTTTATGGTATATCATTCTATAACATATGCAATGCAAACTAACTTTTCTTCCACACAATAAGAATTTTACATAAGTACCATGAATCCCTAAATGCATCCAAGAAGCATTAATACTTCCACATCAACATTCATGCATCCAAAGTTCAACAAATTATACACAAGTTCCATATTCACAAAAGAACAATAATGATCCTCTACTTAACTCTTACTTCATCCAAAGTTATTCAAATTTTCACAAAACAAAAGGATTCACATATTTGTTCCCAAAACACAATTCCACATTCTCTCAAACTTTATCCCAAGCCAGTACAAGAAACACTAAATCTTTACACAATGATTATGCCTACTCAAACATCCATGTTCCATACCTAGGTTGAATTACTTCACATGTTACGCCCTCATAAGAATTCAACATGCAAGACATCCAATGCATAAATCCTTACTATTTATACGATAGTAAGAAAAGAGAAGGACATTACATCATAGGTTTCAGCTACACATAGCAACCAGGATGTTCAAATAACAACATAATCATCATAATTTCTCAAAATAGAAACCTAAGTCTATGCACTAGCATCTCATTTATTCCACAAAAGTAGCCCCTTTCAATAAAAACATATCACATCATGTAATGCAAAACTTAATCACATAAATTTACTTCCAAATGCATAGATTAAATACCCAACAACTACACTCAGTCTCATTCGTAATCTATCTTTTATGCATAACCAAAAGTAAGGAGTGCAGTTTCAGGAGAAAATAAGGTTCGTCACTCAAGTAATTTCAGACATAATTCTTTGATTCGCAGTCAAGGTTTAAGCATACAATTTTAAGGTCTAAATGATTTCTTATAATAATGTGGTTTAAGACTATTTCTCTTTATTAACTATATGTGGGTTAAGAGAAAGAGGAAACAAAATAATTTAATTCGATGCAAGTAACCTGCAAACACAACCTTTCCAACAAAGCATCCATATAAAGGAAAATTAAGTCACACTTCCTAACCAAATCTTAACGACCACCCACAGGCAGATTTTCCATTTCTAAACACAAGGTCAAGATTCCATTACATCACTCTGCATGCATTAGAGCAATCACAAAAGATAGACAACAATTCATTTATAAACTACCTACATACTTTTTCCTTAGTCTATTCTAACAACCCTTTTACATGCAGTACATTCTTAATATTATGAAATGCATTGAACAACATATGGGTGTAGACACTTCTGCAAACCACGGAAAAAACACACGGAGAGATGACATACTCAGGCCAGGACTTCCCTTTTAAGCCACATAACATATGTTTCCACTTATATAGAAGCACATAAGTAACCTAGCTACACAAAACATCTTATCCTAATGCACATTTAGTCAAACAAAAGAAATCCACATGCCAACTTGTCAGCTAATTAGTCTGAACCTGCACATGCATAGAGAAAGTTACTATAACTAGACATGGTGACAATGTTAACCAGAGGTCCAGTGCTGCAACCATTGCTCTGATACTAGGTGTAACACCCTCGCCAAGGAACCCCAGAGGACAACACTAAACTAGGTCAAATTAATGGAATAATTTTTTTTAAGACAAATAACAATAGAATGTTAGATCTAGGGCACACAACTGAGAGGGGGGGGGTGAATAAGTTGTGTGAAAACTTTACTACTATTTTAAACATTTGATTCTTCTTGGTTAGTTAGCAGAATATCAATTAATCATTCATCAAAGCAGAAAGCATAAGCACCGGAGCAGATAAACATCAACACATTAGACACCAATATTTTTGACGTGGAAAACCCGGTTAAGGGAAAAACCACGGGGTGATTAACCCAAGGATTATTCTCTGTTAGAAGAATAAGAAAAATGTATGGCACATGCTAGTTAGGGCTCACTGCCCGAGCACGCTGCTCACAAAGAGGCACACTGCCTACAAAGAGACACACTGTCTACAAGATAATAAGAATCATAACCTTGAACTGGAGAATGACATCTTCACCTTGTCTGGATCAGTTCCATTTAAGCCTGAAACACTTCTGCTCTGCTTTTTGCTCTTTCGCTACATCACACTCATCTGTTACTCCTCCACACCCCAAAATGAACTCACAAACCTTTATTTATATAAGACATCGACTTAGGAACAATCATCTAAGTCGGCAATCAACCATAAGAACATCTGCAAGATGAGTAACACATCCGGTCGGCCACCACAAGAACATTTGCAGGATGAACAACTCATCCGGTCGGCTAGTCAAAACAAGAACTTCATCCGGAGGCATATCTTCAATTCCGGACTCTACAATTAATGCGGACCAACAACATAACCTCAACATGATCCAAGAATCTTCACAAGCTTTCCTGAATGACCAGGTACATCCGCACTTCCTCTGCTCACTGGAATCTTTTCTCTTCCTCATCCGGAACTTTAAGAACACAGTCTAACGCCATTGTCATACTGCAAGAGGTGCTTCCGGACCTCCAAACCACATACCAATCGAGATGACACATCACCAGGACATCCCAAACACTCTGTCCAATCCGCAGAATAGGATAATGCACTTCCGGATCTCACTGGACCTTTTTGTAACACTCTGTCACTCCGGAGCATCTCCCGGAACCGGTTCTATTTGATCGATCACAACTCCTTCAAATCTTCATGCAGACCTCTGAAATCTTAACTGGGTCATCTCAAGACTCATATCTACAAACCCTTTAATCCGCAACCTCTGAATCTCAACCTATTGAGTACTTTTGCCTTCTTAACAATACTGTTCTTCACTGTTCTTGATTGAGACTAATTTTCTCAATATCCTCAGCACACAGCTCATCCAATCCTTCTTGCCAATGCAATATGAGTATGTTGACATCAATGACAACACTGGCTAACCTCATACTTGCAACAATCTCCCCCTTTGTCATTGATGGCAACATATGATGTGAAAAACCATCAAGACAAGAACTTCTCCTTTCTATCACAGCTCCCCCTATCAACAACAACTATTCACATGTCTTCTCTTTCTTTACTGCTCCCTCTTTGATTATCAACCACTTGTTTTTCACGTCTTCTCTCCCCCTTTGACATCAATGGCAAAGGGCTCATACTTGCAATTCTAACACATTAGAATCATACCAGCTGCTCCCCCTTAGTAGCAGGTGCCCATCATCAATCCGGATCACAAGATATAACTGTGATATCCACCGGACTGATGCACATCAGTGCATCCTAGTTCATCACCGGAGGGGCCATGACCCCTAACTTCTCCCGGAGATACTCAAAAGAGTCCTTGGGAAGAGGTTTAGTAAAGATATCTGCAATCTGATCCTTGGAGGGTACATACTCCAATCTGACTTCTTCCTTGTTCACTTGTTCTCTCAAAAAGTGAAACTTGATAGATATGTGCTTAGTTTTAGAATGCAATACCGGATTCTTAGAAATATTAATTGCACTTGAATTATCACAGAAAATTGTGATAGGCTCCTTATATTCAACTTTTATGTCTCTTAGCATCTGCTTCATCCATAAGATTTGAGTGCTACTACCTGTTGCTGCAATGTATTCTGCTTCAGTTGTAGACAGAGATATTGCATCTTGTTTCTTGCTTAGCCAAGAAACCAATCTCTTTCCTAAAAAGAATGCTCCACCACTGATACTCTTCCGGTCATCCATAACTTCTACCCAATCTGCATCTGTATATGCATGGAGAGAGAAATCATGATCTCTAGGATACCACAAACCATACTCAACTGTCCCCTTTAGATATCTAAAGATTCTCTTGATTGCCATGACATGAGATTCTCTCGGATCAGCCTGAAATCTTGCCACAAACCAACAACCTGCATTATATCTAGTCTAGTCTGAGTGAGATACAACAATCCACCAATCATTGATCTAAACTTTGTCTGATCTGTCTTCGGAGAGTCATCATCTTTTCTCAACTTACATCCGGTTGCTATAGGAGTGTTCATTGGCTTTGAATCTTCCATACCGAATTTTCTCAACAATTCTATCACATATTTGGTCTGAGAAATGAAGATCCCTTTCTTTGTTTGAGTAATTTGCAGACCCAAGAAGAAATTCATTTCACCGAGCATAGACATTTCAAACTCACTTTTCATCTGATTTGCAAAAGTTTTGCACATTCTATCTCTTCCTCCAAAAATGATATCATCCACAAACACTTCGACAATCAAAATGTTTTCATGATCAATTTTGAAATATAAGTTACTGTCAGCAGTACCTTTGTTGAATCCAATCTGCACAAGATGCTTATCCAACCTTTCATACCATGCTCTTGGGGCTTGCTTCAATCCATACAATGCTTTTTTCAACTTGCAGACCATATCATCATTATTAGACAATTGAAATCCATCCGGTTGTTCAATGTAAACTTCTTCTTCCAGATCACCATTTAGGAAGGCAGACTTGACATCCATCTGATATACCTTGAAGTCTTTGAAGGCAGCAAATGCAAGAAATAATCTGACTGCTTCAATTCTTGCCACCGGAGCAAAGGTCTCTTCAAAATCAATTCCTTCTATTTGAGAGTAGCCTTTGCAGACCAATCTAGCTTTGTTTTTGATTACTTCACCAACTTCATTCAGTTTGTTCCGGAAGACCCATTTGGTTCCAATCACATTCTTGTCTCTAGGTCTGGGAACAAGATCCCAAGTATGATTTTTCTCAATTTGCATCAATTCTTCCTCCATTGCTTTGGTCCAGTTTTCATTATTGCAAGCTTCATTAATTGTCTTAGGTTCAATCTTTGAAATCAGACAATATTCATTTGAATCTTGAGCAATTCTTCTCCTTGTTTGTACCCTTTTACTTCTGTCACCTATGATCTGATCTTCAGAGTGATTTAGAGTTACATACCTTGGAACTTTGGGAGTTTCTTGCACTACTAATTTTTGATCAGGCTCATTCAGACAAACTTCTTCCTGATTTACCGGATCAGTCTGGATCTGAATTTCAAAGGAGGATGGAGCTCCTTGCACCAGAGGATCATTCTGATCATCTTCATCACATTCATAGAATCTTGAGGGCTTCTCCATTCCTTCATCAACCTTCACATTTGTACTTTCTATCATCTTTCTCAATCTCTTATTGTAACACCGGTATGCTTTGCTTTGAGTGGAGTAACTCAAGAAAATTCTTTCATCACTTCTAGCATCAAACTTTCCTAAATCTTCATCTCTTTTGATATAACATTTGCTACCAAATACTCTGAAGTATTTCACAGTAGGAGTTACACCAAACCAAAGTTCATAAGGAGTCTAACTGGTGTTGCTTCTGATTTGAACTCGGTTAAGAGTGTAGACTGCAGTGCTAACAGCTTCTCTCCAAAACATTTGGGGAACATTTGCTTCCATCATCATTGTCCTGGAAGCTTCCTGGATGGTCCGGTTCTTTCTCACAACTACTCCATTCTGCTGTGGAGTCCTAGGAGCAGACAGCTGTCTCTTTATGCCATGCTTCTCACAAAAGTCTATGAATTCACTGAATGTGAATTCACCACCTCTATCAGACCTTAGACACTTCAGTTTCAATCCAGTTTGATTCTCTACCATAGCTTTCAAGACTTTGAACTTCTCAAGGGCTTCTGATTTCTCTTTTAAGAAGGTAACCCACATCATCCAGGAATGGTCATCAATTAGCAACATGAAATATCTATCACCTTGCATACTCTTGATTCTTGTCGGACCATAGAGATCAGTATGTACTAATTCCAACAATCCGGTAGTGGACTGATCCTTGCTTTTGAAAGAGACTCTGCTTTGTTTGCCTAGCTGACATTCTTTGCATAAGCTATTTGTAGGTTTCACCAATTTAGGAAGATCTTTTACAGCCTGAGTATTGCTTATCTTGATGATGTTATCAAAATTCACATGGCACATCCTTCTATGCCATAACGAACTCTGATCAATTTGAACAAATAGAGAACTTTTATTAGAACCAACTAGATGGAAAATATTACCTTTTGTTTGAGTACCGGATGCAATTTCAGTTCCGGAGCTTGTAAAGATTCTGCATCTTCCATTCTTGAACTGGAGATCATAGCCTTTGTCCACTAACTGACCAACACTGAGAAGATTGTGCTTCAATCCTTCAACATATAGTACATTACCGGTTTTGCTCTTTCCATCAAAAGAAATAGTTCCCCTACCTCTGATTCTGCCAGCAGAATTGTCACCAAATCTTACCATTCCTCTTTCATACCTTTCCAAATCTAAGAACTTGTTCTTGTCACCTGTCATATGGTGAGAACAACCACTGTCAATAACCCAATCATCCTTTTCTTCAACTTGGGCAGCCAAAGCTCTTTCTACAACCTTATGATTGACAGATTTAGAGGATATTGAACCTTCTTCCTTGATGGCAATAAACACCCATTCATTTCCGGATTTGCTTTCCGTTTCTGATTCATCATCTGTTACTCCTTCATTATCATCTTCTTCATGAACATAGTAGCAGTTCTTTTGAAACCTTTGTCTGTTAGCATTTGACCTTGCAGATCTTTCCGGACATCTTGAAGCAAAATGACCTATCTTATTGCAGTTGAAGCACTTAAAGGGTAGTTTTCCTTCATACTTACCGGATCCTCTTGGCAGTCTTTTTGCAACGAGGGCTTCAAGTTGAGCTGTTTCTGCTTCTTCCTCTTCCATGTCTCTTCTTGTTTGATCATACCATGACATTTTCCTTGAAGAGTTTTCTCCCAGATCAAATCTCTGTTTGCCTTTCACATAGGCACTAGCTTTGAATGCAGATTCAGTCTTGGGGGGATCATCTCCAAACTCGGTTATTTCAAATGTAGCTAGTTTGCTAGCCAATTGTTCTCTTGTGACAGTTGTGTGGGCTCGGAATTCATCAATGGCAGCAACCTTGATTTTGTAGGCAGCAGGAAGAGATCTGAGAATTTTGCAAACAATCTCATTTTCATCCAGAGTCCCACCAGCATTTCTAATTCCACATACCAGCTCATTCACTCTTGGCATAAAGGTGGTGATATTTTCATCATCTCTCATCTTCAATCTTTCAAATTTCCCTTTCAGACTTTGCAACCTTGCACTCTTGACAAACTCATCTCCTTCATACAGAAGTTCCAGTTTAGTCCAGATCTCATATGCAGTTGGTAGGTCAATAACATTTGAGAGATCTGAGTCATTCAATGCGCTTAGAAGAGCTTCCTTGGTCCGCAAATTATTTTCAGCATCTGTGATTTCATTCAGAGTTGTCGGACCACCCTGTGGAGGAACATATGGTTTTGAGACCATGGTCAAGTATGCTTTTCCCATACACTCCAAGTGACATTTCATGCGACCTTTCCAGAGAGTGAAGTTGGTTCCATCGAACTTCGGACTATCCTTCTTGTATGACGACATCCTGGATCTCCTCAAGCGGTTAAGCTCCTTTCAGAGGAACTTGGCTCTGATACCAATTGTTAGATCTAGGGCACACAACTGAGAGGGGGGGGGGTGAATCAGTTGTGCAAAAACTTTACTACTATTTTAAACATTTGATTCTTCTTGGTTAGTTAGCAGAATATCAATTAATCATTCATCAAAGCAGAAAGCATAAGCATTGGAGCAGATAAACATCAACACATTAGACACCAATATTTTTGACGTGGAAAACCCGGTTAAGGGAAAAACCACGAGGTGATTAACCCAAGGATTATTCTCTGTTAGAAGAATAAGAAAAATGTATGGCACGTGCCAGTCAGGGCTCACTGCCCGAGCACACTGCTCACAAAGAGGCACACTGCCTACAAAGAGACACACTGTCTACAAGATAATAAGAATCATAACCTTGAACTGGAGAATGACATCTTCACCATGTCTGGATCAGTTCCATTTAAGCCTGAAACACTTCTGCTCTGCTTTTTGCTCTTTCACTACATCACACTGATCCGTTACTCCTCCACACCCCAAAATGAACTCACAAACCTTTATTTATATAAGACATCGACTTAGGAACAATCATCTAAGTCGGCAATCAACCATAAGAACATTTGCAAGATGAGTAACACATCCGGTCGGCCACCACAAGAACATTCGCAAGATGAACAACTCATCCGGTCGGCTAGTCAGAACAAGAACTTCATCCGGAGGCATATCTTCAATTCCGAACTCTACAATTAATGCGGACCAACAACATAACCTCAACATGATCCAAGAATCTTCACAAGCTTTCCTAAATGACCAGGTACATCCGCACTTCCTCTGCTCATTGGAATCTTTTCTCTTCCTCATCTGAAACTTCAAGAACACAGTCCAACGCCACTGTCATACTGCAAGAGGTGCTTCCGGACCTCCAAACCACATACCAATCGAGATGACACATCACCAGGACATCCCAAACACTCTGTCCAATCCGCAGAATAGGATAATGCACTTTCGGATCTCACCGGACCTTTTTGTAACACTCTATCACTCCAGAGCATCTCCCGGAACCGGTTCTACTTGATCGATCACAACTCCTTCAAATCTTCATGCGGACCTCTGAAATCTTAACTGGATCATCTCAAGACTCATATCTACAAACCCTTTAATCCGCAACCTCTGAATCTCAACCTATTGAGTACTTTTGCCTTCTTAACAATACTGTTCTTCACTGTTCTTGATTGAGACTAATTTTCTCAATATCCTTAGCACACAGCTCATCCAATCCTTCTTGCCAATGCAATATGAGTATGTTGACATCAATGACAACATTGGCTAATCTCATACTTGCAACATAGAATGCATAACATAACATAATAATCTAAACCTAGGTCCTCTAAGGTTCCTCGACTGCGTTACTCACAAATCAAGATTACAAGAAACAAAGGTTACATAAAGAGATACAAATAGAGATACATCCCAATTTACAAATTCATGATAAGAGATCTTTTCAAACAGGAACAAGACATCTCTCATGCATTTACAAACAATTATAGTAAGAACCATAAGGTCGTCTTTAGCATAGTGGAAGAACATATTCTTTGCTCCAGTAATCTGCTCAGTTAACAGACTTGTATCTGTGCATATAAAAGTGAACATTAGTTCCACAAAGATTATCAATAAACATAAAAGAGAACTATATACTAGCCTAAGGCCCTAAGGGGCCGACCTAATGTCTCGAGGGCTCATGATGGCCTTGCCTACGTACACGTAGCGCATAGACTTCGTAGTTCGAAACAACTAATTTTTCAACCATAAAGTTGACTTAGATACAATATCTCTAAAGGGATCATATATTAATTTCTAGAGTATCATTCAAGATCTAGAAAGCACAATAACTTCCTTCATTCATTGAGACATTCACGATCGCATGAAAGATAATCACCATTTCAAGGAAACATTAATCAAACTTAATTCCATTATTCACCAAGTATTGTTTTGTTATTCAATCAAGGTGAAACCACTTCCCATTAGTCAATAAATCTCTAACCAGAACAATAATGAATTTTATCTTTTTACTACCTAGAACCATTTCCTTGCACCACATTAATTTCAATATTCATACCAATAAGTCTTTACTATCATAATATTGAAAAGGAGGTCATGATTCGTAAAACAACTGAGTGTAGAATGTAGAAAGTAAGAACATCCTATTTTAAATATCTACTAGAGTATTGAAATTGCTAATTTAATCCTTACTAAGTCACTTACTTGAGGTGGAAGGCTAAGATAAAGATCTATGCCATGCAACCTCTTTCCTTTCTGCACCATATTCCACATGATTATGCTACTTACATATATTTAGATCCATTGTGCTACGGACATACACACAAGTAGATCAAATGGTGTAGGAGCACCCTCAGGACCTGATGCCTACAGGAGGCAAAGTTTGAGTTTTTGTTTTATTTTGTGTTGTTCAATGTTAATAAGGTCATTTTAGGCCAATATAAGTCATTTGGAGTCATTGATGAAGGTTTGGTGTCATTTAGTTGAAAAAATGAAAACATTGTCAAAAGTTGTCAAGTGTTGTCATAACAACTTTTCTTGTCAAATGACAACTTTTTAAAAGTTGTTAAATGGTAGTTGTAGGTTGGTTGGGGGGCATCATAACTTGATTGTACAAGCATAAATATGAGCCTCCAAGTCGAATGGAGGGTTGGTGGTTGGATTATGGAAGTTGAAGCAATAAAAATACCCTGTTTTCTGCAGTTTCTAAACATTTTCTGTTGTTATCTTGCATGGTACAGATCTATACGACTCAGTACTGGTCTGAGACCGATTGGGGATGAAATTATAGTGAATCTACTTTCCATTTCTTTTTGTTGCATCTAATTTCATGGAGATTTGAATAAGTTATGGCATTTTTATTGAAGGTAGGTTTGCAAAGTACAATTTTCTGAAAATGCAGTCTGAAAACATGCATGGTACGGCCTAGTATAACCTCATATCACGGAATGTAATAGATGGATGGAAAGATATTTGTTTCTAGTTTACAATGCTTTTGGTTTCATGTGATTTCATTAGGTTTTGAGCGAGTTATGACATTTTTACTAACAACAGGTCTAAACTCTACCTAGGGTTCCTAGTTTGGAACAACCTTGTTTTGCCCTATTCCGTACAAACCAACCCTAGCCCATTTTGACATATGTTTAGTAAGGGCCAAAAGGGTATCTCAAACAGGTCTTAGATTTTGAATATCAGGTCTACAATGAAAGTTATGCTCAAAAAGGTCTAAATTGCTGCACCCATATTTTAGGCTTTAAGAGCGAGTTGCCAAGACTGAACAAGAATGCATATTAGCATCATTTGTATTGAAACCCTATTTGGAATGTGTCAAGTTAGTCTTGTTGGAGTCCTTTCTCTGCATCATCAAAGTATTATAGTTGAACTACATCAATTTAATTTGCAAATGACATATTATCTCAAAGCATATAGAAAAGAACCTAATATAGAAAATGTAATATTAATGTCATTAGTAATCTCCTGAAAGAAGAGGACAACAAAAACAACACTATGGCCATAAGCTCTCCTCCCAACCATAGGATTGATGCTCAATCCACCCCCGAGCTCTAAGGGTCACATAGCTCTTCCCAACTTACATGGCTTACATTTCCAAACATGACAATCAACCATTCATTCACATAAGTCAAGCTTAACTTTAACACACAAAAATGGCTATTCATGTTCAACTCAACAAGATGAAACTCCTACCCACACAAACCCCAACGCACACAACATCCTCACAAGGAAACCAACATTAACTCTTCACATAGATTTCAATCACAAATACCCATTTAAACAAGGATCAACAAGATATACATAGACCAATGAAAACTCCAATCATTCATTTTTATATCAACAAAACTCAAATCCAAAAGAGTAGATCTTACCAAGAGAATTGACAACCCAAATATGGTAGAATCCCTCACTTTCTCCAAGCCCTTTCCTCCATTCTTTCTCACCCATCCTTTCCTTTTCTTTCCATTAAGAAATCTCCTCCCAAATGGGGAAAAACAAGATCAACCAAGAGTAAGTGAGAGAAGCCAAGGCAAAAGAGGGAAGCCCCCTCTCCTTTCAAAGAGAAAGGATATATATAGAAGGAAAAAGGCAACCAACTCCTCATAACTTCCCAACCACCCAACCAACTCCAATTTTCGCCACTTTTCATAAGTGGGTAATTAGAGTGGGTTTTAGACTTTATTTAAGGGGTTTTATGGAATAAAAGGGCCCTTAACCCATAGACGTACCACCTAGGAAACTTTTTATACAATTAAAACCACATAAAGACTTCATAAAACATACAATAAGTAATCACATTTAAAAAAGGTGACTCAAGGGTCTAATAAAATAACCTCCCACACATGCACTACCCTTACAAAACAAGGTTAAGACACATTCACAAGAATGACATAAGGGAAATATCTATGTGACCCCTTGATCAACATTGGCCATTTTTATACCTGTATACTCAACCAAAAGTGTCAGTACTTCTCATAATTAATAGTAATTGAAACAAATGGCATATGAAAAATAACCTTCTAAGAATGATAATCAAATAGAGGATTAAATCTACACAAGTATAATTTAACTCTCCATACTTGCATAATATCTTTTAGAGTCAGGAAATGATTGATCATACTATTTAATATCAAAATATTTACCACTTATCAATAATCTAATTAACATGTAACAAATACTACTACAAGCAAATATTTAATATCAATCATTACCTTTATATTCACACTTACACTCATAATATAAAATCACTTAACATGATGCAATCTATTTGATATACCTAATAATACTACCAACAACGAAACATCTCAATCATTGCATACTTACGTAGATAAGGAACATAACTCATCTGACTATCACACGAAATCACAACAACCACTAGTTAGTTAACAATCAAAGTATAAGCAACTTCATGTATAGGAACAATAATCACTAATGTATATTGTTCAACATAAAAGATCATAAAATATAGGACATAAACCATCGATGACTAGCAGGATCAATAAGGCCACAAGGGACGGGGTCTTACATAAACTAGATACACTTGGGAGGAAATTTGCATGGGGGAAATAGGATTTATCATGTCCTAGGATTGATTGGTTCCAATGTTGATTTTGACACTATATGTTCTATCTCACATATTGAGTGCCCACACACTCTTTGGACCAGAATTTGGGAGATTTATGGAGACACATATTTTTCCATTCCTAATGTAGATCATGCAGATCATATACCCTTTGATGATGATACAAAAGAGGAGCTTGAATATCTAGCAGGTCATGATTGTTGTGATGACACAGAGACTTCTTTTGCTTCTACTTATCCTCCTATCGAGATCATATCTCCATCACTTGTTTCTACTTCAAAGTTCAGAGTTGCTTTCCTTGAGATCTTCTATTGATTCTTTGCAACAGGATTATTACAGTCTTCCTGATCCACCTCATTGGGATTCCTATTTATCATACATTGCATCCTTGTTTGTGGAGTCTCACATTTCATATTTGGAGGACACATTTGAGGGATTATCTCTCCTCTTTGATGGCAGTGATGTCATCACATCTTCAGTGTTTTCAGATGCAACTCCGTATCTTTCCTCTCCTAGTTCTACTTCTTTGATTGGGCATTCGGTTCCTGATTTGGAGGAGACAACTTTTTCAACATGAGGACACTTGAGTTGTATTCTGAGACACACATTTGGATTTGGGTTCCCCTTTCATCTAGATTGTGAGAGTTGTTTCTACATATATCAGTGGATCTATTTCTTCCAAAGGGGAGAAATGTTGTTTGCAGGCATTGGATTTTGTTTTGTCTTCAAGCATCAATCATTGGTACAAGAGCTACTTCTTGGAGGGGACACATTATCTTATTCATTCGCTCTCTCGTATGGAGGGTATTCATTGTGTATTTGTGATGGACTTGGATGTTTGTACTTGTACATATTTGATCTTTTCTCTCATTTTGGGAGGAATTTTTCCCGTGTGGTTTTCTCCTTTTCTCTATTTCTAAGAGACTTTTTGTACATAGGTGCCTCATCGGGCCTTGTAGCCGGGACCCATCTTTGCATTTCTGTATTTTCTCATTCTCCCTAAGTTGCACTTAAGGGGGGTGTTGGTGTAATTATTTATTTAGTTACACTTTATTAAGTTTACTTAGGGTTTTCATCTTGCCTATATAAGCAAGGTCCCTCATGTAATCTTTGTATTATTGTAATATCATAATATCATTATTGCATCCAAAATCAAGCAAATTATCCTCTTTTCTCTCTCTTGTGGAAGGCATTCATGTTTTTGCAGGTGATTCTTGAAGCTTGAGTCCACTGGTGACTCTTATAGAGCACCTACACAGACACCGCATAGTTTTTTGTACCTAAAAACATACCTCGACCACAACTGTCATTGGAAGGTATAGAGTGGAACAAGGAGGTGCACTGAGAAGCAGATAAGATGTGTGCTAGTTTTTGGTGTTTCAACAACCTCCCTTCAATGTGGTGAAGAGCCTGTACTGGGAGAATTTGGTAATTGCATTGACAGTTGCAGAAAAAGGCTACAAGGCACCCTCTCCAAAGACTTAAGTGTGAAGTTGCTCGTGGATGTTGTTGAAGATGCAAAGTTAATTATGGAAGAACAAAAGAAGCAATGGTGAAAGTTTGGATGCACTTTTCTTTTAGATGGGTGGATGGATGGAAAGAACTGCACCCTTATCAACATTTTAGCAGCTTCAAATGGTGAGGTAATTTTTTTGAAGTCAATTAATGCCTTTGACAAAGTAAAAAATGCAGAAATTTTGAGTTTAATGTTGGAGGAAGTTGTCTTAGAGGTGGGCTTAGGGGATGTAGTCCAAATTATAATTGACAATGCAACAACGTATGTGGCGGCTGGGAGATTGCTCTAGGAGAGGCATTTGTCACTCTTTTGGACCCCTTGTGCAGCACATTGCCTTGACCTTCTTTTGGAGGACATAGGCAAAATTGATTGGGTGAGACTGGTTGTAGAAGATGCAAGAAACATAACAAAATATATTTATAATCACCCTTGGGTTCTTAGCTTGATGAGAGATCAGACCAAATAGAAAAAGTTGGTGCAATCGAGTGTCACAACGTTTGCAATTATCTTCCTAACGTTGCAAAGCATTATTGGTTTGTTGACTTCTTTGAAACAAATGTTTGTGAGTCAAGCATGGCTAGACTTATCCTATGCAAAGAAGCCCAAAGGAGAGAGGATTGCAAGGATAGTCTCTCATAATCTCTTTGTACAAAGAGGTACAGAGATCGTCAAGGTAACCTCAAAAATTCAATTTAAAATTCAAATTGAATATTTTTATTTTTAAACTTTAAAAGTATTTACTTTCATTATAAATTTGTAACTTTAATCTATTTGTATTTGTAGGTGTCAGAGCCCTTGATTAGAGTTCTGCGCTTGGTAGATGGGGATCAAAACCCAATGAGGTGCATTTATGAGGCCATGGATAGGGCCAAAGAGTCCATTTGAAACTGTTACAAGGGGGACAAACTCAAATTTGGTCCCATTTGGGGATTATTGATTAGAGGTGGAACAATCAACTCCACCAACCCATTCATGCAGTGGGGTACTTCCTCAACCTCAATTTTTTCTATTTGGATAGCTTCACAGATCCTAATGGGGAGGTTATGGAGGGCCTCACGACATGCATTGAGAGGATGACACCCAGGGTTGAGGTGAGAGACCTCATTATTAAGGAATTGCAGAATTATAGTATTGGCAGGGAGAATCTATTTTCTTCGGCATTAGCTATCTGAGGAAGAAACACTCAAGTCATTGGGTAACAAAAAATGGAGTCTTTACATGCATCTTACAAGTTACGAATTTCAAATTTACAAGTTTACAACTATTGATAAATATGGTTTGCTTACTAACTCTTGAATATCTTATTTTATAGGTTCTTGGTGGGGAGATTGGGGTGGAAATACCCCAAATTTTCAAAGATTAATCCTTCAAATTTTGTCTCAACCTTGTTGCACTTCTAGCTATGAGTGCAACTAGAGTTTGTTTGAGGCCATTCACATGAAGAAGCAGAATAAGTTAACTCAAAAATGTCTCAATGACCTGGTCTTTGTACAATACAACTTTTAGCTTTGCACAAGAAAGGTGGAGGATAAATTAGAGGAGGTCATTGATTTGAATGACATTGATCCTTATAGCGATTGGACAGGGCAGGATGAGGAGACCCCATTGTTTACTGCAGATGAGATTCTTGATTTTGAGAGACAGGCAATGGAGGATGTGGCTGCAGCAGAAGTATGAGCTATTGGATTGTCATTGGATCACATTGATGAGGCAGAGGAGGGGTCATTGCCATCTAGCAGTATGATGGAGGTGGGGCCGGAGCCACAAGCGCAACCTTCTATATCGAGTGAGGAGTTGCAGCGGAGTGTAAGGATTAGAACCCCTCCCCAATTTTTCACTGGATTGGGGAAGAGGAACATCTAAAATGTTGTAATATGCAATTTATAAATTATGATGATGATTTTCAAAGGCAATGATCATAAATTCATAATAGTTGCTAGCTAACTATTGTATCAGGATTCTGCATGATGATGTGATTTTGTATTTAATTTGTATTCAAATGAATCAAATCTAATATAAAACACTTTTGTACTTATTGGATACATTGTCATTGAATTTTGCAAAAAAATTGTGTTTTTAAAGAAATTTAAATAATCTTTTTAGTTGCCAAGTTGCAAATTTTGGGTCTACCGAGTTTTTGCCAAGTCTGAGTCTGCAAACTATGCCATGCACAATGTTGTTTAAATGGGAATTGAATTGCAATTTGTTCAAACCATGTTGCCATCTCAGTTGGTATCATTAACATAAGGTTTCCACCACCTAGGTTTTAAAGGAAAATAGTTTAGAGCTTTCTCTTCAAAACCCATGATCGTAAAATTGGCTGCCACTAGGGATAGTAGCGACTAAATTGCAATTCTTCTAATTGTTCATAAAAATACTCCCTTATAAATGAAAAAGTTGATTTCAAACACAATTCAACAAGTGCTACTATCTTAGCATCAATGCATCTTCTTAGCACCTGAGCTTGATAAACAATGACACCAAGGTGAAACTCATAAGAATTTAATCATTCCCCACCCTCTTGTCTTCAATGAAATCAACAAAATGTGCAAAATCTTGTATGTAAGAAAGTGCCTTCCCCACCAATGGTTTGATTTTCTTTGCAAGTTATTTCGCCAATTCAGATGTAGGTGAATTAGTGGTGTCAACCATAGTTGAAAAACTTGGACTTGGCAATTACTTAGCTGACCCAAAATTTAAAAAAACCCAAGACTGGGCAATAACTCGGGGAAAACTTCGGCAAATTTATCAAACATAAAAAATATATAAATTTGTAAAAATATTCTTCAACAACGTGCATATTACTGAATTTATTTAATATAAATTTGATTTCCTTCATATCTAGATCAAAATTAGAGTTCTATACATATCTAGACCAAAAACTGAGTTCAAATTTTCAATACATATGAACTTCCAAGTTTCAATATAAATAAAAATTACAAATCACAAATCATAAATTACAAATCATAAAGTTCAAACATGATACATCCCTACAGAATTGTGATAGTGGAATAAACATCTTAATACACAAGGAGAGGATTCACTTTTGAGTGTGGTTGCAAACTGCCTCTGAACTGAGCATGCATAGAGACCTTAGTAGTTCAAAGTTTCTAGAGGAAAAATATCGTTTATTGCAGGGGCCAGGTGCAGCATAAGGGAAAAAAAGTTTGATTAAAAATTTTAAACGATGCATAACCGCGATTAAATAGACCCGCGACCCATGCTTTAACCTTGTAGGTTGTTTGTTATGCTGCATCCTGCTACCAGTCGACCAGTCACCAAAGCCTCAGCTCACAAATAAATTTAATTCAACACTTCAATGCCTGTAGAAATTTTGTTCAACGCCCTAGCAGTCAAGCAAAAACTGTTGACCAAAAACAAACTTGTATAATGTGAAAAAATCATCATGGAATGCACATTTTTAACGCTAGATGAGTTTTGCCCCAAATCACTAGTTTTTGGCAATTTTACTTGTGAGTTTGGGGTGCAATTGTGAATAATTCATGACAATTTTTTGCAATAACTTAGGGCTGAATAATACCTGCAATGCTTCTCTGGGTTTTTGACGTGCGAGTACTTGTAGAGTTTTTCAACTATGGGCTGTCAACAATTGATCTTAATGGGACTCCCTGTTTGTGATGTCGGGATAATGGGGTCATTCCTTTTTTTGTTTGGGTTGATCGCTATTTATAGAGCCATAGTAGACGCATATTTTTGATTTTGCAAGCATGACATTATTGAGGTCATTTATAGGTAGGGGATGCTCGGGAGGCAATTATGCCTATACAAAGAAAGGGTTTTTGGGATGCAAGAGAGAACCAAACCAACCTTCTATAACATTAGCGCTTATTAATACAACGATTTTTGGAATGGCAGATAAAATAACAAAAGAAATCCACATCGATTTAAACCTGTCTTTCATCGTCGTCTGCATTATTCTTCCCTCACGTGGTGGATAAAAATAGTTTTTGCAAGTCAACAAAGTCAAAAAATTCTTCGAAATGTATGCCTACAACTCGAAACAGTTAGAAATCGGCTTGGAATCACCACGTCGATGGTGGAATCACGTGGGTTTGGCAGGGAAATTGTGGAAACGTTTCAAACCCTAAAAACCGTACCTTGGATGAATCGACAATCAATTCGGAACAATATTTGATTCCGGGATGTTTCATACCTGTAATCGGACTCTAAGCAAAGCAATTCGGTAACTTAGTGAAGAAACATTGTATCGCCAATAAAGAAATTACTCAGAGACTAAGATTCACAAAGAGGATTCTCCATTGAGAGCAATTATTGACACCACTAATTCACCTACATGCGGATTGGCAACATAACTTGCCAAGAAGATCAAAATGTTGGTAGGGAGGACTTGCTGTTACATCAAAGATTTTGCCCATTTTATTGTTTAAATTCAAGACAATAGGGTGGGAAAGATGGAATCCTCACGAGCTTTGATGTGGTGTCCCCTTTTTTTTTAACAAAAGTACCAATTGGTGAGGTTATTGAGGTTTTAAGAGAATGCACTAATGTTTAGACAACTTCGCTTGTTGAATTTATATCTGAAATCATCTTTTTTCATTTTTAGGCAATCAAAAGGGGTTGTAATGGGGTCATTGCTATCTTTGATGGTGGTGAATCTTTTTATAGAGTATCTTAAAGGGAAAACTCTCCATTTTTTCTTGATTTAAACTAGGTGGTGATAGCATTATGTTGATGATGCAAACTCAAATTGGAAACATGATTTGGACAGGTTGGAGGAGTTACATTCCCATTTAAGAAGCATTGTGAATGGTATCAAGTTTACAAAGAAGTTGGAAAATGAAGGAAAATTATCTTTGTCAATGTTCTCCTTACTAGAACATTTGATGGGTCCTAATTGCATAAAATATATAGGGAAACTACTCGCATGAAATTTTATTTGTATGTTTCATTTCATCATTACCTAGCCCAAAAAATTCTTGTTCTTGAAATACTAGCTACTAGACTGTTTTGGATTTGTGATGATGAGCATATGGGACATGATATTGCTCACTTGGACTTAGAATTTAAAAAGAATGGATAAGAAGGTAAATAAATTGTTGGAGCTTTCAAGAAGTTTGGGAGAAGTCATAAAATTCATTGAAACTCGAACGACTCTCCACAGATCCTTGTAGTTTTCCCTTTTTCTTTATATTGAGGGCATCTCCAATAAGATACCAAAATGTTGAAAAAAGGTGCACTAGGCCGACATTTACACTTAATAGCAAATTGAGAAAATCGATCAAATTCTCTAGGGCAACCATCTCATAATTATGGGGTACATAAGTTTGGATGTTCTTATAGGATACCGTACATAGGAGAAATTGGTTGTTGTATTTGTACATAAAGGAACATGTAGGAATAAAAATAAATATATTAGCAAATTTTTGTTGATGGAACATTCATTTAGTACAAAATATCATATTTGTAGGGAAACTTTAAGAGTCTTAGTTTTGGAATAAAACGTTTTTAAAAGGCACTTGAGGGAAGCTACTGAAATTAGCAAATGCTCCCAACATTTAAAGAAAGACGAGGGTATCTCATTCTTTTTTGCTAACCATAAATTAAATAAATCATATTTAACTTGGAATTTTTTTTTATGATAAAGAAAATTGTCTATTTGTGTCCCTCTTTGATTCCTAAAGAATAAAGAGGATCTTTCGGCTCTCGAGTATGTTATTTAACCAGTTGAATTAAAAGATTAATTGAGCATTTGGACCTACATGGAAGAGACTTCTCATCCCAAAGAGGTCTGTTTTACCATGGCTGTTGGCATAGGGTTAGCCGATGCTTATTCCTTAGATATTGTCGTTCTTTCTTCTCTAAGTAAAGAAGTTTACAACCCATGAGCCTTCTTCCATTGTGCGACATTGCTCTGTTAGACTTTTTCCCATTGTGGAAAATTCCACACTGCTTTGAAATTAAGCGCACTCATTTAGACTTATTATTAACTTAATCATAGACCCATACTTTGAAGAAGATAATTATTTTTTGAATTAGCTGTAAAATTTAGTTTAACGATAATACTGGTTATTTCATTTGACTTTGTTTTCTCTTTCCCTAGGTGGTTCTTATTTCTCATCTTGGTATGATATGTAGAGCTATCATCCACAATCCTCACAGATCTTTTTCATCCAGATGATGGATGACAGTGTGATCTGAAACATCACTGCAAAAATCTTCTATAAACTTTTTTCCTTCCAAAAGTTTTGCACTCATCTTTTATGGCCTGAAAAATCTTATGTTCTTAGTTTTATATTTTGCTAACTACATTTTACAAGATGTATCATACTGCTATACTGATGGAAATAGAATTTTTGGTTGGAGTAAAACTGTTTAGGTATACAGATATTTGTCTTCATTGACAGTGCTAGGATTTTATCTATTGTGAATGATTGTTTACTCCAAGTACATGTTTTTTGATGTTCGAATAAAAGATCTAGGTTTTAGATCTTTATGATACAATTTAATTTGTTTAATGGATTTCAGGTATGCTGATTTGAAGAATAACAGGCTAACAAACTACACATTTAATTTCGATCAAATGTTGGATGTTCGGGTATGTTGCCATTTTTTCTCAAGGAATTTGTTGGCAGAGTTCTACCATATTGGGATATTAATTTATTATTTATTGATTGATGTTTTCACATGCTTAACAAATATTGCATGCATACAGGTTTGTGTTAAAATTCTATTATTTTTTAGGTTGCATTGGCTGGCACTTGGATGTAACAGTGTTGCATACCTTGTGATGCAACATTACATTAATTATTGAATGGTGCATTGATTCATATGCTTACATTATGATGATATGTACAACTTTTATACAATAAGTTAACGTTTTGTAACAACCTTACCTATTTAGCAAATTTAAAATTACATCTACCAGAATTTCAGCAGAAAGATTAACTAACTTTCATGAAAGGAGTAACGAATGTAAAACAGTGTCAAACCAATTTTCTTTTTCAGCTGAAACAATCTTTTCTGATCAATATGAAGGTGAAAACAAAGTAATCTAACTAACTTTATATAACAGTTTCTCATTTCAATAACTCAAATATTTAAATAGTAAGAGAGGGATAGAAGAGTACAACTTGATTAGCTTCCTGCTGATTTGTTCATAGATCTTTCACTGGATTCTGGTAAAAGAAATATCAACAAGGGTTTTAACCACCCATCCAGACCAACTGGTCTCCCGTGCTTCTTCAACTGAAGAAACCCGACCCTTCACGAGGGTGATTATCTAGGAATCAATTAACAATATCAGGCCTCTGAGCCTGGTGTCAAGGTCCTATACCTCCTGATCGATCTTTTTCCAAAGGTACCTCCTGTTGGAAAATATAACTCTGATCGGGTATATCTGGAGCTTGATAGCTGACAGATGCTTAATCTGCATTGTAACCTTGGCCAAGGATTTCTAGTATATAAATGTATATATATATATCTGACACTACTGTGTCGTCAGCATTCACGCTTGCTCGGCACTGACATTATGTTTTATAATTGCAGGTTTTTGAAGGAATACCAACAAGGTCTATTTGACAACTTCAGATGCACATAGAGTATATAAACAGAAGACAACTTTCTTTCAGAGATCGCAGCCACATAATAGATATGATTTAAAACAGTCATTCGAATACATGCATGAATAGATATTCATATATATATGTCTCTCTCTCTCTATATATATATATATACACATATATATGATCAAGAACATCAACACTCAATCTTCTGCAGTTTCAGCAGACTTACATATATGAATCTAATACAGATTTCCGACTGCTAAGCTTAACCATAGTTTACATGATTGAAGCAATCAAGAGGATTCGAAAACATAAATCAATCAATCTTTTGCTTCATAAATCGTGGTATAAAGACTGTATATGGAAGAATTTTGACTTGCCTTAACCTGTTTTTAGAACTCGAACTGAAGAAAAGAAAGAATGCTGCTTCAACTAGTCTGAGAAGTTCGTCTAGCTCTAAGGCTTTCTTGGCTATGAATGCAGAGTGCTAAATAGTGGAGAACTACTGCCTTTTCCTTCTAAAGAGATTTATAGACATATGACTGCCTCATGCAACAGAGATCTGTAATTTTTCTTCTTCGAAAGCTTAAAATAATGTCACGCCTTTTTCTAGAGAATAATGCGGATGTTTGTCTAGAATGCTACGAATGCTTAGAGAATGGTTGTAATGAAACTCACATGCAAGCCAATATAAAGAATGCATGCCAAAGAAGAGAATGAACGCCGCAAAGAAAACGCCACCTCCTCCTCCGATCACATACAAGAGGAGCGTTTCCTCTTGTATGTGGGCGGAGTGGGAGGAGTTACGCCAAGACTCCAACTCACTCACATCAAGCGCTCCAAAAAAAAAGGTAAGACTCTACACAAAATAAAATAAAAAATTAAACAAAAGAACAATAGTTCCCTCAAAGAAATATTTATTAATACTTATAGTCATGTGCCTTGGCCAAGGCTACGGTGAATTAAACTTAGGCATGATTATTGTTTTTCGGTACCTATAATCACCCTCTCCCTGTTGATATCCCTTTTACCGGTCACCTGATTGACTTGCATCCACTTCGACAAAAAATAATGGTTAAATCATTTTCTTGATACGACCAATGATTAATATTATAATCATACATCCATTTTCATATATGTACAAAAGAAATATTCGCAAATACAAGAAAACCATTTTTTTTTATAACTATACACATAAACAACGAATAATTTTCATATTCACACGAAAGCAGTTGTTCTCAACTAACAACATAATTAACATTCCAAGGTTCAGAAGAAAGGGATGTAACACTTTTCATATGGCAACCCTTAATGTGCAACTTGTTTTCTTGCTTTTGAATCCATTGAACTCTTAGTTTGTCTCGTCACCTTCTAATACATTGAAGTAATAATTTATCACTAACCTAGTTTGTTATTATTTAAACATTGACCCTCTAATACTCCCCAATTTTTGTATGATTGTCATCTTTTTGAAGGAGGGTGTCATCTACCTAGGTGTACGGTATTATAATGTATTAGGTAGTAATAAATAACTAGGTTACCGGATTTGCTTGAAACCTCAATGGTTTTGACTACAAAATGTACTGGAATAAGAATTGAAACCAATTCGTTTTCGGATTTTGGCAGGGCATGAAAATTTTTAGCCAAAATTGTTTGGAATTGAATCTGGGCATACTTGGATGATTCTAGATGCGTCGAGGCAATTGCAAAGTGATTTTTGGGCATTTCCAGGCAACAAACTTGAAATAACCCACCCCCTTATGTGTTTAATACGAGCTCTGAACTGGGCTTTGTTTCATTCACCGTTTGAAGAGTTTTCTGTGGTTAAGTTGATCCCTGCTTGCGTTTTGGTGTTGGGTCCATAACATAACATAATATGCATGTATAGATTTTTTGCAAATGATAGAAACAAAGAATACCCATATGATAAATATTAATGAAAATACATCGAACAACCCAAATATGCAATACCCATATCATAGAAGGTCAATATATGAAAGTTCTTTACATACCCATTAGCTGCACTTTGAAAAACATGGCTGGAATTAACAGTACAGCAGTAATGGAAGCTCAGACTTCTTCATAGCACAAATCAGATGCTACCAAGACAGGGTGCAGCAATTCCTAATGCTGAGATGTCTCATGGGGAGGCTGGGAATGCAATATATTGAAGCTCTTTGAAGCCAAACTGCCTAAACGACCTCCTCTAATGCTGGTACGGCCTGTACTTACAAGTACAACAATGAGTGCCCACTTTAAAACCTTATGAAATTGCTGTAAATCACAGAAACTGATCTGCAGATGAGAAGAGCATCAGCTGGTAACCAAATCATACAAAAATACACCCCAAACACTTGACATCCTTCACCAAGCTGTACGGCTTGCTATAGAATTGGTACGACCAGATAAGGGAGTGAAAAGTACCTCCAAACTCCGTCAAAACTTCTGCTATAACTTGCAATGCCTTCTTTAATGTCCACCTTGAATTATCATGTCGAAATCCAAGAGATATTGCATTGTTCTCTTCATTGCGACAAGCTATCAAACCCTCAAATTGAAAATAATGAAGTGCAGATGTAACCATTGAGTATGGCTACCTCAAAGCTCCCTTGGGTGATCTTTCACACCTGCGGAAAGATGTTACTAACGGTGGTTTCCGTCACCTAAAGCCCAAATGGTTTCTTCAAACCCTCACACATTTGCAGAGCAAAATGCAATAGAAAATAGGATGTCCTAAATGAGCTTCTTTTTCCAAATTGTGGCTTTTATATTTCTCCATAAATGGGTCGACCATTTGAGAGGGAAAATGTTTCATTTAAAATCACTTTATTATTCCTCCCTTGGGTGCCCAAGTTCTTGGTAACTTTATTTTTCATATTTTACTTTTTTCCCAAAGTCACCACATTAATAAATTAAAGTCCAAACATTAATTATAAAATATAACTTACAGACTTTAATTTGAAAGGCCAAATGGTCTCGGAATCACATGAGTTATGGACCGTTGGAAAGGTCTTGTCGAAACGCTCTGCCTCCCATATTGAGTTTCCAAAAATAGAAGAAACCCTTACTAAAAATAGTAAGTTCTTCAAAACCAACCATCCGAACTCCCAGAGTTCCCTAACCACCTTGGTTAGCCTACGGGAACCAAGTATAGGCTAACACCCCTAGGAATGGGGACATTACAGTCCGCCCTCCCCAAGTTTGCTTGCCTCAAGCAATCTCAGATCTGGATGCATCAGAATCTGCTCGCTCTCCCAAGTAGCATCCTCTACCAGTAGGTTCTTCCATTTCACTAGATATTCCCTGATGACCCTCTTCCTCAATGTACACTCTCTGGTGTCAATGATGGCCTCAGGTACCAAAACCAACTTCCCCTCTTCATCAAGAGGAGGCAACTCTATAGAAGGAACCACATTGTGCCCCAATGCCCTTTTGAGACAAGACACATGGAAGACGTTGTGCACCTTGCTATCTGCCGGCAACTCCAACTCATAAGCCACCTCTCCAACCTTCCTGGAGATCCTGAATGGTCCATAATACCGTGGCTTAAACTTTTCTGCACCACTCTTCTTAAGAGTGGACTGTCTGTAAGACTGCAACATAAGATACACCATATCACCCACCTCAAAAGAACGCTCAACCCAATGTTGGTCTGCATATTGCTTCTGTTGGTTTTGCACCTTCTGGATATTCTCCCTCAAAGACCTCATTATGTCCTGACTCTCCTGCAAGAGGTCTCTAGCCTTAGGTACTTTGTTGTCCCCAAACAACAAGTCCAGGAAACTGGGAGCCTCGTACCCATAAAGTGCCATAAATGGTGACATCTGGATGGACATATGGTAAGTGGTGTTATGACAATGCTCTCCCAAGTGAAGCCACTTGCCCCATGGCTTCTGTTGCCTTGCTATGTAGTTCTTGAGGTATCTCTCCACCCACTTATTGACTATCTCGGTCTGCCTATCTGTCTGGGGGTGGTAGCTCGTGCTAGGGGTGAACTCAGTCCCACTCAACCTAAAGAGCTCCTGCCAAAAATTGCTCAGGAACCTGCTGTCCTTGTCGCTCACTATACTCCTAGGCAACCCATGAAGTCGGAATACCTCTCTGAAAAACAAATCAGCAACCTGAGCTGCTGTATAGGTGGTTGAGATAGCAAAGAAATGGGCAAACTTCGTCAACCTGTCAACCACCACATAGATGCAGTCCTTGCCTTGGCTTTAGGCAAGCTCGTAATGCAATCCCACTTCCTCTCGGGAATGGGTAAGGGCTGCAACAAACCACCTGGGAAGGAGTGCTCATGTTTGTTCTGCTGACATATCGGACACTCCCTCACATACTTCTGCACTTCCGTCTTGAGGCCTTTCCAAGTGGATCTCTCCCTTACTTGTTTGTAAGTTTTGAAATACCTCGTATGCCCTGCCATAGGTAAGTAATGGAATGCCCTCAAGATCTGCTTCATAGCAGACCTTGGCACCAAAAAAATCCTCCCCTTTTAAATGATCGTCATTTATAATAGTGTACCTGTCATCTCGGATGGTGCCATCAACAACCCCAAAAGCCCACTTACCTTTTGCATACTTTGTAGAAATCATATCCCTCCAGTCCTCTGCAATCTCCCCTATAGCACACAAGTGTGGTCTCCTGGATAAAGTGTCAGCAACTATATTTTTCTTCCCTTTGACAAAGACAATGTCAAAGTCATACGCCTGTATTTTGTTGACCCACTTCTGCTGCCCGATCATTTAGGTCCTTCTGACTAAGATTTAACAACAAATTTTCCCCCTACCAAATACTGTCTGAACTTAGCCAATGCATGCATAATGGCTAACATCTCCTTATCGTAAATGTTATAACTCCTCTCAGGACCCCTCAACTTTCGGCTTTCAAAAGCAATTGGGTGCTTGTCTTGCATCAGCACCGCCCCTATGCCTTCTCCCGAGGCATCACACTGAAGCTCAAATGGCTTCAAAAAATCAGGAATGGCCAAAATTGGACAAGTGCTCATCACCTCCTTAAATCTGTCAAAGCACTGTTGAGCATTACCTGACCATTCGAAAGCACCCTTCCGAGTCAAATCTGTAAGGGGGGCAGCTTTTTGAGAAAATCCCTTCACAAATCGGCGGTAAAATCCACAGAGGCCAAAGAATCCCTTGAGTTGAGAGAGATTCTTGGGTGGCAGCCAGTCTACTATAGCTCGGATTTCTTCGGATCCACACGAACACCCTCTGCACTAATGATGTGTCCCAGGTATAGCAACTCTGTCATGCCAAACTCACACTTAGACATTTTGGCATATAGGGACTCCTGCTCAAGTATGCCCAAGGTGCCTCAGATGATCCTCCCAAGTCTTGCTGAATATAAGAATGTCATCAAAGAAGATAAGTACAAACTTCCTCAGCTGTTCTCTGAAAACCTTATTCATACAAGACTGGAATTTGGCAGGGGCATTGGCTAAGCCGAAAGGCATAACCAGAAATTCAAAGTGCCCATAGTGGCACCTAAACGCTGTCTTCTCCACATCCTCCTCGGTACCCATATCGGATGGTACCCTGACCTCAAGTCTATCTTGGAAAAGAAGCATGCACCGTGCAGCTCGTCAATGAGCTTATCAATCCTAGGGATGGGGTACCTATTCTTGATGGTCTTCTTGTTTAATTCCCTATAATCAATGCACATCCTTGTTGATGATTGCTTTTAGACAAGTCAACAATAGAGTAAAACACTAGAGTATCCCACTCTCTCTTGAAT
Organism: Cunninghamia lanceolata; assembly: GCA_027924645.1. Taxonomy (NCBI): domain Eukaryota; kingdom Viridiplantae; phylum Streptophyta; class Pinopsida; order Cupressales; family Cupressaceae; genus Cunninghamia; species Cunninghamia lanceolata. Next base: position 3,950,643 of record BSBN01000973.1, on the reverse strand, counting down.
AAAGCTCTTCAAAGGCTGAACTATGTGATCCAATGAAGTAACTCCAAGGTTCCTTTTCCTATGACTTATGGTGGGTTAACTCAGTGATTACATGTGATCTTGCTGATAATCACAAAGGGACTTACGCAGACTCTTCTTCTTTCATTCAGCTTATTCCTCCTCCAGTGTGGATGATATATGCACAAAGTCTTAATGATAAAGAAATGTAAAAGGGCAAGGGTTTAGGAAACTAATCTAAGGTCAATGAAGCAATGATGAAGTATTGAACAGACAAACTCCTTGATAAACCTAACTCCACTTCGCCAAGGATGTCTACAACTACATGAAGTTGGTGCAATCTCCTAAGGTTACGCGAATGGTTTTCAAATCATGAAGGTTCATATGAGCACCCATCAGATGGCGCAGCTCAAACAAGCATCCATAATCGAACTTAAGCAAATGAAACTCAGACCAGCTTTACACAACACTTCACCAGCGATGAATGTTAAAAGCATGAGCTAGGAGTTGATCAAATATTCAACACAAACATGCATTACAACAAAGAGCTTCTAATCTACTTGAAACATCTCTCCATTCAATTCAAGATACCAAAAATCATGTTACTCCACAAGATAACACTTAAACACCAAGCGAACTCCAATGTCCTTTGCATTAATCTTGGAAAATATTTACAACAAATTCAAGTCCTCTCAGAGAATTTTGAGAGTCTCTCCTATTCTACTCCTACAATCTAATCTCTAATCTCTTACTGAATTACAAATGAGGTAACAACGCCTTTATATAGTGCTCCAGAATACATTGAATGACTAAGATCAATTTGATAGCCAAGGGTCTAAATCGTGCCACCTCAGAGGTAGTTACAACAAAAAAGGAGGCAATGAAGGCACACTTTCCAATGTGATAAGGATAAGGTGAAATCATTTAAAAACGTCTTCCACATAGGCGTCCCTTTGGCTTTTTTTATTAAATGATACATTTAATGCTATTGAATTGATGTGTACTTGCCACATAGATGCCACTTCAGCATACTTTGATAATTGTATCATCAATGTGATGATGTATTCAATGTGATTGCTTTGATACTTGAATGTTTAAGAATACATCTTGTTGATCTTGCCTTGTTCATCTTCCTGTAAACTGGATGAATGATACTTGTTGCTTCACTTGACTGACTTTGTAATGTTTCTTCTTCTTGTAGGTAAGTTGATGATCTTCCTTGATGCATCTTCATGAAGAGTAGATGATGATGATGATGATGCTTTCTTCATGAAGAGTAGGAGATCTCTCTTAGACTTGAAAGTTGAATGGAATTCGAAATAAAATGGATGAATGCCTTTGCTTGATTGTAGAAGTTGATGAGGGTGTAGATATTGATGATAACACCCTTCTTGGATGTAGTATAGATGACCTCTCAAGGATACTTGAAGCTTGATGAATCTTTGAAGATTGGGAAAACTTAACTTGAAATTTGGATGAGCGAATGCCTTGTCTTTGAACATGATGCCACTTGATGAAGAGTTCCAGTAGATTGATGAAGAAACCAGCTGATACTTGAAGTGATGTAGATCTCTTGGAATGATGCTTCCTGGAAGATGATCTTGAATGAAGTAGAATATATGAAATGCTCCAACTTGATGATAACACCTTCCTTATGATAGAGCAGCTAACTTCCCAAGGAGACTTGAAGCTTAGATGGACGAGGTTTCCTTGAAGTGAAGTGGATGCCTTTGGAAGATGAAGTAGTTGATACTTGAAGTGATCAAATAGGGTATCCTTGAACTTCTTCTTCTGATGACCCCTTAGCATCATTCACATTCCTACAACATATAGAAGAAACAACATCAATACTTCAGCTTTATAACATAAACACATAAGAAATCATTTGCTCAAGGTCTAAAGAAGATGAAAACAATAAAGAAAATAGAGCATTGAATAAAGTCCTTAAATCCTCCTTTACTCTCTTGAACTCGTCCTTCTTGGAGGAGCAGATCAGAAACTAAAATCTTCTGTCCTATCCTCTTGGTGCAGCAGATCATGGTTTTTTTGGAATCTCCTTGCAACCTTAATACTTCAATCCTCCTACTTGCTTAGGGCATTAGATCAATTTTCTGAGTTCTTCATCATAATGGATCAGCAGATCTTCATACATCCTACATAGAAATGGCGCAGCAGATCAGCAGTTGGAGATCCTCATAGAATTTCCCTTGTCATTCTTCATTGTGGCAGCGCAGTGGATGAAGGTTCTAGGATGAAGGTTCTAGGATCCTCTTGATAGGCGCTTTGGTTGAATGGTTCAAATTCTTTCTTGCAAACAGATTTAGAAGGGAGCGCATTAGATCACAAGTCTGAATCCTCCTTAAGTAGCGCATTAGATAGGTGTTTTGATTTCCTCTAGGGCTGGTACACTAGATCCACGTTTCAAAATCTTCTAGATAGACTTTTAAACACCAAGCAAGCTTCCTTTACATGTGGCGCATTGGATGGCACTTTTGAATTCCTCTACAACCTAGCGGATTAGATCAAGGTTTCAAAATCTTCTTCTTCTTAACTTGAAGGCAAATCCTCCTCCTTGCTTCAGCGCATTGGATCAGCAATCTGAAATCCTCTTCTATCACTCCATAATGGCGCATTAGATGCTGATTTTGAGATCTTCTTCCACTAGGCGCTTTGGTTAAGGTTTTTGATTTGAGCGGATTAGATCAAGGTTTCAAAATCTTCTAGCATTGGTGGACTTGATCCATTTTTGAATTCCTCTACCTTCTCCCTTCTTTGGCGCATTGGATTGAGGGTTGAAGATCCTCTAGTATTTGCACTTTGGTTAAGGATTCTGAAATCCTCTAAAAACTTAGCATTTTTGCCTCAAAACTTAGGTTAAATCATCTTCTTCTTAGTGGCGCGTTGGATAGGGGTCTTGATTTCCTCTGGAAATTTAGCATTTTTTACCTTGGGCGCTTTGGATCAAGTGTTTGGAAATCTCTAGGGCTGGCGCGCTAGATAAGGTGTTGAGGATCCTCTAGAAACATTAGAAAATTTACACTTCAACACTTAGAATTTGCCCTTCCACCTTGGCGCATTGGATGGGGTATTCGAAATCCTCTTGATGTTGGCGCGGCGGTTAAGGTAAGTGAATTCCTCTTGACTTAAGTGCATTGGTTCAAGGGTATGAGATCTTCTTAATTTGGCGCATCACTTCAAGGTTTCGAGATCCTCTTAATTTGGCGCATCACTTCAAGGTTTCGAGATCCTCTTAATTTGGCGCATCACTTCAAGTATTTGAGATCCTCTTAATGTGGCGCATTGGTTCAAGGATTTGGAATCCTCTTACTGTGGCGCATTGGTTCAAGGATTCAATTTCCTCTGGCTTTTGTCGCACTAGATGGGAAATTTGCGCCCTCTCAGAAAATTTCGTTTTTCAGGGTCCTTGAGGGTAAAGGTATATTGAAAAATATATTTAAGTATAAGTTGAGAGATAGGTCTCGAATCCACCGGATTTAACATGCAAAATCTAGAATTTGGAGGATTCCCCAAATTTTAGACTTAGCCATTTTTTCAGGATTTCAGGATTTCAGGCTACTAGACTTAGTCTTTTCAGGATCTCAAACATACATTAGGATTGATCTCAATGTTCATGAATTGGATTTGATTTGATTCTTCATTACTGCAAGTTCATGTTCCAGATGAGACCTCCAGTTATAAAGCAAAAACCCTCTAGGAGAGAAACTCATTATTGGATTGGCAGAGGAAACGACCCTAAGGCATCGTCAGAACTTCATGCAAAGCATCGGAACTCAAAAAAAGGGGGTCCCCATTTGCAATGGGGCGATGTGTGATTTGGTCACAACAATCTTGAGTGTGGCATCCTTCTTCTTAACTAGTACAACAAAAGAAGCAAAGGGACTCTTACTGGGCCTGATATGACCCATCTTGAGAAGCTCCTGAATGGCCTTCTCTATCTCATCCTTATATCTCTTAGGATGCCTATAAGGAACTGTGATAACTGGTTTGGCACCCTGCTTCAGCTCTATGACGTGCTCAAAACCCCTGTCTGGAGGTCTACCTGGTGGTATGTTGCTAAACACTTTGGTGTGTTTAGATAGTATAGACTGAATCTCTGCTGGATACTCTTGTTTCTGTTGCTTAGGTACTTCTGGCAGCACAAGTATCTCAGCTGCCCACTGTACCTAATCATGCTGCAATATCGTCTCCATCCTCCGAATGGACACTGTTCTCAAACCACCATCTGACATGCCCCTCAGAATATGTTTCTTACCATCTACTTTAAACTTCATCTCCATGGTCCTTAGGTTGAGGGAGAATTCTCCTATCATATGTAGCCACTTCATACCAAGGACTACATCTATGTCACCCATACTGACCACATAATACCCGGCCTGGAACTCATAGTTATTCAACCTGATGGTTAAATTGGGGATTCTTCGCTTGCAAGTGATAACAAAACCGTCAGCCACTCTGACCTTGAACCCCTCAAACTCCTCAGTTTTGAGTCCCCTCCGTGCAACTAAGCCCTCGTCAATGAAATTGTGTGTGGCCCTTGTATCTAGCAAGGTGACTACTCTCTGTCCCTCCAATACTCCCCGTATCCTGAAGGAACCCTCTCTCTGAATGGCAGAGAGATGTGCTGTTGGGAAATCATCATCCTATGCATCCTGCACCTCCTCTACTACATTCTCCCCATCGCTGTCCTCCCTATCACTCTGCTTCTCTAAATGCTCCGAAGCTGTCTCCTCAGCAAAATAATACTCCAACTATTTCACTTGCCCTTCATCAGGCACTTATGGTTAGGATCCCATGGACCCTTACATTTGAAGCATAGCTTCTTCCTCCTGTATTCATTTAGTGCATCATTATCTAAACGAGGTGCTTGTTTCTTTTGTGGGAAAGTGTCTCAATGATGTGAAGGCATCTTATCCTTACATGGAGGAAAAGGTTTGGAGACAAACTATTTCTTAGGCATTGCAAACTCCATACTCCGTGCCTTCTTAATAGTCTTCTGAAGTGAAGGTGGGTCAAATGCCTTAACCCATCCCCTGAGTGGTTCCATTAGCCCTTCTGTAAACAGGACTATCAATCTCCTCTCTGAAATGCTCGAAACCATGATGCTGAGCCTCTGGAACTTAGAAATATATGCCTCAAGTGACCCATACTGCTTAAGCTGTGCAAGCTCCTTGAACTGTAACTCTGGGTCCTTGGTATCAAACCGCTTGATGAGTCTGTTAGTGAACTCATCGTAGGTGGTGATGAGGTTGTGGCCAAGTGTAACCAACCCGTGGTACCACCACTCATGTGCTAACCCATCCAAGTGTATAGTGGCAAAGTTAAGTGCCTTGTTCTCTGGCATCAGCTTAAGTGTCAGGTAGTTATCCAACTTCTGCACCCAAGCTCTAGCTATGATCTTGCCACTCCCGTCAAACTGATCCATAGGGACTTTGCTCAAGGCATGCTGGTAGTCCTGGTTAGCTCTGTTAGCTCTATAATCTCCTCTACCACCCATAGCTCCCCTCTGTCTCTTCTGGTTCGTGTACTGCTCAAATGTCAACATATCTCTAATATCTGGAGCTAGTGTCATGTACTCTGCATGCTGCATCCAGACATCATCTGCCATGGAAAGCGGAACCTTTGGTTCCTGCTGAACCAATGCCTCCTCTTTGCATGGAAAGGTTGGCTGTAGTGGTCTAGTGACCGAACCTGGGGTAGTCCTAGTGTTATGACCACTGCCCTGTCCTGCATGTCCACTACCCTATCCTGTATGTCTGCGATGACCATTGTTAGAACCACTAGTCTCACCCTTGGGTGTGGTATTGGTGTGAACTACCGGAATCCCCTGGTTAAACTTTCCAAGAAGTTGGGACATCATATCAAGCATAATATCAAATTTTCTCTCTGTTTTTGTGTTAAGACTCTCTGGCTGGTTTGGTCCTCTGTTTCTGTCCCCCATATTACCTGGGATGCTATCATTGTCACTCGAAGAGTTTTTATGCATACCCAAAACTCCTGAAACTGTCTCACCTTCTGGAATCTTAGGTGGGTGCCACTGCTGAGTGTCTCTGCCATAAACAAATGGATGTGTATAAACCGCCTTCCAATCACTCATAAAATCTGAATCACAGGCTTGACAAGATGCACCAGCTCTGATACCACTGTAATAACCCACCCCCTTATGTGTTTAATATGAGCTCTGAACTGGGTTTGGTTTCATTCACCATTTGAAGAGTTTTCTGTGGTTAAGTTGATCCCTGCTTGCGTTTTGGTGTTGGGTCCATAACATAACATAACATGCATATATAACTTTTTGCAAATAATAGAAATGAAGAATATCCAGATGATAAATATTAATGAAAATATATCAAACAACCCAAATATGCAATGCCCATATCATAGAAGGTCAATATATGAAAGTTCTTTACATACCCATTAGCTGCACTTTGAAAGACATGGCTGGAATTAACAGTACAACAGTAATGGAAGCTCAGGCTTCTTCAAAACACAAATTAGATGCTACCAAGATAGAGTGCAGCAATTCCTAATGCTGAGACATCTCATAGGGAGGCTGGGAATGCAATATATTGAATCTCTTTGAAGCCAAACTGCCCAAACGACCTCCTCTAATGCTGGTACAGCCTGTACTTACAGGTACAGCAATGAATGCCCACTTTAAAGCCTTATGAAAGTGCTGTAAATCACAGAAACTGATCTGCAGATGAGAAGAGCATCAGCTGGTAACCAAATCATACAAAAATACACCCCAAACACTTGGTATCCTTCACCAAGCTGTACGACCTGCTATGGAACTGGTACGGCCAGATAAGGGAGTGAAAAGCACCTCCAAATTCCGTCAAAACTTCTGCTATAACCTGCAATGCCTTCTTTAATGTCCACCTTGAATTATCATGTCGAAATCCAAGAGATATTGCATTGTTCTCTTCACCGCGACAAGCTATCAAACCCTCAAATTGAAAACAATGAAGTGTAGATGTAGCCACTGAGTATGGCTACCTCAAAGCTCGCTTGGGTGATCTTTCACACCTACGGAAAGCTGCTACTGATGGTGGTTTCCGTCACCAAAAGCCCAAATGGTTTCTTCAAACCCTCACACATTTGCAGAGCAAAATGCAATAGAAAATAAGATGTCATGAATGAGCTTCTTTTTCCAAATTGTGGCTTTTATATTTCTCCACAAATGGGTCGACCATATGAGAGGGAAAATATTTCATTTAAAATCACTTTATTATTCCTCCCTTGGGTGCCCAAGTTCTTGGTAACTTTATTTTTCATATTTTACTTTATTTTTTTTGAGGGGTTAAAGATCGTTCATTTATATTACCAAAAAATAGCAGCTGTCAGTTACATATTTCGTGGCCAAGCTAGCCACCTCCACAAGGCTCACAGTTTTACAAAAGCTACCAAAAAATACATCAAATAACAGGTTTTTTCACCATATACAATTTCTATCAAAACATCATATAGATTTAGTTTATAGTATGATCAGAGAAAGGCAAGGTTATCTTCAGCAGGGATGGCCTCCACCCCTAATCAGCATCCTCTATCTCGGGACCATCGAAGACTGGTTCCACTTTTGCATGCCCAATGCCATCCCTGTCAACATAAATCTTCTGGTTTTCATACCAAATAAGATCCTCAAAACCACTTTCAAAGCCCTGTTCAATGTTCCTCATTTCAGAACTGTCAAGATTCAGCTTTTTAAAACAAGCATTCAACTCCTCTAACCGTTGGATGAAGGACTGACAAGCTACAGCAGAATCATGATATCCCAAGTCTGGCAAAGCATCCATAAACTCCTGAGCTGAGGTATCTTCCTTATCAGCATTTTTTTCCTTGAGGGCCATTTGATTTTTCATATTCAATGCCACCTGTATAAATAAATCAACATGTGTGAGTCTAGATTCAGACCCCGTAAGAACCCTTGCATTGCCTTGAAAATGGTGCTCATTCCTCTTTTTCCACACAATCCATAAAATTTCAGTTGTTAATGCAAGCCAAAACAAGTTAGATTTTGCATCAAGACCCGAAATATGACCAAATAATATTCCATTCTTATAAAAAGGAAGGCATGAAGACCAATTAGACAGTTTTCCCAAAAACAAATTCCAAACTTGACAAGCATAAGGATACTCAAAGAAAATATGATCATAGTTTTCATAAATGTTACAAATACTACACATAAAGCTATTGATATCTAATGGTAATTTCTTTAGGCAAAGCAGCCATCTAAAGCATCCTTTCTTGGGCTCAAGGGAAATAGATCAAAATGACATGAAAAAACCTTTTGATTTCTTAAAACATACATTATATTTCCAGACCTTGACACAATGCTCATAAATCTCCTCTGAGTTACTAAGCATCCTGTAAATCCTTTTTGACTCACAATTCATTAGATTGGCACCATCATCCCATTTCAGGTTATCCAACCAATCCTGTTCACCCATCAAGTTTTGTAGAGTAGGGTTGTTTGAATAAGCTGGAAGAACCACAGAGAAGGTCCTTTTTTGAGTTTCTTTTAGCCCAAATTCATTTTTTAGCCACTCCCAAGTTTTAATGCCAGATGATGTAAAAAATTCTTGAAAATTAGACAGCCCCATCTTATGCTATTTGAGACCTGAGCAGCCTTGGATGAGAGCAATAGGCTTCTTGTTATGTTTTAAAGCCCACCAAACAGAACTGTGCTTCCCCCATTGCAAAAAATAATTGCTCCTGCTAGGGTAGGAGATGAGACTCCTGACACCTTCCCAAGCCTTCCAAATAGAGGCGAAAACCACAGACCCGAAAGGTTTTACCTTAAAGTCTCCAAAAAGGAGGTCATAGGGATGCAGATTTTTCCATCCTAGAGAACCTTTAGGCCTGGCAAGCTTAATATTGTTCCTCACTAAGACCTTCCAAGGCTCATTGCCTTCCATAGAGTTCACAATCCATTTTGCTACAAGGGCCAACCCTTGAATCTTCAAGTCTTTCAGGCCAAGCCCCCTAAAATCTCTACTAAAACAGCACCATTTCCAATTTACACAGTGTTTTTTGCTTCTTCCTTTGCCATCAGACCAGAGGAAGGATCTGATCGCCTTCTGAATGCTTTCTATCTGCAGATTAGAAAAAAGCCACATGGAGGCATAATACACAGTGTATGCTGACAAATTTTTTTGACACACTTGAAATCTCCCAGCTAGGGAGAGTGCTTGTCTGTTCCAATTTTTGAGTTTACAATCGATTTTAGTGAAGAGCCAGTCCCACATTTGTTTGAGGGAGGGATCAATAGCAAAAGGAATACCAAGAAATCTTACCAGCTTTTTTGGACCTCCCCATTGCCAATCATTTTCACCAAGCCAAGGAGGGGATTCAAACCATCCTAAAAGAATAGATTTATTGAATGATACCTTGGCACCCGATGCAATATAAGACATATTCAATCTAATCTTTAGATTCTCTAGATTTTCTTTCTCTACCACAGGATATAGTGCAGTATCATCTGCAAACTGCATGTTAAGCAGGGAATTACCATCAGGAAGCTCAATGCCTTTAAAATTTCCTGGTATTCTGTCTGTTCTCAACAAATAAAACAAAGCTTCAGAGGCAATTACGAATAATGTAGGGGCTAGTGGGTAGCCTTGTCTAATGGATTTCCCCATATGGAAAGAGGAGGTAAGTTCCCCATTGACTTCAACTTGAGCAGAAGCATTTCTAAACAGCATTTCAACCATACTCACAAATTCTGATGGAAATCCAAAAGCCTTGGGGACACATATTATGAAAGACCATTCCACTCTGTCATAGGCTTTTTCGAAGTCTAACAATAATATCCCTGCATTCTGACCAGATTCCTTAGCCTAGTGAGTAGCCTCCCAACTAGTCAGTAGGTTCTCAAGAATATATCTGCCTTTGATAAAGCCAGTTTGAGTCACATTTATAATAGAAGGTAAGATGTCTACCAATCTTCTAGCCAACACTTTGGCTATAATTTTGTAAGAAACATTAAGCAAGGTAATTGGCCTCCAATTCCTTAGATTGGATTTATCCCCACCTTTGGGCAAGAGCTTAATGATTCCTCTATTTATGTCCTCCCCCAATGTACCACACTCTATGGCCTCCTGATAGACCTCCAACAAATCATCAACAACCCAATCAATATTGGCTTTATAGAACTCAACTGGAAGACCATCAATCCCAGGAGATTTGCAATTGCTCATAGATAAAATGGCATTCCTAATTTCATCTTTGGATAGATTCTGCTTAAGCTTTTCAGCCATTGGTGCATCCACCATCTTGGGGCAGATCAAGGAGCATAACTTCTGAGCTTCAGCACACTCTGCATTCCTATCTTTAGCTCTGAAAAGATTTTCATAGAAGTTTTTGACCAGATTCTTAATATCACTCACATTTGTGAAGGTATTACCATTCTTCGAAATAGCTTCTAGATGCTCTTATCTGAACTTGTTCCTTAGCATGCTAAAGAAATATTTTGAGCCCCTATCTCCTCCTTTTATCCAGTTCGGCCTAGCCCTATGTTTAGCTCCTTAGGCCCTAAGAGTCTCAAAGGATCTGAGTCTATTTTTTATGACACTCAGCCCAGCACTCAAGTCCTCATTGAAAGGATCAGCTTGAAGCTTTTTTTCAGAGTCGACTAGATCTTTTTGCAATTCCCTTTCTTCCTTCCTTCTATCCAAAGCATATTTCTTACCACAAATTTGAAGCACTTCTTGGCATGCCTTAGTAAGCTATGACCAATATTTGACAGCACTGTGTTGGGCCTGGGTATATTTAATGATGTTCCTGATGGATACAATGCCTTGCTTACAATCCTCCTTGTCTACCAACATGATATTAAGCTTAAAAGAGCTTGAGGCCTTATGGGAAGAGCCCCTATTCTGACCAATAAAAAGGATGTCTACTACAATAGGATGATGATCAAAGAGGGAACTAGGCAGGACCTTCATTGCATTGTCCCCCTGAGGAGACTTGAATTGAAAGACATCTTTGTTGGCATACATTCTGTCCAACTTGCTATATATTCTTAACCGATTGGGCATTGCACCACGAAAACCAAATACCATTACCCCTGCTCTTCGCTCCTTCCAATGGATCCAGCAATTTAAGGGATTTTTTTAGGCTGAGCCAAAAGAATTTTTCATTGCCTTTCCACTCAGCCCTAAGACCTCCAACCTGATCTTCTCTGCTCTCAATCATGTTGAAGTCCCTTGCTAATATCCATGGGACCTTAGGGAGGTGAGAGCAAAGCCATTCCCAAACCTCACCTCTTTCTCTATAATCATCTGAAGCATAGATAGAACAGATACCAAACATCTTCCCATTGTTATCAAAACTGGCCCAAACTGCTCTATTATATGGGGAACACCCGGACTGGGAGACCAACTACCCCCACTTAGGACTCATTAGAATTGCCGATCCTCCTTTTCCTTTATCATGCATGGTGTGAACTTTCATGGAGTCTTTCTAGATGAATCTAAGCACATTCTCTAATTGAAAGTCTGTAGCCTTTACTTCCTGAAGCAATAGGAAGTCAATGTTCTTATGTTTGTTTACAAAGTCTCTAACTATATACTTCCTGTCTGGGGATTCTAACCCCCTCACATTCCAACTGATGCATTTCATAGTGAAGAGATTGGATAAAACAATGTGAGTCAGTGAACCCGATTAATGAGCCTCATCTTTTGAAATCCCCATATTATCGAAACACTTAGGAAGCTTACCTCCTTTCACCCTTTTACACACTCAATTTTCTCTTGACATATTTCCTCTTTTTTCTACTTCCCTCTTCTTTCGGACATGCCACATTTTCCTCTAAATCCTCCACTGCACCCCTCACCCTCAGCCACCTTCAAGGGGATCCTATCATCAGCATTCATCAGGTTTGGCGCCTTACAAGGCACATGGAGCCCAACCTCATGAACAATATCATTCATTTTCCTCGAGAGCATATCCTCTCTGATTTTCAGTAGAGCGAGCTACTTTGCATTCTTCTTTGGGGGAGCAAGCCCCGAAAAGGCTCCATCAAATTTAGGCTACTCAGAGGCATCAAAACTCCCAGTAGAGACCAAGAGGCCCAAGCTTTTCTCAACAGGATTATTAACACCTTCCAGGACCGATTCCCAAATTTCTTTCCCCTCAACTAAGAGAGGAAACACTGGGCTAGAGCCTTCGGACTCCATTGCACTACACTCAGGAGGCAAAGCCTCCGGAATGGGATACCCAGTCTCCACATGATTACTAGATCCGAAGACCATCCTGTTCTTATCAGCAGATGGGGAAGGAAAGGGAGTCGACCCCACAAATTTAGAAGATTCAGGCACTTGAACACCAAAGGGGACATCCTCCAGCCTCAGCTTCTCAAGACTATTTCTAACCTCTCTAAGCACTCCATCCAAAGGACCAGGGTCCGGCTGGAAAGGTTGAGAGCACGGAGGAGGCTCGGGGATAGAATGGGTAGGGGCCTCTACCTTGTCCACCGGGACGCTTCTATGCTCGCCCCCTCTCAAGCCAGGACCATTTTTGGAAGGTACAACAGGTTCAAAATGATTATTAGCACTTCTTGACTTCAGAACTAGACAATCTCGCCTTTGATGGCCATCAGATATACCAAGAAAACAAGAATTGAGCCCTCCTAGGCCAACCAGTTCACATTCAATAGATTTATTCTCTAGATTCACTTGCAGAACCTTAGGGATAAGAACTCTTGGTTTGAGAGAAACTAAAACCCTAGCATCCAAATGAGGCAGAGTCATCTTTGAGTCTTCCGGTTTTCAAACTTTGCCTAGGGGCTCTAACAAATTAGGTAAAAAAGCCCACAACTGAACAGGAAGGTTTCGAACCAGTAACCACCGGGGAACAGAGCAGAATTTGATATCTTGAATTGAAGCCTCAGGGAACCAATTAAAGGCTTTAAAGAGTGATCTACCCACATTCCATATCTCTCTCTCTAATATTTTCTTTTGCATGGAATGATTTTTGAGAATTATAACAAATATGCCTTTCGAAATCATTCTACAGAATGAAACAAACACGCCCAATTTTTTCCCCCAAGCAGAGTACAACCAATTATCAGAGAATTTTCTAGCAGGCAACTTGTCCACATCTAAACACACAAAGAAAAGGGCCACATTTTTCAACCTACTTTCCTCCGCATTCACAGCACTTTGCATTCCAACATTAGGTTTAAGGACCAACTTTCTGGGTAATGCAAGGTTCTTACCTTCGCTTGGCCGGCCTGACGGTCCTTGACATTTGCCACCGCCGCTTCTGCTACCTCCACCGCCCTCTTCTCCCTCCTCATGCGCCGAGAAGCTCGCATCTTCGGGCGGAGGGGCGGCATGCTGAATGTCCAGGGCCTCCTTGAATGATTTCCCTACAACAACTCCATCACCAATATCCCCGACTGCAGACTTAACATCCTCCTTAGCCCCGGCCATTAACTCACCTGGCCGAGGAGTAAAAGCCTTGGCCGGACTCGTAACTGAGAGGAGACCACTCGCATGTGTCAAGGCTCAGACCCCAAAAACCCAGACTGGCGGGAAAAATCAGACAATTAAATTCAAATACAAAAAAAACCCCTTAATTTCTAACAGCACGTTAGCATGAAAACTTTAAATTAAAACAGAGATAAACGTGACTAAAGAAATACAAATCTACCGTTTCAGAAAGCATATTGTTGTGACCAAATCACACATCGCCCCATTACAAATGGGGACCCCCCCTTTTTTTTTTGAATTCCAATGCTTTGCATTAAGATTTGGATGGTGTCTTTAGTTTGTTTCATGATGAAGTCAGTAGTGTTGGAGTCTTATAGTCCCCTGATGACCTGATCCTGATGTTTGAGATCCTGAAAATGACTAAGTCTGGTAGCCTGAAATCCTGAAATCTTGAAAAATTGGCTAAGTCTGAAATCTGGTGGATCCTCCAAATTCTATAATCTGCATGTTAAATCCGGTGGATCTGAGACCTATCTCAAACATCCTGAAAGGTATATTGAAAAATATTTAAAGTTAATACTTAAATATATTTTTCAATATACCTTATGCTCTGGGACTTTCAAATTTGGGCGCGAATTCACTCCAAAGAGCTAGGCGCGTTTTCCCACCTCTGCCAATCTACATGAGCGCCTTAGGTTGGGGCTTCAATGTGCGCCTAGAGGAGGATCAACTTCCAACCTCTCCTAGATAGGCGCCTTGATTGAAATTGACATAAAAGATCTAAAAGATCCAAGAATTCGACAAAGGAGTGGTCTAGAGGTCTAGGCGCCCTTTTCCATGTCCAAATGATCATCAAATTGCGCCTTCAATTGAAGTGGGTAAGCTTAGGCGCCCATTCCTTGTTACTCCTCTCCACTTTGGCACCTTGATGTGAGACTAAGTCTAAATCAATTATGGATAGCGCCTAAGGGTGATCAAATCATACAAGGATGTAGGGAAGTGTTAAGAGCCTTTAAAAATAGCAAAGGATAAACTCCAAGTCTTAGGTGGAGTGAGGTGCCAATTCCATTTGTGTTGCCTATTGTGGGCGCCTACCTTAGAAAACCTTCATCCATGCATGCATGCTATGATACAACATGAAGTCAAGACTCCTAGAGAATAGCGCCTAATGATAAGAGGCATTTAAATCACTAAAACTCAAGATGATGTCTAGGCGCTCCTTGTTATTTAAACCATCTCTTTTGAGCGCCTAGGAAAGGGAAAATTGTAAGTTTCATCATCATAAGCACCTTATGCCTTCACTCTCTTTTAGGCGCCCTTATATGGATTTTGAGAAGTTTTGAGCACCTAGAAGTGGTGGATTAAAGAAGCTATGGTTGTGAGAGAAGTGAAATTGTGCCTTAATGAGGGTTGTGAAGTTAAAGGAAAAGAAGTACTAAATTACAAGTGTTAGGCGCATTCTTCAACCTATTTCACCTTAACTTCCGCCTAGAAGAAAGAAGATATCTTTAAAGCTCAAATAGGAGATGAAACACTCAAGGTGCGCCTTGATTGAGAAAAGCTTGGAGTTTGAACTTAATCATCCTGCATTTGGTTGAATCATTGAAAGTTAGAAGAAAATAGACCAAGTAACTTTAGGCGCCCATTTTACTTTGTTTAAACCCAAATTGCGCCTCTAGTTGAACATGGGTTATCATTATAGTCCTAGGCGCCCTTTGCCTTAAAACTTGTACTAGCGCCTTAGTATGTAGTGAATTGCGCCTTAAAGAGTGTTTTAAGGTTGAATGGAGGTGACTCTAGCGCCTTAGTGTGAAGATGAGTTGATCACCTTGTGTGCCTTGAATAGAAATGTTGAAATCAAGTTCAAAATAGCGCCTAAGGGAAAATGCATCAATTCACGTTTGGTAATGGGCGCTTGAAGGATGGAAGTCTTCCAAGGTATGTTCAATTGATTAGAGATCCTATAAGTAACAATATATAACACCAAAGACCCTAGGCGCTATTTCCTACTTGGAACATCACACATGGGAGCCTAGAAACTAGATTGATTGAAGAGATGATACTTTAGCGCCTTGAGGGTGAATGAGTCAAAATAACACCAAATTAGCACCTAGAGAAGGATTACATTCAATAACGTCATTAATGAAGCGCCCTGTAAGAATGAATCATTATAAGTCATCTTCACTTGTTAAGATCATCAAAGTGACAAGTTTAAGGCCAACTAGTATGCTAGGCGCATTTTCCATGTCATACAATCATCAATTGGCGCCTTGCATGTGGAAGTTCATCTTCTGGCGCCTTGTATCTTGTGAAAGGGTTAGGAGAGTATGACATTGGCGCCAAGGAGGCCTTGGAAGTAAAAATAAAGAATTCACCTAGGATGCGCCTAGATAAGGGGTTTGAGATCATCAAGATGAAGTAAGGCGCTCATTTGACTCACTGCACATCAAAATTTACGCCTCAAGAAGAAGGCATCAATTCCCATTGCTAAATGAGCGCCTAGAGGGAGAGAGTTACCCTGAGACTTGTTCAAATATTTGGGATCACAAAAATAGCAAATTTAAGGCCATTTTATCCAAGGCGCCCTTGCACCTTCATGCCAACTCAATTGGCGCCTTGAGGAGAATCACTCAAGTTCATACCTAGAAGTAGGCGCCTTGATAAGAGAAATCATTTTTAAGCATTACAATTGCTAGAAATCATTTGAAATAATGAATGTGAGACTAAATGATGTTAGGCGCTCTTTTGCTCTCCTCTTTACCTATATGTGCGCCTAAACTTGATGACTAGTTGTTTACATGTTTAAAGTTATTTCCTTCGTTATGAGTTGATTGATATATTGTTTATCTTGTTTTGTAGGAACATGTGAGGAGCTAGCGCTTGGAGTCACCTTCACCCAAAGGGTCACTTTCAAAGAAGCATCATGCTAGCCACCTTTGGAGAGCAACTTTATCATTAATATCAAGCTACAAAGGACCCATCAAGTTGCAGAGGGAACACCACTCTAAAGGATCATACTTCAAGTCTTCTACATCAATGATATCATGTTAGATCACATCAAGTTCAAGCATGCTTCATCATTTACATCATGTTCAAAGACAGGGCATTCACTCATACAAGTTTCAAGTAAAGTTCTCCCAATCTTCAAAGATTCATCAAGTTTCAACTATCCTTGAGAGGTTATCTACTCCACATCCAAAGAGGTGTTATCATCTACACTCCAAAGGGCTACTTCAAGGTCAACATGCCAAGTGCACTACTTCATCTTCATCATATCATCAAGCAAGGCACTTCATCCATCAACTTCAAGTTCTTTCAAATCTCCAAGTATTAAAAGAGTCTCTTACTCCATGAAGCATACTTCAAGGCATTCATTCTTAAAAGTCCTTTGTAATGTCCCCCACTTAGCTCACTCCAGAGGATCAGGATTAGCCTATAATTGACTTCCGTAGGCTAATGGATGTGTGTAGGAAGTCACCTCAGTGACTTACTATTTTTAGTAAGTCGGGTGCCAGGGTTTCCATTTTTAGCAGGGCAGACATGACTGGACAGGGCATGAGAATTCAAGGTCTCGATACGACTAGAAAACTTCATGTGGTGCGAAATGAATTAAATTAAAGATTTAATTTATAATTATTTGAGACCGACATGATATGAAGTAATGTTATAAAGTCACTTTATTTAAGTTATAACTTAAAGTGACCTTCCTAGGGATGAACGCCTTCATGGTGGTACAAGGTGATGTTTTAAATAAAAATAAATTAAAAATTCCCTCTCTTGGGCGTTGGAAAAGGAAGGCAAATAAAAGACCAAAAGTGACTTCATTTGGATATGCTTGCCTTATGATATTTTGCTCTCATGTTGAGTTTTGCCCGTGCTAGGGTTTGAGCTTGGTTCTTGAGTTCGACATATCGATTTGCAGAGACGGAAACCTTTGCAGATTCGCCGTTCCTCGTGTATGAAAGAGTGCATCAGGAAGGGGTTATTGGAATCTTCATTCAGAGGATTCATTTGTGCATTCACCGGGACCATTTTGACGGAGGTTTGAGCATAGACTGAATATTTGAAGGGTATAGTTGTCCATAAGTGTTTGGAAGGCAGATTGGGTGAGATTCCTTGGAGATTTGAAGCTGTTTCAGACTTCTTTATGCAGGCCGTATACTTCCATTTCTGGCCGTACCCTTCCAGGAGGCCGTACTACTGTGTATGATCATTTTTGGGAGGCTTGCTGCTGTTTTGTACTTCATCATTGGTCGTTTGGAGTAGGAAACCATCACAGATCAGAAAGGAACACTTTTTGGGAGGATATCTGTATGTTTGCTGCTGTCCTTTGCTCTATGGTGGCCGTACAACTCCAAGGAGGACATGGGTGTTTGAAAGTACCAAATCTTCCTTGATTTATGTCATTCCTTCCTTCCATTCTTGGCATTTGAAGACATATTTATTGCTGCTGTTCACTATTATGCAATGTATCTTCATTCTTGGGAGTTGTGAGCATTTCCATGGTGCTATATTGCTGATCCAGCTTCAGCATCCGGACGAAGTTGTAAACGGTGATATGGGTATGTACTCATAATTCATATTTTGGTCAAATACAATCTGGGTTGGTGTTATTTTGTTAATTTCTATCTTAGTTTTTCTGGGTTTTCTTTATGTGCCGTATTTTCTATGATATTGTTGCAAAAATTCCTACATGCAAAACATACAATGAAACCCTAAGCATGCGAACCAAAAAAAAAACACAAAAATCAGTCAGTGCAAAAACATATATAGTGGGGTGTATGTTACATCCTTGAGAAGAGTCTTCTACTCCATGTCATCAATGAAGCTTCATTACCTATTCTATATCATGAAGAAAGCCACATCATTATCATCACCATCATCTACTCCACATGAAGAAGCATCAAGGAAGATCATCAACTTACCTACAAGAAGAAGAAGCAGAACAGAGTTAGACAAATGAAGCAACATATATCATACTACTTACAATGAACAAGGCAGGATCATTGAAGATACATTCTCAAACATATTGAATTAATAGTTGAAATCCACAAGATATGCTGAGGTGGCACCTATGTGGCGAGTACCTATCATCATTCAATTATATCAGCCACATTATTTTAAATGCATTCAATGCATCATTTAATAAAAGAAGCCAAAGGGACGCCTATGTGGAAGATATTTTAAATGATTTCATCTTATCCTTATCACATTGGAAAGCGTGCCGTCATTGCCTCTCTCTTTGTACTAAAAATAGCAGTTTGTTGTAACTACCTGTGAGTTGGCATGATTTGAGCCCTTGGCTACATGAAATGATCTAAGCCATTCATTGTATTTCTGGACCTCTATATAAAGGCCTTGTTGCCTCATTTGTAAATATAGATATTAGATTGTAGGCAAGTAGGAGTAGAGTAGAATAGAAGAGACTCGAAATTTTCTGAGAGGGCTTGAAATTGTTGTAAATATTTCTCAAAGTTAATGCAAAGACATTGGAGCTACTTGTTTGGTGTTAAGTGTTATCTTGTGGAGTAACATGATTTCTTGTATTTCGATGAAATGAAGGGATGTTTCAAATTAAATTAGCAATAGATTAGAAGCTCATTGTTGTAATGTATGTTGTATTGAATATTTGATCAACTCCTAGCTCATGCTTTTAACATTCATCGTTGGTGAAGTGTTGTGTAAAGCTAGTCTGAGCTTCATCATTTGCATAAGTTCAATTGTGGATGCTTGTTTGAGATGCGCCATCCGATGGGTGCTTGTATAAGCCTTCACGATTTGAAAACCATTCGCATAACCTTAGGAGATTGCACCAACTTCATGTAGTTGTAGGCATCCTTGGCGAAGTGGAGTTAGGTTAATTAAGGAGTTTGTCTATTCGTACAATTATCATTACTTCATTGACTTTAGATTAACTTCCTAAACCCTATCCTTTTTTCCTTTTTTATCATTGATCCATTGTATATACTTTATCCACACTGAAAGGAGAAATAAGCTGAATGAAAGATGAAGTCTGCGTAAGTCCCTTTGTGATTATCAGCAAGATCACATGTAATCACTGAGTTAACCCATCATAAATCATAAATAAGGAACCTTGGAGTTACTTCACTGGATCACATAGTGCAGCCTTTGAAGAGCTTTATTCAAGAGAGAGTGGGATACTCTAGTGTTTTACTCTATTGTTGACTTGTCTTAAAACAGACATCAACACATACAATGAATCTTTTACGAATAATGCAGAAAAGAAGAACGAACAGGACCAATTTTCATCATAGAAGAGAAGCCCTACAAGAAGTTCATGGAGGGGAACCAGAACCCTCGAACAACTTGCAGAGCTCCATACAATCACCACTTATAAAAATTCCAAAACCGATGTCTTTACTTTTTTCCCAAAGTCACCACATTAATAAACTAAAGTCCAAACATTAATTATAAAATATAACTTACGGACTTTAATTTGAAAGGCCAAACGGTCTCAGAATCACGAGTTATGGACCGTTAGAAAGGTCTTGTCGAAACGCTCTACCTCCCATACTGAACTTCCAAAAATACAAGAAACCCTTACTAAAAATAGTAAGTTCTCCGAAACCAACCATCCGAACTCCCAGAGTTCCCTAACCACCTTGGTTAGCCTACGGGAACCAAGTATAGGCTAACACCCCTAGGAATGGGGACATTACAAAACTTTTCTTCAACTCAGTCTTGTTGGAGAACTCGAAGGGGTAGGGTTCAAACCACTCAATGGACCATTCCAATCCCTTGAATCATCTGATTCATACATACAAATCCCGTCCATTTCCACTGTTACTCCGTTGAATTCTAGATCAGTTGGAGGCTTGCAATCATGCCCCACTCCAACTCCCTCCCCTTACTTTTTCTACTCCTCTTGCCTGATGCCTTGGTCATTGTTTATCCCTACCGTTGCTGCTTCATCAAAGCAGAGGACATAGTAGGTCGGGGTTTTAAATCTTGCTGACACCACAACCATTGGGAAAGGTTGTTGAATGTCATAGTCAGTTGGGTAAAAAACATTAAAACAAAATAAACCCTTCCAATGCTCGAGCAGCTTCCTTTATAAGGAAACCCCCACCATTATTAATGAAGAAGCTTTGTGAAACACAATAGAAAAGGCACCTATATCCTCCTTGTCTTGTTTGGTGTTTGACAGCTGGCAAAAGATGGTTTCCTCAGTCAAGGCTTGATGGCAAATGCCTTAACATCCTACTCATTCCTCCCACTTGGATGGTCATCAATGCACCCGGAGTTTGGGATCATGTGCTCCATCCAATTATAAAGACAATAATACAATCAAACCAAATAATAAAGATTCCAAAGCAATTGTGGTTCTTCTAATCTACCTACATCATGTAATGTCAATGATGATGATGATTTTAGTCTTAAACGAAGATCCATATGATGTTGATTACTGATTGCATACATTTAAAACTTGTTAAGTACTTGCGAGTAATTTTTCGAGCTAAGTAACCCGACATCAAACTCGCTGAGTTTTTGAACTAGTTTTTTTTGTGAGTTTACAGAGTGACTTGTGGCAAGTACTTGGGTGAGTCTATAGGAGAAACTTGTGCATGACAAGTTTTTATCAAGTTTTGCTTATTTTTTGCTGCATTTTTGCTGAGTCTTTTTAAAAAGTTGCTGAGTTTTTGTCGACTCCGAGTCAAATTTGGCTCGACTGAGTTTTTACCGAGTCCAAGATTTCAAACTACGATCAATTGTATTATTCTAATATTGAATAATGAATATCTATCATGACATTCGATTTTGACAAATTGATATTGAATTAGTATACTTTATTTATGATATTTATGGTAGTTTTGTTTAGCATATGCATGGTATGTAGTATTCTGAACTTAATTCTTGTTTCTAGGCTGCAAATATGTACATATTTATGCTTTTTATATGTTTTTTGCATGGATGTTCCCAAAAGTACCCATCCCAATTTTCTTTTGTCACACCAGTGTACTATACTCAATTTTGATTTGACAACTTAGATAAAATAAGGTGTAGGTGCATATACTTGTAAGTCATCCCACTAACTAATTAGAATAAAAGTATTTATCCCACATTTGTGGGTAAGTGGTAGTGGTAGGTAGTTGAGTGTTATATATTGTAAGCAAGAGAGTCATGTGACATATGTGAAGAGTATTATATGTGTTTGGGATCTCATTAGGAGATATAGTGTGGAGTGGCTTCTTCCACTATGAAGCTTTGTATGGTATTGCCCTATATCAAGGGTTTGATCTATTTCAAAATGCGTTGGAGTATTTTTGTTATTTTATGCCGGTTCATAATAGAGGGTATTTGTGTATGTAGATACATTCTTATGTAATTTATTGAGCTATTATGTTTTAAACTAATATTTGGTTGTGATTCTAGGTCCTTAATTTAATGATGCAAAAGGTGCCACTTGTGTGGTTTGAGACATACTCAATAGGTAATTATTGGTTGGGGTTTAATGTTCTTTTTTGTACATAAGTGATCCTTCTATCTTATATATAGGTTGTACATAATTGATCCTTCTATCATGTATATTGCTTTGTTATTTCATCGATAAGTATTATTGCTTGGATGCCCTCCAATAAGTCTTGGAATTGGACTTGAAGTTCCAGGTTCTGTATATATTTGGGCTACAATGGTGATTTTTCTTTTTCTTTTTCTTTTTGTTGGGATAAGGTGTTGTACACCTTGCGAAGAAATATTTGATATTTTATAAAGTTTGGTCCATGTCTATGTGGGGGGCCACACTTTGGGGAGCTTAATATCTTCTTAGGGATTGTTGTGTGTAACATTCCAAATGCATTTAATATTTGTGGGGTCATGGTTTAGTCAACATGTGATTTATCAAGTTCATTGGAGGAATACATTTAATGGTTGGGATCATCATAAAATACATTCAGTATTAGAAAAAGTATTTAATGTTTGGGTCATATGTGCAAGTCAAACTTGGGGGCTAGGCTTGGAGGGAGCAATATTGGTAACTTGGAGAACATGTTGTCACATGGTCTTGGTGGTAAACTTGGGCACCTACCTTGGAGATGCTTATGCATTGATTATTTGTGCTTGGTGCATTGATTATTGGCGGCAAGAAAGTTTTCTTTGTTTGTTGCTCACTTGCCTGTAAATAGAAGGCTTGGGATAGAGGGTTTTCATCACTTGTACATGCTCATTGTGAATGATGCTTAGTGTAAGCACCTAAAGGCTTGAGTTGCTTGTTGTGGGGATCTTGAGGAACATGGTGGGATGCGTGGCTCTCATTTGTTTTTGGTCTGGTCTCATGAGGATAGCAATGACGGTTGTTCACTGCTGTAGAAGAAGGTCATATCTTGCATGGTTTCTTCCTTGGTTGAAAGTGTTGATCTCTATGTTAAGATCAAGAATGCTTTTGGATACAACTATGTGAGTTTTTCGCATCAACTTTTCGGATCATACTCCATAATCCATCATCAAGATGAAGAGATGAAAGATTGGTAGATTGCAGACACTTGCACACTACAAAGATGGAGGAGAGGTGTGAGGAGTCTGATATTTTATTGTAACTGCTTTGATGCTGGAAATAAATTGGCTTTGGTACTTTGGATGCTGGGTTTTCCCAGGGTATATTAGTGTGTCTCTCTTTTGTGTGTTTTTTTCTTTCATTCTTGTTATGTGTGGTTTATGTCGGAATGCTGTTGGAATTTATATATATCAAGGATACTACTGCCATCTTTCCTCGTAGACTAATGGTGGGAATTGTTTTGTACTAGGGTTAATGAAGGAAATTGTGTGTAATATGTATTTTCTTTCATTTGGTATTAGAGCTTTGTCTATGTAGGAAATTGTTTGTATTTCCTTTCATCTGGTATTGGAACTTTGTCTATGAGTTTTTTTTGATAGGTTAAATGCAGGTTCTATTGGGGCCTGTGCCCTTAAGGAAAGCTAAGATATAACCAAGTTGTTTGCAATAAACATAATGAATCAGAATCTTCTAACTGAACATTTTATCCAACTTTTTCTTCTGCAATCTTAAAATCATTTGAGAAGAGGCTTTCATGCAAGATCAAGATTTTCTATTGGTGATTGGTCCAGCCAGATTTTTTCAAAGAGAATTCCCCTGATCCTAAAAATTCTTCCCCCTCAACAGATGATAATTCCTTTTCCAAAGATTCTGACAACATAGATATAGATTCTGACAACATAGATATAGATTCTATAAGATTTGGAAATTCTTTTAGAAAACAATCCAGCAATAAATCTGAATTTTCAGCTTCCTTTGATCTGTTCTTCTCATTCATAGATTTCGCAAGCTTTTCTATGAGTTTTCATACTGCTAGTGCAGGTGAATTTCCTTACAGTTTTTGGGGCTATTTACCAATGGATCTACTGGCACAAGGTATAAAATATAACACCCCATTAACTTGAACTCCCTCACTTAAAAATATATTACAAGATTATTTATACACGCACACGAACCTTTTTCATAGGATGATCCTTCACGTATGCCTTGTTTCTTCATATTCTATTTATTCTTAATTTGCCTTTATCCTAATTTATCATCATCCAGATTATGAAAATGTGAATGAACCTCTATCGAACTAGCATTACCTCACCAACATTCTTTTGAGCATTTCTTTGGTTTGTAACATAGCTGGATATATCTAGTTGTGGAATTCATATGTAAGCCTTATGTCTGCACTTATGAGTTCTGATGTTTCACTTTATAATATTGTTGATTTTATGGCTCACTATCATAAATAATGGAGGGAAATAAATCACACCCTACTTAAAGGAATCTAATGATAAAACCCTAACTGGATTAAACCCTAGATTCTTAAAGGAGCTAAGATTAATGCAAACAAAGATCTGAGTAATTGAGACATAGAAAATAGAAATGTTGAGAAGGAACTAGAGTGCTTATTTGGTTTATGGTGTGTTGTCAACAAGGTTGCAGGATATGCCACCCCCCTCCACAGGCATGCGTATCGGAGTACTCAGTACGGATTTGGGTGCAGTATGGTGTAGATATGGCTTGGATATTGCACCCGCCCGTGCCCTAAAATTCCTTTTTTTCCAGCTGCGCTGCATTCGTAAGTATTCGGGTTTTAAAAAAACTGCCCTGTATTCAAAACATGGGTTAAAAATAGTGAAAAATGTTTCATAAGGATACACTATTCGTTTTGTATCATGGCTAAAACCAATGAAATATTCAAAACACGGGTTTTGTATGAGTCAACTAAAAGCCTAAAACCAGTGAAATATTCAAAATGCGGGTTTTGTATGAGCCGGCTCAAACGTGGGTTACAAACAACAATACATTTTGTATAAATAATGTTAAACGGGTTTCGAGCGACTGAGAGATGAGCTCTTTACCTCTCGGTCAAATTGACCTAGATCTTCCTTTCATTTGTAGAGGCAAGAATTTTGCTGGTATCCTCTCTGTTTCGCTCATTAGATTAGAGAGAAGAGCTGGCATCCTCTACGTATAATACAATTTAATTTTTAATTTAAGTTTAATTTATTAAAATTTTATTAAGTTTAATTAATTTATTATTTATTTAATATTCAAGTGACGATTTTATTAATTTATGTTTGATTTTTTTTATTTTTTATTTTTTGTTTTACTTTAGGTTTTAAACTTTTATTTATTTATTTAGTTCAATATAATTTAATTTAATAAAAAATTTATTAAGTTTAATATTGTTTATTGTTTAATAAGATTAATTTATTTTTTGTTGGGGGATACCTGGGTTTTTAGCCTGGTCCGGGCCTAGAGAGACCCTTACGAGGGATCTCTTCCCATCGGCTTTATCCCCTGAGACCACAATTGGGGGTCTCTGTCCCCAATGGGCATTATCACCCTTTGGTCAAACCCGCGAGCTCGTTGGCCCAGCGAAGGTACATAGCCTGCGAGCACGGCAGCCCAGCGAAGGCATGCATGACCTGCGAGTTTGTTGGCCCTGCAGGGGTTTGAACCTTGGTGGCCGCCACCACAACCAAGCGACTTGACCACCGAACCATGCCCTTATCGGCTTAATAAGCTTAATTTATATATATATATATAATATATTTTTAATTAATTTATTATTTATTTAATATTCAAGTGACGATTTTATTAATTTATGTTTGATTTTTTAAATTATTAATTTTTCATTTTACTTTAGGTTTTAAACTTTTATTTATTTATTAAGTTTATTATAATTTAATTTACTAAAATTTTATTAAGCTTAATATTATTTATTATTAGGCTTACAATTTTTTTTAATTAAGTTTATTGTTTATTAAGCTTAATATATATATATACCGATACTGTATCTAGCCATATCCATATTAAGGGTCTTGAAAAATAGCTGTATCCGTATCCAATACCATATCCATGTCCATGCAACTTTGGTTGTCAACTTTGACCTCTTTAACTAACTGAGATGTTATGACAGAAAATTGGAAATTGGTACTGGGATAGTGTTTAGAAACTGATGATATAGATAATCAGTGATTGTTGATGCTTGGGACTAGGCTGCACCCACAGTTTGGTCTTGGAACACTTTGCTTCTATGCAGTGTTGATTTTCACCTTCAAGATTTGTAGAACCTATTTGCCTTTGCTTGTACTTGCATATGAGAAAATAGTGTTGCTGAAGGCAGCTTTTTGGGCCTGCTATAGATAGAGGGAAGATTGTTGACTTCTGTGATAGCAGTCAAGCTTAATGGTAGATGTAACAAGATTGAACACATGCCTAATAGAGAATGCAAATGCTGATGCAACTGAGACTGAGTAAACTGAAACTGATCTGAGATAAACTATGACTAAATGCAGATGCTTTTGGGTTGAGTCCATGATTAAAATGACCTAAGATGATGTCCTTAAATGCAAGTCCTAGACACACAACTCGTGACTTTTGGTGTGCAAGTGGATGGGTAATGTTCATATTCCTAGAGTGTTGGCCTGAGAACTGGATATTTGATACTAAAATGGGAGGACTAGGCTTCGGGCACAGTTCTGTCTAGGGGATAGAATTGCATGGACAGCCTAGTCCAAGGGAGCAGATCCCTAAAAAGTTGGACTGGTCCTGTTGTATAATGACAGAGTTAGCATATTAGAGGATAAGCTCAGGGTTAGGGTCAGCTAATGTGCCAAAAGAGATGAATTAGGTTCCAAGACCATGCATTTATGCTATCTACGCAAAGTGATGTAAGGGTATAAGTGCAAGGTATGCACTTTTATCTCTACATGTACAAACAGGTTGACTTCTTCCTATTGCTTGGTTCTCTTAGCCTTTTCTTCAGTTACAGTACACCTGTAAAATCCATTTCAAGTGCTATTCTGCATTGATGATTATCAAATTCTATGTAGTTCCAGACTCACTATATTGAACCGACATGTGGTGGATAATTTGATCACTTAAGTCTAAATAAAGCCCATATCATTTCATACAAGATCAATTACTTTGAATCTGAGTTTTAGGGGGACATTCTATTTTGCTTGCTTAGGCACTTAGAGATCTAATCACATTTTCTTGCTTGCTTAGTGTGTTTTTCTTCCATTTTACTTTCAAATATATACTATGTTTAATTTCTATCTCTGAATATATATGCTTTTATTTATATTTCGACCATATAACCAGGTACATATTATGATTAGACCCGACGAAAACAGCTTAAAAAAAGAGTCAACTGCTGAAATGCATTGTGAAGCAGCCTTCCAAGATCTTCATAGAAGTTCTTCCATTGGATTCTTGTGGCTTTACTGAATGCTAGCCATAGCTTCAAGAAGTATGTTCAGCAGGACTTGTTGGCTGTCTGAGGATGAGCAGTACTAGCCACTATAATGTTACTGAAATTGGGCCTTTATTGGCTAGACACTTTATAAGTTTTTTTTGACATAGTGATGTTCAACATTGAAAATTTTAAAAATAAAAGTTTAGTTTTAAAGAATCAATAAATTTTGTTTTCTTAGCTTCTTTGTTTGTTAGAGGCAGTGCCAATTTTTCTTAAAACTACTAGCCACAAACTGTATCAATCATCTTTGGAATTTCACAAGAAATATGCTTGGACAATTTTCACAAGCATGATTCGGAATGGAATCAATATGTGTGCTGGATCCTTTTTAGCTAATACCAATAACAGTGGCACTACGTGAAAAGTCTGTTGCAATGTGACTTTCGTCTTGCCCAAAATATGATAACTGCAAGTTTCATCAGTGACTTTGAGCTAATGAACATAGATTGTGTTTGTCTACACCACTTGTTTGAATTGAGAGTGTCCTTTGCAAGAGGGTATGGTCATACTTTTGGTATTACAACATCAAAGTCTGGAAACAGAGTTTAAAGCACAATTTTGGAATTTGCTGAGGTCTCATATACACAGAAAAGGCAGGGCTATAGTTTACAATTACCTCAAATTCAGTTAGATTTGCCTCCAAAACCTATTTCCTTGCTTATTGTTAGAGGAGACGACATATTTTTTTGAGTTTTCACAAGGATGTTACCATATGAAAGGAAGTAGAGGTGTGGAATACACTTCCCACACTAATCTATGAGAGGAGGTATGTGCAAAAATTAAATTGATCATACAATTACAAAGAAATAAATACAAAAGCAATATACCACAACATTGCGATTTACGTGAGGAAAATCCTTTCGGGGGAAAAACCCCACCCAAAGCAACTCAATGTATGATTCAGTAATCAAATGGTTACAATACACTTATAGAATCTAAACCTTTATAGAAGCATCACCACCAAGAAATCTGGAGCAATTTTGATAGCATAACAGTACCTACATAACTTACTATGAAACCTCCATTTGAAGCCCTCAATAAAGAGGAGAAGCAATACATGAAACCATCAAATGATAAGTAGGAAATCATGAGTGAAAACCACCCAAAATATGGTGCCCAAGTCCCTAGACAAAATCCAACGCCCAAATCCCAAGATGAGTTCACAGGTTAAAAATAGTATATTACTTACACTTGTCATAAGCTCGTCATAATCCACTCACCAACTTTGGCACTTCATTTTGGCTCCATTAATTCCATTCAAAGATGTCTTATGATGTGTTATAACATGCACCATAAGTTGGTCAACAAGTGCAACTCTCTTACGATGCTCTTATGCGTTATAGATACTCTTACATTTTCGATGTGAAAGGCTCAACTTTTGGAGGCTATAAATTTTGATCTATGAAACCAATTGAGTTCATTATTTTTGATAAATTGAAGATCACGAAGAGGTCCATGTTGTCGTAACTTGCTTGCTCTGGTTAAGATCTGTTTTGATATTTTTTCACGGCCAAAATCGACTTATAGAGCTTTGAAAATTGCATTTTTGTGTTCTATAGCTTGAAAATTGCATTTTTGTGTTCTAAAGACTAGGATGCAAGGTTGAGACACTTTTCCTAACATTCTCCCACTTGTCAAATGCCTTGCAAGAGTGAAGAGAATACCAACACTGTCAACTATCTACTAGGGGTCAAGAAACCCATAGACTAGTTGCACCACTTGAATTGCTTTGTCTTGACGGGCTTCATCAACACATCTATAAAATTATGCAAAATGTCAATTTTCTCTAGCATCACCCTCCCATCCTCTACCATGTCACAAACAAAATGGTACTTGAGATCTATGTGCTTCGTCCTCGCATGAAAGGTTGGGTTCTTTGCCCAACATGACACTTTGACTATCACAAAGAACTCTAATAGCTCATTGACTTAGCCCCACATCTGAATACAATCTCTTAAGCCATATGGTCTCTTGAAAGACATGAGTAGTTTCCATGTACTCAACCTCTATAGTGGACAAAGTGACCACAACTTGCCACTTACTCATCCAACTAATAGCACCACCAAATAAACTAAACACATCCATTGGTGAATCTTTTGCTGTTGAGATCTCCTGCACAATTTGAATCCACAAATATCCACTAAGTGTTGCCCCCCTGCAAAATTGCATGATAACAAATAGAGTACTCGGAGATACCCCACAAAAATTTAAAGACTCTTATCTGCATCTCAATGATCTCATCCAGGATTAGCCATGAATCGGCTAAGGACTCCCATTGCTTGGGTAATGTCTGGACTTGTACAAACCAGAGTATACATCAAACTTCTAATGGCACTAGCATAAAGCACTCTAGCCATGTCCTTCATCTCACTAGGTGTAGATGAACATTGCTTTATAGATGACTTAGTCTACAAACTTACATGCTGAATCTCTTCAGCATAGAGTTCACATACTTTGATCCAACCAAAGCTTTTTGTGTGCTCTATCTCTTTTGATTGCCATACCCAAGATAAACTTCGCAGCCCCCAAATATTTCATGTCAAACTATGTTGAAAGATGAGACTTCAAATCACATCCTTATTGTTACCAAAAACAACATATCATTTACATACTATGTGATAACAAGGAATTAATCACCGTCCATTTTATAATAAACATAATGATTCAATTTGGATCTCAGAAATTTCAAGCTCAACACAAATGAATTGAATTTTTGGTACCACATCTTAGGAGATTGTTTGAGACCATACAAAGATTTTTAAATCTACAAACCAATGTTTATTTATCTCTCTTTTCGTAGTGTTTAGACTGTCATGTAGATCTCTTTCTCCAAGTCATCATGTAGGAATGCTGTTTTCACATCCATTTGTTCTATCTCTAAATCAAAAGATGCTACTACAGATAACAAGAACTTGATAGATGTCAGCTTAGCAATTGGAGAAAAAATCTCACCAAAGTCTATCCCCTGAATTTGGTAATATCCTTTTGCAATCAATCTCGCGTTATACTTCAATACCACCATTTGAACTGGTTTCTTTTTGAATACCCATTTACATCCAACAAACTTTTTTCATTCTAGCAATGGTACCAAGTCGCATGTGTCATTCTTCTTCAATGCAGCCATCTCTGCATCCATAATTGCTCTCTAGGGCTCAGAATCACCCATTCCCATTACCTCCTTCATAGTTCTAGGCTCATTAGTATTAGTAATTAAAGCAAAAATACATCTCTAATCAGGAGCAATATACTTGTCTGGTTGTAGTCTCTACCAAGTGGACCTCTTCAAGAGTTGAGGTGGAGGTTCTACCTCTTTAGAACTATCTAAGCTCTCGTCCTTTTCAAGTCCTTAATGAGCTTTTGGTTCAATCTTCTCAATCTTTGGGGGTAGTTGAACTACATCTTTCTTCCGATCCTCTTCTAGTTGTAACACTGTGGAAGAAAGCTTAATCTCTTAAAAAATAACACTATATTGTATATAACTTTTTCAACCATAGGGTCCCAAAGCTTTAGCCGATGGAGATACATTTCACTAGCTTGTTCTCCAACTTTGGTTGCTTCTCCCGAGGCACATGTGCATATGCCTTGCAATCGAAAACTCTAAGATATTGTAATGAGGGATTTTTTCCCATCCATGCCTCTATATGAGTCTTATCAACAAGAGTTGTTGGAGACCTATTAATTAGGTAATAATCTGTAGAAACTATTTCTACCTAGAACTTTTGTTCCAAGCTAGCTTTACTAAGCATACTCCTAGCCCTCTCCATTAGCATCTTGTT
Source organism: Cunninghamia lanceolata (assembly GCA_027924645.1). Classification (NCBI taxonomy): domain Eukaryota; kingdom Viridiplantae; phylum Streptophyta; class Pinopsida; order Cupressales; family Cupressaceae; genus Cunninghamia; species Cunninghamia lanceolata. The sequence goes on along the minus strand of BSBN01000973.1, from coordinate 3,919,647 downwards.
CATTCTCTTTGCACTCTATTTTGTTGAGGGATGGAGTTGTCTTTTGTCTCCTAATCCCATGCTCTTTATAGAATCTATCAAAATCTATGAAACAAAATTCATCGCCATTGTCAGTCCTCAGAACCTTAATCTTCCTGCCAATTTGATTTTCCACAAGAGCTTTAAACTCCTTAAATTGCTTGAAGATTTTAGATTTACTTATACAGAAATATACCCATGTCCTTCTAGAAAAATCATCTATAAAAGGTACATAGTACAAAGATAAAAATTAAAGGAACATAACAAGACCAAATACATCTGAATGAATCAAGCCCAACACCCGAGAAGATTTATATGAATTAGAATAAAATTGAACATGGTTTTGTTTTCCATATACACAATATTCACATAAATCAAGTTCAAGAGTACAATCATTCATCTCCTCAACAAGATTTTTGTTTTTCAAGGTCCTTAGTTCTCAACCTAAGATACTGGGTTCTTCAATAATGGTCCCCGTGCCCGTATGGGTTCTTTTCGGGTCCTGGTACGGGTTTGGTGCTCCCTGGGATTCGTCCAGGGTCCTTCCCGGGAACCCGGGGTGCTCGGGGCGGACGCTGGGTGAACCCCGGGTGAAAATGCATGAAAAAATTAAAATATATATTCTAAAGATAGTTTAGGAAGTTCTTGGATATATATTGACAATTTAGACATTGTACTTTCTTATTAATTGTGCATTTTATGGTTAAATTTTTCTCTGCAATTAGGGTGCAGAGGTCTATGGAGTGAGAGTGCCTAATAATTAAGGATGTGAAATAAAAGTGAGCAAACAAAAGAGACATTGAATGAGAGAAATCCAGTTAGTGTGTGGTAGGAACCAGTATAGAAGATTGTTGAAATACAAAGGGAAGAAAATCCTGTTGGCAAGGACAGATATTTTGCATGTATTTGTAGTTTGCGTGAGAAATTTTGTGCACATGTAGAAAACATAAATGATATATAAAGGATCTGAGGCATCCTCATTGGACATCCTTAAAAATGCAGCTAAGGCCAAATGTCTTTTTTTTAATTATTTTTGAAGAGAAATTTTATTGTTAAGATTAAATTTGGAGAGCCAATGCAAAAGACAAAAACTGGGGAGTCTCTCATCTATCTCCAACACAATAGAAATGTTCATTTACTCTTATGTAATACTCGGGAGAAGAAGAGGATTAGTTGAGCTACAACAAATGCCTTAGTTGTTTATTATATATTATATAGTTATATATAAATTAATTATTATATATATATAATATATATACTGTATACATAAATATAAATATTTATTAATCTATATATATGTTGCCGTACCGTACCCGGGCCAAAAAATATTGCCGTATCCGTGTACCCGAACCTCATACCCGTACCAGGATCGGCAACTTAGTTCTCAACTATACGGCCCATTCTTTGGTGCCATAGCATTGTTTTCTCTATAGGTAATTTGCTCTCTGAAGCAAGACCTTGCTTAGGTACTTAGAAAACATGGCATTTGGAAGTAGAGACAACTCATTTTTGGTATTGGTTCCAATGGTGAAGATGTACATTTTGTGGATCTCTTTGCTATAGGAGCATAAGAACTATTGCACTAGACAATGCATGCATCTAGTTGAAACAAAGTGCCGACATGAACCCCCTTAGCGAGCACCATAGCTCCTCGCACCATCTTACACCCTCCATTAGAGAAAACAACCTGCACACTCGCATCATTGAGTTTGTTAATTGATAATAGGTTCTGTGCCAAACTAGGGATGTGCAACACACCATTAATCTCCTTCACTCATCCATTAGGGAATCGAGTCCAGACTCTACCATGATCAACTACGTTCAAATGAGAATCATCAATGAGGTACACCTTCCCACCATCATATTCTTCATATTTTGAAAACCATCCTTGATGGGAGGTCATATTGAAGGAACTCCCATAGTCAATCAACCATGCAGTGTACGATGCATGATTTGCAAAGGCTATGACAAAGGCATTTGCATCATCTTGAGAAGACTTTTTAGACTCATTATCTGAATCTTTTTTCTATTTCTTTTTCTCTTCTTTGGAATCACTGTGGAAATGCTTGGTCTTGCTACAAATCCAACATTTAGCCTGGGAGAGATTTGGATCTACAATTTTCTTTCTTTTTATCCTTCTTGCCTTTCTCCTTCGGTTTTCCATGAATAGTTGGGACATTCTTAATAGATTTGGAGGATTTCCATTGCATCTCCTTTGAGAGTAGTTCATCCATTTTGAGTTTTGAGGTAGTGTCCCGGATTGCCATCACCAACTGATTCCACAAGTCAGACAAAGGACAGAGTAGTGTCATACAATGATCCTCTTTGATTTTCACTCCAACAGAGTGCAATTGGGTCACAATCATATTGAACATGTTCAAATGATCAACCAAAGTACCACCATCATCCATTCCTAAGATGTACAACTTCTTCAAGAAAAGATTGGTCACTGTGGATTTAGTTTGATGTCCCGATATTAAGGCATTATTTAAATTAAAGATTTAAACATCATGATAAAGACGGTGAAGTCACTTTCGTAAAAGTTAGTGTTTGTTGTGTCCTTTCTATCGTCAATTTGGATATAATAATAATAATATTAATAAACATATAGAATGAACGATATTAAATAATATTATTATATAAATAAATATATAAACTAATAAGTATATACTTATAAGCATAAAGGCAACCCATATTAGAAGCTGCATTGATTCATAAAGAGGCAGCCATCAAATGTGTGAAAGGCTGCAAACGAAAGGCAGCGCTTCATATGAAACAAGCACTATGTTGCTTATAATTCATATTCTTTATCATTCTTTCATAAAATCCTCGTCAGTATTACAAGGCAGCGATTTATATATGGAGCGTCATATACATAAAGAAACAAAAGTCTTATTCATAACAGCAAGCAGCAAATTAGTTATGGAGTGCAGCGATTTGCATAAAAGGGAAATAGAATTAAGGACAGTGAATATTTTTATGAAGAAGTATTTGTTAAGGAAAGATGTGACTTGTAATAGTTGTGTTGTCTCTAGGCAATAGTTGTGTCTATTTATGGGAATCTGCAAGATATATAAGGAAGACAATTGAATATCATATGGGGGATTACGGAAGATAATATCATTCAAATTAAGGAAGAAAAAGCCGATAGGAAAAGAACACAGAGATCAGTTCTGAGTTTAGAGTCCGAGAAAATCCTTGTAGGATATGGTGGCTGCCTGGAATTCGATCTCTGCAGATTTATACCAACGCCACCATTGGAAACTATAAAGGAAGAAACATAGGGAGAAGGGAACCATCGAACATAGGAGAAGGAAACATAAAATCTATTCTGAATCTGTAGGCTACAACTGAGAACAATCATAAGGGATCAGCGAGCAACATGACAATTGGGAAATAACAAGTCTACAGTAAATTGGCAAGGAAGGCATACGTCTACAGTTAATTGACAAAAGGGAAGGCAACAAGTATATAAATAGCCATGTAATCTAATAATGTAGATGCAGTCAAAGAATTGATATTTCTTTCAGTTGCATTACTTATGTAGAATGGATAAATGTGAACAAATAGACTATGAAATGCTAATACAACATAGATGATAATGTTAGTACTTATTATGTATCAATGAATAATCATCTTTAATGTATTTTCGCTGTAAACAATATTGAACCTCATCATGGAGGAAAGGAGGGAGACATAGATAAGAGGGTATAAGGTTTCTATCTAAGTACCCCACCTTGGATGGATGTCAAAGCCCTGCCATCATTGCCAAGAGCATCAAAGTCCCGCTCTTGGGCTTAGATTGGATAAACTGAGAACCCCACTACGATCCCCACACCATTCCTATCATGATGAGTTATTAACTGTAAGGGATAAGGCATGGACAAGGAAGCAAGACCAGCACTCTACTAAGTACCCCACTTTGGTGGATGTCTAAGTCCTGCCACCAAAGCCAGGAGGGCCAAAGTTCCGCTCTTGGGCTTAGTATGGGTTGGCTAGGTCAAACCTACGCTCCAAATGTGTTTGATAGTAATAGTAATAAAGGAGTTGTATTTAAGTTTAATATATGCTTTTAGCTATCCCTAACAATGGCATTAGTTTATATGTATATATATGCATTTGGGTTTTCTATGTGATGATTGCATGATTTATATTCAAGAGCATAACGAAGAAATAACTACCTGTAAGTCAACTCCCTAACCCTAATTTATTATAATTGTGATTGTAGGGGTTTAATCTAGGGCAAATCTAGAAGGGGACATTATATGATAATTCCAAAACCCTAACCCTAAACTTGTGGTATTTGAATTTTTAGGGTAAAATTAGTATTATTCCAATAGGGGACATTACATTTAGCCTAGTACAAGTCTCCTAACTTTTGTGAGAGCTTGTGTGGTGACTTCTTCATGTACATTCAACAAAACAAAATCTGCTAAGTAGAGCCTAATAAGGCCCTTTGCTTTTTAGTTCAATAGATCCTAGTTAGCTTGTGACATTGTGGTGGGTTTGGATCGGACACAACAACCCATAAATCTTTGTCGACAAGCATATCCTCAATCTTGAGCTTCAACAACTCAAAGTTAGTGCTGGTAAACCTCTCCATCTCTATCCTTGATGTGCTTGTCATTTCTTACAAAAAATCTGCTATGCAAAGGTCCCACTCAAACCAAGACTAGAACAGAAAAACCTTGTCTAACACCTAGGACCCGAGGTGATCAAGCTTTGGTACCAAATGAAAGGAAGTTCGGGTGCAGAATATGTTTCCTACACTAATCTATGAGAGTAGCTATGTGCAAAAAATTAAATTGATTGTACAGTTATAGGCAAATAAACACAAGAGTAACATAACATGACAGTGATTTATGTGGGGAAAACCTTTTCCTAAGAAAACCCAACATTCCAAAACAACTCAATGTATTATTTAGTAATTAAATGGTTACAATACATTTGCAAAGTCTAGGCCTTTACATGAGTATCACCAACAAGAGATCTGGAGCAATTTTGGTAGCATAATAGTACCTACAAAGCTCACTATAAAACCTCTATTTCAAGCATCCAATAAATAGGAGAAGCAATACATGAAACCATCAAATGCTAATTAGGAAACCATGGGCTAAAACCACCCAAAATGTGGCACCCAAATCTCTAGTCAAAATCCAACACCAAATCCCAAGATGAGTCCACAAACTAAAAATAACATATTTCTTACACCTGTCATAAGCTCGTCATAATCCACTCACCAACTTGGGTGCTCCATTTTGACTCCTAACTGGATTCGTCTTAGAATCGACCGGATCCGGGTCCAGTTCAAACCCGGTTTGTGATCCGGTCTGGTTCGCCGGCGGGTCTAGACAAGGTGTGGCAAAAACGCGACAGATTCGTCCTTGACGATCTTGGGGAGAACCTAGGGCAGTGATGACAGATCTAGCTTGAACCCGACGCGAACCCACGTTTTTTTGATGCATTTAAATTTTTTTTTGGCAGGTTTATGAAGAATAATCTTGCATTGCTTGATTAATTGAACGAGATTGTCATTTCTTACAACAAATCTTCTATGCAAAGCTCCACTCAAACCAAGACTAGAACAAAAAAACCTTGTCTAACACCGAGGACCCGAGGTGATCAAGCTTTGGTATCAAATGAAAGGAAGTAGGGGTGCGGAATATGTTTTCTACACTAATCTATGAGAGTAGCCATGTGCAAAAAATTAAATTGATTGTACAGTTATAGGCAAATAAACACAAGAGTAACATAACATGATAGTGATTTACGTGGGGAAAACCTTTTCCTAAGATAACCCAACATTCCAAAACAACTCAATGTATTATTTAGTAATTAAATGGTTACAATACATTTGCAGAGTCTAGGCCTTTACATGAGTATCACCAACAAGAGATCTAGAGAAATTTTGGTAGCATAATAGTACCTACAAAGCTCACTATAAAACCTCTATTTCAAGCATCCAATAAATAGGAGAAGCAATACATGAAACCATCAAATGGTAATTAGGAAACCATGGGCTAAAACCACCCAAAATGTGGCACCCAAATCTCTAGTCAAAATCCAACAGGAAATCCCAAGATTAGTCCACAAACTAAAAATAACATATTTCTTACACCTGTCATAAGCTCGTCATAATCCACTCACCAATTTGGGTGTTTCATTTTGACTCCTAACCGGATTCGTCTTAGAATCGACCGGATTCGGGTCTGGTTTGAACCCGGTTTGTGATCCGGTCTGGTTCATCGATGGGTCGGGAAAAGGTGCGGAAAAGACGTGAGGAATTCATCCTTGGCGATCCTATGGAGAACCTAGGCCAGTGATGACGGATCTAGCTTGAACCCGACGTGAATTTGCGTTTTTTGATGCATTTAAAATTTTTTTGGCAGGTTTATGAAGAATAATCTCGCATTGCTTGATTGATTGAACGAGATTGTGGGAGGGTGATGCACGCTTGTTCGTTTTTTGCCTTGGTGGGTTCTTTCTCTCGTTTCTGGTGGTGGACAACTCGTCATTTCAGTAGCCGATCACCTCTAATTCTCCAGAGAAAGATAAGGCCGGCTGTATCAATTTCTTAGGAACCAGGGAACGAACAAAACCTAGAGCACGAACGCAACCCCATCCCATTTTATTGATTTGATGTCTCAAAAAGTCCTCCCCATCCATATTATATTTATATTCGTGTAGGCAAGGAATACTATGATTAGCTAATATTATAATTTATATTCGTGAGTAGCTAAGTCTTTAGCCCTTTAACAAAACTTTATTACTATATTTACAAAAAATTATTAATGTATATTTATAATTTATATTTGTTTATCAATATTTTTATTATAATATTATATTTATATATTATAATTTATAATATAATATTTACATTATTAATATTATATTATATATATAAGTAAGCTTGCAGCCGGTATGACAACAAAATAAGTATAGTTAAGCCAAAAAGAAATCAGGGAACGAGTCCTTCCCGTCTATTTAGATCATTCAAAATTATTTCTTCTTCTAGTTGAGTACAAGCTCTGTTAGCAAGTTGATCCGCTAGTTGATTGGCTTCTCTGTAGCAGTGTTGGATTGAAGCAATTTGCAAATTGTCCATTATGTCCCAGATTGAGGTGGCAATGTTACTCAATTTCTGATTCTGAATTGACCTTGTTCTGATGGCATTTATGCAGATTTGTGAGTCTCCTTCGATTTCAATATCGTTCAATCCTTTTTCTTTGCATAGTTTCAGTCCTGCTAGTAAAGCTTGAAATTCAGCTTTATTGTTGGTTCCTACTGGTAGTTTTTTCAATATGACCCATACTAATTCTCCTTTCTCATTTCTAATTATACTACTTGCACATGACGGTCCCGGATTGCCCTTAGCTGCCACGTCAAAGTTTAGTTTGAGCTTGCCTGTTGGGGGGGTGCCATTTCACCCGCACTCGTCTTCTATTTTTGGTAGTGACAATCCTGTTGGTGAAGAATTCCGGAGGCACTTTGAGCAGATTCCATCTCTTCGTTATTGTTTCATCCCATTTTGTGAAGGGCTTCAGTTTGCTTTGAGGGAGATGCATTCTAGCCATAACCATCTCACTAATCCCCACTTCGATTTTCCTTTTCACCTCTTCTAGAGCAGATTCCTTGTCCTTAAAGATTTTGGTGTTGCGCTCCCGCCAAATGTGCCATATGATGAGGGAGGGGGATGCTATTCACAAGCCTTCCCAAACCGAATTTCGTAGTTTCGGCCAGGACTTGACTAAGGAGAGAAGGTTGGCAAGTAATGCCCCTCTCCAACTACAACTGTCCAAAAACTAGTTCCAAATATTTTGTGCGAATGGGCAATTAAGCAACAGATGATCCGCATCCTCCTCCACCTCTTTGCATAGGATGCACCAGGAGGGGCCCGAGATGCCTATCTTCTTTAATCAGTTGCAGGTTAAGATTCTGCTCTGGATTGCAGTCCACGCAAAAGCTTTAGCTTTGGGGAGGCACCATGGACTCCAGCATAGCTCTGAAGGCCAATTTGTGACCTGTTCCGTTGCGTTTTGAACTTTATAGCCTAGTTTCACCGCATATCTGCCTGATTTGGCCCTTGTCCAAAGAATTGAATCTTTCTTTGCATTTGGGAACACCTTTCTTCGAGCGAGCTCCTGTCTAAGAATGATGTTTTCATCCTCCAGAATGTTTGTGGTTTCTAGCACTCTCCAAGTCGCTTCTCCTGGGATTTGAATGGGGGAAAGATAGTCCTTTACTTGCGTCCCCCATTCTTCCTCCAGCATGTCCTTGCTTCTCTGAAGCCTTTCATCATTCTCCAAAGTGGGAAGGCCATTCAAGGAGTCAGACTAGAACAATGCCGTCTCCCCATTGTTTATTTTCCAAGATAGGTGGTCCACAATTATATGTCTATAGCTGATCATAAAATTCCATATATGAGAGCCTCTCGGGGGATTTGGAGTTGTAAGAATCCTCTCTCTCGGCTGAGTCTAAGTATTTCTTCTGCAAAATCTAGCACCATCTGTTGTTCGGATCTCATACATTCTCCAAATGAGTTTCGCTCCAAGAGCTTGGTTTTGTTTTTTAACTCTTCTTATCTCAGTTCCTCCCTTCGCCTTCTCTTTGCAAACGGAATCCCAACTAGCCAAAGGAATTCTTTTGGCCTCATTGGGGCCTTCCCACAAAAATTTCCTCAAAGATCCTTCAATCTTGTTGGTGGCCTTATTAGTGATTTGTATGTTGGACAACAAATAGATAGGAATAGCAGACAGAACCGCCTTGATCATTGTAATTTTCCCAGCTAAGGTGAGCCATTTCCCCTTCCAAGAGACCGCCTTTAATCTACATTTCTTCGTTGTGTCATCCCACAATTTGGATCTGACTGCGCCTTTGAAGAGAGGCACACCCAAATATTTCCCTGGAAGCTTTGCAGGTTGAAATTCTAGCAGTGCAAGTATTCTTCTTCGGACTGATTTTTTGGTGTTGAAGAAAAAGATACACGATTTGTACCTGTTGATTTCCTGTCTTGAAGCTTTGACATTTTTCTAGCATGTCTTTGATTGTTCTTTCTTCGTTCATCTCCGTGACATCATAGAGTATCGTATCGTCTGCAAATTGTTGGTGTGTGATCTTGGGGTAATCACCCGCCATGTGTACTCCTTGCCAAAGTCCCAAATCTGATTGCCTTTTAATTGCTCTGCCTAAGGCTTCTGCCATTGTTATGAAAAGAAAGGGTGATATGGGATCCCCTTGATGCAGGGCCCTAGTGGGCTCAAAGAAGCCCACCGGGCTGCCATTGAACAGAATTGAGTATCTCATAGTTTACACACAGCTATAGACCCAATCGATCCAGTCCTTGCATATATATATATATGAATTTTACATGATTTTGTACGGACGAATCCTACCCCAAACTTTTTTTTGCCAAATCCACGAACCGAACCTGTGAACTCGAACTAGGACCCAAACTAGAACCGGTAACTTAGTTTGACTTCATTATCTCCATTCATAGATGCCTTAAGATGTGTCATAAGTTGGTCAACAAGTGTAACTACCTCTTACAGCTGTTTTATGCGTCATAGATGCTCTTACGTTTTCGATGTGGGAGGCCCAATTTCCATAGGCCATAACTTTTTGATTTTAGAAAGTTAATTTAGCCTCTTTTTTTTAATTGAAGATCTCAAAGAGATCCATGTCGCTGTAACCTGCTTGCCCTGGTTAAGGTCCATTTTGACACTTTTTTGGGGCCAAAGTCAACCACTAGAGCCCTGAAAATTGCATTTTTGTGTTCTATAGCCCAACAATTGTATTTTTTTTGTTTGTAAGACTAGGATGCACGGTTATGACACCTTTCCTAACACTAGATGCATTGTATTTTATATCTATCATCATACAATCAGTTCTAATATTTTCTTGAGGTTGCACTATAAGAGTGATTTGTTACATTTTACATGTAAGTGACATGAGTGCACCATTTTATTATACACAGTTAAGCTTCAAAGTTATGTTCCAAACTAACATGACATGTTGCTTTTGCATATGTTATCAGGGAAATACAGCAGTTTATCTTTTGTATGCACATGCTCGTATATGTTCTATCATTAGGAAGTCTGGAAAAGACATAGAGGAACTAAAGAAGGCAAGTACTTTTTACAAGAATGGTTACTGCTAAGAATGTTCTTGCTGCTTTTGTTTTAGATACTTTATTTGTTTAAAACTGATTTAACTGAAACTTAGTCTTGATGATGATTTGGTTGGGAGTCTGGAATGCATAATTGTAGTTTGACAGTTTGTGGAATTGATTATTTACAGGCGGGAAGCATTCAATTGATTCATGAGAATGAACGGTTGCTAGGAGTGCATCTCATTCAATTTTCAGAGGTACTGAAGTTTACATTGGAGCAAAATTTGAAGATATTAAAAATGGATTAGTCTATTAATGGCCACATAGTTATTCACTGTCTCAGTATATATGTACATATTTAGTATCCATAGAGACTTGCATTGGAAGTTTTACAATAATAGTTTTTATTTGTATAAAACATTTTCACTGTGTTTTATCACACTGATGCTATGTTAGAGTACTTGAATGATCGTGCACAGATTGTGGAGGATGCTTGCACTGAACTTTTGCCAAATATATTATGCGAGTACCTTTACAATTTATCTGAAAATTTTACCAAGTTCTATTCAACTTGCAAGGTATTTCCTAACTCAGGCTTATAAGTTTCAAGATTTGAAGTAAACTTGCAAGTTATTTTATAACTTATGTTTTGAATTAAGTAGTACTTATTACATAATCCCGAGCAAAGATATTTTCCTTGTTATTGTAATTGTCTTTTACAGTCATTATGGCCCTCCCCTGGAGAGAGAAAAGGGGGTGGTAAATGGTTCTTAAAAAGTAAATAGTTTAGATTAAAACCCACTGCATAATTGGTAGATGATTTTATTCTTTTGCTCTGTAGCTAAGATTCCTGAAATGCAAGATGTATAGATTATACAGGGTTTAAATTCTAAGTTCCCAAAAATAACTTTTATAGCACAGATATAGTGTCATAGTTTTAAAATTTGATTTAGAGATTAAAATATTGCTGAAAAATGAAACTTTTCAGTCTACTTCTACAATACTTTTGCATAATAACGGGGAAATAAAACTGACTCCATATGATATTGAGAAAATAAAAGTGTCTCCATAAACATGTCCACAATGTTATAAATGTTCTGCACATGTGCTGTATGTTGAATGTGGCCAAAAGGCTACGAGTAACCAGGATTCAAAGAAAATTAGTTAACATTTGAAATTGCCATGATGCAGTATGAATTGCTTTCTTTTCAATGAATATGGCAATAGGTCCCCTAGCAAGTTAGAAGTTCTATCTTCCGTCATAATCAGTAAATAATGTATGGTTTCTGTGATAAGTAGAACTATAGAACAAATATATTGAAAGAAAAAGATACATTTTTCAGTACTCTTCCTGGTAACTCAGTAACATAAATCAAGGAATCATGATCATATTAAATGGAAGGACCTGGTTTTGAATTTTGAGATGGGCTGCTATTACAATGCTATTGCCATGCCATCTCTATATATCTATAATTTCACAAGTATTCTACCAAATCTCTTGCTGTCTTTTGTTAATGTGCATTCATCTAATTGGCTGCTATCTCAACAATTTTTGAAGTCTGAAGTTCATCGTCTTACAATCAATCATTATAAACCATTTTCCATAATTTAGGTTCATCAAACCTTAATCAGACCCATGATTGTATTATTGACAAAATGCAGCAGCTTTATTTGACGGTAAATAAAGATACTTGAAATGGTAAGTCGCTATGAAAGCATTTAATCTTGTAATATACATTTTTATCTCTTCTTAAAGGAAGAGAGTTGTCTATTTTGGCATTAAAGGGTCGGAATTGCATCTTCTAGCTCTCTTTTTGAGGGGGAGGGATGGCATGACTAGTTGAGGTCATAAGCCTTGAGTTTAATAATCAGGAAATGCATGAAATTACTTATTGTGTATTGTAAGAAAACTCAATTTTACAAGTGTTTAGGAATATATTGCAAACTATTTTATCGGCTCGAATTTTTTTGGAAATTTTTAAAAAAATTTCTTGTTAAAAGCCTGGTTGATTTTTTCTTTGGCATTGACCTTTTGTTCACATGGTTGTTTGTCCAATGTCTAGTTACAATCTTTTTTCTTTTTTGCATTTGTATTGAGCTAGTTTTCACAGCCTTGAATTATATTCATTGTGCTCGATTTTTGTAAATGAAAATTTCTTTTTACTGGTTCTCTTGGAGCTGTGGCATTTGTGGATTCATTGTTTCCCTAATTACAATCAACCTAATGTTCTGTTTTGTAGGTTGTGGGATCTGAGGAGGAGACCAGTAGGTTATTGCTATGTGAGGCTACAGCAATTGTCATGAGAGAATGTTTTAAGTTACTGGGGATTACACCTCTTTACAAATTGTAGTTTAAAAATAAGTTTTGGTTTTGGGTCTTACGAAACATTGTTCAATGGGGGAGTATCTAAAGTTAAGATGGATTTCACCTTATAGTGCTATTTGATGTATATTTGGAAGAGTTCCTGGTCGAAAGGTTTTATTAAAATAAAGTTTTGGAGAACTTACACAATTTTGAATCTTGTAAAAAATTGGTTGACGATGCACACATGAAGAAATAAAATCAAGTTTATTTGCTTGCTTTGTAGTAACAAATATTAGTCGTAATTGTATCACTAATCCTTGGAGGAATTTGCTTGAATTTCTGTCAATTGAATTCAATTCACCCCTCATAATGAGGCCTCACCCCCTCAACAACCAATCACTAAACCTGCAAAAACCAGAAGAAACAAGTTTAGAAATTAAGACCTCCATAGCCTCAAGCCCCAAACAAATAAGATCCCTCAATCCCATTCAACCATCCATCAGTTGATTGATTTTTGCCGTCAGAGGAGCAAGATCAATTATTTTGTTAGCCAGGAAGTTTGCCACTTTGTTAAGAGCAAAAAAAATATTCTTCAAAATTCTTGCTCGATTCCAGAGCTTCTTTCTGTAGTGACTTGAATTATCAACACCTAGCAAACATTTTGTTCAAACTAGAAACAACCAATATCAAATCCCCTTCCACTTTCAACTTCTTACAATTAATACAGACTGCTAGTTTCAAGACATAAACTTATGACCTAGAAAGGAGGCACCTTTCACGATATGTTTTTGGCTTCGTTATTAAACTTATGACCCAAAAATGAGACATCTTTGATGAAAGAGTCCTCAGTGTTCTTGAAGATACAACACACCCTTGCTTCCCTAGGATTACTTCTGGAAGCTCCTTCAAAATTCAATTTGAGAAACTTGGTTGGTGGTCTAGATGTCTATTACTCCATGAACAAGGGATATAATAGAATAATTAATAATTATATAAATAAACATAACGATATAATACATTTATCTAAAAATGTTTTGAGAGATCAATCTCGAGGTGCTTGTTTAGCCTAAATAACAAATTTAGTTAGACACCTTGATAGTGATCTCAGCAGTTTTTAGGTAAATTTATTTAGGACATTTATGTTAGTTTATTTAGTAATTAGGCAATCTTCTTTGCAAGTTGAAGAATGTTTCCAACCGGTGATGACTTGATAGTGAATTTGGATTTTCCCTCCAACAATCAAATTTCAATGCTATATATACATGGGTTAGAGATGGAAAAAGGGTTGGTTGTTTGGTTGTTTGGTTGTTGGATGGTTGTGGACTGGTTCATGAGTTGAGTTGAATCCTTGCATGATAGAACAAATAGAGAAGAGATAGCAGGGGTCTTGTATCTTGCATGAGTTGAACAATGTTAATGTATAAGTTTGATCTTTATTGTATCAATGTTCCCTTTTCATGTCAATCAAGTGATGAATGAATACAAACTGCAGTTCCAATCATTTGGATGTCTCCTTGAGTATTTGTATGCTTTGGCAGCTTGACACCCTCCCTTAACCACATTTGCTAGTTTGAGTATTGATGTTGATTGGTTTGCCTTGGCAGAGGTTATAAAACATCTTATAAACTCTTTTATAAGATCTCCTTCCAATGCAATACATGAAGTGAAGGAACCTACTTGTCGATGTGTTAGATATGTTCTTTTGATTGTTTGCATACGTCTTCTTTTTGTCCCTCTTGCATATAGAGCCCAACTTATGTGTTGGTTTGATAAATATAGTCATCTATATCATCTTCTTTGAGGTGGTATTTGTGGTTTATTTGAAGAGTGTCCATTGTTGATGGAGATTGACTTTGTTGCCCATATGAATGAAGGCACATGCCTATTATGAGTTAAAGCATGCTCCATCCCACCACACTTAATAGAAAATTTAAAACATCAACCTTAGCAGTCATAGTTTAGTTAGTTGACCCACTGCATTCATGTGTGATGTGAGATAATGTACCACAAATCTTAAGGGGTTAAGAAGAATGCATCCTAGTCTCCACATGTTTGTCACATTTGTTTAATAGAGGTATTTTTCTCTTGATTCAAGGAAAACTAGCATAGTGGCACTTAGTGACAAATAATAGGAGTTCCATGTGTTTGGATATGGTTTGCCTCAAAGTCTAATATGTCATTAGCTTAGCCCATACCTCAAGGAACACTCCCCTTGGTCTAGTAGAGCCATAAGAAGGGTATATCCATCCTTATCCATTTGTCTTTACATGCCACAATTTGATCATAAGCCTTGCTTTCACCTATGATGAGATTCCCCTGGCCTGGTGTTAGTGCAAGCCTTTAGGAATTGAGGATCTACATGTTTGAGAACCAACAAATAGGTGTCGTTGCCGGGGAAGATTTGATCTGGAAGTTACATCGAAGACTTTGCTGGAGAAAGGGTGACCCAAGACTTTGTTTTGCCTTGGCGATTGTTTTACCCCAAGGATTCTCTCTTCTAAGTGAAGAGTGGCAACTCTGTTGAAACAAGCCTAGTCTAGAGACCTAAGAAAAGATTAATAATGGAAATAATAAAATAATTTAGAGGTTCTGAAGAGCAAGAAGCTATCGTAGCTCATGAAAGAAAGCAACAGGGCACATGGAGAGCAAAAAGTGCAAGTAAATATACTAAATCTTTGCAAGAGCATGAGGTGGGTACATCAGGTAGGAATGATGCATTCTTGGATTTGAAGGATCAATACCAATACAGTTTTGATGATTTTCTTGACAATATATTGAGAGCTCAAAGGAGAACACAAAGGAATGATATACTGGTCAATCAACAAAAGAAATAGAGATAGATCTACTAACTCTCTCGCATAGGAGTTGGGAAGGCTTGATCTTAGTATGCAGAGGTGGCAGGATGCTTCTCGTCCTACATCCCCCATTTCTTTGCACAAAGATGAAGTAAAACATGACACTCCATATCTTAATGTCAGTGAACCAAAGCAGTTGGTTAGAGATCACCACGAGAGGGAAATTGATAGTGAGTTGGATTTGTTGGATCATTTCTAATAAAGGCACCAAGAATTGTAGGAGCAAGTTGATAGACAAAAAGCTCAGTTACTAGCACATACTGCAAACCAACAAAATCAAAACCATGATGGTTATGCGCTACATCACCAAGTTCAGTATTTGCGGCATAATCCCCATTAGAATTAAGCTATTTAGGAGGCAAGTGCAAAGATTCCCACCTATTAGACCTCTTGGGATGGAGAGATATTGTTAGTTGGATTTCTATGGAATCCTTGACTTTCCTAATGCAATCGCCAATTGGGTTAAGGGAAAAGATCCCAAAGTTCCAAGGGAACAATGATGTTACAGGAGACAATCATTTGTGGAAGTTCATCAATGTCCAGATGAGTATGAAAGTGAACATGAGGAAGTGATGATGGATCTTTTTGTTTAGTCCTTGGAAGAAAGTGCTAAGGAATGGTATCGTAGTTTGCTAGAAAATAGTATAGACTCATGGAGGGAGTTCATGAGAGTCTTCAAACTCCAATATGGGGATAGGATTGATCCCGAATTTGCAATCGATGAATTGACTACAATAAAAAGAGGAGTCAATGAAGCAGTTGTTGACTTCAATAATAGGTTCATCATGACCAATTTGAGACCAAATGGATCAATGTGCCTGGTTTTGAACTATGATGCATTTGATGCTAAGATTGGGCACTGCTTGAGAGGTAAGAGTCCATAGATATTGCAGGAGGCACATGCCATCGTAATCAATATGTGAGCATTTGACAATATGATAGCATTTGATAATATTTGAGCATTGAGAGCAATATGTGAGCATTTGACAAACATATCAAGAGGGCATAAGTGAAGTTATTACCGCTTAATAGAGGCGGTTCAAGCAAGCCCTCTCCGCTAAAGAAAAGTGAGATAAGATAATGGGAGTGATGAAAGAATTGCCCTATAGGGTGGCAAGAAATGAGAAAGGTTTACCTTCCAGTAATGCCCTTGCACCACACTTCAATGAAGGCCAGAGGTTGCACAATAGACCTTATAATACTGATTGGTCAAAGAAGCCACCTAAAATTGGCAGGCAGATGGTGCAAAGGCAAAAGGATTTCAATCAATTTGACATAGATTCTCCTGATCTATTGAGAAGAGAACATGTGAATTTCTAGGAGGATACCACATGGTGTGAGGTTTGCTTCCTACCACATGACCTTGAGTTGTGTGCAGTTGCACTTGTGGTAGTAAAAGATGAAACACCTAGCAAAGATGGAGGTATTGAGTAGTACGATGGCAATGATGTTGATCAGTTGGATACATATGAGATTGACTTAGAAAATGATGAAGATGAATGTATGGATCAAGTTGATTATGAAGTCCTCCAATATGACTGGCAATAATCATAACTGTTATGAGTTGTGAACTCAAGATTTCCAACAACTTAGGGAACTCGTGGAAATGGTACAAAACTAGAAGGCCATCTCAAGAAGATATGAAGGTCTTAACAGATGTTTTAGTTATGCAAGTGCAAAGTGATTACAGATTGAGAAACCAATAGGTGCAACATAAAGATAATGTGTATGGTGCAAAGAAGCCTAGTCCATGTGTTGTAAAGTAGAGGGTGAAGGGCACAAGTGGCAATGTCACAAGGAGAGTTGATGAAGTAAAGAATGCCCCTAGTGATGAGCTAGTGGGAGAGAAGATATATCCCCAAGACCAACAAGATTATGGTGCCTGAAAATAATGCTAAAGTTCTAGAAGAAAATGACCAGTGCCACAGGAAGATAGAATCAAAATGCACCATGTGAGGAGCATAAAGAAGCAAGGGTAAAGGCTAACAAAACCAAAGGTAAGAATCATATCCAATGCATTTCAATTATCCCTACCGCAAATGATATCACTGTGCCGAAGTCAACCCCTTTGCCAAATTATAACCCAATTGATATGGCTCAGGTGTTGAGTTAGATCAAATTTTTTGTTCCTATAGGTGAGCTCCTTAGAATTCCATAACATAGGGAAGGAGTCTTTGCCTATATCACTGCCACAAAAGACCCTAATAGTTTTGCACATGTTTCTAATGAAACTAGTACTAAAACAAATGCCCAAGATATACTAGATGTCTACTTAGGAACCTCCTTAGTAGACAATTAATTTAGCATGGACCCATTCTATACTTATTTTCTAATAAATAGGTGGCTAATCCATAATTGCATGCTAGATTTAGGCACTTCTAGTAATGTGATGCCCTTAGAAGTCATGAATGCATTTGATCTGAAGGTGTCGAAGTCTTATGGGAAGTGTTTTTCCATGGATTCCTAGGAGGTAATGTCATAATTATTGTCAAGGATGTGGAGGTCCAACTTGCCACATATTCTAGGAAATCTTTTATAATGGACATCATTATTGTTGATTGCCTTGCTAAGTGGGGGATGTTGCTATCTAGAAAATGGGCCGCATCCATTGGCAATAGCATATAAATGGACCTGTCATATGCCACAATTCCCTTGCATGATAAAGAAGTCAAGTTGCATCATTAAAAGAAGATGCTACACATTGTTAAAGATCTAAACAAAGCTACAAATGAGGTGTTGTATTTAAATGCTGGCCTTTATCACTTTATTGGATATTGTGATGATAAGAGTCTCCACGTAGATGACCTTATTCCCTACACTAGTCCCCTCATGGATGGAAATGATTTATGGACCCTGTACTTTGATGGTGCTAGCTCAAAGGATGATTCAGGTGTAGGTGTTGTTTTGGTCTTACCTAGTGATAAAAAGTTCAAATTTTCTTTCAAGTTATCCTTCCAATGTACTAACAATGCCGTAAAGTATGAAACCCTCATGCTACAATTGAATGTTAACACATAAATACAAAGGCAGATGCTTAAGGATTCTAGGTGGTTTTGAGTTGGTGTCTCTCAAGTGAGAGCTAGGTATGCAACAAAAGAAAAGAAGCTCAAGATGTACCACAATGTAGTATGGGACACCATTGAGTTGTTTGAAGCGGAAGAAGTTGATTGGATAGACAGAGAAAAACCATCATAGTTGATTATGAAGAGATGTTATGTCTCAATTTTATTCTTTGAAACCTCTATTCGACATCTTTGTTCATGATCGAATTGCTTCGATGAACTGGAGTGGACTGTTCTCTGTATCGGCTTGACAGGAGCTCATCGTTGGAACCGAGTTACTTGTCCCAACGATGGACTGACGAAGGACCTGTGTTGGTGGTGCTTAGCCATGAGTCTCTCCGGAGTATCGGCTGGACACGACATTTCGGCATGACTCTGAAGTCAGTCACCCCGATACTCCGATATCGACAGGACATGGGCTCTTTGGCAGGACTCCGAAGTTTGTCTCACCAATACTTCAATGAGGACAAAGGTAGTGGGCGTCGGTGGGACTCAGGCACTTCGGTGAGACTCTATTTTGAGTCTCCCCGATACTCCGATGTGATGACCCTTGATGACTTGGTGGGTCCCAACTGGTACCAAACTAAGATGCGATTAGTTGATACCGTTTGGAGATGCGATGACTCAGTGACTTGTGTTGACTCTTCATCGGAGGGACTGGGGGTATCGGTAGGACTCTGTTATGAGTCTCAACGATAGCCCGATATGGTAACTGCTATGTGACGGTTACATTCTGATCAGTTAGACCGTTTTCTTGAGAATTGGAATCGACCCATTTTCTGGTAGGGAACGAACAGTTCCATAGGGAAGTTGTAGTATCTTTGTGACTGTGTGAATGTGTCTGATATATAGGCGTGAACATTTTGAAACACAGTAGAAAATGAAAAATGTAAAAAGTTTGAGAAGCTGATCAGAGAAATGTTGTGCCATCTTGTGGATTGACATTTGAAAGCAGAGGACTGTAACTTTGTATGTAATACCTATTTTACTGTAATACAAAGTGTTTATGCTTGGTGTGTGGGTTGTTTCTCCCGTAAGGGTTTTCCCACATAAATCTGGTGTCTTTCTCTATGTTATAATTTATGTTTATTCTGAATTCCAGGTTTGTGCATCTTAATGAGTTGTAATTAAACATTTAAAAGCTACCTGTCTACATTTTCCCCTTTTGAATTAACATTAGGAAGGTTGTTTCTGCACCTGTGCTTTCCTTACAAGTGGTATCAAAGCCTGGCCAGTTGTGTTATCCTTGTGGGTAGGTTGGGTTTTTTGTGTTAGTTCTGCAAGTGGGTGTTCTGTAGAGGTCTATTGTGTCTTACCTACAAATCAAGATGGCAAGCACATTAGGAAAGACAGACATTGAGAAGTTCAATGGCACAAACTTTGAGTTGTGGAAACTTAAGGTTGAAGACATGCTGGTCGATAGAGATCTGTGTGTTGCTGTGTCTGGGACTAAACCCTCAGGCATGAAGCAAGAAGATTGGGACTTAGCAGACAGAAAAGCCAAAGGACTGATAAGATTAAGTCTTGTAGATTATGTTCTGTTGAATGTCCATGAGGAGGCGACTGCTAATTCTCTGTGGAAGAAATTGGGAGATACTTATCAGGGCAAGTCCTTGGTAAATAAACTTTTCTTGAGAAAGAAGTTATACTACTTGAAGATGGATGAAGGTGCATCTGTGGCAGACCATCTGAATTCATTTAATATGATTGTTGCACAGTTGGCTTCTGTAGGTGTAAAAATAGAGGAGGATCGGTGCATGCTTATGTTATGTTCCTTACCTGACTCATGGGATCATCTTGTAATGGCTATTGGAAGTACAACAACTAAATTCAAGACAAAAGATGTTACTTCGTTGTTATCTGAGGAGATGCGGAGGAAATCTTCTGAGATGGCCAAAGAGGCCCTGTCTATTCAAGGTAGATCAAAGGAAAAAGGTAATCAGAAGGACAAGAAGACAAAATCCAAATCGAAGTCAAAGGAGAGATCAAAGTCTCCTGGAAAGAAGTCCAAGGTGAAGCACTGGAACTGTGGGCAGACTGGTCACATCAGAAAAGAATGCAAAGAGGAGAAAAAGAAGAAGAATACTTCTAACACTAAATCTTCTCATAGCGATGCAGATGCCTTTGTAGCAGCCTTGGCAACGCCTGCATCTGAAGATGTATGGTTAGTAGATTTAGGGGCATCATTTCACATGACGTCTCATAAAGAGTGGTTCACAAAGTATGAACCGTATGTTGGTGGGAAGGTGTTCCTAGCAAGTGATTCAACACTGGAAATTGTTGGCCAAGAAAGAGTTAGAATCCAATTCTGGGTATGTGCAGGATCATTGCGGGCCAAACAGTGGCAATAGGAAAAAAATCGCGTTTTTACTTAGCCAAATTCGCAACTTGGCAAAGTTTGACTTTGAAACGGGTATCCGTTTTCTAAAAATTTTTGGGAAAAAGGCTTTTTACTCTTTTTGAAAATACACCTCTTAAATCTTGGATCTCCCATCAATATATGAACCTCCTTAAAGACAGTTTCTAGTGAAGGAGGAGGGCAAATTAACATTGGTAGCTTCTTTACACATTGATCCATAAGGATTTGTTAAACACTAAGAATCATCACTAATGAATTACTCAAATAATCAATAATAAAATATTCAATTTTGTTCATCAGGTGAAATAATCACTTTTCTAGACTATGTTCCAATATTTCGGGGATAGGAATAGTGGGGCAGCAGGGGTTGTGTTTTGGGGTGTTTTGGATTTCATGCCCTAAATTGCTTTACGCAATCCTTCATATGATTTGATTCATGATACATGGTTTGAGAAGGATACACATGATATACCCTTACCCTCTAGTGATAAAATTATGAATGATACTTTATGTGGTGAAGCTACACCTTCGTTAATCCTTCATGACATTGTTATTCCTTGTGATGATGATGTCCTTCATGTGATATGTTAGGACATAATGCAAAGTTAACATGGCATGAACTCTCTTGGAAGGGTAAGCATGGACTATAAGAACATTGAACTAGTTGGATCTATTAAGCTCACCATTTATGAAAGAACCTTTTAAAAGGTTAACCTTAATTAGGTAAGGTTATGTTTCAGTGTGGTTGTTTGTGCAACAATGTGTAAATTAATGTTACTGAAGGATAAATCTAACTATAATATACTAACATTTTAATAACCATGAGAGCTGGGACTAACAATTAGACTAAAAACTTGACAAACAATACAACTTGGACACATGTAGGAGTTGGAAAATGGAAAAGAATATAATTAAATGTGGAAAACAATGAAAAAGTGGTATTAGTTGCACCTATATAGAGAAGTGGTTTAGAGGTTGGTTAGGGGAATTATTTAGGGTTTAGAGGTTTAGGGTTGCTCAGGTTTAGGGGTTTAGGGTTTATAGTTTAAAGAGAGATAGAGAGAGGGGACTGATAGAGTTTGGGAGAGATAGAGGAGACAAAGGGGAGAGATAGGAGATAGAGAGTGAGAGACATGTCCAAAGAGAGAGAGAGAGAGAGAGAGAGAGAGGTTTAGGGTTGCTTGGGTTTAGGGGCATTATTTAGGGTTTAGGGTTTATGGTTTTGGGGTTAAGGGTTAAGGTTTAGAGGTTTAGGGTTTAGGGTTTAGAGAGAGATAAAAGACCAATAGGGAGATATAGAGGAGTCTGAGGGGAGAGATAGGGATATAAAGAGTGAGGGACATGGCAAGAGACATAGGGAGAGAGATTGAGAGGTAGAGGGACAAAGGTGATAGGGAGATAGGGGAGAGATAGGGAGATAGTGGTTTATGGTTACTTGGGTTTAGGGTTTAGGGGTTTGGGGTTTAGGGTTTCTCAGGTTTAGGGGTTAGGGGTTAGGGTTTAGGGGCATTATAATTTAGGGTTTAGGATTTATTGTTTAGGGGTTAGGGGTTAGGTTTAGAGGTTTAGGGTTTTGGATTTAGGGTTTATAGAGAGAGGAATGATAGGGAGATATAGAGGAGTCTGAGGGGAGAGATAGGGAGATAGATAGTGAGGGACATGGCTAGAGACATAGGGAGAGAGATTGAGAGGTAGAGGGACAAAGGTGGTAGGGAGATAGGGGAGAGATAGGGAGATAGTGGTTTAGGGTTACTTGGGTTTAGGGTTTAGGGGTTTGGAGTTTAAGGTTTAGGGGTTTAGGGTTTCTCAGGTTTAGGGGTCAGGGGTTAGGGTTTAGGGGCATTATTTAGGGTTTAGGATTTAAATTGTTTAGGGGTTAGGTTTAGGGGTTTAGGGTTTTGGATTTAGGGTTTATAGAGAGAGAGGAATGATAGGGAGATAGACAGAGGAGACAGAGGAGAGAGATAAGGAGATAGAGAGTGAGGCACATGGCCAGGGGCATAGGGAGAGAGATCAAGAGAGGTAGAGGGATGATAGAGATAGGGAGATAGGGGAGAGATAGGGAGATATAGGTTTAGAGTTGATTGGATTTAGGGTGTACCTGGGTTTAGGGTTTCTTAGTTTTGGAGATAGCTAGATAGAAAGAGAGAGGAGACAGATAGGGAGAGATAGAGGTGACAAAGGGGAGAGATAGGGAGATAGAGAGAGTGATATGTCTAGAGAAATAGGAAGAAGGATTGAGAGGTAGAAGGACGATAGAGATAGGGAGATAAGGGAGAGATAGGAGATAGGGTTTAGGGTTGCTCACGTTTAGGGTTTAGGGGTTAAGGTTTAGAGGTTTAGGGTTTAGTGTTTAGAGAGAGAGAGGACCAATAGGGAGATATAGAGTGAGGGACATGGCTAAAGCATAGGGAGAGAGATTGAGAGGTAGAGGAATGATAATGATGGGGAGCTAGTAAGATAGGGAGATAGAGAGATAGAGGTTTAGGGTTTCTTGGGTTTAGTGTTTAGGATTTAGGGGTTTATGGTTTCTCAAGTTTAGGGTTTAGGGGTTAGGAAATAGGGGTTAGGGGTTAGGTTTAATCATGCATCCCAGTCATTCCCCTATCATTCCTATATATCCTATCTCTCCCCTCTATCTTTCCCTCTCCCTTATTAACGAAGCAAATGGAAACAAGAAAACTAGGACTCCCTTTCTCAGGTTTAGGGTTTAGGGCTTAGGGGAATTATTTAGGGTTTATGGTTTAGGGGTTAGGGTTTAGGATTTGGGGGAATTATTTAGGGTTACTTGGGTTTAGGGTTTAGGGGCATTATTTAGGGTTTACGGTTGCATGTCAAAAGTAGTCTCTCTCTCTCTCTAAATCTGTAAACCCTAAATAATGGCCCTAATCCCTAACCCCTAACCCGCATCTACCTCTCTCCTATATCTACCTCTCTATAGATATCTCCCTCTCTATCTTGCTCTCTCTATCGACATCAATCCTATGATGTTGAGGATGTGCTAAGTTGATTTGTCACCTTTAGAAATATAAATGACATCAATCCAATGATTGTCTTGGAATTTGAATAGGTATAGAAAAATGAGAGGTCGATCCCAAGTGTCACAAGTTTGATCTCAATTGTTGACACAAATATCATCTAATATGTAAGTTAAACATGAAATGATTTGTTAGAATTTACAGGTCAAAACTACTTACTTTTACAATTTTTTTATGACAATTATCTATTCAAAAGTGCCTTTAAAATACTATGAGATACCTTGTATAAGTAAATCATATAAAAATCAAATATATATATCATCATAATCCTATATAAATTTTGATAGTTTGTCCAAAATCTCTCCTTTCATATGATACAGTCTTTCTAAAATTTGGATTGTATTTTATAGCTAAAATGCCTAAATACTAAAATGCTAAAAATGTTAAAATAATAAAATAAAAAACAATGAAAACAATAGAGAAAAAGAAAACGGATATCCGTTTTGGAGAACATAAAAAGCGAAAAAGACTGCGTTTTTGCAAACCCGCGGATATCTCCCTCTCTATCTTGCTCTCTCTATCGACATCAATCCTATGATGTTGAGGATGTGCTAAGTTGATTTGTCACCTTTAGAAATATAAATGACATCAATCCAATGATTGTCTTGGAATTTGAATAGGTATAGAAAAATGAGAGGTCGATCCCAAGTGTCACAAGTTTGATCTCAATTGTTGACACAAATATCATCTAATATGTAAGTTAAACATGAAATGATTTGTTAGAATTTACAGGTCAAAACTACTTGCTTATACAATTTTTTTATGACAATTATCTATTCAAAAGTGCCTTTAAAATACTATGAGATACCTTGTATAAGTAAATCATATAAAAATCAAATATATATATCATCATAATCCTATATAAATTTTGATAGTTTGTCCAAAATCTCTCCTTTCATATGATAGTCTTTCTAAAATTTGGATTGTATTTTATAGCTAAAATGCCTAAATACTAAAATGCTAAAAATGTTAAAATAATAAAATAAAAAACAATGAAAACAATAGAGAAAAAGAAAACGGATATCCGTTTTGGAGAACATAAAAAGCGAAAAAGACTGCGTTTTTGCAAACCCGCGGCTTGCAAAACGCAGTCTCATCTTTGAAGAACGGATATCAGAGCTGAGGAATGGATATCCGATCCAAAGAGGTAAGATTTCTTGCATTTTTTTTATTTGTTTTGTATATTCAAGCAAATTTTTTGGTTTTTATGCTAAGTGGGTATGTTTTATAATTTAATTAGGTAAAATGGATGCACAAAATGAAAACCCAAACCCTCAACCACCAAACCCTCCCCCTCCAACAATAGAAGAGAATATTCAAAGAAATATTGATCATATAAGTAGGATCATAGAAATGTATCGCCGCCACCCTCGATTGTCTATAATGACATCGAATTTAGAGGGAATCATTAATCATATTCAAACCTTGTCAACCTAACACGAATCATTTAGGCAATGGCGAGAAGCCAAGAAGGCCGAATATGCTAACGGTTTGTCATATGATGAAGTCAAAGAATCAGAGATTACAAAAACTATGTTAGCCCAACACTTTGTCAATCCTAAAACCGGATTGCATGTTGATGTCCGCAAGCCCAAGTTTTCAATCAAATGGTGTATTCATGAGGGCACTAGTCAAAACTTTTGGGATCGTTGGTGGATGGTTTTTGATAAAAAACCCAACAACAATTTAGATGTGCCTTTGTATTTCCTTCGTAAACTCTATGCAGAGTTCGTCATGGGTCAACATGTTAATTATCTTGATTTTAGAGAGTTTCAAGGAGTGGGCAAGGGAATGCCTCAAGATAGACCTGGGGCAATTAGACAAGTACAAAGTCCCTATATTCCCCCTCCTACTATCCTTTCTCCACCCCCAATGCAACACCCAGACGACGTTGCAAATGCAACACAACAGGGCCTTAGTGCCATACACTCTTTGACCGAGCATTTGATTATACAGACATCTCAGTTTGCACAAGCATCACCTGGTACTACTAGACCGTCGTTGTCCAGACATGTATGTGTGCCCCATCATTGCATTTCTTGCAATCATTTATGCTTAGGTCCTATTATGGAGAGTAGTGAGCCACCGTTGAACACATCAAAGTATGATCTCCATTCACAAGATGAGGCAATGGGGTCCAGAACTCAAGTTGGGGGGTCAGGGACAAGAGTAGAAGCTACCGGATCAGTAAACAATAGAGAAGGAGAAATGCATGAGCAATCTTTTATGAGGTAAAATTTAAAGTTAAATTTTATGGTATATTCCATTTGAATATATAAACAACTTTATTAGTACTAATGTATCTAAGTGGGACAACAATTGATGACAGAGGAGGAGTTGACAGAAGTTCATCATGGAACTTTGTCTGCCATCCAATTTGGCTTGGACTTGCCAGTATAATTTGTTGTACACATCAACTTTTTTTTTATGCATTTATTTCTTTGTGAGTAATTATATATTAATTTATATCTTGATGTTAATTTTATTTTATAGTCAATCGAAAATGTGAATGATGTGGCATCTTTGCCAATAGTCTTTTCTCGAACTCTTGATCGACCCAAGGGACTATCATTTGCAGAACGACTTTCTCAACGCCAACAAAGGGTGGAGGTAATTTGATTGAATTGTACTTTAATTGATAATTTAAAAACTTAAATATTTGCTTATAGTCATTTAGAGTCTTACATTCTTGTCCTTCTTAATTCATGCAGGAGGCCTCGATGGTGGTATGTGCTTGTTTTCTAGTAGATAAGTTTTTGTGTAGTGCATTTCCTATTTTAAATGTATGCATTTCCTATTTTGTTTAATAATTATATATTAATTTATTTCAATGTTACTTTGCTTTTATGTAGTCTCTTGAGAATGTGAGTGATGTGCCACCTTTGCCATCATGCTTCACTAGGACACCCGATCGTCTTAAGAGAAAATCATTTGCAGAACGATTGTCCGAACAACAACATAGAGTCGAGGTAATTGAATTGAATTTTTCTAAATAATTGATAGTTTATCTAGCGGTCTTATAGTTGATTGTAGTGATTTAGATGTATGTTAATAAATGAAAGTTCTTAATTGTAGTAGATAAGAATCTATTTACTAACTTTAACTTATTTTTATTTACCATTGAAGAGATTAATCAAATTTGTGTTTTGACTTGTTAATGCAGGAAACTTCACCTCCATCAATTACTAGACATTTTGGTACAAAGAGGACACTTTTTCAGGATCCATCACAGATTGAGGGTCAAGTGGACTTGTAGTATTTGATGTAGCTATTTGGCATGTAGATTGTATATAGATTTTGAGACATGACATATGCCACATTTTGTAAAAAATATTTTGAGTTGGCATATTTGCCAAATTTTTGTATATGTCTACCATTATGGACTAGATTTTAATGTATATACACCTTGATATACAATATAATTTAAATTCCTTATGTGCAAGTCATGATACTTCCCATGATGCCATACATTATGATGATAGTTCTTTAGTCCATTGATGATATGTTTAGCATTGAGAATGGTTTTAGATCAAGAGAATGGTTTTAGATCAATAGAATCAATAGAATCAATATGAAAAAATTCCTTATATATGCCCTAATCACGCATAGTAGCTTGAAATCTAATAAGGTCATGATAAACCATTTCATCATGTATTTAGTCTTCATCTTGTCAAATTTTGTAAATAGTCAAAGTTGTCATATGAAAAATGTAAAAAAAATGCAAAAGTATGGAAGATGAACAGTCAAGTACTCAAGAGTCAGTTGGAGACTATTGGTTTCCCTCAAATCATGTATAAATATGCATAAACCTTCGTGGAAAAGGCATTGGAGATGTATTGAAAACATTTTGAAGATGAATTGAAGACATGTTTGAATGAAATTAATGTCAAGAAACTCTATGTCAAGGACACTGGGGGTACATTATAAACATAAAAAACTTACATCTTGGGGGGAGGTGCCAATAAGGCCAATAAGGATACTATTTCAGTTGGGTGTGTGTGTGTATGCAAATCCCATTTATGGCCGAGAAGCTTTCTATTTACTATTATTCAACTCTCATTGATAGGAGGTTGGCTCTACAACTATTGCAATTTGTGTATGAAACCTAGATGCCTACGAGATCATATATATATATGTATGTATGTAAATCCTACAAGACAGTCATTCATGAAATTACTATGCAAAGATGGTTTATAAGTTGCATTAGGGTTTGTATAAATGATCTAATGGATTTATAAGGTTGTCAAACACTAAAATGGATGATTTATATGAGTTTTGGGACTGTCACAGTCCATGATTGTTAAAAAGATACACATAGCTGTCCAAAAATTGCCCTTTATGACTATCCTAAAACAACATCGTGTATATGCTCATAAAAGCCATCAAACTCTGAGAATAAACTCGTCATTAGATAAGGAGTGGAAGGCTAAAGTCACATTCCCAAAAACCTCTTAAAATCACATGTCTCCTCTTATGAAAACTAGGGTCTTTGCCGATACATTGTTCCGTAAGAGCAAAGTCACTTAAGATCCTAAGAGCAAAAACCTTGCCATGTGCCATATTTTTTATTTTGCTCATCGTGGGGCCGAACGAACTACGCCAACATGTCGGGGTGGGCGGGTAAATGCTAGGGGAGGTCTCATTTTGTGCGCCAAGCATCTCAGTCATTCCAGGCAAGAGGCTACCGGCAAAGTCCTTTAAGATCCCTGAGACCAAAAAACTGCCAAACTTTGACATTGCAATTCTTGGAATTTGTGACAGATGGGAATGTTCTGTTTAGAACTATAGGTGCTCGTGGCATCCGTCCACAATAACCTCTCTCATTTTTGGTCAACTCCGTTTTGTTTGACCGTGCCGAAATCAAACGCATTGTTGCAAAATGCTTCAATTTGATGCAGTGGAAAGGTGCTAGGTGTGACATTTTTCATTCCATAGCTCGTGCGGTCAAACGGATTGCGCCAATGCGTCAAGATGGGTGGGTAAATGCTAGTGGAGGTCTCGTTTTGTGCGTCAAGCGTCCCAGTCATTCCGGGCAAGAGGCTACCGGCAAAGTCCCTTAAGATCCCTGAGACCAAAAAACTACCAAACTTTGATGGAGCAGTTCTTAGAATTCATGATAGTTGGGAATGTTCTGTTTAGACCTACAGGTGCACGTGGCCTCTGTCCACAATAACCTCTCTCATTTTTGGTCAACTCCATTCTATTTGACCGTGATGAAATTAAACACATTGTTGCAAAATGCTTCAATTTGATGCAGTGGAAAGGTGCTAGGTGTGACATTTTTCATTCCATAGCTCGTGGAGTAGAAGGGACTGCGCCAACGCATTGGGGTGGGCGGGTAAATGCTAGTGGAGGTCTTGTTTTGTGCACCAAGCATCCCAGTCATTCCAGGCAAGAGGCTACCGGCAAAGTCCCTTAAGATCCCTGAGAACAAAAAACTGCCAAACTTTGACGGAGCAGTTCTCAGAATTCATGACAGTTGGGAATGTTCTGTTTGGACCTATAGGTGCACGTGGCATCCGTCCACAATAACCTCTCATTTTTGGTCAACTCCATTCCGTTTGACTATGCCGAAATTAAACGCATTGTTGCAAAATGCTTCAATTTGATGCAGTGGAAAGGTGCTAGGTGTGACATTTTTTATTCCATAGCTCGTGGGGTCGAACGGATTGCGCCAATGCGTCGAGGTGGGTGGGTAAATGCTAGTGGAGGTCTCGTTTTGTGTGCCAAGCGTCCCAGTCATTCCGGGCAAGAGGCTACTGGCAAAGTTCCTTAAGATCCCTCAGACTAAAAAACTGCCAAACTTTGACAGAGGAGATCTCAAAATTTGTGACAGTTAGGAATGCTGTGTTTGGACCTACAGGTGCACGTGGTGTTCGTCCACAATAACCTCTCTCATTTTTGGTCAACTCTATTTCTGTTTGACCGTACCGAAATCAAATGCATTGTTGCAAAATGCTTCAATTTGATGCAGTGGAAAGGTGCTAGGTGTGACATTTTTCATTCCATAGCTTGTGCAGTCGAACAGACTGCACCAACGCATCGGGGTGGGTGGGTAAATACTAGTGGAGGTCTCGTTTTGTGCGCCAAGCATCCCAGTCATTCTGGGCAAGAGGCTACCGGCAAAGTCCCTTAAGATCCCTGAGACCAAAAAACTGCCAACTTTGTCGGAGCAGTTCTCAGAATTTGTGGTAGCTGGGAATGTTCTGTTTGGACCTGCAGGTGCACATGGCATCCGTCCACAATAACCTCTCTCATTTTTGGTCAACTCCATTCCGTTTGACCGTGCCGAAATCAAATGCATTGTTGCAAAATGCTTCAATTTGATGGAGTGGAAAGGTGCTAGGTGTGACATTTTTCATTCCATAGCTCATGGGGTCGAACGGACTATGCCAACGCGTTGGGGTGGATGGGTAAATGCCATTGGAGGTTTCCTTTCATGCGCCAAATGTCCCAGTCGTTCCGAGCTGTAAGCTACCGACAAAGTCAAAAGTTGCTAGGATTGAAATTTTGCATTCCACAGGTCCTGGGGCCAAACGATTTACGCCAATACGTCGGGGTGGGTGAGTAAATGCTAGGGGAGGTCTCATTTTGTGTGCAAAGCATCCCAGTCCTTCTGAGCTGTAAGCTACCGACAAAGTCAAAAGTTGCTAGGATTGAAATTTTGCATTCCACAGGTCCTGGGGCCGAACGGTTTGCGCCAACACGTCGGGGTGGGCGAGTAAATGCTAGGGGAGGTCTCGTTTTGTGTGCAAAGCATCCCAGTCCTTCCGAGCTGTAAGCTACCAGCAAAGTCACAACTTTGCCGGTAGCTTATAGCTCGGAAGGACTGGGATGCTTTGCCGGTAGCTTACAGCTCGAAAGGACTGGGATGCTTTGCACACAAAACAAGACCTCCCCTAGCATTTACTCACCCACCCCGATGTGTTGGCGCAAACCGTTCGGCCCCAGGACCTGTGGAATGCAAAATTTCAATCCTAGCAACTTTTGACTTTGTCGGTAGCTTACAGCTCGGAACGACTGGGACGCTTGGCGCACGAAAGGAAACCTCCAATGGCATTTGCCCATCCACCCTAACGCGTTGGTGCAATCCGTTCGACCCCACGAGCTATGGAATGAAAAATGTCACACCTAGCACCTTTCCACTGCATCAAATTGAAGCATTTCGCAACAATGCGGTTGATTTCGGCACGGTCAAATGGAATGGAGTTGAC
Organism: Cunninghamia lanceolata; assembly: GCA_027924645.1. NCBI lineage: Eukaryota > Viridiplantae > Streptophyta > Pinopsida > Cupressales > Cupressaceae > Cunninghamia > Cunninghamia lanceolata. The sequence goes on along the minus strand of BSBN01000973.1, from coordinate 3,888,688 downwards.
CAAAAATGAGAGAGGTTATTGTGGACGGACACCACGTACACCTGTAGGTCCAAACAAAACATTCCCAGCTATCATGAAAATCTGAGAACTGCTCCGTCAAAGTTTGGCAGTTTTTTGGTCTCAGGGATCTTAAGGGACTTTGCCGGTAGCCTCTTGCCCAGAATGACTGGGACGTTTGGCGCACAAAACGAGACCTCCACTAGCATTTACCTGCCCACCCCGATGCGTTGGTGCAGTCTGTTTGACCCCACGAGCTATGGAATGAAAAATGTCACACCTAGCACCTTTCCACTGCATCAAATTGAAGCATTTTGCAACAATGCGTTTAATTTCAGCACGGTCAAACGGAATGGAGTTGACCAAAAACGAGAGAGGTTATTGTGGACAGATGCCACGTGCACCTATAGGTCCAAACAGAACATTCTCAACTGTCACGAATTCTGAGAACTGCCCTATCAAAGTTTGGCAATTTTTTAGTCTCAGGGATCTTAAGGGACTTTGCCGGTAGCCTCTTGCCCGGAATGACTGGGACACTTGGCGCATAAAATGAGACCTCCTCTAGCATTTACCCGCCCACCCTGACGCGTTGGCGCAGTCCGTTCGACCCCACGAGCTATGGAATGAAAAATGTCACACCTAGCACCTTTCCACTGCATCAAATTGAAGCATTTTGCAACAATGCGTTTAATTTCAGCACGGTCAAACGGAATGGAGTTGACCAAAAATGAGAGAGGTTATTGTGGACGGATGCCACGTGCACCTGTAGGTCTAAACAGAACAATCCCAACTGTCACGAATTCTGAGAACTGCTCCGTCAAAGTTTGGCAGTTTTTTGGTCTCAAGGATCTTAAGGGACTTTGCCGGTAGCCTCTTGCTCGGAATGACTGGGATGCTTGGCACACAAAACAAGACCTCCCCTAGCATTTACCCACCCACCCCGACGCGTTGGTGCAATCCGTTCGGCCCCACGATGAGCAGAACAAAAAATATTGTTCCAGTTGACACATTCTCAATCATTCACATGGATGATATCTCAGTACCATTCCTTTAGGCACAATATGAGCTTCCAAGGGAAGGCGCAATTGTGAGGTTAGAGATGATGAAAAGTGTGCCTCATTCACAGTCATGTTTTACTTGTCTTCAATGATGATTCCTTGATTCAACTTAATCCTTTGATAATACATTTTAACCTCCTTGTGAAAGTGCACTTTCAAGGTTGCTTGAGCAAGAGCTAGCACCTCAACATCGAGGCGCACTTTTGGTGTTCTAGAAGCATGAACTAGCACCTCAAATAGTAAGGCACTCATTCTAGGTTGTTTATTCAATAATTGGCACTAGTCACATATGGTGTAGAGAGGTAGATGTGCACCCAAGTCATCATTTGATGCCTTCAATAACTATAAACTCCTTTGATGATGCATTTTATCCTTCCAATTCACTATCTAGCCTTAGGCACACATTTTAGGTTGATCAATCATAATCTAGTGCCCTAAGTACCAAGGCGCACTTTTAGGTTAGTTTGATCAAGGATTAGCGCCTTCATTTCTAGGCGGAAGTTTGGAGTTGAAATACATCAAAATAACAAGTTTCTTCATCACTTCAAACATATTTAACACTTTGAAGATCTCCAATGCATGATTGAATATCAAGAAACCAATGTATCATTTCATAAAGGTCTTAAGTGTTGTAAATATGCATCTTCTTATTTAATCATGTGTTGTAAATGAAGGAATGCAATGATTGCAATATGTGCACAAAACGGAATTTTTGATAAGGATTGAAAGGAAATGTTAAGAAAATGCAATTGACGGGTGTAAATCCAAAGTGTGGAAGCATAGACAAGGCATGTGAACAGTTTGGCATGACACCTCAAAGAGATGCTATCTCATGGAATGCAATGATTGCAAGATATGCACAAAATGGATTTTTTGAAAAGGCTTTAGAAACTTTGAAGCAAATACAATTGGAATGTTTAAAACCAAATTCCATAACCTATGCAAGCATTCTCCCTACTTGTGCCAAATTAGGATCTTATATATACATATATGCACATAATATCATGAAAATAATTTATAGTGTATATATCAAGCCATATAGGCATGTACAAATAAAACCATATGGGTATATACAATGATATACATCGATAACATACAAAAGTATGTTTACAAAGCCAAATACACATATGTAACAAAATGTCCCAAAATCAAATCTCCTATGGATTGCTATCAAATAATCTATGGCTCTTGCTAGGCCATGAAGATGGTGAACCAGTCAATGACTCATCCTCTATCGCTCATCTACTAGACCTCCTCGATAGAGATTTTTGAATTTCCACCTATTAATACAATCAAACAACGTGCACATTAATATAGAATTTAATATTCAAAATATATAACATGACATAAGTAATCAATCACTTACCACCAATTGGTGATCCCTCTTGATCATTTATTGTCTCTCTTCTTCTGTAGAGCTGGATGGGTAGGGGAGGTGACATCCTGTGAGAAGCATGAACAAGCAGATTTCAAAGTAAACATGAATATCATAAATATGTACATTAAATGCTACGCTTATCATAGGACTGTTCTAGTACTATTTTAGGATTGTTGTAGGACTGTTGTAGTTAAAACTATCCTAGTAGACATGTATAGGACTGTTATAGGACTGTCATCTCATGGAATACAATGATGGCAAGATTACTATCAAGATTAGTATGAAGATTAATTATGACTGTTATAGGACTTTTATAAGAATGCAAAGTAAGGAAGCATAGGCAAGGCACATGAACTGTTTGGTGGAATACCTCAAAGAAATGAGAATTTTGTTAGATGTTGTAGTTGCAATTGCCATGTGACACATGTATGTAATATGTGAAAGCATAGACAAGGCACATGAACTATTCGGCAAAAGACATCAAATACATGTCATCTCATGGAATGCCTTATGTAGAAAAAGGTACAAATGTGCAATATTAAGAAATACAAATGAGAACTAAAAATCATACCTCGAGTATAGTCAAAATAACCTATGATGCCATACAAAATAATTTACGATGCCATGCAAAATAATCTGCGATGCCATGTAAAATAACTTTATTCGCAGTCCTGTATAGTCAAAAGCATGCATTATAGTTAAAGTAACAAGATTTTTAATAAAACAATTCTAAAAAATAGAAAAAACAAGAACAAGTTAAGATAAAAAAATGTCATACCTGTCCATCTGGAAGTTTAAATGCTAGTCAAGCGTACCTGAGGGGTCATCTCTTACCTTCAAAGTATCCAATATTGCTTCATGATCAGCATTACTAATTGTCCATAGTTCTTTTGATTTTAGTTTTTCATGATGCTTTAGTAACTTGACATTTGTTGCTACAACTAGGTGAGAATACATCAATATGGTTTTATGCTTCTCAAAGTCTTCAAAGGTCGAGATGCCATTCTTTTTAATCATATATGTTCGTAACCAAGTCCCAGCAATAACAATTGATCTTGTAGGATATGTGAACCCATCATCATCTGTCATAGGTTGTGTTAGCTTTTGTTTTCCTTGTACACATCGTGCCAACCAATAGTCTGACCTCTCTTCATTTCCATGCGGTGCAACAACTGCATAAACATGACCTAGCTGTACAAGGTCTGAAAGATGTTCATAGTCAAATGAGCTCTCCATGTCATTGACAGAAGGTGATTGACCTTCATATAAAGGGATTAAATATTGTGGAATCCATGCATCTACCCACTCACTTGACTCACAATTGTTCCAATCACATTTAATACAACTCTGACAAAAACAAGCTAATTCTCGTGTCCAAATAGTCCATGTACTTGCATCTGAGCTTTGAAATGAATGCATCTTTGATGATTCACTGATTCTCTGACATTCCAATTTCTCTATCGCTATCCCATCATCAACCAACCAAAAGAACCTGCACACTTCAGAATCAAGAGCCACTCCTCATGACAATGCATAGTTACACCACTTAACAATGGAATCTGCATCATTGAATGTAGCACCACCTCTAATCTTTAGTTGTTCTTTAAAAAGAGCTCTCTTCACACATGCACATGCTCCATCATGTTCACCTTTTCTGTGCCCAGCTTCAAAAAAATTCCAAATATGAGGTATACCCTTCTTTACATGCATTTTACTCAACCAATAGAAATTATGAGCATTCTTGAATTGACCAATGCAATTATCTGACCAAATGAGATGTTGATCTATTCTAATATCTTTTTCTTGCAAGAACCCATAAAATTGTTGAAAACAATATTGCACAAACTCTGCTGAATGAGATCAATCATCATTCATGTAAAAATGGTATTCTCTGACAATCTTCCTGTTCTCTTCTGTATTCTTGGGGGCATGTCTGTATGTGATGTGAACAAAAATAGCAATCTGAATAGAATTGGAGTACTGGGATTGAACTTCATTTTGGGGTTGCAATGTATAATTTTCTGCAAAATCAACTACAAAGACAATAGTTCCAATTGGGAAAGAGTCTTTACACATCCTAAACTATTGATCTAACCATCGAGACCTTTGCCTATGTCTGACATACTTGTAGGAAAGATTTTTCTTAAAATCATCAATAAAATCAGCAATACTTACCTCTCTTATAATCAACTCACATCTAGAACCTTCACCTCCACTTTTCAAATTGTATTTCACTATCTCATCTCTTTTTCTCAACCATTCTCTTTCCAAAATCATGCTCGTTGCCCTCATGAAAACATGATACAAACTTTGATAACCCACCACATTGTAAACACTTTTCATTTAAACAATCATTCTTGTAGAACATGCAACCATCATCTCTAATACATAGAAATAAATCCAATAAGTCCCTAGATAACTTTGGTAGTTGAATTGCACCACACTCCTGTAACATTTCGTTAGTGTGCAAAGTAGAACAAATATTGCATAATAATTCATGGTACATAGAAAATTCTACATGGTATTTGCAACATGTATTACGAACTTTAAGAGGAACACAATAAAATGGCTTAAGAGATTCAAATGCTCTTTGTGAGATTGTCATACCTAGGTGAGTTTCACAATATTGTTTGTACAATGTTGTTTGGCTACATTCCAAGTAATGTTTAGGATGTGGTGTGTAGTCTTTATCACCAATTCTTAACTTTACAACATCTTTTGCATTCGGTGATACCCTAGATTTAGTGTGCCAAAATCGTTCAATTTCTTCCTTTGTGCTATCAATTAGCTTCTTGTCAACTCGTGGAAGCCTACCACTGAAAGCCCAAGTATCATTGGCAACAGGACTATCTAGCCTTGATCTTAATGCTAGTGCTTTTGACAATGTTTTACGATTCAATCTTAAGTCAACACAAGTTTGCCTCATTAATCGAGCATTTCTTAATTGTTTGCTTACTATTGAGGTTGTTATTACGCTACGGGCAGCTCTTTTATCTTTCTCTTTGCTAGTCTTTCCAATAGAATTGAGTGCATTGAAAAGGCTTCTTACAATAATTTTATTCCGATCAGACACTTTGTTTAACCGAATCTTTAATTTCTTTAGTAAAGGTCTCATTTTGTACATCTTTAATAATTGCACAAAAAGTTTTTGGTTAATGTTTTCTTCTCAAAGTATTCATTGAAGAGTTTTGTAGCCCACAACCGAACCGTTCGTGATGACCTCTTGCCTTCAAGTTTTTCCATTATGTTCTCATCAATTTCAAGTAACCATTTTGGGGTTTTTGGGTGTTTTCCAATTTCATCACGGTTATTCTTTTCTTGACAAATGTCCTCTCTTCTTATGAAATTTGGAGATACATTGATTGTTCTTGTTTCATCCATGTTATCAACCTCATCAATTTTATCAACAAATGGATTATGGAGTGCAATTTCAACATCATGATGTTCATATCCACTTTCTTCAAGTGCACGTCTTCATTTTTCTTCTTCTTCTTTGTCCATGGTATTGCTATTATGAATAGGTGTTTCATAACATTTTTCAATATTTTCATTTGCAATATCATGGTGAATTTCATTCTTATCTAACATTTCATTATAATCAAAATTAACATCTTCAATTTGCATGTCATTAGATGGTAAAGAAGAAGATTCACCTTGATGAGCATCCGCCAAACCCACCCTTCCAATCCTCTTCCTTTCCCTATCTTTTTCCCTAATTGCTTCAATTTCCTCCAAAGTAACTTTCCTCCTCCTTTTTGCTTTACGACGACTGTTGCTCCTCATTAGGGGAACAAAAATATCACCCTTATGATTGTAACAAGAAAATTGTGTCTCCAAAAGTGCATAAAAATATTCCTTTCACTATCATAGCCAGAAATCACGAGTATTTTGACAGTAGAGGGTCTCTGGTTGCGGAAGTCGGGCCCAACAATATTCCTTTTGTCTTTTTTCTACTTTTACAAAATGGATATCCGTTTTGTAAAAGCCCAATTCTTTGCAACAGACACTCTGCAACGTCCATATCACTACTACAAAACAGATATCCGTTTTATTATGTACATTTGGATTTTAGACTAGGGATTCATTTTATTATTCTATAAACTTGTGAATTACCATCTAATTTCAATGTTTACACACTAATCCACCTAGGTATCAACTTAATAAAGCTCTGGATATAAGCCATTATTTGATTTTAGGCTATCATCAAATGAGGATCTTCTCAAGGCAAAAATGTTGTCCCAAAAGAAGGCTCAATGTTATTCGTAAAGACATTAGATTGTTAAAATGCAAATTCAAGGTTAGATATTCCTTGGGCTATTTTAGTATAGAGAAGCAAAATTGTAATATATGACTATTGTAGGAATTAGAATGGTTGATCATAGGATATTCATGGCATTTTGATATTAATGGATGGATTGATGGATGTTTAGGGAGTTTAAGTTTAAATGGAATGTATGAGAATTCTTATTTATGAAGGATCTAATATGTCTTATGTCTTATTTGCAGGCCATTCAAGAAAGAAATGAAAAGATACCAAGGACTATCATAACACCTATTATAATTAGGTGCATCAAAGGATTGTCATCCAGGACCTTACCAATATGGGAAGTTATCAAAACCATGTCATGTTTAAAATTAAAGGCTTTATCACCTCTTTGTCCCTATAGGCCTATTAGAACAATAGGTCACATTTTATTCATATACCAGGGTTGAGAATAAACACTAAGCATTTGTAGCTATGGCAAGTGTAAATGGAAATAGATCACAACTTTAGACAATCTATCCTCTCCTAGATTGCACTGATTGAGTGGAAATTAAAAATTCCCTATTAATGTCCTTTATATACTGAAGGTATGGGTGAGAAAGGTAAACTTTGTATGTTGTAGACAAGGCCTCAAATGTAGAATATATTATGACAATAACGATAAGGACTGTTAGGCATGAATGCTATCACTATTATAGATTGTCAAACCAACCATAGGCTGCCATAATAGTACACTGCTGACTATCATACCTTTAGGCATGGTGCCATGAACCTTATGAGTAGAATGCATTGGTATTTGTGAGAAATGTATTGCTTATGTTAAGAATAAGTATTTATATTGTTTGAACATCATCAAAAGGTGGACTACAAATACGACTTTGTCAAAGGAAAACTTTAGTGGCAAAAATCTAACTATGAACTATTGTGCCATCCAAGCACAATCATGACCAACATCAAGGTACAGTCAAGGCATGGGTGTCTTATGAAACACAATTGAAATTGTCCATGGATATTTGAAGTAATTCACAATATTCATGATCAAGAATCAACTCTGACTGTCTCAACAGTGGTAAATTTGGCTTCAAGACAATAAAAAATGAGCTTAGGGATTCATTATCACCAAGTAATAAAGAAGAATAACCGTAAGTGTCGACCTTCAATTTCATTATACAAGAGGATGAAGAAGGGGCCATAGTATTTTCATACCATAATACAACATACAAAAGGAAAATCATGAAGTCAAAACATGTGCAAAGGGTATCTATGTTAAAGAGGAGAGTTGTGAATGGACGATGACTATCACTGTCAAAATAAGATATAGTCTCACTAAGGACAGTTAGGTGATTTGTGGATTGTCATGACTACAAGGCACGAGAATCTTGTGTATGAAGAGGAAAGAAATATAAATAAAAGATTGAAGGATTGTTGCACCTGCGTACAATGATCCTAAAGGATTGTCGTGCTAAAAGGATAGTCAACAGTACAAAGATTCATATTTCAAGGCTATCCTTAATCTCATTCACATGGTCCTAATGTTGGTTTGATTTGCATGGAGTGAGATGATACTATCAGGATTAACTGAAAAGGTGAAAGGGTTTGGTACCAAATTTGGTCACAAGTGTAAAAATTGCAATAAGCTTGAGAATATTGTTCACTAAACCTAGAACTATCACCAAGCAACATCTGTTTCATAAGATGTGATCAATAACCATGTAAGAAAAATGGATATCAACCTTATTGGTTATGCATGCTTGATAAGAGCCCATACTTTTCACAAGGAGCCACCAATTTTTAACTAAATATTTCCATCATAAACGGATAAAAAAATGTTCGCCCAAATGAGGAAACTAGATTGTTAATTAGAATTCTATGTGTAATGTGATATGAAACAATAGATACACCTATAAATAACCAACTAACTTTAACTTCTTGTATTATTGCCTCGATGTTTCAAATATGTTGCTTCTTTTCATCCAAAACCAATGGTACAAAATTTTTCATAGATCAAGGAAACGGATATCCATTTTGAGTTGCTTTTACCAAAGCAAAACGGATATCCGTTTTGATTGTTGACTTTTTATGGATTCTAATGTGTTTTAATGTTTCAGTCTCTTCTTCGAACTTCACCCTTCGTGCTGACAACTTTTTTTTATGCAAAATTGATAAAACGAAAAGGGTTTATAGAAAAAATTGTTATCTTTCTAAAAATATAAGATTTATTTGGTTATCATTTTATTAAATAATTATTAATAATTTTCTATATACCGTGTCTCTGAAATCCTGATGGACACACTGATTGAAAAACATCCATAACTTTCAAACCATTTCACCTTTTTGAGATCTGAAACCTGCATCACACTATGCTTTTCTGGCTATAGGTTAAAAAAAAAAATTTGAATTTTGATTTTTTTTATCGAGTTAGGTTGGCTGGAAAATTACTTTTTATTTTTTAAAAAAAGTCACAGTAAAAAAATCATAACTAATTATTTTATTAGAAAAAAATTTCAAATAAATATGCATCACATCCGGACATGAGTCCTCTACTTATTTTGAAAGTTTCAAAAAAATATATATATTTTTACTCATAGTTAGGTTGGCTGGACAGACACCCACTTTTTATTTTTTTTGAAAAATTTAATAGCTGTTCATTGAAATATTCAATTTTCACTAAGTAAATTTAGTTTTTTTAAAAAAAAAATTAGTAGCCTATAAACTAGATTCAATTCTCTACAAATTTCATTCTTACATCTTTTTCAAATTGTATAGATAATCCATTCAAAATTTCACATGAACTTGATAAAGTCTGATTTTTTGTATTTTCATTGCCACTTAGAGGTATAGTTTGGCCCATCATGATCCTGCACATACCCTTCTCATATGGCAGAATAAAGGGAATTGATGGAGTGTTACACATACCAAGTCTGGCTCAAAATTTACTTTCTGTTAGTAAGCTTAATGATGCTGGTGTTCAAGTAACTTTTGTGAATGGTGGTCGTAAGATGACTAGAGGTTCTATTGTACTGGCAAAGGGTGCACGCATCGGAACACTGTATAGATTAGATGCTAAATCTATGTGCTGTAATATTGTCTCTGAAAAGTATGAAAAAGCTACTATTGTAACACATGATGCAAAATCAATGGAAGTTAAACTTCCAGTAGAGAAAATAATGCTTTGGCATCATAGGCTTGGCCATATAGGCGACAAAGGTTTAAAAACTTTGAAGAACAAAAACCTGGTAGAGGGGCTGATTGATTGTAATCTTGAGTTCGATTTCTACAAACATTGCATATATGGAAAATAGAACCATGTTTCATTTTACTCAAGTTCTTATAAATCTTTTGGTGTTTTGGACTATGTACACTCTGATGTTTTTGGTCCAGTTGATGTTCCTTCTTTGTCTAAATCAAGATATTATGTATCGTTTATTGATGATTATTCGAGAGGGGCATTTGTTTATTTTTTGAAAAGCAAATCAGAAGTGTTCGGTCGGTTTAAAGAATTTAAAAATCTTGTTGAAAATCAAACTAGTAGGAAAATTAAATGTTTGAGAATAGACAACGGCAGTGAATATTGCAATGCATATTTTGACAAGTACTGTGTAGACCATGGAATTAAAAGGCACACGACTACGCCTTACACTCCACAACAAAATGGAGTTGCTGAAAGGCTAAATCTATCGTTGATGGAGAAAGCAAGAAGCATGTTAAGTTATGCTGGTTTAGAACAAAATTTTTGGGTTGAGGCAGTTGCTACAGCTTGTTATTTGTTGAATCGTTCTCCTACTTCAGCATTGGTTGATAAGACTCCTATGGAAGCATGGTCTGGTAAGAAGCCCTCTCTGAGACATCTTCATGTCTTTGGCTGTGAGGCATATGCTCATATTCCTGAGGTAAAGAGATCTAAATTGGATAACAAGGCTGTTAAATGTGTCTTTATTGGCTATGGAGTCAGTGTTAAAGGATACAAGCTTTAGAATCCAGTAACTGAAAAGATGTTTTACAATAGGAATGTAATTTTTAAAGAGCTAAAACCTTTGGTTATTGATCCTCAACCAGAAAAGACAGAAGAGAAGAAAGAAAAGAGTGAAGTTAGTATTCCTTTGACCCCTAAAAAGGAGGAACAACAAGCACCAAGTTTAGACAATTCAGAGGAGAGTTCCAGCAGCTCTGAAGGTTTTGATCAAGAACAAGAACATGTACCTCAATCTCAGCCATTGAGAAGATCTACACGTGAAAGAAGACAACCAGTTAGGTATGGCTTTTCTATACTTAAAACAAGTTGTGCCTATGCTTTGCTTTCTAATACTGATGAGCCTAGGACTGTGAAAGAGGCCATTAATATGTCTGATTCAGATTGTTGGTTGGAAGCCATGAATGATGAAATGTCATCATTAGAGAAAAATGGAACCTGGGATCTGGTGCCCTTGCCTGAAGGTAGAAAGATAGTAGGTTGTAAGTGGGTGTTCAAAAAGAAATATGGTCCATATGGTAGTATTGATAAGTATAAGGCAAGACTAGTTGCAAAGGGGTACTCTCAAAAGGAAGGAATTGACTATGGAGAAATTTTTTCTCCTGTAGCTAAGCTGACATCCATTAGATTTTTGTTGTCACTTGCAGCAGTGTATGACCTTGAAATTGAATAGATGGATATGAAGACAACATTTCTTCATGGTGATCTTGAAGAAGAGATTTACATGTCCCAACTGGAGCACTTTGTGGTGAAAGGTAAAGAACATCTGGTATGTAAACTCAAGAAGTCTCTTTATGGTTTGAAACAATCTCCTAGAATGTGGTATCAAAAATTTGATATGTATGTCTTATCCTTGGGATTTGTGAGGTCTAAATTCGATCATTGTGTTTACTATAAAACTGAAGGTGATCAGATTCTTATAATTGCATTATATGTTGATGATATGTTATTTATTGGCAATAGTAAGAGTATGATCTTAGATTTAAAATCCCAGTTGTCCTTGAAGTTTGAAATGAAAGATTTGGGGGCAACAAAGTACATTCTATGAATGGAAATCAAAAGGGACAGATCCAGTAGAAAGCTTTGGCTCAGCCAGAGCAAGTATGTTACCAATGTTCTTGATAAATTTAATGTCTGATTGCAAACAACTAGTTGTTCCAGTTTTGTAGAGAACAAAGCTATCTGTTGAAGATTGTCCAGAATCTTCTGATGAAATTGATAATATGAAGAAAGTACCTTATGCAAGTGTTGTTGGAAGTCTAATATATGCAATGGTTTGTACCAAACCAGACATTGCCCAAGCAGTGGGAGTTTTGAGCCGGTTTATGGCAAATCCAGGCAGATCACATTGGGATGCTATGAAAAGAGTTATGAGGTATTTGAAGGGAATTTCTGATTATGCTATATGCTATCATGGAAACTCAGTTGGATCTCATAGATCTATCAACATTCAGGGACATGTTGATTCTGATTGGGCAGGGGACATTGGCAGTAGAAGATCCACCAGTTGATATGTGTTCACGTTAAATGGTGGTGCTATCAGTTGGATGAGCAAGCGATAGGCTGTAGTCGCTTTGTCCACAATAGAGGCATAAGACATGGCAACTACTCGTGCATGCCAGGAAGTCATTTGGTTGAAGAGGTTGTGTTTTGATGTGGGTTTTGAAGCAGGGCAAATTCAGATTAATTGTGACAGTCAGAGTGCTATCTGTTTGGCAAAAAATCCTACATTTCATGCTAGGACAAAATACATTGATGTCCAATATCACTTTATTCGTGATATGGTGGAAGACAAAAAGGTGAAGCTGGAAAAGATAGATACTTTGGAAAATGTTGCAGATGCCTTGACTAAGCATGTGAGCACGACCAAGTTCAAATGGTGTTCAAATGCAATGGGTCTTCGTGCCCATGATTCTCAATGAGTTTTACACTAATATGGAGGTAACAATAAAATCTTCGTCAAGTGGGAGATTGAAGAGATATTATGTCTCAATTTTATTGTTTGAAACCTCTATTCGACATCTTTGTTCATGATCAAATTGCTTCGATGAACTGGAGTGGATTGTTCTTTGTATTGGCTTGACAGGAGCTCATCGTTGGAACTGAGTTACTTGTCCCAACGATGGACCGACAAAGGACCTGTGTCGGTGGTGCTTAGCCATGAGTCTCTTTGGAGTATTGGCTGGACACAGCATTTCGACATGACTCTAAAGTTAGTCACCACAATACTCCAATATCAGCAGGACTCTGAAGTTTGTCTCATCGATACTTTAATGAGGACAAAGGCAGTGGGCATTGGTGGGACTCAAGCACTTCAGTGAGACTCTATTTTGAGTCTCCTCGATACTCTGATGTGATGATCCTTAATGACTTGGTGGGTCCCGGCTGGTACCAAACTGAGATGCGATTGGTTGATACGTTTGGAGATGCGATGACTCAGTGACTTGTTGTGTTGACTCTGCATCGGAGGGACTGGGGGTATCAGTAGGACGCTGTTATGAGTCTCAACGATAGCCCGATATGGTAACTGCTATGTGACGGTTACATTCTAATCAGTTAGACCATTTTCTTGAGAATTGGAATTGACCCATTTTCTGGTAGGGAACGAACAGTTCCATAGGGAAGTTGTAGTATCTTTGTGACTGTGTGAATGTGTCTGATATATAGGCATGAACATTTTGAAACACAGTAGAAAATGAAAAATATAAAAAGTCTGAGAAGCTGATCAGAGAAATGTTGTGCCATCTTGTGGATTGACATTTGAAAGCAGAGGACTGTAACTTTGTATGTAATACCTATTTTACTGTAATACAAAGTGTTTATGCTTGGTGTGTGGGTTTTTTCTCCCGTAAGGGCTTTCCCACGTAAATCTAGTGTCTTTCTCTATGTTATAATTTATGTTTATTCTGAATTCCAGGTTTGTGCATCTTAATGAGTTGTAATTAAACATTTAAAAGCTACCTGTCTACATTTTCCCCTTTTGAATTAACATTAGGAAGGTTGTTTCCGCACCTGTGATTTCCTTACAGATTCTTTGGCAGTTGCAACATCTATGTTTGATCAACAAATGACCTCTCCATGTTGCATGTACAATATTAAAGTTCACAAGGCCCACCATACCAGACAACATATATAATTGGCAATTTTTTTATGACAATCAACAAATCTTCATGTTAATGAATAGCATAAATGGGTTTGAGTATCAGTTGATTGATTGGCAACCTATGGTGGAAGTGTAGAATGGAAAAGTAAAATTATTTGGGAAGGAAGTGATACAACTAAAGAGAACACGATCCCAAGAGGTCTAGTTTCTTTGGAAAGGATGTTTGATGGGGTAGACTATAGCAAGGTAAAAAAATAAACCAATTCATGATGAAGACATAGAAGTGGTCAATTTAGGAACTAATGCTACACCCAAATTAGTCTATACTTGGCAAAAGGTTGAAGCTTGCAGAGAAGCAATTGTAAATTGCACTCTAAGAAAGTTTAAGGGGTGTTTTGCTTAGACATATGACGAACTCAAAGCATATAGGGAAGATCTATTCTAGCACACCATTCCCCTACAATGTGATACAAAACCTTTTTGGCAAAATAAAAGACCTATCAACCCAAAATTGTCTCCTTAGATACAAAAATAACTTATAAAATTAAAGGAAAGTGGTATAATTAAGCCTATTAGACATTCTTCATGGGTGTCTAATCTTGTGCCAATAAGAAAAATGAAAGTAGACATCATGTTATATGTGGACTTTAGGAATACAAATACCATGTCTCTCAAGGACAATTACCCATTTCCTAGCATGGATCATTTGTTTCAAAGGGTCACTAGTCCAAGCTGATGTTTATGATGGATGGATTCTCAGGATATAATTAAGTGGTAGTCAAGGAATCAGAGCAATATAAAACAACCTTCACTACTCCCTAGGGCGCTTATGTGTATGCGAGAATGCCATTCGGGTTGAAAAATATTGGCACAACTTTCTAGAGGGCCATGGATGTGGCATTTGTAGGACTTATTGACAAGATCTTGGTAGTATACCAAGATGATCTCCCCACATTCTCCAAGAACAGGGTTGACCATTGCAAACATTTGGAGTAGATATTTAGCAGGTGCTTTGAGTATGGGATTTCACTAAATCCCAAGAAATGTGTGTTTGGGGTTGAAGAGGGCAAACTATTAGGTCACATTGTGTCAAAGGATGGAATGAGGATAGATCTAAAAAGAGTGAAAGCCATAGATCTCATCCCCCAACCCAAAACTATTAAGGGTGTGCAGTCTTTCTTTGGGAAGATAAGTTTTGTGAGGAGATTCATCTCCAACTTTGTAGGGAAGACTAAGGCCATATCTAAGATGCTAAAGAAAGGAGAAACAATCATGTGGAGTGAGGAACTAGCTAATGTTTTCATTGAAATTAAGGAAGCCCTCAACAAGGCATTGGTCTTAATAAGTCAAGATTATCTAAGACTTTCTAGTTATTTTCCTTAGCTTCTTTTTGCACCATTGTGTTATATTACTTCAAAAGAACAAAGATAGATATGAGTGGCCCATTGCTTTCTTTAGCAAGTCCTTTCAAGGTGTAGATCGAAGTATTCATCCACAAAGTAGCATACATATGCACTAGTCAAGGTAGTAAAGCATTTTGGGTCTTACCTTGTGGGTGCAAAAGTGGTTACGTATGTGCCACACATAGCAATGAAGGATATCTTTAGTCAACATGAGGTATCTAGAAAGATGTGTAGATGGATCAACAAGATTAGAGAGTACAACATGGAGGTGTGATAGACTATTTTGGTTCAATGGAAAGGTCTAGCAAAGCTAATGAAATAGGCAAGCCCAGATATGGTAGAAGTACACATGGTGAATGATGAATCCATAACTTTTCCTTGCAACTTGAAGAATGATCCATGGTATAGGGAGGTAGTGGTTTACTTAAAAAATTTAAGTTGTCCTCTTAGAATGACAGAGAGCCAACAAAGGACATTGAGGTTGCAGTCACAAAAATATGTATTGATTTAGGATGAATTAATGTGGAGAAGTCAAGAAGGAATATTACTCAAGTGTTTGGATTAGGAGTAATCCTTCTAGGCAATAGATGAATGTCACCAAGGAGTTTGCGGTGGACATTTCATGGACAAGACCACCACACTTAAGATTTAAGAGTAGGTTATTGGTGGCCAACAATATTTAGAGATGTGGCCATTGCAACAAGGAAGTGTGATGCTTGACAGAGGTTTAAAAGAAAATTGAAGTTTTCAGTGCAATCCCTCTTACTCTCATTTCAATAGAGGCCCAGGGCTTTCCTACAATAGGGCATAGATTTCATTAGGAAAATAATATAATGATCAAGTAATGGTTATAGATAGATACTTGTAGTGATTGACTATTTTGCCAAATGGGGGAGACAATTCCCACAAGGAATGCCACAACAAAGGTGGTGATTGATTTCCTAATAAACAATGTGATGACAAGATTTGGTGTACTGGTGAGGATAGTGGTTGACAATGCAATGAATTTTATATCTAATGAGCTATCCGACTTGTGTACCAAGTATAGAATGAACTTGACCTTCTCATCACCTTATCATCTACAAGGAAATGGACAAGCAAAATCTAGCAGCAAAAGTCGTATGAAGATCATCAAGAGGATGTTGGATGCCAACAAGAAGGGTTGGGATGATAAGCTAAGATTTGTAGTATGGTATTAGTAGAGGACAGGGCAACAAGTAGAACCTACCGCAGAATATCGCAAAGGCCATGCAGATGATAGAGCCGACTCCTAAAGAGGTATTTTTGGAAAGGACACACCTCTAGGTAGATATATAGGAGATACATGCAAAAAAATGTAATGTAAGAGTTAATATGTGTGAGTAAAGAGAGTAATAGTGTATAAGGTAGAGACTTAGACCTGCCGGTATGGATATGTATGTACCTATTAATGATAAATGAATATGATGGAGATCTAAGGATTATGATATCATTATATATGTGTTATGATGCTATGCTTTACTTAGATGGTACCGCATATAAAATTTCCTTACTGTTTATTCATGTTTCTCTTATTGTCTGACTGGGGTATAAACTAGACTTACAGACTTGATCGAGGACCAGATCTCCAGACTAGTTCCTCCCTATTTCTTGCCAACATTTGGTTTCGTTGCCGAGACCCTAGAAAAAGGTAGTGGAGAAAGAGACAATAAACATAGAAAGGAGAAGTGCGGAGTAGCGCAAGTAAGAAAACTTGAGTGATAAGAATTTTTTTTATGATTTGTGATAGATTTTGAATTCTCTTAAGTTCCTACCCTTGTGAGAGGGGGACAGACACTTAAGGGGATGGCAAATGGAACTGGGGGAGGATTTGAAAAGATCCTTGAAAAGATGTCACTCTTCAAGATAAGCCAACCATGGGATACATATGGATTAATATTATTCCAAACCAAAACACCCATGGCAAGAAGGGATAATAAAAGATTAAGGGAAATTAGAAAAATTATATTACCGAAATGGACATAAGCAGAGAAGAGAGACAGGAACAAACTTAAGAAAGATAGGAAAGGTACCGTAGAAGAATGGAGAAGGAAGGAGAAACAATTAGAAATTAGGAAAGAGAAATTGTAGAAGAAAATAATAAGTTGGATGAGCATGCCAATGAGAGTGCTGCTGAGCACGCTATTGTGGGTGCTGCCAGAGAGGAAAACATAAAGGGAAAGGAAAGAATGAATGAAGAAGCCATAGAGGCTATCGCAAAACTGATACAGAGAGATAGAAAATCCTGAGCCTATTACAATACATATTGACAAGGAAACACAACTTTTAAAGAGCATAGGAGGAAAAATTGATGCATATGAGTAGTTGAGAAGTGCATGGAGGGAAGAATATAACCAAACCCTAACCATACCACAAATATATAAAACTCCAGAATATCAACTAATTGGGCTAACGTTCAAATTAGAGTTGACAAACAATGGGAACAATTATTAAATCCTATACGGAACCTTTAGCCCTTAAATTTGGATGTGGATTACCTAGACAACCTGGTTAATCAAAGTATAATGAAGATTAGAAAAGATGCGGTATTTAGAGAGACGAGTTTTAGTAATATAAGACAAAACAATGAAAAATCACCTAATGAGAACACAATGTCATTTACAAATGAAATAATATCCCCGAGAATGAAAAGGCAGTTTGAAGAGACACACCCCCTCGACCAGGAGTCACCCCAGGTGCCTTATAAATCAAGGAGAATTTTAAGAAAAAGATCAAAGTGACAATGAAAGGGAAAGAGAAGAAGAAATTAAGAAGGATTATGAAGAGATTTTGGGACAGGAATATTTTGACATCCATTTTCGGGGAGATAAAGGGAAAGAACATAAAACCCTAACACAAAGGCCAGAACTAAGGAGAAGAAAAACCAGAAAGAAAAATACTACAAAACCCTAGTAGGTCTGGAAAAGAAAAAGAAAGTAAAGATGGATGCTATTATCAAATTACCAGTATTTGAAAAGGACACAACTGAAGTTGCAGAGCATAATTTTGTATTAGAACCAATCTGGAACTGAGATGAGATAACTAAAGATGACACTAAGTTGTTTGACTTCATTGGGACTTTGCGGAATGACACATTAAAATGGTACAGAAAGGCTTGTCCAAGACATGAAAAAACATGGGAAGAAGTGAAGGAATTCTTGGAGAACTTTGAAACTCTGGAACTATCGACAGAAGGGGTGAGTAAGATGAGAGAACTAATACAAAGGGATGGAGAAACAATTAAGGAATTTGACAAAAGGTTTAAGGACACAGTCCACAAACTAGAAGAACCCCTGATTAAAAAGCAAAAAATATAGTGGTTTACATCCAGAATAAGCCTTGATGTGAGAGCATCTCTAGATGGGAGAATTTTTGAAACATATGCGGAAGTAGTCACATTAGCATGCTGAATTGAGGCACAAACATGGCACAAACAGGACAAATTAAAGAAATATGGAGTTAGAAAGACTAAGATTGGAATTAGAGCAATTGAAACTGAAACATGAAATTTTGGTGAAACAAGAAGATAAAAGAGCAAATATATGGTGTTACTATTGTACAAAGGAAGGACACATCTAGAATGAATGCCCAAAGCTAAAAGGAGAAAGGCAAGCTGCCACAATGAAGGTGGATATAAAGGTACTCCCTACAAAGAACAACATAGTCTATTGCAGACTATGCGGAGAATGGGATGATCATGAAACATCGGATTGTCCATCACAAATGTTCAGAGTGAGAGAAGATGAGGATGAAAGTGACTCATGATACAATTCAAATCACAAAATAAAAACCCACAATAATACCATGGCATATGTCTAGGGCCTAGTAGAAAGACCGCTATATCTTCAGGACCAAGCCTACAAGCAACCTTCATGGAAAAGTCAAAGAAACATGAATACTATCCACAATGCAAATCAAAATGATCCATATGAAAATAACTACAATAATGAGGATAGAGGAGAATTTGGAGGTTATTGAAGAGGTAGAGGCCGAGGAAGAGGAAGAAGAAGAAGAGATGAAGCCACCTGTTACAAATGCAGTAAACTAGGGCACTTTGCTAATGAGTGTTGGGGAGAAAGAAGAAGGTAATGCTCATTCTGCAACAGTATAGAACATGACCTTTTTACATGCGATAAGGCACACTAATACTTTCATAATGCACTGTAACAAGGAAAAACAAATGATTTGGTTAAAAAAAAAGGAGCCAAAGTGATCAAAAGAGTCCCCAAGGAAGAAGGTCAAGTCCTAAGGACCTATCAAAGAGATAAGGATGGAAATACAAATCTATCTTCATCAAATGAAGAAAACCAAATAAAGGAGAAGAAAACTAAAAATGACAAAGGAAAAGAGAAAACAACAATAGTTACAAGATAGGGCACAAATACCGGAAGGAAAAGATATGACAATACTAAATCAGAAAGAGAAGAAAGTGAGGAGGAAGATATATTCTTCCTGGATAAAAGGCAATATGATGAGGTGGTACAAAAGACTAAACAGATAATAACAAAAGAACAAGAAAAGAAAAAACAAGTCAATCAATTCTTCATAGAAAAAGAAGTTGCGATACTAAAATAATTTACATCTCTAACACAACAACATAACCTGATGGAGAAATTTAAACAACTTGCTAAATATTGGAATAAGGAGAAGATACCACAAAACCAAGTTAGACAATTGGGCAGAAATGAAAGACATTGGAAAAGAAAACCACTGCTAGTAGATGCCCATATTAATCATAAAAGGTTAAAAATGTAATAACAGACTTGGGTGCAGACATAAACATGGTCACTAAGAAGCTTTGGGAACAACTAGGGAGACCTAGATTATCTCAAACACCTTACAACATTACATTGGCAGATGGGTCTTGCATGGCAACCATTGGAATGTGGAAACGAGTAGAGGTAAACCTAATGGGAGTCAAACAAGTGGTAGACTTTGTGGTTGTTGCTATGAAAGAGCAAGGAGATTCCTTTAATGCACTACTTGGACTAAGATGATTTGTGGATGCCAATGGCAATTGCTTTCACTTGGTCAAAATGAGCTTGATCATTGTATCATTTATAAAGTCAAAGACATGAATAATTGATAGCTAGTGTTAGTTCGGTAGGACCATAGTTTTAAAATGGTTTTTATATTAAACTGTTAGATTGTAAACTTGAATCATGATGTCTAATCAAGATGTGATATTGGCATCAATATCTTTGCATTATGAAACTTTGTTATTTATTAGAAAAATTTAAAATCATAGCACTTGTGAGTCATTTTTATTTCAAATTATTCATTTTATTATTATTATGGTGGCTTGTTACATTTTTCAATAGAAATAGGTGTAATTGTAAACTTTGATATTTAACTCTAGAAAAAGTATTGTGTTTTAATTCTTCCTTTTGCCTACATTAACATTGCAACTAGTTTTAAACACCAATAGTAATATTAGAAAAAAAATTAGTAATGCTAAATTTGTAGCATGTAAACAACTAAAGAGCTTCTATATGAGTTTAGAGCCAAATATAGTTCATCCTTGTATTGAGTTTCACTCTAAATGAATAGAAATGATTAAAAATACCAAATTTTGTCAAAATTCAATGCAAGATGACAAAATATGAGATATCTCATGTTAAAATAAATATTTGGTTTAATCTTGGTACTAAATTATATCAAATCTATTAATACCTATAGTGAGGGTGATTGGTATGATACTTTAAAAATACCAAAACAGAGTAAGATTTTCAAAGAAACAAGCAAGCTCCATATTAATGTCATTGGAATGTGTATAGCTAATAGTTACCATTTTCCCACAACATTGTCAATCAAATAAAAGGAATATAAATCATCTAAGAGCAAGTATTTTTTCCATGCGCTATTTCAAAGCTCTCATTTTAGAACAAGTAGAGAGGATGCTAGCAAAGGTCATGTAAATTGGCTTTGCACCTACCAATTGCATTTTATAGAAAGTTTCTAAAGCCTTTTAAATCCTAAACCCTATACCATCACTAAGATATTTGTTCTCTATTTTTAAAGGGAAAAAAATTGTTTGTAGTTTGTGGACAAGTTGAAAGTTAGTGGTGGTTGTTTCTTCTCTATGACAAAGGTTTTTGATTACCAATTTCACCATCAAATTTGGATATCTCTTTTGTAACATATAAATGCAAGCCAATGATAAACATGAAAACATCCAACCATAGTAAGATATTTAATCATATTTTTCAATTCATTTTTTACTCAACAAATCCCCTTAGGAAACCCATGAACCCCCTAACTTATAATAGTAAGAACAATAAACCCTCCAAAAACTAGACCACCTTCTAGAAAACATTAAATAGAATTTTCCTGACCCTCTTATGTTGAATGATCTCATGGAAATTTGTGATTAACTAGAACTTTCTCACAAGAGAAATGCCTATGACATGCTTATCAAAGCCCTCTGTAAGGAGAATTATGTGGACTTAGCCTCTAACGTATTGGAAAGGATGACTAATGTGGGTTTCATTCCCAAAATCCCAACATTGTATCCCCTTATATATGTGTACTATGGGAGTGATAAAATAGATAGGATATATACCCTTTTTTATATAATAAATCTAGAGGTTGTCCCCTAGAATTTGTTTGTTAAAATACAACTTTAAGATAAAAATATTCTAGAGAATAGTTTATAGAGGCATTAGAGCTACTTGAGACTATGGTGGTGGTCGGTGGGTCAAGACACGTGTGTTCTACCTACAAAGTCACTGTGTAGGTGTCAATTCCCAGGTTTTTCCTAAAGGAGCTCATATTCTCATATGTGTAAGGCACATATTAATTCAAGGTATTTTTGAATGTAACATGCTAGGAAAACAAAAGGCAATAGAGGACATCATTTTCACACCTTCTCTTGCATTGGGAGTCATAAGAATAGCCCACACACCGAAATGCAGTCCAACGGTAGAGAAAATAAACATTTTTGTTCATATTTGAAATAAAATTATGGAAGTTAGGGGCTAAAACATTGCCCTCTAGTTTTATTTAGTAAAAAATTTAAACCTGATTGGCTACAAAAGAACAATTTAATCATTTGTTAAAAATAGCCTTGCGGCTATAATTCCCTGGTAGGAACTAAAAATATACAGCATTGTTTACATGGTGTGTTGTTCCCCTTTGGGAAGTTGAGGATTAGTTCCTACCAATCATTTTTTGAGTTAGATCACCATTTATGTCAAACAAAATCATCCATGCAAAAGGCAAATATGATAAATTAATAGTGTTGAAGTAATGTTTGCTCACTCATGGAACAAGGTTTTGATATGGTTGGATATTGAGGTTACCATGTAGCATAACATTCATTTGTCTAAAACAACAATAATTCTACATCTTTAACACCCTCTTCTTCTTTTGGTTAAAGATCCCTACCACTTTGTCCATCCTTTGCCACTATTTCAATCCCTTAAATTCTCAAATTATAGCAACCCACATCAACTCAATATCCTTTTTTGATCTTTCTATAAAGAAATTGTAAGTCTAATAGGATCACTATTCATGAATTACAGAAGAGTGAAAATAACAAAGAAATCAATTAAGATATATGTTTTTTGATTAAATTAAGTGTCATTATAAATTTTGACATTTAAGTTTGGAAAATAATTGTGTTGAATTCTTCCTTTTTTTCCTACATTAATGTTACAATTAGTTTTAAACACCAATAGTAATATTAGAAAACAAACTATTAATGTTAAAACTATAGCATCTAAACAACCATGGAGCTTCTATATGAATTCAGAGGCAAATATTGTTCATCTGTGTATTAAGTTTCATTCTAAACGATTAGAAATAATTAAGAATACCAAATGTAGTCAAAATTCCATGCTAGATGACAAAATATGAGATATGACATCTTAAAAAAACTATTTGTGTTAATCTTGGCACTAATTTACATCAAATCTATTACTACTTGTATTGAGAGTAATTGGTACAATATTTTAACAATGCCAAAACAGTAATTTTTTTTGAAAGAAACAAACAAGCTCTACAATAATGTCATTGGAATGAGTATAGTCTAAAAGTAACCATTTTTCCCATAGCAAACTTGATCAGATAAAAGGAATATAAATCATCTAACGAAATTTTTTTTTTCCATACTCTATTTCAAAGCCCCCGTTCTAGCACAAGTAGGGAAGATGCTAGCAAAGATCGTGGAAATTGGCTTCGCACTTGCCAATTGTATTTTCTTGAAAGTTTCTAAAGATTTTTAAACCATAAACACTAAACCATCACTAACATTATTTGTTCACTCTTTTCGAAGGTTGAAAATTTGTTTGCATTTTGTGGACAAGTCGAAAGGCAGTGATGGTTGTTTCTTCTTTATGGTGAAGGTTTTTGATTACCTGGTTCTACCATCAAATTTGAGTATCTTCTTCTACAATATATAAATGAAAGCCAATAATGCACATGAAAACATCCAACTTCAAAAAAAAATTCCATTCATTTTTTCCTCAACAAATACAATCGCTCAGGACATCCTTGATTTACAACAGTACAAACAATAAACCATCCAAAGACTAGACCATCTTCTAAAAATCATTAAATAGAAGTTGTCTAGCCTTATTATGTTAAATGATCTCACAGAAATGTGTGATAAACTAGAACTTTGTCACAAAATAAATGCCTATGACATGCTTATCAAGGCCCTTTATAAGGAGAATTATGTGAACTTAGCCTCTGATGTATTGGAAAGGATATTTAATGTGGATTGCATTCCCAAAACCCTAACATTTTCATCCCCTAATATCTATGTATTGTGATAACAATCAAATGGGTAGGATGCATACCCTTTTTGATATGATAAAATGTAGAAGCTATCTCCCAAATTCTATTTGTTACAGTATAGCTCTAAGAAAAAATTGTTATAGAAAATAGTTTACAGAGGCATTAGAGCTTCTTGAGATTATGGCAGTGACAGGGGGTTAAGACTCATGCTCTACCTATAGAGACTATGCGGGTGTCAATTCCTAGGTGTTCCCTAACGGAGCTCATATTCTTAGACATGTAAGGCATATATTAATTTGAGGAAGTTTCAAATGTAATGCGCTAAGAAAAATGGAATAGAGGACATCATTTTTCATGCCTTCTCTTGCATTAGGAGTCGTAAGAATAGATTGGACATTGAAATAAAGTCCAATGGTAGAGTGAAATAAACCTTCATATTAATATTTGAAGTAAAAATTGTGCAAGTTAGGGGCTAAAATATCGCCCTCCAATTTTATTCAACAAAAAGCTAAAACTTAATTGGCTATAGAAGAATAGTTTAATCACTTGTTAAAAATGTTGGAGCAACCAAGATCACTTGCAAGAAGCCAAGAACTTCCATAAAGTTGAATTTCACAAATAATAAGCCAAATAACTATCGTACAATGATCAAAATGTGGAGCATACAAATGTACAATAGAGACCTTGCATATAAAGGCAAGGATGAGGAGGTGAGATGGTAGGATTGAAAGTATAACTACCCCTTCAAAGGTGCGACACTTGTGAACTCACTTGAGACAAGTGTGAGGACACATGTTGTGTGCATTTGAGGTGAGACAAAAGTCTAAATAACCTCTAAGTGAACTTAAGTGTAGTGTGAATAGGACCTAGTGAAGTTAGATATATAAAAGCACTTTTCACACTAACACCCCCCTTAAGTGATACTTAGAGAGGAAGATAAACACTAAAAAAGAAAAGATGTATAGATGGTTGTTGACAACAAGGCCTAACGAGGTACCCATGTACAACAAATCTCTCGCAAATGAAGAAAAGGAAAAAACTTAGTGGGAAATAAAACTCCTCTTTGAAAGAGAGAATGAGAAGGACAAATAAACCTCCTCAAGGATGTCCCTAAAAGATAGGAACGTGATGAACTCCTAAAGCATGTGTAAGTTGTAAACTTTGTTGGAGAAGAATTGGTGTCTGTTGGAATCAAAGAGCCCTCCAAGAATGTAGATCAGGATGAGAGACACAACTCTGCATGAGTGCCTTCAATAACACTACTCAACTATATATGTACAAATGGAAGCAAGGAAAAATAATTTGTGAAGTTGAAAGTACAGATGGTAAAATGATCAAAGAGGCACAAATAACAATACACAAGTGACCCCATCGACACTACTGAAATATGCAAGTGGTGCTCTACAAAGATATCAAAGTCTCGTGAATACTGATCAACTAAAAGTAGAAGGTTGATGTGTCCAATACTTCACTAAAACCAAGAAGCATAATAGAACCATGTGATACTCCCCATAATGCTAATAGGAAGAGGTATTGGTAGATTAATTGAAATCTGTGGAAGTAGATGGAGATGCAACATTAGGTCCAATATGATGTACAAGCAACTAGAAAAAGGTGTGGAAAAACAAGGCACCTCACATGAGGTGAGAACGTTGTCGTGGAGGTACGCTCACTAGATAAAATTGTGATAGCAAATAATGAGACATTTACACAACCCCTTATGGCACTTTATAAATTAGTGCATGTATAAAAGTGGCACTAGAGATGTGCAAAAAATCTACCAAAAAAGGAAACATAAAATTAGTTTTGACACTTTATATTAGTGTGCTTACAAACAGATATGTTGTTGGATTTCTTACAAGTGTCCAAAAGAAGGATGAAATGAGTTAATGTCATGAGGTGGACAAAGAAGACAAACCAATCATGGCTTACAAACCTCAAATAAATGACAAAAACTATAAAATTTTAACCCCCATAACAAATAATTTTGTAAAATATGCCCCCCAAAAATTACAAGATTGAGTACAATTTTGACAAATTGGAAGCCTAATCGACCGTTTATAACACATGGCGATTTTACAAATTTGTGAGAAAATAGACATTCCAGAGCAAAAAATTACATGTACAAATAGATTCCTTGCATTTTTTTGAAAAGTTTAAAAAAAAGTTTGTTGATTTTCAAAATTGTGGGCAAAAGTTATGGCTCATCGAAAAAATGCTAAAAAAATAGAGCAAAACTTGACTTTGGAGGAAAATATTGAAAAAATAAAACAAGTTGGGGAAAAATAAATTGCACCATGAAAAATTAGATGAAACCAACTTTTTGTCAACTATAAGAAGTCAAAAATCTGACTCCTTAGGTGCAAGTAATGGCAAAAAGAAAAAAATAGCCCCTTGCAAACATTGAAAGAAGCCTTGGTTTTGTTAACCACTAGGGATTATCAAATGCTAATCGTGCATACTAAATGCTAGCGGTTTTGAATGTTAACCACTAACCGTTAGAAAAAATGGAAGTGGTTACAAAAGATGTGGGTAATTAATAACAAATTTTAACTGTTAAAGTTAACAGTAAAACCAACTGTAACAATGATGTTACATTAAATGTAACCACAAATGCTGGATTAAATGAAATGTGGTAGACGTTTACAAACAATTGTAACTATAGATGTTTGTAACAAATGTTACAATTGACAAAAATTGCATTGATGGAAATGGAAACCATGCTTGAAGACTTGCATTAAAAAAACTAGCGACCAAAAAGTCACTTGGGACCAAACAGCGACCATGTTGTGAAAGGAAGTTGGAAGAGATGATGGTATGAAGGAAACTACGACCAGACTGAGCTCCAATGGTGATTGCCAAAAATCATATGGTAAGATGACTTTGATGGTGACCCCAAACTACAAACAACAACCTTGCAACAAAAAAATGTGACCTCGAGCAATGGTGCCAAGTAGAGACCTGGTGGTTGGTAACAACGAACGAAGGGCAGAGAAAATGGTGTTGAATAGGTTGAAGGAAGCAGTGATAGGAAAGTAATGGTGGCAATGTGGCAGTGGGACCTCTACCAATGGTGTTTATAGCCGTTGGGAGTTGGCAAACACCAAAACACTGCACACACAAAGATGAGTCTGTAGGAAGCCATGGCTAACAGAGCCAAAACGCAAACCAAGGATCTTGACCAAACTATCACCTTAACATTTGAAAGGTTAAAACCTCAACCTTTGCAACTTGGCTCTGCACTAAGGAACCCTCAACTTCAGCCTAAAGCTAGAAACCTAAATGGAGACTTCGACTGCAATAGAGAACGTAGAGATATTTGAAGATCTGAGGTGATAGGTGAAGTCTGATCCAAAAAATGGAAACCCTTGAATATACAACACTAGGAATGTGAAAATTTCACCCAAACCGTGAAGAATGTCATCCAAATCCACTAAAAAATAGTCAATTCAACTCACAAACCAATGCCAAAAAGGTGCCCAAATCTGCAAATTTTGATTTTCTAAAAAAATTACATTTTCTGCCAAAGATTTTGTTTGATTTATAGTATCGTATAAGTCGTATAGGTTGTATGACAGAGGGAGCTGGGAGGCAAAAACATTTACAAAAAATTCTTGTGTCAAAATTTGATGAAACGATAGGCTTTTTTAATATCCCGAGCCTTCTAAACTCAACGGTGAGGTTTATTTGGCTCCACGATGCACTGTTGATAGGGATAGGTACTAGATTCAACTTAAAAAATAGGAAGGGTCTTGCAAGCTAGCTCTGATACCATGTTGAAGCGGCCAAGATCACTTGTAAGAACCCAAGAACTTCCACAAAGCTGAATTGCACAAATAACGAGCCAAATAACTATCATACAATGATCAAAATGTGAAGCATACAAATGTACAATATATACCTTGCATATAAAGGTAAGGATGAGGAGGTGAGATGGTAAGACTAAAATTCTGACTACCCCTCCAAAGGTGCGACACATGTGGACTCATTTGAGACAAGTGTAAGGACACGTGTGCATATGAGGTGAGACAAAAGTATAAATAACCTCTAAGTGAGCTTAAGTGTAGTGGGAATAGGACCTAGTCAAGTTAGATCTAGGTAAACTCACTTTTCACACTAACAAAAAATAGCCTTACAACTATAACTCCATGGTAGGAACCAAAAATATACAACATTATTTACATGGTGTGTAGTTCCTCTTTAGGAAGTTGAGGATTGGTTCCTACCAATTATTTTTGAGTCAGATTACCATTTATGTCAAATAAAATCATCCATGGGAAAGGCAAATATGATAAAATTAATAGTGTTGAAGCATTTATATTTTCTCACTCATGGAACAAGGTTTTGATCTAGTTTGAAATTAAGGTTGCCATGTAGACATAATATTCATTTGTCTAAAACAACAACAATTATGTAGGTTTAGCACCCTCTTCTTCTCTTGGTTAAAGATCCCCACCACTATATTCATCCTTTGCCACTATTTAAATCCCTTAAATTCTCCAACCTACATCAATTCAATATACTTTTTTTTGACCTTTGTGTAAAGGAATTTTGTAAGTCTAATAGGACCATTGTTCATGAATTAAAAAAGAGTGAAAGGAATAAAGAAATTAGTAGACATGTAAAAGAATTTATTTGATAGAATTAGGTGACATTGTAAATTTTGATATTCAAGTTTGGAAAAGAATTATGTTTGAATTCTTCCTTTTGCCTGCATTAATGTTGCAACTAGTTGTAAACACCAACATTAATATTAGAAAACAAACTAGTAATGTTAAAACTGTAGCATCTAAACAACCAAACAACTTATTTATGAGTTCAAAGGAAAATCAAGTTCATCTTTGTATTAAGTTTCATTCTAAATGAATATAAATGATTAAGAATACCAAATATAGTCAAAAATCAATGTTAGATAACAAAATATGTGATATCACATGCTAAAAAAAATTTCCATGTTAATCTTTGCACTAAATTACATCAAATCTATTACTGCTTGTAGTGAGGTTAATTGGTATTATATGTTAACAATGTCGAAACATAGAATGATTTTGAAAGAAACAAACAAGCTCTGTAATAGTGTCATTAAAATGGGCATTGTTCTAACAATAACCAATTTTCCCACATTATAGTCCATCAAATAAAATGAAAAGAAATCATCTAACAACAAGTATTTTTCCATACTCTATTCCAAAGCCCCCATTCTGGCACAAGTAGGGAGGATGCTAGCAAAGGTAATGGAAATTGGCTTTACACCTACAAGCTAATTAAGGCATATATTTTTGTTTCTCGATCTAGAGCACAAAGCATTTTCAAGGTATCTACACTAGATAAGAAGTTTTTGATATAAAATCTATCTCTTGCAGAAATTAAACTAACACAACTAAATATGTTTATGATTTTTAATTAAATTCAGAGATCAAAACCCATAAATTTGAACAAAGCAAGATTTGATGAGACAACACAAAGACGTAAACACAATTTATGAATTAAGTATGAAGGATTGTGTACAAAGCCACAATACTTCTTCCAATAACTTTAAAAATAGAAATCTTAGTAAAATGTAATGCTACTTTTCCCCAAAGTTATTTAATTAATTACAACAGATTTAAATATAATAAATACTAGAATGAAATGATTTGTTGTATGTACAGTTATTAATTCCAATGTAAATTGAAACATATGATAATTTAATAGGAACTCTAAAGTAAATAATTAACATAGTCAATTGAATAACACAATCCATAACCAAATTAATATCAAAACCCACATATATAATAAATCTAATATTTTTATTAATAGTAACTTCAGTACTTATCTAAATCACTAAGCACTTGGATCAGCCACTCTCACCCTAGAAAGATTTCAGTGATCTTGGACCTAGATATGGTGCATTTGGAGAACCTGTGTAAAAACATAGTATGTGCCTACTCACACCAATTGTTGTACCTACTCATACAATGTTCAAATATGTACCTACTCACACCAACTGTTGTACATACTCATACAGTGTTCAAGCCTTGGCTAGGACAATCTCAGGTGCACTTTATACCCTGAGTTGGACACACTCTGTGTGTCCCCTTCTCCAATGCCCATAGCCCACCAAACCACTTACTTCTTCCTTGAGTGTTCTCCGTGCCTTTTCCAAGTCTCACATAAATGCCTTATATAACCTTTTAAGGGGTGGTTTCTAAACCATCACACCCTTTCACAAAGGTTGTTATTAATAATTATTTAATAAACATAATAATTCCTCCCTTTTAAAAGGGGTTTTTTATAATTATTCTTTATTTATCTCCATTTTAACCAAAGGATCATAATATCTTTTATTTTCCATCTCCCTTTTAATTATAAAGGGATAAATAAACTATATCCTCTTATAATTTTAAAGGGTTAATCATAAAATAGCTTTCTTTTTCATTTTGGGAAAAAAGTCTCATAACATTTCTCCCCCTATAAATTAGTTGTTGTCCTTAGTAGCTCAAGTTGAATCTACAACATAACTCAACAAAAATAATTAGTCAAGTGTGGATGTAACACTGTCAGTACCCCAATGAATCTATTTCATTTTAACTTCATCTATGATTATATTTCTCAAATTTTTGGATCTTTTCAATAACTCTTCTACTTTAACTGAAACCAAAATTAGATCACATAGAAGTATTTTGTTAATCAATAAAATGATTAGAACTATAAGTACATTTCACATGAAATAGATCATGAATTTATACTTGAGAAGTTAATACAAGTGTATACACTAAATCTCCTATCAAATAATCTTTTAAATTTGGTCATTCATGTGTAACCTTATCTTTAATACAAATATTTTAATATTTTAGGTGTCACTTCAATATAAAATATACAAAAGTATTATCATGTGATCACATAACACTTACCTAATGAATGACATGCATATCCCATACTATGTAATCACTCATCATTGAGTACCATATACTCAAAATACATTCAAAGATGATAGTCATGCATTTTGGACTACATGAATATCCTCTTTTCATATAACAAATACAATTGAATAGAAACAAATACATCAATTTTTATATAATTTCCTAGTCACTCAAATAAAGTTTTGGGACAAGTCTAAATCTAACAATGATTCAAATGTAAATTGGTTTGTTACTGTCAACAGGGTGTTTATAATACCTAACCTAGATCTTAGTCCTAAACAACACACGTACAAGGCTATTGGGTTGATCAAGTCCAATAACAAATTACAGTAAAATAAAGATGGTACAAAGAATTCAAATAAAACATCTTAAGAAAAAATAGAACAACAAACAAACTATTACTAGCTATAAAGTACTTCATAAATAAAAAATTTATTAAAAAATTTCTTAAATTTGTATATAAGAGGTTTATAATAATATAATTCTCTTTGAACTTCCATATAAAAAGAAAAATTAGAGGTAGTCTCTCCCCCTGTAAAATTTGACATGTCCCCATGACAAATGCTAAGATAATCATGTCACCTAAACAACACCAGTATTTTCCAAAGTTTAAGATGTGAAAATGATCCTAGGACCTATGAGTTATGGGCCCACAATGTAACTTACATTAAACAAATACTTGGTCTATTATTTCTTTCATGATTTTTGTTGGATCCTTTATTTTTATAAAACTTTTAATGATATTGCTTGTATAAGGTCATCTTAACTATAAAGTTTGTTGATAAAAAATGACACACTTAAATGGATATATACATTGAGAGATAATGAACTAACAAATTGAGGAGCCAATAAAAGATAATGAGGAGAGATAGGAGAAGTTAACTAAGGAGTTTACAAATCTCTTTGGGATATTTCAATATGAGAATGCATATAATACATGAGTGTGAGTAAAACCAAGTGTTTAGAGAGACCATCTGGTTGAATATTGATTAGTTGAAGTGTCATCTACCCAATTGATCACTTGTCAAGGTATTTTAACTTTATTCAAGATCTCTCAGGTAGAAGAGATCAAGAATTAGAATGATAAATAATTTTCATATGTATAAGAAAATGCTTCATTAGAAATAAGACAAATAATTAGATGACTAATGTCATCAAAGGAGTTAACGAACTTACATCCAAATAAAGGAGACAATATTAAAGTAAACAATCAATAAAATTGATGGAGCAAAGAAAGTAAAATGAAATCTATGGGAGAAAACTGATAAACTAGCACTAAAGCATCTACCTCAATCCTAAAGTGAAAACTTGAATTGGAGAAATCTTTAGCCAAAGCTAGGAAGTAATTTTTAGCCCATGAAAAACAAGTGACAAAAGATTATTATACAACTACCCATTATTGATGTTCAAGATATAGACTTTTCTCATCAACCTATTTTAAAAATCCTTACAAAGGAATAAAGGATTAATAATAATCCCCTTGACAAAAGGAAGTCCCCATCTTGATATAGAACTTTGTAGCTTCATCATGGGTAAGAAGAGAGATGCATTATGGATAGCACGATGCATACTGACTAATCAATGATAAAAATGGAGCTTGAGAACATTTAGGGGTCAAGTTGTTTGATAGAAGGAAATTTTAAAGGTTGAGGAATATTGGGAAGTGTTAAGAGAGAATATGAATGTTCACAATACACACGTAGAAATTACAAAGTCTAGTGACCCATACAAAGGAACAAGAAAATCTAAAAGTGATGGCTAATCCTTTGAGTCTTAGCTAGAAGAGGTAGACGGCGTTCATGTTTATTAGTGATGAGACAAAATAACTTATTAGACACTATAGAATGTGTGTACAAATTTAGACATCCATTAGATGGACAAATTCATATAATTAGTTGTAGTAATCTCCAACTATTTTTATGAGGAATGTCAATTCATTGGTGTAACACCTTAGAAAACTACAAAATGATTTTGAGAAAGAATTTAAATTTATTAGAGGCAACATGATTGTAACATGATTGCCATTAAATTACACCTTCCAAAAAATAAAACATGAGTCTATTGGGGTCTTAAAGAAAAGATTCAAGGAGTTACTAAGATAGCTTAAGAAAGAATCAAATGTTAGACTTAAGAAATGATAAGTCATTGAGGAATTAATACCCATTCTAAGGAACAAATGAGGATGTTACCACCATTGTATGAGAGTGCACACAATAGAACAATGGGTATGGAATAGAATATGATGTCTATGCAATCAAGAATGGAAAGTGATGACTATAATGTCTATTAGCTTTTTGAGGAAGATATAATGTGAATGATGTGTGAGCTTAAGGATGACACAATGAAAGATATAAATCATGGATGATGCATTAATTATAAGAAGACCTTACAAGATATAAATGCCTGAAGAGAATATTTCATGAGATCCTTGAACTATTGAGCCATTATATTGAATATTATCCATACAACCTAAGGATTACAATTCATAGGTGCAATCATGCATAATTCCAACTATATCGCCCAAACCCCTAAACAACCATAATACTATTAAGGGATCAACTTTTTAAGTAGATTATCAAACCCTAAATGATTTGAGTAGTAATAGATGAAACAAATATGGTTTTATTTTTATGGTTTCTTTGTTGTTGGTTTATGACTCTTATCCTCTCACTCACTTGTTCTCTCCTTGTTTCTTGTTATTTTTTCTTGTTTCTATTTTTTCTTTTTCTCCTCTCTTCCTATCCCTCACTTTTCGTTCCTTTCTTTTCCTCTCCACTTACCTCTTTAAAAGGTCTTGTCTGCATTCCAAACCATAACTCCTCTTCCTGATGATGGATCATTGTGCATGATCCGAAACGTCGATGCAAAAACACACACAGTTGAATACAGAAACTCTTCATAAAATTAATATCAGCCAATCATGTAGTGCCAAAAATACAATGGGTGGAGATAGTTCACAAATTGCTATCCAATGAAGTGGCAATGCAATTATTTATGAATATGGCTAATATCAACAAATTCATAGAGTGAATGATTAGTAAACACCAACTTATAGTTTGTAATCAAACTTATTTTTAGAACTCTTCAATCAAATGAACCACATTCATTGAATTATGAATACATCTATTTCAAATGACAACCTTTTGCATAGTCTCACTAACCAATTTGTAAGTGAATAATTATAGCTTTTGGACATGTGATATCCCATTCACAATAGTTAGTACCCCAAATATTCATCTATAGAAAGGCTCCCGTCTTTTATTCAATGATATCTAATATAGTACATGTTATCAAAACATTATGCACATGAGATGCTACCTTTCTTAATAAGGCACATACTTTAACATGGGACGTAGTTTCCTACAAACCTCCTACCTCACATGTGTTTTGCTTTCCTATCAAAGCACCCCCTCACATATTTTGTTGTGATTTTGTTTGTTTTTATTAGGTTTGTTTTTAGTCTTTACTAAATGATCGACGTCCTATGAAGAGAAGAAAGTGACCTTTTAAAATGGAGCTAGTTTGAATGGCAAGGAAATAAGAACAAGACATTCCTCATTTAAACACAAAACTATATCAGTTAGGGAAGTGTAGAATGGGGATTAAAAAAATAGAGGAGGAGAACGTGATATCTATAATTCTTTGAATTATAATGGAAACAAGAGCTCTGAAAGAGCCGGAGTCCCTGCCAAATGGAATACACATGCCTATGTATGTTTGCATTTGACATAGTTTTATAATTTTTGTTGTGAAGTTCGTGACAGTGAGTTTGATGACATCAGAAGGTATCGCATGTAGTAGTGTGCCAATGGTCGCAATAAAACAGGTACTCGAATGTTTTATTTCGTAGGCATGTTGATACAGTTAGTTGGACATAGAGAGGTATGAAGTTATGTATGTTTTTTGTGGTGTTTTTTTAATGGAATAAAATGCATGCAGAGTTAAGACTAGTAGTGTATTTTGATTTGGTGGCTTTATCCATGTTTTAATTTACATGTATACAATGAAACGAAGGCAAGAAAAAAGTATATATTTTCCATAGATAGAGTGAACTTGGACCAGTACAAAATTGATTATTTGTATAGTTGAAATTGAGACGAATCAATTATGTATCAATGAATATGTCCTATAACTATAAATGAAAGATGGAAAATGCTGGTGCATTGATGCATCTTTATTTTGTTAGTGATATGCATGATGATAATTCTTACGTTGAAATTTTAAAATCCTAAAAGCATATAAAGTTGTAATTTATAGTTAGTGTTATGCATCATGAAAAATTCAATGCTAAAATTTAAAAACTATAAAACCATATGAAGTTGTTATTCAGTAGTCAATGAAAGGGAAAATTGATGTTACCATTTGTGTTTATTACTAGACATGATAATTGTATAGTTGTATGCATCTATCTGTACACATCCATTGCCACTTAAATAGACAATCAAGCATTTGTAAATGATGTGTATAAACTTTTTGTACTGTTGGAGGCGATTAAGGCACAAGAAAATGGACTATTTTTTGGTCCAATTTCAAGTTTTTAAATCATTTGCGTTAAAACATATCATTTGCTAAGATAAAATCTAGTTGTATTTGTTTTAGGTTTTTCCAATAAGAACATCAATACCCAATCAGGGAAAAAATCAAAGCATATAAGTGGTCAATCAACCCTAGATAAACTATGTATTTGACACTTGTAATTTGTACCATGACATAAAGTATGGTAACTTGAGGTGTGTTAGATGGTCAAGGTATGGGTATTGCCTAGTTTATCATCATGTGTGAAGTATGGTTTTTGATTGAACTACATCATTAGAGATAATAGATGATATATCTTTGGTCATATACATTATTTTTTTCCTAGTTTGAAGAGGTTTTAAGTGTCGCATATGGTCATTTCTCTTTAATTGTTCTATATCAAAACCCTCAGAAATATTACTCTTGGCTTAGCAAATAGAAAACAAGGAGAAGCTACTCTTTCTCATGGATTAGTCCAAAGTTGTCCTTGCATGATCATAAGTTGTAAGTACGATTGCTTAGGGTGAATTTCACAGTGGCTTAGGGAATGACTTGTCGTTAGGTTTGAGGAGTCAATAGTTGTGACACCAAAAATGACACTATTGTTGTAGATTCATTGAGGGTTGTCATCATCTAAGTGTTCTAGTTTATAGTTTTAGGGTTTAAGGTTCATAGTTTAGATTTAAATTTTAGTTTTAGGATTTATAGTTCATAGTTTTAGGGTTTATAGTTAAATTTGGTGTTTGAGCATTTATATTTTATAGTTTGAGGGTTTATTGTTCATAATTTAATGGTTCATAGCTAAAATCTATGTTATGGGGTTTTTAGTCCATAGTTTTAGGGTTTATTGTTCATAGTTTTAGGGTTTATAGTTAAGTTTAGCATTTTAGGGTTTGCATTGTATGCTTTTGAGGAAACAATAACATAGATCCATAGACGGAAACAAAATTCTAGGCTATCTGCAAAGAGAAGTAGATTTATTCTAGATTTTTATGACATATTTTGTGACTAAATTATAATTCCATAATAACATTGTCTAAATTATATTAATGGTATTTGTGTATTGAATGTTTTTTATAAGTTCAGCTGGAAACTAGGGTCCAGATCCCTTTAACAAAGCAGCCCCAAGGGCATCAGGCCATTAACATGCCAGAAACAATAGCTTGATAGCACATAAACAACAAACCAAAACAACAGAATAAAAAGCAACGAAACGACAGAGAAAATAGAAAACAAGAGAAACAAGAAACTACAAGCTATCAATCACCCCAAACTTGGCTAGGAACTCCACCATCTCCTTGTAGTCACCAAGGCTATCAATGCCCATTTGTTTAACCTTGTCGTCCATATCCTTCACCGCGACGAAGATGGAAGCCGCCCGGTGTAAAGCTTTATCCGCAAACTCCGCCATGACCTTCCATTTGTTCTGCATAGAGTCCACTCTTTTCTGAAGGTTCTAGATATCCTCTGCAGGGTAAAAGTATAATGTTGTGTCACACTTTTATAAAGGAAATGGCCAATGCTGATCCAACTTTTAAATTTGAATCACTAAAAAGTGACATATATGTTTTAAATTTTGAAATGATGTAAATTAATAAAATATTTATTTTTTAGTATATTTTATGTTTCTATTTTTTTGAAAAAATTAAAAAATTATTTGAATATAGTTTTTAATAAATTGACACTATAATTTAGTTGCTGATAAAATGCTGAAAAATGAAATTACATCAAACGTCAATCTTTATATAGTAAATTTTATTTGTTTCTCTTCAATTTTTTTGTCTGTAATTATAACTTGAAACTTTAGGGCATGGATATATTTTTTTCCAATTTTGATAAACATATATTTTTAAACAAATATTAAAATGTGCATGTATTAAAATATAATTATTTACAGTCAACGTCAACTTTCATATTAACTATTTATCTAAAATAGAAAAAAAATTATACCATCTTGATATAGATTCTTTTATCTAGGGCATCATATTTTTTTCAATTTTTTTAAATAAGTTTTACTATTTTTCCTTGACATGGTAATTGACTTAATGTTTTGTGCTAATAACCTACTTTTAGTAAAAATAAAAAGTAAAATATAAATAATAATTAAACTATTAAAATATATATATTTTTGAAAACTAAACTTATAGATCTACAAAAGGGTATTTTTATGTTTTTTAAAAAATGTTATTTACATGAGTAGAAGTTGTTGAAATATCAAGTTTTTCAAATTATTTTATTTTTTTGGTAAATTGGCCTCATCATGGTGCTACATATGCATTTAGCCAACAATTTTAGTTGGAAAAGTTGTGCACATATCTAACTTAGCTAGAATGAATCTTACAAGATCATATGTTTGACCAAAATTAATTTTTAAATAGAAATACTTAAATTCAGTTGTGCTGATAAGTCGGCTGAAAGTGTGACACAGCTTTGTGCTTTTACCCTGCATGCTTGCCACATAGAGCACAGTCCCCCTTGTTGTGTTGATGCACAGTTTCCCTCACATGTTTCTTACCAACAGTGGCCTTCTTCTTACCTTCCAGGCTTTTTGAGCTGCTTTCATTCATTGAGGCAAAGTGGCTAGTGCCCTCAGCTTCATGAACAAAATTAGTTAGAGTCTCCTCCCCCTCTTCATCCACAGTCTCCACAAATTCAGAGTCCTCTGAACCTTCCACCCCTGGAGAACTAATCAGTGGTTTCCCAGCAATCCTTTTGGAGGGGCGGATACTCGGGAGAGCAGTCTCCCCACCTTCACTACAACCCTTAGTTTCTAGAATAGTCTCCAATTCAACAATTTTCATAGGAACATCCTCCATGGAAGCACCCTTCCCTTCCTTCTGCTTCTTCATTAGAATTCTGTCCATTTCTTCCACCCTGTCTCTCTTGCCAGACTTCCTTCCCTAAACCGGAGTAACATGCTTCTATTTAGTGTTTTTAGCAGAAGTAGGGGTCTCAAACAAAATCCCTTCCATCGCACTGGGGCCACCCTTAATCATAGGAGTCCCAATGCAAGTTTTAACTTTACCCTTACCCCTGTGGGAACTACCCGTTTGAGGGTCCTCCAGAATCTTAACTTGAATAGGCTCAGGTGGACAAAGGGCAAGGTGGAAATGATACAGTTTCAAAATAAGGCCTTGATGAATCAGAATGAGAGGATGGTTGGCATTCTTGGCCCTAAGCTCACTGACAGACTTAATGGAATTTTCCAGTGAAGAGAGTAAAAAGAAGGGGAAACTAATCTCAACTTTGTTCCTAAAATGATTTAAGAGAGCAAAGTGATAGTTATAGTATACCCGGAATCACCCTTCCAGTGTGAAAACTTCATTATCATGAGACAGATTTGTCTCCATGGCTTCGGCAACTCCTCTCTCGCAAAACCACCATGAAGTTTCACAGGAACCTCCCCCTCACGGAAGAAGAGATTCATGTGCTCTAGGTCGGCCACCTTGCTGCGCCTTGAATGCTTTTTGCGTTTCGTGGGTAACCTAGTAGCTTGACCAATGACCTCCTCAGAGATTTGGAAACCAATCTTCCCAATCCTGACTTCTCTGGTTTCCTCATCCCACGACTCTACAAACTGTTTTGACAGATTTTCATCATGCCTCATCATCCCCTCAAGGAAAGGCACCACGTCCCCCTCTTGAATAATATGCCAAACAATAGGGTCCTGCTTAAATTCCTCAGCTAAGATGGGTTCAATTTTCATGATATCTCCTCCCATCTTACTGGTCTGAAAAAAGCTAAGGAAACTGAACTGGTTTTGATCAATATGGAAATAAACACAATTCACAGCCTTGAAATTAGGAAAGGTACCGCTAAAATAGAAAATGTCCTAAGTTGTAGTAATGATGATGGTGCCATTATTCTTATTGCAAGCCTTAAAATCACCACCAAGATACATCTCATTGGGGGAAGGATTTAGCCACCACCTCGTGTGAAGGTAAGCGACACTAGCCTCCATCTTAAACCAACCATGATGGATCATGAATTTAGCCATCACATCCATCCTCCAGCTCCCAGCCACCTGTCCACTCCATGTCCTTTTAGAAATGTGAAATCCAGACCCCGGATCTCTGCCAATACCAAGGTCCTTATGCCTTTTGGCACGCCAACCAAGCTTTCTCATCAATCTCCTCATAGTACTATTATCAAAACCGTCTCCAATATCCCCGTGGACCCCTTTACCCCAGCTTCTGTTAATATGACCCGGTTGACTAATCCACAACCCTGCCACCTCATTCTGCAGGAGATTCTTGACAATCCCGCCAGAATTAATTTGAAAATTTGAATTGTTGATCCCACTTTCCCCAAGACTAGGAACCCCCACCCATTTCACACCTTGGTGATACCACAGGGAGACCACCATTACCCACCACTTATATTTCCTGTCTCCTACCATCTTGCTCAATCAAATTATGAATTTCTTGAGACAAGCTTGATACGCTTCTCCAACATCGCCATCCATCTTGCCCGCTTCCAACATTAGCCAAGGCATCAGCCACAATGTTTCCTTCTCTGTAGATATGGGAAATCTTATAGGCCTCCAGACCATTTAGAAGAATCTTGATGTCCCCCATGATATCCTCAAGGTTCCATCCTATTTGAGAATGACCAAGGGCAACATTTATAATTAACTGGGAGTCATCTTCAATATGCAGCCTTTTGATATTCATGGAGATGGCTAACTTAATACCCCATAGCATAGCCATGGCTTCCGCTTCATTATTGCTTTTAATGCCTATCCCTCCAACATAAACAACAACACACTCTCCAACATTTGTTCTTAAGAGACCCCCACCACTAGCAGTACCCAGGTTCCCTTTAGCAGCACCATCAAAGTTAAGCTTAACCCACCCTTGTTGTGGTGAAGTCCATCTGGTTCTAGCCTGGGCTAACTTCTTAGTCATGTCCACCTTATAAGAGTTTAGGTTCCAATTCTTTATCATGTTTAGTTCTTCTCTCCCTAGGTGGCTATCTGCAACTTTAAACTGACAGGAATTGATGTTATCAGCTAACAACTTGACAAAGCATTGGAAGACCTCCAGAGGGGTTCTGCTCTTTTCCCTGAAGATTCTATTGTTACATTCCTTCCACAAACTCCAAGCTAAATGAGGAGGTATTTGGTTCCATAGTTCTTTTGAAATAGGAAGAACTAGATTATAGGGATGCTTCCATTCCCCCACCAACATTTCCATTTTGGCATTCAAGATCCAATTAACATTCAACTTTTGGAGAGTGAGTCCCCAGACCTCCCAAGGAAAACTGCAATGAAGAGATGAGCTGAAGATTCCTCCTCAGATTCACACAGTATACATTTGGTTGGCATATAGAAACCTCTCCTTTTCAGATTGTCAAGGGTCAAGACCTTATTGTGCATTAGAGTCCACCAAAAGAAGTTAATCTTTAGAATGAGTTTAGGGAACCAGATTTTACTCCAAACTCCTCCATCTCCAAGGTTTAACAGCAGATTATAAGCACTTTTGACAGCAAACAACCCTTGTTTATCCTTATCCTAGACCATCTTGTCCCTCTTGGCAAAAAAAGATAAATCTATACTCTTCTAAAGCTTTTTGAAGCTGAATCATCTTTTCCTTCTCACCTTCGTCCTAGGCATAACCTAAGATCTCTTTCCAACTCTAGAGACCTTCACAGGTGCTTATGTATTCAGCCACTTTAGTGTCAATCACGTCGCTAGTCCTCCCTACAATCCTGCCATAATCCAGCTCTATCAGGGGTGTATCCTTCAACCACCAGTCTTTCCAAAAGTTGACCTCTTTACCATCTCCAATCCTCCATCTCAGACCTTGTCAGATGAGGCTTCTAGTTTTAATAGTCCCATTCCAAATAACTGAGCCCTTAGGAAGGCTCTCCTTTACAATAAAACTTCTACCTTGGTCTCCATTGAGATATTTGGCGCTCATGATATCCCCCCAATCAGTGTTGTTCTAGATAAGGTTCCACTTGATCTTGGCTAGCAGTGCCTTGTTCATCAAATGAATTCTTCTAAGGCCCAGACCCCCTTGTCTTCTAGTCACACAAACTTTCTCCCAGCTCACAAGGGCCATTCTTTTTTTCTCTTCGACCCCCATCCAGAGAAACTTCTTCTGGATCTGTTCGATCTTATCAGCCACATTCTTAGGAATTTTGAAGAGACTTAACACATAGTTAGGCATCCCCTATAAAGAAGCTTTGAGAAGTTGAAACTTTCCATCTTGGATCAGGAGAGCACCCTTCCATCCTACCAATTTTCTCTGAGTTCTTCCACCAGCACCTTCCAGAACTCCATAGGGACTTTGTTAGTGGTTAGAGGGAGGCCCAAATACGTAGCTGGGAGACTTTCACTCGAACAACCCAAGATTCCAGTAATCTTCTATTGGAGGTCTGGCTGAGTATTCAAGAAATAGATATGACTTTTTTCAAAATTGATACTCTGACCTGAGACTACCTCATAATTCTTTAAAAGATCCTTCCACCTTCTAGCTTCCACCACCAAAGCCGACTTGAACAGAATAGTGTCATCCACAAATTGTTGGATCACCAAATTTTGAGTTGTTGAAGCAGGTTTTATCCCGCAAAGAGTCTCCTGCATTAACAGATTACAAGCTTTCCTTCCCAGCACTTCAGCAAGCATGATAAACAAATAAGGTGAAAGAGGGTCACCTTGTCTAATGCCTCTCCTAGAAGGGAAAAAACCTTTGGGGGAACCATTAACAAACATCGAGAATCTAGCTGTAGAAATACATTCTTTAATGATGCTAATGATTTTTTCATTGAAACCAAATTTCCTAAGAATTGTTAGGAGAAAATCCTAGCTGACCATGTCGTCAGCTTTCGAGATATCAATTTTGAAAATCATACCTGGGGTGTTGCTTTTTTGGATAGAATGAATTAGTTCATGGGTGGTGATTGTTGCATCCAGGATTTGTCTCCCCAAGACAAAGCCTTTCTGAGTAGGAGCTATGAGTTTATCCAACAGGGGCTGTAATTTGAACACCAAAAGTTTAGTCAAGACCTTATATATCGTATTACAAAGACTGATTGGTCTAAAATCAGCCATGGTTTGGACTTTAGACTTCTTCAGGATAAGATCTATAAAGGTGTTGTTCAGTTGCCGTAGGAGTCTCCCTATCCTAAAGAAATCCTGCACTGCCAGAAGGACATCATTACCAACTTTCCATAATGCTTTTCTTCCTACTCAAAACATTTCCAAAAGTAAATCTATTCCAACCCTTCACCTTGTTTCTCACATTGGCCAATCTCTTAACCAGCCTGAACATAGTCGGCCCTTAAACCGAAATCATCCACCAGCTTAACAAGCAGTCTCTAAAATCGGGATGAAGCGCCCACATCATTTCAAATCTAAACGGAAAAGGGCCTTTATTGCTTGTCCTAGTCCAATTAAGCAGGAGAGGGCTATGATTTGAACCGATCCTAGGGAGAGTAGATAAATGAAGAGAATTCAGGATAGTCCAATAGGAAGAGATTAAAAATTTGTCCAACTTAACCTGAATTAGATTATTCCCTTGTCTTATGTTTGACTAGGTGAAGGCCTGTCCCGACAGATCCACATCCATTAGGCCTACATTTCCAAGAAAATTTGCAAGATCCATCATGCTATCAGAATAGTCCGTTAACCCCCCCACTTTTTCTGAAGGGAAAAGAGGGGAGTTAAGGTCTCCCACCACCATCCAATTGACACTTCTATTTTTCCTAGTTTTGTCTGCCGGACTCTCCCAAACTTCCTTTTGGCTACTGCAAGTATTGGGGGCATAAACATTTATCAACGTCCACCTTTCAAGAGGAGAGCAAAAGGTGACCTCCACATGATTCTTAGAACAAGATATGAATTTGCCATTAATGTCTTGTCTCCAAAGAGTAACAATTCCTCCTGAGGCCCCAATAGCCTCACTTATAGCATACTTAGCATTGGGCCAAATATAATTAAGGATACATTTGAAGCTTTCCTCAGACATTTTTATTTCCTGCAAAAGAAGAATATCAACTTTATTATCGAAAACACAATTCCTAACAAGCAACTGCTTATGAGGGTTGTTCAACCCTCTTATGTTCCAG
The DNA here is from genome assembly GCA_027924645.1 of Cunninghamia lanceolata. Lineage (NCBI taxonomy): Eukaryota > Viridiplantae > Streptophyta > Pinopsida > Cupressales > Cupressaceae > Cunninghamia > Cunninghamia lanceolata. The sequence continues at coordinate 3,845,268 of BSBN01000973.1, read as the reverse complement.
GAGATTATCTTCATTTCTTGATCTTTCTAGAGGGGGCCACCAAGGTACACTGCTTCCCACTAGCAATCTCCTGCTCCATCTCCTTTTGTCTAGTCTTCATGTGGGTTGGCCTTCCAAGCTTACTATCTCCCCCCACATCGGCTATCTTATGGCTACTACTTTTCCCCTTCTTTGCAACAGTCCATCCTCCCTTATCTTCCAACTTCCCACTTGAACTTGCACTGGGGGGAAGTGAGATATTCTTCAACAGTGACCTCATATTGGTTTTAAGGAACCTCAGAGGGTCCCCAGGACTGCCAACTCCATTAACCCTACTCTGTAAAGACAGAGCACTCTTTTGTGGGCTGAGATCCACTCCTATCTCTCCTTCTTCTAAGTTTCCCAAACCTTCCTTAGTTACAGCCAATTCCAAAAGTTCGGGTGGGTTTCCCATCCCCATATCTATCGACCTCTGACACACCTCCTCCCCAACAACTGTATTGAATGTTATAATTCATGTTGTGCTTATTTTCTGAATGTCTTGGTCACTTTTTTGTAACATATGTTTGTATTATATACAAGATATTGTAATTGTGCATGAATATGGTATAAAGTTAATGTAGCATTGCTTTGAAATATCAGATCAACTCTAATGAATTCGATGACCAATACATATACAAATAATTCATGAACTATGAAACACTAGAATCCGTGACACTATATCATCAATTGGTACTAATCCTTATTGATGTATTTTGGCTTGTCTACAAAAAGAAGTAGATTTATTTTAGACATTTTCAACATATTTTATGACTAGATTATAATTTCATAATAACATTGTCTAGAGTATATTAGTGATATCTATGTATTTAATGTTATAACTCAGGTTGTGCTTATTTTCTAAATGTTTTGGTCACCTTTTTGTAACATATGTTTGTATAATATACAAGATATTGTAATAGTGCATGAATATGATATAAACTTAATGTAGCATTGCTTTGAAATCGCTATTGTTATATAAAGACATGTTAATAAAAATTAAATGAATTAAAAATCTTGAGTTTTATACTTTTTATATTCATTCTAGATATTGTTGCAAATAATTTGGTAGTGATAAAATATGATACATTGAAGTCAGTTATTTTTAAAACATTCATCAAAATCTCTTAAATTAGTAAACCAATGGGATTGTTATAAATTAGTAAAAGCACTTAAATGTGTTATTGCTAAGATATAATTAGAGAATTTGATTGCATGGCTTACGGTGGAATTTTATATTCTCTTGGAATGCTATATCAAATGCTTGACGTGCACGTTTAAGATTTAAATTTAGATGTTTTAACCAAGAAAAATTAAAATCTTTGATGCTTGATTGGCTGTTTAAGTGACTTTAGAAAAACAAATTGGATTAGTCTATGATTACCAAGTTAATGGTTCTTCAGATCTTGCATTTGCTTTGTCAATAATAAGTATCTTTCCTGATCTTCTTAACCAAAAATAAATAAGAGATTACAAAAGAAGAGTAATCACTTGCGAACTACAACAATCATCCAAACTTTATAGAACTCGAAGAGATATGATTTCATATATCTAAAGAATCAAATAATATTGTTATAATCAAAGCATGTGTTCAACTACAAGAAAGTAGTTAAATGATCACTCTAGATTGCGTCAACCATTCCCACAATACTGAATTCATAAATAAGTTTACAATATTGTTACAATCAAAGTGTATGTGTTCACCTACAAGAAAATGATTAAATGATAGTTGCATATTGTGTGAAGAACTCAAAAACACAGAATTTGTATATAGTTTTACTTTTTAATTCTCAATGGAAAAATCAAGTTAATGTCAATTAAGACTAGTTTGGTGTTTTGTTTCCATCATGTCCAGGCATACTTTTTTAGATTCCTATGTAGTTTTTCAATTCACTATATCATCCTCTAAGTTTCTGTAGAAGTGCTATTGGTCCCTTTGGGAACTATGAGCTAAGTGAAGGTAATTTTTGTTAAACTATGGGCAGCCTTTTACAATGAAAAAGAGATTACACCCTTAAAAAAAATTATGTTAAAAATAGTAATGCGAAAATGATTTTATTAAATAAAATAAGATATAAGTACATGGAAAGAACCAACTTTTTATGTGAAGTTGACAAATTATTATTAATGTTAATTAGGACATAGGGACTAACTTGACTCATCCTCTATTATCAGACCAACTCCAATGACTTGGTTGACAAATACATATAAAAAGAATTCATGAACTATGAAACACTCTAGAGTCCGTGACGCTATATCATCAGTTGGTACTAATCCTTACTAATGTATACATCTATTCTTGTGAATGAAGACACTATCTATCAGTAGAAGTGCAACACTATCAGTTGTAAATTGAGCAATATCCATAACCCAAGAGTGAAGTTGGAAATAGAATTAATTTACTATTTGCAAGACTTCTGCGATTAGGGATATAAGGAAGCACATGCGCAATATTTTAAGTGAATAACACACAATTATTCAACATCAATCACAAAGCTCCCAATCAATTAGCTTCAAAGGTTGACATAAGCCATTTGATTGTCTTTCCAAACAACTGCTTGGAATGAGTGGCCATCTCTGAACTTAGAACTGAGACAACAACCAGAATGAGCCTCAAGAAAATGGTAATAAAGCATTGAGATGGTGTTTAGCGCTCCATCATTGCCTTGGCAATCGTCATCACTGCTAAGAGATGCATAGTTAGTAAAAGTAGCTCTATGGCAAATTGCATACAAAAAGTGGAGAAGAAATATGTATATCTGCACTTTGTCACTTACTTGTAGCTTTTGAAAGGAGGTTCTAAATAGCTAGGATGACATCATTGACTCATCTGCAGTGGGAAATTACAAATACAGAGATGTAAAAAAACTACAAAACAACACTATAAAAGATATAGGAGGTTACACATGATGGTTTTTTCGCTTTTAATATGATAGATGTAAACCTTGTCAACAGAGGGAGGTACGATCCACAAAATATTATCGATAGATGAAATGATTTTATATGAACACACTTTGCATTTTTCTACACGCAATTTTCATTTTTATTTACTAGACCGAAGTGTAGTCGACATGTATACATGCAGAGAGAAAAGTAGTTCTATTCTTAAATGTGCCCAACACAAAAGTTGATAGACATAAACGATATGAACAAACACAGTTATCAATGCCATGAAGCAAGCTAAGCAAATTAATGAACAATAGAAAAATGACAGTGTAAAAGATAGTGAAACTTACAAATGCCTATTTTTTTACTTCCAATATAGTAGATATAAATGCTGTCAAGAGACACAGATTTCACGCTGGTCAAACAAACTATATGAAACAACATTAGAAATGCATGAAACAATTCCAATAGCAACAAACCATTACGAATTGATGGAATGATTTTACACGGAGACATTTTGCACTTATTTATACCTAATTTTGATTTTCGTTTTATAGATTAAAGTACAGTTGGCATGCATCTGTGCAGAGAAAAGATTTGTTGCATTCTTATCTGAGGCCAACAAAGAAGTTGACAGTAATGTATTATGGTGTTAAAGTCTTTAACTCAACAACAGAGACCAAGCCATAAAAGCATTCAAAGATAAGGAAAGTAGACATCAACTCATAAAATGCACGAACAACAGAAAAATGATTTTGTAAAAGATGTAGGAACTTACAAATGCTTCGTTCTCCACTTCTAATATCATAGATATAAACCCTCTGAATGGAGGCAAAATTCACCGCCATCAAACTAGCTGAAGAAATGAATAAGTAGCACAAAAAATCTTTTACTTGCCAGGCTTAAAACTTTGGTTCAGAAGCCATTAACGCCGCCTGTATTTCAGTCTCTTGACAGCAAATGAAAATTAGAGACTGATAAATGCACAATGCCCTGTTAAAATGCGATGTGCTGACATAACCCATAAAAACACTGAAAGATAGGGATGAGTGGACATCAACCCATAAAATACAGAAAGCAACAAACAATAGACGTTTACGAATAAAATGCAGAGATGTAGAGAACTAGAAAATGACAATGTAAAAGATATAGGAACTTACTAAAGTGCAGAGAACAGTAAACAATAGGCATAAAGGAATAAAATGCAGAGATACAAAAAAAACTATAAATTGACACTGGAAAAGATGTAACTTACTAACTCCTCATTTTTCACTTCCAATATGAAAAATGTAAACAATGTACGTAGGCACAGATTCAACTGCCATCAAGCAATATAGGCAAACAAATAAACAACAGAAAAATGACACTGTAGAAGATACAGGAACTTACAAATGCCTATTTTTTTCTTTGTATATAGTAGATATAAACCTTGTGAAGAGACATAGGTTTGATGCCTGTGAAAGAGACTATGTCAAAGAACAAGGGAAGGGCATGAAATATTTCCAATAGCAACAAAATACTACGGATTGATGGAATGGTTTTATACTGAGACATTTTACACTTATGCAGACCTAACTTTCATTTTCATTCTATGAATGGAAGCACACTTGACATGCATGCGTGTAGAGAAAAGTCTAGTGCCATTCTTAACTGTGGGCAATAGAGAAGTTGATAGTAATGAATTATGGTGTTAAGTCTTTAATTCAACAACAGAGACTAACTAATAAAAGCATTCAAAGATAGGGAAGAGTAGACATCAACGCATAAAATGCAGAGAACAACAAACAATAGACATTAACCCATAGAATGTGGAGATGTAAAAAACTATAAACTGACACTGTAAAAGATATAGGAACTTACAAGCTGCTCGGTTTTTTGCTTTGAATGTGATAGACTGTCATGTCCCGATATTAAGGCATTGTTTAAATTAAGATTTTAACATCATGATAAGGACGAAGAAGTCACTTTCGTCAAAAAAATGATGTCATCATTAATAAACATATATATTATTAATATATAATAATTTTTAATAATATTATTTTATAAGTTATCAGAATATAATATTGTATCTATAAATAATATAAATACAAGTATAATATTGTTGTCCTCAAAATCAACTGCACTCATTTTGTAGGACGACCCCTATAGAGCATGTCCGTTCCGTAGCCTACACTCTATGCACATATTTCAAGGCAAGACATTTCGACCTCGTGCGTGGTCATCTGACACTAAAGAGTGACTTGTAACATTTACCTAGGTTGGTTCCTCAAAATTCATGAAAATCAACTAAGGTTTCAAGCTTGTCAAATCATCAAATTTGACCCCTTTTTCAGTGTTAGAAATTTTTGATAGACAACATGCAAGGGCAGTGAAAAACCCCTCCCATGCATGTGTCTAGTTTTTGTTTCACTTGTAAGGGCAGTCAAAATGACCGCCTGGACATTTTCCTTTGTATTACGTGCATAGGCGGTTGAAATCACCGACTCAGCATGTCCTTTCATTTTAAGTATGCAAAGGCGGTCGAAACCACCGCCAATGCATGTTTCTTTTTTAAATGTGTTTAAGCGGTAGATTTGCCCGCTACCGCATATTAATTGCAAACTCCAAGTGTAATTAATACACTCGAGTATTGTGTTTTAAATCAATTTTGTTTTGTTTATCCCACGTTTCTTGTTTGTTATTCATCAAATCGATTTCTCCTACCTTCAAACCCTCCCGTCGTTCGCAGATAACTTCATGTTCAGTAGATTAAGCATCATCGACGTCAATCCTTGTTAGGTAGGTTTCTATTTAAAATTTTTATTTCTCCTATTTTCTTTCTTTTACATGTTATGGGTCTTTGATTATTGTTGCATTTAAACCCTAATAGTATTTGCATCTATATAGGGTTTCTTTCCTTTGTTTGTTTCTTTCTCTTTTTATAAAAGTTTTCCCTTCACTGTTGTTTTCAATGAGTAAATCCTTCAATCGCCATTGATTTGAATGGATTCTTGTGTCATGTTTATTTAAAGTGGTTTGTGCTTGGACAACAGTTACCCACGCCTCATCACCTAAACAAATATTAGTTTTCTTTACGTGTATGGGTGGATAAACCTGCCACCCAAACAATCGACACTTTGTTCTTACCAGTCTAAATGTAGAAGACTCGTCATGGATGCGAGGGCAGTCATTTTGATTGCCCAAGCATAACCCAAACATGAACCTTTGACTTTAACAAATGATTTTACCCGATATGTAGAGGCAGTCTTTCTATCCGCCTTGCTTAAAACATATCTGTCAGACATGTTAGGGCAGCGATTATTGCCGCCCAAACATGAGTTCTACCCTTTGAAGAAATATGCAAGGGTGGTCATTTTGACTGCCCGAGCATATTCACTCCCAAAAAATTAACCAAGATGTAATAGCAGTTAAAAACCCCACCCAAACAACTTGTGGATTTCTACTCATTGATGCGAAGTTAGGAAAAACCCCCGACTGTGCATCATGAAAATCTCAATACACATGCAGAGTCAGGAAATATCACTGCCCTTACACCAAAGTTGAATTTCTCATATACAGGAGCTGTCATTTTGACCGCCCTTGCATGATTTCTTGCTAAAATTTCCTAACACTGGAAATTCTTGAAAATGAAGCCTTTGACCCACTTTTGCCTAATTTCTTGAATTACGTGTGCTCTAGCCCTTTTAAGCTCGTCCTTGTGAACATGGTCGACATTACGTAGTTTTCCCAAAATGCCAAATTTTCCCCTAACTGTGAGATCATGACTTTTTTGCAGTTTATGCAAGCATCAGCTGTTATCAACACCACTTCAGTGATTCCTTCAAAAGTTGATGTTTGAGCCATCTCTGTCCAAAGCTAAGACAACGAAGTATAAGTATCAAGGGGTTTTCCCTGTCACAGTAGTACAGTCAAATGTGGAGGATATCAGGGATACTGAGATAGGTCATGTCAACATGGAAGAATTTGTAGATAGAACTAAGCAGCCAAATCCTCCCTGATACATGTAGAAAATCATTGATAGTAATATACACTTGGTGGCCTCGTTCCTAGTAGCAACTCACAATCTTGAATTTGTCCTTCAAGTGGCAAATCATTATGATAAAGATACTAGAACTGTGACTAATTCTAAGGGGGGTGTTAGAATGAGACTAGATACTGAGTTCTTTGATAAGATTTTCATGTGTCCACCCATAGAGAATGTTGGGGAAATTGACTTTGCCCAAGGTCAGAAAGAGTTTGATAAAGATGTTGAATCTGTGAACATGCACATTAATAACAAATGGTTGAAAACTCCTAGGAGCAATCTATCAAGATGGGCCAAAGTCCTTCCCAGAAGTGACTTTGTAGAGGAGGTTGTGACTTGATCACTTTATTGAGCAGAATCAGAGGTCTTTCCTCTTCCTCTCAATTTCATGAGTGGATGTACCCATACGTCAAAGTCATCCTCAAGGGGCAACATAAGATATTCTGGGGGGAGCAAATTAGTAATGCATTGCATGAACAACTACTCAAAGTCCATACTACCTTTAAATTTTATATGACCTCTTACCTAGTATATGCAGCAACATCAATGAGAATCTTTCTAGGCTTGACTCAGGAGGGAGACAGAAGAGTCATACTACTATTCAAATATTACCCTCAAATAACCCTCGAAGGGTCTATTCACCATTTTAGGAGGGTAAATGATGCTTTCTTCGCAGTCTTCATGTGTTTATGGGACAAGGAATTAGAGTAAAAAAGAGTATCTGATGAAGCCTGGCAAGTGGTAAATTCTTTTGGTTGTTTATTCTTGCAATTTTCTACATTCACATATTTAAGAGTTGGATACTACCAAGGCTACCCATTCATGTTGCCTAGGTATCCAAGTGATAAGATGGTTTTGATGGAGCTATGTAGGCAGTTGATTGTTGTCCATAATAAGCAGATGGAGTTGAAAAAGTCTGGGATCAAGTTCCCTGTTGAAATTGGAAGGTATTCAATTCAATCTGCCACTAAGGTAAAAACAATTGAAATAGAGATTTAGCTTGTTACTGCGAAACAATTCAAGTGGAGAAATAACTTTGATTTCCGTAGAGTGCATGACAAGATTAAAAGGAAATCAGTATTTCATGTTCCCATGGTGGAGGATGTTTGGGTTGATTTAAGGACCCAAAATGAGATTCGCAAGCTGGATTACTGCAGGCTACGTCTGAATCAGATAGAAGAGCTAGGATTGGCAAAGATTCCAGAGGGCATGAAGGATGAGGGGGATGTTCTAGATCCAAAATATAATACTGAGAATATTGAGGCATCACCCCTACCAGAGATCAAATGGTCAGTGAAAGAAGAGACATCTCTTCAGAAAAGGTTTCAATCTATCTTAGCTAATACTAATGTATGGTTGGAAAGCAAGGGGATCAGTTTAAAAGAGTTCCTTACTGGGTCTAAGACTGAGATTCAGGAACAAACGGGAAAGAAGGTGGAAAACAGAATGAAGAACAAAAGTGACACTCCTTCTTCCAGGGTAACAAAGACATGAATTAAGTTTGTTTCCAAAGGGGAAAAATCAAAAGAGGTCATAGAAAGTTCTAATAATGAGGAACCAGGTTTAGACAAGATGAATGTTGATAATGCAGAGGTAGAAGATGCAGAGCCAAAACAATAAAATGTAGAAGAACCTAAGACAAAAGATGTGGAAATGGAGGAGAAATCAAATGATGAAAAGGATGAGGAGCATGAAACAGAAACAGATGTAGATCAAGAACAGCTTGATGTTTCACACAATTCTCCACAGAAAAATGTTCCCCAAGGACCACAAGATTCTGCTATTTTACCAAATGTCATGTCTTTGATAGTGTTCCAATTGTTTCTAATGTTCCCACTTCTCCTATTGTTGTGTCTTCTAATTCTACTCCCACTTCTGTAAAGATTACTTTTGGAACTGTATTTGATTTTGCCGGTTCACTTCCTAGTTTATCTTCACCCTCATATGATATTGGAAAACAAACTGTGTTAGATCAATTTCTTAATACTCCTGAGAAGAATGTTGATTTTACAGGTACAATTTTTACTACCACTTCTCCAATTGTTACCATCACAGGTGTTAGTATGAATCCTATTGAGCAGACAGTTGATCCACCCCCGAGTGCAAATGTTTCCACATTGCCTTCATGGTTGTCAGAATATGCTCTGAAGAGAAAGAAGTAGGCTATTTCACCTGATGACATTGATTTGGAAAAGTTGCTTCCTGCTAAACCAAAGGCATAGAAGAAAAAGCCCAAGACTGTCTCTAGGCTTATTGATGACAAAGGAATAAGATATGCAAAGATTTCCAGGCCTCCTCCTAAGGCTACAATAGATTCTTTTGATGTGAATGATTACATGATTTCTAGAGTTGAATTGGTTAAACTTACTCATGAAGGCATCAAGTTAGATTTTCAAGTTACAGCCACTTCTTTACTCAATAAATATGAAGAAGAGAAAAGGGAGAAGGAACACTACAAAGCTAAGGCTAAACAGTTGGATGTAGTCCTTCAAAAGATCACAATGTCTTTGAAAATTATAGAGCCTATGGTAGTCACTGTTGAAGACCCTTTGATCCAGAAAGTTGAAAAGGATCATGCCAAAGGAACGGTTGTGAGTGCGTTTCTGGATCGGATGCTGACACAAGGAAGAGTTCTTCTGAAGACCGTAGTAGAAAGGAAAGAAAAATGGAAAAGGCTAGAGCTGAGCTCAATGACTTTGTTGATTCATTGTCTGAAGGACTTCAGGATCTAAAGGAGACCCTAGAAGAATGGATTCAGATGATGAAAATGAAATAAAAGAACTTGATAGAAATTGGTGTGATATCAAATAGAGAGTCTTATGTTAAGACTAAAGAATCCTTGACTCATCGCATCAATGTGATAAGAAGTTTGCTCGAAGACCTACAAACTGCACGGGAACTTAGTGAAGACAATGATGTGACACTTTTGCATAGGCTTGAAGAGTTCTAATGTACTCTCACAACTGAAAATCACAAGTTTCTTCTTGAAGAAGAGATGGTCGATGCCTTCGAAAAGATGATCTAGAATAACTTTGAAGATGAACCATTTTCAATTGCTTCAATGGATAAACTCCAAGATTATCAATCAACCCTTGATAATTTGAAAGACAATCTTGGGAAGCATGAAAAGGCGATAAAGGTGGTGAAAGATAAAATCATCAAAGCTCATGTTGTTTCAGATAATATAGTTGGAACAGACATTTATGAGATGGAAGCAGTAAAGGCCATGTATCACAATTTTTTGAAGAAGAATGATAGTGGCAGCTGATATTCTTTCTTCAGTGCCTTAGTTTATTTTTCCTAATTTTTGTATATGTAATTTGTAATCAGTTTTGGACATATCCAAATGTATTTTTCTAAAATGTAATTACATGTGGAATAAAGGAAGTCCTAAGTCAAAAAGGACTCTTTTGTTGAATAAGTCAAGGTAGTTAGAATTTTTCCTAGATTAGCTCAAGGTCTCTCACTATAAATAAAGAGGGCCTCTATTGTAATTTTTATCTTTTGTCTATTGGAAGAAAACTCTAGCGAATTGAAAAGCAAATCAAGACTTTGTGCTTTTTTGTGAGAATCAATTATCAAATATTTATCAAAACAAGAAAGCAAGTTTAATTCCAATCTTTGTCTTGGAGTTATATGTGTTATGATAGCATTGTTCTTACGTCTTACTGTCATAATCTTCTTTGGTAATAATTGAAGTGTGGAGATTGTTTCAAGTGATTAAAGAGTGTTCTTAATTTGATTGTGATAGAATTTGTGTTATCAAATCATTTGTGAGGATTGTGTTTGTGTTTGTAAGGGTAAAATAGCTTGAAGACTTTGTGCTACAAGTTGTTGTATTCAATCTACTTATATCGTCTTGGAGAAGAGTGACTTTGGGCTGTATTCAACTTCAAATAATTTTATTTGCAATTAGTAAGTGAGGCGACATAAGACTTTGTGTTTCTATGGTTTTGTGATAGTTTATAAGTTCTTTAATATCAGTTTCATTAAAATCATCATCTTGAAGTATAAGTATCTATTCTAAAAAAAGAGAATAGGATGAAATGGAACCAACACATATATAGTGTTTAGTGTACATAAGTTTTATAAGTTATTTGTTTGTAATAGTTAAGCAACTAGAGGGAACCTCCCCTTGCTAAGAGGAGAGAGTTTGTCTCATTATAAATGTGGCTGATATAACCATTTTACCGTTAGTAAGTTGATGACAAAACATTCACCCAACACGTTTTTGGTGACTCTGCTGGGCAACGAGCGTGCAACTTAGAGCCTCACGCTTTGGGTTGAAGCATTCCGTCCTCATTCAATGTTATAATTAGTTTTCAATTTTTATCTTTTCTATGTATATTGCATTCTAGCAGACTCAAGGTATACCAGAACTATGAGAGCTCAAGGAATTGTTGACCCTATTTTTGAGTTAATGCAGCAAAATAACTTCAACCTTTTGCCTGCAAATCCACGGTCACCACTTCAGCGTACAAGGAGTTTCCCTCCTAGCAATGCTAGGTCTCCTGTACCAGGTGAAGCTTCTAGTGCAAATACTAACAAAATATTATTTACTCAGGTTCTTCAAAGTTTTGTTATCCCACCTTTCAACCGACGTACAATGGAAGCTCAAGGTCCTTGGGGTATTTCTTTTGGACCCCTAAATTTGACACCACCATTGCATGAACTACCCTGTAGTTCGAGAAAGACTTTTTCAAAATTCTATGGTGATGGGAAAGTCCATCCTGATGAACACATTGCAGCTTTTTGCATAACGTGTGGTGTGCTAGGGGTGGAGTACGAGGATGTATCTGTGAGACTTTTTATAGAGACATTTCAAGGCGTCGCTGCAGATTGCTTTTATCATCTTCTGGCCCAAACCATCAATGGATGGAATACTCTTAAAACTAAGTTTGAAGCTAGGTTTAAGCTTGCTGAAGATGTACATGCCTCGTTAGCTCAGCTAACATAGATGAAGAAAGAACCGCAAGAGCCCATGCAGGAATTCATTGCCAAGTTTAACAAATTAACAAATCAGATTCTAGCAATCGCTCAACCAATGACGGAGAATCTGAAATGCTTCTTTATCAACACTCAGCTTCCTGAGGTAAGCTTTTTGTTAAGGCGGGCTAATCCCACTGATCTTGCTATAACACAAAATTTGGCTACCGACGTCAAAGATGATCTTATCTTTGCGGGTAAGATAAGATGGGATTCAAACAGGAGTAGAGGGCAGCTCTCTACTGACATACCTTCCACAAGCACCACAAATCCTATGGTGCGAAAGTTAGCCAATGAGTTGCTAGCTTTGAAAAAGTAGATATCCTAGAATATGTCCACTCCTTATCGAGACATACCAAGAATGACATTCCCTAATACTTCATTTCAAGGCAATGCTGCGAGAAACCAAGGGCAACAAAACTGAATTCCTCCTACTCAAGGAAGACTGGTGTTGGAAGCTCCACCAGTCAACGTGGTAGTTGGCTAATATGAAGCTGAACAGGATAATTCTTTCCAACCTAACTTGGATTAGGAAAACACTGCCAATCTCTTTTTGGAAGGAGAAGAGGAATTGGTTGGTGACTCTGCTATTGGGTTCCTAAACTATCAAGATGAAGCAAAAAGAGGAGAGAATGCATATGGTGGAACATATGTCATTTTCACTAGATCTCAAAATCAGTCAAACCAACAAGTGGCTGATAAAGGTAAATCAAAAGAAGATCCTCAACCTATAATTTCAATTGCCAAATGAGGAACTCCTTTGCGTTTTCAATCAAGGGATCCGGCTACTGATAAACAAGTAAGTTCCTCTAACACTCCTACTTCTTCTATAGCTATTCCTCGGACTAGTACTTCCCCAATGAAACCTCAGAATAAATTTTTTCTTGCTTCTGTGTCCAATTCATTTCAGGTTTTTGATATAATTGATCATGCTAGGAAAACTAAAATCTAGATGTCTGAGGTAGAATATTTGCAAGCTAACCCCAACCAATTTGAAAGGTTAGCCAAATTTGTTAAAAATAAGAATGCCTCTGTAGGGCAAGATACTTCCAAGACTATTCACGACTCCTTAAAGAATAGATCTACTCAGAATAACCTAGTTACTACTCCTCTTGTCGCTCCAGGGAAAATTGAACCCTTTTATGTTTCTCTGTTAGTTAATGGTCACAAACTAAGTAATTGTATTAGAGATTCGGGAGCTTCCAACAATGTCATGCCTGCCAAGGTGGCGAATGCTCTAGGACTGACTCTGACAAAGACCTTTGGAAGGTGATTTTCAATGGAAAATAAGCTTCATATGGTATTTTACTGGGATGAAACTTTAGTAAAGATGTAGGAGGAGAGCTTACTATGGATTTATCTGAGGCAAGGATACCTATCCAGGGTGTCATACAGAAATTGCTTCTTGAAAGGGAAGCAAAATATATTGTTACTCAATCTGAAGGCCCAAAAGCTCAAATTTTATTTGAATCTTCAGGTTTAGGTAATTATTTCTTGATTACATAATATTCTTCTAGCTCGTCAGATGACAGTTTAGATGAAAGTATGGTGATGAAAGATTCTTCTTCTTCTTCAGGTGAAGAGTGTGTTGATCACAAAGATGTCAAATCAGAAAGATCAAATGATATTTGGACTCTAGAATTTGATGGTAGTTGTTCTTCCATAGGGTCTGGGGCTAGAGTAGTCCTGATATCTCCTCAAGGTGATATTTTTCCTTTTTAATATAAGCTACAGTTTGACAATACCAACAATACTGCTAAGTACGAATCTTTGTTACTTGGAATGGAGGTTGCTTGCACAAAGGGAATAAAAAATCTTCATGCACAAGGAGATGCAGAGCTGATTTTTTGTTAGGTAAGAAATATGTACCAGACAAAAAATGAAATGTTAAAGCATTACCAAAATCGGGTATGGGATTGCATTGATAAATTTGATGCATTTGATATTTCTACTGTTCCTAAACAGTATAATGATAGAGCTGACTCATTGGCCGTATCAGCTACCCTTATGGTCTCGCATAAGGATTTTAAGGGTGATAAGTATACTATTGAGTTGGTCTTCCAGCCAAATGTACCTGATAATGCTAACCATTGGCAAGTTTTTAATGGTGATAATTAGATTATAGCTTTCCTAGAGAATACAAATAGCTTTGATGAACTTTACTTTGAGGGGAGTGATTCTCCGCCTCAGGAATATGTTTCCGAAGTGAATTTAGAGACTGGCAAAGAGTTTCTTAAATTGAAAGGAAATAAAATTCTGAAAGGTTTAGTTTCCCTTGAAAACTTATTTGATAAACATGGTCGTTATATCAAGCAAAAGCAATAACTTGGCTCAAGTTCGTCAATGGAATTTGAACAAGTGAACTTGAATATAGAAGTGGATCCTAAGATGGTCAATATTGGGAAATGCTGCACCGATGATGAAAAGTTCAAGTTCACAACACTTCTATGCCACTACATTGATGTGCTAGCATATTCATATGATGATTTGAAGTCCATCAGACCACAAGAGATCCAATAGGAGATTCTACTCAAGGTGGGATCATTGCCTCATAAACAGAAGTAGAGGTAGTACAATCCTAAAATATCAGGTACCATCCTTGCCAAAATTCAAAAGATGTTAAATGCTAGGATAATTTTCCCTATTCATCATTCAACTTGGATTGCAAACATTATTCCTGTAAGGAAGAAGAATGGAGAAATTCATATCTATGTAGATTTTAGGAATCTAAATCGGTCTTCCTTGAAAGATAACTACCCTTTGCCCATAATGGATCAAGTGTTACAAACAGTAACTGGTTCAGAGATGCTGTCTATGTTGGATGGTTTTTTGGGCTACAATCAGGTAGAGGTCAGTGAAGTGGATCAGTACGAAGCCACTTTCACAACTCCATGGGGCACTTTTGCATATCACAGGATGCCATTTGGATTGATCAATGCTGGCACTACTTTCCAAAGAGCAATGGACTTGGCATTCAGAGATGAAATGGGTAAGTTTATTATGGTATACCTTGATGATTTGACTATTTTCTCTAAGAAGCGTCAAGATCATGCTTACCACCTGCGGCAAGTTTTAGAATGATGCCGTCAGAATGGTATTTCTCTTAACCCAAAAAAAAGAGCCATAAAAAGAGCCATAGCCCATGCTCCGGTTTTGGTTTGTCCTAACTATAACAAGAATTTCATTATGTATAGTTATGCTTTAGAGCATACATTGTCAGTAATTCTAGTTCAGCAGAATGAGGAAGGTGTAGAAACTCTAATTTCATTCATGAGTTGTCCATTGAAAGCTCATGAACTCAAGTATTCTAACATTGAGAAACATGCTTATGTTGTAGTAAAGGCTGTGAAACATTTCAGATTTTACATATTGAATTCACATACTGTTGCTTTGGTGCCAGATACAACAGTAAAATCAATCTTAACTCAGTAGGAGTTTGGAACTAAGATAGGCAATTGGATTGCCAGAATTCAAGAGTTTGATCTTGGTATTAAAACCTCCAAGCTTGTGCGTGGGAGAGGTTTGCGTTAGCTTATTGTTGATAATGTTCCAAAGGAAACAGGTGATGAAGAGACATATATTGAAGATGTTCCAACTGTCCTTTTTGTTACTACAATTGATGAGTGGTATTCTAATATCACTTACTTTCTCACATATGGTGATTGCCCTACTCATTTGTCCTACAAAGAAAAATGGACTATCAAGCTCAAGGCTGCAAACTTTGTCTTATGGGATAGTGGTTTGTACAAGAGAAGTCTTGATGGAGTTTTCCTCCATTGTGTGGATAAAGCACAACAAAGTAAGCTATTGGAGTCTTTCCATAATTTGGCATGTGGAGGACACTTCTCAGCACAGTCATGGCTCACAAGATTTTGAGAGCCAGGTATTATTGGCTGACCTTGTTTTAGGATGCATATGACTGGGTGCATAAGTGTGGACTTTGTCAGCTCAGTTTGTGGGGAAACCAAAGTTGGCTGCACTGCCATTGAAACCGGTTGTAATTGAGGAACCATTTCAACAGTGGAGCATCGACTTCATTGGTGTTGTGAATCCACCATCAAGTGCAAGACATAGTTATGTTCTTGCTGCAACTAATTATTTCACCAAGTGGGTGGAAGTTATACCAGTTAAGCATGCTACTTCTGAAGTGGTGTGTAATTTCATCAAAGAAAATATCATATCCCAGTTTGGTGTTCCAAACAAGATTGTGGTAGATAATGCTACATGTTTTTCCTCTAATGAGATTACTAAGTTCTGTTTTGAATATGGAATTATTCTTTCACATTCATCTGATTATTATCCACAAGGAAATGGTCAAGCAGAATCAAGTAATAAGAATTTGGTTACTATTATCAAGAAGCTGGTAGCTGATAATCAGAGAACATGGCATAAGGTTTTGTTTGATGGCTTGTGGGCAGACATAATTACCCGAAAGAAGGCAATTGGTATGTCACCATTTTAGTTGTTATACAGTTTGAATGCAGAGATACCGATCACCTTGGAATTGCCAGCTTTGAAGTTGGCAAAGGCGGTTGAAAATGGAACTTTTGAAAGTTCTATTGATAAACGCATAATGTATCTTTATGAACTTGAAGAGCAGTGAGTTAAGGTGGTAGACTGTATAGCTGATCACCAAAGTCAAGTTAAGAAACTGTTTGATAAGAAAGCAAAGGGCAAAAATTTACAAATTGGGGATCAAGTCTTGTTGTGGGACAAGAGGAGAGAGCCAAAGGGAATGCATGGGAAATTTGATTCCCTATGGAGAGGCCTGTTTGTCATTCACCAAATCTGTGGTGAGAATAGTTTCTTGCTGGAATATCAAGATGGGAGACCATTCTTGTTGCCGCATAGCAGATAACATTTGAAGCTTTTTAATCCATGAAGCACCAAAGAAGTTCACTTGTATATTTGTATAGTTTATGTTTTTTCATTTTTTGTTTTTAGTCTTTTTGTGTCTTTTGTTTTGTTTGCTTGACTCTATGGCCCAATGGCATGGATGAAGGTACTTAGAGATTAGAATTCTTCTCCCTTTGATCGTTTCAAAGAATGATCGAAGGAAGCTCCCTAGTTAGAGCCATTTGTTGTCCTCAAAATTAACTGCGCTCATTTTGTAGGACGACCCCTACGAAACTTGTCCATTCCGTAGCCTACACTCTAAGCACACATTTTGAGGTGAGACATTTCAACCTCATGCATGGTCATCTGACACTTAAGAGTGGCTTGTAACATTTGCCTAAGTTGGTTCCTCGAAATTCGTGAAAATCAACTAGGATTTCAAGCTTGTCAAATCATCAAATTTGACCTTTTTTTAGTGTTAGAAAATTTTTATAGACAACATGCAAGGGAAGTCAAAAACCCCGCCCATTCATGTGTCTAGTTTTTGTTTCACTTGTAAGGGCGGTCAAAATGACCACCCGAACATATTCCTTTGTCTTACGTGCATAGGCGGCTGAAATCACCAACTCAACATGTCTTTTCATTTTAAGTATGCAAAGGCGGTCAAAACCACTGCCGATGCATGTTTCTTTTTCAAATGTGTTTAAGCGGTAGATTTTCTGGCAATCACATAGTAATTGTGAACTCCAAGTGTAATTAATAAACTCGAGTATTGTGTTTTAAATCAATTTTGTTTTGTTTATCTCCACATTTCTTGTTTGTTATTCATCAAATCAATTTCTCCTACCTTCAAACCCTCCTGTCATTCACGGATAACTTTGTGTTCAGTGGATTAAGCATCATTGGCGTTGATCCTTGTCAGGTAGGGTTTCTATTTAAACTTTTTATTTCTCCTGTTTTCTTTCTTTTGCATGTTATGGGTCTTTGATTATTGTTGCATTTAAACCCTAGTTAGTATTTGCTTCTATATAGGGTTTCTTTCCTTTGTTTGTTTCTTTCTCTTTTTCTAAAAGTTTTCCCTTCACTGTCATTTTCGGTGAGTAAATCCTTCAATCACCATTGAGTTGAATGGATTCTTGCTTCGTGTTTGTTTAAAATGGTTTGTGCTTGGACAACAGTTACCCATGCCTCAGCACCTAAACAAATATTAGTTTGCTTTACGTGTTTAGGCGGATAAACCCACCACCCAAACACTTGAAACTTTGTTCTTACCAGTCTAAATGTAGAAGTCTCGTCATGGATGCGAGAGTGGTCATTTCGATTGCCCAAGAATAACCCAAACATGAACCTTCAACTTTAACAAATGAATTTGCCAGATATGTAGAGGTGGTATTTCTATCTGCCTTGCTTAAAACATATCTGTCAGACATGTTAGGGTGGCGATTATCGCCGCCCAAACATGAGTTCTACCCTTTGAAGAAATATGCAAGGGCGGTCATTTTGACCACCCAAGCATATTTACTCCCAAAACATTAACCAAGATGTAATAGTGGTTAAAAACCCCGCCCAAATAACTTGTGGATTTCTACTCATTAATGCGAAGTTGGGCAAAACCCCCAACCATGCATCATAAGAATCTCAATACACATGCAGAGTTGGACAATATCATCGCCCTTACACCAAAGTTGAATTTCTCACATATAGGAGCGATCATTTTCACTGCCCTTGCATGATTTCTTGCTAAAATTTTCTAACACTAGAAATTCTTGAAAATGAAGCCTTTGACCAGCTTTTGCCTGATTTCTTGACTTGCGCACACTCTATCCCTTTTAAGCTCATCCCTGTGAACATGGTCGACATTACGCAGTTTTCCCAAAATGCAAATTTTTCCCCTAACTGCGAGATCATGACTTTTTTGCAGTTTCTGCAACCATCAACTGTTGTCAACACCACTTTAGTGATTCCTTCAAAAGATGATGTCTAAGCCATCTCCGTCGAAAGCTAAGACAATGAAGTATAAGTATCAAGGGGTTTTGCCTGTCACTGCAGTACAATCAAATGTGGAGGATATTAGGGATACTGAGATAGGTCATATTGACATGGAAGAATTTGTAGATAGAACTAAGCAACCAAATCCTCCCCGATACATGTAGAAAATCATTGACATTAATGTACACTTGGTGGCCTCATTCCCAGTAGTAGCTCACAATCCTGAATTTATCCTTCAAGTGGAAAATCATTATGATAAAGATACTAGAACTGTGACTGATTCTAAGGGGGATGTTATCATGAGACTAGATGCTGAGTTCTTTGATAAGATTTTCATGTGTCCACCCATAGAGAATGTTGGGGAAATTGACATTGCCCAAGGTCAGAAAGAGTTTGATAAAGGTGTTGAATCTGCGAAGAGGCACATTAATATCAAATGGCTAAAAACTCCTAGGAGTAATCTATCAAGATGACCCACAGTCCTTCCCAGAAGTGACTTTGTAGAGGAGGTTAGTGACTTGATCACTTTATTGAGTAGAATCAGAAGTCTTTCTTCTTCCTCTCAATTTCATGAGTGGATGTACCCATACATCAAAGTCATCCTCAAGGGGCAAAAAAAGATATTCTGGGGGGAGCAAATTAGTAATGCATTTCATGACCAAGTACTCAAAGTCCATACTACCTTTAAATTTTATATGACCTCTTACCTAGTATATGAAACAACATCAATGAGAATCTTTCCAGGCTTGACTTAGGAGGGAGATAGAAGAGTCGTACCAGTATTCAAATGTTACCCTCAAATAACCCTCAAAGGTCTATTCACCATTTTAGGAGGGTAAATGATGCTTTCTTCGCAGTCTTCATGTGTTTATGGGAC
Organism: Cunninghamia lanceolata; assembly: GCA_027924645.1. Classification (NCBI taxonomy): domain Eukaryota; kingdom Viridiplantae; phylum Streptophyta; class Pinopsida; order Cupressales; family Cupressaceae; genus Cunninghamia; species Cunninghamia lanceolata. The sequence continues at coordinate 3,825,652 of BSBN01000973.1, read as the reverse complement.
AAGGAATTGGAGCATAAAAGAGTATCTGATGAATCCTGGCAAGTGGTAAATTCCTTTGGTTGTTTATTCTTGTAGTTTCTACATTCACATATCTGAGATTTAGATACTACCAAGGCTACCCATTCATGTTGCCTAGGTATCCAAGTGATAAGATGGTTTTGATGGAGCTATGTTGGTAGTTGATTGTTGTCCATAACAAGCAGATGGAGTTGAAAAAGTCTGGGATCAAGTTCCCTATTGAAATTGGAAGGTATTCAGTTCAATCTGCCACTAAGGCAAAAGCAATTGAAACAGAGATGTAGGTTGTTACTGTGAAACAATTCAAGAGGAGAAATAACTTTGATTTTTGTAGAGTACAAGACAAGATTAAAAGGAAATCAGTATTTCATGTTCCCATGGTGGAGGATGTTTGGGTTGATTTAAGGACCCAAAATGAGATTCACAAGCTGGATTACTCCAGGCTACGTATGAATCAGATAGAAGAGTTGGGATTGGCAGAGATTCTAGAGGGCATGAAGGATGAGGGAGATGTTCTAGATCCCAAATATAATACTGAGAATATTGAGGCATCACCCCTACCAAAGATCAAATGGTTAGTGAAAGAAGAGACTTCTCTTCAGAAAAGGTTTCAATCTATCTTAGCTAATACTAATGTATGGTTGGAAAGCAAGGGGATCAGTTTGAAAGAGTTCCTTATTAGGTCTGAGACTGAGATTCAGGAACAAACGGGAAAGAAGGTGGAAAATAGAACGAAGAACAAAAGTGACACTCCTTCCAGGGTAATAAAGACACGAATTAAGTTTGTTTCCAAAGGGGGAAAAGCAAAAGAGGTCATAGAAAGTTCTAATATTGAGGACCCAGGTTTAGACAAGATGAATGTTGATAATGCGGAGGCAGAAGATGCAGACGCAGAACAACAAAATGTCAAAGAACCTTAGACTGAAGATGTGGAAATAGAGGAGAAATCAAATGATTAAAAGGATGAGGAGCATGAAACAAAAACAAATGTAGATCAAGAATAGCTTGATGAGTCACATAATTCTCCTCAGAAGAATGTTCCCCAAGGACCACAAGATTTTGCTATTTTACCAAATGTTCCTGTCTCTGATAATGTTCCAATTGTTTCTAATGTTCCCACTTCTCCTATTGTTGTGTCTTCTGAATCTACCCCCACTTCTGTAAAGATTGCTTTTGGAACTGTATTTGATTCTACCACTTCACTTCCTAGTTTATCTTCACCCTCATATGATATTGGAGAACAAACTATGTTAGATCAATTTCTTAATACTCCTAAGAAGAATGTTGATTTTACAGGTACAGTTTTTACTACCACTTCTCCAATTGTTACCATCACAGGTGTCAGTATGAATCCTATTGAGCAGATGGTTAATCCACCCCCAAGTGTAAATGTTTCCACATTGCCTCCATGGTTGTCAGCATATACTCTGAAGAGAAAGAAGCAGGCTATTTCGCCTGATGACATTGATTTGGAAAAGTTGTTGCTTGCTAAACCAAAGGCACAGAAGAAGAAGCCCAAGACTGTCTCTAGGATTATTGATGACAAAGGAATCAGATATGTAGAGATTGCTAGGCCTCCTCCTGAGGCTATAACAGATTCTTTTGATGTGAATGATTACATGATTTCTAGAGTTGAATTGGGTAAACTTTCTCATGAAGGCATCAAGTTAGATTTTCAAGTTACAACCACTTCTTTACTCAATAAATATGATGAAGAGAAAAGGGAGAAGGAGTACTACAAAGCTAAGGCTAAACAGTTGGATGTAGTCCTTCAAAAGATTACAATGTCTTCGTAAATTGTAGAGCCTATGGTAGTCACTCTTGAAGACCCTTTGATTTAGAAAGTTGAAAAGGTTCATGCCAGAGGAAGGGTTGTGGGTGCGTTTCTGGATCGGATGCTAACACAAGGAAGAGTTCTTAGGAAGACTGCAGCAGAAAGGAAAGAAAAAATGGAATAGGCCAGAGCCAAGCTCGATGACTTTGTTGATTCATTGTCTCAAGGACTTCAAGATCTAGAGGAAACCCTAGAAGAATGGGTTTAGATGAAGAAAATGAAAATAAAGAACTTGGTAGCAATTGGTGTGATATGAAATAGAGAGTCTTATGTTAAGACTAAAGAATCCTTGACTTATCGCATCAATGTGCTAAGAAGTTTTCTTGAAGACCTACAAACTGCACGGGAACTCAGTGAAGACAATGATGTGACACTTTTGCATAGGCTTGAAGAGTTCCCATGTACTCTCACAGCTGAGAATCACAAGTTTCTTCCTGCAGAAGAGATGGTCGATGCCTTCGAAAAGATGATCCATAAGAACTTTGAAGATGAAGCATTTTTAATTGCTTCAATGGATAAACTCCAAGATTATCAATCAACCCTTGATAATTTGAAAGACAATCTTGGGAAGCATGAAAAGGCGATAAAGGTGGTGAAAGATACAATCATCAAAGCTCATGCTATTTCAGATAATACAGTTGGACTAGACATTTATGAGATGGAACCAGTAAAGGCCATGTATCACAATTTTTTGAAGAAGAATGATAGTGGTAGCTGATATTCTTTCTTCAGTGCCTTAGTTTATTTTTCCTAATTTTTGTATATGTAATTTATAATCAGTTTTTGACATATCCATATGCATTTTTCTAAAATTTAATTACATGTGGAACAAAGGAATCCTAATTCAAAAAGGACTCTTTTGTTGAATAAGTCAAAGTAGTTAGACTTTTTCCTAGATTAGCTCAAGGCCTCTCACTATAAATAAAGAGGGCCTCTATTGTAATTTTTATCTTTTGTCTATTGGAAGAAAACTCTAGCGAATTGAAAAGTAAATCAAGACTTTTTTCTTTTTTGTGAGAATCAATTATCAAATATTTATCAAAACAAGAAAGCAAGTTCAATTTCAATCTTTATTTTGGAGTTATTTGTGTTATGATAGCATTGTTCTTACGTCTTACTATCATAATCTTCTTTGGTAATAATTGAAGTGTGGAGATTGTTTCAAGTGATTAAAGAGTGTTCTTAATTTGATTGTGATAGACTTTGTGTTATCAAATCATTTGTGAGGATTGTGTTTGTGTTTGTGAGTAAAATAGCTTGAAGACTTTGTGCTGCAAGTTGTTGTATTCAATCTACTTATATCATCTTGGAGAAGAGTGAAGACTTTGGGCTGCATTCGTCTTCAAATAATTTTATTTGCAATTAGTAAGTGAGGCAACATAAGACTTTGTGTTTCTATGGTTTTGTGATAGTTTATAAGTTCTTTAATATCAGTTTCATTAAAATCATCATCTTGAAGTATAAGCATCTAATTTGAAAAAAGAGAATAGGATGAAATGGAACCAACACATATATAGTGTTTAGTGTACATAAGTTTTATAAGTTATTTGTTTGTAATAGTTAAGCAACTAGAGGGAACCTCCTCTTGCTGAGAGGAGAGACTTTGTCTCATTATAGTTGTGGCTGATATAACCATTTTTCCGTTAGTAAGTTGACAAAATATTCACCCAACAAATATTATTATTAATATATTATTAAATATGATATATATTAGATAGACATAAATATAAATGTAAAAATTATAAATTTAGATATTATTATAATAACAATATAATATAATATATATATATATATTTAAAATATATTATTAATTATAATATAAATATAAGATATAATTATAAATAAAAATATTACTATTAATCTAAATATTAATAAATTAGTAAATATAATTATAAGGGACCGATTAATAAAGGAAAGGCATTAATATTAAAGATATGAAATGATTCATGGATTTACTAAAAGGGAGCGATCACATTTAATAAAGGCCAATATATATAAGGCAGCAAAAGGAGACAACAATTAATTACAAAGTAGCGATTACAAGTTAGGATATAGCCAACCATTATAATAAAGATAATCTTTAGTAATAACACTAACTATCTAAACAATTATTAAACCAAAAGACAATAGTTGCACTCATTAAAAGGGTGTGATCTCCCAAGAGAAAGGTTACGTAACCTTACACAAAGGGTAACATCTCTTAAGATGCTTAAAAGGAGGAAAAGGGTAGTCTCGGCAATTAGATCTCATGGATATCATCTTATCAATTGATCAAGGAGCATTAAGTCTGAGTATTTAGCAATATAAATTTGATAAAGGATACTTCAACACAGAATTCAACAACAAACAAAATCAGAGACTTATAATAATTCAGATCTACACCAAGGTAAATAAAGGTACAGTAGATAAGGTAAGTATTATTGAATTTAATTAACCTTGGATTGTTTAAGCAAATAGTAAATATAGAGAGAGTTATATATATATGCATAGTCTAGAATAGATCTATATACGTGTCAATCACATCATTAGTATTACACAAGTATATGAATCTGTATGAATGATTATAGTTTATAATGAAATGTCTCCTTTATTCATAATTGAACTGATATCCTTATTCAGACTTAGGATCTAACAATGATGAACAATTTTATAGAAACAAGGATACCATATAATGATACTTCGATTTGTGATACAAACATCTTTAATTCATGCATTATGATGATAATGGTATAATAGAATTCCATCTATAGTACAAGGGGATATTGCATAAGGATCATATCTCTGTAGCCCCTATTACTTCATCTAATGAGGAATCATGGGTATTGTAGGGAAAAGCGGAGTAATTCCATCTTCTGTATAGACCCCAATGGCTGGGATGTAGTTCCATGTTGGCAAGAGACACTGTGTGGCTTCATTATTGTTGTCATTGATGGCAACAAAGTCTATCCCACACATCTGCAACACATAGTATGCCTATACCAGAAGACAGATTGAAGAGTGTTTTGGTCCGGTGAACAAGAATAAAGCATGCAGCAAGGTTTGACAATCAGGTCTGGATCTCTCAGATGGTGTAACTCAACAAGTTGCGAACTTGGACAAGTCAAGAGGAGTACACATTCTAGAGATTGAGCCTCTGGTGATGAAAGAGTAAAAAGATATGAGCACCTAAGTGTCAGGTTCCTGACAGGCAGAGTAGACTGAGGAAGAACTAACCGACAGAGCATCAGACCTTAATCCAAATGAGAAATTGTTGGTGGTCAAGCTATTTGAGAGATCATACATGGTTGGTCGACATGAATGATGACTTCTATGTCTATGTCTTTGATACGCATCACATATTAAGCATGGATTTAGCTGACATATCAGTGTTTTGTAAATATCTTGGAATAAGATGTTAAGATCCTTGATGTGGATATATATACCAAATGGATTTCGGTATGAAGGTAGTAGTTGTGTGTGTAAGTGTGTGAAAAAGCCAGAGAGATATGTGGAAGCAGCAATACAAGTCTGGTATGTGACAGAACAACAGCATTAGAGCAGAGGAAGAATGAAGTGCATTAGATCAGTATATTGAGCCTGACCAAAACTGAACCTCAGCATATATGGATGCCTCTCATCAGTTCAAACACCTGGTTACTTTCTATATACCTTGTAGATAGTGAGTCTCTTGTAGGCAATGTCCCTCTTGTGAGCAGTGTGCTCGGGCAGTGAGCCCTAATTGGCAAGTGCCATTTTGTACTTCTTATTCTTTTAACAGAGAATACAATCTTGGGTTAGTCACCCCGTGATTTTTCACTTAATAGGGTTTTCCATGTAAAAATCCTTGTGTTATGTGTGTTGATTTTATTTCTGCTCTCATGATTATGTATGCTCTTATGTTTTGATGCTGCACTATTATTAAAGAAGAAAAGAAAGTTAAGATATTTAAGATAACTGATTCACCCCCCTCTCAATTATCTGCCTTGTTTCCAACATTCCCAAGGTCAGGTCTAGAGATCTCATATTGATCCCAATGGTTGGGACATAGTTCCCAAGGCCAGATCTGAGACTCCATGTATACACCCCAAGGGCTAGGACTAAGTTTTTCGAAGCCAGGGCCAGAGTTGGTTTCAGTACGCCCTAGTCATGTCATTCCCAATCCTTTAGTGAAGAATAGGAGGGGAAGATATGGACCTTGAAATATTTTTAATATTCTCCCTAATGTACTTATGAAAACTATTATAGATTATTCATTAATATTGAATGACAAGAAGGAAATGAATAATCCTTTGTCAAGAATAAATTATTTATATTATCTTTGATCTTATTCAATATTGTCACTAAAATTTCTTGTTCTTTAATGTTTCTAATGTCTCCTTGAGAATCATTTTGAATGCAATTCAGGTTTTAGTGATTCCTTTAAAAAGGGGACATTACATAGACATAAACCCTATCAATAGACACAAACCCTGTCAATAGATACATATATCACTCTCTTCAAACATTCAGAGCAAATAAACAAACAATACAAAAATCACTGTGTAAAAGACATTGGAACTTACAAATGTGTTGTTTTTCGCTTTGAATAGAATAGATATAAACCCTCTGAGTAGACATAGATTACACCCTCATCAAACTATCCGAGCAAATGAATAAACAATACAAAAATCTTTTGCTTGACACTATGAGAAATTTGTACGTGAAGCCATTAATGCTGCCTGCATTACAGCATTTTGACAGCAAATGAAAATCAGGGACTAATAAATGCTCAATGTCCTCTTAAAATGTGCCTCGTTGACAGAATCCATAAAAGCAGTCAAAGATATGGAAGAGTGGAGATCAACGCATCAAATGCAGAGAACAAGAAAAATTAGACATTAACTGATAAAATGCAGAGATGTAGAGAACTATGAAATGAGAATGCAGAAGATATATGGACTTACAAATGCCTCACATTTTTGCTTCCAATACAATAGACATATACCTTGTCAATAGACACAAATTTCACAGCCATCAAAGAATTTGAGCAAATGAATAATCAGTGTAAAATTGATGGTGCAAAAGGTCTAAGAACTTACAAACACCTCATTTTCTTGGGTTCCAATATGATAGATATAAACCCTTTCAACAGACACAGATTTTATCCTCATGAAATAGGTAGAGGCGATGAAAAAAATGCAATAAATCCTATGGCTGGCACTCATAAAACTTTACAACATATGGCATTAATCACGCCTGCATTGCAAGCTATTCACAATAAATGAAAATTACAGATGAATCAATGCACAAGGCCATTGTCCAAATGCCACACATCAACAGATACATTGTGTGCAAAGACATGACTGTATCAAAGAACATTACAAAGCCATGAAATATTCCCAATAGCAACAAAAGGCCAGGAATTGATAAAATTTCTCTTTTTTGTCCCGAAAGCAATTTGCAATTAGGAAAATACAAAATCCTGAGCAAAATACCAACAACTAATGAAAAGATTGCAAAATTGTTTAATTTTACAATGAGTCAGTGAAATAAAGAGAGAAGGTAAGAAATTTTGAATAAACAATGACTATAAATGAGGAAATGTTTCTAGTTTTTTAGTCCCAATATGATTTCAAAAAAAACATAGTGTTTTCATGAAATAGTTGTCATAGCAAGAAAACAGTAGGAAATGATGGCTTTTGTCCCGTTCGTGCTGCCAAGAATAAGATTAGAAGAAGTCAATTATACATAACATTTTGGTGCAGAACAATGTTAAATCATAGTGAACAGCAGGGGAAAATGAATAAAACACTCAATGACAGGGAACAAGAGACATCAACCAATGAAGAGACTCAACGATAGGAAACAACAAACTTTAATGTATTGCAAAGGCATATAAACTATAAGATTAACTTTTTTCTATATTCACAATGAACAAAAGTTAGATCCAGATGAATGCATAATGGTGTTACCCACAAAAGACACGTCAAGTACCATGAACAACTATAATCTATGGCACATGAAAAATGATCCATCTGAAATACAATAGGAATAGTGGCTCGCTCCAGCTTTTGTTTTATCATAAACATGTACTATCATCATATGCATAGCATGGAAAATGTCACGTACGAAACACTAACAATAATTGTTTGTGAAATACAAAGCAACATCATTTATATCCATAGTATATAAGTAGTTAAAATAAATTAGCAGATTGGTCTTGGTTGAAGTATCAACATCATTGTCTAGTCATTGATATTATGAATAATAGCTATGCTATGTAGGCACTTTGACATCTAACTTGTTGACATTGCTCTACGCTCCCATGTTGTGCTGCTTGGATCCTACACAACAAACATTTGCCATTATGCTTTAGACAATGTAGTTGTTACAATAGCTTATGAGACAGTGAGAATCAAAATTGGAATACTGCAGGGTAAACATAGTGAACCTAGAAATATTTTTTCAAATTGAAGAAGATGTCACGGTGTTTTGTTCTGTGAGAATCCCAACTATGCAATTATCCATTGCGAGCGTCAATGTTCCTTACAATTGAAACTTCCATAACAAGAACATTACGATAGACATGTCTTTCTTATAATTTTCAAATGGTATTATAGCTAGCTGGGGGAAGCTATTTTGTAGCAATTATTTGTGCAGATAATAGTCCACAGGTCCATCTATTGTCTTAATAGTGCACTAGAGAAAATGCATGTATTGAAATTTCGTGTCAGTTGCACATGTTGTACTTTGTGCAACATCATTGTTTGATGTTTGTGCCAAAAAACTCTTTGTTTACATAATGTGCATACTGGTTCATACGGGGACAAGTGGACATTTTTAGGCCTCAGTGTTCCAGTCACCTGAAGTGGTAATGCAAATGTAATTAGTGACAAATTGAAAGAATGTAGTTCTGGAGCTTTTTATAGAAGTTACAAATAACATCACAATAGTAGGGCACACATGACAAGTGCTTTGAATCAGAAGCGTATATTATTATGTAAGATGTAAATGTTTTAGGCATTTACTTCCATGCTTAAGGACATAAGTGGTTGTAGGGCAACTTTTGTAGTTATATAATTGAGATCGTCAATGAAGCTGGACGGTGTTGTCCGCATTACACTTGTGCCTTTTACCCCACTGCGAACAATATTCTTGAACAGTATGAGGAGGGGTTTTACTGATGCTAGCATCACTTCAAGCATGGCATACAGCTTTGTATGGATGCTAGGAACTATAACCTATAAAATACATAATTGTTCAAATGGAAATTTCCAAAGGAGATCGGTGTAAAAATTCAATAGCAGCAAGCTAGATTAAAAATTTTATGTTCTAAAATGCAAACAAAAAATTTAATCAAAAGAAGATTGTTAAAATGAAAATGTTGTCAATGCAGAAAGGCATCCTATAAGCAAACTAGCTATATTGGAAACAAGTTTTAAAAAACTTTTAGAGAGTCCAAAAAAGAAAAATGTTCAAACTGTATGATGCCAATATTAATTGTGCTAAACATCTTACAATAGCCAAATAATCTTGGGAGTCTCCATCTTTAACTTGCAGCTCATATTGCATTGGCACTCGATGGTGACATGTGACTACAGTGCCAAATGTTCCAATAGAAAAGTTGTTTGATTGAATGAGCTGCGAGATGGTTTTGTTGGGAATCAGCTTGCGTTCCTTACAAACTTTGCCAATTGGTTCAATGGTGCTTTGAGGGGTTAATACAAGGGAATAGTCAGCATCTCCTCTGTCGTATTATGTTTTTTCCTAATGACAAAGTTTCTAATATGCACACTAGGATGAGGCAATATCTGTGGCAGAAATATGTCAATTAGTTTGTTGTTAATGTTTGTAGTGATTGTCATTTGGCCATAGCTATCAACCAAATCAACATGGACAATTGCTACTTTTGGTTGTGTTGCAAGATTTTTGGAAACAGTAGGGCCATAAATGGCTAAAAGATCGCCTTCAAATGCTAAAGTTGATTGTTTTGTGCAAATGTCGAGGATGCTTGATGTCTCTACAGTTCCTACCTTCGATCTGTACATTGCAATTTGAGCAATGATGGAGACTAAATCAACAATCTAGCATACACAAAAGATAAGATATATATGACATAAGTGGGATACAGTACTTGCCTCTTTTGTTCTTGTTTCTCCTCTGAATGGTGCATTTTTTGTTGTGTACGAGAAGCAATTGGTGTCTTGCAACAGTTTCTAGCAGCATATGCAATGAGATATTTGTGTGAAGAATGGACTAAAACAAAGTCAAAAGAGAGGATTAATGAGATCTTGTATGGATTTTAAGCTTGATGGTGTCAATTGTTAAACATTTACCTCTCTGTAGATGGTTTTGATTTTGTTCCACAAGTTAGTCATAACAACATTAACATGCAAGAAATTTACAAGAGCATGATTAGTAGTCCTGACCACGTAAAATAGCAAAGCAGAGATCTGCATAGACAGAGCATTGGAAAGAGAAGGATTATGGTTAGAGGCATGATCAACATGAGAAACAATTAATCCAACAATTCTTTTATACTTACACAAATAGCACGTTGGCTTCTTGTAGCAACGAGAAGCAATGATAACAACACAATGCAGAGAGAATGTTGACAGTAAATAGTTGCACTTTGAAAACTGTAAACAATGTTGTCTAAATGATTGTATAATAGCATTTAAGTTGATGTTTCTCATTGTGGGTGTTGAAAAAGGCACAATACAATTTGTGTATAGACTTTGCATTCCTTGTCAATGCAATTTTCTAGGTTTGTTTCAATTGGCGTATATATTGTTGTAGCTATTTAGTTTTGCACAGGAACTAATTATATTGTTCGTTGTTTTCGATTCGAAAGTGGTTGCCACATCTTGAATAGAAAGAGGATCTTTGATATGCATCTTGTGAGTCAACTATTGTTTTTGTTGAAGTGGCTCATAATGACAATGACCCGAGCCACTTGCAAAGCAAATAAAGTTTAGTTTTTTTGTAGGTCTTTATGCAATTTGAGCATGTTTCTGGTCTGGGATATAGAGATCGTTGACATATGTGTATTGTTTCAGCAAACATATGGGGCAGTCATGGTGTGTAAAATCGAAGCCATTCAATGCCACTTTGAACGTACAACATTCCAATCATGGTAACCAATCATTGTAACTACAATAGACAAATGTTGCTTCTTATGCTAGATCAGTCGACAGTGCCATAATAAGCCAATGCATATCTGTCTTCAATTGTCAATGCATTGGCAAATGGTTGTACCATAAATAATTGCAAAGCATTGTGTTCCAAGTGTTGTCCAAATTGCTATATGTTCTTTGCAAATGTCGTTAGATGTTTTGGATGTAATTATATGTATTTAGCCATGAAAACATTGTTTTGTATGTAAAAGACCAAATGCACATGAGTATGTTTAGCCAATATGCTAAGGATTTTACATAGGTGTTTAATCACCAGGCTGAGATTTACTACTATTGTTGATCTCTGTGCCTGGAAGCTTCACTCTTCATTGATACATGTTTCTGTCATGCATGTTATGCAGATGCCTTAGGATTGTTGGGTGGAAATCATGTTCGTAGGAGCCTAAAGTTGTTGTAGATCAATTGTAAACACAATCTAAGAAATGATCCACAAGACCATTGTGTAGTTGTTCCAATGCACAATAGAAATGAAGAAAAACATCAGCTGTGTCAAATAGGCAATTGCCAATTTCACCATTGAATGAGTCAATTTGAAAACAAAGTGGATAGAGGAGATCTTTGCCAAATGACATGGAAAAGTGCCTTAGCACTTGGTTTGTAGCTTCGTACTGCAATTGGCTGTTGTGACAGTTCTTGTCTTTTAAGATGATTGTTTGGAAGCATATTGCTAAATTATGTGCCAGAGGACAAAATATACAAATTGTATTGATGTTACTTTGTATAATAATGATTGTAAAACAATGTGCAAAGCTTGAAACTTTGAGTATATACAAATAACAATTGAACAAGCAATTACTTACCTTGATTACTAGCAGTTCAAAAGTTGTAACTATAGCATTTGGTACACTCTTGTACAACAAAAAGCCTACAAAGCCAGAGCAAATTGTGAATTTCAATTCATGTGTGTAAAATGAAACTTGTTCTAATATTATTGAGCAGGGTAGTTCCTATTTGAAAACAGGCAAAAGAGAAGCAAGTATGATAATGTATTATTCACATTGATCAACAACACTGCAAAATGTGTCACAATATCACGCAAATGCGAGCCCTATGTTGTCTAGGTTCTACAAAAGGGAAAAGCATATAAATGGAGCAGTAGCAAATGATCAGAGTAAAATCAAATCAAGCAAGCAAAAGCAAATACGTCGATCAATTCTGATATTAATCTTGTTATACTCTTGAAGTCCATGTATAGTTTTAGCTTAGATACATATATCTGTACACACAGATATATGCATAGATATATATACAGAGTGACATATATATATATACACGCATATGTATATACATACATACATGTATAAATGGGGTAGGAACCTTGGGACTTCTATGCAAATACAACTTTAGCAATCTGTAAACAACAAAAGATTTGCCAAGCAAAAGGATATTATGCTTTATACATTTGGTTGAAGAAGCTAAAGGACAATGTGTAATATCCAAGAACAAAAGATATTATGCTATATGAATGTGATGTGGCAAGTGAAAGCACGACGTGCAATATGCATGAGAATTATAATTTCTCAATTCTTAAGGGGCAGGTATTTTGCAATGTCTAAGGCAATTGCATTCTCTCAACATGTAACTAGCAACAACGTTCCATGGTCCATTGGTACTATGCCTTATGAAATTCTTGCAACAAAAAATGTAGTTGCAAAATTACAACTCCCCTTGTAGCGATCAAAAGCATGGACAGAGCTTTGCAATACAGACTTTGGTGGCTGATTACTAGTGACTACAATAGAGTAGCTGTGAGCAACATCGATGCCTAGTTAACCATACGGGTTTCCATTTTTGTGAACTTGGGTAATTTCTATAGGCTCTAGTTTGTGACTGTGAACACATTCATGTGAAATGTTTCTTCTCTATTGCACTTGATTCTTGTAGCAAAACAATGTACATTACAAGTAATTGGAAGCAAATGACTGAGTTACTTTATCTATAACTGCAAATATAAGCAAAAGCAATACACTGGTTAGCATTCTAAAGTTGTAATGTTTATTGCACTGTAATTTAAATGAATGAATGATGTGGTTCTAGATTCAGATTTAGTAATAGTAAGTAGAGCTTACCTTGCTCCACATCACTGAACAAGTATCTGGGATTATCTCATCCACAATAGCATGATCATGATTACGTAGAGATCCACTGTTGTCAAGTGCTTTCCTAAGGGCCTGCAAACATGCAAGGAAAGTCAAAAGTACAAAAAAGCTATACTGGCAAGGAATAGCACAGGAAAATAGACTTGATGCATGGCAATAATTGAAATCTAATAGATATATTATATTTAATCATGATAATTTTCTCGCATTAAAATCAGCATATGATTGTGTAAAATAGATATAAAAAATAGAGTTATTTTCTAAATTGAGACCACAGCACCTCATAAACTTCATCTCCTATGTATCCAGGCACAGAGCATATGGTCAGAGTAACAAATGCCGCCTGACAAGAACAAGGCACCTATCAATCTTAATAATAAATAGAAAATTTGTATAACAATGCATTCCAATTTTCAACACTTAGTACCAGTTTTAGAGAAGACGTGTGAAATACTATGAGCAACAACATCTACGTATAGAAACAATTGCACTTAAGGCATATGCATAGAAGCAAAAACATTACGAACAAATAAGCCTATCACAATTTGTTATGCAACAATGAGCTACACACAAGCAATAAAATTCAATAGTAAAATTAGAAGTTACTGGGAAACAATAAATATGTTATATGAGTATAATCTATTTAAAGTGTCTAATTTAAAATGCAATTTGGTGTATCTTACTCATGGTTCTGTATTCTCCCACTTGTAAATTACTCTTCCTTGCAAAAAGGGGGAAAATTTCATCAATCCCTAATGTTTTATTGCTTGTGGAAATATTTCATGTTTTTGTAATGTTCCTTCCTATAGTCATTCCCGAGCATTGCTGTCGATGCATAGTGCATCAACAAGGGCATTTTTTACATGTATGAGTCCCAAATTTTCATCCTTCATGAATACAGCAAGGTGCAGGCGTCATTAATGGCTTATGCTGCAAAGCTTTAAGTCTGTCAAGCAAAAGTTTATTTGAATTATTTATTTATGTGCACAAATAGTTCAATGTGCATGAAACTTGTGTCTCTTGAAGATGTTTATATCTCTGCAATGTCTTAATTTGCGTTGTTCCCCATTGTTGACTGTTTGTATGGGTCCAGAGATTTTTTTTACAGACATTAAGCCATAAAAAACACTCAATGATAGGGAACAACAAAAATATTAAAAATAGAAGAGTTTTATTTGTAGGATGCAAAAAAGGAAGCATTTGTAAGTTCTTATATCTTTTACACTGTCATTCTATATTTTCCTATGTCCGTGTAATGGTTTAATCTCTGTTGTTGTTTATCATTCACTGCTTTTATGGGTTAATATCTGCTAGTCAGTTAAAGACTTAAGACCATAATTCATTAATATCAACTTCTCTGTTAGCCATCATGAACAATGCAAGTAATTTTATCTAGGGAATTGAAGCAAGGTAAAATATGTGTCTATTCAGAAGCTTTAAAGCTATTGTCTTAGAAGCAAAAAAGGAGAATTTTGTGACTTCCTTTATCAACTCTTTGCTATCATTGAGTGCTTTTATGGGTTCATTTATGTTGTACAGTTAAAGCCTTTACACCATAATTCATTAATGTCAACTTATGTGCTAGCGACCATTGACAATGCAATTAATATTTTATTTTCCATGCATGGATGCCAACTATAGTTGAATCTATGAAAACAAAATCACAACCTCATCTCTGGACTACCTAATATGGTATGTGTGTGTGTATATATATATATATATATATATATATATATCAATGCAAACATCAGAAATCCAGCTGCTAATGTCAACGCTGTAGTCTACGGCATTGATTTTTTAAAAGGGAATTTCTATTTTTTTTGGCAATTTTGTCATTGATTGTTGGTATTTTCCTCAGGGTTTTTTGTTTTTCCTAATTGCAAAAAATTGCAAAATAATTTCAGGGCAACTAAGGCAAAAATGTAATCGTTTCATATATATATATACGTACGTACATATATTTTCTCACTGGTTATCACGATTTTCTTTGCAGTTTTGTGCTTTTCTAATTGCAAAAAATTACAAAAAAAATCTTTGATATAGTCGTGTCTTCGCACTCAGTGTTTCTGTCGACACGTGGCATTTTAAGAGGACCTTGTGCATCTATCAGTCCTTTATTTTCATTTAGTGTGAATAGACTAAAGTGCAGGCGGCATTAATGGCTTATACATATATATGTATGTCTATATATACATAAGTATATATACATACATATACATATGTGTGTATATGTATATATATATGAGTATATAAACATAAATATATATGTATTTATATGTACGTATATATATGCACGTATAGACTAAAGTGTAGTCTTGATTAATGGCTTCTAGTGTGAGGTTCTTACTCTGTCGAGCAAAGGATTATTTGCATTGTTTATTCATTTGCTCAGCTTGTTTGGCGAGGGCGAAGTCAGTCAGAAAAGTACACATGTATAGGAGAAAAACATTACGAATCGATAAAATTTTCCCCTTCATAGGCCACAGGAATGATTTGCAATTGGCAAAATACAAAACCAAGAACTAGATATTGACTACCACTGAGGATATTTCAAAAAATAGCACAAACTTCACTGCGACAGTTGTAAATACACATGTTAAACATAAGTCTTATCTCTTCAGGATATACACTGTGTACATGCATCAAAACATCCATGGTACATCAGACATATCTTGAACAAATAGGCATCTTTCAATGTCTATTTAAGAGGACACTATGCATTTATCAGTTTCTTATTTTCATTTATTGTGAATAGACTGAAGCACAAGCATCATTAATGGCTTATGGTGTGAGTCTTTTAGTCTATGGAGCAAAGGATTATTTGAGTTGTTTATTCATTTGCTGAGATTGTTTGATGAGGGTGAAATCTGTGTCTGTTGAGAGGGTTTGCATGCATCGTATTAGAAGCGAAAAAGGAGGCGTCTATAAGTTCTTGACTCATCAACACAACGAATTTGAATTGGGAAAATACAAAACCACAATCGAAATATCAAAACTGAATCAAGAATAGGTTTTTGCCATCTCTCCATTCTACAGGTTAATGTCTATTATTTGTTGTTCTATGCATTTTATGGGTTAATGTCTACTATTCCCTATCTTTGAGCTCTTCTATGTGTTAGTCTATGTTGCTGAGTCAAAGACATAACACTATAATTCATTAATATTGACTTCTCTACTGGCCATGATTATGAATGGGAGTAATCTTTTTCTATGCACGCATGCATGCCAATTGCACTTCAATCTATGAAATGAAGGTGAAAATTAGATCCAAACAAGTGACTAATGTTATCGGTGCATTCATGCCTATTAATGCAAACATTGAAAACCATGGCACTAATGTTAACGCTATAGTCTGTGGCGTCGATTTATTAAAAGGGAATTTTTGTTTATGCTATACTTTATGGGATTAATTTATTTAAAGGGAAACTTTTTTTTTTTTTTTGCAATTTTGTCATTGGTTGCGGGTATTTTCCTTGGGGTTTTGTGTTCTCCTAATTGCAAAATAATTCCAGGAAAAGAAAGGGAAAAATTTAATTGATTCGTAATGTTTTGTCGCTATTGGAAATATTTCATGACTTTCTAATGTTCTTTGATATAGTCATGTGCTCGCCCCCACTATTTCTGGCATTCCCAAGAATAATTTGCAATTGGGAAAATACCAAACCACAAATAAAATATCAACTACCCATGAGAAAATTGCAAAACTTCCTATATCTTTTACAATGTCATTTTATAGTTTTTTACATCTCTGCATTTTATGGGTTGATGTCTATTGTTTGTTGTTGCTTGCTTTTTATGGGTTAACTTCTCTGGTGGCCACGATTAAGAATGGAATGAATCTTTTTCTCTACATGCATGCATGCACTCTGAGTACACTACAATCTATAAAATAAAAATGAAAATAAGGTCTAAATAAGTGCAAAGTGTGTCAGTCTAAAATCATTTGAGCAATTGGCAATGTTTTGTTGATATTGGAAATATTTAATGGCTTTGTGGAGCAATGTTTTCACTGCGCTCATCTCTATTAATGCAAATGTCGCAATTCGTGCCACTAATGTCTATGTTATAGTTTTTGGCAATAATCTATTTATGTTGGGAATTAAGGTGTCTCAACCTTTGCAAATTCCTAATGTTGTATTTATTTATCCCATGTTGAGTTGGCATAGTCAGCACCTTGTGTATATGCAATAGGATAAATTTTGGTGACTTTGGCAGTCACGCTTTCCCCCTTGAATAATTAACGGGGGTTTGGGGGCAGCGCCCCCAAGACGAGGTCAAGGGGCGTAGCCCCTTGCGGGGTCTAGGGGCAGTGCCCCTGGCGCGTTCCCTGTTGCGGTACAGGGCAGGGTCAAGGGGCAATGCCCCGAAAACCTCAAATGACTTTTAATTAATGACAAGTGTCAGTGAGTATCTTTGCATGAGAAAAAGGCATCTTTGGGTGGTCAAGGGAGGTTATGACATGTTGTAAGAGGAATATGATATTTTTAGTCAGTGTATGACAGATTCTCTTACAGCTGTAAGTGCTGTCAGTTATGACAGATTCTATGACAACTGTAAGGTGCGTAAGAGCATCTGTCAGAACCTATCTTGGGACCAGGCACCCACTTTGGGATGGGATGTTGGACAAGTGTCCTTAGGCATGGGTTTTGGGGCATGAGTCCAAGATGGACGCCCATCTCTAGAAGGTTCCATATTTACCTTGTAAACTCTATATAAACATGTGCTTGGATGGGAGATAGATAACTTTGGTACAAGTACTGTTATGCTGCCGGAATATCTCCATATTTGACATTCGAAGACTCCTGAAAGAGCATTGGCTTTGAAACTGTATTGTAATTTGTTATTGTTTACTGTAATACATTTGAGCTATATTTTGGAGTGTGGGGTTTTTCACCCGTAAGGGTTTTCCCCACGTATATCTTGTCTCTCTCTCTTCTGTCTACTTTCTGTGTGTATGTGTATTGCTGCAATATCTCTGTTAGATGTTCTATGTTGCTATAGTTGTAAGAATTAAAGTTGAATTTGCATACATCTCTCCTCATTAGATTAGTGTAGGAAGTGATTTCTGCACACCTAGCTTCCTTTCAATTTAAAGGGAATTTTTATTTTTTTTGCAGCTCTTGTTATTGGCTGCAGATATTTTCCTCAGGTTTTTTTTTCCCCACTAGTTGCCAAAAACTGCAAAGTAATTTTAGGGCAAGCAAGGCAAAAATGCAATTGTTTCCCAATGTTTTGTCAGAATTGGATTTTCATTTATTATGTACAGCCTGTAGTGCAATAAATGTCCTCATTATTAAGGTGGAATTTCAGTGATTTGTCTATGTGTTGAACATGTTTCTAATGAACCATGGATGCTTTGATGCATGGACATCGCGAATTTCTTCAACAGATAAGACTTATGTTGAGGACATGTACTTGGATGTATTAAAATGAAGTATGGCCCTTTTTTTTGCAATTGTCTCATTGGTATTTGATGTTTTTTTCCAATTCACGTGCCTTGCATTTGCTAGCACATTTTGCATAAATTTAAATCTTTTTCCCAGTTAATGTCGTCAGTTTCGAGCACAACTGCCATGAATGCAATATGCCATGCATTGTGTATGTTTCGATGCATGCGCAACATGCATTTATTCAACAAATAACACTTCTAATGAAGATGTCTATCTGAAATTACTGAAATGTAATTTGGACCAGCATTTCACTTGCCCGATTAAACGTGAAATCCTTGAACTTATTGCCTATTAATGCATGCGCAAGAACCACACTACAGAGGAAGGCAAATGCGTATCCTATGCTTTTCACCAGTGTCATCGTTACAACACAATCTCAGCCATCCTTTGCAATTTTCTCATTGGCACCAGATATCTTGGTCATTCTTGATGAGAGTGAAATCTGTGTCCATTGAGAGAGTTTATGTCCATCGTATTAAAAGCAAGAAATAAGGCATTTCAATTCCTTTATCTTTTACAGTGTCACTTTATAGTTTTTTGCATCTCTGCATTTTACAGGTTAATGCCTTTTTGAGCAATTTGTCTATGTGTTGAACATGTTTCTGATGCACCACATATGCTTTGATGCATAGAAACCGTGAATACCTTGAACAGAAATGACTTTTGTTCAGCACATGTACTTGGAAGTATTAAATTGAAGTTTGGCCTTTTTTTGGAATTGTCTCATTAGTAGTTGATGCTTTGTTCCAATTCACATGCCTTTCGGCTATCAACACATGTTGCCTAAATTTAAATCTTTTTTCAGTTAATGTCGTCAGTTTAGAGCACAGCTGCCATGAATGCAATATCCCATGCACATTGTGTATGTTTTGATGCATGCGCACCATGCATTTCTTCAACAAATAACACTTCTGATGAAGATACCTATCTAAAAATCACTGAAATGCAATTTGGGCCAGCATTTCACTTGCCCGATTAATTGTGAAAACCTTGAACTTATTGCCTATTAATGCATGCGCCAGAAATCACACTACAAAGGAAGACAAATGCTTATCCTATGATTTTCACCATTATCATCATTAAAATTGGATCTCAGTTGTTCTTTGCGATTTTTTTATTGGTACCAAATATCTTGACCATTGTTGATGAGAGTGAAATCTGTGTCTGCTGCAAGCGTTTATGTCCATTGTATTAGAAGTGAGGAACAAGGCATTTGTAAGTTCATATATCTTTTACAGTGTCATTTTATAGTTTTTTTGCATCTCTATATTTTACGAGTTAATGTCTATTGTTTGTTGTCATCTACATTTTATCAGTTAATGTCTACTCTTCTCTATTATTCTTTTCTTTTATGGCTTGGTCTCTGTTGTTGAGTTAATTTCTCTACTGACCACAGTTAAGAATGGAACTAATCTTTTTTACAATGTCATTTTATAGTTTTTGGCATCTCTGCATTTTACAGGTTAATGTCTATTGTTTGTTGTCATTTGCATTTTATCGGTTAATGTCTACTCTCCTCTATCATTCTTTGCTTTTATGGATTGGTCTTTGTTGTTGAGTTAACTTTTTTGTGGGTCATAGTTAAGAATGGAACTAATCTTTTTTCTGCTTGCATGCATGCATGCCAAATGCACTTCAATATATAAAATGAAAATGAAAATTAGGTCTACATAAGTGCAAAAATGTCTCGGTATAAAATCATTCTAGCGGTTGGAAATGTTTTGTTTTCTATTTTACAAATTGCAAATTATCGTTGGGATGAAGAAATAGGAAAATTCCATCCATTCCTAATGTCTTGCTGCTATAGACAAATTTTCAGCGTAAACATCTCTGGTTGGTATACCGCATTGTTAATAGTAGTTAACATGTCTAGTTGGAAATTGGAACGCTTCTTTACATAGATTTTATTTACTATTAAGATTGATAGGTGCCTTGTTAATAGAAGCACTAGCTTACCGCTACAATGCAATCAACACATGTAGCTGGAAAACTCAAAGATCACTTTAACCAAATAGGATCTTGATACTTATCATTTTAGTCACCTATTTGAGACAAAGCTTTCCAAGATTTGAGGGAGCAACACTAACAACTCGATTCATGCATCCATCATTGTTCACCAATGGTCAGCCAACATTAAAATAAAAGTTGAAACAATGTCTCCTACAGTTGACAGAGATTGCATCAACTTCATTACACAACATCTAACAAGCATAAATCCATGACACATAATAACTACGAATTGTATTCTAATCAGAGAATATGAACTGATATAAAGATGAATTGTAAACTAATACTGAATCCATGCATTGGGAAAAATGGAAACCTTGACTAGATATATTGTAGGTTTGACATACTACATTCATAATCTTGTAAGAAGCATAAAAAGAGTGAATAAGTAAAAATCAAAAAAAGATATTACATTGTTCATTTTAGCTTTAATCTTAATCACCATACTTTATACAATCTAGGAAACATTTAAAAAGTAATATATACAAAATAATAAAAATGTTACTCACATATTAGCTGAACTTTTCAATGGCTATCTTCACTTCTTCACTACTGGACATTGTGACAGATGCAAATGCTTGTGCAATTTCAGTTTCCTTATTTGTGACCAGCTACAAAACTGCTTCAAACATGAGGTTACAAACATATGTTGCAATGCATTAAATAGAAGTTTTAAACCTGGAAAACGAAATGACATTGCAATTTACCTAGATGACAATATAGCAAGCTAGTTAAGCAAACAGAGAAAATAATAGTTAGGTTTTTTATCAATATATTTAATTCTAAATACTTAATTTATATGTTGAATTCAAGAAATTCTAAAGACATACCAAGTTCTATTTTTTTATTCAATGAAATTGAAAATAGATGCTACTATTCACATTTATTTCTAGTCATGATACTTATATTGTTCTTTGCATCTATCTGTAAATATTCATCGCCACTTAAACAGACAAAGTCGACATGTGCTTATGTGTATACATGTTTTTGAATTAGTCTAAACCAATCTCTATCACTTTTTGATTCCCCTTTTCAATCTTCAATTTTTTTAACTTATTTTCTTTTGATGGCTTTAGCCATGATTCAATTTACATTTATACAATAAAACGAAGCCAGACAAGAAAATATATTTTCTACATATGCATCTTACTACATCATATCTGAACTATTATAGAATCAATTCTTTATATAGATAAAATTTAGACCAATCAGTTATGTATCAATGAATATGTCCTATAACTATAAATGCAAGATGGAAAATGATGGTTAATTAAATATTTAATCAAGGTATGGATATTAGATGAAAGGGAAATGTCCTAGATCAATTAAGTCTAGTTGATGCACTTAGCTATAGATGATGAAGTTGTTCGATTAGGAATTAAAAGATGAATAGTCGTAGTGAATATTTTAGTTCTCTATATTTTGTCCCTCTTTGAGAAAACGCAAATAAGCACTATTGTGTGACAGAAGAATTAAACGTAAGAGGGAATGAAGTGAAGCTTTAGTGGCAAATTGTGCCAATTACTTGGTGATTGTGACGTAATTGATGCCCCCCTCAAGAGAATTTTTGAGTGAAATGGAATCCAATTGGTATGTTGAAAAAGCAAAGGGTGATAAAACATGTATCATAAAGGATGAAATATGGCATGCAGGAAACCAACTCTAGATGTTATGTGTATCATGAATATACGACTAAATGATTTGTTGATGATCGGCCACGCTGGTCCATCTTGCTACAATGATTAGATTTCATTTGCATGAATGTACATGTAGGATGATGCAATCTCCCAAAGATGGCAATGCAACTAAATGATAGATGATGATGGATAAATCATGAGACAGAAAATGGAATGGATAAGCAAGACATATTGTCATAGTGGCTTCATGTGCAAGTATCTACATTTATTTTGTTGTAGCACTCAGTGTTATGCAGCATCATATAAGAAGCCATGATGAACATGAGTCATGTCAACATAGACTAACATACAAATACAATACTAACCCAATAGACACATTGTCTTTAGCACATAGACATATGAGTAATGATGACAACTATGACAGTGTGATTTGTGCAACACTAAGACTAGAAGCAAAGCAAAACATAAACCAAAGCCAAAAAAAACTACAATATGTAAAGATAATGCAAATATATCTGTGGCACAATTTCAAAAGTGTGTGGAGCAAATGACACCATAGAAAAAGTTAAGTTTCAAGCACATATAATCAATTTCAAAGTTTTGAAATGAAGTATTCTACATAGTTAGTGTGGATGTAATTGTTAAAGCTATTAGAACAATCATTTTGCAGAAAATTTTATGTTCTCTTCCTTTCAATTTACATGCCATAGTATCCACAATTGCATAAACTAGTACAGAGCATACCTTTTCACATTGTTTTAGCAACAGAACCATGTCATCAATACAGGTGACATGCCAAGCAATAAATAGTCAGCAGGAGCCTCTGCAAAATCAAGGGTCGATGCAAAAGGAACTGTCCCATCCTTCTTGATAAATGAGTCTTGAACACCATGCGTGTATGCAATATGTGGTTATAGACAATGTACTTTCTATACCAGTGCTATCTACCAACTTCTAAAACTACCTTCCATACACTTTGTTTCTTCCAAGGGCTAATACTATTTAGGGTTTGCTTCATGCAGGTATGCATAAATGACAGCTACATGCCTTCGCCCACACACACACATATATATATGTATGTATGTATATATATATATATATATATATATATGTATATATACATACATATGAATAAACATACATACATATATATATCCATATATATATATATATATATATATATATATATTGCATACATACATATATGTATGTGTTCATATATCTGTGTATGTATATGTATATGTATATATATATATATACACATACATACATACATATATATACATATGTATGTATATGTATGTATGTATGTATGTATGTACATATACATATATATACGTACATATAAATACATATATATGTGTGTGTGTATACTCATATAAATATATACATACATATATACACACATGTACATGTATGTATACATACTTATGTATGTATATACATACATATACATGCCTAGGCCATTAATGTCACCTGCACTTCAGCCTATTCACAAGAAATGAAAATAAGGAACTATAGATGCACAATGTCCTCTTAAAATGCCACGTGCCGACAGGAAGACTGAGTGCAAAGACATAACTATATCAAAGAACATTAGAAAGTCATGAAATATTTCCAATAGCAACAAAACATTTGGAATCAATTTTTTTTCCTTTCTTGTCCGGAGGCTACTTTGCAATTTTTTGTCATTTTTTGCAATTAGGGAAAATAGAAAACCTTGAGGTAAACACCGACAGCCAACGAGAAAATATCCGTACATATATGTATATATACATATAAATATGTCATCGTCGTGTTTTTTTCTAATTGCAGAACAATTTCTGGGCAAGGAAGGGATGCCTTAAGATGCATGCACTATCTGCACAAGGGCTTCAAAGTGATGCAGAGATATTTGTTACAACATGCATACCAACATGATAGTTATAAACCCTCCCGACAGCCACAGTCTTTACATCAACAGATTTTGCACTTACCAAGATCTAATTTCCATTTAATAGATTGAAGTCTAGCTGCCATGCATGCATGGCAGACAGCGGATTAGTGGATTTATTAATGGTGACCAAGAGATAACTTGACATTTATGAATTATGGTGTTAAGTACAAATGCCTCCTTTTTTGGTGTGAAGACACCACTATATCAAACAACATCATGAAGCCATGAAATATTCCCAATAGCAACAAAACATTACCAATTGATGGAATGATTTTATACTGAGACGTTTCACACTTGTTTAGACCTAAATCATTTGCCAGTCTCTAATTTTCATTTTTTATCAATAAACTGGAGTGCAGATGTCTGTTGTCCACTTAAGAATGAAACTAATCTTTTCTCTACATTTTACGGGTTAATGTCTATTGTTTATTGTCCTCTGCATTTTATGGGTTAATGTCTACTCTTCCTTATCTTTGAGTGCTTTTATCGGTTGACTAGCACAGAAGTCGACATCAATGGATTATGATGTTAAGTCTTTAACTCAGCAACATAGACCAATCCATAAAAACACTCAAAGATACAGAATAGTACACGCCCTCTCAACATACACAGATTACACCGTCATCAAACAATATGAGAAAGTGAATACACAACGCAAAAATGAGTGTGTAAAAGATGTAGGAACTTATAAATGCCTCCTTTTTCACTTCCAATACCATGGATGCAAACAACTATTCTTAAATATCATCCATTTCAACAGTCAAACATCAATTTTGACCAATAAAAATAGCACAAATATCTACCACCTTTTGTTGTGAATGAGATGTAAAACAGCTATTGAATATTTGACCGTTGAAATGGATGATATATAAGTAGAGTGGATTTAAACCCTTTCAATAGACATAGATTTCACCCTCATCAAACAATCTGAGCAAATGAATAAACAACGCAAATAATCCTTTGCTCGACAGACTAAAAACCTCACACCATAAGCCATTAATGCTGCTTGCACTTTAGTCTATTCACAATAAATGAAAATTAGGAACTGATAAATGCACAATGTCCTTTTAAATCCTTAGTAGAGTGGATATAAACCCTCTCAACGAACATAGCTCTCACCCTCATCAAACAATCTAAGTAAATGTATAAACAACGCAAAAATGACAGTGTAAAAGATATAGGAACTTACAAATGCCTCCTTTTTCACTTCCAATACGACACATATAAAACCTCTGAACAAACACAGATTTCATCCTCATCAAATAATCTATATGAAAGAACATTACAAAGCCATTGAATATTTCCAATATCAACAAAATAGTGCCAATTGCTGAAATTATTTTAGACTGGCACATTCTGCACTTATTTCGACCTAATTTTCATTTTATAGATTGCAGTGCACTTGGCATGCATACATGCATGTAGAGAAAAGATTAGTTCCATTATTAATCATGGCCAACAGAGAAATTAACCCATAAAACGTAGACAACAACAAATAATAGACATCAACCCATAAAATGTAGAGATGCAAAAAACTATAAAACAACACTATAAAAGATTTAGGAAGTTACAAACACCTCATTTCTCGCTTCCAATACGATAGAGATAAACCCTCGCAACAGACACAAATTTCACCCTCATCAAACAATCTGAGCAAATGAATAAACAACGCAAAAATGACTGTGTAAAAGATGCAGGAACTTATAGATGCCTCATTTTTCGCTTCCAATGTACGATGCATGCAAACCCTCTCAATAGACATAGATTTCACCCTTATCAAACAATCTAAGAAAGTGAATAAACAAAGAAAATAATCCTTTGCTCCACAGACTAAAAACCTCACCCCATAAGCCATTAATGTCACCTACGCTTCAATCTATTCACAATAAATGAAAATAAAGAACTGATAAATGCACAATGTCCTCTTAAAATGCCACGCGTCGACACAAACACTAGGCGCAAAGACACGACTTTATCAAAGGACATTAGAAAGTCATAAAATATTTCCCACACTGACAAAGCATTAGGAAACGATTACATTTTTTCCTTGCTTGCCCCGAAATTATTTTCCAATTTTTTGCAATTAGGAAAAAATAAAAACCCGAAGGAAAATACTGACAACCAATGATAAAATTGCCAAAAAAAAATGGAAATTCCCTTTTAATAAATCAACGCCACAGACTATAGTGTTAACATTAGCGGCACAATTTCTGACATTTGCAGTAACAGAGACGAGTGCAGGGAAAACATTACTCTCCCACCTATAAGGCATAGACTAAATTCAACAAAGCAAAAATGACTATAAAAGATGTAGGAACTTACAGATGCCTCCTTTCTCGCTTCAAATACAATGCATGTAAACCCTCTCAACAGACATTGATTTCACCCTCATCAAACAATCTGAGCAAATGAATAAACAACACAAAAATGACTGTAAAATATGTAGGAACTTACAGATGTCTCCTTTTTCACTTCCAATACGATGCATGCAAACCCTCTCAACAAACACAGATTTCACCCTCATCAAACAATCTAAGAAAATAAATAAACAATGCAAAAATGACTTTGTAAAAGATGCAGAAACTTACAAACGCCTCCTTTTTCGCTTCCAATACGATGCATGCAAGCCCTCTCAACAGACACAGATTTCACCCTCGTCAAACAATCTAAGAAAATGAATAAACAATGCAAAAATGACTGTGTAAAAGATGCAGGAACTTACAGACGCCTCCTTTTTCGCTTCCAATATGATGCATGCAAACCCTCTTAACAGACACATATTTCACCCTTGTCAAACAATCTAAGCAAATTAATAAACAATGCAAAAATGACTATGTAAAATATGTAGAAACTTACAGATGCCTCCTTTTTCGCTTCTAATATGATGCATGCAAACCCTCTCAACAGACACAGATTTCACCCTCATCAAACAATCTAAGCAAGTGAATAAACAATGCAAATAATCCTTTGCTCCACAAACTAAAAACCTCACACCATAATCCATTAATGTCACCTACACTTCAGTCTTTCACAATAAATGAAAATAAAGAACCGATAAATGCACAATGTCCTCTTAAAATGCCACGCATTGACACAAACACTGGGCACAAAGACACGACTATATCAAAGAACATTAGAAAGTCATGAAATATTTCCCATGCCCTCAAAACATTAGGAAACAACTACATTTTTGCCTTGCCCCAAAATTATTTTCCAATTTTTTGCAATTAGGAAAAAACAAAAACCCCGAGGAAAATACCGACAACCAATGAAAAAATTGCCAAAAAAAAGAAATTCCCTTATAATAAATCAATGCCACAGACTATAGCGTTAACATTAGCGGCACGATTTCTAATGTTTGCATTAATAGAGATGAGCGCACAACAAAAACATTAGTCTCCCGCCTATAAGGAAGGGACTAATAACCATTTATTCCTCCCTTTTTTAAAAATACTATACATAACCATTTATTCCTTTTTAAAAAAATATTTAAGTTTAAAAAAATAAAATTAAATAAATAGATATAAAAAAATTAATTTAAATGATAAAAGGTGATTATTATTTTTATTGTTTGAATTTCAATGAAAATATATAGACTAGTTTTGTTTTATTTTTTAAAATTTTGTTGTAAGTTTAGAATTAATTTTTATTTTTTTTTTATCAAAAAAAGGATAGCAATTAATCTCATAATCATAAGTTATGAGAAGGATGACAAACGATTAGAAAATAGGTCATAGTCTTTAATATAATTGAGGGCAAGATGCCAACGAATAATCTCATAACCACAAGTCTCAAAGGAATGCTCTCATATGCATAAGATTGTTTAAGACTCATATAGCCTTAGAAAATGATTGTAAACATCTTACAATTCAAATTATATATTTAGGAAACTTCTAGAAATATTGATGTATTTGATCTTGTTACAGGTACAATGTGTCTAATATATGCATCTTGTATGATGCAGAGGCACCCACACTATAACCTTAACATACAGCATGGATGTCTGCAGCCCATCATCATCATCATCATATTTACTCTTTACACTGTCAGCATCATCATATTTACTGTCGCCGACCGATATCCTCCTGCAGACAAGCCTTCACTCTTTCGCCTGCCAGCAGCATCATCATATTCGGTAGCATCATAATGTTCGGCAAGCGCGAACATCCTCCTGACGTCCACTGTTCATCTCACCGACAACTTCTACCTTCACTATCTTCAGCATCATGATGTTCAACATCATGTTAATCAGCAGGATATGGAACATCCGGTTCCTCCCATATATCCTGATGATGACAAACCTTAACTCCACGCACCTTTCCTCTCGATGCTTACGTCACCCGATATCCTGATGACGATTATCCTGATGACGATGACGTCACATGCAGCTCCGAAATATCCTGCTGCTCTGAAATATCCTGATGATGTATATCCTGATGATGATGACGTCATATCCTGCTGTTGGCCAAACTTAACTTTTTCTTCGGCCCGCGATCAACCTGATCTTCTACCTTATGTCGATGCACTCCTTCTCGGCACCTCCTGATGATGATCACCCCGACGCACACTCACTTCATGCAATCGATAGCATCATGCTCATCTCCACTTATCCGGATGACAATGCCCGAAGCGACTGCAGGATATTCACCAAATTATCCTGATGATGCTGTTTTGACAAACTTCCAGCCTTAGCGGATTTTCACTGTTCTGATCCGCCGAACCTCCGGAGATGACCCGATCCACTTCCAGGGTGATCTTCCAAACTCTATCAGCTCAACCTAGCACATACCCATGCTAGGGTCTTCAACAAACTAAAACCTAACCTACTGTACATCGCCATTCCACCGATCCGACGAATCAACCGGTGGAATGGATCAGCGAATCCATGAAACCACCCAAAACAGCAAATCGATCACACAGTGGAGACAAACAGAAAATGAACACAACAGGATCTCTTATTCGATTTCAAAAGATGCTATTACAATATTCAGTCTCTCCTCTCTCTCAGCAAAGCCTGATCGATGATATGTAATACCAACCGATCCTCATGCATATATAGGTTTTCCTGCGAGTACTACTGACCCGACTCCAAGCGGCTGGGAAATCTCTCCAGGCGGCTGGGAGATCCAACCGGTCCTACAGCATGACAACTGTCTAACAAACTAACTAAAAATAGAAAAGCATGATCAGCATGACCTTAGTACAGTCAGCATGACCTTATTACATGCATTTGGTCTTATCAGACCTTCTTGAAAACATAAGCAAGACTCAAAACTAACTAACTGCCTCATGGAGGCCAGCTGTCAGGTAGGTGCTCCTGCACCATACTCCCCAACAGAAAAGAACTCATGTCCCATGAGTTTAGTATGTGGAAGTCCTCCACCTTTACACTTTGTCATGTCAGTGTTCTGACCTGTTCCAGCTTTATCCTCTGCTAGCTCTTGGCTGCTCCAAGACTTCTGAACTGTAACTTGCTTTCTGGCAAGTAAATCCTCATGCCTGTCCATGTAGGCCTTTCTCTCACATACCCTATGTTTGTCAGGTTGTCTGACCAGAACCTTTGTCTGAACTGCCTCTTGAACTCTTGCAATGTTCAATCCTGTCTTCCTTTCAATCTTTATAGGACAAACAATAGTCCCAACTATGACAACATCCTTGTCATTCCTCTCAACTGGTTGCTGTTTGCAAACCTGTTTCTGCACCTGCTGCTGACCTCTGTCAGTCAAAACTGAAACTTTCTTCAACCTGTTGTCTTTAACAACTCCTTTCCCTGCAGTATCCTTAACTGCCTTTATGCCTGCTCCTATAGGCATTTGCACAAACTCCTTCTTTCCTATTAAAATGATTTTGGCTGCCTCCTGTGCTGCAGCATCTGCCTGCAATGGCATCAGCAGAACAGTTTTCCCATCTTTCTTGATGGTGTAGGTATTAGCATACCCATCATACAGTACCCTTCTATCAAATTGCCATGGTCTACCCAACAGTAGGTGACAACATTCCATGGGCAAAATATCACACAAAACCCTATCATGATATGCTCCAATCTGAAAATCCACATATGCCTGTTCATAGACAAAAAGTGATTGACTATCACTCACCCAAGATGCCTTGTAAGGGTGATGGTGTGGAATCCTTTCCAAATTCAGTTTATCCACCATTTCCTGAGATACCATGTTGTCTGTTGAACCAGTATCAATGACAACCTTACATACTTTACCTTTGCTCTTGCATATGGTCTTAAAAAGAGCTCTTCTTTGCATCATATCCTTTGATGCCTGCAAACTAATTCTCCTTAGCATCAATGCTTCTCCCTCCTCAGGATATGCATAAAGTTCAGGCTCCTTATCTCTTTGATAAGTGTTTGAACTCTGCACACTTTGCTCTACTTTCTCTTCTTGTACAAGTTGTACTCTCTTGTCATTTGTTCTATCATTTCTGGATGATGAACCTTTGTTTTCTGGACATTTGAAGGATGGATGACCAAAGTCACCACAGGTGTAACATTTTCCTGAAAATGTAGTAGAACCTCTACCACCCCCAAATCTGCCTCTATTACCTTTCCATCCACCTCTGAAATCAAACTGTCCCTGTCCTGTACCAGTGTCTTCTTGACCCTCATTAGTTTGCTTTTGTGTAGGGGCTGATCCTCTTCCCCTCATATTGTTTCCTCTTCCTCTCATGGACTTATCTTGTCCTCTATTCATCTTTTCTTCAATCCTGATTGCCATTTGATAACAATCCTCCACATTCTTAGGGTTAGCTAAAACTAACTCATCCTGTATGTTCAATCTCAAACCAGCCAAGTACCTAGCCACCTTTTCCACCTCATTCTCATGATGACCAGATCTCATACTCAACTTATAAAACTCCTCAGTATATGCCTTCACATCCATTTCCTGCTGCCTTAAAAATTGTAGCTTCTTAAACATTTGAATTTCATAATCCCTAGGCAAGAATTTACCTTTGATCCTTGCTACCATCTTATCCCATGAAGTGATCTTTGACTTCCCTTGTTTCCTTCTCTCAGATTGTACATAATCCCACCATACCAAAGCATGACCTCCTAACTTGGTCTTTGCAATCTTTACCTTCTGATCCTCAGCAACATCTTCACATTCAAAGTGATTATCAAGTGCAGCAATCCAATCCAGTAACTCATCTTCATTCAAACTTCCATTATACTTGGAAACATCAACCTTTACCTTAGGTTTATCACTCTGCACTGCCTTTAACAGTTTTGCCAATCTCTGGTCTTCAGCATCCAGATCTTCAGCTACCTCTTCATACTCTTCTACAGCATCTTCATCTTCTTCAGACTCACTGTCTTCCACTTCCCTCTTTTTGTTCTTTTCCAAGGCTACAAGCCTGGCTTGAAGTGCTTCAGCAAGCTCCTTCATCTTCCTCATCTCTCTGGCATGTTTTTCCTTCATCTCCTGCAATTCCCTTGCAGTACCACTACCTTTTGGAGGCATTTTGTCAACCTCTCAATCAACACACAACACACAATCAACTCTACCTCTGCCCTTTCGGTGACAGAATCAACACACAACAGCCCAGACCTTTTGCTGAGCTCTGATACCACTATGATGCAGAGGCACCCACACTATAACCTTAACATACAGCATGGATGTCTGCAGCCCATCATCATCATCATCATCATCATCATCATCATCATCATCATATTTACTCTTTACACTGTCAGCATCATCATATTTACTGTCGCCGACCGATATCCTCCTGCAGACAAGCCTTCACTCTTTCGCCTGCCAGCAGCATCATCATATTCGGTAGCATCATCATGTTCGGCAAGCGCGAACATCCTCCTGACGTCCACTGTTCATCTCACCGACAACTTCTACCTTCACTATCTTCAGCATCATGATGTTCAACATCATGTTAATCAGCAGGATATGGAACATCCGGTTCCTCCCATATATCCTGATGATGACAAACCTTAACTCCACGCACCTTTCCTCTCGATGCTTACGTCACCCGATATCCTGATGACGATTATCCTGATGACGATGACGTCACATGCAGCTCCTCAATATCCTGCTACTCTGAAATATCCTGATGACGTATATCCTGATGATGATGACGTCATATCCTGCTGTTGGCCAAACTTAACTTTTTCTTCGGCCCGCGATCAACCTGATCTTCTACCTTATGCCGATGCACTCCTTCTCGGCACCTCCTGATGATGATCACCCCGACGCACACTCACTTCATGCAATCGATAGCATCATGCTCATCTCCACTTATCCGGATGACGATGCCCGAAGCGACTGCAGGATATTCACCAAATTATCCTGATGATGCTGTTTTGACAAACTTCCAGCCTTAGCGGATTTTCACTGTTCTGATCCGCCGAACCTCCGGGGATGACCCGATCCACTTCCAGGGTGATCTTCCAAACTCTATCAGCTCGACCTAGCACATACCCATGCTAGGGTCTTCAACAAACTAAAACCTAACCTACTGTACATCGCCATTCCACCGATCCGACGAATCAACCGGTGGAATGGATCAGCGAATCCATGAAACCACCCAAAACAGCAAATCGATCACACAGTGGAGACAAACAGAAAATGAACACAACAGGATCTCTTATTCGATTTCAAAAGATGCTATTACAATATTCAGTCTCTCCTCTCTCTCAGCAAAGCCTGATCGATGATATGTAATACCAACCGATCCTCATGCATATATAGGTTTTCCTGCGAGTACTACTGACCCGACTCCAAGCGGCTGGGAAATCTCTCCAGGCGGCTGGGAGATCCAACCGGTCCTACAGTATGACAACTGTCTAACAAACTAACTAAAAATAGAAAAGCATGATCAGCATGACCTTAGTACAGTCAGCATGACCTTATTACATGCATTTGGTCTTATCAGACCTTCTTGAAAACATAAGCAAGACTCAAAACTAACTAACTGCCTCATGGAGGCCAGCTGTCAGGTAGGTGCTCCTGCACCATTGTCATATTTCAATTCAATTTGGATGTTGTATGTTGATTGTGATTTTATAAATTAAATGGGTCATTGGTAATAGGGAAGTCCTTAGAACTTGTAAAATTGGGTTTGTTGTCTTATAGGTTAGGGTGAATGTACAAGATTGGATATACACAAAGAGTGGTCAATATGAAATTTGAAAGCATATAACACACTTTAGACAGGAAGGCATGATCATTAGGCTCTTATACCAAATGTAACATTACTTTTCCCTAGAGTTATTTAATTAATTACAATGGATTTAAATATAATAAATACTAGAATGAAATGATTTAATATATGTAAATTTATTAATTCCAATGTAAATTGAAACATATGATAATTTAATAGGAACTCTAAAGTAAATATTTAACATAGTCAATTGAATAACACAATCCATAATCAAATTAAAATCAAAACCCACATATATAATCGTTCCAATATTTTTATTAATAGTAAGTTCAGTACTTATCTGAATCACTAAGCACTTGGATCGACCACTCTCACCCTAGGATGATTTTAGTGGTCTTGGCCCTAGATATGGCGCATTTGGAGAATCTGTGTAAAAGCACAGTGTGTGCCTACTCACACCAATTGTTGTACCTGCTCATACAGTGTTCAAATATGTGCCTACTCGCACCAACTATTGTACTTAGTCATACAATATTCAAGCCCTATCCAGGACAATCTTAGGTGTACTATGTACCCCGAGGTTGACACACTATGTGTGCCCCCTTCTCCAATGCTCATAGCCCACCAAACCACTTACTTCTTCCTTGAGTTTTCTCCATGCCCTTTCCAAGTCTCACATAAATGCCTTATATAACCTTTTAAGGGGTGGTTTCTAAACCATCACACCCTTTCACAAAGGTTGTAATTAATAATTATTTAATAAACATAATAATTCCTCCCTTTTAAAGGGGTTTTTTTTTTAAATTATTCTTTATTTATCTTCATTTTAACCAAAGGATCGTAATATCCTTTATTTTTCCATCTCCCTTTTAATTATAAAGGGATAAATAAACTATATCCTCTTATAATTTTAAAGGGTTAATCATAAAATAGCTTTCTTTTTTCATTTTGGGGAAAAAGTCTCATAACACACTCAATTTACAATACAAACAATTGCAAGGAGAATAACTCTATGAACAAAGGTTTCAGTAATAAGTAGGCTTGAAAATTACCACTAACCATCTAAATGCAATTTATATTGTTTACAAAGGAAGTGCATGAAAATAAATGAAGAATTTAATTGCTACTTCTCTCCTAAATATATCAATTGCATAAATACAAGATTTATTACAAATTAATCATATCCACTAAAAACTAATCTAAAGCACACAACATATCAGTTGAATTGATAATTGGAATTTATTACAAAATAAATAATAATATTATCCAAGGCTCACACTATTTGCATGAAAAGAGATTTAAGAATAGACTCCAATAGAACTCCTTTTAAAAACATGCTAAGGCAAAAATAATTACTTAATTTTAGTGTTCTATGAGGATGCCTTCTCCAAAACCCCAAATTTTTAGGATGGGGACATTTTCGAGATGCAGGGACTTGGGGGGAATTTCCCCCTGTCGTCCCAGCACTATCATCATTTTTTCTCTTCTTGGAGACATTAGGACATCTCCAAGATGCCTAGGGAACTCCCAAACATTTCCTAACCATCCCTAAGACTCCCAAATGTCCCCCTTGACAACTAAGGAAAAAAGTTTATTTTTTAAATAAAGATTTTTTTGGATTTTGTGCCAATAACCCTAACCCTAATGATTTGTGGGCCCCACCCACACCCTAAGTAGTCACAAAAGTGAAAAAATGAGAAAGGTTAAAGGATGCAAGAGTGAGTAAAGACTTGGTGTTATTAAAAATGTAGTAATAAAAATGTGACAATGGCATGTGCCATGAAGGCTTGTGCGATATCAAAGGCCTTAATTTGGGCTTGGTGGAAGGGGATCTACCCCTTGACCCCACCCTATACTTCAACAAGGAATGCATTAGGGGCACTACCCCTGGACCCTGCAAGGGGCACTGCCCCTAGACCCTTATGAGGGATGTTGCCCCTCAACCCCACTATGGTCTCTAGCCCTAGACCCTAATCTACCACCCTCTCACCACCATCCCATTGTCATCCCCCTGCCATCCCTACATCTCTTCGTCCCCCCATCTTGAGACTCTATGGAACACTACTTAATTTGTAGTTTCACTAGAATCTCCTTCTGCAACACTCTTCTAAAATATCTTAAGAAATTGGTCTACCTTGGTCTCCTCTAATACTGATACTAAATCTATATGCACAATATAAGTATGAAGAACAACCTTGACCTCTAAAATGATGATCTCAAAAATTCCTTATTCCTTTTCTCCTTCTTGAAGATGAAGAATAATACTTTTTAAATTGTATATATCATCCATTTTCTAATTTTTTCCAAAGATTCCTTTGACTAGTTGTTGAAACTATTCTTGTACCTCATCAACATCAAAGTTGATTTCTTCCTCATCTATATATTTGCACAAAACAATGGGAAAGAATTTAGAGACATATTTCTCCATTGAAAACAACTTAGTCTTTTGCTCAGAGAAAAAGGGTGAAGCATCATTCAAAGTCCTCATGAGAAATGAATAGTGTGCTTTCCATGTAAAAACTTTTTCTTATTCTTTTTTCATTTTTTAATCCTCTATTTTCTTAAGTTTTCTATCAACACTCTCATAGGAAGGAAAAACATATCATATACTTTTCAATGTCATTAATTCCTTGAAGAACTTTCTTTTCCTTTTCCATGAATTTATTCAAATTATGTAATGTTTCTGACCTTTTTCTACTTATACCTTCCAACCTTCTTTCTGAGTTCTTACCATAATCAACTAGTTTATCTAGTAATTTTTTTATCTTTGGTGGACTCTAAAACATATGGTATAAACAATGTTGTTGTTGGAGATAGTTGTAAGAGATGAGTTATTTACTCTCAAACTTGCATGATTTTAGACTTCAAAATTGCTTTGTCTTCACCATCTTTTATTAATACTCTTCCCTTGATGTTAAATTCTATGATAATTTCAACATGTTAACATCTCCTTGATGATTACTTGAGCCAAAATCCATCCTTACAACTTGAAAATCAAAAACTTGCATGTCTTGAGCACTTTTATTTGAAGAAGGAATAGTTGTTTCAATAATGATACGTCCATTTTTATCAACCTTGTTTACTTTTTTCTTTCTTTGCTCTCTCATCTTTAAGAAAACTAGATACACCACTCAAATTAAGAGGTTGTGTTGTCATTATCCTTCTTTTATTGATTAAGGATGTATTAATCCACTTAGAAGTTCTCATATTAGGTCTTACAATTCTTGTCCCTATAGTTATTAATTCTTCATCAAGTTCCATTGATGAAACAACTAAAGTAGTAACAAGGGGTATACTAGATATAGTAACTTCTGGCTAAATTAGCTCTAAAAATGAAGGAACCAAAACTTCTTCCTGAAAATATAGAACAATTTTCATTTGAACTGAAACTAGAGATAAAGGAACTAAGGCTTCTATATGAGAATTTGAAGGTAGATTTGATTGAACAAGTGATTGAATCTTCTCCTTTTTTTAGCACAAGTGTGGAACCCACCCATATTTATATTAAAAATATATAAATTTATTACATATGATAAGTTGGGTAGGAAACATCAGCATGAATCTGATAGCCCATTCCAAAAATTAAAAACAACATAAGTTTTTATCAAAATATTACATTTTATAGTATGTATTAAAATCAACATTAATGATAGCCATAGTCCACCATTTCATTATCAGGGACAATGTTCAAATCCACCATTTGAATATATTGTTCCACCATTTTAATTTATGACCTCCTTTAAAAATTTGAATTCCTTTTTTAAACCCTTATTATTTATCCTCCTTTTTGAAATATTAAGTTTTTGATCAATAAGCATTGATCATTTTGCTTTTGGAATTGTCACTTCCTTCTCTGATAGTTTCCTCTCAAAGAACCCTTTTGATCTATCTATACAATTTTGTTCATCCACTCTTCTAAAATACTATCCATCATGATCCAATTGACTAGTGCCAAAGTCTATACATTTCCTCTTGATTGAACAAAATGAGGAGATAGAATTTATTCTTCTAAGTCACTTAGATCTTATGGTACTTACTCTAAAGTGTAAATCCTTAGCTAATATAAGGTTATCTGACTATTTTTTCTTCTACGAGCTTCATACTCATCAATACAATTAGCCTAGAAATCCTTGATATTAGGTGCATGTGTATACTTATCCCCAAGCCTCTCAATCATCATATCTTTAGAATCAAAACTCGTCCTTTTATGATGAAGTTTGAGATTGAAATTAGAAATGTTAGCATCCATATTCTGAGCATCAACAATATTTGTGCACTTATAAGGCCCTATTTCTATAGGAAACTTGGCTCTAAACTTATGCCTTTTCCTATAATAACTTTGAGTAACTAATAATTACCTGCAACACTCCATCAAAACAACCTAGTCACTTGGATATCAAGGTAACTTGTATAGATAGGAGTCAAAACCACATACTTTGACATAGGTGAAGGTGGGAAATTTAATATACCAAGCAACTCAATCATGAATAGCCATTCTAGCATTATCAGAAATACAAACATGATTCTTCTTCCCCAAATATTTAATAGTTAACATCAAAAAACCATCATTCACATTTTTGTAATTGTTCATACTCTCCTTAAATTCCAAGTGTGGATATTTTCTAGAGAAGCAACCATTTACATGAATCTAATCCATTGAATACTTGAGTGTGTATATATATATCACAATATCACGCAAATGCGAGCCCTATGTTGTCTAGGTTCTACAAAAGGGAAAAGCACATAAATGGAGCAGTAGCAAATGATCAAAGTAAAAGCAAATCAATCAAGCAAAAGCAAATATGTCGATCAATTTTGATATTAATCTTGTTATTCTCTTGAAGTCCATGTTTGGTTTCAGCTTAGATACATATATCTATACACACAGACATATGCATAGATATATATATGGAGCGATGTATATCTATATATATATCAAATATGACATCATGTGAAAAGATTTGGTCTCAAAAAATTTACTGAGTATGGATGTAATTACTAACAAGAGAACCCAAATCAACGTGTCTTTTCCCTTTATAGATGAGGTTAATTGGATAGAACATCCAATTTTTAAATATGTGCTTCAACTTTCCCTATCACCCTATTCAACATTGTGACTATTAAACTAAGCTCCTCTTTAAAGTCACTTTGGTAGAAGTACTTAGGCAACTATGAAGGTTCTTTGGATTCAAACATTCCATTTCCCAGCAATCTCCTTTTGACAATTCCATCTAGGTTATTTTTGTATTGTTCTTCACATTCCTCCAAGTTGATCAACTTGATCTCTTTGAAAGGTTGCAACACAAACATCAAATCAATAGTATTTGCATCCAAGCCGCATATTACCTGCTTATCCAAAGACATGGTTCACCTAGTACTTAATTTATATGTTGAGCACACATTATCAACAACTCCAGGGATTGAAAAGTGGTTGGAAATGAATTTGCTTGGATTAGTTTGTTGTCAACCAACTTGTTGGCCAAGTTACTCCTTGCTTTTATTTTTTCTTCAATCTTTACATCAACAATATTGATGTGTCCAAGAAGAGTATCTATGACTTATGCAATGAATTTGACAATGTTGTTTCAGGCTCCATCACACCTTCATACAACTCCATCACCAAAAATGATCTTTTTGATTACTCAAATCTCTAGAAAGCACAAAACTGAGAACACTTATTTGCTGGAAGTAAAAATTAGAATCTAGAAATTGGATTAATCAACAAAACAAAATGAACGTGTAAATATGCCAAAAAGTACATTTTTATTTTATTAATTTAACTTTGTCCTATTTATTAGACAAGACTAAAATGTGAAATGTTTTGTTCTTTCGCTACAATTTTTTCTTAAAAGAAATAACAGATACAATTTAGCCTTATCTATATTTTCTTCTCTTTTAAACTAGGTTCAAATAAGAAAGAAGAGCTAGGAATGAAAATGATAAAATTGGGAATATAAAAACTATAGCTCAAGAATTAAATATAGAGCAAAAAAAGCAATAGATGAGGAACTTGGAAACCAATCTAGGTAGCTCACTAGCTGGGATGCTAGTGCAACACATTATTATCCAATCCATGCACTGTCATCTAGAAATAGTTAAAAACTCGAGTTCCTCTC
The DNA here is from genome assembly GCA_027924645.1 of Cunninghamia lanceolata. Lineage (NCBI taxonomy): Eukaryota > Viridiplantae > Streptophyta > Pinopsida > Cupressales > Cupressaceae > Cunninghamia > Cunninghamia lanceolata. Next base: position 3,786,277 of record BSBN01000973.1, on the reverse strand, counting down.
TAGAATCTCTTTAAATCTATGCACAGGAAAATAAGGGCACAAAGAATAAAGTACCAAGAATAACCAAAAATGTATGACAATGAAGAAATTAACTTAAACTAGTTATTTTAAATAAAATATTAAAATAACACTAGAGAAAGAGGAAAGACGTAAAACCTCCATATGGTTATAGTCCTTCAAATACCTATTCTGGAAAAGAGGAGAAGGTTGGGGCTACTTAGGATATTTCCATCAATGTTCAATCCCCTTGTTTGGTCTTTCAACCTCCATGGATAGCTAATGAAATTAGAGATATTGGAAATAGCGTGTCCTCTTAAAACTCTATGAGCATTTAGAGTCTAAGAATAGTGATATAAAAATAAATCTATGCTTATTAAATTGTGTTCTATGAAGAGTAATACCCTAGTGTGTTTGTGGGCGCATAAAGAGGAGATGGAACTCTCAAGGTGTCAATAATGGTGCTATGGACACAAGAAAGCTTACAATAAATAATAGTGATAAAGAAACCATTCAAAATAACAATAACTTGAACAATATCACTTGAATCAGAAAGAATGGAAGCAACAACTACAATCACAACATATATACTCAATGGTCATAAGAGCTCATAGAATCTACAATGCTAAAATCAAAAGAATGTTGTTCAGTGCTTAAGAATGCTAAAAAAAATGTATAGTGTTGTAGTAGTTTCAAAAGTAATTTGAATGCAAAAGATAGAGAGATGGATTTCAAAAATTATCTTGTAGGGAATTTTAAGAGGCATGAAAGGGTGAATGAGCTAATGATATTTGCATAAATGATCCATTAGCAGTTACACTCACATGTTTAGGCTTGGAAATGTGGTAGATTTGGTAAGAAATAATCATTGTATAGTTAGCACATCGTGCATACATCTACATGTTGCATTGTCATCCAAGTACAGAAAGGCCAAGAATGACATAGAACGACAATATGACCCTAGGTTAACATAGAAAACATATTCAATTACATGAAAAGGACACAAACATATAGAAACACTAAGCCCACATTAGCACCAAGGGTGAAACGAAGGCTAGGATAGGGTTGAATTGATTTAAAAGAGTACTAGGCAAGACAGATGCTAAATTAAGGTCAAATTATAGTCCAAAAATTGTAGGATCTATAATTTTTGACCTTACAAAATGATACAAAATAGAAGATGTCAACTCTGAAAATCTTCACCTACAACTCCTAGAAGTAAAAAATCTTCGTTTTGGTGCTCAAAATCAGTCCTCAAAACTTATAAAAATTAGGTAAATACAACATATTCTCCATTCATGAATAGTAGAAATGAATTTATTTTGAATAGATGATGGATTATTTATATATATTCATTTCTATTTTTTTTCTTGACTAGTTCACTATAGTTTTTTATAAATATCACATTTATATAAAGTCTACACAAAGTAGGCACACTTTTATTATCCTTACTGCACTTTTCAAAATTATCAAATGTTAATAAAAAGTGCACCTTATGTAAGCACACTTTTACTTCATTGTCTGCACTTTTCAGAATTGCTAAATATTAATGAAAACTATGCTTTATGTAGGTGCACTTTTCTTTCATCAACTTCACCTTTTAAAACTACTAAAGTCTCATGAAATTTGTGCTTCTCCTTGCTCACTTGGACTTGCCAATTTTTATCATTTTATGCTAACTTACCTTCCTTTTGCTATGATTTCTCCCTTCTTTGGTCTGATTTGGCTATCAACTTTTCTTTTGGATACTTTGATTGCTACTTTATAAGGAATTGATGACAGCTTTTTAATGCCCCTTTTTAAAAAATTATATTTTCTATTTTTTAATTTTTTACTTTTAATTTCTTATAATAATATTATTAAAAATATTTTTTATTATTTCAATTTGACTTTTAATATTAATTGCTAATTAATAATAATAAATATTATTAAATATATTTTTTATATTTTTTAAATAACAATATTAATAAATAATTAATAATAAATTATAAGTCATAAATTAATAAGTTAAAATTAAAATTAACAAAAAAATTACAAACAATCAGTAATTTAACAATTTGTGATTTTTTACATAATGACCTCACCAGATGACCAAAAAATGATTATTTCTGACTACAACACAATTTTGACACACAAATGATGATTTGACAACAAAGGATTTTCATGTATCACAATCAAGTTTCAAATTGGATACAACATGTTGTTTCTTCTCTATGGTGAAAGTTTTTATTACCTAGTTCTAAAATCAAACTTGGGTATTTTCTTCTGCAACATATAAATCCAAGCCAATAATGCACATCAAAACATCCAACCACAATAAGTGCTTCAACCATTTTTGTCCATTCATTTCTACTCAATAAATACATCCCCTCAGGAAACCCATCAAACCCCTAACTTACAATAGCAAGAACAAAAAACCCTTCAACGACTAGACCATTTTCTAAAAAACATTAAACAAAAGTTGTCTAACCCTCTTATGTTGAATGATCTCATGGAAATGTCAGTTAAACTAGAACTTCCTTGCAGAAGAAATGACTATGACATGTTTATCAAGGCCCTCTATAAGGAGAATTATGTGGACTTAGCCTTTGATGTATTGGAAAGGATGTTTAATGTGGGTGGTATTCCTCAAATCCCAATATTTAATCCCCTTATATCTATGTATTATGAGAACAATCAAATGGATAGGCTACATACCCTTTTTGATATGATGAAATCGAGAGGTTGTCCCCTAAATTTTATTTGTTACAATACAACTTTAAGAAAAATTATTATAGAAAATGGTTTGTAAAGGCATCAAAGTTGCTTGAGACTATGGGGGTGGCAAGTGGGTTAAGACATGTGTGTTTTGCTTGCATAGAATCACTATGTAGGTGTGAATTCCAAATTGTTCCCTAAAAGAGCTCATATTCTAAGACATGTAAGGCAATGATTAATTTGAGGGAGTTTCAAATGCAATGTGCTAAGAAAAAATGCAATAGAGTACATTATTTTTTATGAGCCTACACACCAAAATATAGTCCAATGCCAAAGCAAAATAAACCTTTTTGTTAATATTTAAAAAAGATTATGCTAGTTAGGGGCTAAAACATTGCCCTCAAGTTTTATTCAAAAAAAAAATTAAAACCAAATTGGCTGCAAAAGAACAATTTAATCATCTATTAAAAATAGCCTCGCAACATAGTTCCATGGCAGGAACTAAAAATATACAACATTGTTTACATGGTGTGTGGTTCCCCTTTGGGAAGTTGAGGGTTGGTTCAGGTAACAATTATTTTTGAGTTAGATCACCAATTCTATCAAACAAAAATGTCCACATGAAAGACAAATATGATAAACTTAACAATGTTGAAGAAATTATATTTACTCACTCATGGAACAAGGTTTTGAACTGGTTGGATATTGAGGCTACCATGTAGACATAACATTCATTTTTCTAAAACAACAACAATTCTATAGCTTCAACACCCTCTTCTTCTCTTGGTTAAAGATCCCCACCTTTGTTCATCCTTGGCCACTATTTAAATCCCTTAAATTCTCAAATTATAGCAACCCACGTCAATTCAATTTACTTTTTTTAACCTTTGTGGAAAGGAATTGTAAGTCTAATAGGATCAATGTTCATGATTTTTGGCAAGACAGAGCTGACTTTACAACAAGCTAACACCCATCGCAAAAGAGATGCAACATACTTATTTCACCACCACACATCTAAGATTCTAAAGGTTAGAATATGTATAAGAGACACACTCCTTGATATACTTATAACATGCTCACTTTTATGTAAACAATTCCTTTGTTATCACATCCTTTTATGTCTTCATTTCTAACATTGATATGTGATGAGATAGCTTCATTCTTGGACCTGTGATGTTTCTAATGACTAGGCTTGGAACTTGACCTTCCTTATCATGTTGAGGCATTATAAGTTTATTTCCTTTGCATCAATGTTTTCAATTTTTATCACATTTTTATTAATAATGTCTTGAATTTTATGCTTTGATGTAATACAACTACTCATAGTGTGTCCATGCATCTTATGATAATTACAAAAGTATCTAGCATCAAAGTGTTTAGGGATATACTTGGATCTACCATTTTACATGATGGGAGGTAGAGGGAGAAGATTGTATTACAAAAATCATTATAACATGATGGGGATGATCCTCCAAGCTTGTGAAATTTCTAAATGTTTTTATTTTCCCTTGAACTTTCTCATGAGATGTAGTGATGATGACAAAGGGATCCTCTCCCTTGTAAATCTACAACACAATACTTCACAAGCCTCTGAAAGCAAGCTGAAAATAAAATGGAACAACAAATAGAAGAAGAGAAATCTGCACAATAATATTTATCCAATCTGAAATTTCATTACAAAATATGGAAGCACATGAGCTTCTGAGAGATACAATCCACACTTGGAACAAAATTTGTGTCTTCAACCATCTAGACTCACACCAGAAGCATCTCACTATGCAAATATCTCCATTAAAAAGAACTCCCCTTTCCAAATGAGCAAACCTCAATATGTAGAATTTGCATGAGAAGAAACCACCATTGGTTTCTCAAAACAACCTCCACAAGAAAATCCGTCACTTCCAACCTGTCATTGCTCCCTCAATTTTCTGGATTTTCTAAAATTGGTTATGGGTTTCGTTCGCCTTCTTCCCAGCTTTCCAGAATATTTTAAATTTTTCAATTTTGATCTCAAATGAGAAAGTTATGCCTATTTTACCGAGACTGGGTCTCATAATTACGACCCCCCATCTTGGAGTTACAAATTTTGGACTAAGTAAAATAAAATTATGGGAGTTAGGTCCACCAACTTGGGCCATAAAGACCACTTACAATATTCCTTACATGATGTCGGTTACAAAATAAGTTCTTGCTAAAATTAGGAGTTGGTGACCCACTTTATGACGGCATCTCACCCACCAAATTAGCCTAGGAAAGATTCCCCCACAAATGGTGGAAATTACAAATTATTGGAGTAGTTTTATCCAAAATTACAATAACAAATTTGCCCAAGAAAATATATTTGTTGCAAATAAAAATATAATTTTCCCAAAGCTCCAACATTATTGAAAAACCATACAATTGAAAATTAAAATATTTTTCTGGTGACACAGGATTGCCTATACACCTTGGATGCTCCTGCATCAGACACCCAGGGTAGAAAAGATTTTGTGAGTAGGACTCACAAAATGGAGTTGGATGATTGAGTCACCCTTGTAGGTTGTAGACAACCCACAACAAACTCCATCACTACATCAAATTTGATAAAATGCTTCTTGTTTCTCCTCTTCCAGCATCTTCCTGGAACACTTCCCATAGTCCTCCACCAAGTCTGCACTTCACTCTTCTTTCCCTCTGCAGAATCAAATCCACCATAATTTATCCCACTATATCAATTACTACTTTCCTTCACCTCTAATCTCATGGGTTTTAACCCACCACAATCCATCCAACACGCATTCATATTTCCCTCTGTAACACCTGCAAACAAATCTATACTAATGAACTCATGGAAATAAAATACTTCTATTTTCACTTCCTCTTCAAACTTTTCATTCATCTCCACAACATGCAAATCAACTTTACATTTATCATATTCAAGAAAATAAGGAATTAACTCAGTAATCTCTTCCTTCTCTACTGCTGCTACAACTTCTTCACCTCCATCTACAATCAATGTAATCCATTCTCTTTTTATTGTTGCAATCTGCGATAGTAGATCATCTCCATCATCGCCACTAACTGCAACTTCTTCTTCATCTCCTTTTTCTGTAACATCCTCATCTATAAACTCATTATTCTCCTCTCTAATCTTCTTGTCCTCCAAAGGACATGCAACTATCTTATCTTATCTTGAACTGTTGCAACTATCTTATCTACTTTCACCTTTGCCACTCACTGGCATCACTATCTCCGTGTTCGCCAAAGGACTTAACTCTGCTGCAAACTCATTGCCTTTTGTTGCAACCTCTAGAATTTCATCCTTCATGTCTTTCAATAGACATCACTCAGATTCTGATTCATCAATTACTTCACATTCATCCTCTTCCTCTTTCTTGATGTCACATGCATGACACTCTGCTACATTCTCTTTCCTTCTTGTAATTAAAATATCATTAGAAGGATAAAAACTACTCTCAACTCTTCTCTTCTCTTGTTTACTCCTTCCAATCCCTTCTCTTAATTCATCTATTTGCTTCTTCAATTCTCCTATTTCTTCTTGCTCTCTTTCTCTAATTCTTTCTCTAATCTTCTCAAGTCTAGGAGTCCTCAAGATCCATCCAATGACAAAAGTCATTTTCTTCTTTCTCTTCTCCATTTTCCAAGCCCCTCAAAGCCTCAACACAAATCTTTAAATCCTCAAGTTGTACTTGGGTAAATTGCCTCACATTTGGTGATTTGTTTACAAATCTTCAACACTTCCAAATGCAAACTGCCTCATGTTTGGCACTTTGCCTGCATACTCAGGAAAACCTCTTAATATTCAACTTCTTAGGTATAGATTGCCTCACACTCGACAATCTATCTACACACAAATCACACACATACACCACCACAGGTCCTACTACAAGCTACCTCACGTTCGGCGATCTACCTGCAGACTCAGGAACAACCTGCTCTGATACCACTAATGACAAAGGGATCCTCTCCCTTGTAAATATGCAACACAATACTTCACAAGCCTCTGAAAGCAAGCTGAAAATAAAATGGAACAACAAATAGAAGAAGAGAAATATGCACAATAATATTTATTCAATCTAAAATTTCATTACAAAATATGGAAGCACATGAGCTTCTGAGAGATACAATCCACACTTGCAACAAAATTTGTGTCTTCAACCATCTGGAATCACACCGGCAACATCTCGTTGCACAAATATCTCCATAAAAAATAACTCCCCTTTCCAAATGAGCAAACCTCAATATGTAGAAATTGCATGAGAAGAAACCACCATTGGTTTCTAAATCAACCTCCACAAATCCACAAGAAAACCTATCACTTCCAACTTGTCATTTCTCCCTCAATTTTTGATATTTTCTACAATCGGTTATGGGTTTCGTGCGTCTTCTTCCTATCTTTCCAGAATATTTAAATTTTTCAATTTTGATCTAAAATGAGAAAGTTATGCCTATTTTACCGAGACTGAGTCTCATAATTACAACGCCCCATCTTGGAGTTACAAAATTTTGGAATAAGTAAAATAAAATTTTGGGAGTTAGGTCCACCAACTTGGGCCATAAAGACCACTTACAAGATTCATTACATGATGTTGGTTACAAAATAAGTTCTTGCTAAAATTAGGAGTTGGTGGCCCACTTTATGATGGCATCTCACCCACCAAATTAGCCTAGGAAAGATTCCCCCACAAATGATGGAAATTACAAATTATTGGAGTAATTTTCTCCAAAATACAATTACAAATTTGCCAGAGAAAATATATTTGTTGCAAATAAAAATATAATTTTCTCAAATCCCCAACATTATTGAAAAACCATACAATTGAAAATTAAAATGTTTTTTGGTGACACAGGATTGCCTATACACCTTGGATGCTCCTGCATCAAGTGATAACATTCACATAATGTATAATCTCATGTAGAATAGGGAGATAAGTATAGGGATGGAGTGATAATCATGTTTAATGTGGACCCCAAAATATAATGCATGATTTTCATTAGAAGATTCATTATGGGTATAAAGATAATGTATCATTAAAAATAAAGAGTTGCTCATAAGAATCCCTAATGAGTGGCCACCAGAGTTTGAAAAAAGTACAAGCATGAGAACACCCACCAAGGCACAAGAAAGATCAATGAATGCATTATAAGACTATTGAGATACATTAAATCATAAAGTCTTACCAATTAAAGTTTCTCTAGATGCATATGTTACAAAAGCATCACTATGCATTTCACCATAATATTAAAAGATAAAAGATTTAACATGTAAATATGCACTTGTATGTCACCTAAAATTGCTAGTCATAGGATCTCTCATGATATGTGCACTGAAAAGAGTGGGATCCAAAGCATCACAAGATATACAAACATTTAAAATATTTATATCACTACCATTTTAAATATTTTTAAATATGTTGGTCTTCATTTTGGTGATTCTTCTACCATTTTTTGCCTATGCAAATTGGGTTTTTCTAAAATTTTCTCTGTGTAGGATTGCAATTTTGGTTGGCTAGCATGTTTTTTTTTGGATTTGAGTCTTCTTTTTATCACTTGGGTAAGAGTTTCTTGAAAGTTTGTGTGTATTAAAAATTTGTTTTCTTCGAAAGGCTTGCATTCTAAGGGCATGCTCTAAGTTCATGGTTTTGATCTTTTCATTTCTATGGTTTTCTTAGTAGTTTTTTAGAGTTTGAGTTGATTTATTGAAAGTTTGTTTGATTTTTGGATTCCTAAATCTTCTCACAGTTTGCATATTTTTAAATGTTCCAGTTGGATTCTAAAGTCTAACCATATTTCACACTCTATTTGTAAATTGTAGTTTGCTACAAATTACAACCAGAGTCCAAACTTTGGTTGCAGTTCAAATTTTTGAAACAATTGGTAGTCTGCATATGTTTGTAAATTGCAATCAAACTCTAAAGTTTGGTTGTAGTCCAAAAACCTAAAAAAAAAGTTGTATTTTACAAGTTACTGCTAACTACAGTTGGAACCCAAAGTCTAGCCACATTTTATAGTTTACTTGCAATTTGCAATTTTTTGCAAACTGCAACAGAAGTTCAAACTTTGGCCACAATTTGTACCTCATTTATTTATTACAATTGTAGTCAATGTTGTAAATTACAAACTAGAACTGATTTTCGGTTTGCAACTTGCATTTTTTTGGGCAAAGTCTATAACTCTTGCAAGTGGACCCAAATGCATAAAATTTAAGGAAAATGGGATTTTATTAATTATTTTTATTTTGCTAACCTACCTATATATGCAATTTGGTGATTTGTTAACAATTTTCAACATTAATTACATTTGGTAAATAATTATTTATTTAGATGTTAAAACATGTCTAGTTGTGGTAGAAACTTTAGCTAGGAATGTCTTCACTACCAAGGATGAAGTATGAATATAAGGGCATGGAACCACCTGCTAAGCTGGTAAATGAGCTAGATAATATCTCTGATATAGATTTTGGACATGCAGGTTTGGAGAAATTTCACAAAAGATTGCTAGACTCTAAGAAGATGTTGTAGAACTTCAAATTGAGTGGACTCTGAAGGCTCCTTTATTTCTAGTATCACTTCAATCTTCAGATCTGGTTTTAACATGTGCAAAGTTTTACAATAAAAAGGATAGGGTTGTCAAAATGATTGATGGCAAGGTGATTATGCAAATTTAGCCACCCTATATCGAAGAGATGTTGAATCTTATAACAAGAGAGGCCTTTGTTAAGTTATTCATGGAATACTCCAAAGAGTATTTTGAAGGCCATGTTGACCAGTGCATAGATGTAATTAATAAGAATTGTTTAGCCAAGCCAAGATTGATAATTTCTAGATTGTCAAAGAAGCTATTTCATGATGAGTTTAAGGAAGAAATAAATTATCTGATTACTCCCTTTAATCAAGTCACAAGACTTGACATTGCAAAATAATTCCATCCATGGATATTTTAGTTTATTGCTAAAGTTATTTTAGGCAAAGAGTTCCTTGACTGGGTGACCCTCATAAGTGATAATATTCACAAGCAGTTGAGTGAAGTAATCTAATATATAATTCTATATCACTTCATATCTGGTATATGCCTTGGCAAGAAGGCAACAATTTGTTGGACTTGAGCAGATTGGCATTGTAGGTTCAGGTCAGTAACTGGTGTACCAATAAATCCTCAATTAGAAATGAAGCAGAGCCTCAAGCATTTCAGAAGGGTAAATGATGCATTCATATTCTATATCATAATAATGCTTGAAAATGATAGAGCAAAAAGAATGTCTCTAGAGGCTATGGAGAAAATTCAAAAATGAGGAAATTGGTACTATCAATTTGCCACCTTTACATATCAAAATTTCAAGATATATAGGAGCGTCATTAAGACTTCCTACTTATGGACCAGTGACCAAGTTTCTTTGTTAGAGGTATGTAGATAGGACATTGAAGTCCATAAGATTTATACAGAGAAAAGGTGAAAGGTCTTCCTTTCCCTTTATCAATCAAAACATATACATGTCTAACAACTAAGTAGCCAAAAATATAGATGTGGAATTATCACTCTTGATGTTGAGACCATATGAGGCAAGGACTTCTTTTAACCCTAGGAAATGCATGGAAGATTTGAAATCAACTATTATGCATAACACCATCTTGAGTATTATTCAGAAAATTGTGCTAAAGATATAGAGGTTTGTAAGAGATCATATTCGCGTATGACAATACTGCAAATGAGAATGTATTAGGTTGTTATAGCACTTCAAGGATTGCAGGATAATGGTGATGTCCTAGATCCTTCATATGAGGAAAATAAATTTTTTTATTAGCCTCTACCAGCGTGTGATTGGATTTTAAGGGAGTTCAAGAATCTGGAAGCACAAAATTCTTTGGTGATCAAAAGAAGGAAAAGATGGCTTGAATAGACATTAAAGAACTTTCATGGAGGAAGCTATCTAGTTGTAGTTTTAATAGCAGGAGGAGATGAGGAAGAATTTCAAGAAGAGGAGTAAGTAAAGTTGATTCAGAAAAAGAAGTCACAAAAATTGAGGTTTGTGTGTTCAGGTATGAATCAACCAAAGCATGGATAAGCACAAAATATGGATATTCCCCTTAGTCATTGAAATGTTATTTCTAAGGTGCCTGCTCAAATTGTGCAACCTAAAGAAACTCAAGTTGACAAACCTACCCTTGTCTCCAAAAGATTTTTTTAGATCTCCATCTCATAATCCACCTCTTATCATTTAGCTACCAAGTCTTTCTATTGTAATTCCTAAATATGTATCAAAAAAAACTCCTACCTAGTCTCTAGAGAAGGTATATGATAAAGCTCATTCTCCTGTTAAAATTCCTTCCCCATCACCAGTTTATAAAGATCAAAGCATGTTGTAGCAACCAAAAGCTAGTATCCTAGCAAGAGAGGCTCAAAATATGGACATACCGCAGTGGTTCAAGATCAAATTTTTGAAAAGAGAAAGAAAGTCATGAAGCCATATTTAGATGATCTCACTCAGCTACTTGCTTTGATTCCAAAGCCTAATCTTCCAAAAAGGACTAGAATAATATCATCTATCATAGCTGATAGTTAGGGAAATAGACAAGCACAAATCATCATGTCACTATCAAACATGCCTGAAGCTAATTTGTAGCCATTAGATTATATAGTTATTATTACTACTTTGGGTAAGCCATCGACAGAGGAAAGGAAATAGCTTGTCAGATCTTCATTAAATTGGCTCATTCAAAGATGGATAAGGATAAGGCCACTAAGGAAGAATTAAAAGACAAAGTTGCACACCTTACCACCTACATCGAGTATTTAGTTAGTCCTATTGGTTCATCTTTGACAAATACGATTTCTTAGCATATTCTTAGCATTTAAAAATAAATTCTAGTTGTAGGGGAATTGGGAAATGTAATCAAAGTCATTCATGTTTGGAATGCAAAGTTGGTTATTTTGGGCCACAAAATAATGTAGGAAATAACTTAGATGATCACAATATTATATAAGGCACTGGAGGCTATTGAAACTTTAATGGAAAGAGTTAAAAGTAAATTGGAGGTGATAGATAATATTTTTCCTTAAATTGCTTGGATGGTAGAAATGGACTTCACCTATTTGGTGAATGAAGGTATTCTTAGCGATTAGGAGACTGATGTGCATCAGAAGTGGAAGCTGGAGTAAAAATTTAGGATGAAGATCTTGAGAAATTGCTAGAGTAAGAGTTAAAAGGTGCTATCTCTTGTTCATAATATGCACGATTCCTTGTGTGAGTTGATAGAAAAATTGGGACTTTGTTTGTTTGAAATCAAAATATCTAGCTGCTACAAGTTTTATAGGATCAGTTTTCAAATTTGATGAAAAGAGAATATCCTAAGGATCCTGTCTTTGCTACAAATTTTATCAATAATTTAATGAGGAGCTCAAAATGGTGGAATTCAAGGATATTCAAAAGAATCTTCAAGAGATTTTCATGAAGAATGATGTTAAATTCACTCATTCAGATGGTCTAGATCCTAGATTGGTGAAGGTAGCATTGGATAATTATGTTGATTATTTGCAAGAGTTGGAGAATGAAGTTGCTAAAAGCAATTGGCCAAAAATGCTTTGTGACGATCATTTAGACGTCAAATTTTATCTTAGACGTAATAAGTACAAAGACAAAAAGTGCTCCAAGATAAATGTGTCTCTTTGAAACTAGAGGGAATGGATTTTTGTTTTTCCCTTTCTTTAGCCTATAAATACACAATAATATAAGGTTGGAAAACTCACTTTTATTACTAATATTATTTTTTCTTCAGCTTCTTAGTTAGTTCCTTTTCTTTTTGATTGAGTTTTCTAAACTCTAAGCATTCTAATGGTGAATCTTTTTAGTTAGTTCCTTCACATGCTTAGTTCACCAAATGTTGATGGGTTTGAGATGTGCTAGAGCTGTTAATACTTAACTGATGGTGAAGTATTTTGTATGGTAAATCAAAACACATCATAGTGCTAGTACTTGTAGATTTTCATCTTATGAGCATAGCTTCTTCCTTTGAAGATTGCACCTTTCTACATGGTGATTGCAACAATGGGTCATGTGAGGAATGGTTTTTTTCAATTTTATACATTTAAAGAGTGGAACATGAAGGACATGGAGTGCATGCTTAGATTTCTTTTCCCTTTTCTGCCTCCCTACTCTTTTATTTTGTTGATCTCATGGTTAGAATAGGAGTAGAGTACATTTCCTTGTGTTTTATTTAGCTTAGGGTTTGTATAAAAAAAGGCCATTGAACAAGCATTAATGTTAAAAATCTCCAAAGTTTCATGCATGACAAATGAGTAGTGTAAATTTTCAAATCTCTTTCATGAGTTTTATGCAAATTGATTCATAAAATATCTCTAGATACTTGTAGCACAAATTTGAGGAAATAAAGTTTTGCATTCTTGAGTTCTTTCTTTGTGACTCTTCGTATTCCCTTGTGATTATTGGTAATATTATGGGTTATGATAAGATAAATTGTCAAAGCTTATTAATGTGGTTATTATTTGATTATGGAAACATTTTATGCGTTGATTTGTAGTTATTTCTCCTTCAAACTCTAATATTTAAATTATGGTGAAATTTGTATCAAATCTTTAGATTGTTTCCCTTTAAGTTTGGAATCTTTAAGGACTTCCCTAGAGCCCTTTGAATAGGATAGCTCAAAGCTCGCCTGTTGAATTATTTTGGGTCTTTCATTTCAAGAATATCGATGAAGACTCTTGGGGTAATGTACCTTTCAAGTAGGGGAACTTTCACTACTCCAACTTATTGGTGTGCTAAAACATGCATCAGTAAAATTGGTTCTTGAAGGAGGACTGAAAACTAGAGTCTAAAGGATACCAAACCTAATCAAAGTCAAGTGCAAAATTAGAGTGGCACGAAGTACCTAACAATAAAAGGACAAGACAAGAGAAGGTGAAATTAGTGGTAACATAAACCAAGGCAAGTCCTTCAACTCTGAATATCTCTTCATCTAACTTGCAAGATATCTTATCACCTTCAACACCACTCAATAGTCCTATTTCAAAAGTTAACACAAGCCCATCAAGTTTAACAATTTCATCTTCCCTATTTTTTGTAACATTTTCATCTACTCTCACATATTTTCTATATATTGAAGCATCTTCAAATTTCACATCTTCTTTGACTACACTTGTAATAACTTCAGTTTCTATCCCTACTATACTTTCTCAAAATATTAATCAACCACCACCAATGGCAAGGCATGCATGGCTGGGAGAAGGGAACTATCCTTTAACTTTTGTAGGTGCTCTTCATGATTTACCAAAGATTCTTGAAAATTTTTGTTCAAGGTACATGCATGGAGGATCTTGTATGGTAGAAGAACATATTGGAGATTTTAAAGATGCTATTACAAGAGCTTCAATCAGTCACAAGGATGTGGCTTGTCATTTTTTTCATACACTTTGGATGAAGTAGCATATGGTTGGTATTTGGGGGTTCCAAGGATCTATCCATGATTAGTTTGAATTGGAAAATGCTTTCCTCAACCATTTTAGTGTCCTAATTGATCTATTTGTCTTTATCATAATTTCTAGCCCAATGATCTGGTAAGTCATCTAAATGTTAGATTTCATAATCTTTATAAAATATTGAAGCCTCCCTATGATATTACTAAAACTATGGCCATGCAAACATATTTGAAAGTGCTAGATCCTTTGACTTATATTTTTGTGAGGTAGCATATTCTAGATCCCACACCTTAAAATAATCCTATAATGCTTTCTCAATTGTACACATGGGCTTGTAAGGTAGAGCAAGATATGACGCCTCAAAATTACAACCTTAGTCCATTATCTTCATTTAGATAGCCTACCATGAATAATCAAATTCCATTGATTAATCAAGATTTAATGCAAGGTACCCCACTATTCAACCTTATGCCTAATGTTTATCAACCAAATCAACAAATGAGTATGGTGCTAATGGGTCAAGCATATTCTCAAGTGGGAAATCAACAATAGGTTCCTACATGTTATGCAAATGTGGTTTATAGAAATCCATACAATTTGGCATTCAATTCTCAATAGTTCAATCCTACCCAACTCAACATCCCCACTCTAGGCAATAATGTAAGTAATCAGGATTTGTCATTGGGAAACTTACAAGGAGGACCATCTATTCTCAACAACATGGTAGAAAAAAATGGTATCAACCCAGCTACTAGTGTGAACAATCCATAAGTTGGTCTTGCTTTTCTTAATACTAGATAGTCACCTTCTCCTAATGTAGTTATAACACAACCAAGATAGCCTCAAGCAATAAGAAGTAATGTGAAACTTGAAAGTTTAATCAAGAAGTTGGCTAATGAAATGATCCCACTACACTAGTAGATCTTGTAAAATCAAATGATGGGTAATAGTGGTCAAGGAAGAACATACAATTTACAAGGACCTAAGAGGCTATGGAATACTACACCAAATAATAGAAATGTACTAATGACTTTTGATGACAAAACAAACACCAGCCAAGTGAACATAGTAAATTTGGTAGATTTGGAACTTCCCTACTAGTGTAGAATACATGACACTGTAGAGTAAATTGTCCTAAATTTTCTATTGCTCTCAAGGTTGTATAAAAGGAATCAAAACTATGGAAGTTGTGGCAACTCTCAAGAATTCAACAAATTTATCAATCAAAGTTTAGTGATTGATATGACTCTCCAATTGTTTGAAATTCCACATCGAGAATAAAATGAGATTGATCCCACTTTGGAGGAAATTAATGTAGTAGAGCAGATCACCAAAGGGCATTCATATATTTTTGAGTAGTAGTGCTAAGAAACCTTTCACTTCATCAATTCCTCCACACAATACTCATGCTCCTCTAGATCCTAAAGTTAGAAATAATCCCTATCCACCTAAAGGGCATGAAGGAGAATCTTCATCAAATAATACTAAGAATCGTTCAGAAGGGGAAAAGTCTTTAGTTTTAGGCAAATCTAGCTATAATTTGATTGAAGATCTTAAACATACAAAGGCCAATATATCAATATTTGATGCAATTTAGCTTAGTGGCCAACATGATAATTTGCTTGTTGAATATTTTGCCACATTAATTCTTAATGAAATAAAATCACTAGTGCAAATGTTTCAATGTATAAGGAGAAATTGGAAAATCCCCCATTCTTGCTTTCAATTAGAATTTACAGAAAGAACTTGCATAATCTCCTTGTTGATTCAGGTGCATCAGGGAACATCATGTCATTTTTAATTTACAAAAATCTTGGACTGACCCTGATGAAGACCAGTAAGAAAGTTGTGCAATTGGATCAATCGTAGGTAAATATGGTCAAAGAATTGAAGAATGTTACAATCCAGCTAGTTTCAGACCCGAGGATCTAACAAACTGTTGATATTCAAGTGATGGATATCTTAGACACAAATAGAATTCTTTTGAGTAGAGATTGGTTGAAGAGCCTTAATGGTCACATGGATATCAATTTCTTGCATATGTGGTTTCTATGGCATGGAGTTGTCAATCAAATTTGAATCAAAAGGGAGCCATGATATAAACAAGTTATTACAAAATATAATTCTACCAATGAGATAGAATATGTGTAACAAGAGTTAGGAGTGTATACTTTGGAAGTGAGTAATGAAAGCTCAAAGTATAAGAACGATGATAAAGAGCACATAAAAGTAGATGATCAATGCTTATGGACTCTCAAATTTGGTGGTTCTAAATCTAAGCAAGGATGTGGAGCTGGTGTAGTGTTGGTGAATCCCAATGGGAGATCATATTTGGTAGCTTATTGGCTACAATTTACTTGTTCACATAATGTAGTTGAATATGAAGTGTTGATTCATGGACTCTAGTTACCTATAAAGAAAATGGTGAAGAATGTGTAGGTTTTTGGTGATTCAAAGCTTGTCATCAAGAAAATTCATAATGTGTACAAATGTGATCATAAGAAATTATCTCATTATTGTGGTAGAGTTTGGAACTTGATAGAAGATTTTTTATTTGTTTAACATTAAGGTTGTCCCATGAAGGAAGAATTATACAACAGATACCTTGGGTGTGGCTATGAGCACATTGGAGCCTATGACACATTTCTAAGTTGAATAAGTTCTTAATTGAAGTAATATCCATTCCTTCAAATCCCAAACAATGTAAAGAATTTTCAAGTCTTTGATGATGGAAAGCATATTCTGTATTTTGTTAACAACTCAAACATCTTGGGAGGATGCAAAGTGGGATGAGGAAGGAGTCCTCAATTTAAAGATCAATACCATTCCCAAAAGATTGTTGGCACTGGAGAAGCTTTTTGATAATGATAGATAAGACTACAAGTCATATTTGAAGAAGATAAGAGATTCTTTGGTTGATTCCTATTATTTAGATGATAGGAAGAAGAAAAAAGAAGTTTTCATTGGTAAAGATAGCACAAATAAAGAGCGAGAAAGGTTGTTGTAGTTGCTTAGCAATTTTTCTAGACTAATAATTGAATGGTATGAAGATCTTAAACCAGATGATCCCTCAATAATTGCATAGATGATTTCTCTTAAGCTAGGGGCAAAGCCATTCAAACATAAAAAAGGATAGTGAATTCATTGTTGGAACCATTGATCTTCAAGGAAGTTCAAAAAATTTTATCAATCCATAGTATATTTCCTATTCAGCATTTTACATGGGTTGCCAATCTGGTTCCAGTAAGAAAGAAGAATGGAGAAATATGACTTTGTGTAGATTTCAAGAATCCTAATAAGGAATCAAAAAAGGATAATTATACATTGCCCTCATTAGATGAAGTCCTGCAATTGGTTAACGGATCAAAAATGATGTCTTTTCTTGATGGTTGTTTAGGGTATAATTAAGTCATAGTGGATCCCCATGATAGATTGAAAATAACTTTTACTACAAATGGAGTACATTTGCATATGAGAGGATATCATTTGGCCTTATAAATGTAGAAGCCACTTTCTAGAGGGCCATGGACATTGCATTCAAGGAATTGATTGGAAAATACATTATTATGTATACTGATGATATAACTATGTTATCTAAGAATCATGATCATATTGAAGATTTGAGGAAGGTCCTTCAGAGATTTCAGGATCACAAAATTTCTTTGAACCCAGAGAATTGTCTCTTTGTGGTAAATGAAGGAAAGCTTCTTGGACATGTAATCTTAGAAAAGGGAATTTCAATTGATCTTGAGTAGATAGAAACAATCTTGAAAATCCCTCTTCCTGGTAGTAGAAAGGAGTTAAAATATTTCTTTGGGGAGATTAATCTTGTCAAAAAATTCATATCTAGTTTTGCTAATATCATCAAACCCCTAAATGCTATGCTAAAGAAGGATGTAAAGATTGAGTGGACATCAAAAGAAAAAAGAGCATTTGAGGGATCAAGAGAGATATTATAGACACATTGGCTTTAATCGGCCTAGATTATACTCTACCATTTTACATATATTCATTTGCCTCAGAGCATTCAATAGAATCCATACTTACTCGGAGAAGAGATGGAGGTGATGAAAGACCTATTGCCTTCATGAGTTCCCCTCTTTGTGGAGTAAAGGAAAGGTTTTTAATGATCGATAAGAAAACCTTTTCTCTAGTTAAGGAAATTAAAAAGTTTAGGCACTATATTCTAAGGAGTGAAGTTTATACCATAGTTCTAGACCCAACTATCAAAGACATGCTTATTCAAAAAAATTGGGTGAAAGAAGGGGCAAATTTACAAGAATTTGACATTGAGATACAAACCATGAAGATAGTATGGGGGCAAGGGTTAGAAAAGCTATTACTGAGATAGATCCTCATATAGTATGCTAACAATATACCTTTTAGAACATTGTCTCAAATGATTGGTATAAGGATGTGGTTGCTTATTTGTTGCATTAAAGATGTCCCATTGATATGAACTCCACACAAAGAAGAGCTCTCAAAGTAAAGTCTACTAATTTCATGATGAAAGAAGGTGTTCTGTATAGGAAGAACCATGAGAGAATTTACCTTCTGTATTTGAATAAGAAATAAGTAGCTAAAGTGTTAAAGGAATTTCATGAAAAGTTTGGAACTAGTCATGGATTTAGGGATGCCACAACACATAAAATTCTTAGAGTTGGATAGTATTGGCCAACAATTTTCAAGGATACACATTTGCATGTTCAAACATGTCACACATGTCAAATGGCTACTCACAAAGAGCATAAACCTACAATGCCATTACAACTGGTAGTGGAAGCTTGTCCTTTTGTATAGTGGGGCCTAGACTTCATTGGGGTTATCAATCCAATCTCTTTAGTGGGACACCAATTTATATTGACCACTACCAATCATTGCACCAGGTGGATGAAAGCACAAGTGCTCAAGAATTACACCACCAATGTAGTAATAAATTTTCTTAAGGAGTACATTATCAATAGGTTTGGTATGTGATAATGGCCTAGCTTTTTCTTCTCTACAATTTATTGAATGGGAATTTGATAGCAAAGATTATTTTAAATTATTATTCAAATTATTATCCTTGAGGTAATGGCTTGTCTAAATCCACAAATAAAAATCTCCTAGATGTTATTAAGTGTATGCTAAAAAAAACCTTGGGGATTGACACACATAGTTGAAATATGCATTGTTGACAGATAGAGTTAGAAATAAGGTTGCCCTTAAAACCTTTCCATATCATTTAGTTTATGGGAAGGAAGTTGTGTTTCATATAAATTTAAAAATTCCTATGTCACGTTTTATAAATAGTATTTTAAAGATGATAAAGTTGTTGAAACTCATTTGTCTAATTTATTGAAGTTAGAAGAGAAACATGATGCTGCTTTGCAACATTTTAGCAAGCACCAAGAGGTTGTGAATCATTGGTTTGATAAGAGAGCTAGGGCAAAAGCTTTTAGGATTTCAAACCTTGTCTTTCTTTGGGATAAGGCACTTGAGAAAAAGAGGGCCATGGTAAATTCAAGTCATTATGTTCAGGTCCTTATTTAATTACTAAGATCGTAGGGGAAAGTACTTTCAGGCTTCAAACTTTAGATGGTGATGTTGTCCCACTTACTATGAATGGATAGTTTCTTAAGCATTATTTCCAAGCCTAATCATGTTTTGATTTTGGTTTTTCTTTTTCTTTTATTTCCTTTCCGGCTTTAGTTTTTTTTTTCTTTATTTGTTTTATTTCCTTTCTTACTTTGGTTTGCTTTTTCTTTGTTTGTTTCTTCTTAGGCTTTAAGGTAATTTTGGCTTTCTTTGGTTTTGGTTTTCCTTCCATTTGTTTGGGTTTTGGTAGAGTCATTTGTGATTTTGTGTTGATCTTTCTCTTTCCTTCTATTTTGGGACCCTTGTTTTAAAAGGCTTAATCTTTGGGTTAGAATGAGACTTGGCATACAAATGAACTTCTATATTTCTCTTGGCTAGGATTTTGGATAATATTTCCTCTTGAATTCTCAATAATCTTATTTCTAAGGTGATAATTTCCTTCCTTGATCATCTTGTCTAAAGCATGTAGAGTTATTTTCATGCTATAGAAGGTTTACAATTTCTTGAAAATATTTTTAGCATAACCTTTTATTCATCACTATCTACACATATTAAATATTCTTGAAGTCTTTTGGGCAAGGAGAATCCAATTAAGATATCAAGTTTATGCACAAAATGAATTATTTTTAAAATAAAAGAATTGACTACCAAAGTGGACCTGAACCCAATTGTGGACTTTAATGTCTACGAGATGAGGAAAATAAAGTTAAAAGATAAATAAATAAAACTACCTTATCTTTTATGGGTGATTCAGGTATCTATATTGGGGCTATAGACACCTAAATAGCAACAAAGTTATGCCTAGAGTAGGACCAAAGGTATCATCATCGGGGCTATAGGTGTCTGGTTGGCAATGGAGCTATGTCTGGTTAGTCAATCAAGGCATGTCTTATGAGACACGTTGTTATATTTAAAGATGACCTCTACCTATATAAAAGTTAAAATGTTAGACTCTATAGAACTTGATATCTGAAGTTGTCCTACCTAAGTCCTATGGATCAAAGAAGAGAAAGAAGCACTTTCACACACTAGGATAAAGCAGGTGCTAATCTCATTCAAGGATTGTTTATCCGAATCATGATATGATGCTAATTTTGTGTGCTAAAGCTCGTTGAATATTGAAAATTATTTTTTCTACAAGAGTACTCTTATTTTGAATTCCTTGTGATGGACTTATTGGGAATCTTGTTTCGGGTATAAAAGTTGAAGTTTTGTTTTGATTATTCAAGATTTATTTTGGACTCGTTCTTTTCTTTAAAATCTTTCTTCTTGTTAATGCTTGCTTTTGTTTGGTGCAAGACATTTTTGTGACCCATCACAACACGCCCCTATTTTCTCATCAAAATTAGGGACCCTTTATTTCTTTTGATCTTTTGCCTCTTATGACACTTTGATTTTTGAGTTTTATTCTTTTTGGAGAGATAAAGTGTTATAGGAATTAATTCATTAAGATTCTAGGTTCTTCTCTTTGCTAATTTTTTTCTAAAATTCAAGGGACTTTATATTATTGCAAGTGGCAAGTCGAGCCCAAACTCTAGCTTACAATTGTACCTTATTTGCATGCTTTTTAGTTTTTTCTATTTTTAGAAATGGCACTTCATTTTAACGCCCCTTAATCTTCATTTTGGTGATTTGTCTACCATTTTTCACCAATACAAATTGGATTCTTCTAAAAATTTCTCTATGCATGATCATCTTTTGGTTGGCTAGCATGATTTATTTTTTGGATTTGAGTCTTCTTTTTATTCCTTGGGTAAAAGTTTCTTGCAAGTCCGTGCATTTGTAAAATTTATTTTCCTTGAAGGGCTTGCATTCCAAGGGTATGTTCTGAGTTTGTGGTTTTGATCTTGTCATTTTTATGGTTTCCTTAGTAGTTTTTGGGAGCTTGAGTTAATTTATTGAAAGTTTGTTTGATATTTGGATTCCCAAATCTTCTCGTAGTTTACAAGTTTTTACATGTTACAGTTGACTTCCAAAGTTTGATTGCATTTCACACTCTATTCGCAAGTTACAATATGCTACAAATTGCAACCGAATTTTGAACTCCAATTGTAGTTCACATTTCCAAAACATTTTGCAGTTTGCAATTACTTATAAACTATAATCAAACTCTGAAGTCTGGTTGTATTTAGAAAACCTAAAAGTTTTTGTTGTTTGCAAGTTACTGCTAACTACAATTGGAACCCAAAGTCTAGCCACATTTCATAGTTTACTTGCAATTTATAGTTTTTTGTAAACTACAATAGGAGTCCAAACTCCATTCATAGTTCACACCTCATTTGTTTGTTGTAGTTGTAGTTAATGCTGCAAATTGCAAACCAAGCCAGATTTTTTATTTATAACTTGCACAGTCTAAAACTCTTCCAAGTGGAACCAAATACATAAAATTTGAGGAAAAGGGGTATTATTCATTATTTTTATATTTTTCTAACCTATCTATGGATGTAATTTGGTGATTTGTGAATAGTTTTTAACATTAATTACATTTGGTAAATAATTGTTGAACACACCTGGATACTTTGATGATTACAATTTTGCCTCTTCACACTTCCTCCTGATGAACAAATCAGTTAGGAACACTCTATGCTTGATCACTATCACAAAAATGTCTTCAAGATGAATTAGGATAGCATCTACAACTTCTACTCATTCTCCTTCAGTCGCACATCATAATGCATTCATTCTGCTCCTAATCTTGCAAGCGAGCCTTATCAATCAATTTGCAATCACACCTCGCCTAACTCAATTTGATTTACTATTTATACACGATATTACATTGATTACATTGCTTGTCGGCTAGAGATAGCATGAAAAATTACATTTATAAGTCGACCAGACCACACAATATGAAATGTGTAGAGGACAAGTCCTAAACAAGACCACACGTTACACGAGCAGAAGACTCATGCCTTGCAAACATCAATACTTGCCTAACCAGGTCCAAAACATCCTTCACAACTTCAAACACCAAGTAATTACATCTGCATACTCCGCTCATTTGGAAATAGGACAGCCTTAAGCAAAACATATGAAAACTTGAAGCATAACGACCACAACAACTTGAAAACCTTGTGCAGTAATAGAAACAAGACAGATCTTCATGAAACTCTTCCAAGTGAGTCTACAGAACTCATACAACATATACAAACATTCCTTTACCTCTGCACATTAAATATTTTGTGTCACACATCTTCAATCATGAACTCTGAGAACAACCTGTCATCCAAAACACACTACAACATACTGTCATTGAGAAATTGAGCTTGTGGACCACCAAGAACCTTGAAACTGTAAAGAAGCATGTAATGCACATCCATAAACATGTTCACAAAACTACAAAGGAAAACATTCACATCCAAAGGAATGTGGAGCATTCCAACATGCCTTCAACACTACTTTACTCTGCGAGAATACATGTTGGTACTCTATCATGCATAACTTTCTCAGCGGAAGGACAAATGATCTGAAACTTTAGAATTATCACCTTTACTACACCCTAAACATAATTCCAGAACCGCATAGCCATATCTACAAACGCGGAGGAATGCGGAGCATTCTATTTCCATATAGTAATTGTCTTCAACACTATCTTCAAACTACAAAACACTCTTCCAATAAGCCAATCATCATGAAACTTGGACCAGGCAACCATTAACATCTTCTCAACATTAACAATACATCTGATCATCTTAGTGCTTCTAATTCCCATATTAATGTATCTTCTTTCTCAACTCTACATTGATCAAGACATGACATCCAACCATGAACTTGATGGAAATATGTTTGCAATTGATGTCAAAGGTATAGTGTTGCATGATTGAGTTGATGGTGATGCTTCATGAGTTCATGCTTCAAGATGCCATGCTTCAGGAGTTCACATGTGCTTCATTGTTCATGATTTATTATGGTGAATCAGTTGGTATGATGTTCATGGTTAGGATCATCTTGTAAAGGATAGTAAGGTTTTATGTTTCATGATACTCATGCTCTCATTTCAGGAGTTCAAATAGTGTTCAATATGATGTCCTCATGTCAGGATCTTTATGTCAGGATCTGCATTGCTTTGTATCATTACTTCATAGAGTTGTGGAGGTTGAAGAGAACTTAGATCAAGTTGGATATCTGCATGTTGTCAGGTTGTCTTTATAACTTGAATTCTTTATGACAGAATGTTAAGTTCATGTTAATGTTCATTCTGCTTCACTCATTCTACTTCACTTGTAATTCATCATGATCTTCATGGTTGAGGAGAATTCAGGTGAGTTCACATGCTTCACACATGTTTCATGATAAAAGGTATTCATACTTCACCTTATGTCAGGAGATAGCTCATATGATGTTGAGCATCTATATTAGTGAGCATCTATATCAGGAGAAAGTTGCTCATGAGTTCAAATTCATATTTCATATGTTTAAGGATTTCCTCATGCTTTAATATGGTTGTTGATGAGATTTATTCAACTCAATTTCAGATCAGATATCATCAAGAGTTCAAGTGAGAAACATTATTGTCATCAGGAGATCACTTGTTTGTCAGAGGTTAAGATTTGTTGGCATGATGTTCATGTTGATTGCCATACCTTCAGTTAGATCAGAATGGTTCATCATGTTTCAAGAAGTTATGAAATTCCAAGAAGAAGGTTTATCATGTTTTAGAGTTACTCAAAGCAAAGTTTACTTTGTGTTCTCTTTAACAAAGACAAAGATGTTGGTGGTGTACTCTATAGTATGCCATAAAGTGTTAAGGTTTTTATGAGACTTCATTAATATGCATGGTTAGGGTTTTGCATTCTAAAAACCCTAAAATATAAATCCTAATTCATACTCTTCCCTGTCCATCCTCTTGGCATGCACTTTTTGTTTTATTTAGCAATTGACCTGTAATTGCAAGTCATGCCACTAAAGGTGATCCACTAGAGAGGTCTTAAGACATACTTTTGATCGGCCTCATCGAACCCCTTTACCATCAGCATCAGTCTCTTTCCAAGTGTGTGGGTGCCAAACTCTAATCAATGGTTATATTTAAAAGTTGAAAAGGCCGATCAAAGGTCGGTGTTTAAACTTCGAGCTCCTTCCTTAGGCCTGCACTTTGACGTGCAATAGAATGTCACCTCTGTGTGACAGTTTGGAAAGTGGCTTTTTAAGGCTATTTTTAGCGATTTTCTTTGCAGTTTTTTTTTGGTGATTTTAATGCAATAAAGCCAAGATGCTTTATGCCTCAATTAGACCCTCTCATGCAATTGAAGATATTTAAGAGGAGAGTTTTTTTTATTTTTTTCCAAAATAAGGAGAGGTGCTTTTAGTGGGATTTTTAAATGCTTGTTATGAGAAGACTTAGTGGGGTTTTTAAATGATTCATTTGGAGAACCTTCTTTTGTCTTATTGCAGATGGAGAATCCAAATATGGATATTATGGTAGTGAAATAATTATTTGATGAGTTTTGCATTTAAAAATAAAAATTTTGAAGGCTCTTCAAACATTAAATACATGGAAGCTAATTTTGGAGATGATTTTATGAAAGATGGAATATGTAGAGAAGAGGAAAAATAAAAGACTTTTATTTTTAATGACATTGCAGGTTCATTATGAATTTGATTTGAGGACTGACATTATGCAGCATTGAAGATATTTTTTGGTGAGGTTTTGAAGAGAAAATGCAGGTGAATTAGGTGGTTAAAAAAGGTGAATATTTTGTCTGAGAATTGAGAGATGAATGAGATGTTTTTTTGTAGGGGTGAATCAAGCATAGGATGGAGACATTATGCAGCAAATTTACAAAGTAAATCATCTCCAGTATGAAGACAATATGTAGCTGATTATGTAGATGTTTTTTTTATCTTCCTACATACTTAACTAAGCATGTTGTGTTGAAGAGAAGGTTTTTTTTACAGAGAAGGTCTTTCTTTTGATATAGAAAGCATGCAATGTATCCTCAGTAAGATTTTATGTGTGATGAAGAGAGTTAAGTCATTTGGTGTATTGTAGAGAATCAGGGTAACCCTCTGAATTGAGTTTTCTTTCCTATGGTCACATTTTGCCAGTGAGGCAGTTGTATTTGCTAGTGAGGTTGTAACTAGTGAGGTTCTCTTGCTAGTGAGGCATTTTGTTTAGCCAGTGAGGCATTTTCTGAGTGATTTTTCATCCCTATGAGGGTTTTCCACTCATGAAAAACATGTGTTATGGTTCATGTTGTTTATCTTTATATGTGTGACCTAATGTTTTTTCTTTGAGGTATTGATCATAATGTTTATAATCATATTTGTGCATATGTATTTGATAAATCTTTGAACTCTCTCTCATTCTCTATCTTGTGAATTAAAAGGTGCAAAAGGTTTTAAAAGTTTATAGACCACTGATTCACCCCCCCCTCTCAGTGGTCTTGTACTCCAATAAGTGGTATTAGAGCAAAGGTTCCCTATAGAAGTCTAATAGGCTTGGGTAGGTCCTGATAGTGGAGTACCATGGGAAGTGTAAAAGAAATAAAGAAAAGAAAAATGCCAAGCCACATACTGATCAAAAGGTACCCTCTATACCAAACTCAAATGGTGATCTAGAATTGGTTGATAGAAATGTCTCACAAGTTGAGTCGGGTATAAAATTAGAGGAAGAGTTTTCTGGGGTTCCTTTCTTTGATGGTTCAGATTTCTCTATTTGGTATATTATAATGCAAGCCTATCTATCTTCTTTAGGGTATGGTGTGTGGATGTCGGTTGAGAATGGGTATTTTATTTCCTCTCAATCACCTAATACTACAAGTAATAAAGAGGCTTATGAATGCAATCATATAGCAAAGAAGGCTATTCTATCTGGATTATCTAATGAAGTTTCTTGTGAAGTTTGCACTGTGAAACAGCTCAGGATGTGTGGAAGGAGTTGATTAGAATCTATCAAAGTGATGCACTTGAAGGAGAGGACAACTTGGTGTTTGAGAAAAGTGACAATGAAGGAGATCTCTTTGTAGGTGAAGATGACTATGAACAGGAGTATGATGAACAAGAGTGTGAGGTTGATGTTGAAGAAGAACTTGTGTGTGCCCTAGGTGAGATCAAGAAATTCAAAAAGGAGAAATGGAGATTAGAGTTGGAGCTTCAAAAAGAAAAGGACTCCTAGGACAAAGTTGTTTTAGACCTTGAAAGGGATTTATCAAACCTTGAAGAGGCAAGAAATATGTTTATGGATTTAAGGAGTCAAGTTGATGAATCAAACAAATTGATTATCAGTTTAAAGACTGAGATTGAAGAGGCAAAGAGGATAATAGATGTTACTAAGTCTAAATCTAAAGTGAAATCAATTGAATGCCTAAAACTAGAGGCTGAGATAGTCTCCTTGAGAAAAGAAATTGAAAATCTCAATATTCAATTAGAGAAAAATTAAAAGTTTGAAGAGAGCACCAGCAAGTTGTATGAGATGTTGGGAAAACAAAAACTTTACAAGGACACTATTGGCCTAGGATATGAAGAATGATAGACTTCTAAAATTAGAGAGACTCCTAGAAAGAAAATTGATCTAAGTCATCATGTTGCTGCTCCTGAAGGCAAAACAAAGATTGAAGCTGAGATGAAAACCAAAGATGAGTTTGTCAAAATACACAACCAAAGGAGAAATCTCAAAAGAACTACTTCAATAAGGCAAGCATATATGTACAGGTATAATTATTCATTTTTTGGTTATTGTTTTACCTATAATCATTTTGGACACATCATCACACCTCCATGATAGCGTTGACATCAATGAAAACCTTGTGACAGTGTTGACATCAATCACAACCTTAGGAACAATATGTGTAACAATAACGACTTATTTAGATGCTAAAACATGTATGGTTGTGGTAGAAACTTTAGCTAGGAATGTCTTCACCGCCATGGATGAAGTATGAATATAATGGCATGGTACCACCTTCTAAGTTAGTACATCTAAACTAGACAATATCTCTGATATAGATTTTAGACATGTAAGTTTGGAGGAATTTCATAAAAGATTGTTGGAGACTAAGAAGACCAAGATATTGCAAAAGATCAAATTGAGTGGACTTGTGGAGGTTGCTTTCTTTCCAGTATCACTTCAATCTCTAGATCTAGTTTTAATATATGTAAGGTTTTACAACAAAAAGGATAAGATTATCAGAATGATTGATGGTAAGGTGATTATGTAAATTTAGCCACTCTATATTGAAGAGATGTTGAAGCTTCCAACAAAAAATCCCTTTGTTAAGTTATCCATGGAATCTTCCAGAGAGTATTTTGAAGGTCATGTTGACCAGTGCATAGATGTCATTCATAAGAATTGGTTAGCCAAGCTAAGATTAATAATTTTTTAGGTTGTGAAGAAGCCATTTTGTAGTGATTTTAAGGAAGAAATCAACGATGCAATTACTCCCTTTAGTCAAGTCATAGGACTTGACATTGTAAAAGAATTCTGGACATCCATGGAGGTTTCAATTTATTGCTAAAGTCATGTTAGGCAAAGAGTTCATTGATTGGGTGACCCTCATAAGTTATAATCTTTACAAGCAGTTGAGTGAAGTGATTTAATCTAAGTCATTCTATCTGACTTCATATCTAGTAGATGCCTTGGCAAGAAGGAAACAATTTGTTGGACTCGAGTTGATTGGAAATACAAGTTTAGGTCAACAATTAATGTACCAATACTATCCTTGATTAGAAATGAAGTAGAACCTCAAGCATTTCAAAAGGGTAAATGATGCATTCATATTCTATATCATAAGAATGCTTGAGAATGATAGAGAAAAAAGAATGTCTCAAGAGGCTATGGAGAAAATTCAAAAATGAGGAATTTGGTACTACTAATTCACCACCTTTAAATATATCAGAATTGCAGGATATATAGGAATGCCATTAAGACATCCTGCTTATGTCAATGACTGATTTACTTTGTTAGAGGTTTATAGATAGGGCACTGAAGTTCATGAGCTTTGTGTATAGAAAATGGGGAAAGGTCTTCCTTTTCCTTTATCAATCGAAAGATATGCATGTCCAACAATGTAAGTAGCTAGAAATGCAAATCCAAAATTATCACTCCTAATGCTAAAATCGTATGAGGCAAGGCCTTCTTTTAACCCTAGAAAATGTATGGTGTTGCAAGGTGTGTGCCCTTTGTCTCCTTGTGTTATGTAGTGCAGCATTTGGGTTTGTGACAAGGCTTAACCACCTTCCGTGAATTCATTAACTCTAGTGGTTGTATCAGGCATTAATAGGTCGATCTTTTGGCGCAACAGCAACCGTCTTTACAACAATTGGTATCAAAGCCTAGGTCACGGGTTTGAACCCCTCACTTGCACTGGGGGGATTTTTGCAAGGTGTGCACCCTTGGTCTCCTTGTGCTATGCAGCACAATGCTTGGGTTCGTGACAAGGCTTAACCGCCTCCCGTGGATTCGTTAACTCTAGCGGTTGTATCGGGCATTAACAGGTTGATCTTTTGGTGCAACGACAACCGTCTTTGCAACATGTATGGAAGGGTTGAAATCCATTATTGTGCATAAACCCCATCTTGAGGATTATATGGCAAATTGTGTTGATGATATAAAGGTTCGTAAGAGATCCTACTCACATATGATAGTGCTATAAATGAGAATTAGATCATTCATGTGAGGAAAATAAAGTTTTTGATCAACCTCTACTAGAAAATGATTGGATTTTAGGGGAGTTCAAGAATCTGGAAGTGCAAACTTCTTTGATGATTAGGAGTAAAAGATAGCTTGAAGAGACATTAAAGAGCTTTCATGGAGGAATCCATATAGTTGTAGTGGTAACAGTAGGAGGAGATGAGGAAGAATTTCAAGAAGAGGAGCAAGTAAAGCTGATTTGAAGAAATAAGTCATCCAAATTGAGGTTTGTGTGTTTAGGTATGAATCAGCCAAAGCAGGGACAAGCAAAAAATATGGATATTATCCCTAGTCATCGCAATGTTATTTCTAAGACACCTACTCAAATTGTGTATCTCAAAGCAACTTAAGTGGACAAACTTGCACACTTATCTCCAGAATAAATTTTTAAATCACCATCTCCATTCTCCTCATAATCACCTCTTATCATTAAACTACTAAGTCTTTCTATCATAAATCCTAGATATGTATCAGAAGGAACTCCTATCCAGTCTTCAGAGAAGGTATCTAATAAAGCTCCTTCTCCTCTTAAAATTTCTTCCCCACCATTGGTTTCCAATGATCAAGGCACGCCGCAACAACCACAAGCTAGTATCCTAGCAAGAGAAGCTCAAAATATGGACATATTGTAGTGGTTTGATCAAATTATATAGAAGAGAAAGAGAGTCATGAAGCTAACTTTAGATGATCACACTCAACTATCCACTTTTTCCCAAAGCTTAATCTTCCAAAAAGGGATAGAATAAGATCATCTATCATAACTGATAGTTATGGGAACATACAAGCACAACTCATCACACCATTATTAGACATGTCCAAAGCTGATTTACAGCCATCAAATTATATAGTTACTACTATTGCTTTGAGTAAGCCATCAAGAGACGAAGGGAAATAGTTTGCTAGATCTTTAGTATATTGGTTCATTAAGAAGATGGATAAGGATAAGGCTACAAAGGAAGAATTAAAAGATAAAAGTTGCACACCTTATGGCCTACATCGAGTATATAGTTGGTTCTATTGGTTCATCTTTGACCAATGCAGTTCCTTAGTTTGACATATTCTTAGCACTAAAAAAGAAATTTTGGTTGCAGGGGAATTGGGAAATGTAATGAGATTCATTCATGCCTAGAATGCAGAGTTGGTAAGTTTAGGCCACAAAATAATGTAGGAAATAACTCAAATCATGACAAGATTATCTAAGGCATTGGAGGCTATTGAGAATTTAATGGCAGGAGTTAAAACTGAATTGGACATTTATCCATATTTTTCCACCCAGGCTGCACATTACTTCTCTGATGGCCATTGAAAAGGAATCAATTTTGCTATTTTTTCATTATGCGTTGTATACCTTGCATCCAATAAAATCTTTGATTCCTTGCAAAATATCTCAAAATTCAATTCTAGCACATGCAACTTATCAAGTGTAGAACTTAAAATCTTCATGCTTGGGTCACCGTCTACACAAATTGATTATATAAGTTGGCTAGCTATGCTTTCAAAGTTAGCCTTCCGTTTGTCTAGACTTTTGATTTGTCCATCATCCTCCAATATGCTTGGCATAAACTTTTTATCTATATTCTCTATTGATTGCCTTTTGTCATTCAAAACTTTATCCAATTTTAGCTGAAAGGCCACTACTTCTAACAAAATTAACATATCCAAAGTCAGCTTTATTTCTGGTGGGGCATCAGAGGCAAACCTTGAACATCTGTGGACTTCCCTTATGTCTCCAATTCTTAGTAGCCACACTCTACACATCTCCTTTAGGCTTTCCTTATCCCTTTCATGTTTATCCAGAGTTGTCTTCAAATTTGAATAAGACATCCATGTGTCATCAACTCTGGTTGTGATCTTAGATATCCTGTGATTGATCATATTGGTAATCATTTCTCTGACAATGCTCTTTTTCTCATCCTTCAGCTTATTTACCTCTTCTTTCAACTCCTTGATTTCTGAGAGTAGTGCCTCCCTATCTATTGGAAATGCTTCTACAGTCTCTACAAGAGTAGGAACACACTGAGCTGAAGTACCTATCCAGCCAACATCTGCTCCTTACACTTATTCAATTCTAACATGGCTTGCCCATACTTCAAAAGAAGCTCATCATATAATCTCTTTGTAATTTATTTGTAACAGCCTCAACAAATTGGGTTGTATGAACACTCAAGCTTGCAGCTTGAGGGGCTGGAGTATTTGACACTCTCTTTATTATTACATCCCCTATTAATTCTCCTAAACCAACCCTTGGCTTATTATTGTTTGGGGCCAATGCCCATATTGCCAAGGTCTCAAATCTGGGATTAAATCCTGCACCGGAGAGTGCCTTATCCATTTGATCATCAGATACATTTGTGTCATTCCTTGTGACAGTGTCAAAAGCAATTGTATCTGCTAAGGTCCAATGTGGAAGCAATAGCAGACCACTCTTCTCCACCAAAGCTCTTCCCTCATTAGGGGTCATCCTGTTGATATCTTTGCTTACTTCATTCAACATCCTCTGATTTATTTCTTCATATTTTTCTAGATCATCTCCTCTCTTGGCTTCCTCTATCTTCTTCTGAAATTCTTCATTCCTCACCTTCAATACATATCCCTTGAATTCAAGGGTGTTTACAAAGGCATCATCCTCCAAAAATTGGGAGCAAGCAAGTATTCTGATGTCCTCTGTATCTATTTGATGACCAAAAATTGACCTCACCAATCTGTTATCAGGAGAAACATAAGGCCTTATTCTCATAGGTGAATTCACCTATTGGGAGATTTCTTGTTCTTGTTCATTTATTTCCTCCTCCAAGTCTATTAGTTCTACTTCTTTTTCATGCTCCAAGTCAATGATTTTGACTTTCTTGGCTAGAGATGCATCAGGTGATTCACTTCTTCTTCTGTATGCTCTCCCTGAACTACTTGGATCATATGCAGGCCTTTCTTCACCTGGGGGAGCACTCTCAATTAAATTATCTATATTAGCAAAAAAAATTAGATCCTTATTATTGGATCATTCTCTTCTGCAAATGCCCAGGATATGCAAAATTCAAAGTATTTCTCATTCTCTCTCCTTCCATTACTATTTCTCGCCTTTTCCTCAAAAATGAACTTCTTAACATTGTAGCACAATTTCTTACTACATCTTCATCAAACCAAACCTAGTGGGTAAATTGGGGCCTTCTGATGCCAAGCCTCACCTTGTTAATGAATCCTTTAGGGTCAAACACCCTCAGCTGCTCGGACCCCATCCTGTAGACCATCAACACTGAATCAATTTGATCCAGACCATCCTTATCAGTGGCCCAAAAGTCACAAAACTTGATATAACTAGGGAAGAAAGACCCCTTCTTCTACAACCTCAAATGTTCCTTGTCAAACTCATTCAATTGCCTTATGATCTCTAAAAATGCAATTCTCTTTGGTACATATTTTGGCAATATGTATGGGGCAACCTTGCTCTCATAAACTCTGATACGTGTGGTGTCAGTATGAAGAAACCAATCACCCCAATTGTGTTGAATTCTCAACTCAGGGGTTCTATCCAGTGGCCTTAGAAAATCAAGTACATCCTTGTGAATTCTTTCACCCTCAGGTTCAAGGTAACCCAATAGCTTTCTGAAAAAATGCTCCTAAAAAAATACATAGTTTGCATATGTGCAGTGCATATCTATCATACAAATCCACATCTGGACAGGGAGCAAAGTACCATCATGATCAACTTCTCTAACATGCAAATCTTTGTGCCACATTCTTGATCCATCATTCAAAAACATATGGCACATCAGTGAATACCAGCTAAACTCCACCTTTGCATACACAATATACATCTTATTCTTGATTTCAATCAACTTCTTATGCATTTTGTCATCTATATAAGTTGCATAATCAAAGGGCTCTATGGTTGACATATCTTGTACATTAGAAGCTAGCATCATCATGGAGACTGGCATCTTGTACAATGCATCTCTTCCTAATACTTGGCATAGACTATGATATGTCTTCACAAAATAGTGCATGAACTATGAGACATCAAAAGGTTCTTCCTCCATGTCTGAGATTTTCACCAATTTCCCATCAATACCCTTTGGTTTGTGCTTGGGCAACTTGAAAGCTCTGTATGCATCCTAAACAGTCTTATATTCTTCCTTCAGAGCATTAAGATCAATTCTTTTGCTAGCAGTAGTGTTTAAGCCAAATACTTTTGTTATGCAAGCCTTTGTGGTTCTGATTATGACTGTGTTATTTCCTACCAAGACTGCCCTAGACCTAGGATCATACCTCTGTGCAACCGCCCTCACAAAATTTAGATTTACAAACACATTAGGGCACATTAACTTTGCCAGGTCAAGGTTCCAAGTGTTACAAATACCTGGGCTTTGCACTCCCTCCTATCATACCAATGTTTGAACAGGATCCATCCAAGTATAGGTAGTTGAGCATCTCGGCATGCAAAGCATAAGTCCAACAATCTGTCATTTGGTCCATCGGGACCATGCACGTTTGTGGGCCTCCTTGAAGATCCAGGCAACTGAATCATCAAGTCTTCATCTAAACCCCTCTTTGAATCAAAGGCTGGCCTATGTGACTTATTTTGAAAGCAATTTCCTACCAAACTAGGGTTTTTCTCTTCTAATAATGCTCAAGTTTCCTAAACAAGACATCAACTTCAATTGAAATATACGCAGCTGGCATAGATTAAACTTATTGATTTTACTTGCAGAAGCTCAGGATTTCAATATTTCTTCAGCCAGATACTCGTTGCGTACGACTTCTTCTTCGTGCTTGTGAGAATGATGAGAAAAACCCTTACTTTCTTCCTTAATCAAGCTTATAGATTAGGGCCAAGTGCATTAATGCAAGTCTTTTCTGCCATTATTGTGATTTCATGATGTAGGAGCAATCTCCAATGTCTAGGCAGGAAGTTTGAATTTGAACCGTCGATGAAGTCTTCAAACTATATGATCAATGGCTATAAATGACCCATTAGATTTGAAAATCTGAGCTTTTACATGAAAAAATTGCCAGCCAATCATATTATTCCATGTCGGATGTCCCTTTTGCTGACCTTTCCACCTTTCTTGTCCTACGTGGCCACGTGGCTTTATTTCGCAGTCACGCAGTAGCAAGTGGGCCACCTCCTTTTGGCTCCGTGGGAGCACGCTAAGCCTTCCACATGTATCCTCTTCATAAGCCTTTTCATTCTTCCCAAAAATAGGCCACGTGTCACCATCTCGCAATTGCGCACATAATCTTTCCTACATATAAGATCCTTCTATACCACTGTGCTACCGTCAGATCCTTCTCGGCCCCACTTCTTCGATTCATTATTTAACACCTAGTGGAATCTCATGCATCATCGATCTTATGGCCATAGGCCACGATATACTTTACACCTATCTTCATTTTGTAGTCGCGCAGTGGAGACATGACGTTAGCATCAGCAGTTCTGCGAGCTTGTGATATCCTGCCATGTGGCACCTCCAACCCCCTACAAAGACTTAGGACTTAAGAACTTTATAAAAACATGACTTTGACGAGTGACAGAAGGTAAACCCTAGGACTAGGGGTCAATTACTTCATGACATAATAGACTCAAGGTTATAACTTAGATGACCGGTAACCTAGGCTAGACAGTCAACAACGGATTATAACATAAAGTAAAACTATGACTGTAAGACTTAGGGCTTTAAGGGGAGATAAGGAAAAACATTCGTAGACTAACTTAAAACCATAAACCTTGGGCAGGTACCACTAGAAGGGAAAAAGATAGTGCATTTTGAATTGAAGCAAGAAGATGCACATAAAGAAGAACAAAATGATGGTTTTGAGGATGGAGATGAAGAAGAGGGTTAAAGTGGGATTTCTGAGTAGGATGACTTTGAGATTATAGAAGAGGTTGAGCATATAGAAGAACAAAAGCAATAATCCCTTACTCCACCCTTGTGAAGATCCACAAGCTAATGGAATCTAGTTGACAGGTATAGCCCACTAGATTTTCATTATTTTCTTTATAAGTACTGACGATGAACCTAGATCCTATAGGGAAGCTATTTTCGTAGATGATAGTGAGTCTTGGAAATTGGCCATGCAAGAGGAGATGATGGCTTTAGAATCTTGTGATACCTAGGATCTTGTTTGTTTTCCCAAAGGAAGGAAGGTAATTAGATGTAAGTGGGTCTATAAGAAGAAATTTGGAGTAGACAGTTCATTGGAAAAGTATAAGGCTAGACTGGTAGCCAAGAGCTACTCCTAGAGTGAGGGAGTTGATTTTAGTGAAATACTCTCTCCTATTACTAAATTATCTTCTATTAGA
Organism: Cunninghamia lanceolata; assembly: GCA_027924645.1. NCBI lineage: Eukaryota > Viridiplantae > Streptophyta > Pinopsida > Cupressales > Cupressaceae > Cunninghamia > Cunninghamia lanceolata. The sequence continues at coordinate 3,750,653 of BSBN01000973.1, read as the reverse complement.
TTTATTTTACCCATAGCTATTGCTTCTGATTTTGAAATTAAGAAAATGGATGCTAAGACTATATTTTTGCATGGAGATCTAGAAGAGGAAATTTAGATGCAACAACCCAAAGGTTTTTAGGTAAAAGGGAAAGAACACTTGGTTTGCAAATTAAAATGGTCTCTTTATGGTTTGAAATAATCACCATGAATGTGGTATCAAAATTTTGATTTTTTATGTTGTAATTGGGTTTTATGAGAAGCGAAGAGGATCATTGTCTTTACATTAGATGTATTAATGATCATATACTAATTGTTTCCTTGTATGTGGATGACTTGTTTTTTAGTAACACCAAGGGTATGATTAGTGAGTTGAAAGCTCAAATTTTAGGTGCATTTGAGATGAAGGATCTAGAGGCAACAAGGTACATATTAGGAATGGAAATTAGGAGGGATCATGAGAATAAAAAGCTTTGGTTGTCACAAAGTATGTATGTGAATATTATTTTGCACATATTTAATATGTAGGATTGTAAGCCAGTTAGAATTCCTTTACCAGTTGGCACTAAGCTTACATTAGATATGTGTACCGAGTGTGAATATGATTTTGAGGATATTTCTAACATGCTATATGCTAGTGCAATAGGAAGTTTGATGTATGCAATGGTTTCACTAGGCCAAATATTGCCCAAGCAGTGGGAGTATTGAGCAAGTTTATGTCTAACCCTAGTAGAGAGCATTGGAATTATGTGAAGTGGGTGTTAAGATATTTGTGTGGTACTTCTAATTATTGTTTGATTTATTATAATACTAACAATAAGGATAAGACATTATATATATAGGGTTTCATTGATGCAGATTGGGCAGGTGACTTAGATAGTCAAAGTTCCACTAGTGAGTATGTATTTACTCTATTTGGAAGAGCTATGAGTTGAATGAGTAAGAGGCATCCTAAAATTACTTTATCTACTACTGAAACAGAGTATATGGCTGCTACCCATGTCTCTAAGGGATTAGTATGGTTATAAATATTGTGTTTAGGTATTGGTTTTGATTGCAAGACAATTTAGATAGGATGTGACAGCCAGAGTACAATTTATTTAGCAAAGAATCCTATGTATCATGCTCGAACTAAGCATGTGGATGTTTAGTACCACTTTGTTTGGGAAATGGTTGCAAATGGACAGATTGAGTTGAAGAATTTTGATACTTAGGAGAATTTTGTAGATTATCTTATCAAACCTATGAGCACAAAAAAGTTCACTTGGTGCAGGGAGGCCATAGGCCTTGAACATTCTTGTACTTAGTTGATTTATGTTTTTCAATGGATGTATTTACAATGTATGATGTAAAATGGGAGAATGTTAGGATTAAGGTGCCATAAACCTTGTAAATCCAATATATTTAATTACTCCTCATATTATTTTATAAATGCATTCCATAAGGGATGTGCGATTCATTGCTTGCAATAAATATTTTTTACAATGACAATAATTTATGATAGTTTTATCATAGGATAGTAAATAGGTAAAAAGTGGGCATTCAAGTTTATTAATGACTTATGATGGATGTAGGAGCATCTTTTATTATTAGATCCTTACATGTAAGGAATCAACTATTATAGGATTGTCTTTGTAGAGCATCTTATGACAACTTGTAAGGTGTAAGAGGCCATTTTTAGCCCATTGTTGACTATTCCCAAGGTGGGCATGTGATTTTTCCATAATGGAGTGCTACATGTGTGGAGGTGGTTATGATAGGTGTAAGAGTGTCATTAATTCCTGATTTTGTAACTTCCCAAGTCTAGGTGCCATTTTCTAGTGACTTCTTTTGTAAGATTGCATTTTTCTATTTAATAGAAGTTTGAGGAGAATAGAGTATGAATTGTATGTATATAGGTACACAGGTGTAGTCAGAGTGGATGTAAGATTGAAGGAAGTGATTGTATTGTAATCTCATGTGAAGATAATATAGGCTTGTCCTCTTTTTTAGTGAATTTTTTTTTGAAAGGGTTTTTCCACGTAAAGCATTGTGTCATGTGTAAATCTATTGAGTTTTTTGTTTTTATTGCTAATTTACATGTTCTATCTCCATTTTGGTATTCTATAGATTAAATTTCAGATTTGCAACATAATTATAGATTTCCATATTGTAGTGGTTTGCCTTCATTTCTAACAAAAATATAAATAAAATGGAGCTGCTATAAATTCCATTGTCACAAAAAGAGTTGAAGGAAAAGATTGGTTTATAGGTTGTTAAAGTAGTCATAGTTTTATCCTACTGAGAAAAACTTTCCCTGTAGATATTGATGTCTTGAATCGAGAACTTCCTTTGTTCATAATTTGGGTTCTTAATCACTTACTAGCAAGTCCACCTTGTAGATCAAGTAGTTTGGATGATATTTGTTAATGTTGAAGCCTTGTCAAATTTGCCTAAGTCCTAGAAAATCAAGCTTGAGTTTAGGTAGCTCAACTTGGTTTCCCCTATGACTTGGACAACCGTGTGACTCTAGTTGGAGAGTCTCAACCAAGTTCTCTTTCTATGACTTAATTTTGTATTACTCTACTAACTTTCACTTTTTGCTTGCATGTATTCCTCTAGTCTGAGCCTTGTTTACTTAAAAAACCTAGATTATTGAATCTTCTTGTTTATGCCTAAAAATCTAAAAAAATGAGACAAGAAGGGTGTTGAATATGAAATTATCAAAGAATGGCAAGTTAATTAGCTAGCTTACACAATGATATGTCAATTTACTACATATAAAATGATGATTTGGCTAAAGCCATATTGAATTAAGTTTAGTACTTAATCTTGTATTCTCTATTTCATATCATGTTTTCAATGGACATGTGCATTAGTTAGAATGCTAGTATGTTACAGAAAGTATGTTGCACTAGATTCTTTCATTCATACAAGCTTTAGTTTTCTAGCTCCTTCATTGAAAGCTCATGCTTCTCCATTTTAGAGCTAGCATAGGGAAACATAGGCTTCAAGTGTTGGGAAAATAAAATGGCCCAATGATGCTTTTCAAAAATAATGGCTTCATACAATACAATAATGTGATGTTGTACTTGAAACGACACTTCTTGATTTGATCCTTCAAGGCCTTAATGATTTGTAAAAGGACTCGGTACTTAACTATACTTTCATAAAAGTTATCTTTTCAAAACTCTCTTGTAACAAAACTTGGATTAACAAGAAGGCCAAAGAGGAGAAACCATAGCCCTTGATGATGACCCCTTAGAGGTAACCTTCACAGATCAAGTCAACTTTCTAACCAAGGAGTGTAGGTGACCAATTGTCTTTAGAAGTTGGTGGACAACAAATAGTGTTTTCTTCTACTATGTTTATGTTGTTCATAAGCTAGTTCTCTCTTTTTTGGCTATCTCTGCTATTTTATTTTGTTGTTTATTTAGTTCCATATATCATGAGACTCTTCTTGCCCTCCTAATGGATAATATTTTGTAAAAGGCTCTAGGCCCTTTCAAAATCCTATTTTTATCAATATTACAAATAATAATTATCTATTATTTTGTAAAAGGGTTCAGACCCTTTCAAAATCCCACTTTTATCAATATCAAAAACAAAACTTGGATTAAGTATGTAAGTAATGTTTTATTTAATGAATTGGATATTCTCTTTTCAAAGTAAACAAGTAGTGTGCTTAGTTTAAATAATTATATTCTAGTAATGATAGTTATTATTGATTAAAATATTTTTTTAAGCACATTATTAAAAATAATTTATTTATTAGTTAGTACAAAAAATAGCTTGCAATTGAAAAAACTATGCATTCAAGAAGACTAGACGAGAACTCACAAAGCAAAAACAAGTAGTTGAGCAATTAATATTGAGTTCACAGACAAAAAATTTACCTCAATTCTAATGGAGTGTACGATCATTGCTAGATTCTATGGTGGATGGTTCCGTAGGATTTAGATTGAAGAATAGGTGTCTCATAACTATCCCACTTGCTCCTGCCCGTCCTTCCTTCCCAAAAGCTTCTTCTGTGTCACTTTTGAAAGTGAAGAAAAGTGGGATGATGTTCTCCATCAAGGTCCTTGAAAAATGTAAAATTTGATGCCATACATGTAAAAATCAGTTCCAAACTTCAACCCTTTAGAATGTTTCTCCCCCTCCGAGCCAATCTAGATATGATTATACAATCTATTGCTCGAGTATTGGACCAAGGAGAGACTTATGAAAATCGGGGATAGCCTTAGCGCCACTATAGAAGTGGATGGGAAAATAACGAAAGGAAAATGATTTCTATATGCCAGAATTCATGTTGTTTCCATCTATGTGATTCTAAAAGAGTTATCTTTAACCATTTCAACTGGGAGTTCCAAACTATGGACATTGAGATTCAAAAATCTATCACCTTTCCTGCAAGAGCCACGACCACTTGGATATTGATTTCTCAAAGAAGGATCCTCTAAAATTCACGACACTATGTAGAAAAGAGAAAAGTAGAAGGAAAATAACACTGAAAAGTGTTTGTATCTGTCGCCAGCTCTGATCCTCAATCCCAATCTTAGGGATTCATCTACCCTAGCGATTGTCCCATTCTCAGAGCTCACTGATGACTCGCCTAATTTTGAGGAGGGGAGGTTGATCTAGATCAGTGGCAAGAACTTGACGATGTGGACTCGAATGGAATTAGAATCCTTGATAACCCGATGCATTAGTCAAACAATGTCTAAACTTTTAAATATCAATCTAGGTCACGAAAAGAAGAGGGGTAGGAAAAAATAAACAAAGGCTAGAGGAAATGGCATAGGAAAAAGGACAGTCAAATATCAAGGAGTATTTGTTGAGATCTAAAGGAGGAAACCTCTCCCATAGAGAGCTATGAAGATCATCTCCTAGAATATTAGGGGCTTAAACACCCCCAACAAGTGGTGCATGATCAAGTGCCACTTGGAAATAATGTTGGTCGATATTATTATGTTGCAAGAAACTAAATTAAAATCTTAAGATGTCATGACATTCATTAAGCATTGTCATGGTTGGATGGGCTTTTGTGTTGATTTTGTTGGCTTGGCTAGTAATTTGGTAATTTTATATAACCCTCATAGAGCTTCTATCGACCTCCACTTGTCAGCCTCAAAATGGATGTTTTCCAAGGTTAGAAGTTCACTCTCTAATTTATATTTTCTTTTATTTAACATATATGACCCAATTAAACCTAAAGATAAGGCCAAGCTCTAGAGTGAGATCCATACCATCATAATGTTGCACAAAAATGATAAAATTATTCTAGGTGGGGATTTCAATGTCATTTTGAATTTGAATCAGAAAAGTGGTAGAATCTCCAAAGAATCCCAATCACAAAAGGATTTCCTTATATTTGTGGGAGAGTCTAATTTGGCATATGTAATTCTAAAGAACGACCTTTATACCTAGACAAATAGAAGGGAAGGTTTCTTAGTTATTTTAGAAAGATTGAATTGGTTTCTCTACTCTTCCCAGTCATTGAATTCTACAAACCTACTTGAAACAAATATTCAGCCTGTTTCTAACTCATATCACTTCCCAATTGAATTTCTAATCTAGGAGGACCAACCGCCAAAGCGATGTTACTTCAAATTTGAAAGGATGTGGCTTAGGAGGGAAGCTTTAGTGGATGAGATCTAGAATTGGTGGGAGTCTACCCCAAAAACCAAGGGAACAAAAATGTTCAGATTTATGAAGAAGTTAAATTTCATCAAAGGAAAACTGAAGGAATGGAACAAATAATCCTTCAAGAATATATTCAAAGAAAAGGAGTGAATAGAAAAGAATTGGTAGATCTCAACAACAAAATCATCTCCCAAGGCATGTTTTGAGATGACTATTTGAAGGAAAAAGAGCGCATCTCTTTACATGCAGAGGTACTCGCTAGAGAAGAGATTTATTGGAAATCCAAATCTAGAGAAGCTTGGCTTGTGGATGGAGATTTGAACACCAATTTTTCAGAACATAGCCAAGATTAGAAGGTTGCAAAACATAATTGATTATATTCTCTCCTCTAATGGCCAATAACTAAGTAATGGAGAAGACATTCAAAAGGAAGTTGTTCTATTTTTAAAAAACCTTCCCACCCCTATTTGTGCCTTGAATATTGTAGATATAGACTCACTACTCAACAACATTCCACATATCATATTTGGTGCAAAAAAATATGTTAATGGCTCCCTTCACTAAAGATGGAGTAAAAATTGTAACTTTCCAATTACACCTAGATAAGGCTCTAAGCCCCAATGGTTTCCCAACCCTCTTCTATCATAAGTGTTGGTATTTCATTAGCAAGGAGGTTTGGGCACTTGTAGGGGACTCTAGAAGGACCAAGAAGATGTTGAAGGATTTGATAACACTCTCATTGTGCTCATTACTAAGAAGTTGGATATTTCCTTCTTCGTTGACTACTAGCCCATATCCTTTTGCAACACAATTTATGAAATTATATCAAAGGCCATTGCTAACAGGCTCAAAGCTATTTTTCCAAGCAACATTTCTATGGAGCAAAGTGATTTCAAGCTATAATAAATATTATAGATGGAATTATAATTACAAATGAAATGATCCACTCTATTACTTGCACAAATCAGAAAAGCATGATGATTAAATTAGATATCAATAAAGCTTATGATAGAGTAAGTTGGCATTTTTGTTGATGGTTTTGAAGAAATTTGGATTTGGCATGGATCAAATGCTATGGATTTTTAGTTTCATATCCTCTATGAGATTCTCCATTCTGATCAATGGATCTCCTTTTGGCTTCTTTGAAATCTCTAATGGCCTTTGGCAGGGGGATTCCTTGTTCCCATTTTTATTTATAATCATGGCCAAGGTGTTGGGCAAGGCCATCAAGCATAGATGATCTCTTAGTCTTTGGAAGGGCGTAAAGGTAGCACATAACATTGAACCAATTTCCCACCAACAATTTGCATATGACACTATAAGCACTAAAATGTTGCATGAGCTTCCAGGAGGACCCCATGATGACATGTAATCCCAATAACATACAAAAAAACATGAATAATGGTGTACCCTCAGTAGCACTCCTCTTGGAGACACGTGTTGGTTGGTTTTTTCCTTTTTGATTCTTTAGTTTCCTAACTATTCTACTTTTCTCTTTGTCAAGTCTTCCTTTTGTTAAATTTTTCCCCTTTCCTATATGTTTAATTTTCACCTTTTCTTACTAATTCCACCTTTCGACATCGGGTGCTGCCACAATAATGGGTTACACTTTCGAGGACATCCTGATTTTTGCTGAAATCACATATTTTTAGAAAATATAATGATTTAAGCTTTGAAAGGTTCCATTTAAAGTATTTTAATTGAAGAGGGTTTGATCAAACCTCCTTAGATTCAAGCCCCCTTGGGTAGAACCCCGCTAGTTTTAAACCATACCTATAATGGAGTCTCCTCCACATCTATCAAAATGCTGATAAAAAACTACTTTTGATTTACCTTTTGGGGGATCAAATGAATTCATTTAAAATTTATGTTTTGTAAATATGTAGTTCTTATTATAAGCTTCCCAAAAAGTATAATTTTAAATATATTTAATTTGATTATTTTATTTATTTTTTATTTCTTGTGAATGTAGGTTTTTCACCAAACATCAAGTTGTCTATTCTACACATGGAAAATTAGTAAATTAGTGAAAAAAAATTCTAAAAAATATCTATGCCCTAGGTATTGATGTCATTGTTTCAACAAAAAAATAAAAATTGATTTTCGATACATACAGAAAAAGTTATGTTTTACGGAATATGCCTATGTCTAAATTATAATTTGTTTGACTTCAAAACTTAATTTAAAAAAAATTCAACAAAACATTATGAAACCAAATACATGCCCTATATATTGGTGTTACCAATCTAACTTCAAAAGAATCAGAAATTTATCCTTTGTAGAAAAAAAGTTATGTGCTACGGAATACACATCACTTTAAAAAATGTTGTTTACTATTAAAAACTAGTTATCAAAGGAGACACAAAATATTTTACAATTTAACTCTAAATGTTTTTAAAAATATATATTTAGAATCTTCAAACAAAATCTCACAAATCACTAGTTTGCATCATCTTCAAATTCCTAACGGTTTAGCAGCTATAGGTGTCAGAAAGTGAAGATTTAGTTCAAACCCAACTTTTAATTTCTTCCCAACTTTCCTCCCATGTGGGTCTCCCCTATTAATGACCAAAACTCCCTGAGAGATCTTGCTTGAAGTCATCCTACACCCAGTTTCAAGTGCCAGACCCCTTTTTCAAACCATAACTAACCATACACAACTTTTAGTTCATGCCCAGGTGTCACCCTCTATGGGTCACCCCAAAGTCACCCAGGGTGACCTGCCCTAGTGAAAGGGGTGACCTGGGGTGACACTTGTAGATTTTGAATTTGAGTTTCTCCTTGGATTTGAGCCCACAAAGGCTCCTTTTTCGCCTAGTTTGCATGTAATTTTGAGCGATTCTTAGAGAAGACCATAATTACCTCAATCAACACTCCCAATCATGCAAATTTAGCCCAATCTATTCTAGTTAACTCTCCTTCCTCTCATGCTTGTTGAATGCACAAGACAACTAAGAGGGGGTGAATCAGTTGTAGCAAAAACTTTAAGCCTTCACAAACATAATCACATCCACATCTGTTAGCACAAAATATAAATTTCATTGAAAACGGTAAGAAACTATTGCAAACCTTAGAAACTTATATTAAATGCAACATCAAATATGATCAAAGATAAAAATTAATGATTGAAATAGATATTACCGAATGAGTTTTGAAATGTGGTTCTTGCATAACTCCTTTGTAATTTTTGCCAGGGAGAGAATTGAAAAATGAGGGTAGGTTTTATAATGTTTGGATAAACGGTTTGGGTGGTTGAATGGGTAAAAGTTGGTTGAACGGGTTTTGAACAGAATGGTAGGTAAATGAACAGATTTTAATTTATTAATTTTTTATTTTCATGAATAGGTTTTAGGGTAAGGTTTAGGTTTAGATAAAATAATAAATTAAGTTGATTTAATTTATTATTTATGATAGGTTTTAGTAAATAATAAATTTATTTATTTAACTTTAATTTATTATTTACAAAAGGGGATCAAATTGGAGATTTAATTAATTAAATTAACTAATTAAATCTCATGGATGGATGATAGGGAATAATGAGGGATAATTTAACAGATAATTAGGTCAATTTTTATGTATACAACATCAATTCACTTAAACTCTAATTTTGTTATGAAGGTTAAACATAAAAAATAGATAATAGAAACTTAATCACATCAACACCATGCATAAGAGAATGCCATATTTACATGGAAAACCCTAAAAGGGAAAAACCACGGTGATGATTAGCTCACAATATATAGTAGTATCAATACCAAATTACAAAGAGGCTCAATGCCAAAGGAGCTCACTGCCCAAAGAGGTGGCTCACTTCCATGAGAGGTGGCTCACTACCATGAACTGATATGATAGCATCTACCACATGCCTGAGTTCAGTTCCATTGAAACACAATACATATCACCTTCATTGTCTCACAACACAAACATCTTCATCTTCGTACCCTTCACATTCTCAAAACACGAATCCTTTTCACTTATTTATATCAATCATCAACCTTGGAACATACATCAAGGTCGCAACACATTCTACAACCTTTGGAACAGTGTCCAAGGTCAACAAACATACACAATTCAAATTAGGTCTAGACCTAAACCTTCTTGTGAAGCAAAGAAATGAAGGTACAACATTTCATAGCTTAGTTCAGACCTAAATACATCTTCACATGCTTCAAAATGCTTCCACGATTACGAAGCACATCTGAAGGAGTGTAAACAACCAGGTCAGCCAAAACTGGTGTTAACACTAGGATCTTTATGCACACACTTCCAAGAACACAATCATAACTTATGGACCAAGAACAAGCCTTCAACATGATCTAGAGACATCCACAAACAACATAAAATCACCTGGGAGCCAACAAATCCAGCTACAACAAGTTTCACTTGAAGACAACAAATCTCACTTGAAGACAACTTACAATCAACACTGCTAAGCTCTGTTACTCAATAACTTGCTTTCTGGGGCACCAAATCAAAAATCCTTTGGAATGAAGATATCTAAGGACCTTATAAACATATGTCTAGAATCACATCACCTAAAACCAATCTACGAAGAAATGTGGAGCAAAATACTTTCTCCCAGACACTTTTGCACAGCCCAGAAACTCTGTCAATTATAGTCTTCAAAATGGTGAACATAACTTATATTACACAGTGATCTAGACCACCAAATTCTAGATTTAGTATCCTCAAACACTTTTCTAAAACATATCCAAATCTCACATTCTGGTCTTCAATATAGAAGAAATGTGGAGCAAAAACTTAGACAGTATCTTGCAAGACAGAATACTCTGCAACATACTGTTTCCTCTGGAGAGCAAATTTTCTCAAAAGCACTTGGAAACTCAGCAACAAGAGAACTATGCCAAGATCATCAGTACTTCTATAAGGCATTCAAATCACTTTAACATGACAACTCAATCAAGCAACAATCAGCAATATCAAAAGACACAATTGACACCAATGACAACCTAAGCATGTTGACATCAATGACAACACCGGTTAGCACATACTTGTAACAATCTCCCCCTTTGTCATTGATGGCAACATATGATGTGAAAAATCATCATGACATAATTTTGCACAAATCTCATTCTCTCCCTTTCTTTTACACATCTTACTCTCTCTTTGTTTTTCACATGAACTCTCTCCCCCTTTAACATCAATGGCAAAGGGTGACACACCTTCTTCAATCTTTCTCCCCCTAAATATGATACTGCACATACTTGCACTTGTTCTTAACTGCTCTGAATACTTCCTGTAGACACCCAAATTTGTCTCAAATTTGTCTCAAATTTGTGTATGTCTTGCAACACCTTGTTAAAACATTATCCTAGACATCATAAGCCATTTTGTTCTAATTCCCATCCTAATTTCCCTAATCCCACTTAGCCAATTAATTAAATAAATTTTATTTATTTAATTAATTTCCCATTTATAATGTCGATAAGGGTGTGGTTCAGTGGTTAAGTCGCTTGGTTGTAGTGGCGGCCACCAAAGTTTAAACCCCTGCTGGGCCAACGAGCTCGCAGGCTTTACGCCTTCGTTGGGCCAATGCGCTCACAGGTTTGAAGTGTTCTTACTAGGGGATGAGGTCCCCCATGTTGTGGCATCACCGGTTCATTGCTCCGAGCAAAAGCATTCGCGTGGAGCCAAAGGGCGTGTCGCACCAGCGTCGCCGGTCACGTTAAAAAGTTATTTTTTAAAAAAAATTCCCATTCATAATCCTATCCTTAATCCCATCATCCTAATTAATTAAATAATTTTTTATTTATTTAATTAATTTCCACATCATATCTTATCCCATCCTATTCATCTACCCAATTAATTAAATAAAATCTTATTTATTTAATTAATTTACCAACTATATCCCAACTAATTCAAATATTTAATTTGAATTAAGTCACATGACCTTTCATCTCACCTTGACAATTGTCCATTTCTCCTTAATCATGTGTTGTAGTACAACTCATTTAAAATACTTTTTATGTACACAATCACATGTAGTACTTTTTGTGTACACAATCACACATGAGACCTATTTCCTTTGACACATGTCAATTGACTACAATTTCTTAATGTGCAAGAAAACCTAACTTAATCCTATCCATCCATTTCATCCTAAACCCTATTTGATCCTAGCCATACATTTGAACCAATCCAATCCTATAAAGCAAGCCTCTCTTGAGCCATGAAAGGGGGATTCTTCTTCATGCAACTTCACCCTACGGAATTTTCATCTCGAGCCCTCATCCATCATCTTCAATCCATCTAGCTTGCATCTATCAACCATCAATCATCCATCATTTATCTTCTTATCAATGTTATGCTATAGAATTGAGAAATCAACACAACAAATTGATCAATCAATCAAGCTTATCTTGCATTTTTGAGGTATTGAATGATTTGGGTTTAGATTATGCATTTCATTGTTTGATCATTTCCATTTCCAAATCCAAATTTTTTGATATACATTCTGGCACGCCTGGTGGGACCCACATCCTTGATTAACCCTCTTGTTTGAGTTGTTTTTGCAAAGTTAAGATCTTTTGGAGAGTCAATCTTTCATTTTGCCAGGCTCTTGTAGCAAAAATTTCATCTCTCTAACCCTAGTTTTGTCAAGATTTGCAAATTTTGGGGATAAATTGTTATAGGTTGCATCCTGGGCGAAAACTAACTACACCATCATGATCAGGAGGTGGTTTCCATGTTTTTTGACTATAAATTTGCCTATATTGTGCGAATGTGAAATTTCTTAAAAAAAATTGAAAATGTTTTTAGGGCCGTAGGTCCGTACAGTACAGATCCATACCATACAGATCCCATGACCCCTGTGGTATCGATCTCTAGTTTTTTGTTGCAGGTTTAATCTTTTGGCATGCAGGTTTATCGATTGGGTTACAGTTTTTAAAGATCCTTTTCATTGCCACCTGAGTTTTCTGTCGCCTCTTGCTCTGCACAGACTGTCGACATCTCTTTCTTGACCTGTTGTTCTCTGTGGTTGCCACATCTCTACTCGACTCTACTGAGAAATGCTACATCTCTACTACATCTCTGCTCAGCCTTCTGCTGAGAAACGCTAGGTCACGTCTTCCCCATTCATTAAGCATTTGGTCGATGCCACCGCTGGGAGTATAATCACTATTTCCTAAGCCTTGTTCCACTTGAATCCTTCTCATATCCACTCAAATCGTAGGGAAATCTACCTGTGTCTAAGGTTGACACAATCCTCAATCCCATCACCTTTTGTCATAGCCATGTCACGGTCTATAAAACCCTAGGTTGCCATTGTTATCCCATCGCCTACTTATCCCTTTCAATAGTTTAAAACCTTTGCTCATATCCATGTTGGTCGCCGCCATTGATAAAATCTAAATCTCCCATCCATCACTATTAAGACTTTGTCGCTGCCTCTGATCTAACATCTATCGCCATCATTTTCTTTAATCTCCACCCGATGGCCATCGCTTAACATCGCCACAAAAAAAACTAGTCGATATCTTTAAAAGGATTTCGCCATCTTCCCTGGCCTGCTCACAGCCTAACATCCATCAAGATCCCCTGTCCTTTTTGCTGGTTGAGATCCTGCACAACCTAAGTTTGCCTCTGCATAACACCATCGTCATCGCTGCCTGCCATATGCTATTCAGTAGTCACCACTTCTTAAACTTCTCTTTGACCATGGTATCCATCTATCCATAGTATTAATCACCTGATCTTTTGTGGATCTCCCGCCACTAGCGTTGCCGCCACTAGTACTCTCCCCAGTCGCTACCCCAGCAATTCTTCCTTTCCCCATCAACCGTCCAAATTCCACCACCATTCCTATCGCCTCCTTTGAAACAATCTCTGCTCCACAAAACCCTCAACCATCGCCATTCCCATTTCATTGTCATCGCCACCCCATCCATGTTTTTGATCTTCTGATGGGTACAGTCACAGGTTATTTTAAACTACCAGCAGTCTAATCAAAGTCGGCGACGGTTTCATTATTCACGCCAGTGAATTTTCTATACCAATACTCAGATCTGGCAGTTGGCATTTTAAGTTGGCTAGCATTTGTTTTACTAGAGATCCACAATCTCTAGCAGTGATCTAAGACTTTGGCACATTTTAACACTCCGCGGGTTTTAAAGATTTAGATCTGGCAGTCAAGATTATCGAGTGGTCAAATTAGTTTTACGCATCTAAAAATATTTTAAAATCCATGGTAGATTTCAATGGGAGAAATATGTTGCATCTATTCTCATCGGTTGTTCATTGTTGACCATTTGGCAGATATTCTCCTTACTCAGCGGTTTATCCTTGAATGTCATCTGCTTCAACAAGCGTTTTATCTCGACGGTCTTTACACTGTTATCATTGGTGGCCATATCCAACATTAAGCATTCTGTAGTTCATCTCACACATCACAAATAGCAACCAATAACTTTCTATTTGCGAGACATTGTAACATTTCTTTGGCAATCCAAGTTTGTTCTCAGTGGTCTTTATTCTGGCGGTCTTTGCATATTGCAGGTTTTAAAACCTTGACAGTTGTCTGCATCGGCAACTGTCATTTGCTTGTCGCCGGTTAGCAAAAAAAAAAAGGTTTTGTCAGCGACCATCAACAGTTGTTATAAACCGTCGGCAGGCTTACAAATAGCAACATTTCTTTCAGCGGAGGCGACATTCCTATCTTAGTTGACGGGCATATGTGGATTGTCTCATGCGGGGAGAATCTTCTAAACCTGTCGGTGTGTCTTGGTCGACCAAAATCCTTTCACCATTGACCACTATTTTTTGCAACAGAGGCAATTTTTCTCGTATATTTTGGCAGTTTTACAGTAGACACCAGTTTTCTCTCCGGTAGTTTTTGCATATATGTCAGTGGTTTCCTGTTTGAAACCTGTGGCTTTGAATTGCCCTTGAATTTGTCATCGCCGCATTCATTGATTGAAACCAACACGAAGGTCAAACATTGTGGGTTTATTTTATTTTTTAAGTGCTAACTGTCAAAGGTAACTATCAGCCAAACCGTTTCATGTGACCACATCACTTCGAACAGTTAGTGGTTAACTGAACTGTCAGACCAGTCTTGTGCTTCCACATGCCCTAGGAGAGGTGTTTTTTTTTCTTTTGATCATAACTAGAGCATACGGTATCGAAATCACACAAAAAAGGACTCATCGGAAAGATAATAGGACAAACTTCGCACTGGAGTAGGAATTATTAGGTGACTACCATTTTACTAGCTTTTTTTGTAGTCAAAGTCAAACTTCTTATTAAACTTTGATTGAGCATAACTTGAGCAAAATTAATAGGATTCCAACGAATTTTTTTTTTAAATTGCTTAAAATCTCTTGAACTTTTTGTTCATGCAATCTATTCAGCTGTATCAAATCATTTTCATCAGAATTTATCAGACTCTTCAATTTTTGCATAATCATCTTCTTTTCAAGTTTGCTTGTTTCTTTTTCGATTTGGTGACTTTCAATGGTATCTAAGGAGTTGGAACAACGTTGACATCAACACCTATAGCAGATTGGAAAGTGATTTTACTAGGTGCACTCGTTTCATCTTTCATCTCTTAATCTTGTTCGAGCACACATTTCAATTTGGGGTTAAAATGAACAACTTGTTTGCAATCACATCAAAAAATGGGGCTAAAACAAACAAGTGTCTTCCTACACATTTGGATTTTGGATCTAAAAAGAACAAGTGCTTGAATTGTCTTCCACACATTTCATTCTCTAAGGGTCAATTAACAATTGTGAGTGTGAATCAAGTGATAGCTCACTTGGTTTGCTTTGGTAAACCCTATCTAGGAGGCCTACTTGGAGACACACCACTCCAAGGGATGACCTCAATCGAGGCTGAATCGAAAGACACCCTCATTGGGAGTTGGAATCTTGTCACTCTTGGCTAAGCCCCAAAGAACTTTATACCTTTGGGAAGTGAAGGTGAAGGGTGGGTTACCCCTTTCTCCCGGCTATGTGGCAGGATTTCACTTTCAATTCCTTAGTCAACCTTGTGTAATCTAGCCTAAGACCTAATTGGCCATACCCACTTGACTAGACATTAGGGCTTGTTGATGTGTCTTCCATGTGTGCTTGCTTAATCATCACATTTCATTTTCAAAGTCAAAAACTTGCTTATGTGTCTTGCATGAGTGATTCATGTGTGTATATGCATAATCATTTGTTTGAACATTTCCAAATCAAGCTCTAAACACCAAACACATAAACAAATCAATCTAAACATTCATCCTAGTCAACACACATCATATTCAACTTAATTTCATCCAAACAATCCACATCATCATCCAAATCCCTAAACAAGCACTTGCTAAAAGGACTTAAGACAAACACTTGGGTGACAACATGTTTACACCAGAAGACCCAAAAATCAAATTCCAACAAGGATCACAACCCCTAAATCAAGACACCATTAAAAAATTACAATTCTTCATCCGACAAGCTCAACCCCAAGCAAACCAATCACCTCAACTGCAATACCTTATAACCCAAGTCCAACACCTTTTAGCCACTAGTCAAGCCCAACAAGTACAGCAATCCTTAGCCATTTACTTCCAACCTAATCCATCTTGCCACATGTCATATCCGTCCACTTCATATCAACCTAATCCACCTTATAGCCACATGTCATATCCATCCACTTTCTATCAACCTAATCCACCTATCCACCAAGTCAATGCCAAATCAACCTATGAATATCTACCTCAAGCTTATTCAATCCCTCATGCTGACATTCCAATGCACTACCAAGCCCATCCACAAGGCAATCAAGTGATTTCACAAGAACAACATGCAAGTCCAAATGGCCTTTTGTATATAAATCAAGTGAGCACAAGTCAACCTTGCCAACAAGATCAAATCCCCGCATCTTTGAGTCCACCTCGAGATCTTTTGTCTACATATCCTACCATTACACCTAGTTGCCAAGACTATCAATGGCCTCCCCAACAAGCACAAATGAGCCCAAGTCCACCTTTGCAACAAGATGCACATGCAGCTCCAAGTGGTCCTTTGTATATAAACCATGCGAGCCTAATGCAACAAGACTTAATTACTTTTGACAAGGGAGATACCAATCTAGAGTGGCCTCCATCATCCAATCACATGCCAACACATGAGCCAACTTATCCTATCCCAACACCACCATGTGATCCCAATCCTAGTCCATTGGTCCCTCCACCTTCTAAGCCATCAAGCCCTTCATCACCTTTACCACCATGGGCCTCCAATCCTCCACCAAATGAAAATGTTGAGTGTATTTTACAACGGATGCTTGAAGTAAAACTCATTGAACTTTCTGAAGTCAAACCATGTGAGGGAAGTCCATACAATGAACATCATTATTGTGCATACCATAGGATCAAAGGTCATAATACAAATGTATGCTCCATATTTAGGCCACTCCTCTTTAAGATGTACATACAGAGCCTCCGTAAACATGCCACATCATCCCAATCCCATGTGTCACCCCCATCTAGTCCAAATCCTAATCCATCCAATCCCATTATCCCTCCATCTAATCCTAATCCTAATCCAATGCCATCTACTCTTATCATCCATCCATTATTTTTCCCATCCACCCATACACTTGCAAAGGATGTGATCCATTGGCTACTAGCTAGGAATAAACCACCCCCATGTCAAACACCCATTCATGAGCCTACCAATGAACTTCCAAAGGTCATGTCCAATCCTATAATCTCATCATGTGGTTCGCATATCCTTGAGGCTCTTCAAGAGCCTTTCATTAACATACCTAGCCCTTTAAACCCATCATGTGACCTACAAGCCAGCAAGTCTATTCAAGAGTCTCCAACCACAAGCCTAAGTCAAGAGCCATCATGTCCTCATGTTGATAACCCTCAAGAGCCTATCAAGTCCACTCAAGAACCTTCCACTTTCTTCCAAAGTCAAGAGGTATGTCAAGAGCATAATCTTAAACATGTGGAAATATCAAACCTTAATTTTAATCAAGATCAAAGCACCTCTAAGTTCCACCTATCCATGACCTACATATGGTTTGCTCCCAAGCTATTAGCCATCACCATGACCCCATTCATGAGCAAATTTATCCCATGTATAGCCGGCTTAATCCTAGTTATGCTCACATTTATCATCAAGGTTCTATCTATGATCATCAAAACCATGATGGTCTCCTTAGCCAAACTTTATGCAATCCATGATCAAGATGATGAAGAAGCTATCCATGAGCACCTTGATCCTATCCCTACTCCCATAACTATCCATGAGCAATAAATCCACATTGCTTCTAGTCATCTGCCATCTAGCCCTATCCATAATGAACAAACATCCACTTGTCATGATGAGACACGTATCCCCCAAGCAAGCATAGAAGATCAAACCAATAGCTTGGATCTTAGTGAAAATAATGAACATAATTAAGATCCTAATGATCCTCCTTCCACATCTACCATCGACTCCACTTCAAATCCACTATCATGTCCTAGTGGTCTTACCACCTTCCTCCATGAGTGTTTTTCCTTAGGACAATAGCAACCTTTGTCCTCTACCTCACCTTCTCCATCCAATAAAGAACTCAAGTCTAGTTCCCAAAACACATCTAGTCCCATAGTTAATCACATCCTCCAAAACATGAACTACAAAGGTAAAGGCCTAGGTCTTTATGAACAAGGTATTTTGGAGCCGATTCATGTCAAGGTCCCCCCATGCTCATATGGCCTTGGATACACACCCCAAGGTAAATAAGGCCAAGATGTTGGTAATCCCTTCATGCATCCTAAACCTACCACTTTCCATCACACCCCCCGTCATCTACCCAAAACATATGTTGCCATTCCACCTCCATCATCTTATAAATGTCAAAAGCATGTGATCGTACACCTTCTGCCATCCACTTTCCCTCCACTTTTAACAACTCCAAATATCCCTCCATCCACCTTGCCACTGTTGCTTCCAACACCTAATATACCTATCATTCATAAGTATCCTTACATCCCTAATCATGGCCAATAAAATCACACATCGATTAAGCATAAAGCTTCCAATCATTCCATCAACTCCACCCACCCCATGGGATTCAAAAGCAAAACTTTTGATGCCTCTACTTATAAAGCTAAAAATCTTACCAAAAATCCTAAAGGTCTTCATACCTTAGGACATAAAGAAGCAAAATCAAAGCAAAGTTCGTCTAAGAAGCCATCTAAACCCTTACCTCCAAATGCAAAGCCCAAAAGCAAAATGGTTTGGGTCCCTAAGCAAAGAGAAAGAAAGTCAAATGAGACATCTTCATCCACATCTCAAGAATCCCAACCACCTCAATCCATCTAAAAGCCTACTTCCATCCAAAACTTCCATTCCCTTCAAAAATCCCACAAGCAAAACAAAAGCACTAAAAATACTAAATCTATGTGGGTTCCTAAATCACTTCATCACCCATCTCCTAAGCAAACATCTCCATTGCTTCCTACACCACCATCCCATTAAAAGCTTCAATGTTTATCACGGTGTGTGCAACAGTTGGTCATGGTTCCCTTCCATCCCACATTTCCACATCCCTCCATCTCCCCATCCTTCATCCACTATCCTACATATCTCCCCAATCATCCTATCCCTATGTTCCATGCTTTTGCATGAGCGTTTTATCCATGCTTTTCCATAAGTCCATATATAATCCACATCATGATCCACTATCATTCCTCCATAATCCATATCATATACACTATCCCCCAACTTTCCATAATCCATATCATAATCCACTATCTACCTACTCCATTTTCCTCTCATGCAATCCCATACGAACATCTATGAGCATACTTGACATGGTCCATGAGAGGACATCCATCTCCAACGGGACTACCAACATTCATAGCAATAGACACTTGAGTTCCTTCTATCCATTACCATGGTAAAAACCTGGCAAACAGGTGCCGTGTGTAATTGTCATCCCATCTAAAAAAATCATAAAAAAAAATTAAAATAAAGAAGCAAAAATAAATCAAAACAGTAAAGAGAAATCCCTTCGTCCAACGGTGAAAACTTGGTAAATAGGCGCCTTGGATAAGTACCATGATGAAAACCTGACAAACAGACGTCATGCATAGTTGATCTTCTATGCCAATTACACTTGGGGGCACATTGTCTCATCCATACCACACTATCATTTTCCATCCTACCATGTCCTATCATTCTATTCTACCATCCTTAGCCATTACATAAACATGCCTATCCTACTGAACCCATTTATCCATCCTTCCTCCTTTTTGATCTTGACGAAGACATAGGGGCAAAATTTTTGAAACTTGTTTGGATATCTCTTGGCATACTATTTTTTCCAAACCAAGTCCTATCCATTGACTATTTATCCATATTATCCAAACCAATCTATCATGTCATCCCTTGGTCATGAACTTTGTCATGCAAAGAATCCTAATCATTACCATCTAGAATGGGGTAAGTTATTCCTATGCAACATAGCCTTTGAAGATCACATCCTAGCTCCCTTATGATCTATCCACTATGGTGTACCCTTATCTTGAGCTTTCCATCTTATAGTTTATCCCCATTTGTTTATCATGAACTTTCCACTATAGCCTACCTATCCATTTATCATGAGGCATGCATCCATCCCTTATATGGCCTATCCTCTTATCTATCCATCCAACTCCCATGAACCTTCCATCCCATCCAACTTTCGTGATCTTGTCATCACATTTACTATGAGTCCATCCTTTTATCCATCTTACCTCCATCCCTTGCACCTAGACTTGGTTTTCTCCCTTGTCATTGGTATCTAGCACAAAGGCTACCCAAATTGTAAATCCATTGACATTCCAAAAACACAAAAAAATCAAAATATTCCCCTAAATCCAAAAAAAAATCAAATATTCCCAAAATCCAGAAAATCAAATATCCAACAAAAAATCCAAGCAATAAGATCAATTCAATCATCAATTTAAAAAATCCACTCCATCAACATTCAATCAAAATCAAAATCATCATCCTCAATTCTTCCTATCAATAACATTCATTCATCCATTTCAATCAATCACTTCTTCCAATCATATCAATCAAATCAATCTAAGAAATGATCTTAAATCCAAGTCACACTAATCTATATCAAGCAAGCTAATCAATCAAGGAACATTATCCAATCAAATCAACAGGTTTTGATCCTAATCTTGTCATGAACCAAATCAATCATCATCAATCATCATCAATGGGATATAGCATTCCCGCATCCTTGTGTTGATCTAGGGATATAGTTTCCCCCGCAATGACAACACTATCATCATCAATCAAACAATCAATCATTGGTTTATGACTTGACAAGGGCAATACCTTATTTGTTTTACATCCTTTGAGCACACTGAGAACACTTGCTTATGCTTAGATTGAGTGGACACTCTAATCATCACACCATCACTATCATCATTCAAAACAATCCAATCATCAAAACAATCAACCCAGCAATAGCAAACATCACAACCAAAGCACATCAAGCCAACCATCAAAACAAATCCTATCAATCATCAGCATCAACACCAAAGCAAATCAACTCAATCACATCAAGTCAACCATCAAAACAAATTCAATCACTTCAACAAATCAAAAGTAGCTCAATCCACCACATATCATCCCATCATCAACATTTCATCAATCCATAACTTGATCAATTCAATCCATTTTCATCATCTCGTCAATAAAACAATCAGAACTACATCTCATTTCCATCATTAATTTCCTTGATCCCATGTATAAAGGGTATCTAGGCAGTCTGGAGTACGAAGGAAGTGCCCAAATTCAGGCACAGACAATTTTCCTCTTTCTCCTCTTATCATTTCTTCTATCATCTATTTTCTACATCATTAATAAACAACTTCTTCCAATCAATCCATTTCCTTCAATCATATCATCCATTCATATCAATTCAATTTACTCCAATTCATTTTCATCGATCCTTCATCAATCTTCATCCATCATTTCATCATCCTCAAATCATTCCAAACAATGATCCAAATGCAAGTCAATCCTTAAAGCTATACCAATCAAGTTAATCAATCAAGCCAAGTTATCCAAGCGCAATCAATGGTCTTGATCCTAGCCTTGTTGTAAGCCAAATCAATCAGCCAATCAGCCAACCAACTCAGCAAACAACCTTGTGTTGATCTAGGGATATAGTTTTCCCTGCCATGACAACACTATCATCATCAATCAACAATCAATCATTGGTTTACAGCTTGACAGGGGCAACACCTTGTTTGTTTTTGAATCATTTGTGCATGCTTGCTTGTTTTCTTGTGTGTGTTATCATTTTATCTTGCATTTGCATCGTATTGGTATCAATCCAACTAATATTCATATCTTTTATCCAGACAAGGTTGTATTATGCTGGGGCATGAGACAACGTCACCCTGGTTCCTTATACCTTGGTGCGTAACGTCTAGTGCTATATCAAACATCATGGTTGCTCACTTTCATTGTAGCATAATGTTGCAAGTATGGGCCTAACCAGTGTTGTCATTGATGTCAACATATTCCTATTGCATTGATGATAAGAATTGGATGAGTTGTATGCTGAGGATATTGAGAAAATTAGTCTTATCAGGACGAATGAAGACAGTAAGGTAAAGATCCTAGCTGAGATGAAGATCAGAGGAGACACTTCAAAGGGTTTGTAGATATGTGTCTTAAGATGATCCAGTAAAGATTTGAGAGGTCCGCATGAAGATCTGAAGAAGTTATGGCCACTTGAGTAAAACTGGTTCTGGCAGATGTTTAAAGGTGACAGAATGACACAGATAGGTCTGGTGAGATCTGGAAATGCAAT
This sequence comes from Cunninghamia lanceolata, assembly GCA_027924645.1. Lineage (NCBI taxonomy): Eukaryota > Viridiplantae > Streptophyta > Pinopsida > Cupressales > Cupressaceae > Cunninghamia > Cunninghamia lanceolata. The sequence goes on along the minus strand of BSBN01000973.1, from coordinate 3,728,229 downwards.
ATCTTGTTCTGTGGATTTGGTGGAGTGTTTAGGAAGTCAATGTGAATTGACAACTCAATTGGTTCATGGTCTGGAGGTCCGCAAGCATCTATTCCAATATGACAGTGATTACAGATTGTGTTCTTGAGGTTCTGAATGAAGGAGAGAATGATTTCAATAAGCAGAAGTAGTGTGGATGTTCTTGGTGATTCAGGCAAGCTTGTGGAGGTCTTTGGATTGTGTCCAGTTCATGTTGGTGGTCCGCATTGAAGATTGAGCTCGTAATTAAAAAATTACTTCTTGATGATAATGTTCTTCTAAGTTTCGCCGACCGGATGAGTTACACATCCTGCAGATGACCTTGAAGATGTTCTGTGAAGTATGGCATGTTCCTCAAAGAATATTGAAGTCTCAGATCTATGTAGCCGACAGTGTGTTGATCTACGTGAAGTCTTTTTGTAATTAGCCATGTTGTATTTATGTATTTGCTCTGTAATATATACGGACTTGGATGATTATCCCAAAGTCAAATGTCTTGTATAAATAAGAAGTTGTGAAGTCATTTCAAATGCATCTTGTGGAGATGAGTGTGTGGTAGAGAGGAGCAGAGCAAAAGTCAGAGAAGAAGTATTGAACCTAAATGGAACTGACTCAAGCATGGTGAAGATGCTATTTATCAGTTCAAGTATGTAATATTTATTATTATGTAGACAGTGTGTCTCCTGTAGGCAGTGGGCCTCTTGTGAGCAGTGTGCTTGGACAGTGAGCCCTAATTGGCATGTGCCATTTGTTCTTCTTATTCTTTTAACAGAGAATACAATCTTGGGTTAGTCACCCCATGGTTTTTCCCTTAACTGGGTTTTCCACGTTAAAATCTTGGTGTCATATGTGTTAATGTGTTTCTGCTCTTGAATTATTACATGATTGATTTATTATTATGCTGTTGACTTACAAAGAGGACTTAAGTGATTAATAGGAAGAAAGTTTTGGGACAACTGATTCACCCCCCCTCTCAGTTGTCTGTCTTAAATCTAAGAATTAGTATCAGAGCAAAGTTCCTCCAGAAGAGCTTAACCGCTTGAGGAGATCCAGGATGTCATCCTACAAGAAGGATAGTCCGAGGTTTGATCGAACCAATTTTACTCTTTGGAAAAGTCACATGGAATGTCACTTGCAATGTATGGGAATGCATTATTGGATCATGGCTTCAAAGAAGTATGTTCCTCCACAGAATGGTCTGAGTACCGTAGATGAAATTAGAGATGCTGAAAACAATCTTTGAGCTAAAGAAGCTCTACTAAGTACCTTATCTGATTCAGAGCTAACAAATGTTATTGATCTAAAAACTACATATGAGATTTGGCAAAAACTGGAACTTCTGCATGAAGGAGACAAGTATGTTAAATGTGCCAAGCTACAGAGTCTTAAAGGAAAATTTGAAAACCTGAAGATGAGAGAAGATGAAAATCACTACATTTATGCCAAGAGTAAATGAGCTTGTTTGTGGCATTAGATGTGCTAGTGGAATCTTGGATGAAGATGAGATTGTTTCCAAAGTTCTCAGATCCCTTCCTGATTCTTACAAGTACAAGGTTACTTCTATTAAAGAATTCAGATCTTTTTCAAATATCACAAGAGATCAATTGGTTGGTAAATTAGCTACATTTGAATTGGCCGAGTTTGGAGATGCCCCCCCAAGACTAAATCTGCTTTCAAAGCTAGTGCCTCTGTAAAAGGAAAACAAAAGTTTGATCCTGGAGAGAACTCTTCAAAGAAACTATCATGGTATGAAAAAGCAAGAAAAGATCTAGAATAAGTTGAAGCAGAAGCTGCTCAACTTGAAGCTCTTATTGTAAAAAGACTGCCAAGAGGATCCGGTAAGTATGAAGGAAAATTGCCCTTCAAACGTTTTAACTGCAATAAGATTGGTAATTTTGCTTCAAGGTGTCTGGAAAGATTTTCAAGAGCAAATCCAAATAGATCAAGATTCCAAAAGAAATGTTACTATGTTCATGAAGATGATGATGATGAAGGAGTAACAGATGATGAATCAGAGATAGGAAACAAATCCGGAAGTCACTGGGTGTTTATTTCTATCAAGGAAGAAGATCCAATGCCCTCTGAATCTGTCAATCATAAAATGGTAGAAAGAGCTCTGGCTGCCCAAGTTGAAGAAAAGGATGATTGGGTCATTGACAGTGGATGCTCCCACCATATGATAGGTGACAAAAATAAGTTCATAGATTTGGAAAGATATGAAGGAGGAGTAGTAAGATTTGGTGATAATTCTGCTGGCAGAATCGGAGGTAGAGGAACCATTTCTTTTGATGTAAAGAACAAAACCAGTAATGTACTATATGTTGAAGGTCTGAAGCACAATCTTCTTAGTGTTGGACAGTTGGTGGACAAAGGCATAATTTATGATTCAAAAATGGAAAATGCAAGATCTTTGAAAGTTTCAGAACAGAGATTGCATCCGGTACTCAAACAAAAAGTAATATCTTCCACTTGGTTGGTACTGGTAAAAGTTGTTTATTTGTTCAAATTGATCAGAGTTGGTTGTGGCATAGGAGAATGTGTCATGTGAATTTTGATAATATCATCAAGATAAGCAACACTCAGGCTGTAAGAGATCTTCCAAGACTGGTGAAACCTACTAATAGTTTGTGCAAAGAATGTTAGTTTGGTAAGCAAAGTAGGGTCACATTCAAAAGTAAGGAACAGTCTTCTACTAAATTATTAGACGTAGTTCATATTGATCTATGTGTGGTCCGGTAAGAATCAGGAGTGTGCAAGGTGATAGATACTTCATGTTATTAATTGATGACCACTCTCGGATGATGTGAGTGACTTTTCTGAAAGAGAAATCTGAGGCTCTTGAGAAATTCAAAATATTCAAGGCTATGGTAGAGAATGAAACCAGATTAAACATAAAATGTCTTAGGTCTGACAGAGGTGGAGAATTCACATCCGGGGAGTACATAGAATTATGTGAGAAACATGGGATAAAAAGACAGTTGTCTGCTCCAAGGACTCCACAACAGAATGGAGTAGTGGAGAGAAAGAACTGGACCATCCAGGAAGCATCTAGAACCATGATGATGGAAGCAAATGTTCCTTATATCTATTGGAGAGAAGCTATAAGCACTATTGTCTATACTCTTAATCGAGTACAAATCAAAAGCAATACTGGTAAGACTCCTTATGAACTCTGGTTTGGCATCACTCCCATTGTGAAGTATTTCAGAGTCTTTCATAACAAATGTTACATTAAAAGAGATGAAGATCTAGGCAAATTTGATGCTAGAAGTGATGAAGGAATATTCTTGGGTTATTCTACTCAAAGCAAAGCAAACTGGTGTTATAACAAGAGATTGAGAAAGATTATAGAAAGTACAAATGTGAAGGTTGATGAAGGTATTGAAAAACCTTCAAGGTTTTATGAATATGGTGAAGATGATCAGAATGATGTTCTGGTCCAAGAAGTCCAAGCCCCTTCTAAAATTCAGATCCAGACTGATCCGGTGAATCAAAAAGAAGAGATAAGTTTGAATGAACCTGTTCAAGAAATAGAAGTGCAAGAAATTCCCAAAATTCCCAGGTATGTAAGACTGAATCACTCTAAAGATCAGATCATAGGTGATAAAAGCAAAGGTGTTCAAACAAGAAGAAATATTGCTCAAGACTTAGAAGAGTATTTTCTAATTTCAAAGATTGAACCAAAGTCAGTGAATGAAGCATGCAATGATGAAAGTTGGACTAAAGCAATGGAGGAAGAGTTGATGCAAATTGAGAAAAATCACACTTGGGATCTTGTTCCCAGACCTAGAAACAAGAATGTGATTGGAACCAAATGGGTCTTTTGGAATAAACTGAATGAAGATGGTGAAGTAGTTAGAAACAAAGCCAAATTGGTCTACAAGGGTTACTCTCAAGTAGAAGGAGTTGATTTTGAAGAAATTTTTACTCTGGTGGAAAGAATTGAAGCAGTCAAATTATTTCTTGCCTTTGCTGCCTTCAAGGACTTCAAAGTATATTAGATGGATGTCAAGTCTGCCTTCCTGAATGGTGACTTGGAAGAAGAAGTATACATTGAGCAACTAGATGTATTTCAATTGTCTGATCATGGTGATATGGTTTGCAAGTTGAAGAAAGCATTGTATGGACTCAAACAAGCACCAAGAGCCTGGTATGAAAGACTGGATAAGCATCTTTTGAAGATTGGTTTCAACAAAGGTACTACTGACAGTAACTTGTACTTCAAAATTGATCATGAAAATATCTTAATTGTTGAAGTGTTAGTTGATGATATCATTTTTGGAGGAAGAGATAGTATGTGCAAAACTTTTGCAAATCAAATGAAAAGTGAATTTGAGATGTCCATATTTGGGGAAATGAATTTCTTCTTGGGTCTGTAAATCATTCAAACAAAGAAAGGAATCTTCATCTCACAGACCAAATATGTGAAAGAATTGTTGAAGAAATTTGGGATGGAAAACTCAAAACCAATGAGTACTCCCATGGCAACTGGATGTAAATTGAGCGAAGATGATGACTCTCCTAAGGCTGATCATAAAAAGTACAGGTCAATAATTGGAGGATTACTGGATCTCACTCAAACTAGACCTAACATTATGAATGTTGTTGGTCTTGTTTCTAGATTCCAAGTTGATCCTAGAGAATCTCATGTCATGGCAATCAAGAGGATTCTTAGATATCTAAAAGGGACAGTTGAGTATGGTTTATGGTATCCTAGAGATCATGATTTCTCTCTTCATGCATATACAGATGCGGATTGGGCAAGAGATGTGGATGACTGGAAGAGTACCAGTGGTGGAGCATTATTTTTTGGGAAGAGATTGGTTTCTTGGCTGAGCAAGAAACAAGAGGCAATATCTCTGTCCACTGCAGAAGTAGAATATATTGCAGAAGCAGGTAGTTGCACTCAAGTTTTGTGGATGAAGCAAATGCTAAGAGACATCAGAGTGGAATATGAGGAACTTATCACAATCTTCTGTGATAATTCAAGTGCAATTAATATATCAAAAAATCTAGTGTTGCATTCAAAGACAAAACATATATCCATCAAGTTTCATTTTTTGAGAGAACAAGTGAACAAGAATGAAGTCAGATTGGAGTTTGTGCCTTCCAAGGATTAGATTGTAGATATTTTTACTAAACCTCTACCTAAGGACTCTTTTGAGTATCTCAGGGAGAAATTAGGGATTATTACCCCTCCGGTTCTGAATTAAGGTACACTGATGTGCATCAGTCTAGTGGATCTCATAGTCATATCTTATGGTCCTGATTGATGATGGGAAGCTACTACTCAGGGGGAGCAGTTGGTATGATTCTAAGTAATGCAAGTATGTGCCCTTTTCCATTGATGTCAAAGGGGGAGAGAAGACATGTGAAAAACAAAAAGTGGTTGCTGATCAAAAGGGGAGCATTAAAGGAAGAGAAGACATGTGAATGGTTGTTGTTGTTATTAGGGGGAGTTATGCCAGTGAGGAGAAGTTATTGTCTTGATGGTTAAAATAGTTTTTCACATCATATGTTGCCATCAATGACAAAGGGGGAGATTGTTGCAAGTATGGGCCTAACCGGTGTTGTCATTGATGTCAATATATTCCTATTGCATTGATGATAAGAATTGGATGAGTTGTATGCTGAGGATATTGAAAAAATTAGTCTTATCAGGAATAAAGAAGAATAGTGAAGACAGTAAGGTAAAGATCCCAGCTGAGATGAAGATCAGAGGATGCACTTCAAAGAGTTTGTAAATATGTGTCTTAAGATGATCCAGTAAAGATTTGAGAGGTCCACATGAAGATCTGAAGAAGTTATGGCCACTTGAGTAAAACTAGTTTTGGCAAATGTTCAAAGGTGACAGAATGACACAAATAGGTCCAGTGAGATCCAGAAATGCAATATCTTGTTCTACAGATTTGGTGCAGTGTTTAGGAAGTTAGTGTGAATTAAAAACTCAATTGGTTCATGGTCTGGAGGTCCACAAGCATCTATTCCAATATGACAGTGATGACAGACTGTGTTCTTGAGGTTCTAGATGAAGAGAGAAGGATTTCAGTAAGCAAAAGTAGTGTGGATGTTCTTGGTGATTCAGGCAAGCTTGTGGAGGTCTTTGGATTGTGTCCAGTTCGTATTGGTGGTCCGCATTGAAGATTGAACTCGTAATTAAAGAATTACTTCTTGATGATAATGTTCTTCTAAGTTTGGCCGACCGGATGAGTTACACATCCTGCGGATGATCTTGAAGATGTTCTGTGAAGCATGGCATGTTCCTCAAAGAATATTGAAGTCTCAGATCTATGTAGCCGACAGTGTGTTGATCTGCGTGAAGTCTTTTTGTAATTAGTCATGTTGTATTTATGTATTTTCTCTATAATATATGTGGACTTGGATGATTATCCCAAAGTCAAATGTCTTGTATAAATAAGAAGTTGTGAAGTCATTTCAAATGCATCTTGTGGAGATGAGTGTGTGGTAGAGAGGAGTAGAATGAAAGGCAGAGCAGAAGTATTGAGCCTAAATGGAATTGACTCAAGCATGGTGAAGATGCTATTCTTCAATTCAAGTATGTAATATTTATTATTCTGTAGACAGTGTGTCTCCTGTAGGCAGTGGGCCTCTTGTGAGCAGTGTTCTTGGGTAGTGAACCCTAATTGGCATGTGCCATTTGTTCTTCTTATTCTTTTAATAGAGAATACAATCTTGGTTTAGTCACCCCGTGGTTTTTCCCTTAATCAAGTTTTCCACATTAAAATCTTGGTGTCATATGTGTTAATGTGTTTCTTCTCTTGAATTATTACATGATTGATTTATTATTATGATGTTGAATTACAAAGAGGACTTAAGTGATTAATAGGAAGAAAGTTTTGGGACAACTGATTCACCCCCCCTCTCAGTTGTTTGTCTTAAATCTAACACATAACACATCCTCATTTCTTCTATCTATCCCCTTATCTTTCTTTTGCAGCCAAGCCATTTCTTTTCGAGAGCCTACTTGTGTTTGTCCAACCTGCCTATCCTCTCAAGGGGGCATCATCATCCCATTTCATCATCATCCTATCATTCCATCATCATCTTATTCTTTCCATTCTATCCTATTTCATTACCCTATCCATTTTCCTCTATCCATACCTTAGCTTCTTTGAAATGATGTTACTCGACAAAAATCTTATCATCTCGAACATCATCTCAAAGAGGGTCAAAATGTAGACACCCAAATTTGTCTCAAATTTGTGTATGTCTTGCAACACCTTGTTAAAACATTATCCTAGACTTCATAAGCCATTTTTTTCTAATTCCCATCCTAATTTCCCTAATCTGACTTAGCCAATTAATTAAATAAATTTTATTTATTTAATTAATTTCCCATTCATAATCCTATCCTTAATCCCATCATCCTAATTAATTAAATAAATTTTTATTTATTTAATTAATTTCCACATCATATCTTATCCCATCCTATTCATCTACCTAATTAATTAAATAAAATCTTATTTATTTAATTAATTTCCCAACTATATCCCAACTAATTGAAATATTTAATTTGAATTAAGTCACATGACCTTTCATCTCACCTTGACACTTGTCCATTTCCCCTTAATCATGTGTTGTAGTACAACTCATTTAAAGTACTTTTTATATACATAATCACATGTACTAATTTTTGTGTACACAATCACACATGAGACCTATTTCCTTTGACACGTGTCAATTGACTACAATTTCTTAATGTGTAAGGAAACCTAACTTAATCCTATCCATCCATTTCATCCTAAACCCTATTTGATCCTAGCCATTCATTTGAACCAAGCCAATCCTATAAAGCAAGCCTCTCTTGAGCCATGAAAGGGGGATTCTTCTTCATGTAACTTCACCTTGCCAAATTTTCATCTCAAGCCCTCATCCATCATCTTCAATCCATCTAGCTTGCATCTATCAACCATAAATCATCCATCATTTATCTTCTTATCAATGTTATGCTGCGGAATCGAACAATCAACACAACAAATTGATCAATCAATCGAGCTCATCTTGTATCTTTGAGGTATTGAATGATTTGGGTTTAGGTTATGCATTTCATTTTTTGATCATTTCCATTTGCAAAGCCAAATTTTTCAATATACACTTCCTTTTGACTGCAACACTCTCCAATGTCACTACCTAGTCCCCCTGAGAGGTAGCCTCCATCATTAGTTCCTAGAGGAAACATTTGTACTAGAGGCTCATCCTTGACTCCATTGACATCCTTGTTGATCCATGTCTTATTCATCTCCTTCTTGGTTTCTACCAGATCATCCTTTTGCACTGGTTTCTTCTTTTCTACTAGGTTATCCTTCTTCATGTTTCACTTCTACAGAGTTTTGCAATATGTCCAGGCCTATTGCAATCATAGCACATAGCATTCCTTTGACCATTGTTTCTTTCATTCATTCTGGACTTGCATTGGTTAGCCTTGTGTCCAAATCTATTGCATGTAAAACAACTGCCATTGATATTTTGAGCATTCCTTTCATTGTTATAGCCCTTCCTTATCTAACTTCTACATTCACTAGCTCTATGACCAGCTCTCTTACAAGTAAAGCACTGTCCAGAGAAAGATGGAACATTTTGATTTATTTTGCTCCTACATTGAGTAGCCCTATGACCAAACTTATTGCATGAATGACAATAACCATTGAAAGATGGGTACCTTTGAGCATTTGGTTGCCTGACTGGTGACTTCTAGGTCTATTCCTTTGATTTTGCTTACCTTTGTCCTTCATGTTCTCAGTTTTCACTAATTTAGAACTTTCACCTTTCTTAAATCCCAATCCTTCTTTGTCATTAGGGCTTTTAGCAATCATCTCATCAAGTTTTGCAGAACTTATCTTGAACTTTTCTTCATAGCTCTTTGCCTTCTCCAAGTCTGACTTCAAGTTTACAACTTCTTGTTCAAGCTTTGTATAGTCTTAAATTTTATCTCTCAAACATTCCTCAATTCTTACTTTTTCTTCAACTTTCACTTTTAGATCAATCATGGATTCATTTGCTAACCTTAATTTTTCACTATCACGATCTTTACGTCTTTGTTTAAGCTTTTTCTCTCTTAAATTTATGATGCATTCATTTGCTTCTTTGATATTCTTCTTCAAGTCCATGTTTTCTTCTTCAGATCTTTCTTGGTCTTAAAGAGCAATTTTGAGTTCTTCAATGTCAGCAAACATGCATTCTTCTTCTGAAGATTTGATATCATTGTAAGCCTCAGTCACTATTTTAGGTTCAACTTTAGAAATCAAACACAGATTTATTTGTTGTTTAGCAGCTCTACATCCTGTCAATGCACCTTTTCTTTTACCACAAATGATCCGGTCTTCAGTGTGATGCCTTTGTAGGTACTTGGGCATTTCAGAGATTGTTTCTGGAGCTTCTTGTTCTTCACCTGTGTTTCTTTTTCTTTAGTTTCTTCTTCTTCTTTAGTCTGTACTTCCATTTTTGTAGCATTTTCTTTTTCTCTACAAAATAACCCATATGAGTCTGATACATATTCATTGACTTATAAATACTTCTGTATGTCTTCATCAACTTTGACATTAGTACTTTCCACAATCTTCCCTAGCCTTTTGTTATAGCATTGGTAAGCTTTGTTCTTAGTTGAATACCCAAGAAAAATACCTTCATCATACTTTGCATCATCCTTTCCTATTTCTTCCTTTCTTCTGATAAAACATTGGCTTCCAAAATTTTTGAAATATTTAGCAGTGGGAGTCCTATACCATAGCTCATAGGGAGTCCTTGCATCATTTTCTTTCACCTATACTCTGTTTTGTATGTAGATAGTAGTATGAATTTCTTCTCTCCAAAATACTTCTGGCAGATTTGCTTCCTTTATCATTGTCCTTGTAGCTTCTTAAACAGTCCTATTTTTTATTTCAATCACTCCATTCTACTTAGAAGCAGAGAACAGCCTATCATCATGGAAACTTCTTACTCTTGTAGGACCACAAAGGTTTGTATGAACCAATTCCAACAATCTGGTAGAATATTTTTCTTCATCTTGTAAACTTCCTCTTGCTTGTACTCCACCTTGACACTCCTTGCAAATGATACTATTAGGTTTAATAATCTCTGGTAGATATTTCACAGCTTGAGTAGAACTTGTCCTTACCAGATTATCAAGATTGATGTGACACAAACTCCTATGCCAGAGCCAACTCTCACTGATCTAAGTCATAGAGCAATAACTGTCACCTTCTCTGAGATGGTAAAGGTTTCCTTTTGTCCTCTTTCCAGCAACTATCACAATTATGAACTTCTCTATGATCTTAAAACCATCATCATAAAATATAAGACGGTATCCTTTGCTACACAACTATCTAACACTCAAGAGATTTTGCCTTAAACTTTTAACATAAAGAACATCATCAGCATGATGTTTTCCATGGAGACTGATTGAGCCTCTTCCACATATCTTGGTAGTACAATTATCTCCAAATATAACTGATCCTCCATAATATTTCTCAAACCTAACAAACTTGCTTCTATTATGGGTCATATGATTTGAGCAACTACTATCAATAACCCAATAATTCTTTTCTTGAAAAGTATCTTCACTAGCAGGACTTACCTCCAAATCATTTTCTTTCATACATCCTTCAAGGTCAGTACCACAAATGTCATACTTTGAATTAGTGAACAAGCAGTCATTATTGTCTTCAACCTCATAGTAGGTTTTCTTAGGCATTCTGCTTTTATTTTCTTCTTTCTTACTTCTCAAAATTCCCTTTGGACATCTTGATGCATAATGACCAATCTTGCCACACCTGAAACACTTGAGGGGTAGCTTATCTCTGTGCATATTAGTATCTAATTTTATTCTTCTTGTTGGAGTATGGCAAACACTGAGAGGGGGGCTGAATCAGTGTTTTAAGATAAGTTCAATTTCTTTTCTTCTCTTTAAACTTATACACATGTGATAACTTAGAAACTCAAATGCTAAAAGATACACAAGATTGAATGTTTAAACATGAAGCCCAAATAGATCACAAATAATGAGAAACCATAACATAATGACTTTCATGAGTGGAAAACCCTCATAGGGATGAAAAGCCACTCAGAAAATGCCTCACTGGCATAATTGAAATCCACCAATTACAGAGCTTCACTAGCTATTTTATGCCTCACTGGCTTTTTCAAATTTACAACTACCTCACTGGTATTTCACATTCACTGTGTCCTCACTGGCATATCATATCCACTGCCTCATTGGTATACTACAATCTCACTGACCAAACCTCCATGGTCTTAATGACCAATCAACAATGAAAGAAGAAATACAACTTCAGGGGGTTACCCTGTTACAATATGATTCACTATACTTATCTTTGCATCATCAAATCTCATTGCACTCAATGAATCTCACTGCACTGTATCATATTGTCCTTTACATACTTAGAACACTGTCATACAAATTCATCATACTATCATGAATGGCAATCAAAGACTTGTACATCATGACTTGACTCCTACACAACCATGTCAAACATATAGACACTCGGACATACTTTGAAGACTTCTTGACTTCAACCCAAACTCCAAAAACCCCTCAGATTAAGCTATGCAAGGATACATGAATCTTGTCAGACAGAGCCTTTTGTAAACTTCCTACAATAACAAAGTGTCATAGTCTTCACCATATTCTTTACAAAACTCAGACTATAAGAAGCCACTTGAACTACTGGTAAATGTTAGTGATCATATTCACATTACACTTAACTTGAGCAAAGAGACCAAACTACATAGTTACACACTATTATTCAAACCTTCCACACAATACATGATAACAACATAAATATGATATTATGACTTTCAAACTGTGTCTAGACCACACTCCAATTTTTTGTCTCCATGTTCAGATCATTTTAAACTTCTACAAGAAAAAACTTCCTCAAAGTACCGAATTTCTGCATTCATTTTTCATGTTGATGATGACATCATGATATTCAACTCCCTTGTACACATTGAATACAATCTTCAGACTTAAACCTTTCAATCTTTTTATTTTTCTTATCAAATTTCACAACCTGCATATAGACATATAGATCTATCTCTGTGGAACACAAATCCTCGATCCAACATTCAAGAAACATCTTTGTGTGCCTTTAATAAATTTCCCTAGCCTCTAAAGTCAGTTGGAAGACCTATCTACAAAGTGGTTATGAAACTGAATCATCAAATTAAACCAAGCAACAAATCCGTTGATTTTTTAACTTGTTTTAAATCTAAGCCTTTGATTAGGCTTTTCATGCTCAGCCAAAAAACAAATAGAAGCCCTTGATATTTGATTGTCGCTCATTTGCAAAGATGGACCTATGGTTACCAGTTGTTTAGACAGGAGGGACCGATTTCCTAATGACAATGAAGCCCTTAAGTTATAACTTAAGTGCCATGTTACCTGCTATAGATAGTCAACATTGAAATATAATAAAAGTGTTTTGTTTAAGTGATGTCCATCACAAGATGCATTAGGGTTTAGATAAGACTTTAGGTTTTTAGACAATTTAGCCCTAGGACTTGTAAAAGGCACTAATCTTTTGAAATATAGACTGCCTAAACCCTAAACCTAAACTCAGATCTACTGCAACAAACAACAAAAGGGGATAAAGAAAAAAAACATACATCATGAACATCATCAGACCTCAAAGTGACATTATCAACATATAAAAATATACAAACAAACACTTTATGAAGAAAACAGTCCACCACATGGACATGAGGATTTGCACCTGTATCTGCCATTGTGACATTAACATCTAACACCATAACTCCATCCTATTTGTCATCACAAACATGGAAGTACCTTTGTATGCACCATGAATAAATCAATCACCAAAAGTCTTGAAGCATAATAAAGGATATTATGTAGACCAAACTCTTGAAACCATCAAGCAAGAACACCATGTGAACTATGAAGAGAAAACATCAACTCTGTATAGAAATGCATAACTCTATCAGCCCTATCAAGAAAACCTGATGATCATGTTGACTCTATCAGCCCTGACAAGATAACTTGATGATCATGCTACCTGCCTCACCTTTGAACAACAACAAGAACAACACTGATGAACACTCCTATCAACCCTAAACATCAAAAAGATAACAGGAGATTGTTCAGATGCCATACCAATCCACACACCATGACATCAGTGATCAAAGACAAATGTCATACCAATCCGCACACCATGACATCAGTGATCAAAGATAGATGCCATACCAATCTGAAGATGTGATGAACAACATGAACTACAAGATGATGACCACTCTCTCTGCAATACTTGTCAACACATCAAACATCATAGTCACATGCCACTAAACCCTTTGACATCAATGACAACTATCACAACCTACTCCCCCTTTGTCATTGATGGCAAAACCAAAGTGCTCTCTCTCCCCCTTTGACATAAATGACAAAGGCATGAAAAACTCCCCCTTTGAAGATGCATTCACTCACTTGACTGAAAAGAGCAATGAAGAGCACCCAAAAATATCATTGGCTCCCCCTCAGAATAATGTCATTGTAAACAAAGAAACTATCGTGCAAAAATTGGTGCAAGCAGAATATTGCAGACATATTTCAATCATTACTATGGTCAACTATCAAGTAGCAAGCACCATGTTTGTTCAACTTTCAAGCATCAAGTATCTTTGCTATCAAACCAAGCATGTGATCCACAAATCTACCATAAACCCATTTGCCAATTAACTATCACAACAGACATCACAAAGTGATTAGATGAGTATCATCAGAATACCAATCAACATCATAACTGAAAGATGCCACAACCCTGTGTCAATAACTGCCCTGTCACCCAAACATTGTGAATGACCATAATAGAGTGTATGACTGTCTAGCTCAAAAACAAATGAAACCATATATCAAAACAACAATGCATGTACTCCTAGGAAGAGCTGCTAGAGAAAACATCAAACTGTTAGACCAACAGAAGCAGAACCATCACAAGAAGCACAATATAGTAAGACCACTACTTTGTCATCAAACACCACACTTAGATTTTTTTGCCATGAGTTCATACAGTTTCCTTTGAATCAAATGAACATCTGAACCATACTACTATGAAAATATGCATGTAGATTGAGCATGAATCAACAACAAAGAATCATTCAAGAACCAGGGATAAAGAATAAACATTGAGGCTCCCCCTGAAGCTGAGACCATTTTGTTTGCATTTTGATCATCAAACTCTTTGAGGATTTGTACCCCTTAACACCTTGTTTGCATTTTGATCAATAAACGCTAACAACCGCCTAGTCAGCATCAAGATGTCTTGATTTTTGTCTCATTAAGAAATCTTAACCATACTTATGTACTTGATCAGCATCCATCACCTTACAAACTTGATCTTCCTACTGTCCTTTGCTTAGTTCAATACTTCACTGTCCCAGTTGCTAGCACATCAACATACATCACCAATCAACAATACTACAATTAATGATCATAGTAACATCAAGTGTGTATCAACACACTAAGATTGTAGCATCTGCTACCAACACACTGCAACATCTAATTCAAAACTACAACAAAAGACCACTGCAAAGACTGAAAGTTTGCATAATCAAGTCTTCTACCAATACAAGGACTACACAACAAAACTATCAACATTAAATTGAATAGACATTATACCCTATTCCAAGGCACCTCCTACCTGTTATGATTTAAGCCCAAACAAGATCAAATTAAAACTCAAATCCACAGCACATCTCTACACCTGATCTCATGTCACTTCTAAGTGCTTGCACCCACCATTGTTATAAGTTGTTCCAAATGACATGAAGCACCTCAATATAACAAGATGCACTTAATATTGTCTTTAACTGCATACATTATTCATTGTCACAACATAAAAAAAAATATTGTATAAGAGTACCATGTCATACACTACTGCACCACATAAAAGGTCCTGCCACTTCATTGTATCAAATGTCACCAACAATACCATGCTACTGACCTGTCCTTCTCAAAAAAAAAACATCACTTATGTAGACAAATCATTAAAGACAGTAATCTTACTGATATGTAAATTGCATCTTCACTACTATACACTCTGACATGAAATAACTTGTCCTGTTGTCAGATAAGAACTATCCCAAAGGACTGACTGCTCTGCATACATATCATAGAAGATTGCACCAAATATATGTGCTACATATAAACACAGCACTCCAGCACATAAAAGCAAAATTTCCATCATCAAGGCAAGATCATTGAAGGAAGCACAAACATTGCTCCAAACACACACTGACAAAGCATGAAACACTGTTCTATTTTTGGCATGTATCATGTCAAACACATACTGAAAACTTATATAGAAGCCAAGACAGATAACTCAAGACCTCTTTGTCTTTTTCATGGGGATGAATGATTAACAATAAACAACTCCTCTTGACTTTAATCCAGTTCTCATGAAAGGGGTAATGTCTTTTGAGTAACATGCATTGGTTTTGGTTGTTCATCTCCTAGATCTTGTTTTCTTCTCCATACTTGTATAGACCCTTTCTTCTTGTTGTTTAAGATATTCTCTTTCTTTTGTTTGATCACATAGCCCCTAGATGATTGCATCAAACTATTCCTACACCATTGTGCTTTGTGTCTAGACTTATTACATCTATAACATATAATGTTGTTGTCTAGACCAAGGAAAGGATAATTTCTTCTAGGCATATTTTAAGAACTCCTATTTACATTCTTGACAAAATCATGTCGCTCATACATTCTATAATTTCTTGTACAATCTCTTGCTCTATGGCCATAAATGTGACATGAATAGCAATAACCATGGATTTGAGAATAATTGTACCTTATTGAATGCCTGGTAGGTAGAGATCTTGTGAACTTGATTGTTCTTCCTCCTTGATCTTTTGGAGCAGAGACATGATAACTCGAGTCAATTTCCTTCTTAGGTGTCTTTCTTGCCTTAGAGGTATGTCCTTCCTCATATCCTAAGCCTGTGGTGTCTTTATAGTGTTTTTGTTTTCCCAATATTTCATGCAGCTTGCTTGTGCTCTCTTCAAACTCCTGATATCTCTTAGACAAGGCCTTCAGACATTCATAATTTTTTTTTAGATTGATAATTTCTACCTCTAATTTCAAACATTCAATTATTTTCACCTCAAGATCAGATTTTGTTACATCTATTATTATTTTGGCTTCCTCAATTTCAGTCTTTAGACTGATAATCAATTTGTTTTTGATAGTATAAGGTGGCAAAACCAGGGGTTGAACCCTTACAAAGTAGAACCCAAAAAGGGCAAAAAAGGCTCAGAAGACAAAAAGAGCCAGAACCACCACAAATAGCTTACATACAATTGATATACAACAAAAAGAAACTATCAGTAAAAAACCAACTGACAGAAAGCTTAGAAAGAAGACTAGGAAAGGGTGTCTTCCCAGCCTTTAAAAAGAAACTCAAACATTCTGTCGAATTCTTTAGCCCTGTCATCATCAACACCATGAATGGAACTTCATGTTCCTGCAACAGAGAGAGATTAGCCATAGCCAGCCTACAAAGCATGCTTGTAATGAATCTGCCAAGAGAAAAGACCCTCTTTTCCAAAAAATCTACCCGCTCCTTCAATTGAGTCAAAACATCATAATGATTACCTTCCTCATTAGCTTCCTCCTCCATACCATCTTCAGCATTGTTGCAATCCTCCTGAATAAAATTAGGATCTACAAGAACCTCAGTAGGAATAGAGTGAACATCCTTCCCATTGTTATCATCAGTGTCAGTAGCCTCCACATGAGTAGTGGTAGCTCCCACATCAATACAGTCACCAATGGGAGCAAAACTTTCAAACCCTTTATTACCCTCAGTATCAAAGGTCTCCACAGGAATTTCCTACGCATCAATCTCCTCAACACCACCCAAATCTTCAACAACTTCCTGAACATCATCACTCTTGGACTTATCCTCCCCCTCTTTAGTAGAGGCTTCAAAATTACTTTTAGAGTAATCAATCAGCTTCAACTTAGGATCCAGTTTGCCAGCAATATGACCAGACCGCCTAACAACAGCAAATTTACCCTCCAGTTTGACTTTTTTCAAATTTCTTGAGGGTCCCTCCCTGACCAGTTCCTATTCATTTTGGGGCCCAGAATCCCCAATGTCCTCTTTGAAAAGGTTAGCTTCCACAGTAGAATCAGAGAGACATTTTTTAGATTTCAATTTGGATTTGGTAGGAGGGGTTTGAACATTTTTAACAGTAGAAGATCTAGGAGTACCAGAAGAAGGAGCACCTTCGAGAACTAGCTCAGAAGTAGCATGACCAGTTTTCATAGAGGCAATAGGGGTATCAACAAGAGGTTTGAGACCAGACGGCTAAATAGAAGGAGGGGACAGAGCCAAGTGAAATTGGTATAACCTATGGATAAGCCCTTGATGGAGGGGAATAGGCTTTTCATCAGGCTTTTTAAGCATAATCTTCTTAACATGTCAAATAGAGCACTCAAGAGAAGAAAGTAGAAAGAAAGGGAAACTAATAGTAGCATTCCTTCTGAAGTGGTTTAACAAAGGAAGGTGATAGTAATAGAACCTGGAGAAACGACCCTCCAGAGTGAAGTACTTCATCACCATATAGCACATATCTGCCCACAGTTTAGGAAGTTTGGCTCTCTCAAATCCTCGCTGATAGGGCACCAACCCCTCACCTTCACCAAGGAATAGTTTCTGGTTCTGGGCATCCGAAACCCTAGACTTCTTTTGCAGCTTCGTACCCTTAGCAGATAAACACGTAGCCATAGCAATTTCATTCTTCAAAACCTCAAAACTAATATTCCCAATTTGAACCTTACGATTTTCCCATGACTGAGCAAATTGAATGGACAAATTTTTCATCATGTCCACTCAAACATTCAAGGAATGGAGTGATACCACCTTCTTTACAATAATGCCAAACCAAGGCATTATCTTTAAATTCCCTACAGTTATTAGGTTCAGTTCTGATCTTGTCCCCTCCCATAATGAAAAACCAGCAAACCCCAAAAATCTCAGAGAAGGAAGTAGCAGAGGTTTGAAAATCTCTGACCCAAAGGCTTGCAACAATATTGTGAAGAATACGAGAGACTTCGATCACAGAGCAATGTATAATAATGCAAAAGGCAATAATGTAAATACGAGCAGAAGTAGGGCAATCATTACACCGATAGCCCAAAGTTTTTATGCAATAATTTCTCATTAACTACTCATCCTTCACACGCATGCTTAGCTGTCTGAACTCACTCCAATCACTAGCAAAGTGTCTAATCAGCATGAGCAAAGTTAAAAGACAAGCCACGTAGGTAAGCCAAGTGAAGTGATGTGTCATCATCATATGGTTACTTGCTCTTTTTGAATGATATCCCAATGTGGCACGGGATATTATGAAAATGGCACCAACAACGCCAGTTTTGAAACTGCTGACCAAAATTTGCCAGGCCGTCAGCAACAGTATTCCCTTCTCTACAAATATGAGAGAAGGAAATGACAGGAATTGCCTATATAAGAGTTTGAATATTAGACACAATGTCTCTAAGTTGCCATCCACACTTCGAAGCTTGAGTAACAGCATCAAGAATAATTTTAGAGTCACCCTGAACATGAAGTTGGCAAATTGCTAGAGATATAGCCAACTTGAGACCCCATAAAAGAGCTGAGGCTTCAGCAAAGTTATTGGTCTGGTTCCCAATTCCTCCAGAATAAGAAGCAATTAAATCTCCTCTATCATTCCTTAAAACTCCTCCTCCACTAGCCTTGCCATTTGACTTAGCAACACCATCAAAATTCAATTTAAGCAACCCTGGGTTTGGGGGAGTCCAAATAGTATTTAACCTTTTAAGGCATTTGGAATCATCAAATGTAGGAATTTGATTCATAATCCCCCAGTTTGAAGCCACAAGGACCTCATACTGAGTAAGAGGTTTATCAGTAGTTTTGATGCTGGAATTAGTAACATTTTCCAGGAGGGCCTTAGATAAAGAGCAGAAAACCCGTGAAGGATTCCTAGCAGTTTCTTTAAGTCTGCAATCTGATTTCTTGCCTCTTCAAACTCTAAAGAAACTTTTGCAAAATCTAAATATACCTTGTCTTTGCAGTCTTTTTCTTGTTGAAGCTGGTCTTCTAATCTCTGATTCTCCCTTCTAAGTTGCTTGATCTAATCTAAGGCACACAAGAGTTCACCTTCTAAATCAACTTCACAATTATTTTCATCAAACTCCTATCCATCTTCATCCATAAAGAGATCTCTTTCTTTGTCATCAATCTCAACAGCAAAGTCATTTTCTTTATCACACTTTGTGTCAATTTTTAGGGATGACTCATGCAACAACTCATCACATGACTTGAATGAGGTTTGTTGTTCAACCTTTTGCTTGGCTTCTTTCTTTTCTCTATTTCTTTTAGACTTTCCCATGATACTCCACTATCAGGATTGACCCAAGCTTGTTATACTTCTATAGGGAACTTGTGCTCTGATACCACTTGTTAAAGTACAAAAAACACTGAGAGGGGGGGTGAATCAGTGTTTTAAGATAAACTCAATTTCTTTGCTTCTCTTTAAACCTATGCACATGTAATAGCTTAGAAGCTCAAATGCTAAAAGATACAAAAGACTGAATGTTTAAACATGAAGACCAAATATATCAGAAATAATGAGAAACCATAACACAGTGACTTTCATGAGTGGAAAACCCTCATAGGGATGAAAAACCACTCAGAAAATACATCACTGGCTTAATTGAAATCCACCGATTATAGAGCCTCACTAGCTATTTTATGCCTCACTGGCTTTTTCAAATTTACAACTGCCTCACTCGTATTTCACATTCACTGTGTCCTTACTGGCATATCAAATCCTTTGCTCACTAGCATACTACAGTCTCACTGACCAAACCTCCATGGTCTTAATGACCAATCAACAATGAAAGAAGAAATACAACTTCAGGGGGTTACCCTGTTACAATATGATTCACTATACTTATCTTTGCATCATCAAATCTCATTGCACTCAATGAATATCACTGTACTGTATCATATTGTCCTTTACATACTTAGAACACTATCATACAAATTCATCATACTATCCTGAATGACAATCAAAGACTTGTACAACATAACTTGACTCCTACACAACCATGTCAAACATATAGACACTTGGACATACTTTGCACACTTCTTGACTTCAACCCAAACTCCAAAAACCCCTCAGATTAAGCTATGCAAGGATACATGAATCTTGTCAGATAGAGCCTTTTGTAAACTTCCTGCAATAACAAAGTGTCATAGTCTTCACCATATTCTTTACAAAACTCAGACTATAAGAAGCCACTTGAACTACTGGTAAATGTTAGTGATCATATTCACATTACACTTAACTTGAGCAAAGAGACCAAACTACATAGTTACACACTATTATTCAAACATTCCACACAATGCATGATAACAACATAAATATGATATTATAGACTTTCAAACTGTGTCTAGACCACACTCCAATTTTCTGTCTCCATGTTCAGATCATTTTAAACTTCTGTATGTAAAAACTTCCTCAAAGTACCAAATTTTTCCATTCATTTTTCATGCTGGTGATGACATCATGATATTCAACTCCCTTATACACATTGAATACAATCTTCAAACTTAAACATTTCAATCTTTTTGTTTTTCTCATCAAATTTCACAACTTGCATATAGACATGTAGATCTATCTCTGTGGAACACAAATCCCTGATCCAACATTCAAGAAACATCTTTGTGTGCCTTTAATAAATTTCCCTAGCCTTTGAAGTTAGTTGGAAGACATGTCTACAAAGTGGTTATGAAACTGAATCGTCAAATTAAACCAAGCAACAATCCGTTGATTTTTGAACTTGTTTTAAATCTAAGCCTTTGATTAGGCTTTTTGCGCTTAG
The DNA here is from genome assembly GCA_027924645.1 of Cunninghamia lanceolata. NCBI lineage: Eukaryota > Viridiplantae > Streptophyta > Pinopsida > Cupressales > Cupressaceae > Cunninghamia > Cunninghamia lanceolata. The sequence continues at coordinate 3,707,282 of BSBN01000973.1, read as the reverse complement.
CCAAAAAACAAATAGAAGCCATTGATATTCGATTGCCGCTCATTTGCAAAGATGGACCTGTGGTTACCGGTTGTCTAGGCAAGAGGGACCAGTTTCCCAACGACAATGAAGACCTTAAGTTATAACATAAGTGCCCTATTACCTGCTATAGACAATCAATATTGAAATATAATAAAAGTGTTTTGTTTAAGTGACATCCATCACAAGATGCATTAGGGTTTAGATAAGACTTTAGGGTTTTAGACAGTTTAGACCTAGGACTTGTAAAAGGTACTAATCTTTTGAAATATAGACTGCCTAAACCCTAAACCTAAACTCAGATCTACTGCAACAAACAACAAAAGGGCATAAAGAAAAAAAACATACAGCATGAACATCATTAGACCTCAAAGTGACATTATCAACATATAAAAATATGCAAACAAACACTTTATGAAGAAAATAGTCCACCACATGGACATGAGGATTTGCACCTGTATCTGCCACTGTGACATTAACATCTGACACCATAACTCCATCCTACTTGTCATCACAAACACTGAAGTACCTTTGTATGCACCATGAATAAATCAATCACCAAAAGTCTTGAAGCATAGTAAAGGATATTATGTAGACCAAACTCCTGAAACCATCAAGCAAGAACATCATGTGAACTATGAAGATCAAACATCAACTCTGTGAAGAAATACATAACTTTATCAGCCTTGTCAAGAAAACCTGATGATCATGCTGACTCTATTAGCCCTGTCAAGATAACCTAATGATCATGTTGCCTGCCTCACCTTTGAACAACAACAAGAACAACACTGATGAACACTCCTATTAACTCTAAACATCAACAAGATAACAGGAGATTGTTCAGATGCCATACCAATCCACACACCATGACATCAGTGATCAAAGATAGATGCCATACCAATCTGAAGATGCGATGAACAACATGAACTATAAGATGATGACCACTCTCTCTGCAAGACTTATCAACACATCAAACATCACAGTCACATGCCAATAAACCCTTTGACATCAATGACAACTATCACAATACTTCTCTCAAAGTCAACTTCCATATTATCGGCAATCTTCTGATCTATTTCCATAGTCTTCTTAGGTTTACCAGTCTTGAGTGTAGTTACAACTAAGTTCCAGACAACATATCCAAGAAAGATCAAATAGCTTACTATTCTCATTTTTTAGAGAACAAGCAGAGACACATCCTTCATATGCATCATCCCAGATCTACCTTAAGCTATTAGTCTTTCTTCCAAGGAACCCTTGCTCTGATACCAATTGTTGAATGCACAAGACAACTGAGAGGGGGGTGAATCAGTTGTATAAAAATTGTTAAGCCTTCACAAACATAATCACATCCACATCAATTCACTTAAACTCTAATTCTGTTATGAAGGTTAATAACAGAAACTTAATCACATCAACACCATGCACAAGAGAACACCAGATTTACGTGGAAAATTGATCCCACAGAGATTCAGAAGCATTAGGGTGGCATTTGTTCAGGCAACTATATTCTAGTTTTTTAGTATTTTGTTTTAGTTTTGTCTACATCCTAGTAATTGGCATTTTCGGAGGCCTCCAGAGTGGAATTTGGGGTCAAGACTTTTTTTGGTTGCTTTGAGTAGTAGCCGTAGGCATGACTCAACACAACTCAATCTAGCTCTTCAGGAGATCTTTCCAACAAGTCCAAAATGTCTAGATTTTGACTAGCTGGCTAGAAGTTATGACCATGCCTAGTGGGGTCCAAAATTTAGTATTTTTTTTTTTTAATTTGAAAATTTAAATTTTAGTAGTTTTGCCACCTTCCAACTATCCATTTCAAATTCTATGGATAAGGTGACCTTTCACATTCTTTCTCATTGTATATATCCAACTTTTGATGCAATAAGAAATCCTCTTTGGTTGCCTGCAACTTTTTACAAGTTCTGCACATTGAGCATTTTGTTTATTTTCACAATACCACAGGCTCAATGCTAGGTATTGTTATCTGAATTCTCCATTAAAATTTAGATCAATGGTATCAGAGAGGTTTGCTCCTGTATGTCACATCATACATGGTCTGGTTATGCAAGGTTTGGATTGCAGACAAGAGACCCTTCAGATTACCTACCCTTGAGACTCACACGATCGAAGATGGGAGAACAAGGAGATGGATCCGACCCTTTCAAGGAGCTGGTACAAGAAGATTTGGTAAAGCAACATGAGGATATGATGACTGAATTCTCTCAAATTCTCCAACGAAATCATCAACCAGAAGGTGCAGGTGGAGCACCATTTCATGGTCACACCCCATTCAAGGTACAAGTAAATTTTGACATTCCAAATTTTGAAGTCAAAATTAATGCAGATGCTGTTGATGATTGGCAAATTAGAGAAATATTTTTCTATAAAACACTTCACAGATGTTGAAAAAATAACCTTTGCACTCATCAAAGCTGAGGAACATGTGAAACAATCTTGGGAGAATAGACTACTAGCCAGGGATGATGGCCTTGACAGCCAAGGATTTGAAACGTTGGAGGATGACAATCCCACATGGGGAGAATTTGTGGAATACATCAAGGAGGAATACTACCTTGAAAATTCATATGAGGAGAAGTACATACAGTGGCAATTACTTCGACAAAAGAAAGACCAATCTGTTCAAGATTATACAAATACATTTCATGCACTTTCTACAAAATTGGGAATTCGTGACACAGAAAAGCATCTAGTATTGAAGTATCGCAGTGGGCTTCATTGGTATATCTAAACATAAATGGATTTCTTACATATTGAGACCTTGGGTGCTGCCTTCAAATATGCAGTAAAGATACAGGAGAAATTCAAACAAAAGGGGAAGAAGGATTATCCGTCAAACAACAAATTTAAGGGTGAAGGTGGTAACAAATTTGGTGGGAAACAAACAACCAAGGACTTTTCCGCACAAACCTCATCAATAGCAAATAAGGGTAAGAAAAAGATGTGTGAATTCCATAAGAGCCCTAGTCATAACACTAAAGACTGTCATGCCATGAAGACTTTGTTCGCAGAAATCTGTCAAGGGGAGACAGAACATGAGTCGCTGCATACAAATCCTTGTGAACAAAATGATGGTGAACAAATCATTGAGGCTGACCCACATGCCATAGTTGCCACTGCCAAAGTCATGCCCCATGAAGATGATGAAGGCTTGTTCCACTCACAGATGTGGGTAAATGGAAAGGCTCTTCATTTCATTGTTGATAGTGGAAGCCAAAGGAATTTGATCTCTGCTGAAACTGTGAAAAGATTGAATCTGCAGACAGCATGACATCCACAGCCATATCATATGGGGTGGGTAAGTCAGGGACAAGACATTTTGGTGAATAAATAGTGTCACTTACCTTATTCTATCAAGCCATTCAAAGATGAAGTAATATGTGACGTGGCACCTTTGGATGTATGCGATGTATTGTTGGGGCACCCATACATGTACAATCACCATGGAGTCTATGAGTCAAGGCCATGCAGCATTACCATCAAGTTGGGAGAAAAGAGGTATCAAATACCTGAGGTAAGCCCTACAGAACCAGTATCTTTGATTACTGCAAAACAATGTAAGCGTTTGATTACTCACACTGGAAAATTTGTCTTACTAATGGTTTGACCGAAGGAGGCAAGGTCCGTTGTGGCCAACCGTCATACCAAAGTGTTTACTACCACAGCTGAACAGAAACAGATGGAGAAAATATTGTCAACATATTAGGATGTATTCAATTCACCAATAGGGGTGCCACTACACTGCCAAGTCAAGCATCAGATTGATCTTATTCTAGGGACACCATTACCAAATGGGCCACTGTACAGAAGGTCAATTTTGGAGAATGAAGAAATCAAGGAGCAGATTCAAGAGTTGATCAAGAAAGGACACATTCGCCCAAGTGTCTCACCATGTGGAAGTCTAATTTCTTTGGCCAAAAAGAAGGATGGAACGTGGAGACTTTGTATTAATTATCGGGTTCTCAACAAGATCACTATGAAGAACCGATATCTACTCCCTCACATTGATGATTTGCTGGACCAGCTCAGGGGGCAAAATTTTTCACCAAAATTGACTTGAAATCTGGATATCACCAAGTCCCAGTTGAGCCATCAGATGTGTGGAAGACTACTTTCAAATCCAAGGAAGGGTTGTTTGAGTGGCTAGTCATGCCTTTTGGCTTGACTAATGCCCCTGCCACATTCATGAGATTGATGGATGATGTCCTCAGACCATTCATTAGTTATTTCATTGTTGTCTATTTAGATGACATACTCATCTTTAGCAAAACATGGGGTGACCATTTGCAGCATGTTCAGCAAGTGCTTTCAACCTTGCAACAACACAAGCTATATGCTAATAGAGATAAGTGTTCTTTTGGCATGGAGAGTATTTAGTATTTGGGATACATTGTGGATAGAACGGGTGTTCGTGTGGACCCTAAAAAGATACAAGTTCTCAAAGATTGGCCATCTCCCAAAAGTCTCACAGAACTTCGTAGCTTCTTGGGTCTAGCCAATTTCTATCAGAGATTTGCACTTGGTTTTTCACATTTGGCATGGCCTATGAATCAGGCACTGAGGGGAGGACCAAGGGCAAAACTTTTCTAGATAGAGGTACAAAAGAAAGCATTTATGGAGTTAAAGAGGAGGCTATGTTCTGCACTAGTACTAGCACTCCCAGATCTGCAACAATCTTTTCAAATTGAAATAGATGCTTCAAACTATGCACTAGAGGCAATTCTCATGCAACACGGGCATCCAGTTGCCTTCCACAGTGAGACTTTCTCTAACATAGTGTGTAAGTACCCTACCTATGATAAGGAGTTGTATGCTATTATGCAAGCCTACAAACAATGGAAACACTACATTCTGGGGAAGGAGACTATCATTCACACGAATCATAAACCTCTGCAATTTCTACAAACACAAGGGAAGCTACAAAATGATAGGTGTTGACCTATTTTCCTCTGTCCAAAGTTAAATAGTTCACTTTGTATTTTCCTTGCAAATCCTGTGGAAAATGTCCATACAAAGCTTAAATCTTCCAAATACTCATGCTATGCTTTGCCAAAATCCCAAAAATCTTGCCTAAAGAATCCTTGTAGAAAACCCAGAAAAACCCAGAAACCCTTTGTCTTCAAGAGCTTCCCATCACAGACAAATCTCAATTTTATACTTAGTAATTGTACATACATTCTTCAATGTATGTTCAAATGTACATTTGCCAATGTATGTGGTGGTGCCCACCTAGGTTTTTAGTTTCAATTATACATCTGCAGGCATTCTTCTTCCAAACCCAAAAAATTTCTAAGTCATTTAGCCTTCGCAGTTCAAAAATGCAAAAAATAGTTGCATGCAAGTGTCTTTGTATATACAAGGCCATTTGTATGTACATTCATGTTCAAATGTACATTGGCGGGTCAAAAATCTCAGTCGGCCTTCAAAAAATAGTAAAAAATTGGTTGTATGTTTTTCGCAATGCATATCGAGTTTGTATATGCATTAAGGAATCTATCGCAGATTCCAAGAATATTCCCTGCTTGTATGAGATGGTTTGCATGTATATTTGTGTTGTATGTTTAGACATGCAACGGCTACATACAAGAGAAACATGCAAAGGAAAAGATGCATTGGCGACATACAAGCAAATATGTAGGGGACAATGTATGCCGCAAAGATACAAGAGCGAATGTATGTCCAACATACATTGGGAATGTACAAGGCGCATATACAAAGAGGCCGACATGCATTCGCTACAGTGAAAGGGGTTTGTATGTGCGAGATGCAAGTGAAATATAAATTCGCCACATACAAAGGCAGAACATTCAAAGGCCAATGTATATCGGAACAGTGGCTTGTATATATGCGATTGTATGTTCGCACATACAAGTCAAAGATACAAGCGCCAACATACAAAGGAGGGACATACAAGCAAAGATGCAAAGAGTCTTATGCAAAGTCAACATGCAAGGGAAAGTGATTCAAAGCTGGGGCCCACCACATGTATATTTGCGATTGTATGTTTGCACATACAATCAAATATGCATTCCTCATATGCAAGTCAGATCTAAAATGAACATACATTCCAATTGATAAAGGGCAGAATTCCGCAGTTTGTATGTATAAGTTGCTTGTATGTTCGCATTGTATATGTGACATACATTGGTTATATACAAAGATGAACATACATCACTCGAACCCGATGGCGATTGCAAAATGCTTCATAATGGTTTGAGGTCCGCGGCTTGCATGCATGTGACATTGTATATCCTGATATACAAGAGATTAAATATACAAGGCCCAGATTCCAAATTTCTCCAATCCGGTTGATAAAATGGTTTAGTTCCGCAGTTTGTATATTTCGCATGTATATGCGATATACAAAAGAAAGATACATCGGCGATATGCAAGGCGGACCTGAATGGGAAGTCAAATTTGATGAATCCACCGTTGGAGTCCATGACTTGCATGTATGCTGCGATTGTATATGCAGTATACAAGGGAAATATGCAATGGGAAAACATAGGAGGCGGATCCGACTGGGGAATCAAATGCAGCGGATAGTCATTTTGGGGTCCGTGACTTGTATGAATGTTTTGCTTGTATGTGCTGATATGCAAAAGAAAATATACAAAGGCTGGACCCGATGTCAAATTTAGATTTGCTTCATAATCTTTTGAGTTCCATATGGTTTGTATATTTATGATTGTATGTTTGTATGTACAATGTGATCTGCAAAGAAAAGATGCAAGGAAGAAGATGCATTTTTTAGTGATGAGTCCCAGCTTCAATACGGTGGTGAATCAGATGGTGCCACGTGGCACAGATGGTGATGCATATATAGGGGCCGTTGCACATACAAGACATTTTTAGAGGGAATTTCAAGGCATATGCAAGTCAGTTTGAATATGCAAAGAAGAAAAAGGTGTGGTTGCACCAAGTAGAGATAAAGTGCAGTTGCCATTGTATATACAATGGCAAGATACAACGATATGCAGGCACAGATGCAAAGCGATATATACACACAGTTGACTGCAACTTTGACTGCCTATATCTCCTCCATTTTAGCGAATTTCCACATGCTGCAAAAGGCAAAAATGCTTATTTTTGCCTCCTCTTTCATTTGGCAGATTTTTTGGGGGGTTTTGTCACTTTCAAATTTTGGATCCTGATTTGTATGCTCAGTCGACTGGACGTTTCAGCGGCCAGTTTGAGTGATGCAAATGCAAATATTTGTTGCATTTATTAGAGAGGGTCGATGATGCAGCAGCTTGCATTAAAGACTCAGAGTATCTCTCCACCGCCCTGATTTAGATATTTTATTTTTCCTTGTTCAGATAACCATTGAAGCTGCTCGCATTCAATGCCCAGAATATCTTCCACCGTTTCATTGTTACAAATCGCTGACAAAGTAGCTTGCATTAAAGATTTGAAATATCTTCTATCTACCCCTACTCCGGATATGTTATGCTATGAATTTTTGTTGATGGATGTCCCTTCAAATAGATATTTTCTTGATACAGCTCATGGAGCGAATTTTGTAACCGACTTAGGTCATTTTTGAAATGCTATATATACGTAGGAGTGAGATGTAAATAAGGTTGGAAATTATTTGGCTTTCAAGCTTTCTATTTTCAAACAGAGCTTTCTGCTACTGTAACTGTGCCTTCTTATCGAATATATGCAAGTCATTTTACCTCTTTTGTTGTTTTTCTAGTTTAGTGTAAATCTGCATGTGACGGTTTATGAACATTTTTGTTCCTCTCAATCATTCTGCTTCTTACCTCTGCTAAAAATTATTTAAATCTGTGTATGTCTACTTGTTGTATCTGGTTATTTTGTGCATTTTCCTAGTTCCATGAAAGTTTCTTTTAATCAGTCTGGTGCATCACCCTTGCTTTTAGTTTTCCTATTTTTATCTTTCATCCAAAAGCATTTCTTCTCCCTTTTCCTCTAAAGATTTAGTAGTTTTAGGTGATATCCAATCAAGGAAGTCAGCCTTCTCCGAAGGTCTGATCTCATTTCACAAGGTCCCACACTTCGAGATCATTCCCATGTTACTCTAGATTGCTAAAGTTTCACAACTACAGCAAGGGTGCAATTCTGGGTGATAACAACTTTGGCACGCCTGGTGGGACACTAGAGTTAGAGAAATAATTGAATACTATCTTTTGTTGTTGGTTTTGATGTGCAGCCAGTGATTTTTAAACCTGTAAGAGGTTAAAACCTGCACATTTGGTGACTCATACTGAGGAAGGACAAGCAAATAAATACTGTTGTTATATTTTATGAGAAAGATTCAAACTCAGAGTTCAAGTTCATTTGATTATTTGCAACTATCTCCACCTAGAAGGTAGGGTAGAGCTGTGGTAAGAACTCCAATTTCTAAAAGAGTACAATCAACTCCACCAGGTTTCAGACCGGTTGCATCTGTAGCCCCTGTAACAACTCAAGCAAACCTACCTCTAGCTGTTCCAATGGAAAGAAATCAGCCATTTGTGGCTTTTGATGGGGGCAGCGCATTGAATTTGATAGTACATGACGTCATACCTATGGCAGCTTTGAAGAGTCTACCCTATTTCACAAGGGAGAATCAAACTACCCCCATTGAACACATTAGAGACGTGACTTCTCTATGTGGAGTGCATCATGTAACCCAAGAAAATGTAGCCATCAGGCTGCTGGCTCCCTCATTTAAAGGAAAGGCATTACAATGGTTCAGGAGTTTGCCAGTGTAGACCATAGGAACCTAGGATGATCTAGGTGATAAATTATATAAGCAATTTCAAGATAAATCAGATAACCTATCATTGGTTGAACAGATGACTATAATAAAGAGAGTTCCCCAGAAGCAAATGATGGATTTCAACTTCAGATTCTAGAAGAAATGGGACAGAATTCTTGCCATGGTAAGGCCTCCATCAGAATATGCATTCTTGTATTTTTTGAAAGACCTAAATAGTGATATCTCAGTGATGATACAATCATTAGGAGGTACTAGCCTACCTGATGCATATGAAATAGCTATTAGAGCATAAAACAGCCTGATTCAAGCTAGTAAAATAGATCCTAGACCACCAGTGCCCATCTTCCTTGAGATTCAAGCTTCGATGCCCTTGCCAATTCCATATTTTTCCACTTTGCCTGCCATTGCAGCATTGCCAAGTACTACCAACTCTGAACCTGCCATTTCTAGCTCATCTCAAGAGTTAAAAGAGATCAAAAATAGCCAGCAAAAAATGGATAACATCCTGCAAACTTTTGGGAATGAGCTGGTAAACATCAAAAAGCAGCAGTCCCAGAACAGATAGCCTTATCAGCAACCCAGTCAAGGGCAGAATCAACCTTATCAAGGGCAAAATCAGCCTTATCAGGCTAATAGACCTCCATATCAAGGCAATTATCAGGGTCCCAGGCAAAATGTCAACTAGAGGCCTTTTTAGCCTTACAATCCGGCACTTGTTAATGTAGTAAGGGACCTTGTCCCTGTACAGAATAACCTTGCAGCTGAATACGAATGGTGTTTTCCATACAATCAGCCACACAATCAGTCAACCTGCTCAAATGGGGTGATAAATCAAGCTCTGATGGTGTAGAATGTTGCAGTCTCACAGCTAAATACACCTAATGATGGGGTTGTACAACAGCAAGAGCAACATCAACATGATTCTGCCTTCATAAATTGGCAGGAAGGTGAATTCTGTGGCATGAATAGAGATAATACTCCAGTCGCAGCAAATATAAGAGCCAAGAAGAGGGGTTATGAGATTGAACAAGTAGTAAATAAAGGGAAAGGACCTGCTGATGCTTCTACATCCCAAATTCCCCATATTTTACAGAGAAATACTACAGCAACAACAAGGGTAATGCCTCATTTACAGGGTGATACTGTTGCTACGAAGTCACAACAAAAGGTAACTGTCACTCCACCTTTCAATATCATTGAAAATATGAAAAAGATGAATGTGACAATGTCTATGTGGGATTCCCTAGCCATCCCAGGCCAAAAGGGGATGTTGCAATCTGCCTTATCTGATTTAAAAGTGTCCAATGATACAACTGTTGACCCAACTAGGGTTGTCCTTACCAATTCATCCCAGGATAACAGTAAATAGCCAAACAAAAGTGCTAAACCACTCCCATTTTATGTATCTTTAATAATTAGAGACAAGTTAGTACATAACTATATGGTGGATAGTGATGCAAGCAGTTCTGTGATGTCAAAACAGATTGCAGACCAATTAGGGTTGAAATACCAGCCCCTTGAGAAAGGTGTACTTCAATTAGATGGTGTAGTTGTTAATATTGTAGGTGTGATCAAAGAACTAGGTCTCACTCTGCACACTTGCCCAAATGTTTCCATTTCCCAAGAGGTGTTCATCATAGATTTGCCTCCCTATTTTACCATGTGTTTATCAAGAGAATTCACCACCAAAATAGGAGGATATTTATCCTCTGACTGGTCCCACATGTTTTTTAGGACCAGGTATGGCACAAAAGTAACCTTAAAATCTGAATTGCTTTCAAATCATCACATAGAGCCCTATGTTCCAAGTGTTGTTAATGCAAATTGCATTATTTCTGATGATCCTTAGCTTATTGCTACTCAAGAACTAAAAGTTGAGAGTATACTAGAGGTGCTATTGAGGGAGTGGGCCTCAGAAAATGTTGTAGATGATCCTGAGGCACACATTCAAGAAGCTGGTATGGGGGTTTATATACTCTATGAGCCTGAAACAGCAATTCCAAATCTGGTAAAGGATGCAGAACAATAGATAGAGCAGCAAGAGGAAGTATGGAAAATGTACTTTGATGGCTCTAGGAACAAGAATGGATATGGTGGTGGTGCAATGCTTATGTCTCCACAAGGTGAAAGATATTATTTTTCTTTCCATTTTGTTTTTTCATGCACAAACAACACTGTTGAATATGAAGGGTTGATTCAAGGTTTGCAGTGGGCAAGAAAGAAAAAATTTGGTTGTTTGCAGGTCTATGGTGACAATGAACTCATCGTAAATCAGGTGAGAGGGTTGCATGTTACAAAAAATGATGTTTTGAAATGCTACAAGCATAGGGTATTGGACATGATTGAAGAGTTTGATGCTTTCAATCTGATCTCTATTCCAAGAAATCAGAACTCCCATGCTGATAGGTTAGTTGCAATTGGGGCCCAATTTGACATCCCCAGTGATATTCAAAGAGAAAAGGTGCAGCCTCATGTAAAAATAGTTGATAGACCCTCTATCCCTGACAATAATATTCATTGGTAGGTTTTTGAGAGTGATGAGCAGATTCTGTGGTTCCTATTAGAAGAAGATGAGTTTTTCGTGATGAATCAGGATAAAATCAAACAACAGTATGGCAATGATCAAATTGTTCAGTTAAGAACAAACAAGCTACCCAAGGGATTGATAACCTTGGAATCTATTTTTGGCAATGGCGATCAACTAAAGAAGAGCAAAACCGGCATGTAGATAAAGGAGGAACATTATGAGGAGTTGGAAATTTTCAAGGGTAAGCTTCTCAAAATAGGTAAAATGTGTTCACCCAAGGATAGGAGAGCTTTTATTGCTCTTTGTTAGGAGTTTGAAGATGTGTTTGCTTGGGATTATTCAGACCTAAAGGGATTTGACCCTCATATTGCCCAACATACCATAGAGTTAGAACCAGGTACAAAACCTATGAGGCAAAAGCAAAGACCTTTAAATCCAAAGCTTGAGCCTCTAATGATTAAAGAATTAACCACGCTAGATGAAGGAAAGATCATTTTCCTGATCAAGCATACTTCTTGGGTCTCCAACCTTGTCCCTGTGAGAAAAAAGAATGGAGAGATTAGGTTGTGTGTTGACTTCAAAGACCTCAATAGAGCCTCCCTAAAAGACCACTACCTACTGCCCTCAATGGAGCAAATTCTGCAAGTAGTGGCTGGTTCTGAAAGATTCTCCTTGCTTGATGGATATTCTGGCTATAATCAAGTGTTAGTCAAGGAGGAAGATCAATTTAAAACTACTTTTAATACCAAATGGGGCACCATGGCCTACAAGAGAATGCCCTTTGGTCTGTCAAATGTTGGCTCAACTTTTCAAAGAGCTATGGACATGGCTTTTAAGGGTTTGCTGTATAAATTGGTGTTCGTGTACCTTGATGACATAACGGTTTTTTCCAAGGATGCGTCTGAACATTTATCCCACCTGAGGCAGGTATTTGAGAGATGCAAAGAGTTTGGGATATCTCTCAATCCCAAAAAATGCATTTTCGTTGTGCATGAAGGCAAGCTATTAGGGCATGTTGTGTCAAAGGAGGGCATTACCATTGATGCTGAAAAGGTAAGAGCTATTCTGGAGTTGCCCTTACCCAGCCACAAGAAGGGACTCCAAAGTTTTATTGGCAGAATTAATTTTCTGCGAAGATTCATACCTAATATTGCAAATCTTTTGAAGTCGTTGACCTCTATGCTAAAGAAAAATACAGTTTTCAGTTGGACGAAAGAGGCCAAACTTAGCTTTAAGTCCATAAAAGAAGCATTGTCAGCTGCGCCAACTCTAGTAAATCCTGATTTCTCAAAAGATTTTATCTTGTATGCTTATGGCGGTCTAGATACAATCTCTGTGATTCTGGTACAGCAACAGAGTGACAGTTTTGAACAGCCAATCGCTTTCTTTAGTCAAGGATCGGAGGAGTATAAGCAGAGGTATAGCTTCATTGAGAAACACATCCTTGCAGTGGTAAGGAGTCTCAAGAAATTTAGGCATCTTATTTCTAACAATAAGATACATCTGATGGTTGCTCACCCTAGTGTGAAGGAGTTCCTCTTAGGTAAAGACATTAATGAGAAAAGGGCTGGTTGGATCACCAAAGTCATGGAATACAACGTAGATATCAAGACAACCACGCTCATCAGAGGGAGAGGACTCAGTGAACAGCTTGCTTCCAGTTCTGAAAATGAAATAGAAAAAGAAGAGGATGTGCTTCTGATCATAGAAAATGCACATCAGGATGATACTACAGTAGTGGGCATGAGTTGGGTTAATAGCATGACTCAATTTTTGCAAACTGGTCAATATCCAGCAGGTCTAGATAGAACCAAAAGAAGATATTTTAGACTGCAGTGCATTTCATATGTTTTAATAAATGGCATCCTTTTTAGAAAAGACTTTAATGTGTGTGTTGTTAAGATGCATTGATAATGATCAGACTGACAAGGTGCTACATGAGTTTCATGATGGAACAGCAGGGGGTCATTTTGCCCCAAGGACTACTGCTTGGAAAATAATGAGAGTTGGATATTACTGGCCCAACTTATTCAAGGATGCCCATGCATGGGCTAGAAAATGTGTAAAATGTGCCATTTTTGCAGGCAAAGAAAGGCTGCCAGCTTTACCTCTGCAGCCAATTCAAGTACAGCAACCCTTCATGAGATAGGGCATTGACTTTATAGGTCCTATTAACCTGCCATCAAGTGCAGGCCACAGGTGGATACTTACAGCTACAGACTATTTCACAAGGTGGACTGAAGCAGTGACTCTGAAGGAATCCAATGAAAATATTGTTTTGAATTTTTATCAAGATTTGATATCTAGATTTGGAGTGCCTGAATCAATCATCTCAGACAATGCTTTAGCCTTTATTGGGTTGAAGATAACTGACTGGGCTGTTAAGAATGGGGTCTATTTGAATACTTCATCAAATTATTACCCACAGGGTAATGGTTTGGCTGAATCTACAAATAAGAGCCTCATAAGGATTGTTAAAAGATCAATGGAAGACAACTAGAGGACCTGGCACACTAATCTGAAATATGCCTTATGGGTAGACAGAATAACTCCCAAGAGGTCTATTGGGAACTCCCCATATATGTTAGTTTATGGGAAAGAGGCAAGATTACCTATATCTGTGGAGCTGCCAGCACTTGAGATCATGAATCAGCTGGAGATGTTTGAAGAAGAGGACCCTATGGCCATCAGATATGCTCAGCTTATGGAGCTTGAAGAAATTAGAGATAAGGCTATGAAAACTATGGAGTATCATCAGTTTTAGACCAAAAGAAATTTTGATCTGAAGGCCACTCCCAGAATATTTAGGGAGGGTGATATGGTGCTCAAATGGGATGAGTTGAAAAGCAGGCCAGGAAAGCACTCCAAGTTTGACAACATGTAGAGTGGCCCATTCATCATTACTGAATGCAAGGAGCATAATGCATTTCAGTTATCAAATATGGATGGAAAAAATCTACCTATCTCAGTCAATGGTATACACTTGAAGAAGTGTTTCGAGGTATGACTTACCTTGTAAAACAATAGATTAGGTTTCTTGCTTTCAATAAGTGCTACTGCACAATAGTTTAGATCCCTTTTGTTTTCTGTAAGTGTTGTTTAGCACAGTTAGGCGGTTGCTTTTAGGCTTTTGGTTCTGTTTGGTCTTTCAAATGTTCTTCACTGCTAATATGCTGAGTTACTAAAGTTAGGATCATTTTTCAAGATATATTTTTAGTCTCTATATGACTCCATGCCCAATGGATGCTTAAGGCCACTGGTCTAATTGTTTAGCAGGCAAACATCCCATAGAAGTCGCCAAAATGTTGACCTATTTTCTTATGTCTAGAGTTAAATAGTTCACTTTGTATTTTCCTTGCAAATCCTATGGAAAATATCTATACAAATATTAAATCTTCCAAATACTCATGCTATGCTTTGCCAAAATCCCAAAAATCTTGCCTAAAGAATCCTTGCAAAAAACCTAGAAACCCTTTGTCTTCAAGAGCTTCCCATCGCAGACAAATCTTAATTTTATACTTAGTAATTGTACATACATTCTTCAAAGTATGTTCAAATGTACATTCGCCAATGTATGTGGTGGTGCCCACCTAGGTTTTCGGTTTCAATTATACATCTGCAGGCATTCTTCTTCCAAACCCAAAAAATTTATAAGTCATTTGGCCTTCGCAGTTCAAAAATGCAAAAAATAGTTGCATGCAAGTGTCTTTGTATATACAAGGCCATTTGTATGTACATGCACGTTCAAATGTACATTGGCGGGTCAAAAATCTCATTCGACCTTCAAAAAATAGTAAAAAATTGGTTGTATGTTTTTCGCAATGCATATTGAGTTTGTATATGCATTAAGGAATCTATCGCAGATTCTAAGAATATTTCCTGCTTGTATGAGATGGTTTGCATATATATTTGTGTTGTATGTTTAGACATGCAACGGATACATACAAGAGAAACATGCAAAGGAAAAGATGCATTGGTGACATACAAGCAAATATGCAGGGGACAATGTATGCCGCAAAGATACAAGGGCGAATGTATGTCCAACATACATTGGGAATGTACAAGGCGCATATACAAAGAGGCCGACATGCATTCGCTACAGTGAAAGGGGTTTGTATGTGCGAGATGCAAGTGAAATATACATTCGCCACATACAAAGGTGGAACATTCAAAGGCCAATGTCTATCGGAACAGTGGCTTGTATATATGTGATTGTATGTTCACACATACAAGTCAAAGATACAAGTGCCAACATACAAAGGAGGGACATACAAGCAAAGATACAAAGAGTCTTATGCAAAGTCAACATGCAAGGGAAAGTGATTCAAAGCTGGGGCCCACCACATGTATATTTATGATTGTATGTTTGCACATACAATCAAATATGCATTCCTAATATGCAAGTCGGATCTGAA
This sequence comes from Cunninghamia lanceolata, assembly GCA_027924645.1. Taxonomy (NCBI): domain Eukaryota; kingdom Viridiplantae; phylum Streptophyta; class Pinopsida; order Cupressales; family Cupressaceae; genus Cunninghamia; species Cunninghamia lanceolata. Next base: position 3,691,576 of record BSBN01000973.1, on the reverse strand, counting down.
ATGAACATACATTCCAGTTGATAAAGGGCAGAATTCTGCAGTTTGTATGTATAAGTTGCTTGTATGTTTGCATTGTATATGCGACATACATTGGTTATATACAAAGAGGAACATGCATCGCTCGGACCCGACGGCGATTACAAAATGCTTCATAATGGTTTGAGGTCCGCAGCTTGCATGCATGTGACATTGTATATCCCGATATACAAGAGATTGAATATACAAGGCCCAAATTCCAAATTTCTCCAATCCGGTTGATAAAATGGTTCAGTTCCACAGTTTGTATATTTCGCATGTATATGTGATATACAAAAGAAAGATACATCGGTGATATGCAAGGCGGACCCGAATGGGAAGTCAAATTTGATGAATCCAGCATTAGAGTCCGCGACTTGCATGTATGTTGCGATTGTATATGCAGTATACAAGGGAAAAATGCAATGGGAAAACATACCAAGCGAATCCGACTGGGGAATCAAATGTAGCGGATAGTCATTTTGGGGTCCGCAACTTGTATGAATGTTTTGCTTGTATGTGCCAATATGCAAAAGAAAAGATACAAAGGCTGGACCCGATGTCAAATTCAGATTTGCTTCATAATCTTTTGAGTTCCTTGTGGTTTGTATATTTACGATTGTATGTTTGTATGTACAATGTGATATGCAAAGAAAAGATGCAAGGAAGAAGATGCATTTTTTAGTGATGAGTCCCAGCTTCAATACGGCGGCGAATCAGATGGTGCCACGTGGCACGGATGGCGATGCATATACAAGGGTTGTTGCACATACAAGACATTTTTAGAGGGAATTTCAAGGCATATGCAAGTTAGTTTGAATATGCAAAAAAGAAAAAGGTGCAGTTGCACCAAGTAGAGATAAAGTGTAGTTGCCATTGTATATACAATGGCGAGATACAACGATATGCAGGCACAGATGCAAAGCGATATATACACACAGTTGACTGCAACTTTGACCGCCCGTATCTCGTCCATTTTAGCGAATTTCCACATGTTGCAAAAGGCAAAAATGCTTGTTTTTGCCTCCTCTTTCATTTGGTGAGGTTTTTCAGGGGGTTTTGTCACTTTCAAATTTTGGATCCTAATTTGTATGCTCAGTCGACTGGACGTTTTAGCAGCCACTTTGAGTGATGCAAACACAGATATTTGTTACATTTATTACAGAGGATCAATGATGCAGCAGCTTAAATTAAAGACTCAGAGTATCTCTCCACCACCCTGATTTAGATATTTTATTTTTCCTTGTTCAGATAACCATTGAAGCTGCTCGCATTCAATGCCTAGAATATCTTCCACTGTTTCATTGTTACAAATCACTAACAAAGCAGCTTGCATTGAAGATTTGAAATATCTTCTATCTACCCCTGCTCCGAATATGTTATGCCATGAATTTTTGTTGATGGATGTCCCTTTAGATAGATATTTTCTTGATACAGCTCATGGAGCAAATTTTGTAACCGACTTAAGTCATTTTTGAAATGCTATATATACGTAGGAGTGAGATGTAAATAAGGTTGGAAATTTTTTGGCTTTCAAGCTTTCTATTTTCAAACAGAGCTTTCTGCTACTATAACTATGCCTTCTTATCGAATATATGCAAGTCATTTTACCTCTTTTGCTATTTTTCTAGTTTAGTGTAAATCTGCATGTGACTGTCTGTGAACATTTTTGTTCCTCTCAATCATTCTGCTTTTTACCTCTGTTGAAAATCATTTAAATCTGTGTATGTCTACTTGTTGTATCTGGTTATTTTGTGCATTTTCCTAATTCCATGAAAGTTTCTTTTAATCAGTCTGGTGCATCACCCTTACTTTTAGTTTTCCTATTTTTATCTTTCGTCCAGAAGCATTCCTTCTCCCTTTTCCTCTGAAGATTTAGTAGTTTTAGGTGATATCCAGTCAAGGAAGCCGGCCTTGTCCAGGGGTCTGATCTCATTTTGTAAGGTCCCACACTTCGAGATCATTCCCATGTTACTCCAAATTGCTAAAGTTTCACAACTGCAGGAAGGGTGTAATTCTAGGTGATAACAATAGGCATCAAAGATGGTCTGCCTACTTGCAACAATTTCATCTCAATATCTTCCACAAGAAGGGAGCTACTAACAAAGTTGCAAACTATTTGAGTAGACCTCCGATCACAGCTCTGATAGTGGTATTGGATTCTTGTGGCCACCACACAACAGATTAGCCTCAGTTGTATGGCACAAATCCTGATTTTGCTGAGATCTACAACAATCTAGCAGAGGGAAAACAAGCCATCGATTTCTACTTGAAGGATGGGATTCTTTGTCACATGGGACACATATGTGTTCCAACCAAGGAGCGGCAAAAGATGATATGGGAGGCACACTATAGCCGTGTTGCAGGACACTTCGGGGTGGAGAAGACTATTGTTGTACTTCATAGGTATTTTTATTGGCCCAAATTGAGACATGATGTCATTTTATACATCTGATCTTGTACTGATTGTGCCATTGCAAAGCCTGCCAATCATAAACAAGGATTGTATACACCTCTTCCAGTCCTTGACCAACCTTGGCATTCAGTTTCAATGGATTTCATGTCCGGACTACCTTCTACCAGACATGGGCATGATTGTGTATATGTTGTGGTAGACAGGTTTTCAAAAATGGCTATCATAGTGGCTTGCAAGAAAGGAGTCTCTGCGGAAAAACCTGCAAAGCTTTTCTTTGAGGATGTTTGGGTACACTTTGGATTGCCACAAACCATCATATCTAATAGGGATAGTAGATTTCTTAGCAATTTTTGGTCAGCACTTTGGGCCTTTATGGACACAAAGTTGACAAAATCCACTGCCTTCCATCCCCAAATAGATGGGGAGACTGAGGTGGTGAATCGGATGATCATTCACATTTTGCAGATGTACCATTCCAAACATCCTCAAACTTGGGATGAAAGCTTGCCATATGTACAGCATAGTTACAACCGAGCACTACATGGTTCCATAGGGTATAGTCCATTTGAGGTATGTCTTGGCTACCAACCATTGGCTCCAATTGATGTAGCATTGCCGACTATGATAAGTGACCATCAACACATTTAGAAAAAGAGGCAGATAGGGCAAGCAACTAAGTTTGTGGAAAAGATACACCATATTCAACAATAAGTCCATGAGATACTACAATATAGTAATCAGAAATACGAGGACAGACATGATCAGCATCATACACCTCATCAATTTAAGGTTGGGGACAAGGTTTGGCTTCATATTCAGAAAGAAAGACTTCAAGGGCCTCATAAGAAACTCCGTCCTATTCAATATGGTCCATACACCATCATCAAACAAGTTGGTGAAAATGCTTTTGAACTCAATCTGCCATCTTTTCTTGGACTACATCCTATTTTTAATGTTGAATTGTTGCGGCCATATTTTCCACCATTGTTGGACACTTCAGATGTTACAGAACATATAATTTGCTTAGATTTGAATCCAGACACTACTACTCCTCTCACATGTGATTAGATTACTGATGTTGTGGTGAAAACATTGAAGAAACAACAGATTCCTTTCTATCGGGTGGTATAGGCAAGACAACTTACACATCAAGGAAAATGGTTCACTAAGGACCAGATTGAGAAGAAATTTCCTCATCTGCTGCAATACATAGGTGCAATGGGGCCCATTTCCTCTCAAGGGGGAAGCAATGATCCCACAAAGATTCATAAGCATTAGGGTGGCATTTGTTTAGGCAACTATATTCTAGTTTTTCTGTATTTTTTTCCAGTTTTGTCTACATCCGAGTAATAGGCATTTTCGGAGGCCTCTGGAGTGGAATTTTGGGTCAAGACTTTTTTCAGTTGCTTTGAGTGGTAGCTGCAGGCATGACTTGATGTGACTCAATCTAGCTCTTCAAGAGATCTTTCCAACAAGTCTGAAATGTCTAGATTTTGACTAGTTGGCTAGAAGTTATGACCCTGCCTAGTGGGGTCCAAAATTTAGTAGTTTTTTTTTTAATTTTGAAAATTTTGAATATCTAAATTTTAGTAGTTTTGTCACTTCCAACTATCCATTTCAAATTCTATGGATAAGGTGACCTTTCACATTCTTGCTCATTGTATATATCCAACTTTTGATGCAATAAGAAATCCTCTTTGGTTGCCTGCATCTTTTTACAAGTTCTGCACATTGAGCATTTTGTTTATTTTCACAATACCACAATCTCAGTGCTAGGTTTTGTTATCTGAATTCTCTATTAAAATTTAGATAAAAAACCCTAAAAGGGAAAAACCATAGTGAGGATTAGCTCACAATATATAGTATTATCAATATTGAATTACAAAGAGGCTCACTATCAAAGGCGCTCACTGCCCAAAGAGGTGGCTCACTGCCAAGAGAGGTGTCCCACTACCATGAGAAGTGGCTCACTACCATGAACTGATATGATAGCATCTACCACATACTTGAGTTCAATTCTATTGAAGCACAATACATATCACCTTCATTATCTCACAACACAAACACCTTCATCTTCAAATTTTTGCACCCTTCACATTCTCAAACACATGAATCCTTTTCACTTATTTATATCAATCACCAACCTTGGAACATACGTCAAGGTTAGTAACACATTCTACAATCTTTGGAATAGTCTCCAAGGTTGGAAAACATACATAATTCAAATTAGATCTGGACCTAAACCTTCTTGTGAAGCAAAGGAATGAAGGTAGAACATTTCATATCTTAGTTCGGACCTAAATACATCTTCACATGCTTCCACAATCCATAAAGTACATCCACAAGGAGTGTAAACAACCAAGTCGGCCAAAACTAGTGTTAACACTAGGATCTTTATGTACACGCATCCAAGAACACAATCATAACTTGTAGAACAAGAACAAGTCTTCAACATGATCTAGAGATATCCACAAACAACATAAAATCACCTGGGAGCCAACAAATCTAGCTACAACAAGTTTCACTTGAAGACAACAAATCTCACTTGAAGACAGCTTACAATCAACACTGCTAAGCTCTGCTACTCAATAACTTGCTTTTTGGAGCACCAAATCACAAATCCTTTAGAATGAAGATAGATAAGGACCTTATAAACATATGTCCAGAACCACATCACCTAAAACCAATCTATGGAGAAATACGAAGCAAGATACTTTCTCCTAGACACCTCTTCATAGCCTAGAAACTTTGTCAATTACAATCTTCAAAATGGTGAACATAACTTCTACTGCACAGCGATCTAGACCACCAAATTCTAGATTTAGCATCTTCAAACGCTTCTCTAAAACATATCTAGATCTCACACTCTAGTCTTCAACATAGAATAAATGTGGAGCAAAAACTCAAACAGTATCCTACAAGCCAGAATACTCTACAACACGCTATTTCCTCTGGAGAGAAAATTTTCTCAAACGAACTTGGAAACTCATAAATGAGAGCACTATACCAACATCATCAGCACTTCTATAAGGCATTCAAATCATTTTAACATGACAACTCAATCAGGCAACAATCAGCAATATCAGAAGACAGTTGACACCAATGACAACCTAAGCATGTTGGCATCAATGACAACACCAGTTAGAACATACTTGCAACAATGCTAACTCCATTTATTCTTCTGTGATAAGATTTCAAGGCTTGTTCACTCTCCAATCTATTTAGTCATCTATCTAATCAAGCAAGTTAACTATCCGATCAAAAGAGTTATCACCTCAATCACCCCCACCCCTCGTGCTCTCCTAACCTATAAATATCCAAGCAATAGAGGAGGTGAATTCATTGTTGCAATCAATCTCTTGCTTAGTTTTTGCTCTCCCATTAGCATTCTTATGCTCTCTATATGACTTAGCTGTCGTTTTCTTATTGTTATTATTTTTCCAAATCCTTCATCAAAGGCTTCATAGCATTGTTACACTTTCCATTTACCAAGCCATAGTGATCTTAGCCCTCAATTGGGCTCATTCAAAGATTTCAAATCTCTTTCATTTGCTTCTGCATCCCACTTGCCACCAAGAGGACAACCTCACTACTATAGGAGGATAAGGAGGTTGCCATACACAGGGATTCCTAAGGGTAGTGGAAGCTCGGGCATCTCATAGTCCAAGTTTTCATGCTTTTAGTAGTAATTAGATCATCAATATTGCTCTTGGAATAGTGATCTTGTCATTTCAAATTCCTTAATAGGTTAATTTATATTGTTTAGATTAGCTTATTTTGAGTAGTTTAATTGCAATTTTATATTAGTTTCATTTCAAGTATTTCTTTTTAATTCTTACAGTAGCCCAAAATTGATCTTGAAAAATACAAAAAATTAGAGTAATTGCATTAGGTAATTTCATTCTAGCTTGCATTCATATTTCAATTCCTAGTTTAATTTAGTTCACTTTATTTCAAAAAATTGGGGAAAAAGAATGAAAATTTGTTTGCATACATCATAGCTTGAATTTAAACCCACAAAAATATAAAAACATTAGAAAATACCAATAAAAAGCAAAACAAGTTCACACAAACCCTCGATTTCATCACAAGGTCAACACAAAGTTAACACAAGTCAAAACATCTTGATTTCATCACAAGGTCATCAAACTCAACAAAACAACTAGAAAACCTTAGTTAACACCACTAAGTCAAAGAGTCAACTCTAGGTCAACTTGAAATCACTCTTTCTATTTAGGCATTCGAATGTGCCTTGGAATCAGAGGTGAGTGGGTGAGGGCGGTCCTCAAGGAGATCGAAGAGTTACATCCTAGGCCATAACTAGCACAACAAACCTGAGAAGAACAAGATCGCATGCTTAGGTTAATTCAACATAGGGAACAAATACAACATGTTCAAGCCATAGAAGGAATAAAACAAAAAAGATACATTAACGACTACAACAGACACCCATCAAGACATTGAAACACTAGAAACTCTATCAGAGGACAAGTCACAAGTGACCCTTCGGGTCATATCATTATCTCAACCACAAATGTCATAGAAAGAATAAGGCAAATAAAAAACAACAACAGGCCCCTAATCAGGTCGACTGCTCTTCGTGAGGTCATGCTCCCAACCCCTAGGTCCCACCCTCGCTTGATTAGCTTTTTCCATGAGAGTGAGAGTGACTTGGAGGTTGCCAGAAGCAAGGACAGGGTCCATGTGATGTGTCAGAGATGAGTCATCCACACTTGTGCCTATGTCACATTTCAAAGAGTACAAGCATTGATCTATATAGGGATGCAAGCATGGACAAGGCTAAAGAAATCAAGGATACTGTTAGCAACTACATTTCTACTTCAAGTTAGTTAATCAACCATGACAAAATATTTTTTTTCCTTTCACACTAAGAAAGATTTACAAAGGAGGATTTCACAATATTTGGGCTTTAGTATTGATTCCATCTTGAGCAAATAGTTGGGTGTTCTCATGTTTGGGGGAGCTATTAGATCTAATCTATGGAAAAATACAATTGACATTTTCAAAGTAAAGGTGGATTCATGGAAATGATGGTAGCTTTCCCTAGCAGGTTGAATAATGATGGTCAAGGTTGTTTTGGCAATGATATCAATCTACCTTATGTCGTGCCTCCAATTAATCAGAAAAGCAACATACAACCTAGATGGGATCCTTAAAAAAATTTATGGGGTGGCTCCAATGAGGTAAAAAGGATTCCTCTGTTGCACTAGGATCTGGTAAGAAAGAGAAAATCTGCTAGTGGAATGGGAATCAAAAATTTATCACAGCATAACTTTGCCTTGGGCATAAAATTAGTTTGGAAAATGTTCACTTCCACAGATGCTATGTAATGCAAAATCCTTTAAAATAAATACTTGGATAACAATAATCCTTATATAATCCTCATTACTACCAATTCTCTGAGTGGTTCTCACATTTAAAAATTTATGATGGAATGTAGTCTGATTATTACAGATCATCTCTCATGGGAAAATAATGATGGCCACTCGACCAACTTCTGGTTGGACTCTTAGAATGGGCATGCTCCACTAGTGGACCCTGAGGAATTAAGTGAGTGTAAAGACATTATGGAAGACATATGGGGAGATAAGATTGTAGATTATGTAGAAATAAGCAGAGATGAACATGGCATGTGATGGGAACAGAGATACTTCATGAATGTTCCTCTAAGAGAAATGGCCATAAATAAGGTGATAAAAGAATTGGACAAGTAGAAAATCTGGTGTGGTGCAAAATATAGTGCCTATTCAGTTAAGCTCAAATACCAAATTCAAACTATGCAAAATATTTCAATTAAGTGGTCTAAAGACTTATGTTAGAACAACATGGTCCTCCCTAAGGTGAGAGAATTTACATGGAATGTCATACAAAAAAAAATTCTCACTAATGAGTGTCTTTACTCAATTAGTATTCCTAGCCCTTCGAGATGCCCACTTTGAAAATGTGATGGAGAATCATCTGATCATTTATTATTAAATTTCCCTTTCACTTGCAAATGTTGGAACTAGATTTGTGAAAAACTAGGTTGGGTAAGTGCTCGACATGTAGATTTGCTCAAATTATTCCTTGGTTGGTCGCATATCCATAGCAATGCTCTTTAGGCTGGCCTCTGGATTGCAAACCCATCAATGCTCATTTAGCACATTTGGAAAGAGTGTATCAAGAGAATTTTCAATGACACAAAATGTAATTTGGAGGTTGTACTAAAAAAGGTGGAGACTAGCATTTGCAAACTTTTAAATGTCTGAGTTTGGGAGGTGGGTACATCATCTTTCACAAACTGGGATGATCAAATCATGAGAAAGTGGCCTGGGCTAAAAGTCCCTTCCCATTTTTGCAATGATAATGGAATGGATTTAAAAGGAGAAAGGAAAAATGGATGGCCCCTCCTAGAGGAAGACTGGAACTCAATTTTGATGGGGCCTCTAAAGGCAATCTCGGGGCCCCAAGTGTTGATGTATTATTAGGGATGAGGTGAGAATCCTTGTTTGGGCATTATCCAAGAAACTCAAACCTGGCATAAATAATGAAGCTGAAATGGAAGCTTTGTATGAAGGTTTTAGAGCATGTGATCAAAGGGAATCAAGGTGGTGGACATTAAAGGGGACTTAGTGATTTATATTAATGTAAAAAAGAAAAACATTATGAATTAAAAACTACAGAAATAGACTGATTTGATATGGAGTTTTTAGACAACATGGATGAGTACACCTTGGAATATATCTTTAGAAAAGCCAACATGGCCATAGAGGAGTTGATCAGAATGATTTTTTCAAGGTATCCAACTAGGACACGAATTGGATAGATTTGAATTGCATTTTGGAAGCAAACTATACTCTTTGAATTGTGATAGAGGCACAATTGTAGATGAGTCAACTTTGACATAGCACATGGACCCTCACCTTGCTTTGGGCAACCTCCAAGTCACTCTCTCTCTCTCTCTCATGGCAAAATCTAATCGAGCAGAGGTGAGATGCAGGAGTTGTTCTATTTTCTTGGGATCAAAACCTCATGAAAAGCAATCAGCTTGATCTGGGGCCTATTGTTGTTTTGGATTTGCCTTGTTATCTCTATGGAAGTTGTTGTTCATATGATGACATGACTCGAAGGGTCACTTTTGGTTTCTCTCTTGTTGGGGTTTCTCTTATTCCAATGCCTAGATGCATGTCTATTTGCTTCATTTATGTCTCTAGCACCCTGTAATCTAGCTTTGAATGCTTGTATGTGTTGTTGAATTTGTCGATCTTGTTCTATGACCCTAATGATGTGTTGTTTCTCTTGTGTGAGTTGTGGTCTAGGGTTTAACTCCTCTAATTCCTCTCGAACTGCTTTGACCCACTCTCCTCTAAGTCTTGGGCACATTCACTTGTTATTCTAAGAGAGTTGGTGTATGTTGACTTTCTTTGACCAAGATTGACCTAGGGTCTATAGTTACCTAGGGTTGAATTTCAATTGCTTTGAATGTTTATATTGTGATGTTATCAAGGGTTTATAATATGACTACCTCATGATGAGATCGAGGGTTTGAACACTTTGGGCCTTTTTTAATGTTTTTGTATTTTTGTGTATGAAATGCAACTATATGATATGCAAGCTATATTTTTGTATTTTTCTTGAATAAATAAAACAATTGTATATGAATGCACTTTATAATGAAGTTTACCTAATGCAATGCTATTCTATGTTTTTATGTATTTTTGATGATTTTAGAATCTACTTTAAGAAAGCAAGAAAATATCTAACTAATGAAAGAAAATGAATTAATCTATGAAAAGTAAATGCTTTCTAATCTACTGCAATGAAATGGAAACAAACTAATAATTCCTATCAAGAGCAAAATAACAAGTTACTTTCCTCAAGTACAAATTTTCATGATCTAATTATTACAAAAACATGAAATGAACCTAGAATAGCTTAGTGCACGAGCTTTGCACTACCCTTAGGAATCCTTTTTTATTAGAAACCTCCTCGTCCTCTTGCAGTAGCCGGGTCATCCTCTTAGCAACAAGTGAGAAGAGAGCAATGGATTTGCAATAATGAAGCTTTTGAATGCTTGGATTGAGATGAGCTCAAGGTGAGCCTATGAGTGCTTATGAAAGCACTAATTGAGCACTATGGCTATGGCTATGGGAAAAATGAGAGTATGAGAATACTCTAATGAAGATTTTGAAAGCTTGAATGGCATAACAATGGCAAACAAAAAGAACATGTGTCATGTGTGAGCACCTAAATGCTAATGGAGAGAAAACTAAAAAGATACATGACTGGTTACAATTCTTCAATTTGCCTCCTCTAATGCTTGGAGGAGGGGGGTATTTATAGGTTGGACTGGCACAAAGGGGATGGGGATGATTGAGGAATTAGCTCTCATGATTAGAGAGTTAACTTGCTTGATTGATCAGTCAAACTCAATTGATTTGCTTGTGAACTCAATTGATTGAAGAGTGATCTAAACTAAAAGCTTATCACTCATGGAGGAATGGCTATTAGGAGTTAGAGAGAAGTTAAAATAGATCACATTGGATAAACTTAGTTGATTTGGAGTGTTAAATGAGTTAATTATGGCCTCCTTTATGTGTAGATCTAAGTTGCATGCAAACTTGGCAAAAATAGAGTATTTTTTGACTCAAATCGAAGGAGAAACTCATGTTCAAAATCTACAAGGGTCAACACTGGGTCGCCCCTTTTACCACAAATCACCTGGGGTGACCTATGGGCAGCCCAAAAAGGATGGTACCTGGGTGAAATTTATTAGTTGTGTATGCTTAATGAAAGGGTGAGAAGGTGATCTGGCATAAGAGTCAGGGTGTAGGATGAAAAAAGGTAGGGTCACCTAGGGAGATATGTCCATTAATAAGGGACGACCCAAAAAGGAGGAAAGCTAGGTAAAAATAGAGACATGGGTTTGGCTTGTTATGCTATCTAGAGGCTTCCTAGGGTCAGAGACCTTTAGAATGGGGTATCGAAGGGTGGAATTAACATGAAAAGGCAAAAACTAAGCATGTAGGAAAGGAAAAGAATGCAACAAAAGAGGAATCGACAAAGGGGAAATGAAGAATCAACAAGGGAAAAACCAAACAATACATGTCACCAAGAGGAGTGCTTCTGAGAGGGCACTATTATTCATGCTTCCGTGTACGTGATTAGGATTATATATCATCATGGGGTCCTTGTGCAAGCTCGTACACATTTTTAGTGCTTACAAAAACAAACACACTTCTATAGTGTAGGACAATTGCTAAATCTGGGATGAGAATTTCTCATCTAGTTGCCGGTGGGTTTGGACACTCATTCCCCTACACCAAATTCATAGGTTACACACCATAGTGGTAGTGATTGTAGAGGAAAACTAATGCGTTGTAGACTTAAACAAAATCCAGGGTTAAACCTAACTGAACAGTCCACTCTATCATTGCATTCCTACATTGAATTATCGACCAAGGAGCATAAGCTTATGATGATGCGCACTATATATTCCTTCAAGACTCATTTGTATTCTAAACTATCTTATACAAACTTATTCTAACCAACTTAATTGACTGAAGTTCACAAAAATGAAAGAACAACAAAAACAATTAAAAACCCAGTTGCTACGGGTACCCCCGACATAAGATGAAGATAGCTATATTCAATAGAGAATTACATAATTAACTTGAAATACATAGAATGAGAAAAGACTTAACACTAACCTCCAGAGGACTTCAATAACGTATTCTATTCATGAATCAAAACTATCAGAAATAGCAATCACAATTTCTTACTTCACAATGCAATGTATAAGATAACATGAAATAGTCTAACTAGAAATACATAAATAAATAAATGAATGTATGAAGCGAGAGTTAGTACCTTGAGTGGCCAGCTCAGGGAACTATCTCACTTCTTCTAGAAACTAAATATATTTTAGATTTTCACACATTTTCATGACATGTAGTTGAATTCAATTCATATCAAAGACAAAATCTTCTTCAGATAATAAAAGATAACAGATAACTATAAAAATAGAGTAATGGCTATATAGATGGAAAGTAAAAATAATAGCTAACCAATCAACAAACTCATCCCCTAACTTATACAAAAGTGGGAGAGTTGTATGCGAACTTCTAACTAACTGTGATCATCAATTCATCCCTGGATATCAGGATATAGTTTTGAGATCAACTTATTAATTATCTAGAACAAAGGAAACAAAGTCCTATTCGAATAGAAATCCCATACAACAGCTCATGAATGAAAACACATAAGCTACAGTTAGACTTCTAGAAGAAGTCTTCTTCTTCCTTGCATTTATTCTTCCACGATGACCACGTTCATCTCCATCAATCTTCATTTCTGGTACTTGGACTACACTTTAATCAATTCCCCTGTTCTGCACTCTGCTATAATTACTCCTTCCGGGATGCTATGTCTTTGTTGCACAAGGTTAATTATTCCAACATATATACACAAAATAACCTTTCATATTACACTTATAAAATCCTATCTATATTGCATGCATATCAATAATTTAAAACATCCACTTGAGAATATAATCACCATATTCCATTTATCAGCACAAGTTCAAAGTCTCTGAGAAGTATATGTGAAACAACATATAATAAAGGTATTGCATGTAAGGTTCTTGCAGAATCATGTAAAAAGGTCTTTAAAAACATATAGAAACATTATAAAAGAAAGTCAATATTTCAACCCAACATTTCCCCCCAACTTAAACTTTTGCTTGTCCCTAGGCAAAACCAAGGAACTAACATCTAGGGCAAAACGTTATAATGCAAAGTAGTTTTTTTAAGGTCCATGTTTTCTTTGACTCCTTGTTTGAGATAGAATCCATTGTAATATGCAAGTCTCTCCATCTTGTTTAGCTCAATATGCCTACACTTATCACCTCTCCCTCCTGTCTAGTGTGGCAGTGGGTAGAGAAGGATAGGGGGCTGATATGTAAGAGGCAACCATGCTACTCCCTTTTGCTCTGAGATCTGGATGTACCTGTGTAACCTCTCAAACATATTCATTAAGTTGTGGAAAGAGTGGGGTTCCTTCTTTTGCAATTCTGGAGTTAGGCTATTCCACCTGTTCTGCACATACCTTTGACAATTCTAAATGACGGACACTGCTAATCTCTGTATTCTTCTGTGATCCCTGAGTCTTAAATCCATGATCACCTTGCCTGGACCCTTATGAGAAAGTAACGTTACCCATTGGGTTAGGATCACTTCAGGTTCTAAGGCTTCTTTCCTAATTAGTAGTGGCTCCTTCTTTTCCTGCTCCTCATATTGGTCCATCAGTACTCCCTTGAGTTGTTCATTTTTAAAGTATGACATTAGTGCTCTGATCTGTAGGTCTCCAACATAGATGCAGGGGTTCCATTATGTGTCCTCATCCATCAGGTAATTATGTAGATAGTATTCACACAACTGGTCCTGTTCTTCTAGACTGACCTCCTTGAAATAATTGCAAAAAATGTGCCTTGAATGCAATTGAGGTTGATTATTGATAAATCTATTAAACTGAAAACTAAGGAATTTCTCTTTCAGAAACAATGCATAAACCCTAGGTGGAGGCCGACATCCAATTATTTGTTTGGCTCTATCAATAACTTCTACCAAATGATCCTCCAACCTTTTGATTATCAAATCCTTTTCTGTAATTGATGCATTGAAACTATGTTTTTATTTTTCCCAATTCTCTTTTTCTTGCTTAGTCTTATCAGTCAATTTCATTAGCTCAAAGCCCAAAGACAGGGTAGTATGGTACTCTGGGGTCCTTGTCACAGGAGGTTGGAGAGTAAGTACTTCTTCTTTCTCAATTTCTATTTTATTTTCAGCTAACTGTGCCAACAAGTCTAAGTTAGAACCATGGCCATAAGTTTGGATCTTCTCCTCCAACTCCTGAATTATTTTCTCTTTCTCTTTAGCTTTTTCTTCATAACCCCTTACCTGTTCCTCTAGCTGTCTTATTCTGTCCAAGGCTTCTTGAAGTTCCTTCCTAATATCTCTATCCTCTAATAATTCCTTTTCTTTTTCAACATTTCCATCATTCCTTTCTCTAGGAACATCAAAAACTTCTTTAGTATAATCATCTAGCACAAGTTTACCCATCTTTCTTAAAGTAAACAAGTCTTCTGACTCAGAATCAAAACAAAAAATGTACTTTCTTTTCTTTACAGGCATATCAACATTTTCATAGGCATCTGCAGAGACATCCTCAAGGGGGTTTTCTCCTCTATCTGAATCTAGATTCAGAAGAGTTGGATCATTGTCCTGCTGGCCTATATTTTTGTCCTCTCCTCTCTGTTTCTCAACAAATTGCTCTTTGGCACCTTGCATCCTTAACCTTCCTGAGCGTCTAGGTGTGACTGTTTCCTTCTTATCTACATTTTTCCCCTTTTTATTGTCCCCCTTCTTCCTCTTTTCCCCTGCAATTCCTTCTCTCGTTGCTCTCTTGTGTTTACTCACTCCCTTCCTACTCTTCTTTTCCTTACTAGATGTTGAAGGAGTGGTTCTTTTAGTTTGAAGGGCAGATGTTGAGGGTTCCTCAGCTAATACAGACCTAAACTCTGGAGGGTTCTCATGTTGTGGCTCTTCCTGCTCAGTTTCAAGAGGAGGCTTAGGTTCATATGGAATTTCATCTTCTAGTTCTAGTGCCTCTAAAAGTGTAGAAATGTCTACACATTGTTTAAAATCTTCCCATCCAATCTGTGGGTACTGAATACTTAAACTCCTTTTTATTAGCAAAACTATCAAACAATGGTGGGAAAGAGTAGTGTCTGCCTGTTGTCTCTGATATTCTGAAGACATCCTTTTCAACATAGTATACAGATAGTTTGGAACATTGACAAGTTTTCATATAGCAAATGGTTGACCAATTTAAGTTGTGCAGTATATAACATATTGTATCTACCATCATAGGTAATATACTTGATAATATAATAGGCACATTTCCCCCAAAAGAAGGGAAGAGATAGTTGTTTGGTACCTTGTGTGGTAGAATCCAAGTGTCCACCTCTTTCACAGAACACCTCCCTAGTTATGACTGCATCAACACTAGCTGGGTACTCAGACCCTGTCCATGGCAACCCTGTGACCTGAGCAATAGCTAACTCGGAAGCAACTATAGTTAACCCCTTCACCATTGCTTCATCATACTGCAGAGTAAATGCAAATTCTTTCATCATATCATCATCAAACTCTATCAATTTCAGGAAGTAATCTAACCAACCCACTCTCGTGAAGAGTGGGAGAACCATCACATCCTCCAGTAGTTCCTTATGTGATGAAGGTTCTCTTTTGATCATGTCTCCTTCCATTACCATTATGAATTGCAAACTTTACAGTGTCAATTTTCTGCACAATGTCAATTTCTATTGCTTTATTCCTACTACTTCAGCTTGCCACCCCAAAGAACCGATCTGCCTCTTCTTTCCTTTGCATTATAACTTCCTTAGGGTACTAATTCACTTGTTGGCAAAATAAGGTAAGTTCATGGTGCAGAATATTTTTCTGGTTTTCTTGAAAGGCAATGTTTTGAAAGGCAAGGTTTTTCAAAGGCAAATGTTTTTCTAAAGGCAAAAATTGAAAATAACCCTCCTCCCAACTTAATTGTGAAGTGACCTCACTTCATGTGGCAGGTATTACAGAATGAGGAGGAGTGATTAAAAGAAATGGTGATAACATTCGTCGCATGCATGAAATAAACTATGACTAATCATGAATATAAAAAGAAATCTAGTTGTAATAATTGAAAGTTATTGAATGTACATATGAAGTGGAAATGAATAATTAACATACCTTCGAAATTGTGAACAATTTGGATGATTTGAGATGATATGCATGCGGGGAACGAGATATAGGGTGATAAAAGGTAGCGGGTACAGCTGCAGAGATGTAATGGGATAATAAGTGATCATGGAGAAAAGTGCCAATTCATTTAAAATGTGAATCGATACATGGAGCAATAGAATGAAGCAGTTTAAAATGGATACGGACATGTGGAATGGGTGGGAGAATTGAGGTATTGTTCACCAAGTGATGGAATAGAGCGACGTGTAAATGGTGCTACGGGTGCCTTCAACACAGGTCCCGACTGTTTAATTGGAAATATATATAACAAGTCTCAGCTGAGTCAGGTCCCAACTAAATGATTGAAAAATAGGTCCCATTGTAAATAACTTGTTGTAACCATGGAAATTGTGTGGTGTGTGCATGTGATTTTAAAAAGAAAGAAATTTAATTTTCAGCAACAAGGGTTGAGTATTGCAACTCAACCTCCACATCACTGGATAGTGTAACTGTATCAACATCTGAATGTGTATCATCTAGTGTCTCAGCATCATCATCAGGAGTATCATAAGTATCAGGAGGAGCATACTAAGTAGCTAAGGAAAAAAGAAAGCCATTCTTCTGAAGTGGCTTTTTATACAATTTTAGCCCGTGCCCATTTATCAGTAGTGAAAACCAAACTTCATCAATAGTCTGCAATTGAACTGCACCATTAGGAAAGACTTGGTTGATCTCATATGGGCCTAACCAACGTGACTAAAGCTTGCCCTTGAAGTCCTTATACCTTGAATCATAAAGGAGTGCGCAGTCTCCTGCAATGAATTCCTTGGTTTTGATGTACTTGTCATGCCATTTTGCCCTTTGTTTCTATATGACCTCTATATGATGAATGGCCTCCAGTCTGATTTCATCCAAGGCATTTAAATGTTGTTGCCTTTCCTATTGTGCAGTGGTCAAATCCATCCCTAGGTCCATTGTTGTCCTCAGGGTTTTGTGTTCAAATTCAATAGGCAGGACTGTTGTCTTGCCATAGACTAGCTCATAAGGTGTAAACCCTGTAGTTGTCTTCCACATTGTTTTGTATGCCCAAACAACTTCAGGGAGCCTAGAAACCCAATCTCGTTTGTGAATCTGCACTATATTTATCAGGATGTTCTCAATTTCTCTATTAGTGACTTCCACCTGACCATTAGCCTGAGGATGGTATGGAGTGGATTTCTTATGCCTGATCTGATATTCTTCAACCAATTTGGTTATTAAATCAGATGTAAATTGTGGTCCTTGGTCAGTTACTATTTCTCTTGGAACACCATACCTAGTGAAGATGTCTTCATACAAGAATTTGGCCACATTGCCATCTCTGGCAAACTGTAATGCCTTTACTTCAACCCATTTAGTTAAGTAGTCTGTACACACCAGGATATATTCCTTGTTGTTTGATGTAGGAGATATAGGACCCACAAAATCCAAACTCCACTTGTCAAAAGGAGCCAATGAGATTTGTGGCTACAAAGGCATCTCATCACTTCTAGTAGTCCTCCCCATTCTCTGGCATCTATCACAGCTCCTAGTGTACTTGACAACATCTTTATGAAGTGTTGGCTAGTAATATCTTGTTGTTAGGATCTTACAAAATGTCCTCCACAAGGCTCATCATGACAAGCCTTCATTACATCAAATACTTCATCCTCCCTGATACATCTTCGCATAATATTGTCTGGTCCAGTGTAAACTAGAAATCCAGAAATGCAAGATTAAGAGAAACATTTATGAACTAGCTGCATCTTCTCCCTTGGAGAGAAGTATCCTAGAATCTGCCCTGTAACCAAATAATTGGCTATATATGCATACCATGGAGTGTGTATAGTGAGAGAAAATAGATGCTCATCAGGAAAAGAATCATCAACCACTCCATCTGAAGACTGTGTAGGTAGTCTGGACAGAAAATCAGCAACAACATTGGCCTTGCCTGGTTTGCCAACAATTGTAACATCAAACTCTTGCAACAACAATAACCACCTTACAAGTTTGCCACATACTATGGGTTTATTCATCAAGTATCTGATGGCTGCATGATCTGTATGGATGAAAACCTTATAACCAGTTATGTAGTGCCTGAATTTATTAATTGCATAAACAACTGCTAACATTTCTTTCTCTGTCACAGTATAGTTTAACTCAGCTCCTTGCAGATTCTTACTTACATAGTATATGGCATACTCCTTGTTTCCTTCTTCTTGACCCAGAACTACTCCAATGGCAAAATCGGATGCATTTGTATGGATATGAAAAGGCAGTGACCAATTCGAACCTCTGAGGATAGGGGCTTGTGTCAAGGATGTTTTTAGCTTTTCAAAAGAGATCTGACAATCTGATGTCCATTCAAATTCACTATCCTTGGTCATTAGGGTAAACAGAGGAGCAACAATCTTGCTAAAATCCTGAATGAACCTCCTGTAATATCCTACACGGCCTAGGAAGCTCCTTACATCTTTCTATTTTTGTGGAATAGGCAGGGTAGATATAATCTCAATCTTCTTTGGGTCAACTTGGATGCCAACACTTGAGATGAAATGTCCCAAGACTATTCCCTATGTCATCATCAAAAAATATTTTTCATTACTCAAAGAGAGGTTATGCTCTATACATCTCTTTAATACCTTCTACAAGTTGTGTAGAGCTTCATCATATGTGTCACCATATGTGGTGAAGTCATCCATATAAATCTCCATACTGTCATGGGCAAAATCAGAGAAAATACTTAAGACTGCTCTTTGAAATGTAACTGGAGTGTTGCACAGCCCAAAGGGTAAGATAGAGTATGCATATGTCCCCCAAGGGTAGGTAAACATTGTCTTATCCTGATCTTCTAGAGCAATCCTAATCTGGTTATAACCACTAAAACCATCAAGAAAGGAAAAATATTTCTTGCCTACTAAAGAGTCAATAACTTGGTCAATAAAAGGCAATGGAAAGTGATCCTTCCTGGTAGCAATATTCAATTCTCTGTAATCAACACAGACCCTCCATTTGCCACCTTTCTTGGGGACTATAACCAATGGTGAAACCCATTCACTATATGAAATGGGGTATATAAAGCCTGCGTCCAAAAGCTTCTGAAGCTCAACTTTAACAATTTCTCTGAGGGCAGGATTCATGCACCTCTAGTGCTACTTGATTGGTCTATATCCAGCATCTATGTATATCTTGTGCATGCATAGGGCAGGATCAAAGCCTTTCATATCATTGTAATCCCAAGTAAATGTTGTTGAGTGTGTATGTAATATTTCATGCAGGGATTGATGTTGTTCATCAGTCAGTGTATTGCTAATATTTAGCATCTTACCTGGCTTGAATTCTACTTGTTTGGATAGTTCTTGAATGGCAGACAAATCAAGGTTGGGTAATTCAGGTAAGCATTGCTGAGGTAATAACACATGGAAGATTTGGGAGACTTCTTCTGATGAACTACTGGGTATTATGCTACTTAAAGGGCCTTGTAAGCAAGATAGGTAGTCTTGCTACTGTGGATGTCTCCCACAATTGTTTTGCATAACATGAGCAATTAATTCATCTTCATCTGGAATAGTCAATAAATGGTTACGTTCTATAGTCATCAAGGTTTGCAGGGAATAAGCGTCCTCATCCTCCAGGCTAGGCCAAATGGTCTGCTCAAGCTCATGGTATGGCTGGGCTGGTGGATATAAAACTAATTTCTTGGTTACTCTCCCATTAGATATGATCATGTTGCCAGACCTACAACCTATAAATGCATCAGCAGTGGCAAGCCATGGTCTACCTAGTATAAGAGGATATCCAGCAAGATTAACCTTAGGCTGCAAAACAATGAAATCAGCAGGGTATTCCCAAGAATCTAATGCAATGACCAAATCTTCTATGACTCCTTCAGGTTTGACTGTAGACCTAACAGCTAATTGCAAGACTATCTGAGTAGGCCTAAGGTTGTTCAATTGGAGTGTCTGCATTATTTCCTTGGTCATGACATTAATTTCAACTCCTAGATCTATCAAGGTATTCTTAATCAGAGTCTCATTGATCTTTACATCCATCACTGGGCTACCTAGATCTGTGTATTTGGGAACAGTTATATTACCCAACATAATGTCAGCAAGATTACCTAAAACATGCACTATCTGAGGGTCTATTCTCTTCCTTCCTAGCTTCTTTATGCAAAGGTCCCTAATAGTTTTGGTATAGATAGGAATATCCTTGATAGCTTGGATTAAGGGAATCTTGATGCTTATATCTTTTAGCTGGCTGAGAAGGATAGTATCAGCTTGGGCTATTGTCTTTTGAATGGCCAAGCACTTAGGGAAAAGATGGGACTTCTATTGTAAGGCAGTCTAGGCATCTTGGGTTTATTCAGGTTCCAAGTGTGGTTTATCTGAGGATTCATCAATGGGTTCTTCATCTTCAAGCTTGGTAATTTGGGGAGATGAAGGTCATGCAAGTTGCTTCCCTAATCTAAGATGAACATTACTCACTTCCACCCCATAGGTGGGATAGTGCATTACCTCATTAGTATAAGCCTGCTGAACAGGCTTGTTGTTAGGGTTAGGTGCAAGTGGGGCAGGGATTTGGGTAGGCCTAGGAGGTGGATTTTGAGGTGGTGGCATTATGGCTCGCTGATGTGGCTAAGATGGAATCATAGGTTGCTGAAATTGTGCATTTTGCTGCCATTGTTGGCCCTTGTTCCACTGAGGCTGCCATTGTTGCTACTGAGGAGGCCATTGAGGATTATAGTTGGGACCTTGGAAATTTTGTTGTGGCCATGAGTTAGGATGTTGTTGGTTCCAACTAGCTTGTGGAGTAGGCCATTGGGGGTTTTGCCATGCATTTGGGTTACCAGGCCATTGTTGAGCATTCCAAGTAGAGAAGTTCTAATTTACAGAAGGAAAGGGAGAATTAAAACTAAGTGGATTAGTGGGCATACCTTGCCTTTGCTGCCAAGGTCTCCTTTGAGAAATGAAGAACAATTGCCCATCTTCTCCTTCAAATTGCTGCAACTCAGGTCTCTCAATCTTTTCTTACTGGATGCTGGCCACCCTTTTGCATTTACAGCTGGCCTTCCTCTGTCTACAGTTGGGACAGTACTCAGTGAGCATTGCATCTGCCTCCTCTTATTTCTTCTTGATATGGAGAGTGTCTAGTTGTGTATCCATATGGCTAATAATGTCCTCCTTCATGTTGGTTAGCAGGTTACTAATCTCCACCCTTGAAACTCCATTAGTTGCATTGCCTGTGATGGCTGCTCTTTCTCCCCTTAGTTTTCTAGAAAATGTTCTAGAATCATTTCTGCAAGCTGTACAGATATCTTCAAAGGGAAGTTGAGATATAACCCATGTTCCAATGAGGTTGAGGGCATCCATGCAGTCATCATTAACTCCCCTCAGAAAGACTAGCTTCAGTGATTCTTCAGACAATCTATTCTGAGGGTTTTTCTTCAAGGCAAATTGGAATCTTTCCACATAGTCTTCTAGTGGTTCATCTCTTTCTATGACATCCTAAAAATGTCATCTATTCTCCTATCGTGTCCTCTATAGTAGTCTTTATATTTTTCCAGGAACTTTGTCTTCATGGTACCCCAGTCTAGGATGACATCTTTCCCCAACCCCATAAACCACCGTAAAGTAGCATCTTTTAGTGTGGCAGGGAACAACTTGATTCTGTAAGGATCAGTGGTGTAGTCATGACTCCTACACAAGACATCAAACTCGAATAGGAAAGTGTCAGGATCTTCGATCACCAAGCCGTAGAAAATAGGCAATGCAAAAGGTGGTATATTTTTTAGAATAGCAGCCCATGCTTGGTCTGGGATAGGGAATTCAAATGTTGCTTGTCCTGGAGGATCATCTACTACAGCATCTCCCATGGTTCTAAAAGTTCCTTCTATGGTAGTAGAGGAAGCTGATGGAGATGTAGGGGGTGTTGATGAAGATGTAAAAGGAAACTCTCCTTCAGCACTTCATACTATGTAGTTGTTGAAATCAGTTGTGCCCTCATTATTTTAAGAAGTTGAAGGGAGGAATCGACCTCGGTTATCTCTCTGCCTCCGCATACAATAATTTGAGCTTTATGTTTCAGCGGTCCTGCACAGTGTTAGTAGAATGCCTGGTGTTTCTTGAAAAATGAATTTATTAAATCTAATGCTGAAATCAAGATTTAACTATGAAAGTATGTAAAACTAATGAGACTATGAAGATAGCACCATCCCCAGCAATGGCGCCAAAAATGTAGAGGAAAACTAATGCATTGTAGACTTAAAAAAAATCCAGGGTTAAACCTAACTGAACAGTCCACTCTATCATTGCATTCCTACATTGAATTATTGACCAAGGAGCGTAAGCTTATGATGATTTTCACACTTTATATGCCTTCAAGACTTATTTCTATCCTAAACTATCTTATACAAACTTATTCTAACCAACTTAATTGACTGAAGTTCACATAAATGAAAGAACAGAAAAAATAGTTAAAAACCTAGTTGCTACGGGTACCCCCGGCATAAGCTGAAGATAGCTATATTCAACAGAAAATTACAGAATTGACTTGAAATACACAAAATGAGAAAAGACTTAACACTAACCTCCGGAGGACTTCAATAAGGTATTCTATTCATGAATCACAACTATCAGAAATAGCAATCATGATTTCTTACTTACTTCACAATGTAATGTATAAGATAACATGAAATAGTCTAACTAGAAATGCATAAATAAATAAATGAATGTATGAAGTGAGAGTTACTACCTTGAGTGGCCAGCTTAGGGAAATATCTCACTTCTTCTGGAAACTAAATCTACTTCATATCTTCACACATTTTTATGACATGCAGTTGAATTCAATTCATATCAAAGACAGAATCTTCTTCAGATTTTATTCAAAATTAAAACATGTCTGGAATAAAAGATAACAGATAACTATAAAAATAGAGTAACAACAATGTAGATAGAAAGTAAAAATAACAGCTAACCAATCAACAAACTCATCCCCTAACTTATACAAAAGTGGGGGAGTTGTATGCGAACTTCTAACTAAATGTGATCATCAATTCATCCCTGGATATTAGGATATAGTTTTGAGATCAACTTATTAATTATCTAGAACAAAGGAAACAGAGTCCTATTCGAATAGAAATCCCATACAACGGCTCATGAATGAAAAAACATATGCAGTTAGACTTCTAGAACAAGTCTACTTCTTCCTTGCATTTATTCTTCCACGATGACCACATTCATCTTCATCGATCTTCATTTTTGGCACTTGGACTGCACTTTAATCAATTCCCTTGTTCTGCACTCTGCTACAATTACTCCTTCTTGGATGCTATGTCTTTGCTGCACAAGGTTAATTATTCCAACATATATACACAAAATAACCTTTCATATTACACTTATGAAATCCTATCTATATTGCATGCATATCAATAATTTAAAACATCCACTTGAGAATATAATCACCATATTCCATTTATCAGCACAGGTAGTCTGGCTAAGGAATACTTCTCTGGTTTGAGGATCAAGTTGCACATTGAACTTTATTTAGCAAAGGATGTTAACTAGATATCGACATCAAACAATGAAGGTACCCAGAGGTAAGCATAGATACCTAAACTTCGTGACTAACCTGTGTCATTTAGCATGTTTTGGATTCAATGTAGCCACACTTGTTTTACTATGGTACATATCCATATTGAGAAACAAATTTGTGATATGATCCTACAAAAAGAAACCTTCCTTTGTTATTTCAAAAAGTTATGAATGTCTTTCATAACGGGTTCTGCACTGTATTGAACTGAATTTTGTTAATGAATAGGGTTAGCATTAATTTTACAAGTAATCCATTCCAGAGATTTAAACATTTTATATGGTTTTATGCTTCCACATTCTACTAGATGTCTACCAGAGCATTTCCAACTATGAAATATAACTGATTTCTACCTGCAATAATTGTAGTTGCTAGGAAGTTTCTCCAATAAATCTATTTTGGGCATAATCTGTGATCATTGTGATTCATGCATTCTATGTATTTAACTGTCAAATAATGGTGTCAGTTTTGCATTAATAGTTGGGTTTGAAAATAAGCTCATCGGTTACTCTTGTCAGGGAGGCTCTCTTCAACTACCATCAGTCTATTTTGAGAGAGGGGACGTTAACTCCTTGGGGGGGCATCTTCCCAGGGAACGGATTCATTTTGTAGGGATTTTTTATCAGCCTCATGGGAGGACACTGGACCAGGATAGGATGATGTTTATCACCTAGTGTTGCGTGAATCTGTAAGTGGGAATTTAGCATTTTATATATCCTATTATCATTTCATTTTGTGGGATCATACAATAATCACATTTTACCAGTAGTCATAATTTGGATTGCCGGTTCCACATGCTATTCAATCTTGATGTCTTACGGATCATGGAAGGCAATTATTCATTCAAAGATCTCCTATTAAGATTCAATGATATTTTAGTTTTTGCGTGGGTTGTGTTACTTCATATTGCTATCACTATTACTGGTTTTCTTTTATGTTTAATGCACTGTTATAATGGTCGTCCAAGGTTGTGGCCGAGAGCCCCAGGAACACCATTTTTAAGTAGCATCAAATGGTAGTAATAACAATAGTATTAACACTGAAGTCTTATCCAGGAATCAAGAAAACACATCATCACCACCAGCACAATTTTAACAGGTATCTCAATGATAAAGTTTAGGGTATCTTCAAGAGTGTCAGCACGAGCAAGAACATCAACCATGCACACATAACGATCAACTTAAGGGTAATGCAATAAGGCTTACAAAGGTGATTGAAGTTTGTTCAGCTCTCATCCGCTAGACCGCATGGCTGCATGCACCTAGAACACAAGCAAAGTTTAAAATGTTAGATGTGCTTTGTCAATTCAAAGATTTTGAGATCATTCTTGCAAAACCCATTTGGTGCTTTTTCTGCGAGCAATGTGAGTCTTTCTATCCCATAGATCGCGTTAATTGTCTATGCCCTTTATTTTGCTTGCATGTCTACCAGAGCCTTGCCCATGATTTTATTTGACAAAAGATTCCCCCCCATTGTGCTTTAATAGATATCGCTACGTTGTTTCTAGAATTATGGCATGCAATACGTTATTATATTGATAGCTTATATTTCAGATTGCTTATCTCTGCATTAGAAAAAGACCAAAAGTCTTGCAGTGTTTTTAGGATCTAAAACAACAACATGTAGTCTACTTAACCACTACTGGACTCATCGAAACCACATTTACTTGATTTTGATCCCTTGTTATCCAGTGTCATCAACAAGGTTGCCATGCACACTTTGCAATCAATTATTGTATATCGTAAGATGGCAGCTCATGTGTTTCTCATATGGTTCCACCTTTTGTATATAGTCTCACGCACTTAGTGCAGTTGTCTGGTTCCAACGCTCTCTTTTGGCATTAAGATTTTCATATCTTTTAGAAAAGGTCATATCATTATTTTTAGAAAGGGACCACATGCATTTAGAAGCTTTGTATGGAATATCAATCTTATGACTAAATGATATGTTGCATTTGATTGGGCTTAGTTTAATCAGAAAACATCAAAAAAAAAAATTAACTCTTGCCTTTTGATAGCAACATTTTAACTATCAGTTATCCTTGGCCGATGTTCATATGAGTGCTTTCTATTTTGAGTCGATTGGAGTTTAGAAATGTATAAAATCATTGTCCAAGTATTTTTCTAGAGTATGTCAGTAAACGTTGCCTTCTTAGTATGAATTCTCATTAGACTGAAAGTTCTAGAACCTTCTCAATGAAAAATTAGCCTGCCAAACTTAAATATCTCTTTTCTACCAATTTTGGCATTTGTTTTGGTACTCTCAGCATAACAGAAAATTGTTTATTTAAGTAAATCCTATTAGATAGAAAGTATCTCTCTTTTCTCACATTTAATGAAGATAACATTGAATTCTGTTTTGGAAAGATTGTTAGTAAGATTTCTTTAATTAGCAGATTTTATAATTTACGTATTCTGTGTTATTTTATTCAAAGAAGATTTATATATATAATTTTATACATAGACATATCTATATAAATATAGTAATTGTTTGTTTCTTTTGAATATTGTTATAATTAGATTTTTTATTTTGAACTCAAATATGAACAAAATTAGGTTCAGTAAATTATTGATTCAGATTTCTATTGTGAAGTTATATTTATAATGATTCTTATTATGATTTCATTGTAGTAGAACTAATGAGTTGGAAATTGGAATCTAGTTGTGCATTTGGGTTACTATGTCATTCTTTCATTTGCAAGTATGACATTCAGTTAACAAGTAGTTACTTTATGTAGATTTATTGTCAAGTTGTAATCAAGGTCTATGTGCAAGTAAACAAGAAAATTCCAGAGGCCTCATGTTTTCCTATATTGTGTTGATGATGTTTAAGATCTTGTTATCTTTGTTTTTGTTTAGTAGGTCTTGGTGTCAAATGTGCATTGATGTACTGTTCGCTGTGATTAAAACCCATGACCTAGTTTAATCCATGTTAATGATTGAATTTTATATCAATTTTGGTCTGCGTTGCATTGTAAAAGACACCGTAGCCTTCATAGCTTCCCACGACTTGGCCGTGGTAGCCACTAAGCACAACCTAGCTTTCCAGGAATACTCCTATGTCTATGTCATGCCACATGCTTTGATGTCCCTTGAGAGGTGTGACAAGTTTAGACCTTAACCAATCAAATTATAGTTTATTCTTCCACTCTTCTTGCAATTACTCGTGTGGCAATTCACAACGGCATATTGTTGTTTGGATTTTTATGACTATTCATTGCGTTAAACTCTTTTCTCTCTTAGATGTCAGAATTATATGTGAGTTCATATTTTCTTATAAGTTTCACCCTAGTAGATGCAACTATAAAAATAATAATAATAATAAAGTTCTTTACCTCTTTATACTTTCCATAAGCTTCTTTTTATGGAATGGTAGTAGTTAACGGCATAGTTGGCAAATAACTCTTGTATTGAGGCTTGTATAAACTTTGGTATTCGAAATTATCATAATAGGTTCCTTTTGGTGTTCCTCGATTGAGAAAATTTAGATAGACAATTTCCTTTATCCTAAATTATGATATGGTAAAGATTGTGAGATTTTATGTGAGTATGATATGAGGTAGTTAGACCCTAGCTTTCTATCTCTTTCTTATATGAAGTGGATTATGAAAGTGACTAAATTTTGGTTATAGAATCTTAGGAAGAGAGAAAGTCCTTTGGTGTTATATTGTTAATTAAGGACTCTGAATTAGTCTAATTGAGACTTGTCTTCCAAATTTGGAAGTCGTCTAAGATTGTGATGGTTGGCGACAAGGATAATGTTGATGTGTATGTGATATACATATTGCACTCTAAGTTACTTCTAAATGATGTCTTATTGTATGTGTTGATGCTTTCTTATGATCTTGTGTGGATGTTGAATATGGGTATTGTGGAAAAGAAAATTATCTTCTTTACAAGATGTAAAGGTATGTAACAAAGTGTAATTTAGGTAATGTACTAAGTTGGGTAACTAGTTAGAATAATTCAAGTTGTAGAGATAATTGTAAAGCATGAAATATATTCTTTCTGGTAAGATATCAAGCTTATACTATATTGATTGCTAAATTAGCATGCATAAATTGATAGTTGATTGGTATATTGAATATGTTTTCAACTTAGCATAGTAATGATTGAGGTATTTTAGAGAGGATTACTAATTGATGGTTTTAGTTGACGATCCTTCACATTTTGTAGGACAAGGATATCTTGTTTATTTGGTTGTCTATGATCTTTATGAAACCACTTGTGGTTGCAAGATCAAGTCCCAAACTATGAAGTCTCTATGCTACGCGTACTAGGCAAGGCTTGTCATTGATGTAATTGATATTTGAATTATGTAATTAACAAGGACTAATGTTTTACTAGATGTGTAGTTGATATTTATAGTCATGCAGGATTCGGGAGCTAAGGAGGCACCTTCCCATTTGGCGAATAGATGACTATCTGGTAGTATTCGTAACTGTGTATAAATGTGTATCAATTTAATTGAAAAGTTGTACCTTACATTTCATATTCGATGGATATTGATATATACCATTATGTATTATGAAATTTATTAAGTTTAATCTTGTAAATTGTTTCTATTATTTCGTTGTTTTCATTCTTGTTAATCACTAAGATTTTCTAGGGTAGACATTCCAATCTTGTGCATGAATATATCCATCTTGTGCATTCAGATTTAGAACAAGCAACGGTTGTTAGTTAGATCGTGTAATGTAGTCATGTTTTGAATGAGTTATGTATGTCGTTGTTGGTCATTGCTTTTGTTACCAAAAAAAAATGCCTTTTTATTGCTTTAGTTGACTTATCTCTAGGGTTGCATGGAGGGGCATTACAGGTCTTTAAAAACATATAGAAACATTATAAAAGAAAGTCAATATCTCAACCCAACAGTGATCTGTTGCAACTTCTATTTATTCAAGATATGGCATGGCACTTTACACAAATGGTACAACAAGTGAATATTGGACGCGAGTGCAAATGCACTTCTGAGGATTCGTTGTCTCAAATTCATAGGTTGTTTAATACTGAACAAAATGGGGTTGTTAAAGCCATTCAACAGACTATTGAAATGCATCTCTTCACCGATGATCACATCCACGATGGGAGGCTTTATGATGAATTCCTAACTAATGTTGTTCTAAATCCAAGAAGGAAGTGGTGGGGAAAACTCCTTGACCATTCCTTTCTCAAAATAGAGATGCATGAGTGCACATACAATCTGATTTTTGCCTTCAATAAGAAGCTTGAGGAAGGCTCATTGGGTGGTGTATTCAACATTAAATCTGCAAGGAAAAACAAAGAAACCACTGAAGTGGTTTTCTTGTTCAGGGATGGCTTTAATCAAAATAATATGGAAGTCTTCAACTTCTACGTCAAACAACATGCCTCCATTATGTCTCCTTCATAGGTGGAGTGAGCCTTTGAGGTTTATGAGGGCCTCCATTTTTCGATGTGCCTCAAGGTTGCAAAAAATAATATGTAATTTGTGTGATCTTGTTTTGAGTAAATGTATCCATCTTTTTTATTTATCAATATATGGGAGCTGCCCCCTTGGCAGCACTTACCTATAAAATACTAATATAATTATTTTGTTACAATTTTTTATTATCTTGTGTGGAGGTTGTTTCATCTATATTTTATCTCTTGACATGTATGATTTGTTTGTTATTAATGCAGTGTTGAGTTTGCATGCTTTTGGGTCTACATTACTTCATGGATCCATTTTTTGCTACTTTGAGATCTATGAGTTGTGTAATTTAGTTGGCTATTTATACCTACATGTTGCATACATAACTCTGATGTGAGCTTTCTATACCCATAGATCTTTGTGGTGTTGATGGTATCTTGTTGCAACTATTGGAATTGCCAAGATCAAAATGCAAGAACCAAGATGGACTTCCACAACCTATGAGCACACAAAATAAGCCTAATTGATATTGCCAAAAGTTAAGTAAAATGTACAAAGAAGCATTGCATATATAGGCAAGGTAGTGGAGGTAGGAAGGTAGGACATAATGATTGACTACCTCTCCAAAGGTGTAACACTTGTCTAACTCAAATAACATGTGTTTGACCAAGTGGCAAGTATGCATGCATTAGGTTTCTCACAAAGTGAGGACACATATCTCAACCATGTGAGGTGAGACAAAACTCTAAAAGTCCCTAAGTGGAGACTTAATCTAGTGTGAACATGACACTCCTAGGTAGGCTAAAAGCTAACTAGTTTGATAATGTCCATTTTTACACTAAAACCCCCCCTTAAGTGCAACTTAGGGAGTAGTGATACAAAGATTATGGGTCCAAGCTATTAGGCCATGTTAGATACCCATGTACAAAAAATTTCTCATAAGTGGAGTAAAGGAGACAACCTAGTGGGAAATGAAACTCCTCTCCAAAAGAGAAATGATACATGATAAAATTGTACAAGTAAATAAGAAGAAGAGGATGGAAGGAGGACTCAACATGGACCCCAAGGACTACTTCTATTACTAATGTACAATATATGCTCCTCCTAATAGGAGAGAAAAGAGAGAAGGTCTATGTGACCTCCTATAAAGGGAGAAGGAATAAACTCCACGCGAGGAAATACTTCCTCCCAAAATTGATATGAGAAGAGAAACCATGTAGCCTGCCCTCAAAATACCTCTTGTAGATGGTAGATGCTCAACAATGGATGTTGAAGATGATCCATGGATGTTGAACAACATTTCTCCCCTTGGGAAAAATAGAAGCACGGAAGTGTGCAAGTGATCTTCCCATTCTAAAAAGGACTATGCAAGAAGTATGAAAGTCTCTAAATTTTGCACATGTTTCAAAGACCTGGATGATGCCCATGATGGTGTCTTCAAAGTCTTCTCAAGTATCTCCAAGCCAATGCTAATCTGTGTGACAAATTCTGATATGATGACTGAATCAAAGATGTGGACTCATGAATATCTACAAAATATGTCACTATAGAAGCTGATGTAGGTAAAGAAAGAGAATAATGTCCAAAGAACTAAAGTGTGGAATTTCAATGCATGCCATGTGGCTACAATCCAATTCCCACGTGAAGTCCTACTGTAAAGAATCTTTGGAATCTATCTAGGAAGCCTCTTTGAACTCTATAGTAGCAAAAGAACTGTCATCAAAGAGAAGACAAATGTCTTCAATGGTGTCTTCCAAATATGCAATGCGGGACTCTACAAATAGAGATGATATGTTTGGTAGAAATTTATCCTAATGTGGTGGATCTGAAAAGACAATATCAATATCCTAGTGTAATGAATCACTGGAAGTTCTCCAGGAAGCAACTCTGGATTCAGATGTAGCATTAATGATGGTGGAGATGAGATCTCAATGCAAGTCATCTAACTAGATTGTTCATCCCCCAATGATGGTGGACTGTACAAGATGTTTGAGTGAGATTGGATGATTTTTCTATAGGTGTTGGATTAAGAATTTGTTTCATTTTATCAATTTTATGAAACATACATTCTTCTATTGTATGCCTTTTCATCCCACAATATCCACATTTTACTTTCCATTTATTATGATAATTAGGAACAATACTTAAATGGAATGGATTATGTGTGAGAGACATGATAAAATGTGCAGCAATATCCAAAGCAAAAATTCAAGTATGCCCCCAAAACCAAAAATATGAAAAGAAGTGTGGAAGTGTTCTGGTCACAACACAATGGAAGTGCTCTTGACACAACACAGAAGAAGTGTGGAAGTGTTATGGACATGACATAATGAAAGTGCTCTTGACATGACATAATAGAATTGCTCTTGACACAACACAATGGAAGTGCTCTTAACATGACATAATACACCCCCCCCCAAAATGATTAGTGCTAAAACATAGGCCTCCAAGAAATAATGCAAGTGAAAGGTACAATGTGGTTAAGTTTAGATGCGTAAATCACCCGTTTATAATACACTGTGATATTTACAAATTTGCAATCCAAAACTTAATATTTATAATTGTAGATAGATTCCCTACTGAATTCTATTAAGTGTCAAAAAGTTTGCCAATTTTTTGATAATTGGGGTGAAAGTTATGCCCCATCAGAAATTATGCAATGCATTTGACTTCGGAGGCCAAAAAAATGTTTTAAAACAACACAATTTTAGAAACATCTTGACACCACTTTGTCGGGGACAAAATGAGCTTTTCGTTAACTATAAATTTGCCAAATTTCACCTTTGTGGGTTAAAATTAGGGCAAAAAGAAAATGTGCCCCTTATGAGCACTATACAGATCTAATGGTTTGCCTGGCATAAAAATTTATCTTTGGTGGTTTGGCTTAACATAAAATGTTAATTTTGGCCATTTACTAACCATTAGGAGTTACAACAGATGTTGTGGTCACATAAAATGCTAACAATACTTGTTAGTGGTAAAAAAAAAAGTGACAGTCACAAAGAAGTTTTAAAACCCTAACAACAAATATTGGTGTTTGGTGTAGCTGACCTTGACTGTGAAACCAAACTGAAACCAAATTGAGTTGTTGCTTGCATGGAAATCTGCAAACAAATTTATAAACCATGACTAGAAGAGATTTCTGACCAAACTTTGTTTGTGGCCACTCGTGCAGATAAAGAGATAGCATCTAATGGAGATTTTGACCAGGAGAAACGATGGTGGGCATGTGGTTTGTTGGTATAGATTGATCTTCAAACGACTTTCAATTTGCAACCTTAGGATGGTGGATTGGCGTTGAATTTAGATATGAAGAGATCCCTGTTATGATATGTGATTGGCTTTGACCTTCAAAGTAAACAAAGACCAATGTTGAAACCCTTGACACCTTACCAAATGTTGCATAGAGGAAAAGATCCCTTTGACCTAAAACCTAGATAATGACATTGTAGACTTGGCAAACTGTGATTTTTAGGGCATAAACAATGACCCTAAAGACTGGAAGAATTGATGTTGACCTACAAATTGGTGTAATGCCCACACGTACACAACACATGAGAGGGTAGACAAAAGCTAGATTTTCAAAATTTCTTCCTAAGTGAATCATTAAACTCAAGAAAAGTTAATCTACAATATAACTACAATAAACTATTACCTATATATTTTTCTACAACCTTGCTTGGATGAAGGAGGAAATGCTCAATCTACCTTTGTTGCGAGGTTATCTACAGACGCGGAAATGAATATGTCACACTTGCAACATATTAAGGAACAAAACAATTAATCAATTATTGCTAGTGTTCTAAGCACTGATTTTTTAGTTTCTACCAAGGAAACTATAGTGGAGGCATGTTCTTAACTAGTTATTAATAATTCTTTTTGCAACCAATGAGAACTAAAATAGTTTCTCTATTTAAAAAATATTTAGCTATTTATTGTATAGATGCAAATATTATAACAAAACATATTTGAAAAATTATTTTTCTTTAATCTAATTGGCAGAAAACTTTTACCCCATAAGGGCAATTAATGCATATCCAAAATAAACCAATGACAAGAGAGTATTTTTTAAACCTTAACTATACAACAAATATTTATTCTTAGAAGAAAATTAAGTCAAATATTATCAATTAATATTATACTATATTATAATACTATAATATCAATTAAAATAATATATCTAAGTGTTATAATAAATATTAATAATATAATTAATATTATAACTATAAATAATAACCATTTTGTTGGTTTGAAAAAAAAAGTAAATTTGAAGTTTACCTAATGAATTTAAAAATTAAAACTAAAACACAACTATAATTACAACTAAAACACATACTATAATTACAACACTACAACGCAGGTAATGTGGCACTTGTTTAAAATCGTGTCTTTGTTTAAACCTTGCACTTCTATATGTTTTGAAAGAGACTTATTATCAGCCATAATGTATCATTTAATCAATGATTTTTTTTATTTAGAAATAACAATGAACTAGTACTTTAATATTTGCATATCAATCATGTGTAGTTGCATATTTGTAGTTTTTCTTTGCTAATTAATTGTTACTTATAATAATTAGTTTTTAATGAAATATTTTTAATAATTTAATCTAAATGATACCAAAAACTTATTATATTTTTTTACAAGAATTAATTCCCATAGTAAAAAACTTATTATAATTTTTAAAGCAATTAATTCCATAGTAAAAATCTAAAATAAAGGTCATTAAACGTTAAACAAATATTAAATTATGCAAATATTTGTTGAATAAACCAATGACGAGAGTATTTTTTAAAACGTTAACCAAATATTAAATTTTTCCTAAGTCTATATGCAAATATTTTAACAAATATTATTGAAAAATCAATCATCAATCTTGTCATTGGCTGAGATTTTTAAAAATATAATATAATACTATATAAAAATATTAGAATATTAGAATAATGTAATAATATAAATATATTATTATCATATTTATAATATAAACATTGTTTATTATCAATCAATAATTAATTATACTATTTCATTAATATTTAAACTAAAACAAATTATTAAGTATACTATAAATATTACAATTTTGTTATAATATTTATATTGGCTATACAAAAAATTATTTGTTTAACATTATTTGAATCCAATTTGTCTATAGAACAAATATTTATTCTAAGAAGAAAAATTAAGTCAAATATTATCAATTAATATTATACTATATTATAATACTATAATATCAATTAAAATAATATATCTAAGTGTTATAATAAATATTAATAATATAATTAATATTATAACTATAAATAATAACCATTCTTGTTTGACAAAAATTAAACTTGAAGTTTACCTAATGAATTAAAAAATAAAACTAAAACACAACTATAATTACAACTAAAACGCATACTATAATTACAACACTACAAGGCAGGTAACGTGGCACTTGTTTAAAATCACGTCTTTGTTTAAACCCTGCACTTCTATATGTTTTGAAAGAGGTTTATTATTGGCCATAATGTATCATTTAATCAATGATTTTTTATTTAGATATAACGAGAACTATTACTTTTATATTTGCATATCAATCATGTGTAGTTGCATATTTATTTACTTTCATTAAACTAAAATAAAGTTTTTCTTTGCTAATTAATTGTTAGTTCTAATAATTAGTTTTTAATGAAATATTTTCAATAATTTAATCTAAATGATACCAAAAACTTATTAATTAATTTTCTTTGTGGCTTTTAAAGATTGAAGAACCCTAACCCTACTATTAATATTATTTATTTAATAATTTAGCCTTGGTTTTCAAAGATTTGTTTATGCAATAAGAATTTAAATAAATTATAATTTATACGTTGCATAATTTAAGGTGCACTTTAAGTGTAATAATAATACACAATGCCTAATCTAACCTTCTATAAATAATAACAGCATTGTATCACTTCATAAATTCATTTGGCAAGAAAAGACAAAAAAAAAGTTATTATATTATCAACATTGTCGTTAATGTTAAACAGTAAAGTAATAGCAGACAATGAAAGATAAAGATGTTTTAAAATAACAAAATGAAAGAACTGCAATCACAAGAAAAAGGAACACAGAGTTTTTAACATGGTTCACCATTAAGGCTACATCCACAACAGTAGGGCAATATCTTATTCACTATTTTTCTTCAATGTATTACAATACACAGCAGCATGCTTTTTATACACCTACAACAGTTTCCACTCCACTTCCCTCAATGTCTAACAATAGCTAATAAATTAATAACCTCTGAAAGACTCACTATCTTTAACCCCAATGATGAAAATCTATAAATAACAATGTCAGAAAATAGCAGAGAATCTCAGAGACGTTTCAGTTACGTCTTTACATCTGATTGGGCTTCACTGCTCAACAGTTAAAACTAAGAAAACACAACAAATTAAAACACAACTATTCATGAACATTTTGGTAGAAACTTTGCTGCTCTGCAGCTCTTGTTCACATATGGTCTCGTGATAAAATAAAGTGGTTGGCTAAGGTCTTCCTACCTAGGTTATCACAATTTCAAAGATGAATGTTAATAATTTCTCCATAATACATAGTAACGTTATCACAGTTAAGAGGTAATTAAACTTTATATCTAAATTAGGTCTAGAATTTATTAAGTTAATAAGGCATTAAATACAAAACAATACTCCATCAAATTATTTGGTAAGTGATTTAACAACAGAGTATTTGTCCATTACTCCAATTGATATTGATTAATACAATAGACTTACTATGATAAGCCTTTAGTAATTATAGTATGAGCAATTCATCTTTTCTTAAGAAATAAAAATAATTAATTTTGAAAATAAGATAAATTAATTTGTTTAGTTTATGAAACTAAATCGATTAAAAAAAATAACTATACCTGTGATGAATAATTGGAGTAAGCAATAAGAAACTAATAGATGACCACAAATATCCTAAATTCTTATCAAGCCAATCTCACTCAATGAAACTATCTAAAACACAGAAATGAATGTAAAACACAATATACCTTCACTTGTTGATTCCTCTCTTTTACTCTATTGTTTCCTATCAAATTGTGATCTTGTATGTGTTGATAATTGAGAGGGGGGGTGAATCAGTTATCTTAATTATTTCAGCTTTCTAAATTTCTTTATCAATTAGTGCAGCATCAAATCAAATAAGCAAACATAACCTTGAAAAGGAAATAACATCAATACACATGACATAATGATTTTGACGTGGAAAACCCTATTAGGGGAAAAACCACGGGGTGATTAACCCAAGAATGTATTCTCTGTTAGAAGAATAAGATAGTACAAAATGGCACTTGCCAATTAGGGCTCACTGCCCGAGCACACTGCTCACAAGAGGCTCACTACCTACAATAGTTTATACAAGAAAACTAGATACTTGAACTGATGAGAAGCATGCACATATGCTAAGGTTCAGTTCCGGTTAAGCCCTAATATACTGATCTACTGCACTTCATTCTTACTCTCCTTAGGTGTTGTTGTCTTGTTACATTCTGAACCTGTCTTACTGTCTTCACACTGCTCTTCTTCTTTTCTTCACACCACACAATTCACCACACACCCCTTTATATCTAAATCCATATGGTATATATATCCACACAAAGGATTTCATCCTCTTTCTAGTCAGCATCTAGAATAGTCAATATTTTCCCAAACTCTAGTCTGTCGGCTGAATCCTTGCTTACCAAGTGATGTGAATCAAGGAGATACTTATAGAAGTCATCTAACATGTCAGCCAATCATGGATGATACCTTAAGAACCTTGATCACTATCAATATCTCATCCGAAATAATTTTGATGCTCTGTCGGTCAGTTCTTCCTCTGTCTACTCTACCAAACCGGACCCCAATACTTAAATGCGCATATCTCTTCACTCTTCCATCACCGGAGGCTCAATCCTTGGAATTTATTAGTCAAGGTATTCCTCTTGACTTCCCCAAGTCCGCACTTTACAAAGATACTTCTTATGAGAGATCCGGACCTGACTGTCGGACCCTGCTGCATGCTCTGTTCTTGCTTACCGGACCACAACACTTCTTCAATCTAACTTCTGGTATAGGCACACCATGTTCTGTGGATGGGTGGGATGAACTTTGTTGCCATCAATGACAACAATCATGAAGCCATATAGTGTCTCTTGCCAACAATCTCCCCCTTTGGCATTGATGGCAACACTTAGTGAAAAATGACTAAGTGTCACACTATACTCCCCCTTGGCTAATGCTCTGTTCTTATGTACATTTTCTGGAGCTCCCCCTTAGCTAGATTCCTCATTTTTCACTGCTCCTCACTCCCCCTTTGACATCAATGGAAAAGGGTGGGGTCTGCACACCAAAATTTCCAAAAACAATCTATACTTAGCCGCATAAAACATATATACATGTTTTACCTACATATACTGAAATATATCTAAAAAAGTGGTCTTTAGCTGTACCACTTATGTCGCCCAACTCTTCTTCATCCTATCCAAAATTGAGATGTGACCACTCAACAAGAATGTAAAAGCTTCTGCCCTTTTTAGATCTGTCGGATCATTGGTCTGGGCTGTAGTCTGAGCATCACTTAGGGCCTCATGCATGGCCTCTAACTTAGGGATAATGATCCCTCTAAGTTCACTCAACCTACTTATTCTATTTTTCTTCTCCTTCTCAAGTTTCTTAATTTCATTCAAGACTGTAATAGTCTAACATTCTTGATTGATTACGAGAGATGAGAGAGGATCAAAACTTTGAGACAAACTTAGTAGTTTATCTTCTTGCTCTTTTACTTTCTTATCAACATCTTTGGTCACTTTGGGCCAGGATAAACAAAATTTATAAATATTTCCGCCATCTTTGAGAGCATTTTCTAAACTCTTTATCCCAATATCCATAACTCTCCTGTCATTTGAGATTAGACCCTGTACTTCAGAGAATCTCTTATCCAAAAATTCTTTCCTGACTTTCTCTTCTGCTGCTTTCTCAAAAGATTCAAAATGTGTATTAACAGAATTTACAAGAGACTTTAGATTACCGGATGTGGATGCTGTAGGATCCTTTTGGAAGGATGGCATGATCTTTTCTAGTACACCGGATGCAGTTTCTATGAGCTCACAGTCTTCCATGTGAGACTTCAGCATTTTTTCTTTTGCCTTTGCTTGAGTGAAGGAAGCTAGTTTCATGGTTTGGACCGGAGAGAGGGAATCAAAATTGAATGGACCTTGAAGCAATTCCGGTTCATCAAATTCCATCATTTCCTTGGTCAAGAACTCTTTGACTACTTCTGCTGTGTCTCTTGCTGGAGACAGAATTTTCTCCCCTTCTGTAGCCTTACCACTATCATCTATGGCCTTCTCTATTGGAGTTTTCTCTCCTTCTGTAGCCTTGCTCCTGTCATCTTCTTTCTCTTTTGCTTCTTGACTGATCTTCTCTTGTACTCTTTCTTTTTCTTTGAATCCGGAGTCTGTAGGGGAAACCAGAGGAGAGATGTTTGCTTGATCATGGACCTCTTCTTCTAGAGCAGAGGAATCTAAGTCCTTACCTTTTTGTTCACCTGTCTCCTTTACCTCTTCTACCACTGTCTCAGTAGATTCTTCTTTGTTATCCATTCCTGAGGGATCATCACTTAAATCCTCTACAACATGAATATTGAATCTTTTATAGGCTTTCCAGAGGATTTCTTCTGTTTCTTTTGCCACTTTATCAGTTTCTCCAAGCATGAGCTGATTCATTCTAGCCTTACTCCGGAACTCATCCTTTCAATCTTTGAAGATCATATTCATTTGCTTCTGAGTGATTGAAGGAAAGAGCTGAATGGCTATCTGTTCTCGGATCTCAAGATCCTTTGCCCTAGCATTATTCTTTCTTATCTCTAATTCCTTCTCTAGGCTTTTGGGAATGAGAGATATGATTTCAATAAAAGCCTTATTGTATATGTTCAAGTACTTAATTGTGGCTTCCTCCAAGATCTTTCTATCTGCATCATTGTATGCATCATAGAATTATTTTATTGGTTGTAGGTTCCCATCCATAGTAACTGCTTTAACTACATCATCTAAGGACAGAGTGGGCCTTTCAACAAATTCTTCTGTTACTTCTTCAGTAGAGGTTTCACCAGATGTTTTCCTTTTCTTCTTCAATTTCTTTACTTCCTCATTTGATTATGTCTCTTCTTGATCCTTTTGGCTTGTGTAAGACCTTATTTCCTTTTTCTTAGTTCTCTTCTCTCCTTTTTCGGATGATTTTGCTTCCAGTTTTGATGCCTTTGAGCTCTTTGTAGTGGTAGGTGTAGAGGTCTTAGAGGATCTGGTCCAGGAGGGGACTTCCACCGGAGCACCTTCTTTCTCTTCTTTTTGTTTTTCTTTCTCTACCCTTTCTGTCTTCTCTCTATTTGCATCAAGTGCCTCTTTTGAAATTCCATGCCTCTTGGCAAACTCTTCTACTTCCCTCCTCACTTTTCTTTTTATTTCCGGTTGTCTTAGTTCCACATGGATTTTCACACTTAATTCTTCAAAGGTTCCAAACCTTTCTGCTTTAGGATCCTTGGATTGACTGAGCATGTGTTGAACATGTAGCTCAACAATTTTTTTCATCTACTTCATACCCCATTGGCATGATCCAGACTATTCTTGGCTCTACTGTCTCCATTAGACATTGATCAGTTTCTACCATAAAGCATATTGTATCTTTATACTTTTCAACTAAAGATTGGGGGATTCTCTCTCTTGCTTGCATCATGCTCTAAAAATTCTTGAAATAGCCCCAGAGTGTTGTATTCTATGCCTTGGCATCACCAAGCCCATGTATATCATCTCTGATTTGGATGGCTACTGGTCTATCATTCTGCCATATCTAGGAAGCTCATTCATGAAGTAGAAGAACAAGCATAGTATCAACCCACCATACTTGAAGGAGTTCATCTTGTCCTTCTTGATCTTTTGTAGGTTTTCCATTAGTTGGCTCAGAAGGAGTTCACAAAGATCATAATCTGCATTTTTCCTCAACATTTCATAA
This sequence comes from Cunninghamia lanceolata, assembly GCA_027924645.1. Lineage (NCBI taxonomy): Eukaryota > Viridiplantae > Streptophyta > Pinopsida > Cupressales > Cupressaceae > Cunninghamia > Cunninghamia lanceolata. The sequence continues at coordinate 3,651,332 of BSBN01000973.1, read as the reverse complement.
GCAGTGTAAATTGCAGTTATGGGTACTGAATTTTCCCTACTAGAGTGATATATCTTATAACCGATGATCATGGAGGCAAACTTGACATCTGGATCAATGATGTCTTCTATTGTCATTGCTCTTTTGTCAAATTTTGATCTGGTAGCCTCACTCACAATTTGATTCTTTACGGATTTGAGAACAGGAATCCCACCGGATGAGTGTAATCTGGTTACTACCCTAATGACATCCTTGGTTATCTTAAATGGCCTCATCAACCATATAAAGTTATCATGCATTCTTCTTAGAACATACCAGACCCATTCATCTTCTGCAAAACAGGGGAAATGAATGCATTGTGCAAAATGCTTGTCCTGGATGGCTTTATACTGAGTTCAAATGAGTCACCTATCAAATGCTTGTGATATATATCAACCAACTTAGATTCCCCAAATTCTTCAATAGTCGCATGAATATATGCCCTAACATCTTCTACATGTAGAACCCCATGCGGAATGCTTGAAGAGGCGACTAGGGGATCAACTTCTAGGGATTTATATGGATGTTTCTTGAATTTTGGACACGGCCTATTAGTGATCTTTACAACATTCGGTGTAGTCATCTTCAAAATATTTTATAGAGAAATATTCAATAATGGAAAATACCTTTTGAGCTTCTAGGGTTCGCTGAATGAACCGGATTAATTTGCTAGATGAATCAACTTCAACGGTTGATCTTTTGAGAATTTGAGATAATTTGTTGCAGAGCTCCTTTTCTCTTCTTCTTGAATTCAAATGTGCAAATGACGAGTGAATGAACCCTTTTATTTCTAGAAAAACCCTAATTTCATATTGCAATAAATGTGCAACTTAAGTCATTTCGGTTGCCTGGTTCTTATTTTGAGAAAGATCTTTTTCCGGATCACTGAGATATACTTAGAGTTATCCTTGGTGGTTAATAACAATTATCTTACTTTCCCCAAACACTTGATCTATCCACATAACAAAATGCCTCGAATTTGAATCATACCGGATTTAACTGTGATAATCCTGTTTTATCGGATGACTGTTAAACCAGATCAATCTTGGAAGATTAGACTCTTCAAATCTTCCTGCAGATCTTCCATATCTTTACCAAGCTTTCTTTAGATGTTTCTCTGAGAAACCTTTTATTTCGCAACTTCCCATGTGCCAATTTCAAGCACCAATTAACTGGCTGGGGGAAAATATTTTTCCTTGTGTCTCCCCCTGAGCTAGAGCTCACTTTTTAATTTCTAGAAGAAATATCAGCACCAGATTCTGGTGCAGATCCATCCCCTACATTCTCTGTACTTCTCTTCACCCAAATCTTGTTCATCTCACTTTTAACTTCATCTGCATTCACTATTCCTTTTCCTTTGTCTTGATTCTGATTATAATGCACTGGACCCCTTTTGTCCTGATTCTTGCTTCTACAAAATTTGGCAATATGACTGGATCTATTGCAATTGTGGCAAACAACATTTCTTTGCATATTTGAATGATATCCTCTTGATCTGCATTGATTAGCCATATGTCCCATTCTATTGCATGCAAAGCATCTACCATTGAATGAATTGTTCATTTGCATATTTCTGCATTCATGAGATTTGTGACCATACCTTTTGCAGTTGAAACACTATCCGGAGAAGGATGTATTGGTCTGGTTTATTCTCTTTCTACACTGATTAGCTTTATGACCAAAGTTATTGCAGTTGTGGCAGTATCCATTGAAGGATGGATATCTTTGAGCATTAGGTTGCCTTACCGGAGGTCTTCTAGGCTTGTTCCTTGGATTTCCTAATCCAAAATTCTTCTGACCGGATCTGGAGCTTTAACCTTTCTCATATCCCAAGCCACGCTTGTCATCTACCCTCTTTTGGCTTTCAAGAAGAACTTCAAGTTGAGCAGAACTTATCTTGAATTTCTCTTTGTATTCATTTGTTGTTTGAAGATCCTTTTTAAGAGTGTCAATTTGATCCTCAAGTTTTTCTTCATTATCTCTATCATCTTCAAGATTAGATTCTAGATGCCTGATTATTCTATCCATTTTGTGGCAGTCTTCTGACTTCTCCTTGAGAGATTGTCTTAGATCATCTTCAGTTTTTCTTTTCTCTTCAATTTCTTGGGTGAATTTCATAACTCCTGATTCCATTTCATGTCTTACCATAATGACCTCTTTTGATAACTTTTCACATAACTTGGTTTTCTCCTTCAGATCTTCATTTGTACCATTGTCTTCACTTTGACTTGCCAATTGTTGAAGTAGATCTTTTCTCTTTTTCATAGAGATACTCAGTTTCCCTTTTAGTTCATTTATGAAATCATCAGCCTATTTGAGTCTTTATTTCAATTCATTGACTTCAGAGTTTGATTGCTCAAGATCATCTAGGGCAGACTGAAGTTGTTGCCTCATACCATACACATCCATTTGAGTTCCCAGATCTTCCTCAAGTTGTTAGGCTCTGTTTGGAGGAACTTGGCTCTGATACCAATTGTTGATAACTGAGAGGGGGGGTGAATCAGTTATCTTAATTATTTCAGCTTTCTGAATTTCTTTATCAATTAGTGCAGCATCAAATCAAATAAGCAAACATAACCTTGAAAAGGAAATAACATCAATACATATGACAATGATTTTGACATGGAAAACCCTGTTAGGGGAAAAACCACGGGGTGATTAACCCAAGAATGTATTCTCTGTTAGAAGAATAAGATAATACAAAATGGCACTTGCCAATTAGGGCTCACTGCCCGAGCACACTACTCACAAGAGGCTCACTGCCTACAATAGTTTATACAAGAAAACTAGATACTTGAACTGATGAGAAGCATCCACATATGCTGAGGTTTAGTTCCGGTTAAGCCCTAATATACTGATCTGCTGCACTTCATTCTTACTCTCCTTAGGTGTTGCTATCTTGTTACATTCCAGACTTGTCTTACTGTCTTTACACTGCTCTTCTACTTTTCTTCACACCACGCAATTCACCACACACCCCTTCATATCTAAATCCATCTGGTATATATATCCACACAAAGGATTTCATCCTCTTTCTAGTCGACATCTGGAATAGTCAATATTTTCCCAAACTCTAGTCTGTCGGCTGAATCCTTGCTTACCAAGTGATGTGAATCAAGGAGATACTTATATAAGTCATCTAACATGTCAGCCAATCATGGATGATACCTTAAGAACCTTGATCACCATCAATATCTCATCCGGAATAATTCTGATGCTCTGTCGGTCAGTTCTTCCTCTATCTACTCTGCTAAACTGGACCCCAATACTTAGATGCTCATATTTCTTCACTCTTCCATCACCGGAGGCTCAATCCCTGGAATCTATTAGTCAAGGTATTCCTCTTAACTTCCCCAAGTCCGTACTTTACAAAGATACTTCCTATGAGAGATCTGAACCTGACTGTCGGACCCTGCTGCATGCTCTGTTCTTGCTTACCGGACCACAACACTTCTTCAATCTAACTTCCCGTATAGGCACACCATGTTCTGTGGATGGGTGGGATGAACTTTGTTGCCATCAATGACAACACTCATGAAGCCATATAGTGTCTCTTGCCAACAGTATGGACAATAAGAGTGCTCTCAAAAAGGCTATTTCCTTTTTGTTATTCAAGATAACTCCAATTAAATGGAATTGTGGTTGATAGTATGAATATGCAATGAGAATGCTCTCTACAATGCAATGCTATGATGATTGTGAGGATGTGAATGAGCTAATGATAATGGAGATAGGATTCCTATAATGCAAATGAGCTTATGGATGTAATGCTAAATGAGAGTATGAGCCAAAGGCATGCTTGTGAATATTATGCAATATGATTTCAGTAGCATAAGGATATGATATCTTGAATGGATGATCCAAATGAGGGTGAGGCACCTTCCTTTTATAGGCTAAGGAGAGGTCAAATCCAAGTGTCAAAAGATCCACGGTTGAAGGACAAGTCTATGACATGTATGATTGAGATGGAGTTGGTTGGGATGAGGGAGATAATCATGGGAAATGTTCCTACTATGTTTACAAGGTAGAGGAATATGTGGATCCATAAGCCACATGTCATTGTGCTCACAAAGACATATGAGTTAAAAGTGCAAGACTTTGAGAAGATTGTGGAAGGAGGACTCTTGGTTGTTGGAATGTGAGAGATAAACTAGGATTTTGAAAGACAAGTGTCTTTGACCATGGAGATGATTGAGAAATAATAGGACACATGTGGAGAAGAAATAGGGATGTTTAGAGGATAAATAGGACGTGTGGGTGAGGATAATTATATAATTAGATATTTAAAAATATTCAATTATGTGTGCAACATGGTGAGGTGTATAGTGAGGTGGAAATGATGTGGATTTATGGACTTAGGACTTAGAGGAAATAATTAAATAATTTAGAATTATTTAATTAGATATGGCATTAGAGGAATTAGGATACTTAATTAAATAAATTAATATTTATCTAATTACTTGGAATAAAGAACCAATTAAATAAATTAGAATATTTATTCAATTGATAGATGAACAAGAATAAAATAAATATCAAAATATTTATTTAATTCCACACGACCCATTTTTAGGTGTATACATTTTGCCCCTCTTTGATGCAATGTGTTTTATCACATTGTTTCAAAGAATAAAAACTTTCTGACTATGATACATGCCTTAGTTTGCTCCTGGTACAGGTTTAATGATGGTAGGATGCCCCCTCAGGAGATTGGTTGGCAAAAAGATGATGAACGATCTCACGATGAACAAGAATGATAAAGGATGGCTAAGAAAATGGAGGATGCAAGATAAGGGATGGATGAAAGAGCTGAATGATATGTTATGCAAGGTAAAATGATAACACACACAAGCAAGCAAGCAAGTATGCACAAATGATACAAGAACAAACGAGGTATTGCCCATGTCTAGCTGCAAACCAATGATTAATTGATAATGATTGCTGACGATGGTGTTGTCATTGCGGGGAACGATATATCCCTAGATCAACACAAAGATGTGGGAAAGACATATCCCACTGATAATGATGATTGATTGATTTGGTTTACGATAAGATTAGGATCAAGACCATTGATTGCGATTGGATAATTTAACAAGATTGATGTACTCGATTGGTATGGATTAAGGATGACTTGCATTTGGATCATTGCTTGATTTGATTAAATTGATTTGATGACTAGATTGATGATTGGTGATGCCCCAGTCACACAAGAGAGAGGGTGACAAGGAAAGATAATGGTAAGTTAATGAAGAGATGAATGATGATGATGACGCCCCCTCAAGAGGACAATTTGTGCGCTCTCGAAATGAAAAGAGAGAAAAGGTGAGTAGATAAAGAGATGTAGATAAAGAGAGGACTTGGATCTTAAGCCACTTGGAAAATGATACGTATGAAATGCTTATAAATGAAATGAAATGCAAACTTAAAATGCACAAATGACGCATTGTCATCTTGTATACAAGTATTTGAAGTACTTTTTCATCATTGAGCTTTTAAAATGTTGTAAGAAAATACAAGCATCTAGGTATAATTAAACCGTGATGACCTGAGTATCTCTTACATGGATTTTGATTTAGCAAGCTAATACAAGCATCTAGTCAAAATTGAACCTAGATGACCTAAGTATCTCTTACATGGATTTATAGATAAAGATTGCATTTTTTCATGCTTAGACTCATAACATCCTCGATGATCTTTTGTTGATCATGTCATTAGACAAGTCATCACATTACTAAAGATTGATTCACAAACAGCAAACAAATTAAAATAATCATGCCCCCATCATAGCTCCTCTAGTTTTTGACATCCTCGAGTAGCATAGGAAACATGATAACAAAAATCTAAACCTAAGACTTAAACTTATAACAAGCATCAAATCTTCTTGCCACAGATATGTTTTCTTGCAACAAAAATAGATATAATCATCATGATAGTTTAGGCACATTGTTGTCTGATATAGGTCAATATCTCGTGTCAAGTGTTTTGTTGAACAAGTGTGTTTGTAGTGCTGCATGTTGCCTAGAGATAATATCGCAATCTGGTTTGCTATCCTCTGAGATTTTGTAGCATTCAAGAATCCAATTCCTAACTAGGTCAAGGATTTTGCCCCTAGTCAAGTAAAAGGTTCTAGTTATTATGAATGAAACATAGGGATGAACTAATAGTGGACTCAATGTAATGGGCCCTAAAGGAGTAACCTAGTGCCTCAGGGGCTCATCGATGATGGCCTTGCCTACGTGACGACGCAAAGGCAACGTAGTTCAGGGTGTGGACTATGTGGACCTAAAACCTAGGTGATGGGAATTAGGTGGAATTGGAAGGATAAAAGGATGGGTGATAAGACAACAAGGGTGAGCGAACAACAAGCCATGGTAGGAATCGTTATGGATTCTGATGGATGTGGATGAAAAAGGTAGATAGAGATAGAAATTCTATAAGATGGAGGAAGCGGTTTATCACAAATAGCACCTGTTTCCATATTTTCAGTACTTGCTTTTATTTTTATGATTTTTTTTCCTTTGCATTGGGGTTGTTAGGTATAGAACTTGAGAAGATGCATACTATTGATGGGGTCATCGAACAGCTCACCTTATGATGTTGCTAATTGATAGGCTCCTGATCCATAGGCAGTAATGATTACATAGGGGCCCAACAATTTGGGTTCAAATTTGCCTTTCTTTTCCCTGTCCTGCTGATTTCTAGGGTTCTCCTTGAGAACTAGGTCACCAACTTGAAAGACCCTGGGTTTCACTTAGTGGTTGTAACTTCTTGACATCCCTTGTTGATAAGCTTTCAGATGATTAAAGGCATTTAGTCTTCTTTCTTTCAGTAGCTCTAACTCTTGTAATCTGGAAACCCAATATTCTTCATCATTGATCAAGCCTTTTAACAATACTCGCAAGGATGGTAACTCGACTTCAATGGGCAAGATGGCTTCAGAGCCATAGACTAGGGAATATGTGTTGGCAATGAGCTAGCATCTCTCACGGGATTCATGACATGGCTTAACCGCCTCTCATGGATTCATTAACACTGGCAGTTGTATCAGGCATTAATAGGTCAACTTTTTGGTGCAACCGCAATCGTGTTTCCAACAATTGGTATCAGAGCCAAAGGTTCCGGGTCTGAATCTCCCCCACGAGTGATGCGGGCTCCTACGAGTGATGTTGGGGGGATTGTTGGCAATGAGCTAGCATCTCTTGCGAGATTCGTGACATGGCTTAACCGCCTCTCGTGGATTCATTAACTATGGCGGTTATATCAGGCATTAATAGGTCAAACTTTTGGTGCAACGACAATCATGTTTCCAATAATATGGTGTTGCACCTATGGGTGTGTGGATACTTGTACGGTAGGCCCACAAAGTAGGATTCAGTTGGATGTGCCAATCACGGTCAGCATCATTGACAGTCTTTTTCAGGATTTCAAGATGGTTTTATTGGATGCCTCCACCTGACCGTTTCCTTGCGGGTAATATAGGGTGGAAAAGCGATGTTGGATGTGGAATTTGTCACAAAGTTCTTTGACATCCTAGTTTTTGAATAGTCTTTCATTATCAGTGATAATGGATAGAGGGATACCATAGTGACAAATGATGTAATTCAGGATGACTGAGGTGATTTTTTTGCCTGTGACATTGGCTAGGGGTACGGCTTCGATCCACTTAGTAAAGTACTTAGTGGCAGTGATGATGAACTTATGGTCGTTGGATGATGGGGGATGTATCTTGCCCACTAAGTCGAGTCCCCATTAACAGAAAGACTAAGGAGTCGTTAAAGGTTACAGCTCCCGTGCTAGTGCATGTATTAAGTTCCCATGAATTTGGCATTTCTTACACCTATTGACAAAATGATAGGAGTCATGTTCCATAGTTGGCCAGTAGTACCCCATACATATGAGTTTCTTAGCCAAAGTAGGACCACTAGAGTGAGTTCCGCATATACCTTCGTGAACTTCGCTTAGGGCAGTTTGATATTCCTCACTATCAAGACACCGAAGAAGAGTATCATCTAGACCTTGACGATATAAGGTGTTAGCGATTATGGTATAACAGGAAGCTTGGCGGATGAAGGTTCTCTTTTGGTTATTAGATAGATCGGGTGGTAGGGTATTCTCTTTCAGATAGGTATATACTTTTCTGTACAAGGGAGAATCAAATCCTACTATGTGGCATATGATGTTGGTTTCGGGGATGTCGTAGGCAGGATGGGATACTGGCTCCACCAAGAACTCATAACGTCACTAATTTTTAGGTATATCAAGAAGAGAGGCAATGGTTGCCATGGCATCTACTACTTTGTTCTCTAGTCTGGGTATCTTCTCAAAAGAAATCACAACAAAGTATTCTTTGAAATCGTCAACCATACGCTTGTATGGTATTAACTGTTACTAATTTTTGTTCACACTTAAAATTAGTTGGACCTAAGTGTAATTGTTCAGAAGGAATAATAGAAAACTTCAAGGTTATGCATTCATTGAACAGTTGATGCCTTGACAAAGTAGAGAATGATATCCAGTTGTCAAGGTAACCCATCAGTCCAATTAGGACTGATAAATTATCATGACAAGAGAATAGATTGTCAAGAAATCAAAGATTCCAGAAATATAGTTGTTCTACACAGTTTGATCTTTCAGGAGTTATAAGTTAGATTGATTATTCAGTTAATCAGTTTTAAATAAAAAGAAAGAAAGATATTTGTATTGCACTGTCATTTCATGTCATGTTTTGAACATGCATTCAAGTATCTATTACTTTATCTCATGCATTGATTGAAAAGTAAATACATATACATCATACGCATAAGAGAAATTAACTAATCATGTTTAAAAGAAGTGTTCAAATGTGTCCCACACAAGCCGTGGGAGTAACTAGACTGAGCAATTGCAGACATGCAAGCTATGTATCTGTTTAATAAAAGGAAAAGAAATGAACATCTGATAAATCTAAACATCCATCATTGCCTGATGATGAAGATTGTTTGTTGATGTCAGCCTTCAGGTCTTCAGCTTTCAGTCTTCACTCCAAGTTCCATCATCAGTTGAACCTGCAAAAATTTTGGGGACAGCCCTGTTAGTGCTCCGGATGTTTAAACTTATCACATGCTTTTATCAAACAGAGACATCTACTTATCATATCATGCATTCAGATAAGAGATCAGATTAGATATATGACACAAATCAGGAAGAAACAATAAAGAAGATCAATCAATACTATCAGGTACATTTTTATGCTAACTTGTTTGTTCACTATGCAGGTATAGGACAAGTTTTGTTACTGATTTGAAGACAAATAAACATGTGGATTAAATGTGGCTCCCACAAGGGTTTGATCGCAGCATGTTTCTTTTCATTTTTTAAAAGAGTATCAGAAAAGACAGGATGTATCATTTCAAGCTATATCGTGCATCATCTAATCAACTTATAGAAAAGATATGTCATCATGACATTATTACAGTTGATTGGAGAAAATCAGATTGACATGACTGAGTCAAGGTTGACAAAAACAAAATGCAGAAATCAGATTACAGTCATCCAGGCTACAGGAGCCATCTAAGGTACAATATCATTATGAATGCATGTATTTATTTCATCACAGCTAATAAGGGCAACTGACAAAGTGCATTCATAATACAAGGATATGATACAAGTGTTTAGATTAATGTGCCTGATAAAAGAAGAGAAACAGAATAGAGCTTCTAAGATACAAGAACTGGTGTATCATTTGAACAAGAACAAGATAAGTCATGTGAAGGTATCATCTCATTATGACAAAAGAGTAAGAGGAAAGTGACATGATACAGGTACTCAGAGTGTGCAGTCATCCTGAAAGAAGGATATGAACCTTGCAAAGGGTAGTCACCAATGCCTCAAAACTTCAAACCATCAAGATACATGGAGGTATAGTGAAACAATTCAACTGGAGCAGATGGGTCTTAGTTTTGAAAGATAAAATAGCCAAGCCAAGAATCTCATATGATTCAGGCATTAAGGAGAGCCTATAAATGAAGATGAATGCTACAGTCCAAATGTAGTCAGGTGTTCAAGCATTCAAACATTTAGGGATGAAGCACATGATGCACATCAAATACCAGAGTACACAATGAAGGGTCATCACTGACATGACAGTCAAGTACAAATCCAAGAACAAGAGACAGTCATGCCTAGAGCAAATAAGGATCCAAATACATTAAGCACAGTGGAGTGACAGGAATGCTATAGTCCAAAGATAACAAGGTGGTTTCCATGCATCTTATCATTGTTTTGATCAAACAAACCTTATCTCATATACCTTAGAGCTACAATAATAGCATGATACAGTTAATAAAATACCAGAAAGAAAGATACCACACAAGAAGACAAAATGCAGTCATCTTTATCTATAAACAGTCATGAAAGTTATCATGAAGTAGTTTTGCAAGAAGAAAAAATAGTCAGAATAAATCATAGTTGCCATATCCATCTACAGGAGTACATCAAATGATGAAGGAGGAACATCAGAAGAAGAACAAGACTTATACCAAGTGTTACAGTAAAGATCATTGACAATTCACAAGGTAAACAATCCTCTTTCTTTTATACATTGTTCTGAGTGAGACAGTCATAGTAAACAGTTTCTATAAATGAAGAAGAATGCTTGATAGATATGCTACTATGAGATCCAAATCCTAAGATAAGTAGTCAGTATGCACAAGGACAGCTACAGGTGTATTTAAAGAATGCAACAGATAGCCAAGGAGTATGCAAGAACATGTTATCTATATTATAGGAGTATCTTATGAATGCCATAGACAACAAAGAGAAGATAACATGATATCTATGCTATAGTAGAATCCAGATGCAACAAAGATAGTTACACAGTTCAAGAGATCATCATACATGACAAATAGTCCATCATATTACAGTTAGCAGGCAAAGAAGATATAAGATTTTGATATGCAAATAAGCTAAAGAAGCCACTTGTGCAATAGGAGAGCCTTCCAGAAGTGTCAATGTATAATACAGATGGAGGTAAATGATAACAATCATTTTTTTTAATATCAAAGGACTTGTTATCATACCCACGAGCTACAATGAAAAGTAAATAAGGTAAAGTGTATCATCATCTATGACAGTCACAAGGAGTAGGAGGAGAAGTTTATGTGTGAAGCAAAGAGAAATTCCATTTATTAATACTTAAACCCTTAGTGCTCTTGCCTACAGGAAAGTACAATCAAGAAGGTGCTATACAAGAAAGATTGCTTATGCTAAAATGTATACCCATCTGCAAAAAGAACAAACCCTTGACAGAAAATTTCAAACCCCTGTTTCTTCTCTTCACTTATAGTCAAAAGAGAAAGAGATAACAGTGAAAGAGAATGGTCATGGCAGTGAGAAGAGTTTTTGTGAAAGGAGGGTTGAAACCCTAGTTTTAAACTTACAAACCCTCAATAGTCTACCACAGTTTGGTGCCTACATACAGATGGAGCATGGTCGTGACAAGGTGGAGACCTTGAAAATGAAAGAAGATAACAAACCCTCATCTCAACATTTCAAACCCTTAGGATTTTTGCACTTACAACCAAGTAAAAGATAAAAAGAGATATATACAGTCATAGCCGACAATGATATAGCCATTTTTTGCTAAAAAATGCAATACCCATGTCTACATACAACCCTCGTCATTCTTCTTCAACTGTAAAAAGAGACAAATGAAGCTACAGAAGATGAAGAATGACAAGTGCTTACCTCTTTTTTATAGTCAGGAAGAGAGATCTATCCACAGCCTTACAACAGCATCAAGCTCTCAGGAACAAGTAATAGTTGCAATAAAAAGAAGATGCAGAAACAAGGAGGGTGTTAAAGAGTGCACAATGATGGAGATAACCATGAAAGAAGGAGGCCATAGCCATGAAGGAAAAGAAGCTACAGTTATTATAAAATGCCTCATATGAAACAGAAAGCAGTGTTACCTTCTTCCTTATGATGCAGAGTTCCAAAGATTCAACCAAGAGAAGCCATTGAAGGGAGTAGCGACCAGAGACATGATGGAGACATTCAAACTCTAAGCCAGCATAATGCAGTTGTAGAGTGTCGAAGAGATATGCCAAATGAAGAATGAGCAACTTTTAGGGTTGTCTCTTTGTTTTTGTTCGAAGGTCATTTTCTCTCAAGTTTGTTTTGACTTCACAAAAAAGCAAATAATTACCTTATCCAAGAAGTGCCCGTGGTCAAGACTTTGTTCTTGAAGATCCTAACCATCATTGAATGGAGTGGCTGACTGACCTTGCTTTGGACTTGATTTTTATTAAGTCAAGAAGGTCGTATGATGAGAAAGAAAGGCTTCATGCCTTATAAAATATTTAAATTTCCTTGGTGGTCGATGGATAGCATGGTCAAAAAATGCACTATATGATACACATGATAGTCAAGGTTCCTTGTCTTTTTTTAAACATCCAAAGGTACGGATTCCTTAATTATGCATGGTGGCCAACAAAGCCAAGAGGAGCATATTTTTAGACATGGCATGCATGAGGACAGAGCATGGTGGCAGACAAGAGAGAAGATAATGTTTTCTCATTGATCATGGAGTGATAAGGGTAAATAATTTTTTTCCTTAATGTTTGCATCATGCAAAATAGGGATATTTTCTCACATGGAGGTATAAGGGGTTCTCTTTTTCTTCTAAGTCCTATTTGTGCTCATATCATGCAAATTAAGCAAGTGTAATTGGAGTGATAAGGAGTGATATTTTTTCTTCTAATCATGCATGATTTTACAAAGTTATTAATTGTAAATAAATAATAAAGTAATATTTTCCAAATTACTTTATTATTTTCCACAAGTTGTAAATTTAGAAATAGAACAAATTGTAACCAATAATGAAGTAATTATTCTATTACTTTGTTATTTACTCACAATCAATTTTGCTCATGCAAAATCATGTGAATTGATTAGTTGAGTTAACTAGGCCAGCTAGGAGGTTTTGCATGATTTTTAGGAGTATTTTTAGGGTTCTTGGGCAACTTTTTGGTCAAGCATATGGAGAGGCCCAAATTGAAGCTATTTTTGCTCAATTTGTGGCAGTTTTAGACCCTAATTTTAAGGATTTTGGAGGTTACTCAAGAATGATTATTTTTAGAGGCAGTTATTTGCAAGCCCATATTTTTTGCATGCCTCTTGGAGAGAGCATACGTATATATTGTAAAGCAAAAGTTTGTTTTTGCGAGTTCTTGATTCTCATTCTAATTCAGACAAATTGGAGAATTCTTGTAGCTCATATTTTACAATTTTATTGAGAGATCGGCAGGTTACAGGTTATACTTTTGTCTTTCTTTGCAGAACTTTCCTTTGTTTTCTTTGAGATCAGTTAAATTGCCTTTCCTTTTAGTGCTATTAGTGAAGTGATTTTGATGAAATTTTGTTGTGTTTTATCATTAAACCTTTAAAATTATTGTCTCATTAAACCTTTAAAATTATTGTCTTACTTCCTTGTTTGCAACATTAAGCATAAAATCATCACAGGACTTAGGTTGTGTTAGCCAGAAATAGTCTTTTGTGTTGTGAAAAAACTATTTCCTGCATAAAAATTTGTTTTCAAACCTTCCTTAGAATCACTTTTGTGATATTTATGCCAAGTCTGGATTGTGTAAAAGTCATATTTTTGGGTAAACATTGTGGATCAAATTGCATTATTTTTATCCAAATTGGGGGTATCACCATTTTTTACCTTTAGCATTCACTTAGTTTCTTTCTTCCCTTTTCCAAAATAGTAAAAACATACATCTCAATAGAACATCTGAAGGGAACCATCCCATAATCTAGAGGTCTAATTTCATTATAGGGCACCCACAACCTGAAATTAGTCCCATGTTACATGGAATTGTAGAGCTTCACCAGCCTTGCATACGGGTTCAATTCCTAGTGATAACATTAACTTCTCATCCTTGGTTTGATAGTCATCATTCACCTGGTTGATAACAAGTTGTGAATCTCCATACACATGAAGCTCTCAGACTTTCCATTCTACAACCATCTTAAGACCAATGACTAATGTTTCGTACTCTGCTACATTGTTGGTACATGGAAAGAGTAGTCTGTATGATTTTGGAATTGTGTCTCCATGAGGTGTGACCAACAAAATACCTGCTTCAGACCCATGCTAAGTGTATGATCCATCAAAATAGAGTTTCCATGCTTGTGTTGTGATGTTAAAGATAGATTCGTCTGGAAACTTGAAGATTAATGGGTTCTCATCTATCAATGGTGCATCGACCAACTGATCTGTAATCACCTAACCTTTTATGGCTTGTCTGTCTACATATTCGATATCAAACTTGCTGAGTATCATCACCCACTTTGATAACCTTCCTGTTTGAGTAGCCTTTCTTAATAAGTACTTCAATGGATCTATCTTGGTTACCAATTTGATGGAATGAGTGAGCATTTAATGCCTTAGCTTATGTGATGCAAAAACTACTGCAAGACATGCTCGTTCTATGGGTGTGTATTATAGCTCATAGCCTACCAGTGTCTAGCTAATGTAGTAAATGGCTCTTTCCTTTCCTTCATAGCCTTGTTGTGCCAATAGGGCTCCAAGAGTGGTTGGTGTAGCTGAAATATAGAGTAAAAGTGGTTTACCCTGTATTGGTGGCATCAAGAGTGAAGGATTCATCAGATACTCTTTCAAAAGGTTAAAAGCTTGTTCACAACCCTCGTCCCATTTGCAAGGAATGTTCTTGTGCAGGAGATGGGTAAATGGATGACATTTGTCAGCTAATTGAGAGATGAACCGACGGATAGATTGTAGCTTTCCATGCAATGATCTTAACTGATTGAGATTCCTGGGTGGTGGCATGTCCATTATTGCTTTCACTTTGGCTGGATCCACCTCAATTCCTTTGGTTGAAACTATATATCCTAGGAGTTTTCCGGGTGTAACTCTCAATACACACTTCTTTGGATTCAGGCATACATTAAACTGCTCCAGTCTTTAAAATATCTTATCTAATACTGCCATGTGTCCTTCCCTTGTAAGTGATTTGGCCAAAATATCATCTACATAATCTTCCATGATGGTATGCATCATATCATGGAAAATTGTTGTCATGGCTCTTTGATATGTTGCCCCTACATTTTTTAGTCCAAATGGCATGATGCACCAACAATAGGTACCCCACGGACATGTGAATGCAGTCTTGTGTTGATCTTTTGACGCTATTTTGATTTGATTATAGCCAAAAAATCCATCCATTAGTGACAACATAGTGTGCCCTACTGTTAGATCTACAATGATGTCAATGTTGGGCAAAGGAAAGTCATCCTTGGGACATGCTTTGTTCAAATCTTTGAAATCATTGCAAATTATGATCCTTCCATCTGGTTTGGAGATAGTTACTATATTGGAAACCCATTCCAGATAATCAGTAGCTCTAATAAACCCAACATCTAGCAACTTCTTCAATTCCTCTTTGACTAACAATGCTATGTGGGGATGCATCTTCCGTAGTTTTTGCTTAACTGGTTTAGCTCCTGGAGCTAGTGATAAATGATGCATTATTAGATTTGGATCTAGCCTTGGCATATCTATGTAGCACCAAGCAAAGTTAATCTGTCTCTATTTGAAGAAATTGATGAATTCTGGCTTTTCATGTTTAGATAAAGATTCTGTCGTATGGATTATCCTTGGATTGTCTTCTATGCCAATGTTGATAGGTTCTATTGGTTCTATCAAAATTAAGGACCTCTCTTGATGTGTTAGATTGGGAAGAGTGTCAATCCTTTCATCCTTCGATGCCTCAGAGAGGTTTTCAACATCGAATTCGTCTTTTATTTTTTTACTTTTTTTACAATCTAACACTGTCACAGAGCGGTTTTCACCATTAGATCTATTTTGTATTTTTATATTTTTATGACTAAAAGGATTGGCACTCTCTCCAAAATAAGCCTTGTCATTGAGCTCTATAGCGAAACCAGATTTGTGATCCCCTGCGGGCAGGTGGTCCCTTAATTCTAGATAATATATGATAGCATCATCATTTTGGAAAGTATCTAGCTCAGGGGCTTCTATTAAATCCCAATCTATGAGTTCGGGATGCACTAAGGGTAATGGGTCATCGGGTTGGTCTAGTTTGAGGCTAGTGATGGTTAAGATAGAGGAGTTGTCTAGGTTGGTGGAAGTATTGACAAATTCTATTATGGTACTCTCCTCAAGTTGATCTATCAAGTGTGACATCATACCTTCCTCGTGAAACTCTCTTTCAAAATTTTGCAGATCAAACTCTAGAGCTCTAGACCTAGAGCTTTGTCCCTCATGAGTTGTATGGGTAGAGCTATATTGTTGAACCACATCAACACCTTTGTCTTCACAATATAGTTTGGAAAGACTATCCCATTCATATTCATTTGAGTCTGTCTCACTCCCTTCTTGTAGTCAGTGAATCTGCTCTACTAAGTTAGTAGTAGCTGTTTCCTTACCTTTTCCTTTATGCTTTTCTTTACCATGGATCTTTTCTTTTCCTTTGTACCCTAGCCCTATAGTGTCTCAGGCTGTTAAAGAAGAAGGTTGGATAGGTTCGATGTTACCTTCTTTTCTTAATCCTATGGGACCATGACCATCATATCCCATTCTTTGTAAGATAGAGAACCCTTGACCATATTGTTTGGTTTGCAATTGGGGTTGATGGTCTTGTGGTTTAGATTCACTATCTTCATCTTTGTATAGTCATTGTAGAATTTTGTTCTCATCACTTTCATCTGATAGGTTTTCCTATTTGACAAAAGAACCTTTGGGAGTCTCCAACGATTTGTTTATGTTCATGGATGGTTTCCATAGGATTTGGGAGATATGGGTAGCTTTGCTAGGTAGAAGGTTTGCTCGATGGTATACTCTCCTACACCCTTGTCTTTGAGTTTAACTTTGAATTTGGATGTCTTAAATGTAGAATTTAGTGAGGCTGGGTCAACACTGGCTAAAGAGGAGGAAGTTGCACGGTTGGTGGGGATTACAACTTCGGGCTTGGATTGGATGGAATTGCAATATTGGAATGGATTAGGATCCCCTTGGATAGTGATTTCTTGGCCATTATGAGGAAACTTGATACACTGTGGTAGGTGGATGTTATGGCCTTCATAGCATGTATCCAAGGTCGACCAAGAAGAATATTGTATGCTAGGTCCATGTCTAGAACTTGGCAAATTACATCTTTTTCCACTGGTCCCACTCTTATAGGCAAAACAACAGTTCCTTTTGATGTCCTCTCTTCTTCATCATAAGCTTTGATTGTTATTTTCTTCTTAGGATCAATGGCATTCTCTGAAAACCCCAATGCAAGGATTAGTTTTAAAGTGCAGATATTTAAACCTGCCCCTCCATCTATTAGGACCCGCTTTATTCTACATTTATGGATGAGGGCTTCAATATGTAGGGATGCATTGTACGGTTGGGTGATAGAAATATCATCTTTTTTTGTGAAAGATAAGAAATGGGGTGTAGTTAGATGCCCCACCATGGCCTGAAATTGCTCTTGGGCTAGATTGGTTGGCATGGTAGTTTCTAAGATTACTTTTTCTAGGATGGCTTTGTGAGATGGAGAGAGACGCAAAAGCTCCAAAATGGATATATGTGCAGGTGTTTTATGGAGTTGGTCAAAGACGTTATATTGGTTAGATGTGGAGGGTGGCTTGGATGGAGCCCCTTGGAGAGTAATATTTCCACGACGAGTGGTTACATTACAATCAGGCTTATTGTTTATGGTGATCATGTTTATGTGTAAGTCACTTTCTGAAATATGGTTAACAGTATAGTCGTATGAAACATTCATGTAATTCACTTTGTTTGAACCATTATTGTTTTGATTAGAGGGTCTTCCCTTCTCATAGTTAGGGAGAGGATTTTTGAATGCCACATGCTCATCTTTGGAAGTATGTCCATCAATTGATATTACTTTTTGGTCAATCAAGTCTTGGATGGTATTCTTTAGTCATTGGCAATCATTTGTTTTATGACCCTTGCTTCTATGACATTCACAAAAGTTTGAGTCTTTCCACCAAGAAGCTTTAAATTTAGGTTCATAATCTTGTACTGTAGGAAGTGTTATAAGGTTGTTTGATATGAGCTTCCTTAGGGCAGATTCAATTGATTCCTTTAATGGTGTAAACTTTCAACAAGGAGGAAAGTTTGTGGATCTTGGTTCATTGTTTTGAGGTTTGTTTGATGGTGTGTTATTTTGTGGATTTGATAGATTAAAGATTGGTTGTTTTTGTACCACATGTTTAGCATCAACAACACCATCATTCACAATGTTCTTGTTTTTGGTCCAAAACCTTGATTTGTTGGTTTTATTACTTAAACTAGGGACATCTTTGTAGAGTTTGATTTGTCCCTTAGTTATCAAGGCTTTCTCAATGAGTAACCCCATTTCAATGACCTTATGTAATGCCCCGCCACGAAACCCTAGAGCAAAAGTCTCACTTAACAACACAAAAGGCAAAATTTTCTATTCGAAAAAAGAATGTAAAGAAGTGTTATCACATATAATCACTAAGAAAGCAAGATAACTTTAGACTCTAGGGATACATGACTGCATTAAGTAAAAATTGGATTTACGACACATGATTTATCTAGAAACAAAATTATAAAAGAAATATAAATTTTCCATTATCAGTGTACAACATCATGATATTGTAAAAAAGGATTACAGTATGTTTACAAAAGGAATACATTATTACAATAGTCACTGCATTGTTTACATTAAGGCAAAGATACTGGATGAGACTGGAATACATAACATGAATAACTGTCTGCTTGACTGAACAAAGGTAGAACCCGCTACAAGAAGAATCTTCAAATACTCGAACATCAGCAAGGAGACCAAAGGAGAAGAAGCACAACCACCCGCCCATGTGGAACCCTAAGGCCCACACCTTCATGCTAGGAGATGACAATAGGTCCCACGACATGAACAGTCGGCTTTGTCAAAACTAAAACACACAAGGACTATGCACA
The DNA here is from genome assembly GCA_027924645.1 of Cunninghamia lanceolata. Classification (NCBI taxonomy): domain Eukaryota; kingdom Viridiplantae; phylum Streptophyta; class Pinopsida; order Cupressales; family Cupressaceae; genus Cunninghamia; species Cunninghamia lanceolata. The sequence continues at coordinate 3,632,335 of BSBN01000973.1, read as the reverse complement.
ACCCCACAACCACACAAGACAGACATCAACTCCAGAGGCAACTACATTGCACAAAATAGGAGAACAGTAAGGGAATGCTAGACTGCAGTAGATAGGAGTGTCATCACGAGGTCTGTCATAGGCTGTTCTGGTAGGCCTTCCTAGGCCCCGGCCCCCATCCTGGGTTGTCTTGGTAGCCTCTCCTGACCCCCGGCCACCATACAAACTTACGCGGAATCAACATACCTTTCATGTGGACAAGGTAATCGATCTTGCCATTCTAGGCCTTCTCATCTCATCTCAAGCCTAAACGGGAACTTAAGCTATGAGTGAGGCATACAACTATCTTGCTAGGTGTGTTTACTACCCAACCCCTAGGTTTATTAATTAGGTTATCTCTGAATTAAGAACTCTCACATGGGTTGTCCTGGATGCCACTTTTGGGCTTTGGCCCCCATTGAGAGCCACTCCCCTATCTGCAACTAGAAGACCCTACTCAACAAGCATAGAAAATATCATCACAATGACGAGTATATATATAAACCATGCAAGGCATCAACCTTTTTGCATAACAACTTAATCACTGGACAATTTCCAAGCACTGCTTATAGTTTCCAAGGCAAACCATGACAACCTACTTCTCTCATGTTACCAATGGTTCCCCTTTTTCAAAATTTCAACACAGTATTCTAGAGCATGATCAATTATGTACAACATTCAAGAAGGACTTTAAGATGAATCATTTTAAACATAGCTTAAACATGAGGACAAAACACAATATGCTATGCCTCTGCAGTTTAAACCTTGACCACATGACCCTAATTACGATCTCTAATACGACTTACACCCTTTCCGAAAACCTTATAAATTCATCCATTCAAAATTTAAATATATTGCTAACACACCTATTAATCAATTTTAACAATAATATGCACTAATTATTACTACCATAATAAATAAATAAATAAATAACAACCATTAATATCTAGTCATACCAAACTCAACCTAAAAACTTCATTGAACTACTCCTATCTAACTTACTAATTTCCTTTGTCCCAACTCATAATTTCAATATATATATATATATATATATATATATATATATATATATATATATATATATATATATATATATATATATATATATAACTCAGTAATAATGATTATACAATTTTCATTGACATACTCTCCATTTAACCATTATCTTAATTATATTACTTAATTATATCCCATTTTAATAACAATATCAATTTTTACTTATCTAAATATATCTATATTTGTTAATATCTAAACACATATGCTATTTGATAATCTTTCATTAAATGTCGTATCTATGAATTTGAAATATAACAGAATTTGCAAAACAAAGATATTCTATTAAAAGGACCTTCTAATAACAAATTCTAAAAGTAACTTTCATAAAATGAAAACTATGGAAGAAACTTTTTATTATATAAGATTTCCTAATATAAGAGATTTCCTACTAAACAGAGGGTCTCTTAAAAAGGAATTTAAGAAAGTAAGAGATGAAATTTCATACGAAATAAGGCAAGTTTCAGATTCTGCACTAAGTAATAATGAGAAGGTCAATAAAAGACTATACGACAATGATTAAATCAAGATGCATAAATAACAGTAATAGAATTTGGGTGCAGGCCATATAGAATACAGTCAAGCAAGGGAATTGCTCTGGTAGACATGAAAGCCAACGAGGGAGCACAGACGAGGATGAATGATTTCCCAAACTGCCTCAAGCGATGCACAAAGTTGACAGACACTAGAAAGAGACGTTCTCTCATGATTTGCAAAGAAAGAAGGTATGATAAGATAAATTTAGAAGTTTCTCAAATAATGGAATAATGGTAGCGTAAGCCAATCCTCTAGAGACTGTGCCAGACTGGAAATTAAAGGAGTAAAGATTTGGTTATCCACTTGCGCCTCAATGGAAGGATATCCGTCAGATGAGGTAAATGAAAATGCTCTGATGGACTTGCATGCAAAACATATCAAGGTACATGTTTTGTTTGACAAAATCTCTCTACAACAAAGCCCAATCATGCGGTGACAACGAGATGTGCTCCAAAGAAAATGTTGGAAAGATCTAAAAGGAAACTAATGCAAAAGCAATATGAGGGTGTGAGACTACATTTCTGAATGATTGATTTCATTTTACAACTGGTGCCTAAAATGGAACGGTGGGACGACATGGTCAAAACATTAAGGAGAAGAGATGTGTTAAATATAACTCAGAAGACTACAGCATTTGCCGTTGAAATAATTTAGATAGGCGGATTCTTATTGCTACAATGACACATAACGGTCCATCCTTGATGGTCCCAGTTTACCTTACACTGGTAGAGATTGGTATAGATGATGCAAGGATCACTGTTTATTTTGCCCAATGATGGGCATCCTAAGAAATGCCAAACTACGCATTGGGAGCCAGAAGAAGATTGCGGTGAGATTGTAGATGTGATTTCTTTAAACCAGAAGATCGTACAAGAAAAGGTAGGCTTAGGAATATAGACAGGACCACAGGTATGATATAAATCAAGCATACAATTCATTGATAAAACTCTATCCTCATACCTCTATGCAGAAATGGCCAAGTCAAGAGGATAATGAGTAAGAAGAAATTAAGGAGTGGTGATTAAGGTTGGATTGATATGGTTGGCCTATATGCAGCTTACCATGAAAAGCATAGTCAAGTAAAAAGAAATGGCTATGGAAAACCTTGAGGAGTTTTCATCACAAGAATACACCGAAATTTACCAATAGGATATGAGAAATCTTTGTACAGAGAGTCAAGGCAACAAATATCCCCCTATAGGAATGCATCCAAATATTAATAAAAAGACAGGAATAAGTTTCAGAAATAAAAGCACCTGAATTCAATGCTTGCAAATTGAAGGTTCAACACAACACAACGCAGCTATTTTCCCGAAACCAGTTTTCCTCCAACTTTCAAAAAGAACTCAGAAAAGCATCCCCCAAGACCCCGCAAAATCCCCCTATAAAAGGCAATTCGAAGAAATAACCCAAAACAATAATTTCACCTTCCCCCCGTTACTGACCACCACTACTCATCATTAAATCCCATGACCACCCCACACAACCCAAAAATAGATTATTTGAAATATTCCATACCAGATTATTGACAACAGTAGAGATCCTTATTTTAAGTCTTAAATGGAGATAAAATATTTCATAACAACTCTTAGAAATAATTTATCATAATATCTAATTTATTATCACATTTCATGAGTTTAATAACAACTCGAAAGGCACTAAAATCTAATTAAGAGCATTATTGCACACATTACAAATATTAATTAAGTTCCAAAATTAGAATATTTTATTTACCTCAACTAATTATTTATCTAATAAGACAATTACATGCAAATACAACCACATATCGGACAAAATAGACGCCCTCAACCCAAAAAACTGACCATCAATCTAACCGACCAGACCGACCGGACTGACAATCATAGGACAAGGAAACTCATCCTCTCCGAGGATGATATCAAGCTAAGGGACCCTATGTCATCTCTGTACCACAATTTCTCCATTGGTTGTGAGGCACGCTCAAACCTGTCAATTCAGGTGGAGTCGATGCCTGGTACCTATAACCTGCAACAAACCAAATGTCGAGCATACATATACATATCATCATTAAAACATCACACCGTGACAGGTAATCGTAGTGTAGCAGGGTGCTCTTCGAGAGTAATGCTACACCATCCCTTCACAAACATATCACATTATCCATATTGCCAATTACATCCAAAAGAACAAACATAAGCATTAAACATTGGTTCATACAACCTCATCAAAGCAATAATTACATGCTAGATAATCTCATGAAACATAATTCTATCAAATTAATTTGACTCAATTAATTATATCATAAACATCTTGCACTAACATAAGCATCAGGAATGTCATCATAGTAAACATAAGTAATGTCATCATCAGTCATCAAAATGAATCCATCCGAACATACCATCATGTCTAACCATAAGGAAATAAATAACAGTCTATCGCAAACCAAAATGAGGGGCACTACACCTTACTAAAGGAAGTTGGACATTGTATTTGTATTTTATAGCTCAAGTCATTGTTTAGGTTGTGGACGAACATCTTGATCATTTATTTCTCTGGGATATGGTATGGACACTTGCTAAGAAAGTTGTCTCCATCTTTGTAAAAATGAGGCGAAGGATTCTCCACCTTTTTGTTTATTATTACAAAGATCCAACATTGAGATTCCATGCCAATGTTATAGGAGAAATGGATCACAAACTTATCCACTAGTTCATTAAAAGTTTGAATGCCAGGAGGTAATCGGGAGAACCATTCCATTGCTTGTCCTCCTAGGCTATGGGGAAATAGTCGCATAAGGTATGTTTCATTGTGTGCGACTTCTAGGCATGCAGCACTAAATTCCCTTATATGGTCACGCGGGTCACCTTTTCCTCTATATTTATCAAATTTTGGAACCTCAAATCTTGAGGGGAAAGGCACCATGACCAAGCTCTTGTAAAAAGGATATGGTGATACTTCCTCTAATGAGTAGTGTTTTGTGGAATTCCCTGTTTGTATATCCACAAGTTGTTGTTGCAAGACTTAGATTTGTCTAGTGAGTGTATCTAAAGGATTTGTCATATCCTTATCCTTATCTTGCTTAGGGACTTCTTTTGCTGTTTCTTTTTCATTTTTAGGATTTTCTGTTTCATTGAATGTGTTTGTTGTTCTTAATGTTGAGATGTCAAAATCATGAGGTAGCTTGGCTTCTTGTTGTGCTAGTAAGAGGAAGTATTTGTGAGGGTTCGTTGATGTAACCTTATCCATCAAACTTTGAAATTTGGGATCTTGTAGGAATTTATCAAGTTCTTCTTGGTTGAATTCTTCCTCTCCATCACTAGAGGAGTGTTTAATAGTGTTTAGGTAATCCCTCTCCATTTCTTTTCCTCTTTGAACTTGAGATCTAGTTTTGACCATGCAATGTTTTAGATGTGAATGGAGTTGGATGAAAAACTTGTGGATGCAAGTGATGCTTTTGGTGAAAGATTGGATTGGTTGAGGTATAGTTGATTGGATTTGGAAGCTTTTTGTGATAAGATTTTCTAAGGTTTTCTCTTGAACTATTTGTTTCAAACAAAATGGTCTTGAGTTATAATGGTATAGCTATCAAAGTGTTGATATAAAGGAAGTCAAATATGGATAATTGGTAACCGCTATTGATGTAGACTAGACCTTTATCAAGATGCTCTAGTGTAGTTTTGAGGTAGAAGATGATTGACTCTGATAGGAAACTAACTAGTTTGTTTGATTTAGTGGATCTCAATGATACCTTAGTGGCATTCTTGGTTTTGTTTGATTTTTGGATGGTTAGGTATGACAAGGTAAATGAAGTGTTTTGGAAACGTGTATGGAATGAATTTTTATGGTTTCACTGATTTCACTAATTGATTCTAGGAAAAAATGGGTGTCTGAAACTAGTTTTGTATGCGTGGAAAGAACTATCAAATGCATTGCAATAAGTTTCAAATGCTTAGTTTTGTTTTTCAGCAATGTTTGATCAATTTTTTTTGTTCTAAGCACTTTTTTTAAAGCAACCTAAATGTTTTTGTTGATGATTTTGTTTCAGTTTGTTGCAAGAAAACACAGCAGACAAGAAGATCTCATGGTGTTATACAAATTTTTGATAAACATTTTGCAAACATGTATGATTCCTATGGTTGGCAAGGACAATATTTATTGAGTCCTAACTTGGATTTCTCTAGCCACTTAAATCAAGGTGGATAGTTAGCAACTTGGTAGCCCTAGCTCCCCCTTGCACGACACTCACTTCTCTAGCATACCAAGTTACAGCTCCTCCGAAGAGTTGAACTTTCTGTCTCTACACATGATTAGTGAATACATTGAGCGGCTTCAGAGATCCAACCTCCTGCGCCAACAAATAGAAGGATTTTGGCCTCAAAAAATAGTTGGTTCTTAATAAGGGCATTCATTCAGGTGGTTATACGTGCAGCGATTCGCTCTGTTTAGGAGGCTTCCCAATCTACAAAGGTTAAGCTCTACAAGTTTCAACGCACCATAAAGGTACTGAGGGAAACATTCATCGGTATAACACAACAACACCTATTGTTTATGACTTTCGTCACAAACACATTTATTTATAGTAGCTTGAAAGTGGCTTGACTTTAGCCCGTTACTGCTTGAGGTCGTCCCACTTGGAAGAAATGCCATCCCAAGGGCAGACCTCTTCTAAAGGTTAAACAAATGAAACGATGGGTTTGGCATTTTGGTCACCCAATATTGGGGAGAGCATAGGCCTATCACTGTTTTACAAACACAATAGACATTGGTTCATTCACCTTCTAGAGTTAATCTAGATGTGATTTAATCTACCAAGCATAAAAATGACAAGATAACATAAACATGAAAAGATAGTTGATTTTAGTCTCCTCAAAAAACTATGTGAAGATTGTTGTTGAAGATTTGGTCAAGTTACTTCCCCCTACTTATGCTAGATGTGGATTTGTAAATGCAAGATTTGCTTGAAAGATTTGTTCAATTTTAACCTCCTAGTTTGGGACTATGTGAAATTTGTATGCAAGTTGTAATGCAAAATGGTATGATTACTCCTAATTTAGACTATGTGAAGATTGTATACAAGTTCTATGAAACATTTGTCCAATTAAACCTCCTAATTTAGGCTATGTGAAGATAGTATACAAGATTGAATTACTCCTAGTTAAAGATAAGTTATGATTGTATACAAGATTGTAATGCAAAATTGTATAATTACTCCTCCTATTTTAAAACTAGATGCAACTAGATTAATAATGTATAAGTAACAGATGCCTAAACCAAGCCCTTAAACCTGCAAAACCAATTGTCAGTAGTTTCAATACACTTCTTCGATGGTCGAGGACAGCTACAACAAAGTTAATGTCAGAGATTTTGCAAAAAAACCTATACTAAGCTGGGCGCAAGGATCGTGAGGAGTCCTAAGCGGGACTCTATGTCCTGTGGTGAGACAAGAGGAGCTGCGGCCAGAGTAGTGTTAGTCACCCAAAATGTGTGAGTAGACTGGAAGGTGAATTATGAAGGCGTAGTTCAATTTGGACAGTGACTACCATAGAAAGGGGCGGCCAAAGCTAAGGGAAGGGTGATTGTAGAGTGCAAGGAATGACAGATCGAGCGGGTCAGAGTTTGAGTCTAGTCGTTTTGCTAATGCTCATAGCAAGCCTAAGCTTGCTAGCACCTTCATACACTAGCATTGGTGATGTTGATTCTTTCTACAGGTCATGTGGAGAGTCGTGGTGCTCACCTAGGGTTAGGGTTTGAAACAATTTTACAAGCTTGTATTTTTATTCTTTCAAACCCTTGATGCCTTAGTTTTTGTTTTCCCTCGGCCTTCTACATTATATTTTATATTCTGTAGTTGACCTCCTGTAGCGGGTTCCCGGTTGTTTAAGTTACATTTTTATGCCTTAGTGTTCATTGGTTAACCGGGCCCTATGCATTGCTCTACCGCCTTTTCCCGTCACACTTAAAAGAAAGAATGCTAAGTTTCAAAGTCACTCCATGCAGCGGTGAACACTGTTGTATGCATGTATCTTTGCATATACAAGGTTGTTTGTATATACATGCAAGTCAAATATGCATTGGCGGGTCAAAAATCTCAATCGGCCTTCAAAAAATGGAATAAATCAGTTGTATGCATTTCCAAATGCATATCAGGCTCAAAAAGGGGGCATATACATAGAGGAATCTATCGCAGATTCCAGGTATATTCCCTGAATGTATATCGGGTTTGCATGCATATCTGTGTTGTATGTTTGAACATGCAACGGCTACATACAGAGGTGCCAACATGCATTCGCTACAGTGGCAGGGGGTCATCGGCAAGACAGGATGCATCAGCAGCTAGCTTCAAAGTTCACCCGACGGTCGATGCATATACATTTGCTACAGTGCTGGAGTTACATTTGGTGGGGTTTGCCTCACATACAAAGCGGAATGTATATGCAATATACATTTGCTACATACAAAGTAAAAAGATACAAGGGGTCTTGTATGTTCGCCAACATACAAGGCAAGAGAAACATTAGGTGGGGCCTACCAATTGCATATTTTTGCGATTGTATGTTCGCACATACAATCAAATATGCATTCGCAAAGATACAAGCTGGACCTGATTTAATAGTCAAATGTGGCACATTCAGCACTGGCGTCCGCGGCTTGCATATATATTGGCATTGAATGTGACGATATACAAAAGGGTGAGATACATGCCGGATTTCAAAAGCGATTTCAATCCGATTAGTTACTATGCTGGAGTTCGTGTTGTATGTATATTGCATTGTATGTATGCAATATACAAAGCAATCGATGCATAAGGGAGATACAAGCCGGACCCGATGGTATTTATAATTTGTTCTACAATTATTTGGGGTTCGTGCCTTGTATGCATACAATTGTATGTATATGCATTTGCTTTTGCATATACAAGGGCTTTTGCGGGCAGAAGGCAAAAGGCAAAAATGGTAAAATAAGTGGCAGAGGAGTCAGCAATAGAGGTGTATGGTGCCGATGTAGCACGATATCATTGGTTGGTGACTTTTGGGGTGTTTTGAGGCCACAGATTTCAGCGATGGAGGGAAATCGACGGCTATGATTCAAATGCTCAAATAGGGGTGATCTCCTCTACATCTACAGTTGTTTTGAGCGGGAAAGCTTCAGAGATACGCTGCTGCAATTTTCAAGAGGAGCTGCAGGTAGCTGGGTAATTAATGATGAAATCACAGAGGTATGGGTCGATGATTGATGGCAACCTACCAGATTTGTAAGGAAAATTTTTAGACGGCTGCACACATCCTGATTCTACCTACCCCTTCCTCTTCTACATTCTACATTGATTGTTTGGGTGCCATTCTTGGTGCATTATATCTGGCAGAATTTTTGAATTGCCATGTAATTAATTTACTGAGTACACAATCTTGCTATAAAATAAAAACTATGTCACTCATTTCAGGTTGTTGAAAACTGGACAAATTTTGGTGTTGTAATAAGATCCAACTTCATTGGTGGTTTTGTTTTGGATGTCTTGTGAGTTTATGAATCATATGTTATATATTTTACGCATAAATTTACTAGTTTCATGTTGTTTTATATGAGTAATGCTTCATCGCATGTATTCTGTTATTTATCTCCAAATTGAATATTTTCTTCTTCTGAATCTAAACAGCTAAGGGGTGTTTAAGATTCTAGGACATGGGTTCGCTATGTCGAATGGTTAGTCTTTTACTTCTGCTCAAGGAGTAGATTAAATGTTTTGGGTTAAGTGTTGGGAAGAATATATTGCAGTGAGGATGTTTGTAAGCAGAAATAACTAAATACTTAGTTTTGGGAAGTATCTGTAAGGCAGACACTAAAAATCCCCTTGAAATCCAGTCATTGATATATGTTTATGGTAACCATTCACATGTGTATGTCTATTGACTCCGAGCCCTGAGATAGGCACCGATCCAGTCTTGTATTGAGGTTACAACAAAGGTCCTAGTTTTACATCCAGATATAAAAATAAACTCAAACTTCAAATACAAACCTTTAGGACATTCGAAGTAGTTTTAGGATCAAAATCCTCTGTCTCACAACTGATCATAGGCCCAAAGCTAGCCCCTTGCACTTATTTCACAGTTTTGGTCTGTATAAGAGAGGATTTATCTGCTTTGTGTCAACATCCCACCAGGTTCATAGACATATCTCATGGATGTTGAGTAGGGAATACCCCCTAGGTTTTGCAAAGCCTAAAGAAGAAGAGGAGATATCTATAGAATCTATCTCCTGTATTGTTGGCCCCTGGCCTGGGAATCCTATTGATCAATGATGGCTACCTTGTAGGGATAACTGGGAGGAAGCATCCAGTTTGGGAAAAACCTAACAGAGAGCAGAGGGCCAAACGAGCTGAGTGGTGCAAAAGAAATAGAGGCGTCAAACATGTAGAAGGGCGATTAGGAGGCCTGAAACTAGAACAAAGGCTAAGTGTATCAAAAAGGTAATCCAAATCGACAAACCAAGGCGGAGCTTGGTCGATGGAACACAAAATAAAAACACGACTAGATGAGGCCACAACAATCCAAAAAAGAAAGATGCCAACAGCAATGAGAAGGTAAATCGATCAGTTTCAGTGTGGAGAAACTACAATCAATAAATGAATGTTGAAGACTGTGACAAAGAGCTCAAGAAGCCAAAATACAAGGAAAAATTTTCAAACTCTTGAACAGAGTACAGCCATGATCCACAAACCAAGTGGCTGGAGAGGTTAAATAACATGCCAAATAGGCCTCAAAACACTGCAAATGCCCTGAAGACTTGGCAGAGGCCAAATAGGCCACTAACTCTGCCAAATAAACCTATTACGACTTCAAGTACATAAAACTCAAATTGAGAAGTTAAATTCAGGGCAAAGCCCCACAGTGGGCGCCAAAATGTGTTGAATAATTGGAGTAAGCAATAAGAAACTAATAGATAACCATAAATATCCTAAATTCTTAGCAAGCCAATCTCACTCAATGAAACTATCTAAAACACAGAAATAAATGTAAAACATAATATACCTTCACTTGTTGAATCCTCTATTTTGTTCCATTGTTTCCTATCAAATTGTGATCTTGTATGGACAATAAGAGTGCTCTTAGAAAGGCTATTTCCTTTTTGTTCTTCAAGATGACTCCAATTGAATGGAATTGTGGTTGATAGTATGAATATGCAATGAGAATGCTCTCTACAATGCAATGCTATGATGATTGTGAGGATGTGAGTGAGCTAATGATAATGGAGATAGGATTCCTATAATGCAAATGAGCTTATGGATGTAATGCTAAATGAGAGTATGAGCCAAAGGCACACTTGTGAATATTATTCAATATGATTGCAGCAGCATAAGGATATGATAGCTTGAATGGATGATCCAAATGAGGGTGAGGCACCTTCCTTTTATAGGCTAAGGAGAGGTCAAATCCAAGTGTCAAAAGATCCACAGTTGAAGGACAAGTCTATGACATGTACGATTGAGATGGAGTTGGTTGGGATGAGGGAGATAACCATGGGAAATGTTCCTACTACGTTTACAAGGTAGAGGAATATGTGGATCCATAAGCCACATGTCATTGTGCTCACAAAGACTTGTGAGTTAAAAGTGGAATACTTTGAGAAGATTGTGGAAGGAGGACTCTTGGTTGTTGGAATGTGAGATAAACTAGGATTTTGAAAGACAAGTGTCTTTGACCATGGAGATGACTGAGAAATAATAGGACACATGTGTGGAGAAGAAATAGGGATGTTTAGAGGATAAATAGGACATGTGGGTGAAGATAATTATATAATTAAATATTTAAAAATATTCAATTATGTGTGCAACATGGTGAGGTGTATAGTGAGGTGGAAATGATGTGGATTTATGGACTTAGGACTTAGGGGAAATAATTAAATAATTTAGAATTATTTAATTAGATATGGCATTAGAGGAATTAGGATACTTAATTAAATAAATTAATATTTATCTAATTATTTCGAATAAAGAACCAATTAAATAAATTAGAATATTTATTCATTGATAGATGAACAAGAATAAAATAAATATTAAAAAAAAAATTAATTCCACACGAGCCATTTTTAGGTGTATACAATACCTATATTTAATAATATTTTCAATCAATAGGAATTACTAAGTTCATTTGTAAGGTAAGATTTAAAAGGAACAATTAAATAAATAATGTAGTAGCGTTAGATACAACTTTACTAAAAAAAAACTACCTAAATAAATTTATTAAGAATCAATATGGAACTTGAATGAATTAATTTCATTTTGTCACTTAAATGACTATTTCTAACTTGGTGATAACTCAATATTCCAAATGAATCAAATCCAAATAGTTTTACTCGATAAGTATAACAAATTTATTTATAGAATTTTAGGATAAAAGTTTAGAACTTGTTATTTTAACGTATATGGCAACTTGATGGAAAATTAGAAGGTGCAACTAACATGAGAATGAGACAACGAGTGGAAAAGATTTACAATCACTTATTTAGGAAAATAAATTGTCCTACTAAAAAGAAAAAATTCACTCCTTGTTAAACTTCAACTCTAGTTCTAATTCCTTCTAATTTATTTCCTACTGTGCAAGAAAAGTTTTATTTGGAACTTATTAATAAATTGGTCTTTTTCTATCCTTTTCATCCACATATCTGTTAGAGCCAGGATCTGCTGCAAGCATTCATCTACGGGAGAGCCATGACAAAGCCAAGAGAGAATATTGATGCAAAGATAGGAAAATGCATTAATCAACCTCATGAAAATACATGCAAAGTAGGCAAGGTGAGTGGGGTGAGGTGTCAATATTGACCAATGAGAAATGTAACTCCAGCATCTTGTTGAAAATGAAGGTAGAATTGCTGCAAAAACTTTAAAATTTTGTGTATGCAAAGTTGAAATTAAGATTAATCTATAACAATTAATGAACAAGTGCTTATGCACTTTCAACCCAATGTAGAAGAGAAGAGAAGAGAAAAAGCTTGCATAGTATTTACGTGGATAAACCCTTTCGGGAAAAAACTCCACACTCAAAGATGTTTTCTGCTTGTATTAAATCTCTTTGGAAAAGATTACATTCAATATTGAAATTCCTCTAAGTCTTTGATGCACTTCAAAAGCTTCTTCAATCTTCAAACCTGTAAAAAACTTCAAAAAAACTTCTTGCTTTTTTCTTCTAAGTCAAAAAAGCTTCTTGCTTTTTTCTTCTAAGTCTTTTACTAAAAAAAATTGTTTTTTTCTTCTAAGTCTTTTTCCTCAAATCAACTCTCTAGAAAATGTATGGGGTTTTCAATTAAATCAAAAACCCTCTTTTAATTCAAAAGCTTCTTAATTCAAAAGCTTGAAACTCAAATTACAATAAATTATAATTGCTAACATAGCTTCCAAAGCTCATGCAAAAATCAAGCTCACTTAAATTGAGAAGACTAAACTCATACAAAGTCCAAACTTTGAGTTAACTGTCCCTTTATGATGTGTGCACACAAGTATGCCAAAATTAGCTTTGCCAACATCAAACATATTTCTAAATAAAAGCAACAACTGAAAGTCTCAAGATTGGGTGCTCAAGTTAGCCCAATCTATTTCAGTCAACTGAAGTGATCAACACACACCAAATCTCATGCAACAACTTGCACAATTGATGTCCCCAATGTTATTCTGAATTATCTTGTTCTGTACATGCAAGTGACATCCAAACACTGGATCCAACATGTAACTGATACCCATTACCTAAAACACTAAGATGTACCATCATACAACTTTCAGGAGTTGGAGTGTCATGCAAGTAATATCTAAAACTGACATGCAACTAACATGAATGCATTTTTAACAACATGCAACTGATACCCATTTCCTAAATCACTGAGATGTACCATCCTGCAAGTTTCTAGAGTTGGAGTGTTCTGCAAGTAATATCTTAAAACTGACATGCAACTGGCATGCAAGCATTTTTAACAACATGCAACTGATACCCATTTCCTGAATCACAGAGATGTACCATCCTGCAACTTTCGAGAGTTGGAGTGTCCTGCAAGTAATCTCACAAAACTAACATGCAACTACATGGAAGGTCATATAACTAACATGCAAGATCATACAAGTCCATAGGAATGACATGCAACAACATGCAAGGTCATACAAGTCCATAGGAGTGACATGCAACAACATGAAAGCACATGCAAGTGACATGTAACAACATGCAAGCACATGCAAGTGACATGCAACAACATGCAAGCACATGCAAGTGACATGCAACAACATGTAAGTCCATATGAGCAACATGCAACAACATGCAAGTACATGCAAGTAACATGCAACAACATGCAAGCTACATGCAAAAATATGCAAGCTACATGCAAAAACATGCAAATCCATGCAAGCTATTCTGACCACATGCAAGCAATATCCAATTCATGCATCTCTAACACTATAGTTAACTCCAACATTATATCCATGCAAGGTGTCTCAACATTATCCACCCATGTACATAAAAAATCACAACTCCAAGTCTAAATATAAGTCCCCATCAAAAGCGGACACCCAAGTTTAACTCCCACTCACTAGGAGTTATCAAACTCTCAAAATAGACTTAGGAGAAGTCAACAAAGTCTTCATGGCCCCCACTCTAAAAATGGATGCCCAAGTTTGAACTTATCAATTAGGAATTGATTGCAAAATTTAAAGTGATATAATTAATAAATAATTAATCTCTCAAAGTCTTTATGTGTTGGGGAACACATTCCAAGAACTTTGGAGACACATGAATTGGTTAGGATTGCAAGTTAATGGCAACTTATCCCAACATTCTCCCACTTGACATTATACATTGCAATAACTCTAAATGATATAATCAAACTTTAAATCACAGGGAAAAACATCCCTAGCCATCAATGTACCATTGATTCTTCAACATACTTTTGTGCTCCAACAAGATACCTACAAAAGCAACCATGATAACCATTATCTCAAACAAGAACTCCTCACATCATGTCACCCATGATAAAAAGAAACAAGCCAAGGTGAAACTTATCAACTGTCATTGAAACCTGCACCAATCTCAACGTGAACACAAGCATCAAATCATATGATAACATAAGACTCTGAGTATCTGCCACACTCATACCAATGGAAAAGCAACCACAACAAGTTGCTATCTCATCCAAAATATCCATACCTCAAAAAACCAAGGTAAACAAACCATCATAGGTAGAACTCCATGCCATCAACATACCAACCCAAAACTGTAATCAAGTCCCTGTAAAACAATCCTGCTAATCATCCATCCTCCCATCTCAATGCAACATACCAATGTACAAATGACCAAAGACAAGGCCAACAAACAAAATCTGCAATAACACTGAACAGATTTGTGGATATTGACAATCCACATCTAAGTCTTTAATGCAACCAATGGGTAAAAATAGCCCACTAAACCTACACAACTCGTAGATCCAAATAGTGAAACATGCAAAATCATCTTCACATCAATAACCTGCAAACTGCGACAACGAAGAAGATATCATGACAATAAAGAGCATATAGATCCAAGAACTCCCACTGCATGGGTAATGTCAAATCTAAAAATAAGATCAAGGCATTTACAAATCCTCCTATAGTACTTCTCTTAGAGGATGTGACTAAATCATCTACCATATAGTGTCAAAACATATAATGATATGCATAAAACATCTCTCTTTACCAATCTCTGAATAACTCTCCCAAGTCCTCTTAACCAATGAAGAAAGAGATCAAGGAGTTACCAAATTATTGTTAACAACAATAACACTTGACTCCAATGCAGACCTCAACTCCATAAACATGAGAACCTTCAAGAAGAAGAAAATATACCAGGAAAAAGAGAAACTGCAAAATCATACCATGTCTTTATACCACACTAACATGTGCCAAACTGTGTAAAGTAAGATCTCTTTCAACACTCACAAACTAAAAAGGTATCAACATCTAACATCCAAATTATGATGAAAACATGGCAGCAATAGATGTTAACCTCTCATTGAAAGTAGATCAAACTAGCCAAACATTCCCACAACAAAGGGAATTAGCCCAAAAACCACAAACCATTTATGTACCTCTCCAAAACAAATCCTTAGAACTAGTTTCATAACTCATGATCAAATAGTAATGAGAACAACAAAAATCCATAAACCCATGCATCTACTTCTCCACAATCCTTTTCAAGACTAGTCTAAAAGAGAAGACAAGATACATATAAAGAATGCATCTAATAATCAGGTGGGCAACACTTATTAGATCATTTACCTGTCGAGTAGACCAAGAGTGGGATACAAGATTGTCCTTGCATATAACACCAAGCAATAAAAACTTATAATAAAGATAACCTTCTCATAAGGTCTATAATGGACTCACATCCATTTCCAAGTGTAGGCTTCTTGGTCCTTTTGTTGACATCTCATAATGAGAAATCTTTCTAACACATATCTCTAAGTTCAAGAGATATTAAGCCTCACCCAAGTCTCTCTAGTATCCATGAGTTTTTAGCAATCAATCCATACCAACTTCAAATGCAATCTGCACAATCATGAAGCTCCAAACAAATGATTAATACTTCAAAACCAAAGAGAACTAACCAAACCATTGTCAAAATTCCAACTTTAGAATCAAGAATATATCATGACATCATGATCTAACATCTTCTCAAAAGAAGATCATATGCTCCAATGAACATATTATGCTCCCAAGAGCACCTGTATCATGCCAAAAACTCTAACTCATGATCAAGAGTGTATTATGACATGATACTATACATCCTCTAAACCAAGGATCATATATCAAAAACTGATAAGTTATAAATTTAACACTTGACCAAAAACTCCAAGAGTCAGTCCTCCCTGGAAAACCAAGATGTCAACACCTCTTCAAAAAATATGAAGATCTAGCATCCTATGTCAATAGAACCAAAAATGTCAATAAACCCTTACTGCAAACTAAAGGCATAATCCAAGGGCTTCTTATGACACCAACAACCATTGCAAAAGATCATCCATCTTCTAATCAAAGATTTTGCATGGCTCACAACATTGCAACAACTTAGAACCAATATCTTTAAAAAAAGAAGATAGAACACATTATGTAACTGCACAAAACTCCCACTGAAAGTGATACCGAGTTATGCATGGTATCAAGATCAACATCATTACCAAAACTCCATTGAAACTGAAAAAGACTTCTTATGCAACAAAACTTTATTGCTATAGATTCCAATGAATAACTAAATCAGGTACTCCAAACTACCCTTTTGTCTCAATGCAAAAAATACCAATGTAATTAAGGTGACCAAGAAGAGGTCTACCAAATAGAACCCTCATCAGCTTATTCACAAGATCTGCACACATGTAACATCTCATAGGAGAAATGAACATGATCAATGCTTCAACCTTTAATAACTGAAAAATAGATTCAACCCCACATCAATAACATGTAAAATAAATGTAACTAGGTATAACATGTAGATTTCCAAGACTCAAACACCATAATCAACTCTAGATCTGATTTGCCAAATAAATCCACATAGGAGAAAACATAGATCATAAGAACCCAACAAATAATCTTGCAAATCTGAAATTGTTTCCATCCAGAAAGTGTCTAAACACAATTTTACATAGATCCACAAACCATAGATTTTGTTTAACATGTAAAACCTACAAAACCATATTTCTGTAAATTTGAAACCACTTAAACATCCAAACGAAACACCATCAAATATGCCATTTGAAAATAATGGAATATCACATATCTACAAACCCACAATCTTTTGAAACAGAAAAACTGTGAAAACCTACACATTCAAAATAGTATGAATATGAGAAAGGAGAAACCAGGTTGTTCAGGAGTGTCCATATCATAAAAATACCAACTCCACAACCTCCATACAACCAATGATAACATTATTCAATGCTTTCATGTAACCATGGGTTGAAACCATGAAGCCAACATAAGCACTCCAAACTGTAGTCCAAGAAATGAGTGTTTTTCCATGTGATTAAGGTACTAGAAGTAACCATCCAACATAAACACCCTTTCACTGCACATGACCATAAGGTAAAGGAATAAAACCACCAAATAAGAGAATATACATATATTGTCAAAATGGAGCTCCAAATCACTATCACAAGATCAACTCCATAAAGATCCATAACCTTGAGCCTCAAGAGCCCAACAAAGATTCTTTTGACAATATCCATCTGAGAGGTAAATACCATGGCTTCCAAACTCACAAATCTGCAAAACTTACAAAACAAAGCTCCCATTGTAGCCAAAAAACCTTCAACACTTTAAGAGAAAGGCATCCCTCACTCTACACAACCGTTGGCTCTGATACCAAATGTTGAAAATGAAGGTAGAACTGTTGCTATAAACTTTAAAATTTTGTGTATGCAAAGCTGAAATTAAGATTAATCTGTAACAATTAATGAACAAGTGCTTATGCACTTTCAAACCAATGTAGAAGAGAAGAGAAGAGAAGAGAAGAGAAAAAGCTTACACAGTATTTACGTGGAGAAACCCTTTTGGGAAAAAAACTTCACAGTCAAAGATGTTTCTTGCTTGTATTAAATCTCTTTGGAAAAGATTACATTCAATACTAAAATTCCTCTAAGTCCTTGATGCACTTCAAAAGCTTCTTCAATCTTCAAACCTGTAAAAAACTTCAAAAAAGCTTCTTGCTTTTTTCTTCTAAGTCAAAAAAGCTTCTTGCTTTTTTCTTCTAAGTCTTTTACAAAAAACTTTTTGCTTTTTTCTTCTAAGTCTTTTTCCTCAAATCAACTCTCTGGAAAATGTATGGGTTTTTTAATTAAATCAAAAACCCTCTTTTAATTCAAAAGCTTCTTAATTCAAAAGCTTGAAACTCAAATTACAATAAATTGTAATTGATAACATAGCTTCCAAAGCTCATGCAAAAATCAAGCTCACTTAAATTGAGAAGACTAAACTCATACAAAGTCCAAACTTTGAGTTAACTGTCCCTTGATGATGTGTGTACACAAGTATGCCAAAATTAGCTTTGCCAACATCAAACATATTTCCAAATAAAAGCAACAACTGGAAGTCCCAAGATTGGATGCTCAAGTTAGCCCAATCTTTTTCAGTCAACTGAAGTGATCAACACACACCAATTCTCATGCAACAACTTGCACAATTGATCTCCCTAATGTTATTTTGAATTATCTTGTTCTATACATGCAAGTGACATGCAAACATCGAATCCAACATGCAACTGATACCCATTAGTTGAAACATTGAGATGTACCATCCTACAACTTTCAGGAGTTGGAGTGTCATGCAAGTAATATCTTAAAACTAACATGCAACTGATATGAAAGCATTTTTAACAACATGCAACTAATACCCATTTCCTGAATCGCTAAGATGTACCATCCTACAATTTTCTAGAGTTGGAGTGTTCTGCAAGTAATATCTTAAAACTGACATGCAACTAGCATGCAAGCATTTTTAACAACATGCAACTAATACCCATTTCCTGAATCACGAAGATGTACCATCCTACAACTTTCAGGAGTTGGAGTGTCCTACAAGTAATCTCACAAAATTAACATGCAACTACATGCAAGGTCATATAACTGACATGCAAGGCCATACAAGTCCATATGAATGACATGCAACAACATGCAACAACATGCAAGGTCATACAAGTCCATAGGAGTGACATGCAACAACATGAAAGCACATGCAAGTCCATATGAGCAACATGCAACAACATGCAAGTAACATGCAACAACATGCAAGTACATGCAAGCTACATGCAAAAACATGCAAGTCCATGCAAGCTATTTTGACCACATGTAAGCAATATCCAATTCATGCATCTCTAACACTGTAGTTAACTCCAATATTATATCCATGGAAGGTGTCTCAACATTATCCACTCATGTACATAAAAAATCACAACTCCAAGTCTAAATATAAGTCCCCATCAAAAGGGGACACCCAAGTTTAACTCCCACTCACTAGGAGTTATCAAACTCTCAAAACAAACTTAGGAGAAGTCAACAAAGTCTTCATGGCCCCCACTCTAAAAATGGATGCCCAAGTTTGAACTTATCAATTAGGAATTGACTGCAAAAGTTAAAGTGATATAATTAATAAATAATTAATCTCTCAAAGTCTTTATGTGTTGGGGAACACATTCCAAGAACTTTGGAGACACATGAATTGGTTAGGATTGCAAGTTAATGGCAACTTATCCCAACACATCTCCCAAAATAGGGAGAGGTGGAGTAACTTCCCATGTAGTGGATTAACACCACACACACATGCACTCACTAACATGAATATGGCCTATTAAATAACTCACAATTATTTACTACCTAAGGAAGCTTTAAAATAAAATAAAGGAAAATAAAATCCTACACTAACAATATCTGCTTTTACTATTTTATTTTTTTTCCTTTCTAAATACCTAAGTTTAAATAATTATTTGCGATGTGTTTGTATTACAAGTTTAACAGGGACAAAAGAAGTTCTCAAGCAAATTAGAAATGGGAATATAGAATATTTGAAATTTTATATATATATGAAAGATAAGTCAAATTGTGGAGCATTGCATAGGTGCAGTGAAAAGGAGACTTTGTTTTGTTTGATAAAAAAAAGTTTAAGAAAGAAACATTTTTTTGTAGTGAAGGGCTTACGGCCTGTATAAGGTCGTAGGCCCTGCCATGGGGAGCCGTGGAGCTTCCCATGGCACCCATCATGGGGCAGAGCCCTCTGTGGAGGCTACACCTTATGGAGATGATCGCCAACAATAATTCTTGTTTAATTTTATTTTATTCAATTAAATTTATTAAAATACACTTATGTATTATATATATGTGTGTGTGTGTGTGTGTGTGTGTGTGTGTGTGTGTGTATACAAAACTCTCTTACCGTGTGTGTAGCAAAACAATAGATAAACAAGTATACATATATATTCTCATGCGTAATTATATACTCACAACTTGATTGATAAAGTAGGTATATTTTGAATGGAAACGTATGATTCCTTTGGAACATACACTAGTAAGAACAAGATTAAATGAATATTGTAAATAAACAAAATTAAAGAAGCAAATACCTTTCTTTGATTTCAATTTGTTCCATTAGACAAGATATTTAAAGAAAGCTATATTTCTCACATCAATACTACGAAGTGCTCAGTAGAATTGCATTTAATATTAAACCATAAGTATATGAGTAACCATATTGCAGAAACGAGAGTTTATTAACACATGCATCCCACAAATCATAAATGTCTAAATACACAAATACAAGTAATCTTGACAATACAAAAATGGATCCAAATTCCATAGGTTGTATTAAGTTACAGACTTGAATAAATGAGGGCTTAATTGCCCTTAAAATCATAAAATAATTGTTCAAAGATAGACAAGTCTTCGTATAGCCTTAAATGTTAAATCTGCAAGCACAACAATACCACACAATGGACTTCCAAGGATTGCTCTCCACCCTACCATAGGGTTTGATCACAAACCCTCCCCCAAGCTGGAGACCTTCCAAAAAATGGGGTTTCACTTGCAAAACAAGAGTATGACACAAACAAGCATAAACACACATGCAAAACTCCCTGAGGATGACCCACAAACTATGAATCCTCACAGATTCATCAAAGGGGAAAAGAGGGGATAGTCATCCCTCTTGGGGGACAAATAACCACAACCTCCTCATTAATTTTCCAACAACCACACAACAACACAACCACCTTCTCATCACCATAACTACCACAACACCATTACACATATCCCATACACAACCCCTTTTTCCACCCACATCACAGTACACCACAATGCATCAAATAAAAGGCATCCATGCCACAATAACTCCATAATCAATAGAAATCTCACAACCAAAATGGCCCCCCAAGAGAGGCTCCACACCTCTCTTGTACCCCAAAACATGGGAGGCTCTCACCTCTCAGAGGAGATCAGCTCCCAAACAACCCATCTCATGTAATGCCCCACCATGCAACCCTAGAGATAAGTTCAACTAAAGCAATAAAAAGGGAATTTTTTTTTTAAATAGAAGCGATGATAACAAAACATAACATAGTTTATCAACAAGTTAAACTAACATCTCTAGGGATTACATAGTTGCATTATTGCAATTTTAACAATACTCAACAACATACATGACAAGAATCGACTAACATTTTGAATTACAACATCAAATACATACATCAACATTTTAATAATGTTTACAAGTGCATAATAGTTTTTTTTTTCTTACATGAGGAATTACATAATTTCAATTATACAAAAGTTCTTCTCTGGATACATCAAATTACATAATGAATTCCACTGATACAATAGATCTAGATACAAATAGTACAAATGTCTATCTTCAAATATAGGTGCAAACTAGAATCTTTGAGAACTACATCTTCTTCATACATGAGCCACGATGCCAGAAAACCAATGGAATAAAGCACAACCACCCGACCATGTGGAACCCTGAGGTCCACCCCCATGCTAGGAGATAACATAAGGTCCCATTACAACAGACAGTCAAGTAGATAGTAGACTATAAGGAACAGGGACAACACATGACTCTACAACACAGTAACTCAACACCACTTCCAAAGGCATTCACATAATGAAAGGGAGAACACAACTAGGGAATGCTAGACTGTAGTAGGGATGAGTGTCATTACATGGTCCTAACATAGGTTACCCTAACAGTCTCTAGCTAGACATCGGCCCCCATCCGTGGGTTACCCTGACAGTCTCTCGCTAGGCGTCGGCCCCCATCTATGGTTACCCTAACAGTCTCTTACTAGATGTTGGCCCCATAGGGTGACACATGCAGAACCAACATTCCTTTCGTGAGGACAAGGAAGTTGATCTTGCCAACTAGGCCTTCTCATCCCATCCTTAGCCTGAACGAGCACTACAGGCATGGGTGAGGAATCCAATTATCTTAATTAGTGTGAACACTACCCAACCCCTAGATTTATTATTAGGTTATCACTTGAATACAAACTCCCAATGGTTTACCTTGGCTAGCCACTTTGGGCACTAGCCCCACATTGGAAGCCACTCCCCCTTCACTACATCTAGATTCTCACAACCCATAACATAAACCAAGCATGAACCATCACATTTCTCATCATGATACATTTACAACACGAAAAATACATTGTTTCACATCACATAGAGCAAGGCATTACTCATCTTGCATAATTACATGAATAGTTACACTGAGCAAGGCATTATCCATCTTGCACAGTCATCATAACCACATGAATAGATACACTGAGCAAGGCATTATTCATATCTTAGCATAATAAGGAGAAGGTACACAATTAAAATTCCTAGACTAGTTCATTAATAGGCTAAGGTCTTCAAGAATTTTCATGCCACCTTCATCCATCTCCCCATACAACATACTAGGGGCCCGCTTCGAAAAGAAATTGAAATACACAAAAAGTTTAACAATTACTAGCAATATCAATAAAACAAAAGACAAAATCAATAGCCAATAGTGTTTGAAATGTTGAGGTATTAAATAAAATCAAAAATCAAATCTCATAATATACTAAAATTCAAGTGTGGCCACTAGAGTAAAAACATTTTAAACTCAATCAAAAATCTCAAAAGAAGAGTTCCTGAGGCAAAGGAATGCATCAAAATAAATTGGCTAGGTAGCCAAAAATAAAAAGAATTTTCCATATTGCTAGTTTTAATTTAACTAAATAATTTGCAACATATAAAAATAGAAATGAAATCTAAAAATTCAACAAAATTATTTCACCAAAAATTTACTTTGTGACTATAATATGCCACTTGAAGGGGAGAAATAGTATGGTGGTCTTATCCTTAGTACTAATTCTAGGATAACACTACAAATTGGATAACCTTTGTCTGACATCATATAGGACATACGTAACAACCCTAACACAAGCCTAGGGCTATATTAGCACATGTAGAAGAATATCAATAAGAAATCAAGGTAAGTACAAAGATATAATTGATCTTCACATTAGAGTCAAACCTAACACTATTTCAAATATGAAGAACTCTATTGCTACAAAACAGATAGGAACCCATGCTATTATAGCTCTCCCCAACACTAATACCTAGAGGTAGTATCAAATGCTTAACCGAAAAGGAGAGTACCCCTCAATATAAGGCACAATAGAGTCCATCCCTGATGTAACCCCATAACAACAAAGATTTGGCTTGTTTTAAACGCTTACAAGCACAAAACAATAATAATGGGAGGTCCACCTAGAGATACAATCATGAAGTATTATTATAGTCTCTCATAGGGCATCCCTTTCACTGCCATCTTAATTACACCTATGCCCTCAAACTGTTGAAAGAAAAGAAGACACTCAAACACATAATCATTTAAAAATTAGAGTAAAGAGAGTGAACCACATATTTGTTCAAGAAAGGACACACCCATCCTAATCTATTTCATGCAATTTGCTATAGTTCTTCCTTTTCCTTAGGAACTTAATTATGTTTGCCTATTCGAACTAATAAAAAATATAGGTTTGCATGCAATTCTAATCCTTAAACAACAAGCAAGAGATTTAGTTTTCTAACACACCCATGGAGTAACAACTACATGTGCTAGGAAAAAGGACAAATAAACACACGACAATTAAGGATGCCACAATAACAAGTTATCTACTATCATCCAGTAAGTCCTAATATTTTGTGGATATTTCCAAAATATTTACATTGTATAACCTACATCACTACCAACTAATGTGAATGACAATAATTTCTCACGATAATTTCTATTATAGGCCAAGGAACACACATACTTCCCAAAAAGTACTATATCCTAAGCATTCTTCAATTCTTAACAATGGTAATTTGCAAGGACTTTTCCACACACAACAATTGACCAAGAAGGAATTCTAGTTCACACTGTTAATAGATACAAAAAGAGCATATAATTCTATACATATCCCTATATACTTCTCCCTTGGTTCTTGTAATACATTTGATGCTATCCTCTACTTATTCGCATTATTCTATCCTATAGCATGAGACCATGAAAATAATTAATACTAGACTTCATGCCTTATGTGTCCTCACTCTAACCTCTTTCAAACTTGATACCACTCAACAATTAGCAAAGTATTATAACATTTAAAACATTTTACAATGCATATGTAATTTGGAAGTCACAAGAAGAAATATGTTGAGTCAATATTTAAGATTCTAGGTTAGGATAGCAAGTCTTGCTTTTAGGATGATCAAGGTTCACTCAAGAAAATAAAATTTTAGCTTTCATATTAAACTAAGGTGAATTAGCTAACTGCATTACAACTAGGTTTCTAATTAAGATACCAAGACAAGATAGACCACTAACTATCATCTAACATTAGCCCCTAAACTTTTCAACTATTAAGTCACAGAGAATTCATAATCATCGACACAAGTACTTCAAATCAATACCCATAGTAATCACACCCTAAACACACCACTTCTGACCTTCCTTGAACAACTTTGTTTAAATACACACAAGAAAATTTTGTACATACTACTTCCTAGTCAACACGACTATTCGAAATTAAGGAAATGCATACAAGAGTTGTTAACATCAAATTAGGTAACTATGCCTCTGATCAAATCCCAATATTTTAGATGCACCATCCTAGTCATACTAGAATGCACCAATTTGTTTAACACTCACAAAATTCTAAATTATAGAATATACTCTTTATTTTAAAATATCACAAGCATAACAAATTCAAATAAAGGTTCTCTTGATAACCACGATAAACATGATTTACTCTGATAATTCTTCATTAGTAGGTACTAATTACATATGTGAGATAATAGTGGTTTAATACTATATTTCTTTAAAAAAATCTTATACATCAAAAGGTTTCTCTTCTTCGAGCTCTTCCTCATTGAAAGTTTCCATAGTGGTAGGTAGTTTGGAGTGAACACACTCAATCTCTACAATCTCTTCTTGAGAAAGACTTGGTGCATTGCACCCGCACTCAAAAGGGAAGTCTCTTTTAGCAGATGGCTTGGGTTTGCTTGTTGAGGGTGGTTTTGCACCCTTAGAGGATCCAACAGCTACCTTGCCCCTCTAAGTTTCAGACACCTAATCCCTATTGGCAAGGTTTCCAAGTCATAAATCATTTCAGGTTCTTCTTCTGGTAGAGCCAGAGTAGGTTCTTTAGAACCCACTAGGGTCTTGGGCTAAATTGACTTTGAAAGTGAAGGTGGTGTTGGTGTTGGACCCTGAGAATGGGTGTGTCTACCTCTAGGCGACATCCTACACTAACCACAACCAAAAGTTAAGTTACGAAGAATTATCCCTAGAGTTCCCAAAGTGTTGGAAACCTGGCTCTAATACCAAGTGTAATGCCCACCCATACACAACACACAAGCAGGCATAGAAAAGCAAGATTTTTAAATTTTCTTCCTAAGTGAATCATTGAACTCAAGAAAAGTTAATCTACAATACAATTACAACAAACTATTACCTATATCTTTTTCTACAATCTTGCTTGGACAAAGGAGGAAATGCTCAATCTAACTTTGTTGCAAGGTTATCTACACACAAGGAAATGAATGTGTCACACTTGCAATGTATTAAGGAACAAAACAATTAATCAATTATTGTTAGTGTTCTAAGCACTGATTGTTTTTCATATATGGTATCATGATAAATTAAAAAATGTTAATAATTTCTTAGTAATACATAATAACATTATCACGGTTAAGAGGTAATTAAACTTTATATCTAAATTGAGTCTAGAATTTATTAAGTTAATAAGGCATTAAATACAAAATGATACTCCATCTAATTATTTCGTAAGTGATTTAACAACATAGCATTTTCCCATTACTCCAATTAATATTGAGTAATACAATATAGTTACTATGATATTAAGCCTTTAGTAATTATAGTATGATCTATTACAAATATGTGCATATGATGTGTTGTCATTGATGTCAATATATCTCTTTGTTAGAGACAGTGAAGATAGTGTAATTCAGCAAAGTAGATTGCTCCGTATTTCTAGTGAGATGAAGATCAGAGTTTGCGAACCAAAGGGTTTTGTAGAGGATTGTCTGAAGTTGCTCCAGTTAAGATTTGAGAGGTCCGCATGGAGGATTGGTGAAGTTATGGCCATCTTAGTAGAATCGGGTTTTGCAGTCGTTCAGATGTAACAGAGTGACAGAAATTTGGTCTGGATTGCTCCGCATTGGAATATTATGGTCTGCGATTCTAGAGGTATGTTTGGGATGTTGGAGTGTATCCTCAACTCAAGTGGTTCATGGTTTAGAGGTCTGTAAGCAATCTTTCTAGTGTGACAATCATGACAGTCAGTGTTCTTAAGTTCCTGTATGAAGGTGAAAGTGATTCTAGTGATTTGAGGTGGTGCAGTTGTTCTTGTTGATTTAATTATGCTTATGGTGGTTTCTGGATTGTGTGCCTTTTGTGTCGGTGGTCCACATTGAGGATTGAGCTCGTAGTTGAAGATTTCTCCTTGGGTGTTGTTGTTCTTTCTAGTCTTGGCTAACCGGATGCTTGATGTGTGTTGCGGATGATCTAAGAAGAGTTCTATGGAGCTTGGCATGTTGTTCGAGGAAGATTTGAGTCCCAGCTATGTTTGGCTGATAGTGTAATGGTTCGCATGAAGCATTTTAAGTTTTGTGATTGTAATTGTTTGTAATGCCTATCTTGGAGAATGTTCCAGATAGATGATTGTAAGGCCAACTTTGATGTTCATTCCAAAGTTGATGTCATGTATAAATAAGTGTTGTGAAGTCGTGGAAATGTGTGGATGTGAGGGAAGATGCAGATGTAGTGAGGAAGTGAGTGGGGGCAAAGTAGAGGTGTTGTGTGCTTCAATGGAACTGAACCTTGGCATGGAAAAGATGTTGTTTCTCAGTTCAACCTTTATGTGTTAATCATGTGAATGTTTCTATAGGTAGTGAGCCTCTTTTGAGCAGTGAGCTTTAGGCAGTGCACCCGAAGGCAAGTGCCTTGCCATTTTTCTATTCTTTTAATAGAGAATAAATCTTGTGGGTTAACCCCCACCGTGGTTTTTCCCTTAATCGGGTTTCCACGTAAAAATCCTGGTGTTATGTGTGTTAATTATGTTTCTGCTCATGTGTTGTTGATTCATGATTTCATGGTTATATCATTAATCTGTTAATAAGTGGTAAAGAAGATTAAGTGCAGCAAAGGATAAAAGTTTTTGTGACAACCGATTCACCCCCCTCTTAGTTGTTTGCCCTAATTTCAACAATTGGTATCAGAGCTGGTTCCTCTAAAAGAAGCTTGACTGCTTGAGGAGATCCGAGATGTCAACATACAAGAAGTATAGTCCGAAATTCGATGGAACAAATTACTCTCTTTGGAAGAGTCGCATGGAGTGTCATTTGCAATGCATGGGTGATCCTTATTGGTTGATAACTAAGGATAAGTATACTACTCCAGAGAAAGGTCCTTCAACTCCAAATGAAATCAAAGAAGCTGAAAACAACATTCAAGCTAAAGAAGCATTGTTGAGTGCCCTGACTGATACAGAAATGACAAATGTCTTGGAATTGAAGACTGTTCATGAAATCTGGAAGAAGTTGGAAACTCTGTATGAAGGTGATGCATATGTCAAATGTGCTAAGCTATAGAGCCTGAAGGGTAGATATGAAAGTTTAAGGATGAGTGAAGATGAAAACATCACTTCCTACATGCAGAAAGTGAATGAACTTGTGTGCAGTATCAGATGTGCTAGTGGAGAACTGGAAGAATCAGAGATTGTTGGCAAAGTGCTCAGATCCTTACCTGCTTCATACAAGCACAGAGTTGCTGCTATTGAGGAGATCAAGACTGTGATAGATGTTACAAGGGATCAGTTGGTTGGCAAGCTTTTAGCATTTGAAATGAGTGAGTTTGGTGATTCTCTTCCTAAATCAGAATCTGCTATTAAGGCCAGTGTTTCTGGGAAGCAAAGATTTGATCCAGGTGAAAGCTCTTCAAGAAGACTAACTACATATGAGAAGGCAAGGAAGGAACTTGAAGAAGATGAATCGGAGCTTGAAGAACTTGAAGCTCTTATTGCCAAAAGATTACCAAGAGGATCCAGTAAGTATGAAGGAAAGTTGCCTTTCAAATGTTTTGCTTGCAATAAGATTGGTCATTTTTCTTCAAGATGTCTGAAGAGGGTTTCAAAGCCAAACCCTAACAAACCTAGGGTTTAGAAGAAATGCTACTATGTCCAAGAAGTTGATGATGGAGTTGCGGATGAAGAATTTGATTTGGGAAGTGTACCTCTAGAAATGAATGGGTGTTCATTGCTATCAAAGAAGAAGATCTGGTGCCTATTGAATCTACTAGCTGTGTGAATGTGGAAAGTGCCTTGGCTGCTCAGGTTGAAGAAAAGGATGAATGGGTGATTGACAGCGGATGTTCTCATCATATGACAGGTGATAAAAGTAAGTTTATAAGTATGGAAATATATGAAGGTGGAATTGTGAAGTTTGGAGACAATTCAGCTGGTAGAATCTGTGGCAGAGGATCCATCTCTCTTGATGGTAAGCATAACACTAATGATGTTTTGTATGTAGAAGGGTTGAAGCATAATCTTCTCAGTTTTAGACAGTTGGTTGACAAAGGGTATGATCTCCGATTTAAGGATGGAAAATGCAAAATTTTGGAAAGCTCTGGAACTAAGATTGCATCGGGTACATAGACTAGATGTAATATCTTTCATTTAAGTGGTACTGGTAAGAGTTGTTTGATTTCTTAGATTGATCAAAGTTGATTATGGCATAGGAGAATGTGTCATGTAAACTTTGATAATATTGTCAAGATAAGTACTACTCAAGCTATGAGAGATCTTCCAAAGCTTGTGAAACTTGCTAATATCATGTGTAAGGAATGTCTGCTGGGCAAATAGAACAGAGCTACATTCAAAAGTAAAGAACAATTTTCAAGTGGATTGTTGGAACTTGTACACACTGATTTATGTGGTCTTGCCAGAGTTAGGAGTTTGCAAGGAGACAGATACTTTATGTTGCTAATTGATGATTACTCTCGAATGATGTGGGTCACTTTCGTGAGAGAGAAATCAGAGGCTCTTGATAGATTCAAGGTGTTCAAGGCTAGGGTGGAGAATGAGATTAGTGTGAAGATAAAGTGTCTGAGATCTGACAGAGGTGGAGAGTTTACCTCCGGTGAGTTTAATGCATTATGTGAAAAGCATGGAAAAAGAAGACAGTATCTGCTCCTAGGACTCCTCAGTAGAATGGAGTTGTGGAAAGGAAGAATCAAACCATTCAAGAGGCTGCTAGAACCATGATGATGGAGGCAAATGTTCCACATGTCTATTGGAGAGAGGCTGTGAGTACTGCTATCTACACTCTTAACCGGGTGCAGATTAAAGGTAATACTATTAAAACACCTTATGAAGTATGGTTTGGTCATACTCCTACTATTAAATACTTCAAAATTTTTGGTAGTAAATGCTATATCAAGAGAGGTGAAGATCTAGGCAAGTTTGATGCAAGATGTGATGAAGGAATATTTCTAGGTTACTCTAACCAAAGCAAGGCATACCAGTGCTTTAACAAGAGATTAAAAAGGATTGTTGAAAGTGCTAATGTCAAGGTTGATGAGAGCAAGGAGAGGCCTACCAAGTCTTGTGGATATGAATCAGATGATCAAAATGAAAGTCCAAATGAAGGAAAGATTCAGATTGCTCTAGAGAATTCAGTGACTCAAGAAGCTAGTGCAAATGTTGAGGAACATGTTCAAGATTCAAAAGTTCAAGAAAATCCTAAAACTCCCAGGTATGTAAGGTTGAATCATTCTGAAGATCATATTATAGGAGATAGAAATAAAGGTGTTCAAACTAGAAGAAAAATTGCTGAAGAACAAGAAGAGTATTGTTTGATTTCAAAGATTGAATCAAAATCAGTGAATAAAGCTTGTAATGATGAAAGTTGGGTAAAAGCAATGGAAGAAGAATTAATGTAAATTGAAAAAAATCATACTTGGGATCTTGTTCCTAGACCTAAAAACAAAAATGTAATTGGAACTAAATGGGTCTTCCAGAATAAATTGAATGAAGATGGTGAAGTTGTGAGAAACAAAGCAAGATCGGTGTGCAAAGGATATTCTCAGGTAGAGGGAATTGATTTCGAAGAAACTTTTGCTCTGGTGGCAAGAATCGAAGTAGTCATATTATTTCTTGCGTTTGCTGCTTACAAAGATTTCAAAGTTTATCATATGGATGTCAAGTTAGCATTCCTAAATGGAGAGTTGGAAGAAGAAGTCTACATTGAGCAACCGGAAGGATTCCAGTTATCTGATCAAGGAGATATGGTCTACAGATTGAGGAAAGCATTGTATGGACTTAAACAAGCCCCAAGAGCCTAGTATGCAAGATTAGATAAGTATCTGCTAAAGTTAGGTTTTAGCAAAGGCACAGCTGACAGTAATCTTTATTTCAAAATTGATCATAAACACATCCTGATTGTTGAGGTATTTGTTGATGATATCATCTTTGGTGGAAATGAGAGCATGTGTAAAAAATTTGTTGATCAGATGCAAAGTGAATTTGAGATGTACATGCTTGGTGAAATGAATTTCTTCTTAGGTCTGCAAATCATTCAATCAGATAAGGGCATCTTCATATCTCAATCTAACTATGTAAAAGAGTTGTTGAAAAAGTTTGGAATTGAGGATTCAAAACCAGTGAGTACTCCTATGATAACTGGATGCAAGTTGAGTAAAGTGTTGGTATGAACAGGGTTATTACCTATCTGGTTCAACCTTTGTTGTGTGGATAATTCATATTATTTAACTATTTATTAGTTAAATAATACTCACACACATGTTCACATCTTAAGTTGACTTAGGAAGCATTCTAGTTGTCTTCTAGATGTTTCTAGTTGTTGATAGTTGTCATCTTATCCTATAGTTGTCATATGTCATAGGATTATGACACTTGTCACATGACTACAACATCTTGTGTTTCACCTTGGTCTTTATAACCAAGGCCTCATTGTACATTATGTAATCCAGTACATTGTTGTATTATGGAAATATAGCATTCTTTTTTCTTGTCTCTCTTGTGTGGAAGGTTATTTGGTTTTGCAGATTTGATCCTAGTGGTGGATTGCTCCAACATGGTATCAAAGCTTTGATCCTGCAAGCCCCTTCTCATTTTTTTTGGAGAGATCTGGTCGTCAACTTTTTGCTGGTGCATCCTGGCTCAAAACAAAGTTCACCGTTGAGTTTAGATTGCCCAAATCAGTAAGGATCAACTGTCCAAAACTTGATTTTAGACATAGGTAATTTTTTGACTTTTTTGGGTTATTATATGCATTTTTGCAAAAAAAATTGTCAAAAAGGCAAATTTTTTTTAGGAGAGGACCATTTTGTCCTCTGCATTTTCTACATCATTTCTGTGAAATAGATCAAATCAAGATCATTGTTTGCATTTCATTGTGGCATGAATTCAGACCTTTGATTGGTTTTCTGTTACATCTGTGGTGGACGTTTTGTATTGCGGGTGATTGGCCCTCTAACAGACCAATTTTTGCAGACTTGGTTTTATTTCCTATACGCTGGGCTCCAAGTCTCCATCGACTTTTTTGAGCTTGATTTACCTATTTTGGTCTCTTTGAAACTGATTTGGCCTAGATCAGCCTCATCAACTTGAATTTTGGCTACGTTGGCATTATAACAAATCATTTTTAGAGTTTGGCTTCAAGCGGCCCCTGTTTGGTGGTGATTTCTGCACCATATAAATCATTTTTGATCCATTCTTAGATGTTGGGCATCCTCTTTGATTCATTAAGATATGAAATGGGTCGCCTACTTGCAACCATTGACTATTTGCACTAGAATCCAATTCACGCCCTCACAAGATCCATTGATTGGCTCGCCGGCATTGCTTGCACGACATTTTTTAGCATCTATTAATGCTCTCAACCCATTACAGGGTTGTCTTAGTCACCATACATCAACCTCATAGAGCCTAACAAAGGTCAATTCACATGTAGCAAATGATTGTTACATTGATTGGCCTTTGTTTTCATTGTTCCTGATCATTGTACATCACAGCCAGTGGGTTTTGGTTTTAGATCAGATCGTGGACAAGTTTTTTGTAAGCCTTTGGATGGTCACATCTAGTGTCTTCTATGTGGATGGCCTCTCTAATTGTCAGAAGACTCACCGATCAATCTCATAAGCCCACATTGGCCATCGATTTGCATTCCAACAAGATCGATATTTTCAATCATTGACGATCGGCCATTTTTTTGGTAATTGGATGACGATCTGAATTTGCCATTGCCATTGATTGGTTTTTTCGAGGCCTTCATCTGCAGACTGCACCACTGATCAGCATTTGTAGGCCTGATCTAACTTTGCCATTGCCATTGATTGGTTCCTTCTACGAATTGGTGTGGTTTTAGAACCCCCAATCAGCTCAGTGTCCTCTTCTTGATCTGATATTGAAGAGTCAATTAGCTTCATCAGATCAAAGTCTATATGGGTAGCACCATTGAGTGTTGGGAGCTAAAAGAAACCTGCGGGGTCAATGGCTTAACTTGGTGTCGACGGCTTCATGTTTCTGGTCGACTAGAGCATCCAACACTTTTGTAGGCCTCTATGCAACCATTGATTGGATATGACAATTCTCTATTTGGCATTTGAATATATTCGACTTGCTGGCTTTGTTTCGAGCCCATTTGGCTAATATCAGACTTACTTAGCTATTATTAGTAATAGATTAGTCTGTGGCGTTCTCATCTCACAATCTTTTTTTTGGATTGGGCCACGACTAATGCCATTTCAAGTTAAGTATTTTGTTCATCTTTTTTTGCTCCTGTGATCTCACAGACAAGACATCCAAATAGCAGCTCTCTATAGCAGATATCATCAACAGTGAGTGAGGCCCAGTTTGGCAGGTGGTCTACCCCCTCACAAACAAACTACTCCACCTTTCTTGCTGGTTCCATCACCTGATCACGTCGTTGATCTTGTCATATGCAATATGAGGACAACTTTTTGCAAATTTTGACAAAGAGAGATTTTTTCTTTCTGCCATATCTTGCAAACCAAGAGGCAGTTTTTCGCGTTCTTACAGTCATCGAAAAGGTGGTTCAATGAATTTCACTATGGTGCAAGTGATTTGTTTAGATTTCATCATTTTTTGCTAGCTTTTTCAACTTGAAGGTACAGTTTGTGCTTTTCTTACAACTGACATAACTTTTCCATACGACGTCGAAACGTGGCAAATTTTTTTTTGAAATTGCTCAGAAAATTACAAGGAATCTTATTGTAACTTCTATTTTTTCCCTTGACAAGCATTTTTTGCTCAAAAATTCTAAAAATCACCGTGTGTTATAAACGATTGATTTAAGCTTGTCGATTGTACAAATTCTTACATTGTACTTTGTTGGGGGGTTATAATCACATTGTTAATACATTTTGGGGGGGTGAAAAGGAACAATTTAAGTGCCCTTGTGTCTTTGGTTCTTGGTGTTTTTTCTGCTACACATGGTAGAAAGTGTGTCTATAAAACCACTCACTCCACATAATTATCACACATGGAAGTTAAAAATGAAACAACTGCTGCAATCTAAAGGACTTTGGCAAATGCTAGAGGATAATCCACCTGGTTTCACTAAGGAGTTTGAAAGATTTGCTTATAAGAATAAATTAGATGAAGCTATGGGAATCATAGGATTGCATGTATTAGACAACTTGTTGTTTCATATTGCGGAGTGTAAAACACCTAAGAAAATTTGGGATAAACTTGAAGAATTGTATGGTACCATCAATGAATTCTGAATCTTGCAACTAGAGGCAGAATTGACATCACTCTCTCTAGATAGTTTTCCTACAATCCATGATTTTCTAGAGAAATTCAAGATGATATTGTCACAATTGAAAGGATGTGGGCATGATAAAACTGAAAAGGAATGTATCTTCTTAATTTTGTTGAAGTTGAAGGGCCCATTTCAGGTGTTTTCATCTACCTTCAATTCTACTATGGATCCCTTTGGGGAAGACTTTAAGATGCCTAGCTTTGAGTTGTTTTGTGAGCCTCTTACTAGGGAGCAAACCAAGTTACTTCAAATGGATGCACTTCCTATTTCTAAGAGTCAAGCCTTGATGGCCTCATCCTCCAAGGGTAAAGGTAAGAATAAGAAGAAGCCCAAGACATAATCTCCTTTAGGTAGTGAGTATCCCTTCAAACCAAAGCCATTATGACCCTACAGTTTACACTCAGAGATGTGGAGATGATCTTTTGATCCTTGTACTTTATATGGATGATTTGATTCTCACAAGTAGTTCTACCTCCATGATCCAGAGTATTCAGCAAGCATTGATGGAGCACTTTGATATGATAGATCTTGGTCTTCTGCACTACTTCCTCGGTCTTTAGGTTGGCCAGATTACTGAGGGGATCTTCATTTTTTAGCAGAAGTATGCTCTTGATTTGCTTCAGAGATTTGGCATGGCTGATTGTAAGCCTGCCCCTACACCATTTCAGTCAGGTGTTGTACTGTCTACTAGCCGCACTACTCCCACAGTTGATGCTACATTGTATCTACAGTTGGTTGTCAGTCTTTTGTACTTGACACACTGTCATCCTAATATCTCCTTTACGGTTGGACTTGTCTCTCACTTCTCTCAGGAGCCACATGAGAGTCATTGGAAGGTAGCCAAATGTATCTTGAGGTACATTCAAGGTACATCACACTTTGGCATTCATTACACATCAGGAGCTTCTTCGATTATGGGCTTCACTGACTCAAATTGGGCTGGTGATGTTAATGATCGAAAGTCCACTTCTGGCTTTGTTTTCTGCCTTGGTTCTGGTCTGATTGCATGGTCTTGCAAGAAGCAGACAACTATTGCATTATCATCGATAGAGGCTGAGTATCGAGGTGCAGTTTTGGCTAGCTAGGAGGTTCTTTGGCTTCGACAGTTGATGACTGAGTTTGGATTTCCTCTAGATCATCCTACTACCCTTTGGTGTGATAATCAGAGTTCCATTCACATTTCTCGCAACCCCGTGGACCATCAATGTACTAAGCACATCGAGATCCACATGCACTTCATCAGACAGCTCATCCAGGATGGTGTTCTCAACTTAGAGTACTTGCCTACTACGGAGTAGGTTGCGAACATCTTCACTAAACCTTTGGCATCGCCTCATTATCTTCAGTTGCGATTGATGCTTGGGGTGAAGGAAGTTGTCCTGGGGGGTCTTGTTGAGTCCTCCTTCCTTCACTTTTTCATGCTTTTTCTTTGCATGTTTTTCTCTCTTTTGGAGAGGAGTTTTTTCCCATGAGGTTTTCTCCTTTTCTCCACTTGTGAGAGATTTTTTGTACATGGGTACCTAACATGACCTTGTTGTCGGGACCCATCTTTGCATTTGTTAGTTCCTCCCTAAGTTGCACTTAAGGGGGGGTGTTGGTGTGAACAAGGTTATTACCTATCTGGTTTTACCATTATTGTGTGGATAATTCATATTATTTAACTATTTATTAGTTAAATAATACTCACACACATGTTCACATCTTAAGTTGACTTAGGAAGCATTCTAGTTGTCTTCTAGATGTTTCTAGTTGTTGATAGTTGTTGTTGATAGTTGTCATCTTATCCTATAGTTGTCATATGTTAGGATTATGACACTTGTCACATGACTACAACATCTTGTGTTTCATCTTGGTCTTTATAACCAAGACCTCATTGTACATTATGTAATCCAATACATTGTTGTATTATGGCAATATAGCATTCTTTTTGCTTGTCTCTCTTGTGTGAAAGGTTATTTGGTTTTACAGATTTAATCCTGGTGGTTGATTGCTCCAACATAAAGATGATGATTCCCCTAAGGCAGATCAAAAAAGGTATAGATCAATGATTGGAGGACTGCTTTATCTGACTCATACAATACCTAATATTATGAATGCAGTTGGCCTTGTTGCTAGATTTCAAGCCGATCCTAGAGAATCTCATGTTGTAGCAGTCAAAAGATTTTTCAGATATCTGAAGGGAACATCTGATTATGGCTTATGGTATCCTAAGGGTGATGATTTCACTCCTCATGCATATACAGATGCTGATTGGGTAGGAGATTTGGATGACAGGAAGAGTACTAGTGGTGGTGCATTTTTCTTGGGAAAGAGATTAGTTTCTTGGTTGAGCAAAAAAGCAGGAGGCAATATCTCTGTCTACTGCAAAGGTAGAATATATAGCAGCAGCAAGTAATTGTACTCAAGTTTTGTGGATGAAGCAAATGTTGAAGGATATCAGAATTGTGTTTGAAGAACCTGTTACAATCTTCTGTGATAATTCAATTGTAATAAACATCTCAAAGAATCCGGTGTTGCATGCAAAGACAAAGCACATATCCATCAAGTTTCACTTTTTGAGAGAGAAGGTAAATGAGAAGGAAGTCAGATTGGATTTTATTTTTTCTAAGGATTAGATTGCAAATATCTTCACTATACTTTTGAGTATCTCAGAGTGAAGCTAGGGGTTCTTACCCCTCCTATCTAAAACTAAGGTGCACTACTGTGCATCAGTTCGGTGGAACTCACAGTCACATCTCGTGATCTAGATTGGTGTTAAGGGGATGCTACTCAGGGGTAGTAGTCAGTATGTTAAGTCTGGAGTTCAATTTGGTTTTGTCTAAGGAACAAAAAAGGGTGAGAGATGATTGCAAATATGTGCCCTTTGCCATTGATGTCAAAGGGGGAGAGAAGTCATGTGAAAAACTTGGAAGTAGTTGCTAGTGAAAGGGGGAGCAGTGAAGAAAGTGGTTGCATGTGTGATAAGAGAAAGGGGGAGAAGTCTTTGTCTTGATGGTTGAATCAGTTTTTCACATCATATGTTGCCATCAATGACAAAGGGGGAGATTGTTACAAATATGTGCATATGATGTGTTGTCATTGATGTCAACATATCTCTTTGTCAGAGACAGTGAAGACAGTGTAGTTCAACAAAGTAGATTGCTCCGCATTCCAATGAGACAAAGATCAGAGTTTGCAGACCAAAGGGTTTTGTAGAGGATTATCTGAAGTTGCTCTAGTTAAGATTTGAGAGGTCCGCATGGAGGATTGGTGAAGTTATGGCCATCTGAGTAGAACCGGGTTTTGCAATCATTTAGAGGTAACAAAGTGACAGAAATTTGGTCTGGATTGCTCTGCATTGGAATATTATGGTCTATGGTTCTAGAGGTATGTTTGGGATGTTGGTGTGTATCCTCAACTCAAGTGGTTCATGGTTTAGAGGTCCACAAGCAATCTTTCTAGTGTGATAGTCATGACAGTTAGTGTTCTTAAGTTCCCGTATGAAGGTGAAAGTGATTCTGGTGATTTGAGGTGGTACAGTTGTTCTTGTTAATTTAATTGTGCTTGTGGTGGTTTCTGGATCGTGTGCCTTTTGTGTTGGTGGTCTGCATTGAGGATTGAGCTCGTAGTTGAAGATTTCTCCTTGGGTGTTCCTGTTCTTTCCAGTCTTGGCCGACCGGATGCTTGGTGCATGTTGTGGATGATCTAAGAAGAGTTCTATGGAGCATGGCATGTTGTTCGAGGAAGATTTAAATCCCAGATATGTTTGGCTGATAGTGTAATGGTTCACATGAAGCATTTTAAGTTTTGTGATTGTAATTGTTTGTAATGCCTATCTTGGAGAATGTTTCAAATAGATGATTGTAAGGCCAACTTTGATGTTCATTCCAAAGTTGATGTCATGTATAAATAAGTGTTGTGAAGTCATGGAAATGTGTGGATGTGAGCAAAGATCTGGATGTAGTGAGGAAGTGAGTGGGGGCAGAGTAGAGGTGTTGTGCGCTTCAATGGAACTGAACCTTGGCATGGAAAAGATGTTGTTTCTCAGTTCAACCTTTTTGTGTTAATCATGTGAATGTTTCTATAGGTAGTGAACCTCTTTTGAGCAGTGAGCTTTGGGCAGTGCACCCGAAGGCAAGTGCCTTCCCATTTTTCTATTCTTTTAACAAAGAATAAATCTTGTGGGTTAACCCCCACCGTGGTTTTCCCTTAATCGGGTTTCCACGTAAAAATCCTGGTGTTATGTGTGTTAATTATGTTTCTACTCATGTATTATTGATTCATGCTTTCATGGTTATATCATTAATCTGTTAATAAGTGGTAAAGAAGATTAAGTGCAGCAAAGGATACAAGTTTTTGTGACAACTGGTTCACCTCCCCCTCTCATTTGTCTGCCCTAATTTCAACATGATCAACCTGTCTTTTCTTAAGAAATAAAAATAATTAATTTTGAAAATAAGATATAATTAATTTGTTTAGTTTATGAAACTAAATCAATAAAAATAAAAATAACTATACCTATATTTATTAATATTTTCAATCAATAGAAATTATTAAGTTCATTTATAAGGTAAGATTTAAAAAGAACAATTAAATAAATAACTTACTATTGTTAGTTACAACTTTACTAAAAAACTACTAAATAAATTTATTAATAATTAATATGGAACTCAAATGAATTAATTTCATTTGGTCACTTAAATGACTATTTCTAACTTGATGATAACTCAATATTCCAAATGAATCAAATCCAAATAGTTTTACATAAGTATAACAAAATTATTTATAGAATTTTAGGATAAAAGTTTATAACTTGTAATTTTAAAGTATATGGCCACTCGATGGAAAATTAGAAGGTGCAACTAACAAGAGAATGGGACAACCAGTAGAAAAGATTTATGATCACTTATTTATGAAAACAAATTGTCCCACTAAAAAGAAAAATTTCACTCCTTGATAAACTTCAACACCAGTTCTAATTCCTTCTAATTTATTTCCTTTTGAGCATGAAAAG
The DNA here is from genome assembly GCA_027924645.1 of Cunninghamia lanceolata. Taxonomy (NCBI): domain Eukaryota; kingdom Viridiplantae; phylum Streptophyta; class Pinopsida; order Cupressales; family Cupressaceae; genus Cunninghamia; species Cunninghamia lanceolata. The sequence goes on along the minus strand of BSBN01000973.1, from coordinate 3,592,872 downwards.
TTTTATTTGGAACTTATTAACAAATTTGTCTTTTTCTATTCTTTTTATCCACATATCTACTTTTACTATTTTCTTTCTTTTCCTTCTTAGATACCTAAGTTTCAATAACTATTTGTGATGTGCTTGTATTGGAGATTTAACAAGGATATAAGAAGTTCTTATGCAAATTGGAAATAGGAATAGAGAATAGTTGAACTTTTATATATATATGAAAGATAAGTCAAATTATGGAGCACTGCGCAAGTGCAGTGAAAAGGAGACTTTGTTTTGTTTGATAAAATAAAATAAAAATTTAAGAAAGAAACATACATATATTTTTTTGTAGTGAAGGGCTTACATCATATATAAGGTCGCAGCCCTGCCATGGGGAGCTATGGAGCTTCCCATGACCCCCATCATGGGGCGACGCCCTCTGCAGAGGCTACGCCTTACAAAGATGGTCACCAATGATAATTATTGTTGAGTTTTATTTTATTCAATTAAATTTATTAAAATACACTTGTGTACTATATATATATATACACACATACATATATATACAATATATATACACATACATACACACACACACAGATATATATATATATATATATATATATATATATATATATATATATATATATATATATATATATATATATATATATATATATATATATATATATATATATATATATATATATATACTTGTTTATCTATTGTTCTGCTAGACACAAGGTAGGAGAGTTTTGTATATATATATATATATATATATATATATATACAAAACTCTCCTACCTTGTGTCTAGCAGAACAATAGATAAACAAGTATACTAGAACAATAGATAAACAAGTATATATATACTCGCATGAATAATTATATACTCACAACTTGATTGATAAATTAGGTATATTTTGAGCAGAAATGTATGATTCCTTTGGGAACATACACTAGTAAGAACAAGATTAAATGAATATTGTACATAAACAAAATTAAATATGCAAATACCTTTCTTTGATTTCAATTTGTTCCATTAGACAAGAGATTTAAAGAAAGCTATATTACTCACAACAATATTACAAAGTTCTCAGTAGAATTGCATTTAATATCAAACCATAAGTATATGAGTAACCATATTTTAGAAACGAGAGTTTAATAACACATGCATCCCACAAATCATAAATGTCTAAATACACAGATACAAGTAATCTTAACAATACAAAAATGGATTGAAATTCCATATGTTGTATTAAGTTACAGAATGAAACAAATGAGGGCTTAACTTCCCTTAAAATCATAAAACAATTGTTCAAAGATAGACAAGTCTCCTTATAGCCTTAAGCATTGAACCCGCAACACAACATTACCACATAATGGATGGCCAAGGCTTTCTCTCCACCCTACCATAGGGTTTCATCAAAAACCCTCCCCCGAGCTAAAGAGCTTCCAAAAACTGGGTTTTAACTTGCAAACAAGAGTATGACACAAACAAGCATAAACACACATGCAAAACTCCTTGAGGATGACCCACAAACTCATGTGTGGTTAGTAAATATACGTTGACTTGGGAAATTGAGTATTAGAATTTCAATAATTATATGTTTGAGTGAATGGAATTAATATCCAAATCTCAATATACCTTAGTCTCTTCCTTCTATCCTTAATAGTATCATCATAACAAAAGTAGTATAATCCTCCAAGTATAATATCATATCAACATTCTAAAGTATCTATCTAATGTAAAGAGCTTAGCCTCACAATTGGAGCTTCGGTCTTTCAAAAAAAACTACAATAGTAATGTTTTTTACCACGACTAAGATTAGGGCTTCGACTAGAAACCTCCAAACATCAATCTAGATGTAAATGGCAAGCAGTAGAGCTTGAAAAAGCAATGGCTCTATGGCAACCACAACCTTCAAACCCATCCACGACCAGAATGGAGTTATTTTAATGAGCAAACTATGAGCTAAATAGATACCAAAGAAACTAGATCCAAAGGGGAAAACGCCCAAATCACCAAAAAAATCTAGAAAATAGTGAAAACACTCGGTGAAAAATGCCCAAATCACAACAAAATTGTTGCCAATGACAGATTGGCATAGGCTGAGAGGCCAAAAAATGACTCATATCTCAAATTTTACCCAAAATCTCAAACAATCACCTACAAAAATGTTGATTCGCAAAAAAAGCTTTCCAAATTGATAATTTCCATACAAATCCATACAGTACTAAACAAGCCATACGACAAAGGGTTGGAGATTAAAAAAATTGTAAAAAATTGCCTTTGTCAATTTTCACAAAACTACAAGCCTTTTTTACTATCTCAGGCCTTTCAGACTCAATGGTGAGGTCTGTTTGGCTCTATGAGGAACTCTTTACTAGGCTAAGTGCAAGATTTGCTCAAAAAGGGAAGGGTTTTGCTATCATGGCTCTGATACCATGTTGGGATTACCAAGATTAGAAAGTAAGAACCAAGATGGACTTCCACAAGCTATGAGCACACAAAATAAGCCTAATTGATATTGCCAAAAGTTAAGTAAAATGTACAAAGAAGCCTTGCATATATAGGCAAGGTAGTGGAGGTAGGAAGGTAGGACACACCAATTGACTGCCTCTCCAAAGGTACAACACTTGTCTAGCTCAAATGACATGTGTTTGAGCAAGTGGCAAGTATGCATGCATTAGGTGTCTCACAAAGTGAGGACACATGTCTCAACCACATGAGGTGAGACAAAAATCTAAAAGTCCCTAAGTGGAGACTTAATCTAGTGTGAACAGGACTCTCCTAGGTAGGCTAAAAGCTAACTAGTTTGATAATGTCCCCTTTTACACTAACAAATGAGGTTTGTCTATAGAATATTTGGATGCCATGGTGTTGTAGATTCTAGTTTGGTGATCCTTCGACCATCATGATGCATTAGTGTAGTGTAGCAGTGAGATGGATGGATGGGGTACTTGTGATTCATGTTCCAATACTTTGGGATGTCTACAACATTCCTATAAGAGTACTTCAGGTCACTTGTAGTTGTATCTTCTTGGAACCTATAACAAATATGTTCTTTTGGAGATCATGGTTTTACTTTGCCCTTTGGGAGATCTTGATGTTGTAGTTGAGTTCTTTGATTCTGTGGGGGGCATGTAAATAATCTTCAAATTAGATGTTCTCCATGATGTCATAGGTAGCTCTATATCACTGGCAATGGTAGCTTTAATAGTGATGTTATATTGTGTCATGGAGGACTCTAGCTCTTTTATTTTGTGTATTCTTAGTATGATATGGGTGCTCTTAGGAGTAGATCTCTTTGTTGGAGGCAAATGATCTTTTGTGAGGAAGACGTAAATCATGACATCATGGAGAGTTCCTAGGCTTTTTATTGATCATGCAAAGGAAGCTTTGGTGATGGTTTGTGGTAAGTTGTTATTTGTGTGCAATGATAATTTTACATGGATACTTATGGAGCTTATGATTTTCTAGTTGAAGTTTAGCACGAGATGATCAGTTGTGTACTTGTTGCTACTAATTAGATTTGGATGAGGCTAGAGATCTCTTCTTTATGGGAATCACGTGTGGGAATGGTGACTCTTTGATGAGGTTTCAATAGAAAGATCAGGGAACCTTCACCTGGAGCTAGATGTCAGTTCAACATGGACTTGATGAGGAGATTATTCATGGAGAGAGTTGTTCATGAAGAGAGTCTATGTGACTCAATGCATCTCAAGAGGAGCAATCTCATTCCCCACTCGATAGAGAATTATCTAGGAGGTATTTACTACCTAGTTACTCAAATGTATTTTGTGCTTTATTTTCTCATCGAAATGAGTCTTGATCTATGGATATCAATTCTAGAGAGCTTATTTGAGGTTTACATGACATGGTGTCTTTTTCTTTTGACTTCTCACGTGCATACATTTGTTTAGGACTTTTTTTAAGGAGTGTACATGATGTTTTTGGGCATAATCGTTGGTGGTGGGAATGTATATTAGTTTGATCTTCCTTCACTTGAGAAGCTTACATCCTTGTAGGTTTATTGATTTATTGATGTTGTTACCTTGGGGTTGAATTATTGGATGTCGTTAAGGATTTTTTGTTTTAGGTTTCAGAAGTGAGAATCTTACTTGTCATAGATTGAGCACTTGGTGGCATTGGTGAAAGGATATGATATGCGATATGACTTGTGGTTTTTCTCTCTATGGTTTGTTGTTTCTTTCTAGAGGTTCATATTATTATGACATTAGGGTTGAGATCTATGTGGAGCTATTGTGATCCTTATGTTTGTGGTCATCTACCATTTTGTACTTCATTATTTTTTAGCAACTGTAAGTGGGCTCTTTAATTTCTATCTTTTGTGATGTGGAGAACTTGGGAGAGTTGAGGAAATAAGAGGTGAGAGAGTGAACAAAAGACTATTTGAGGAAGTACGCTAGTTCTAAAAAATGTTGGTTGCAATGTGCAAATCATTGCTCGAGTTCTTCGATATTGGTTTTGATGACATGAGCCACACTTTTTATGAGAGTGTTGTTGGTGGACTTTGTGTTGCTTTGGTCAGCACTAGACTAGATGTTGCATGTGTAGTGGGAGTTCCAAGAGGCATATGTGTCCTTGTGTAAAATTCCTACCAAAGATTTTATCTTAGATTTACAAATTTTATGATTTTTACCCCACTGGCATTTTGTCAAACACTTTGCAGTTTGCTTATCCAATAGTATTTTTAGAATGTTTTGTTATAGAACAACTTATCATGAAGTTAGGATCATAAATCATTTAACATTGCATCACAATACTCAAAGATAGAGCATGGACATTTTGTCAAACAGTTTGTTGCCTTGCTGTATACATGAAATTTGAACACAGAAAGCAATACAATTTGCTATTATTAAAAATTAGAACTACAGAGATGAAATACATTTAGTTCCAACCTCAAAAGAGTGATACCCAAAAGTAGGTGGCTAGCATTATGGTGATCACACAATGTGTTCAAGGCAGTGATTCTTTTTTAGACCTCCACACACCCTCCTATGACTAGAAATTTTATCCAAAACACTCCACACAAGACTGGTGGCCTCTCCAATATGTTGTGCCCAGGCAATAAGGGTGGCTAACCATCATACATGGCTGTGACTTGACTTGTTGGGGTTGTGGCTGGAACAAAGCAAGGTAACTCCTCAAGGGGCCAACAGATATACACCAAGGCACAAATAAAAATCACTTTAAACCCTTCATAACTAAGGTGCCATATATCAAGCTATTCCCATAAGCAACAATCTCAAGAAATATCTCCACAAATTTATTATCTAGTATCAAATCTTCAATAAATTTGTCATTGCATCCACGAACATAAAAATTGGAAAATTTGATGTAACTTTCAGCTCAATATCTTCAAACTTGTAACAAATCTGTACACTTGTGAACCTTGAATAGATTCACCCCAAGATTGACTAGGGAAGATCTTTCACTTCTGAAATTAATATTCCCAAGGGTTTCCATCCTACAGTTTTGCTGAACCAAATCTCCATCTCTCAAAGAGACTCCAATAAAATGAATTCTCAAGAAGAAGTAAAATGAGTCTCCAACCTCCTTTTATATTTTCCCTTGGAACTTTCCCGAAGGTATAATTTAAAATTACTTTTTAATACACCTTCAGCACAATATAAAGTGACTTTATAATATTTCTTTTTTAGCTCCAGCTTAAGTCACTTTATAATAGAATCATTAATTAAATGCAAGTTGTCTATAAAATTATAATTTGAGACAACTTTATTTACTTAAATTGATTAATCCCTCTCTGTAACTCCAAATTAGCCTACATGAATAAAATAGGCTAAATGGTCATCTCCGACGGCTAGGTTGAAGAAGGGGACATTACACCTAGATGGATAGGTTCATTAGACTAAGGTATCAAGGGTCTTTTGGTTTTTTGCACATTGGTGTGTTTGTCACCATGGGAGATGGTAACCTTGAGTAGGATAGTGGATTATATAGGGATGGGAGTTGTAGTGTGGGTTGGATATGTCACAAGTAGCCTGGTCTATCAATGGTTGGGGTTAGTTGGATGAGTGATTGGTTGTAGTTGTTGTTCCAACTAGATTGGAGTATGTGGTGCATACTCAATCTTGTTTTGGAGGAGATTGGACTTCTGAGTATAATGTGCTTTGGAGTTGGTTAATGTGGCTCTAGAATTATTTTTTGGACTATACTCCAGAGTTATTTTTGAGTGTGCTCTAGACTTGTTTAAATTGCATCAAAGTGTGCTCTAAATTTGATTGTTGTAAATGCTCTTGTGAAGTTTGTGAACACAATGGAGTTTAGTTGGAACAACTTGGTGGTACATTTGGTAGTTCATAGATTTGTTAGAGTTTGCCTTTTACTCTTGTAAGGTACACAATAAGTGGGAGAATGTTGGGATTAGGTGTGTCATACACCTTGCAAGTCCTAATTTAATTTAATTTAATTGTATTTATTTATTGTTCATGTCTTATTTGGGAAATGGGACATCCCACTTATGACTTGGCCATTATGCCATGTGTGTGCCTTTGTATGACATATGTGTAAGAATATGTAAGAACGCTATGTCATGTAAGATGTAGAAGAGCATATATGACATTGTAAGTGCATACGAGATGCTATGACACATGTAAGAGTATGTAAGAGGGGAGTTACAAAATAGACCAAGAATCTTGACTGGGTTTATGAAAGTCTATCATGCATGTCATAAAGCATCTTGCTAAAGGTTGAATATGACCAAATGGGATTCCCAAGTTAGTGGGTTGACTATGACAACTTATGAAAACATCTTACATGTGTAAGAGAATATTCTATTTTTAGTTTTGAGCCCAAAGTTGGACATGGATGTTGTGGTTTGTGCGACAAAGATGTGGGCACCATATCTCTTGTGTTGGCACTTGGTTTTCCTAAAACTATTTATGGTTTCTTGTTTGGTTATTGCCTATTTAATTGGGTGCTTGGGTTGAGATGTAAGGGGAGAGGAGTTTTCTTTACAGGGTTATGCTATTGGATTTCCTCTAGAGGAGCAAGATGATATTCTCCATGTTAAGGCAAGAGCTTGGAAGTATATTGCAACTGTCATGTGTTGTTGAATAATACATTAGTTCTCTGCTTTGGAGGGTGGAGTTTTTTACTTGAAAGGGTTGTCCCACATATGCCTGTGTCTCTTCTCTTTTGTTTACGCTTCTTCTTTTTTTTTTCATTTTTGTTCTGAAAGTGTAATTTTACATGTAATTATGCTATTGAAACTTTCGTAGATCTAATATCTACATTTCTTTCATCTAAGGGTTAATGTGGAAAATGAATCTATGTCCTAATTTTCCTTTACGAGCATAGTTTGTTCACACTTGTATTAGGCTTTTTGTTTTGTAAATCTTATGGCATTGGAGGTGTATACTAGGTATTTTCCCAACATAGTATTGGTTCACGAATAATACATGCATTAGAGACATGAACTATACTATCATCACATAATGAAGCATCATTGACATCAATTGATTCATTGTGAGTTGCTTGAAAATATTGCCATCATGAGGTAAGGTAACATCAAGTGAGGGGGAAAACAAGTAATACACATCACATAAACAAGCATCATTTATCTCATCATTAGGTATATCATGAAATAAGGGAAATGTGCTTGAAGATAAATCATCACCACTAGTCATGGAAAGAGTATGATCATCACCAGACTCATGGAAATGACTAAATAACACTAGGCAAAAGAGGAGTAGAATCAATGTGAAGCTCATGAACAAGTGAAGTGAGTGCATCTATGAAGGAGTGGAAAGCAATGATCAACTCTATGAAAGATGAAAGATCACATATCTAATGAAATATCATCTCCATAGAGCATGAACCACCATCTATGTGGTAGAAGGACACAATGTTGTCAATGATTAAGGGATAAAATGTAACAAATTGTAAGAATACATCAAAATCCTTGAGGCGTGCATGAGTATAAGCCAAAGGCAATGGAGAGGATATAACAATCAACAAATAATGGATGATGGAAACACTAAAGTAGGGCAAAGCCCTAGGGGAAAGGAAAGTGTAAGCAATCAAGATGCAAACAAATTTCATATTTTAAAAGAGGACAAATGTAATCAGAAATGTCATATCTAAAATCAACAAGTGTAGAAGGGTAAACCCTAAGGCACAACTGCAAGGGGTATAAGATTTGAAAGGTGATAATCAACTGAGGGCCAAACCCTAATTAAAGCACTAAATGATCTAGGAATAATCACATTTGAAAAAATGTAAAAAAACAGAGCACACAGATCTGAGTAGCTATGATAAAATCACACTAACAATGTCAACTCAAATTTGTAGTCCCATCCAAAATATGTGATCTTGACTAGAGCATAAGTGGGTCTTTAATACCTATAAATAATGTTTTCTTAGTGCTATCTAATGCATGTAAAATAGGAAGTGGTGCTAAAGGGTACCATGGGGCTTGCTATGTAAGGATTGAAACTTTGGTCTTCCTTGCACCTTAGTTAAGCCCTTCGACTAAATTAACAATAAAAGTAAAAGAGAAATAATTGGGTGACAAGGAGTGCAAATATGTGGATGGTAGTGAATGTTGTTGGGTGATCATCAATTGCTGATTGCCATTGTTGTTGATGTGAGCCAACGTGAGATTGTACCAAAATATGTCCTTGAAGTGTGCTTTGACAATGGATGTCACTTGATTGCTTGTAAAGAGAGGTCTTGAGTATTTGTTGATGGATGATAGAGGATGTTTGATGCCCTTACAAAAAGAGAAGCAATTATAAGCTTTTTCGATGCTATTTAGTGATTCAATGATCTAATAATGATGAAAATGATCAAGGATGATATCTTTAAATGTAACCCTAGACACGAATTTTAAAAATTTGGTGCACACATTGAAGGTTAATGATCAAATCCTAGGAATGTTAGCCTTAGAATGTGAAAATTTGGATTTTGAAAAATCAAATGACAAGATCCCACTAATGATATTGTCCAAGGTAAGTGAATTGCCAGGAAATGGGTTGAAGAGATTTTAAATAGAACAATGTAACATATTTAAATGATCAATCAAATCTTGGGTTAGTAAATGCACTAAAATAATGAATTTATGTATTTGAATCATACATCCAAAACATCAACCCAAAATAAAATAAAACTAGATTAAAAAAATTAACTAAAATATTCCTTTTCTCCCTCTACAAAATTATGCAACTCCAATCCAAGACTGCTTTAAAAAAGTAAAACATCAAATTATGCAATGAATAAGATTGAGACCCAATAGGTGAGCTAGTTCCAATGGTTGAGATAGTATATGTGCATTTAAGACTTGATATTTTTTGAAATTTAGTACTAGTAGTTGTGACTTTAAGGTTGTTAGTGTTACTATAAGTACTAATAATTGAATGAAATGTGTCCTTTAGATTTAAAAAGCAACCGATCATATGATGCCACATCAGCCCACCAACAAAACATGACTTAATGTACACCTATTGGTCCACCTTTTTTTAGGGGGAATTATTTGACACCTCAACAAAAGCATGTTGATGTGGCATCATATTTGATGATGTGACCCTGAAATCTTAGTTATAAGGAGGGGCATTGCCAAGTAAGCTATTGTAAATATTTTGGAGTGATCAGAAATTGCCATGTATGATTTTGAGAGGCATGAAGTTAGAGTGCACCACTAGTGGGTCCTCTCCCCTAAGCACTGAATGAAGATTTTTTCTAGGCCGATGAAGATCAGTTTCAATGTTCATAATTAGTTCACAGGCGCGGGTAAAACAAGGCGGATGCCAAAGTATGAAAACGAGTAAATTGTATATCATTATATCATAAAAACGTGTCAAAAGCCGAGTTTAGACTGTGGAGGGCGAGGAGTACAACTGTTTAAAAGGGCGATAACAACTACTTTTTCTTGCCGTAATTCATAACACAAGGGCAGAGCGGAGGCATAATCCTAAGTGGCGCAACCCAGGTTTTGTTTATCCCAAAATTGTCCGGAAACGATAGAACGAGCAAAGTCCAGCTGGTGCTGTTTTTGCAGCTTTTTTAGTACGAGTCGCGAGTACCAATGAATATACTTTCCCGGCCTATTATTTCCTATACGATTCTAAACAGCTGACAGCTATCCATGTTACACACTGAATTGAATTAAGGAGAATGTCTGAGAAAAATAGCAGAGGGGGTGGAAGGAAGGGTTGTTTTGTTCCTGCAGAGAAAGAGCCCTTATTTCCTCGGCTTCATGTAAATGCAGCAGGAGAGAAGAAAGGTGGGCCCAGAGCTCCTCCGCGTAACAAAATGGCTTTGTATGAACAACTCACAGTCCCCTCTCACCGCTTTCAGCAACCATCGACGCCCTCTGCTACACAGGTGTTCTTTTTTCATTTGCTCTGCTTCCTTCCAAACATTACAAATTATTGTATTTGTAACTATCTTTTGATTTTTTTTTAATGGAAACAATTGGATTACATAGATATTGGCATCTCTGCGTTTTTTATGAACAAGTGGATTACAACATGATGAGTAAGGATACATCTAAACCAGAAGTCGTCCTTCAGCTAAGTAGTCATGAGCAGGGGATCCCTCCGTCAAAGTCACCTAGGGTGGAATCTGGCCCAATTGCATCTCTGAGGGTTTGAACCTTGGTGGATCGCATTGTCAACATGTATATCATCCTCACCAATTGTGCTCACCCAATTGAGCTACAACCCTTTGGGGTAATGATTTATTTTGATAAAATTGTGTAGAAATTTCTACGCAATTTTCAGCCTATCTCAACCTGATGTTAGATTCACAGTTTGATCCGAAATGTTGTTACAAAAATTTCTACACAATTTTATCCAAAAAAGTCATTACAAATACATCAACATGGACTGTTAAAAATAAGTATTTCTAATTACAAACTGTTATTTGATCTATTAAGTACTAGCTGTTCTTATCTCTAAAATATTGAATTAGGTACCTCTTTTCCTTATTTTTCTTACTTTTTTATATTGATGATAAGATACAAAGATTGTAAGTTCTTAAAGGGCATCAACTAACTACACTGTTCTGTCACCTTTACTGCAAGTCTCAAAATAGAAAAGCCCACGATTACAATCCAAAGTTATACATTCCATTCCTAGCAAAATTATAAGATAATGGTTATTTGACCTCATAGATCTCCTTTGCATGGATCCTTCAGTTCAAACGGATCATCAGACTAGCAACCCTCTACATCCCATCATACTTATTTTGAACCGTTTGCAACAAAAACCTCTTTTGCCTCTTGCTCTCCCCCGTTGGGCGTCCTTTCTCTTTAACAGGACCAACTCTTGAGTTACTTTTCCTTTTCTTTTTTTATATAACATAATGGTAAGGTTGTACTCTGGTGCAGCAACCAAATGCGTGAGCACACAAATGGAAGCTAAACAAGGAAGATCAATGCAGATTGGATGAAAAACTCTTATATTCAATTGCAAAATTGAAAGAAATACATATGGGCAACCTATATGTGAAATCCCTATGCTACTCAACGCTTAGAGAAATATGTGCAAAGACTCACTGCAATACAATCCAATGCCTTGGTTCCAAGTTCTGCCCAAAACTACACAAATACCAGTCCAATTTCTAGAAGACCAACCCCAACAAATGACCAAGCATCTCCTATAAATAACACCAACTTTAGAAAACCTAATTTGCGCAAAGTTTGACTGATGGAAGCCATCCCGTCATTAATGTGTGCCCTGGAAGAAATCTGATCTGCAAGATAAAATATGAGCAGTCTGCAAATAGAACATTCATGCCATTCCTCAATAAATTTAAAATTGATGACTCCCTAACCTTTCAGGCTTGACAAACCATCAGAAAATCTAATCACTGCTATTTGACAGAAGTCGCCCTATCATTGACACTGTGTTTTGACATCCTAACATCAGTTGACTTTTCCAAGGCATGCATGCAGTTCATATTGTGCGACACGAGATCTTTGCATATGGGGTTGCACGGGAACTTGGGGGGGCAAGGCTTGTGTTTGTTGGGCATGTGGCTGTTGAAGCCCATTTGTAACGGCAATTTCCTGACTTTGATTCCTTCAAACCGCTCTATCTGCACGTTGCCATTCTTGGCATGTAACCGCTGCTGGTCCTGTTTCATTGATACAAGATGTAAGATGTTTGGTAGTGGTTTGAGTGTGTAGTCTTTTAAGCCTAAAGGGATGTTGCTTGTGCTGCTGTTCAACAGTGATATACTGTGATGTATGTAATACAAAAAGAGAGAGAGATGTATTCAGATAATAAATGCCCTTCGTTGTGGATGTAGCCAAGGATTGGTGAACCATGTTAAATGATCTTGTTCATTCTGTGTGTGCTGTTTTATATTTTCATTCTGAGCATTTGTTTTGGCTTTGCTGTTTTCTTCTTATCTTGGTTCTGTGATTTTGTTTTTGAATTTACAATTGGTATCAGAGCTCTGTGTGAAGCTCGGTCTAGGAGATAGCCTGTGAAGTTTTTTTTTGGGAACCTATACAGCAATCAAAATGGATGATTCAGAAAAATGGAAAATAGAGAAATTTACAGGCCAAAACTTTGGTCTTTGGAAAGTGCATATGGAGTCTCTTCTTATCAAACAGGACTTGTCACTCGCCTTACTAGGGAAAGCCAAAGGACAAGGTACTATGAAAGATGAAGATTGGGACATACTGGACATGAAAGCGAAGGCAACTATTTTTCTCTCATTGTCCAGTAATGTATTATTTAATGTCTCAAATGAAAGTACTACGAAAGCGCTTTGGGAAAAGCTCTCCAGTATGTATGCGATTGCTTCGGCTTCGAACAAGGTATTTATTATGAAGAAATTATATAACCTGAAAATGAAAGAAGGTGGGGTTATGTCCAATCATCTGAATGAATTTAACACCTTAGTTACTCAATTAGCTTCAGTGGGTATCAAGTTAGATCCTGAGATTAAAGCGATTTTGCTGTTGTGTTCCTTACCAAATAGCTGGGAAGGTGTTGTCATGGCTGTGAGCACTTTTGTAGCAGTCAAGAGTACATTGGTTTTTGATGACGTTGCAGCTACTCTTCTCAGCGAAGACATGAGAAGGAAACATCAGGAACCCTCATCCGGCGATGCTCTAACAGCTGTAAGTATAAACAATAGGGGAAGAAGCCATGATAGAGGTAGATACAACAACTGGAGAAGGTCACAATCTGGTTCGCGATCGAAGTCTAGGGGCAGAACCGGTGCATGTTGGTTTTGTGGAAAACTTGGACACAATAAGAAGAACTGCTGGAACTATAAGAAAGCTCAAGGCAACGTGAGCACTAATAATCAAGCAAACACTGCAAGTGATGGTGTTTTGGTCCTATTAGCTAGCAATGCAAATGCAGATTCGTGGGTCCTTGATTCCGGCGCCTCATTTCATGTCACTTCATGCCGTCAAGCTTTCACAAATTTTCAAGAAGGCAGATTCGGTAAGGTGTTTCTTGGTGACAATAAAGAATGTGACATTTTAGGTAAAGGTGATATCACATTGAATCTGAAAAATGGAGATAAATTAATTTTGACGGATGTTAGATATGTATCCATGTTAAAAAGAAATTTAATTTATGTTAGTCAGCTTATAGGCAATGGATGCAATGTTAAATTTTTTCTTGATTCGTGGAAAATTACAAAGGGGCTTTTAGTAATGGCAAGAGGAAAGAAGCAAGGTAATCTCTATATTCTGGACTGTTTTGGTGAAGTGGGAGCTGCCTTGCCGGCTATGGACAGTGGGTCTGAAATATGACACAAAAGGCTTGGTCATATGAGCCAAAAAGGTCTTCAAGTTATGCTTCAGCGCAATCAGCTTCCAGGCCTCAACTCCATCGATTTAGAATTATGTGAACATTGCCTTTATGGAAAACAGTGTTGGACCAGTTTCGTGAGAACGGGGCATGACAAGAAAACTACTCCGTTGGAACTTGTTCATTCTGACGTTTTCGGTTTGACTCAGGTAACTTCTTTCGGTGGAGCAAATTATTTTGTAACCTTTTTAGATGATTGTACTCGAAAAATCTGGATTTATATGTTGAATAGAAAATCTGAGGTATTTTCAAAATTTAAAATTTTTAAGGCTGCTGTTGAAAACCAGATTGGGTATGAAATTAAATGCCTACTAACAGACAATGGTGGAGAATATTGCTCTTCGGAGTTTGATTCTTTCTGTGCAGACCACGGTATTCGACGGATCAAGACCGTCCCTTATACACCTCAGGAGAACGGTGCAGCTGAGAGGCTAAATCGCACGATACTTGAGAGAGCTAGATGCATGCTCTCCAATGCCGGATTGGGCAAAGAGTTTTGGGCAGAGACATGTAATACTGCTGTGTATTTAATCAATCGAGCTCCATCGTCTAGGCTGGATTTTGACATCCCTGAGGAGACATGGCTTGGCAAACGAATATCCTACCATCATTTGCGGGTGTTCGGCTGTGCAACTTTTGTTCACATTCCTAAAGAGCAGAGAACTAAGTTAGATTTCAAGTCAAAAAGGTGTGTTTTTCTCAGCTATGGTGAAGATCAATTTGGCTTTTGTCTTTGGGATCCCGTTGCAAAAACCATAATCCGTAGCCGCGATGTTGTGTTTAACGAGAAGGATTTTCCAGGTTTGCAACCTTCAAATTTACCTCTGACAGAGTATGTTGATGTGGATTTGTTGATAATGGTCAGATAAAGCAACCTACCATTACATTTTTTCAGCCACTTGTTACATCTATACACTCTTACATCACAGGAGCTCCTATTACTTCAGCTACTATGCCTTCGGTTGGATGCACATTTCCACCTCAGCCTTCAATCGGTTCGATGCCTTCCATTGTTTCCACGCAGCCAGTGGATTGTTCAACGCTGCCATTTCCTACTCCAACGTAGCCTTCAATTGGTTTGCTGCCATCTAATATACCACCGCAGCCTTTGTTTGACAGGCCACTGCCTGTGTTATATCAAACGCAGCCTCCTATGAGTCATACGTTGCCTTCTAAACAACCAACATTTGGTCAAATGCTACCTATTGACTGCCCAACGCAGCCACTCCTTTCTACACAACCAACACAACATCCCATTGGTCTTACGTTGCCCTTCCATACTTCAACGCAACTTCCAAACGCCCTTACCCTGCCTTCATCCAGCCTTGCGCTGCCCTCACAAGGCACTACGCTGCCTTCTACTAATCCTACGCTGTCCTCTTCAGGTGTAATGCAGCCCTTAAATCAGTCAACGCTGCCTTCACAGGATACTACCCAGCCTTTCACATATGAACAGTCTCCTTTTGACCAGATACAAGGATCATTGCTTGAGCAGGAGAGTGTGACTAGGCAAAACAGAGGCAGGGGAGCTTTCCTCAAGGGCCTATACAATCAGAGGTTGATGATGTTCAGAATTTATTATAGAGACTAAATCTGGACTCCAATATCCAGCCAGAGCAAGGAACACAATTGAGAAGGTCTACCCGTGAGAAGAGGAGACCTGCAAAAGTCGATGACTACAAGTTATTGCTCTCTGATTATGCAGAGCCGACAACTTATAAACAAGCCTGCAAGCATGAAAATGCACACAATTGGATGGCAGCCATGAACGAAGAAATGGAGTCGTTGAGAGTCAATCATACTTGAGATTTGGTTCATCTTCTGCCAAATTGAAAGCCTCTCAAGAACAAATGGATTTATCGTTTGAAAGACGAAGACGGAGGAAGTAAAAGATATAGGGCCAGATTAGTCGTCAAGGGATTTGATCAACAAAAAGGTATTGATTTTTCTGAAATCTTTTCTCCAGTTGTCAGAATGGACACAATCCGTGCTGTGTTGGGTTTGGTTGCTGTTTGGGATTTAGAACCTGAGCAACTCGATGTGAAAACAACGTTTTTACATGGAGACATTGATGAGGATTTATACATGGAGTAGCCTGAAGGCTTTGCTCAACCAGTAAGGAGCATTTATTTTGCAAGTTGAAGCGGAGTTTGTATGGGTTGAAGCAAGCTCCAAGACAATGGTATTTAAAATTTGACCGCTTCATGACTGATAACAACTTTATTTGGTGCGAATCAGATCCTTGTGTTTACCACAAGAAGCTCCATACTGGTGAGTTTGTCATCCTTTTGCTCTATGTTGACGATATGTTAGTAGCTGGTACTAGTGTTAAGATTATTGCTCAGCTGAAGCAACAATTGGCTCTTCATTTTGCCATGAAAGACCTAGGACCAGCCAAAAGAATACTTGGGAAGTATATATTTAGAAACAGAAATAAAAGAGAACTCAGGTTGTCCCAAGCAAACTACATTGCCAAAGTGTTGGATAGATTTAATCTGTCTCATGCTAAACCGGTATCTACTCCTTTGGCTGATCATTTCCGCCTATCTTCAGCTATGTGTCCGAAAAATCAGGAAGAGGAAGAAAAGATGAGGTCTGTTCCATATACATCTCCAGTTGGCAGTATAATGTATGCAATGGTATGCACTCGTCTGGACATTGCACAAGCAGTTGCAGTTGTGAGTAGATTCATGAGTCATCCGGGCAAACTACACTGGCAGGTAGTTCAGTGGATTCTATGGTATTTAAAAGGTACTTCACATTTTTGTTTATGTTTTGGAGGTACTGACATTCAGCTCTGTGGTTATGTTGATTCCGATATGGCTGGAGATTTAGACAAACGCCGGTCTACCACTGGTTATGTCTTTACATTTGCCGGGGCAGCCATTAGTTGGGTTTCTCGGTTGCAACAAGTTGTAGCTCTGTCATCAACAGAGGCTGAATACATTGCGCTCTCGGAAGGAGCCAAAGAAATGATATGGCTTGAGCGTTTGTTGACCGAACTGGGTTGTCCGAAATCAATATTTCCATTATATTGTGATAGCCAAAGTGCTATTCACTTGGCAAGAAGTTCAGCTTTTCATAGTCGAACAAAGCATATTGACCTTCGATACCACTTTATCCGCCATGTTATTGACGAAGGCAAGTTGCAGGTCACAAAGATTGACACAAAAGGTAATCCGGCGGATGCATTAACCAAGGTTGTTCCTCGAGAGAAGTTCGATTTTTGTAGATCTTCTCTCGGTCTTGTTTCTCTGTGACACTGAATTTCACGAAGGGGATCTCTCTCAGAGCAGCTTCCTTGCCGATCCCATTGGTCTTCAAGTGGGAGATTGTTGGGCATGTGGCTGTTGAAGCCCATTTGTAACGGCAATTTCCTGACTTTGATTCCTTTAAACCACTCTATTTGCACATTGCCATTCTTGGCATGTAACCGCTGCTGGTCCTATTTTGTCGATACGAGATGTAAGATGTTTGGTAGTGGTTTGAGTGTGTAGTCTTTTAAGCCTGAAGGGATGTTGCTTGTGTTGCTGTTCAACAGTGATATACTGTGATGTATGTAATACAGAAAGAGAGATGTATTCAGATAATAAAATGCTCTTCGTTGTGGATGTAGCCAAGGATTGGTGAACCACGTTAAATGATCTTGTTCATTCTGTGTGTGCTGTTTTATATTTTCATTCTGAGCATTTGTTTTGGCTTTGCTGTTTTCTTCTTATCTTGGTTCTGTGATTTTGTTTTTGAATTTACAGTGTTGAGCATGTAGATTGAGATGTGCTCAAACAAATTCATGCCAAGACCATAGGGTCTACACATAGTCATACGATGTAGTGCCTTCAAACAAAGGATGCATGGGACATCCAAAACTGCCCAACACAAAACAAAACAATGCATGCAAGTTAATCTTGCTCACAACAACTACCACACAAACCAACAACGTATGCACAAGTTAGGCTTGTGTGTACAAAGCTACCACAACAAAGATAGATGTTTTTGGGTGATGCAGGATTTCATCAACCCCAAGGATGCTCTTGCATCAGACACCTTGGGTAAAAATATTGTGAGCATGGTGCTCACAATTTAGAACTGCACAAATGATTGATTCGGCCACCCAAGTCGGTTTACTTCAGCTTCAAAAAATAAAAAAAATCCACGAGCCTTCCTCAAGCCCCTTGCCCTTCAAGTGAATAAGGTATTCCTTGTACTCGCTCTGCTAGTTTTTCTTACCAATGTGCATATCCAAGATCTATGCAATTCCTTCTTGCTCTTTTTCTAGTATCTCCCTTCTCCAATTTGGTGCTTGTTTTAGTTGCGCAACATCTAACTCCTCATGCGCATGGTAGAAATACAAATTAGATACATTAAATATTGGTGAGATATCTAACCCTTTCACTAGTTCAATCCCATATGCATTCTCAAAAAATCTACGCACTATGTGGCCCTATCTTCTTCAGCATTAGCTTGTTGTAGGCCCCACTAGGGAATCACTCCATCCTCATATGCGTCATTTCTAACTCACCATCCGAGTAAGTCGTATCCCTTCTTGTGAGCAAATTATATTCGGAGTTGCTCTCCTCTAGTTGCTTCTTGATTAGAGCATGAACCTCCTTCATGTGCAAAGTCTTTAGTCTTTGCACTTATGCTCCTGTCTTCCACCCTCAATAGATTTGTGACACCTTGCAGGGATGTCCCATACACCACTTGAAATGGTGTCTTCCTTGATGATTTGTTCATTGAGTTGTACACAAACTCCACTTGTGTCAACATAAAGACCCACTATGTAGGTTCTCACCTACCAAACATCTGAGTAGATTGCCAAGACTCCGATTGACAATCTCTCTTTGTTTGTTTGTCTACAAATGCTATGGAGAATTGTAATTGAGATATGTGCCCAATTTCCTCCATAGAGCGTGCCATAAATGGCTAAGGAACTTTGTCTCTTTGTTAGATGTAATGCTTTGTGGCAACCCATGCAACCACACTATCTCCCTGAAGAATAAATCCACTATCTTGGACATGTTAGTCAACTTCTGAGAAGGAATGAAGTACGCCATTTTAGAAAATCTGTCTACTACTATGGAGATAGAATCATTACCTCTTTGCATGCATGACAATCCAATGACAAAATCCATTGACAATTCCTCCCAAGGTTTGTCTGGTGTGGGCAATGGCTTGTATAGCCCATTGTTTTGTGCCACTTCCTTCACCACCTAACATGTTATGCAACGCTCCATGAACATTATCACATCTTTGCTCAAACTTAGCTAGTGATACCTCTCCTCCAACATGGCTTACACCTTGTTTGCACCAAAGTGTCCTTCGAGTCCACCATTGTGTAACTCTCTAATGAGGTTCTTGCTCATTGAATTCTATGGGATGCACAACCATTATCTCTTGATTAGGTATCCCTCTTGTACAAAGTACTCCTCGAATGGGTGTCTATTTCTAGCCTATGGCTTCATGCATGCATGCCATGCATCTGCAAAATTTTGATCCGTGGCATACAAATTCTTCATCACCTCCTTACCCACTAGTTTAAATGTCATTTTAGACAATAACATATGCCTCTTGCCAAGGCATCTACAACCTTGTTGGTTTTACTTGCGCGGTGACTCAACACAAGAGTAAGCTTGTAGATATTCTACCCACCTCATGTGCCTTTGGTTGAGCTTTGCCTAACTTTTAATGAACTTCAATGCTTGGTGGTTTGTGTACAACACAAACTCCTCTGGCAACAAGTAATGCCTCCAGTTGTGCAAAGCCTGCACTATGGCGTAAAATTCTTGGTTGTAGACAGAGCACCTCTCCCTAGCCTTATTCAACTTCTCGCTAAAGTAAGTGATTAGTCTATCCTTGTGACTCAACACAATAGTGGTTGTTGTTCCACTAGTATCACAATTGGCTTGGAACACCTTTCCAATGTCTGGAAGCACTAACATGGACTCCTGTGCTTCAAGAGCGTAGAATTCTTGGTACTAGTAGCCATCCACTCAAACCCACCCTTCCGCATGCAATGTGTCAAGGGTGTACATATGCCACTGAAGTTCTTGATAAGCTTCTAGTAGAAGCTCACCCACCCATGGAAATTTGTGGCCTTTGTTGCACTCCTTGATTTTGTCCACTCAATGATTGCTTTGACCTTCTTAGGGTCCGTCTTCAATTCTTCGTGGAATATTATAAATCCCAAGTACGTAGGTTCCTTCCTCATGAACATGCATTTCTTTAGGTTGATACACAAGTCCTCTCTCCCCACCTTTGTCAAAACCTGTTGTAGGTGTGCAAGATGCTCCTCCCTCATCTTGCTAAACACTAAAATGTCATTGAGATTAATGACCACAAACTTGTCGAGAAGTGGCTTCAAAACCTTGTTCATCAACCTCATGAATGTGCTTGGGGCATTCATTTGTCCAAATGGCATTACTAGCCACTCGTACAAGCCTTCCTTCATCTTGAATTTAGTCTTCCATTTATCTACTTTTTTGATCTTGATTTGATGATATCTGCTCTTGAGATCTATCTTGGAAAAGTAGCGTGTGTTGTTTATGTAGTCCATCAGGTCATCAATGTGCAATAGTGGAAATCTATACTTGCTGGTGATCTTGTTGATCATGTGGGAGTTGTGCACATCCTCCATTCTTTGTCCTTCTTTGGTACAAGTATTGTAGGCATTGTGCAAGGGCTCATGCTTTCCTGTATTAGACCTAATTCTAGTTCTTCTTCAACCTACTTGTTTAACTCTGCACTTAGGATTCATTTTGTGTGATGCCTTGTTTGGTAAATTGAAACTTGGAAGTAGATTCATGCAACATGAGATGCTGCACATCAACAACAGTTTGTCTAGCATTCTTTTGCTAGTCACATCTATGAACTCCTTGAACAACACAACTTTGGGCTCTTTAGAGCTGTCCAACTCCTTTTGCACAAGCTTGACTACTAATGCATAGCAGTTTTACAAGTCTCCCACCTCCTTGAGAAACTCCTTTGTTGATAACATCCTTCTGTGTACATTCCTCCTCTACCTTCATGGGAAGTAATTTAAACTTCTAACTATCCTTCTTGATGGTGAAGGTATTCTTGCACCCATCATACATTGTGCAGTGATCATACTGCTAGAGATGGCATGTGTCCATTGGAATCACATTTTGCCATACCTTGTTTATGGTGTGGGGTGTGCCATTGTCTTCAACTCAAATTTTCGCACCATCTCCATCGAAACCAAGTTGTTAGTGTTGCCTCTATTAGTAATCACCTTGCAACACTTTCCTCTGGACTTGCACTTAGTGTAGAAGAGGCTCTTCCTCAATCACAACTCCTCACATGTGGGTTTAATAGCACTTTGTGCATGATCATGTTCTCCCTAGCCTTTGGGTTTGTGCTTTGTGCCTCACCGTCCAATGTAAGGCTCTTCCTTCATTAGTTTGCATGACATGCATGCGCTTCTTTGCATGACCCTGTAGGAGTTCGGACAACACTGAGAGGGGGGGTGAATCAGTGTTGTATTAATTTTCAAACATTTGACAACTTTTTGAAAGCTTACTCTTACAGAACAGATGGAAAGGAATACTTTAATGATTTGTTGAGTTTATATGCACAAGACTTACAATAACAGATGTAAACAAAACATGATCAATAATATGCACACACATAGAAGAAATTAAGACACAACCTTTTTACCGAGTGGAAAACCCTCAGGGGTAGAAAAACCACTCATGAAGTGCCTCACTGGCTTAACTGAAAAACATGCCTCACTAGCAATACAAATTGTCTCACTGACAAATATTAAGGTCACACTGACCTATAAGCCTCACTGGCTAATACAATGCCTATTAACAAAACATCAATCTTTTTGTGCAAGACATGATTGCTGTTCAATCAGATTTGCACCATTGTATACAACCTTATACCTTCTGTTTGATTTTCAAATCAAGACCATTTTCTTTTTCTTACTTCTGCAAACAAGCTCCATATACAAATCTCTATAAACAATTTTCTCTGCAAATTAATCCTGTATTCTGATCCATTCAACAACACTGCATATCAATTCTGTATTCTAATCCTCCATACAACAACACTGCATATCAATCCTCCATACAACAACACTGCATATCAATCCTATATTCTAATATGCTTAACAACACTACTTTTCTCTGTATATTTCATCTCTACCTTACTAGCCATTCAAACAATTTCACCTGATTATCATTGCAATTGCATATTGTCTTTTTGATCACCTTGTCAGTCTCTGTACCTGTATTTGATCCCTGTTAGTTCATCATTGATCTACCATGTCACACATCAATCTACCTGCAAAGCCATTATATACAAGATAATCATTTCACCTTCTCTCTGCAAACAAAATCATTTCATCTTCTCTTTGTAAACAAAATCATTTCACCTTCTGACCCTTGACATCTGCATAAACAATTTATCTATACAAAAATCTTCAATATTATTAATCAGTGCCCTGTAAAATAAAAAACTCTTCTTGTATCCTCTTTTTACATTTCTACAAAATAAAAACATTTTCTTTTCAATTTTCATCTTGAATCTCCTTTTTGTATTCTCCAATCTGCAAAGAAAATCTCCTTAAAAAATTTCCAATCTTTTACATTCAAAACCCTTGAGCTTCTTCTTCTTCTCAATCTGCAAGAGTATCTTCAATCTCTCTTTGGATTAAAACAATATTTTCAATATGCAAAAATATCATTTTCAAAACTAAAAATCTGCATCCAATGCCCTG
The DNA here is from genome assembly GCA_027924645.1 of Cunninghamia lanceolata. Taxonomy (NCBI): domain Eukaryota; kingdom Viridiplantae; phylum Streptophyta; class Pinopsida; order Cupressales; family Cupressaceae; genus Cunninghamia; species Cunninghamia lanceolata. Next base: position 3,570,334 of record BSBN01000973.1, on the reverse strand, counting down.
CTCACAAAAATAATATCTTAAAAATTTCCAAATTATTCAAAAACATCTTCTTATGACCTTTCATGTCCTTCACCAATTTTTCTTAAAAAAAAATCTCCTCAAAAATTTTGATCTTTTCTATCTTTCAATATCCTCAAAAAAAACTCTTAAGAATTGTTAAATTAGAAAAATCAATTTCTAATTTTATTTTTCTTTAAAAAAACTTCTCACCACAAAAAGAAACTCTCCATTTTGTAGGGGCCGACCATTTAGAATTTAAACAAGTTTCTAAAAAAATTTAAAGCCATCAAAGGCTTAGAGATTGGCATATTAGAAACTTTAATAATTATGATGCCTTTGTTTTAAAACATTTATTTCTCCCTTGAAAAATGCATCGTGGCATTTGGACTTCCTTAAGAAATTCGGGCTAAATAAAAACTTTGAAAGTTTCTAAGTTTAAACATTCCCCATGCTCTCCTTTAACCTATGCGCCCATTTGCTTTTGGCGGTGAAAGAAATTTAAAATTAAAACTTTGAAAGCCCGCCCACTCCACATTTGGCACTCAAATTTTATAAAGGAACTTTGAAACATAGGTAAATATCCTTAGTTGCCCGGTCATATACATGACCCCGAACCCCTCCAAAAGGTCAACATAAGTGATATTACTTGTAATGACAAGTCACCGAAAGAATAGATAAAGGAATATATTATATGACAGGTAGAAAAATAGATAATGTGTTAGAATTTAGGAAATTCAAAACACTTCAGAAGCTTACATAGCTTAGCACACTGTCATTAGTCAACTCTATACTGCAACCTATTACCCTTTATGATGACAATGTATATAATTTCTTAAGGAATAAAAATCACCTTATATCCTTATGTGCATAGTCATATTTGAAATTAACATAGCCACAATGACATTGTCAAATTTGTCCTTTGAAGATGAAGCATAACAACTCTTTGCACTTACTTCTCTGAAGCATGACATCTTAAGATTCTGAAAACATGATCATTATGAATGAAGTATAACCAAGGTGACTCTTTCTTGAACAAGAACCTTTTCTTAAGATCTTGAAACATCCTACAACAATAACACCCAAACTTGTGATGCCAAACTCCTGATGATGAAATATCTGAAACAACCTCTTCAAACAAGGATTTGATATGAACTCATGATGACACAACTCCTGCTCCTGTCAAGAACTTCACACAACGCTTGATGAACACACATATGAACACAAATCTTATCATTTTCTTCCTGAATGGTGACTTTCTGATGTTCACTAATATCAACTCAAGATTCTTTCATAAACAAGATCAAATATGAGAATCCATTCTGAAACAACCTTGAAGATATCCTAATCAATTCAAACCATGAATATGAACATAAACAATTCCTATCAAATCCAACACTATGCAAACCTGCAAGACCTTTTTGACATCAATGACAATCATTCTCCATCAGACCCTACTCTCTCGTAGTGTTTGGACACTCAAACTCCCGGTGACTTGCTTTCCCACATTTAAAGCAAGTCCCATTGAAGCTTCTATTGTCGCCTCCCTTCCTCTTCTTTTTGCTTAGGGTGGAGTTCTACTTGCTTTTCGAGTTTTGTGCGATGCCACTCGACTCTACGCTATCTTTGCACACATAGGTCTACTTCCCATTACTTGGCTTACTCTTTCTGTCCTTGCCTTTGCTTTGTGTGCTTTGCTATCTTCAAGACAACTTCTCCTCCACCTTGAGTGGGAGTTAATAGGCCTCTTCTAGGGAATGAGTTGTTAGCAAACAAATATCATCTTGGATTGAGATGCACAAACCATTCATGTACCTAGACACTTTCTCAATGTTATCTTCTACATGACCAGTAGAAATTCATAGTTTGTAGAACTCCTCCATGTACTCCTTCATGGTCATCTCTCATTTCCGTAGGTTTTCGAGCTTCTTGAACAAATTTAGTGTATAATTAGTTAGCATAAACTTCCTCTTGGAGCTTCAACACAAATCCAATGCGGTTTCAATGACATTGAGCCATGCTTGAATGGCTCTCAACCAGTGTTACAAGACTTGGACTCGATAAGCTGATTTGTGACCTGAACCCAGTCTCGGCGCCCAGACTCGGCAAATTGAAAAACCCATGAAATACAAAGACTTTTAAGGATTTAAAACTTGTTTCATGCACCCTTTGGTAAATAAACCTTAAAGACACAATAAACTAATCAAATAGAAGCTACTTTGATCACATACACAAGTATACATCTGTCACATGAATATAAAAGTGGATTTTAGCTGAAGGAAACAACTTTGCTAGCTATATAAATATTGTCAAGTGTTTTAGGTGTACAAAACTCATGGATTATGATATCCATGGAATCAAAAACAAAAATCACAATATGGAGTCATTAAGGAGCTTGTATTGCTCGGCCTAGCATTACTAGCTCTATGTGGAGTCATGTGTTTGTATCTCAGACAAATCTGCTTAGGATAGGGAATGACTTAGCAAACCAAAAGTATAAATGTAATTCAATAACTTAGGATTTAATTGGAAAAAAATTCAAAAGAATAAAAAAATGTTTTTCCATCCAACATGGCCCAAAATGATTTTTATTTTTCACTTTTTAAAACTAGTGTGGGGTTTGGGGGTAGCACCCTCAATAGGGTCAAGAGGTAGTGCCCCTTGTAGGGGTTTTGGGGGCAACGCCCTAGTGGGGTTGAGGGGCAGCGCCCCTTGCAGGGGTCTAGGGGCAGCGCCCTTCGCGGGGTTCAGGAGGCAACACCCTTGGTGCGCTTCCTGTCACGATACAGGGCCACCAAGACCAAATTAAAGCCTTTGAGATCACACAGACCTTCATGGCACATGTCATTTTTCATAATTTTATTGCTTTTAAATAACCCTTCAAAAAATGCTTGACTTTCAGGTCTTTACATTTAATTGTTTTCCATTTTTTATTTTTTCCCCCAATTTTCATTGATTTTGCCGAGTCTTCTTAGCAAGACTTGCCAGTTCTGGCGAGACTAGCAGACTCGGCGAGTCTGAATAGACTCGCTGAGTACCTGGGCCACGAGTCCTTGGGACTCGTTTTGATCTACTCGCCTCAGGACTTTCCAAGTCTTGGCGAGTCCTGGTGAGTCTTGTAAAACTGCTCTCAACACATCAACTAGATTTGCAACACGGGCCACTTGATTATTTCTCACACCTCTTCCAACTCAATGAGCCATCTTCTTTGGTTCACTCGCAATGCTACAACACTTAGCACAAATGCTTAAGTTAGGAAACTCTTGTGAGCTCACCTCTAAGACTTAGAATGCTTTTTTTCATACCAATTGGTATAGTAGTTGAATGTAGGTTGAATGAATAACTCATGAATGAGTGTGCAGAGCACACAAATAGAAGCTAAATAAGGACGAACATTGAACAATGAAAACCAGGCGAATTTTTTTTATAGTCAATTCTAAAATTGAAAGAAATACATATAGGTTGAAAGAAATACAAATGGCCCACCTATATGTGAAAGTAACACATTATGCTACTTAACATTACGGAGACTCATTGCAATACAATCCAATACCTTGGCTCCAAGCTCTACCCAAAACCACAAAAAACTAGTACAATCCCTAGGAGCCCAAACCCAACAAATGACCAAGCATCTCCTATAAATAATGTTGATATTAGAAAACTTAATTTGTGCAAAGTTCGAGGATTGATGCAAGCCACCCCTTCATTCATGTGCACCCAGGAGGAAATCTGATTTGCAAGATAAAAGTTGTGTACTCTAATAGAACATTCATGCCATTCCTCAATAAATTCAAAACATAGTTCTACGGAGTTTCAAAATGGGGGATGGGTTTTGGGGACGGGGGGACCAAGGACCTTGATTTGGGGATGGCGGGGGACAACGGTTGGTGGGTGTCAAGGGGCAATGCCCCTAGTGGTGTCAAGGGGCAACGCCTCTGACGGGGTCCAGGGGTAGGGCGGAGTTGAGGGGCTGAGCCCTTGCCACTAAGTCCAAATTAAGGCCTTTGAGACCACGCAAACCTTCATGGCACACACCATTTTCATAATTTTATCACTATGTTTTCTCCAACACCAAGTCCTTGCTATTTCTATAACTAAATATTCTCTTTAGAGAACTAACAGTGAAGTTGAAGAATCTGACCGGTCTAAATGATGAAGGCTATGCAGTTTTTATGGCTTTTTTTGAGTGTTTAGGGTGTGGGTGGGGCCCATTAGACTATTAGGGCTAGGGTAAGTGGCCCAAATTTAAAAAAAAGCTTGTTTTTAAAAAAATCACTATTTTTAAGTGCTAGATGTGGGGGATGACTGCAAGTTTCCAAGACATTTGAGGGATGTGGTTCTGTTTCTTAAGGGTCCTGGGGATTTCTTGGTGTCCCCTCAACATCCCCATTAGGGGGGATGCTGCAGAAACATCCCCTCTTTGAGGGAGATGTCCTAGGGACGTCTCCTAGTTGTTGGTGGTAGTGGGGGCATGGTAGAGGGATGTTTCCCTAGCATCTCGCCATCTCAGGGATTTCCTTGTATTTAGAAATGACAAATTTTAGGGGGGGTGCATTCTTGTGGAACACTGTTCAAACGATTGCTTCCCTTGCATTTCAAGCCTGACAAACCATCAAAAAATTTAATCATTGTAGTTGATAGAAGTTGCCTTGTCATTGACCCTATGTTCTGACATTTTGACATCAATTGACTTTTCCAAGGCACATGCGTTGTTCAGTTTGCACGACACGAGATCTTTACACACAGGGTTGTGTGGGAACTTGAGCAAGGCTTGGAATGAGCTCTATGCAAGGGAAACTTGCATGCAGGTTGAGATGTGCTCAAACAGACTCGTGCCAAGCCTACAAAGTTTGCGCACGGTAATACAATGTTGTGCCTTCAAGCAAAGGATGATGAGACTTCCAAAACTGTCCTACACCAAACAAAACAATGATCACACAAATTAAGCCTATGCGCAATAACTACCACACAAAATAACCTGTGCGCAAGTTAGGCTTGCATGCAAAAAACTACCACAATAAAGACAAATATTTTTGGGTGATGCAAGATTGGACCAAGCCCAAGGATGCTCCTACATCATATGCTAACTTATGGCTATGGTTTTTATATGATATAATGATAAAGCCTCTGTTCCTAGGGTGAAAATGATTTGCCTAAGTGATAAGATCTTCAGAAAATTGGTTGGTTGGGGGAGAAAACAACACCTGATATGACTGAAAAAGCAGAAAAAGGAGCAAAATGATGAATTTAAGGCAGCGGGGCCAACTTGACATTGAGAGACTAGTTTTTGTGACTTGGCTCGATAGGGGGTTGAGACTTGGCATTGACTTCCCTGTTTTAGACTATGGTGCAGATAAACAATTTCCCAAGCAAAATAATACTTATATTTCTTAATATAAATCTGTTTCTCTATCAGCTAAATCAAGATGTCCAATTAAAAAATTCATATAATTGTGCACAACACTTTAAGAAATGCCAAAATTTCAAATAGATTAACCAATTCCCTAAAGGTTTGCTTCTCCCTGAATTAGTAAAAGTTTTCTGTATGAAGCGTAGAAGTTTTCAGATAAACAATTTCCCAAGCAAAGTAATCATTATATTTCTTAATGTAAATCTGTTTCTCTATCAGCTAAATCAAGATGTGCAGTTCTAAAATTCTTGTGCACAACACTTCAAGAAATGCAAAAAAAAATCTAGCATATTAACCAGTTCTACTGAAGGTTTGCTTCTCCCCGATTTAGTAAAAATTTTCTGTATGAAGCATAGGTTAGATGTCTGTTCACTATTTTAGTTTTTTGTGACGTCACATGCAACCCCATGTTTTTTCATTTATGAACAACATTGCTTGCAAAAGAATCTAGGGACTTTGATAATTGGCTGAACACTTCAATATATTGTTATTTCAAAGAGCAAACTTTGTATAGTAATCTTTTTATTTTATCCAAAGAACAATCTTGGAATTTTTTTTGGAGATCTTCCTTTGAAATGATATGGACATTGGGGTGGAAGCATAAAGGTGTCTCACTTGTGGGCTGCATGCTGATTTAACAATTTATGTAAAATAGTATGCCCCAATCTCGGGACACAAGTAAAAATAGATGAAGTTCATTATAAATGACATTCTGGACATGTATATGTGTCCTTTTAACATTCTATGTGGTACCCATTTCCCTCCAAGCCACATGGAAGGATTTCATTGGACATAAATTGGCAATTTGGATCACATTTTTCGTGGTCAAATGAAGTCATCATAACATGAATTTTTACACAAAAGCAGCCCTCTCATATCAAGATTTCTGAGATATAGATTTTAGTGTATTTTATTTTATTATTATATTTATTTTCTATTTTTGAATCAACATAGGTTTATTATAAAAAATAAAGACCTCTATTTGACACGTGGAAAAACAGCAAACAATGAAAAAAACTTCAGAAAAATAAGATGCCTCTTTGTATGATTTATGTGTTACGGGAAAATATGCATCGAAATTATAATTATTTAAAAAAAAAAAAAATGCTAGAAAAAATTATAAAAAATATGTATGCCGTAGATATCAATGTTAAATTGTTAATGATCTATATTCAATAAATTATGAAAAGATTTAAAATCTAGCTCAAGTAATGCGTTATGGGAAAATATTACTCTTAAAAAAATAGCAGAAAGTATAAGAAATACTTTATATATAAATATTTAGAAATAAGAGAATTTATTTTCTAATTTTTTTAAAAGTAAAAGATAGAATCTACATAGAAAATCCCACAAATCAATAGTTTACATTATCTTCAAATTCTTTACAATTTTGCTATAATTGAGAGAAAATGAATATTTTTTTTAAAATGCTGATTTCCGTAGCTTGCTTAGGTAAAAAGTGAGACACTATTATGCCATCAACCATGGGAAATGTGATATGTTCACCAATTTGATGGTGTATACAAGTGTTGAAATAGTTCTCAAAATGATGCAATAGTGTTTGGATTTTTTAGTTATTCTTTCTAGCTCTCAGCATTTCAAAGAACAATTCTTACATTTGCAATTTTTTTGTTATTTCAACCAAAAAACTTGAGAGAAATTCTTGAACTTTTCCAATAAAAGAAACTGGACATTGCAAATGTGATATTTTTACTAATTTTGAGGCTGACTAGAAGTTTCAAATTGATTCATAAGCATATCTAGCAATGGCTCGAATTTGCAAATTGTTGTTGCTTAGGAAAAAACCCACCAAAATTTTTCATCATCATAGGTCATGTGTGCTCATTCTTATTCACGGTCCTTCCCAAAAGCTTCAGAATGTTGAATTTGGTTAGAGATCAAATACGTGCAAAATACAAAAAATACTTTAATCAAATCTCTGAAGGGTATATATACAAATAAACATATCCTATTTTCTTGGATATGTCCATAAGGTATGCGATACCAATGGTACTAGGAGCGAGCCTTCCTATGGTGGCCTTTTTGCTTTTAAAACCACCACACCCTTTGTAAAAGCAGTGTAGGTTCCAATATATTCACGACCCCCGTCAATTTCTAATTGCTTGACCTCTAATAGTAGTTTAGTGTGTCATGTCCCCCCTTTTGTTTGAATAAATTATATATTTTTAAATTTAAAAGTGTTTTTCAACACTAAGAATAATAATAATATTAATATTATAATAAATTCAAATTCAAACAAGCTGGTCGGGGCCCAGTTTGGGCCTTGGGTCCTATATGCAAATGGATATTTAAGCTAGCGTTGGTGAGATTCTTCATTATCTGATTTTGGTTTATGAAATTATCTTGTTGAGTTCACATCATCAGGCTCCCAAGGACGAAACCCTTTGTTAGCCAACTTAGAGGTGAGGATGAAAACCTTCCCCTCTCATTGGGTAGTATCATTCAAGTATTGTAGTTGCATTAATCAATTTCATTGGTGTTTCAGGTTCCGAGTTGTGAGTTTGAAATCATTCCAGGTGCTTCCATTATCATGCTCCAACGGACCCATTCGACCCGATCACAAGCTAGTTGATTTGGATGGAGTCTGTTGGGTTCGAGGGGATTGATGGGAAAGATGGAGTTGGCCTATCGAAGCGTACATTGGGACCCATTCGACCCGATCACAAGCTAGTTGATTTGGATGAAGTCCTGGAGGAGAGGGACACACATGATGGAATAGGAAGCTCTGATCGTTCGGCAAGCATTGGTAGGCACCGGCCAGTAAGCTATCCATCCAAACGATCGGACCAACCACCGGCTACCTGGGTTGCCGCCACTTCATTGCTACCTAAGGTCGAGTGAATTTGGTTCCTTCCCCACCCTTAATGCGAGTTTGTAATAGGTATATGAGTTGAGGCCGGGTCCCACTGTCTACAAATCAGATCACCATAATTATTCTAGGGTTGAAGATTTGAGGATCGAATCATATCTGTTTTTACTTGACTACTGGGCATTGGATCATATAGGAGCAAACACATCAATCATATCCATTTTATCTGATTGTTGGGTGCTGGATCATACAGGAGTAAACTCATTAGTTGGAAGGACGCCGCCTCAACTACGTGCCAATAATAGAGCAAGAGAAGGCGCGAACCATAGCTGGGTGAAATTCAGAGCTATTCGTTGCCAGTGCCTCATATAATTCACCAGAAGCGAAGGAAAGGGGACAAGTCACAAATACCAACCGCAACCCAAGTACACTTTAGCACGATTCTGTCTCTGATGTAATGTCCCCTTCCTAAGCAGTGATAATGTGGTTATCGTTAGCCTATTCCACGAGTTCTCGTAGGTTGAGTGGTTTGGTAAGGGAACTCCTCAGGTCTTGGAGACATGTCAGTTCAGCTTTGTTGGCATTTCCAGGTGTTGCACTGAGCTCAGTTTGCTAGGAGATTCTTGGTGACTCTTTCAAAAGCGTTTTTAGAGACTTGGGTCTGTCATGTCTATCTTTAGTAAGTCATCGTTGGGGCATTGACTTCATCACGTGACAGCGTTTACCCCCTGGCAGGGTTGGTCTCAGCATTTATTGTTGATTTGATGTTTATCTCGAGCAAAGATATTTAATGTTAATGTTAAGTTAGATTAAATATTTAACTTAGCATTATTTATATTTTAAGGTGACTTTATTTAATGTGGACGCCTAGGGAGACATAAGGAGATATTAAAAGTAATGTTAATGTTATATTAAAAGGGGTGGCGTCCAAGATGGGAGTTATAAGGGGATTAAAATTAAAAATAAATGTTTATTTCTCAAAAAGGGGGCATGGGGTTTGAGGAGGAAATATAAAAGCCCTTTTGAGCTCATTTGCAACTTTATGCTTGAGAATTTGAAAACAGATTATTGCAAGTTTGAACTGGTTTTTCCAAGAGCTTTGTGAGGACGAAAACCCTCATAAGGAACATCAGTTTCAGAAGTGAGAGGTCTTCCTAGGTTGATTTGTAGGTGGTTCCACACAGGAACTACGCTTGAGCTTCATTGTATTGATTTCAGTTAGTCGCGGAGGGTTTTAAAGGGCAAAATATTGACAATCTCTGAACAATATTTTAGGGAAGACTGGAAAGGATAGTATGGAGAGTTTGGGTTGCAGATTTCTAGTGCTTTAGTGCAGATTTTGATCCTTATTTCTGGTCGCACCAGTTCCTAGGCAGGCCGTACCAATTTGTTGGGCTTTTGGACATGTTTTGATGGCTGTTTGGCATTCATTCTTGGACGTGAGAGCTTAAAGCTTGGTGCAAGGGAGTAAGGAGAAGGTTGAGGCAGATTTGGAAGTGTTTGATGCAAGGTTTTTAAAATGGAAGTGATTCCCATTGCAGGCTGTACAACAGCAGCAACCAGGCGTGAGCTCCATGAGACCAAGCGCCTAGGTTTTTGGGAGTATTATGGCAGATTTGGAGGTGCCTAAGTGTCATTGTTATATTGCTTGTAAACGTTGAAGGGAGGAGTGCTGATAGGAGGCGTTTCAGCCCATTCTGTAAGCTCCAGTTTGCTGCAACAGAATTACATCAGATCTGTTTTGCAACAACAACAAATGGGTATGTTTGTATTAGTGTTATAAATTGATTTAATAATTTGGGTATGTGCCAAAATGCTTCTATTTAATGTATTCAGACTTGTGATGATTTATTTATGATGTTGGCATCATTTCCGTACCTCAAACTGTATTAAGCCCATGCATTTATGATCATTGTTATAGCTGGGCGTTTTCTAAAACTCAAAAAAAAAAGTAGGGTGTATATTACATCCGACACCTGGGTGGATTTCATAATCGATTCTACACTAGGCGGATTACAGAGACCGTGGCGCTGGGACATTTAGATAGGCGAGCTCATACCAAACTTAGCCGAGAACCCTAAATTGATTTAAGAGAAGTTTATAGATTTGCTTTCCTAGCTTCAAAATCTGTGGTCAGTATACAGTACCGTGGTCTGAGTTTGCAATGTAATCAGCGAACCTGTGTGGATTCATATCAATGATAATATATCAAATCATATTTAAAACTAGTGCTGTTGCTTGTCCTATATACTGTTGTTCTTTCATTTTTTGATTGAAATTGAGGACTGATAACTATTGTTGAAGATCAAATTAAAGGGTAGAATAATATAAACTATATTTAGACTGCTTTGGAGAGTGAGATTTAAAGAATAGAATCCTATATTCAATATCCAGGGCTATTACAATGGTATCAGAGCAGTAGTCCTGCCAGCCTGTGGGTCTGAATTTTGTGTATGTAGTTAAGTCACAGGGCTCAGAGAGAGAGAGAGAGAGAGAGAGAGAGGCAACAATACAAGAGATTAGCAGTGAGATTGGAGGTAGAGGTTAGAAGAAGATGGCAGATCGAGAGGATGAATAGAATACTTTCATGCAAATACAACAACAAATGGCACAAAGGCATGACCAAATGACACAAAAACAGGAACAAATGACACAAATACTCATCCAAATGTTGCAGAATATGAACAATACTAACAATTCCACCAGAACTACACAAAATTATGGAGGAGAAGGAAGTAATTCAAATTAGGATGGGACTGGAAATCACACAAATAATAGTAGGACCCCAATTGGATCAGCACTCAGACCCTTCCATCCTACATTTTTGCCTAGAGTGGGGTCACCACAGGAAGAGGAGGAGCCAAACCCAACAACAAATGACTTTAATACCTGCATAGATGAGTACTATAGACTTGATCTGGATGTCAGAAGCCAAATCCTATTTACACAATTCCATAATGCTAGATCAAGGAATGGATCAAGAGGAGAAAGAAGACAACTCACACAACAGTTCAATAGAGATTTACAACAGAGGGTAAGTTGACTCTCCCAACTTTTGATGGTTTAGGGAAGGTCACTGCACAGGCTTGGGTTCAAAAATTGGACACATATCTCACTTAGCCCTATGACAGAAGATGAAGCCATCAAGTTTGCTATTCTTCACTTAGAGGGTACAATGCATGAGTGGTGACATCATGGGTTAATCACACAAGGACATCATCATATTGTGACATATGCTATTTCACATAGAGGCTCATAGACAGGTTTGACAAGAAGGACCCAGAGATGCATTTCAGAGAGTTGACACGATTGAGGCAGCATAGTTTAGTAGAGGATGGTGCTAGATGTTACCGAGAGGAGACTCATGTTTTTGTTTATTGAGGGATTATTGGAGTCACTTTGAGGCTTGGTTAGAGCTTTTGAGCCAACATCTTTACATGATGCTATTCAAAGGGCTTTGAACTTGGAGGATACTATTAGAATATTTATTTATTTACTTGCTATCTTTAGTTACTGGTCAATCTTTTATTTCAGCTGTAAATTATTCTCTGCAGTTTCTATTTTAGAAACTTGCCCGTTTTGTAAATCTTGTAATCTATTTATTGAGCTTTGCTCATTGTGAATAATATCAAATATTTTTACCAATTACTCTTGTAATATGGTATCAGAGCTCCTGAGCGAAAAAAAAATTCGTCTTCTAAAATTTCGAAAGAAATTTCATGAGTTTTTTTGAAGATTGATTTTTTTCTGATTTTTGTAGGGCTCTTCTTGAGAAGTGAATCGAGGGTTCCGGTTTTGATTTTTTGTGAGTTTTTCTCACTTAAAATCGTGACTTTCTTGGTAAGATTTGTGGGTTTCGGTTTATATGAAAAAAAAATCGCAGGTTTTCTAATCTCTAGCCGCATGGTTTTTGAAGATCCTCTGAGTCCTAACTCGCGTGGTTTCTTTTTTTTTCGAAAGATTGTTCCTGCGACCTCGACGGGTTTTATCCTTTTGTTTTAAATCGCATTTTTTCTGCAAACTCGACAGGTTTCCCCCTATTTTTACCCGCGTGTTCTCTGCAACTTGTGGGCTCTGTGAACTTGTACTTGTCTTGTTGGTGCTGTGTTTATATGCAGCGGCTAGGGCTTCGAAATTGCAGACTGGTTTCTTTGGTTCTAGGTGCAGCCGACTAGAGTTTTGGCTATAAATTCTTTGTTTAAAGTCGAAATATTTTTTTGATCACAAATTCTTGGTGGGTTTTTCGAGATCTTTTTTGGGTTGCCTTCAGAATTTTTTGGGTGCTTCGAAATTCGTGTATTGGGATTTGTGCAAGAGGGTTTGCCTCGAAATTTGTGTTTGCAACTGCCTCAATTTTTTCGGGATCAGTTTTATCACCTCTTTTGTTTGCATTGTTTTTCGTGCCTCGAAAAGCGTGCAAGATGGCGAGTTTGACCAACATAATGTTGGAAGGTAGTCAGCGTTTCAACGGTAAAAACTAGAATACCTGGAAGCAACGAATGATGACCATCTTTGAATATCGCAGCCTTGAACAAATGATTTTAGGCAACACTACTCGTCCAGCAACGGCGGGTAAAGACCAGGATAAGTTTGATGAACAAAATCGTGAAGCGGTGATGCTCATTAAGCTTTCAGTTACAGATGATCAGCTACCTCAGATTCCGATTGGAAAATCAGCAAAGGAGATTTGGGACCATCTGAAGGGTATGCATGAGACCTCTGACAAGAGCCGTGCGTTCTTTTTGAAGAATATATTGTTTTCTATCATGATGGATGAGAAGACATCTTTGCAGGCGCACCTGAACAAGATCCAGGAGATCAGAGATCAGCTGGAGGCTATTGGTCAAAAATGGAGGAAGAAGACATGGTCGTGATCACTCTGAAAAGTCTACCTAAGTCCTATGAACATTTCATTGAGACTCTCAACATTACGTTAGCTAATGTTGATCTGAAGTTTCCGGAGCTCTGTACTATCCTCTTATAGTAGGATCGCTGGAAACAACAGTTTGGTAGTAGTGCTTCTTCATCCTCTACAGAGCAGGGTTTTGCAGCCAAGTTTTAGGCTCAGAATAAAGGCAACGGTCAGCCCTCGCAGTAGAAGGGCTCAGGTCAACCTCAGGACAGCACCAAGAAAAAGAATATTCAGTGTAATTACTGTCACAAATATGGTCACATGAAAAAGGATTGTCGTCAGCGTTTGGCTTTTGAACAAAAGAAGCAGGTAGGGTCTCAATAGAAAGCTAATGTTGCCGAGCACACTGAGCAGAAGGAATCTGGCTTTTACACCTTTATGGCTAAAAGACCTACAGATCATGTAAAATCCTTTGCCTGGTACATTGATTCAGGTGCCTCGCGACACTTCACTCATCGGCGTGATTGGTTCATAGAATTCTCTCCCTTTAGTGACTCAGTTATTTTTGGTGGAGGAGAAGAATACACAGTTGTCGGTAAGGGCACTATTCAGATTTAGTCTGGTGGGAGGAATCTCATATTCCTCAATGTTTACTATGTTCCTGGCATGGAACTTAATCTTCTCTCTGCCAGTTAGATCATGCGGCACTCTCCTTAGTTGGATGTGGTGTTCAGTACACACAAATGTTCCATTGTTGATCGGGAGACTCGTAGCACTGTGGTTGTTGGTATTGAGGATCATGGTCTATACAGACTTGTGGATACAGATGATTCTCCAGAGTTAGCCATGGCAGCCAGAAATTCTTCCATCACCAGTCTTTGGCATCAACGTTATGGGCACTTAAATGTGCACTATCTCTCTCACCTATCTCGGGAGGGACTTGTAGCCAGTTTACTTGAGATCCAGACTCAACATCATGGTGTTTGTGGAGCTTGTCAGGCTGGGAAGCAGCATAGGACATCATTCTCGAATGGTGACTCATGGCGAGCCTCCAAGGTACTATAGTTGGTTCACGCTGATGTATGTGGGCCAATGAATACACCTTCTGTTACTGGTTGCAGGTATTTCTTGCTTTTTGTTGATGATTTCAGTCGTAAAATGTGGGTGTACTTTCTCAGATAGAAATCAGATGTGTTTACTGTATTTCAGAAGTTCAAGGCCTTGGTAGAGAAAGAGTCTGGCTGTTCTATAGTCACTCTTAGGTCAGATAATGGGGGGGAATTTTGTTCTACTGATTTCTCCAACTTCAGTGATATACACGGCATCAAATGCCAGTTAACCACACCCTATACTCCGCAGCAAAACAGTGTTGTAGAGTGGCGCAACCGCACAATCACTGAGATGGCCTATTCTATGTTAGAACATAGTAGTGTTCCTAAGAAATATTGGGCAGAAGCAGTCTACACTGCTATCTATCTTCTTAAGCGGTCTCCTACATATGCTGTTAAGGAGAAGACTCCTGAGGAATCTTGGACTGGTCACAAACCTCGGATCAGTCATCTGAAAATATTTGGCTCTTTAGCTTATGTGTGAATTCTAGATGCCAAGTGCTCTAAGTTGGATTCCAAGAGTCAAAAGCTTATGTTCACAGCGTACAATGACAACCATAAGGCTTACCGGTTGATTGATACAGATATCGATCATTCTACCTTTAGTCGGGATGTTGTCTTTGATGAAGAATGAGGACCTTTTCATCCTTCCTCGTCTGTGCAGAATTTTGAGGATCATCCTTTGAAGGCTTTTGACTTGGGTGTTCTTTCGTTAGGTCCACCTGATGGGAGGGATGATGATGTAGATTCTGATTTTGATGATGCTCAACCCGAATCTCCTTCGGATGATGTTGATCTTCCACCTGTTGCACCTGTTCCAACTCCTGTTGCATCCAATGTTGGCACTTCTACTCTCCGGCCTAAATGGTGGGCTAAGACTATTGGAGATCTTCATGATGATGAGCTCATTGAGGGTAGATCATCTAGAAACAAGAGCAAACAACAGCATATAGTTAATTTTGCTCTCATGGCCAACATTCACAATGTCTATGAGCCTCAGACCTATTCAGAGGCTAAAGGAATTCCTGAGTGGGAAAAGGCTATGGAGTCTGAATTCTAGAGTTTTCAAAAAAATCACACTTGGGTTCTTTTTGATCTTCCTCCAGGGAAGAAGCCCATTAGCTGCAAATGGCTGTATAAGGTGAAATACAAAGCTGATGGAACCCTTGACAAGTACAAAGTTCGTCTCGTTGCTAGGGGGTTCTCACAGAAGGAAGGCATTGACTACAAGGAGACTTTTGCTCCTATAGCCAAGATGAGTACAATTCGGCTTGTCCTTGCCTTAGTAGCCCAGTTTGGTTGGAAAGTCCATCAGATGGACGTTATGAGTGCCTTACTCAACGGTGAGTTGAAGGAAGAAGTCTACATGACGCAGCCTCCAAGGTTCAAGGTTGCCGGTCAAGAGCACAAGGTGTGTAGATTGGTCAAAGCACTCTATGGCTTGAAACAGGCTCCTCGAGCTTGGTACATCAAGATTGATAAGTACCTCACAGATCATGGCTTTCAGAGGAGTCCATCTGACTCTAATTTGTATGTCAAACGTACTGGTAGTGATATTCTGATTCTTGTTGTCTATGTGGATGACTTGATCATTACTGGTAGCTCGGCACATTTTATCGCCGAGATCAAATAGGATTTGTGCAGCACATTTGACATGACAGATTTGGGACTCTTGCATTACTATTTAGGTGTTGAGGTTTGGCAGACCGAGAGTAGTATCTTCATTTCCCAGTCCAAGTATGCTCGAAGTCTTCTGGATAAGTTTCGTATGCAGGATTGCAAACCTGCCTCCACACCCATGGAAAAAGGGCTTAAGTTGTCAGCTAAGTCAGACTCACTTGTAGTGGATGAATCATTGTTCAGGCAACTAGTAGGCAACCTAATCTATCTCACTGCTACTAGACCTGACCTCAGTTTTGCAGTGAGCTACATTTCACACTTCATGATAGCCCCCAAGGCTGATCATTGGGTAGCCGTGAAGTGTGTGTTGGGTTATGTGAAGGGCACTTCTGATTATGGACTTCTTTACTCAAGGAGTCACGATCCTAGACTCAGTGGTTTCACAGACTCAGATTGGGCAGGTTCAGTTGATGATAGGAAATCAACATTTGGGTATGTGTTCAGTTTGGGATCTGGTGTAGTCACATGGACCAGTAAGAAGCAGCAGGCGGTGGCTCTCTCCTCGACAGAAGCAGAGTATCGGGGAGCAGTTAGGCAGCTTGTGAGGCAGTTTGGCTTTGTCGGATGCTTGCTGATATGCAAATATCTCAAGTAGGTCCTGTTGATCATTGTTTTTAGACAGGTCAACAATAGAGTAAAACACTAAGTTTCCCACTCTCTCTTGAATAAAGCTCTTCAAAGGCTGAATTATACGATCCAGTGAAGTAACTCCAAGGTTCCTTATTTATGATTCATGATGGTTTAACTCAGTGATTACATGTGATCTTGCTGATAATCACAAAGGGACTTACATTAGACTTCTTCATTCATTCAATTTATTTCTCCTTTCAGTGTGGATGATGTATCAATAATAAAGAAAAACAAAAGATAAGGGTTCAGAAAGGCTAATCTAAGGTCAATGAAGTAAATGATGATGCGTGAATAGACAAACTCCTTGATAAACCTAACTCCACTTCGCCAAGGATGCCCACAACTACATGAAGTTGGTGCAATCTCCTAAGGTACGCGAATGGTTTTCAAATCATGAAAGCTTATACAAGCACCCATTAAATGACGCAGCTCAAACAAGCATCCACAATCGAACTTAAGCAAATAAAGCTTAGACTAGCTTTACACAACACTTCACCAGTGATGAATGTTAAAAGCATGAGCTAGGAGTTGATCAAATATTCAACACATACATAACATCAAAGATCTTCTAATCTACTTCTAATCTAATTTGAAACATCTCTCCACTTCATCAAAGTACAAGAAACCATGTTATTTCACAAGACAACACTTAACACCAAATAGTGCTCCAATGTCTTTGCATTAATCTTGAGAAATATTTACAACAACTGCAAGTCCTCTCAGAGAATTTTGAGAGTCTCTTCTATTCTACTCTACTTGCCTACAATCTAATCTCTAATCTAATGATTTACAAATGAGGCAACAAGGCCTTTATATAGAGGTCCAGAGTACAACGAATGGCTAGGATCATTTCATGTAGCCAATGGCTCAGATCATGCCACCTCAGTAAATAGTTACAACAACTTGCTATTTTTAGTACATATGAGAGGCAATGAAGGCACGCTTTCCAAGAAGATAAGATAAGATGGAATTTTTTAAAGCATCTTCCACATAGGCGTCCTCTTGGCTTCTTCTTTATTAAATGATACATTGAATGTAGTCATATGATGTGGCTGATTATGATTGGATGATGATGTGTACTTGCCACGTAGATGCCACCTCAACAAACTTGTGGATTTCAACTATTAATTCATTTTGCTTTGTGGGCATATTCCCAAATTGTATCATCTTGTGATATCTTTGATGTAGTCGCTTTGAATGAACTTGTATATTTGGGATTGTTCCTTGTTGATTCTGCCTTTTTCATCTTCTTGTAAACTGGATGTATGATAGGTATTGCTCATTTGACTAACTTTGTGACATTTCTTCGTGCAGGTAGGTTGATGTTGATCTTCTTCGATGCTTCTTCATGAAGGATAATGTATATGATGATGATGCGGCTTCCTTCATGTAAGAGTAGATCTCTCTTAGACTTGAAGATTCAAGAGTCTTGCAGCTTGATGGATAAATGTCCTTGTAGATGAAGATGTGCTTCAACTTGATGATCTTGAAGGGGGTCCTTTGGAGTGTAGATATTGATGATAATACCTTCCTTATATGTAGGGTAGATGACTTCTCATGGAGACTTGAATGTACCGGAGGAACTTGAAGTTGAATGGACGTCTTTGAACATGATGCAACTGATGAAGTATACTTGAACTTGATGTGATCTAACATGATGTCATTGATGAAGAAGATTTGAGATGTATCTTGTTGTGATCTCTTGGAGCAGCTACCTCTTGAAGTGGCGTCTCTTTGGCAGTGATTACTTCCCATCTTAACTCTCTGGCATGAATGAATGTGATAGGCTCCTTTGGAACAGCTACATGATGACTCTTCCTTGAAGGTGACTCCAAGCTTCTCGCTTGAAGGTGACTCCTTGAACAACTCCTTAGCTTTGTTGATGTTCCTACAAGACAAGAGAAACAATATTAATCACTATACAACACAGGGATCACTTTAAACATGTAATAATCCTACTTCAAATCTAGGCGCACATATAGGTAAAAAGAGGAGCAAAGGGCGCCTAGCACAAGTTGATTCCATATTTGTCATTTTCAATGATTTCAAACGATTATAATGGCTTAAAATGATCAATCTCCCTTAAGAGATTCATTCAAAAGGTGTCTTTCAATGCAATTTCTTCCTTAGGCACCAAAATGGGTTGCAGAGGTAGAAATAGGCGCCTATCACACTTAACTTGCTTCTTAGCATTTCAAATGATTTTTACTCATGTTTGGATTTCACAGAGACTTCTTCCACAAGGCGCCTACACTCAAAATTTCAAGAGTTACTTTCAAGCTTCACATCCTCTAGGTGCCAAAAATGACATGCAGAAGCAAATAAATGTGCCTAACCTCCTTGAGATCATCATACTCATCTTCAGGGTGCATTTTAAGGTTATTTTGGTGACAAGATGCGCCTAGAAGACTTAGGTGATTTCTTTGACATTTTAATGATTTCAACTTCATGTATAGATGTTTAGAGGATTTCTATTTCAAGGTAACATCTAATTTGATGACTTCTAGTCCTCTTTTTGCAAGGTGCCCAAACTCATTTCTCCTTCCTAGGCGTTGAAAATGGCTAAAACTTCAAGAAATAGTGCCTAACAAGGATAAGTTGTTGACAAGGCTGCAAGGCGCCTAGACTTCCTACCTTAGTTTCTTTACCTTAAACTCTTTCAAAGGCTTATTCAAACTTGCAAGAAACTCTTCTAGCTATACTTCATACTCAAGGCGCTCAAAATGACCAAAACGACAATGAATAGCGCCTTGTTTAGGCAAGGTGTTCTCTCCAAGTTAGGCGCTCATCAAAGGTAAAATGAGTTGGAAAGGGCGCCTAACCTTCTTTTGATGACCCTTAGGCGCAAATTGATGATCTAGGATGACTCTAGGTGCAAATCCAAGGTGATATCTCTCTAGGCGCATTTTAAGGTTATTTAGACTTCATTTTACATCAAGGCGCCAAAATGAGGTTAGAGAGAGGCAAAAATGCGCCTAAAGGTATAATGCTCAGTTTGATGTGTTTGATCAACTTTGATAATCAAGATGAATTGCCTCCCTTAAGGCGCCCTCCTTTATACTTTGAAATATCCTCTCAATATGAAGGCGCAATTTTGAGGTTGCTTGGATGATGAAAGGCGCCCGGAGTTCTAGGCGGAGTTTTGAGGCTGTGCAAGTGGAGAAATGCGCCTAAGGTCTTAAAGCAAATTTGCGCCTAGAGCTGAAAGTCCCTGAGGTTAGGTATATTGAAAAATATATATTGAAAGTCCTCGAGGTTAGGTAGATTGAATTTCTTATACTTTAAATATTTTTCAATATACCTTTCAGGTTGTTTGAGATAGGTCTCGAATCCACCGGATTTAACATGTAGATTATAGAATTTGGAGGATCCACCAGATTTTAGACTTAGTCAATTTTTTAGGATTTTCAGGATATTAGGCTACCAGACTTAGTCATTTTCAGGATCTCAAACATACATTAGGATTGATCTCAGTGTTCATTATTTGGATGGAATTTGATCAAGACTCTTCATTTCTAGATGAGACCTCCAGTTATAAAGCAAAACCTTCTAAGAGAGAGAGACTTATTGTTGGATTGGCATTTCATTACTTCAAGCACCTTCACTAAGCCAAATTTGGTGATTTCCAACTTGATTTCTCTTCTAGGTGCAATTTGATGATGACTAGAGTGTGAAATTGCACCTAACACTTAAGGGAGAAAACACTTCAAGTTTATGGATTCCTAGTACTAGATATAGACAAGGAAGCTTTGTTCAACTTAGGCACCACTTAATGATATCATATCATGCTCTTTCTCCCTAAGGCGCAACTTGGAGTTAGTTTAAACATTTCTTTCATGCTAAGGCGCCAAAATGAGGTTACACAGAGGAAATTGGCGCCTAGCTTAAGTTTGCTCATTCTTGACATTTGTAAGGCTCTTCAACACTTGATTACACCCTTGTGAGACTACTTGAACCTTAGGCGGCCATTTTGGGGTTATTCATCTACTATATTGCCAAGGTGCCAAAATGGATAGTCTAATGCATGAATGGCGCCTCACTTCACTTGCTCATTTCATGCCTTCAACTTAGGCGCACTTTTGTGGTTGTTTGAACATAAATAGGCGCCTAAACTCATAATGTGTTTTCCTTATCAAATTTGCAATTCTTAAGGTCTTTTGGCAACTTTTCAATCAAGGCGCCTTGGTCTTCACTTTTCCTTGCTCAAGGTGCACATCTGGGTTTCTACTTTAGGCGCACTTATGGGTTTGCTGAGATGAGAAAACGCGCCTAACTTCCTGGAGCAAATTCGCGCCTAGAAAACAGAAGTCCCCAGGGTAAGGTATATTGAAAAATATATTTAAGTATATCTCTAAACTTATACTTTAAATATTTTTCAATATACCTTTCAGGATGTTTGAGATAGGTCTTGGATCCACCGGATTTAACATGTAGATTCTAGATTTTTGAGGATCCACCAGATTTCAGACTTAGCCAATTTTTAGGATTTTTAGGATCAGGATACTAGACTGTCATTTTCAGCATCTCAAACATCAGGATCAGGTCATCAGGGGACTATAGGACTCAAACGCCACTGACTTTATCATGCAATAAACTAAAGACATCATCAAAAACTTAATGCAAAGCATCAAAACTCAAAAAAAGGGGGGGGGTTCCCCATTTGCAATGGGGCGATGTGTGATTAGGTCACAACAGGTCCGACTCCCTTGTTCTGTGATAATCGGGGAGTTCTCAAACTTGCCAAGAATCCAGTCTTCCATGAAAGAACCAAGCATCTGGAAACTCATTGTCACTTCATCAGAAAGCTTGTTGAAGACGGATCAGTTCAGTTGCTGTACGTTCCAATAGAGGATCAAATAGTAGATATACTCACCAAGTCCCTCAGTCCAGATAAGTTTGTAAAATTCAGGGTGTCTCTTGGTGTCGTTGATAGATTGACCATTAAGGGAGGGTATTATAATATTTATTTATTTACTTGCTATCTTTAGTTACTGGTCAATCTTTTATTTCAGCTGTAAATTATTCTCTGCAATTTCTATTTTAGAAACCTGGCCATTTTGTAAATCTTGTAATCTGTTTATTGAGCTTTGCTCATTGTGAATAATATCAAATATTTTTACCAATTACTCTTGTAATAGATACCACGACCAAGAACAAGTCCTACTGCAGGAGTGCACCATCAGGACAACATAGGAGACCATTCCATGGGACTTTTTGCAACCCAAGGCATTACCTCCAAAACCAAACAAGGTAGAAGAAACTACGAATGAGCTTCAGAGGAAGAAGTGTTTTTCTTGCAGAGAGCCATGGGAGCCAGGACATAGATGCTTGAGGAAGGGTCAGGGACACTACATAGAGGTAGTCTTGGATGAGGATTCATAGGTAGAGGAGTCTGAGCCCGAGGTTGTTTTGGATGAGGTGGAGCATGAGGATTAGGGAGTAGAAGAGTCTTCAGGAGTACACTTGCCACTCTTTCAGGAGCACCTAGATATCACCCTTTTTGTGTGCAAGTGTTGCAGGGACATAAGGTGACAATTTTGATTGATAGTGGGGCTACCCATAATTTCATTGATGAGGGTTTGGTGACTAGGATGAAATTGAAAACAGATAATTTTGAGGGGTTCAATGTGATTGTGGCTGATGGATTTACTATTCCATGCACATGGAAGATCCAACAACTTGATATTACCTTGGGTAGACACAGAGTACGCGATGACTTCTATGTGGTTGGCATAGGTGAGATAGATGTAGTTTTGGGTGTGCAGTGGTTGTATTCGCTTGGCAAGTATACACAAAACTATCAGGCTATGAAGTTGAGATTCAAATCCAAGGATAAGGAGGTGGTTCTTCAAGGATTATCTAATGGAGCTTTGAGGGTTGTTTTAGCCAAGAGGATGGAGAGCTTTTTGCAGAGGACAGGTAGATTGGGTGGCACAATGTTTGGTTACCGATGGATTTTCACCCATAGGTGAAAAGACCACTCATATTGATATTCAACCTATTTTAGACAAGCATAGCATGGTATTCAGTGACATTCCTCTAAGGTACCTCCTGATAAGGGATTCCAGCATGTCATTGACTTGGAGGAGGGAGCGAAACCAATCATTACTACACCTAATCGTCATTCGAGGAGGTACAAGGAAGAGATTGAGAAGGCGACTAAGGAGCTACTTGATATGAGACACACAACCGAGCTTTAGCCCTTTTGCTTCCTTCGTGGTGTTGATGAAGAAGAATGATGGTACTATGAGGATGTGCATCGACTATAGAGCTCTCAATAAGAAGACAATCAAGAACCGCTACCCAATTCCCAGGATCAATGAGTTGATAGATGAGCTTCATGGTGCAGTATATTTCTCTAAGATTGTTTGCGAGTTGGGTACCACTAGATAAGGATGAGAGGAGGATATTCACAAGACAACTTTCAGGTGTCATTTTGGACATTATGAGTTTCTAGTCATGCCATTTGGGTTGACAAATGCTCTAGCCACATTTTAGTCTTGCATGAACCAGATATTCAGTAAGCAGTTAAGGAGATTTGTGTTGGTTTTCTTTGATGACATATTGATCTATAGCAAGACTTGGGAGGATCATTTGAGGCATATAGATGAGGTATTGGGTATACATGAGCAACACTCACTTTTCGCCAAGGCATCCAAATGTGAGTTTGGGATGATTGAGATTTTGCATTTGGGGCATAAGTTTTGTGCCCAAGGCGTCAGTGTAGATGTGGAGAAGATCAAGGCAATAGTGGATTGGCTTCGACCCAGGACTTCATCACACTTGAGAGGGTTTGTGGGACTTTGTAGTTATTACAGAAGGTTTGTTAGAGGGTTTTGACAATTGGTTGCCCCATTGACTGATTTGACTAGGAATGGAGTGTTCTCTTGGAGTGAGGAGGCATAAAGAGCTTTTGAAAAGCTCAAGGAGGTAATGAGTTCATGTCCCGTGTTGGCTATTCCAGGTTTTTCACTAACATTTGTATTAGAGTCTGATGCTTCAGGAGAGGGCATTGGAGTGGTATTGATGCAAAACAAACATCCTATAGCATTTGAGAGTCGCAAGCTCAAGGAGTCAGAGAGGAGTTTCTCTATTTACGACAAGGAGATGCTAGCCATCATGCATGCTTTGGTTAAGTTCAGGCAGTATCTGGTTTGCGGGAGATTTGTGGTGAAGACAAATCATAACAGTTTAAGGTTCTTCCTCAATCAAAGGGATTTGAATGATAGGCAGCATAAGTGAGTAAGTTGTAGGCTTATGATTGTGATATTGAGTATGTTAAGGGAAATAATAATGTGGTGGCTGATGCTTTATCTAAGAGGCCTTATTTATGTTTTATGATTGATATTTTTGCTGATTGGAGAGCTTCTATATTAGTAGAGTATGCCAAGGATGCATTGGCTATTGACATCTTGGAGGGCAAGTTGCAAGATGACAAGTACAAGGTGGTTGAGGAGCTCATTCTCTTTAAGGACGGAGTGTACCTTGTCCCAGGATCGAAGATTAAAGAGAGGATTTTGAGAGCATATCTTGGTTGGTCATCAGGGGTACTACAAGACATATAAACAAGTGAGATTTTCTTGGGAAGGCCTCAAGGGGCATGTTTTGAAGCATGTTAGAGAGTGTTTGACTTACCAACAAAACAAGGTAGAACAAACATTTCCAGGTGGTTTGTTGTAGCCCTTACCATTCCAAATCCGAAATGGGAGAGCATTTTGATGGATTTTATCACGGGTCTCTCGAAAGTGCAAGGTAAGGATTGTATCTTTGTGGTGGTGGATAGACTCACTAAGTATGTTCATTTTTATGCTATATCTTCCGAATATAGAGCTCCACAGGTGGCTGATTTGTTCTTTAGAGAGGTGTTTAGATTACATGGGCTGCTTAGAAACATTGTGAGTGACAGGGACAACAGGTTCATTAGTTTGTTTTGGCAAGAACTTTTCGATTGACAGACACATAGTTGACTCCAAGCACTAGCTATCACCCTCAAACGGATGAACAAACACAGATTACTCCAAGCACTAGCTATCACCTTTAAACGGATGGACAAACAGAGATTGTGATTAAGTGGCTTGAAGGATATTTGAGGAACTATGTTACAGGGCAGAAAACAACATGGATTAAGTAGCTTCATCTTGGGGAGTATTGCTACAATTCCGCTCATTATATGTCAATAGGTATGATTCCCTTCAAAGCACTATATGGTTATGAGGCATTATCATTTGTGGATTTGGTTCTTTCAGATAGTAGAGTTCCTAGAGCTAGAGATTTGGTACAACAAAGTATGGACATTTTGAATGCACTTAAAGAGAACTTACGACAAGCTCAAAATCAACAAAAGATGTATGCCAATCGCTACCGTTTGGAGAGGACTTTTGAGGTGGGAGATTTAGTTTTTCTAAAGTTGCAGCCCTATAGGCAATCTACCCTCAAGGGGAGTAGTGCGGAGAAGCTTAAGCCACAATTTAATGGGCCTTACAAGATCACATGTAAGGTAGGAGAGATGGCATATGAGATGGAGTCACTAGCAAACAACATAATTTATAATTTTTTTCATGTATCTCGCCTCAAGAAGGTGCTGGGATGGCTTATCACTCCTTGTTCGGAGCTGCCTCCACTTGATGACGAAGGGAAATTGATTTTGGGGCCTGAAGCAATAGATATGAGGGAGAAGGAACTCAGGAATAAGGTCATTCCAAAATATTTGGTAAAATGGAAAAATTTGCCTCTTGAGGATGCGACATGGGAAGGAGTAGAGATTTTTGATCATCCAAATCTGAAATTGCTTGAGGGCAAGCAATTTGGGGAAGGGAGGACTGTCATGTCCCCCCTTTCGTTTGAATAAATTATATTTTTTAAAAATTTAAAATAGTGTTTTTCAACACCAAGAGTAATAATAATATAATAATAATATTAATATTATAATAAATTCAAATTCCAACAAGCTGGTCGACGCCAAGTTTAGGCCTTGGGTCCTATATGCAAATGGATATTTAAGCTAGCATTGGTGAGATTCTTCATTATCTGATTTTGGTTTATGAAATTATCTTGTTGAGTTCACATCATCAGGCTCCCAAGGACAAAATCCCTTGTCAGCCAATTTAGAGGTGAGGATGCAAAACCTTCCCCTCTCACTGGGCAGTATCATTTAGGTACTGCAGTTGCATTGATTGATTTCATTGGTGTTTCATGTTTTGAGTTGTCAGTTTGAAATCATTCCAGGCGCTTCCATTATCAGGCTCCAACAAATCTATTTGTCTACAAATCAGATTGCAATAATCATTCCAGGACTGAAGATTTGAGGATTGAATCATATCTGTTTTTACTTGACTGCTGGGCGTTGGATCATACAAGAGCAAACACATCAATCATATTCGTTTTATCTGATCGCTGCGTGCTAGATCATACAGGAGTAAACTCATTAGTTGCAAGGACGCTGCCTCAACTAAGTGCCAATAAAAAGCAAGAGAAGGCGCGAATCACAACTGGGCGAAATTCAGAGCTATTCGCTGCCAGTGCCTCACATAATTCACCAGAAGTGAATGAAACAGGACAAGTCACAAATACCAACTGCATCCCAAGTACACTTCAGCACAATTCTGTTTTTCCGACACTTGGGCGGATTTCATAATTAATTCTACACTGGGCGGATTACAGAGACCATGGCTCTGGGACATTCAGACAGGCGAGCTCATACCCCAATCAGTCGAGAACCCTAAATTGATTTAAGAGAAGTTTACAGATCTGTTTTCCTTATTGACACCTAGCTTCAAAATCCGTGGTTAGTATACAGAATTGTGGTCTGAATTTGCAATGTAATCAACGAACCTGTGTGGATTCATATCAATGATAATATATCAAATCATATTTAAAATTGGTGTTGTTGCTTGACCTATATATTGTTCTTTCATTTTCTGATTGAAATTAAGGAGTGATAACAATTGTTGAAGATCAAATTAAAAGGTAGAATAATATAAACTATATTCAGATTACTGTGGAGAGTGAGATTTAAAGAATAGAATCCTATATTCAATATCCAAGGATATTACATAGTGCCCTAAATTGGGTTGTTTTGACCTTGCACACAGCGGTTTTGAAGTTTGTAGGTGGTTTCTAGGAGAACAAAAAGTGGTTTTGCAATTTGGGAGGAATCTAGAATATTTTGGGGGAACCTTTGTGAAAAGTGGTTTTATGGCAACCTGGAAGTGGTTTCATGGTGAGCTAAGGTAGTTTTCTATTCGTTGGCATCATGCTAATGTTAGCATTGTGCAACCCCCAACTTGCTCCCCTTTTCCAATGGCATTTTTCTTTTGATACAGAAACTTTGTGAGCTTCATTCTCATCAGCCATTTGGGCTCGAATTTCAGAACAATTTTTTTTGATTTGAGCTAAAATTTTGGTGGCTTCACAATGGTGCAGTCCATTTCTGATTTTGGGAATTTCTGGGGCTCTGCTTGACCTTGCATAGAGTGGTTTTGTGATTTGGGAGGAATCTATAATATATTAGGGCAATCTTTGCGAAAAGTGGTTTTATGACAACTGGGAAGTGGTTTCACGGTGCACTAAGGTAGTTTTCTGTTCGCTAGTGTCATGTTGGTGTTAGCATTGTGTAACGCTCAACTTGATCCCCTCTCCAATGGTGTTTTGCTTTTGACACTCAAATTTCGTGAGCTTCATTCTCAACCATCTAGGCTTTAGATTCAAGAACATTTTTGTTGATCTGAGCTAAAATTTTGGTGGCTTGACACTGGTGTAGTTTGTTCCTGAATTTGTTGTTTGATTTTTTCATAAATTATAGATTCTCACAAGTGTTGATGAACAATTCTCAGAAAATGGCTCGCGGCATTCCATTTTTCTTAGTTTTATCTACTTCCTTTGGCTCTTGGATTTCCCTTTTGCATTGTAAGGCTATAACAAGTTGGCTTGTGGCATTCCATCTTTCTTAGTTTTTTCTACTGTAACATGTCAACTCATATTACCCTGATTATCTAGAAGGGGACATTACATGGCAGCCCCTATTTGTATGATTGGAAAGTATTATATTATTGAAGGGCAAACAAGTAGTGTTTCATCAAGGGTAGAAAGAGGTTCATGTGATTTGCTTACAAAGGCAAGAAGGAACAGCTTCAAGGGGTCTTAAATCTTCATGGAAAGATGTTAAGTGGAAACACAAGGATCATACCCTTGGAGAAAATAAATGATATCAAGTTCCTCCATGTTGATCACATTATATGGACAATCGGAGACAAAGGTGTTCCAAACTTTGGTTGGTCTTTCTTCTATGGTGCAAGACAAGATGGCAGTCGTGGTTGGTTGAGGAGTGCATCCTCCCTCTTTTGTTGGGTCTACATAGCTTTTGGGGACCAAAAGCCTCTTTATAGGGGAGTTGTGATCCATAAAATGATTGGTTTGACTTCGTGGCATAAGGAAAAAGAGGTTTTGAAAAGCTTCTGTATAGGGGAGTCGTGATCCATAAAATGATTGGTTTGAGTCTTTGACTTTGTGGCATAAGGAAAAAGAGGTTTTGAAACAGGGGTAAACACATGGATGTTGGGGAATTTTCAAGATGTTAAGGTACATTTCAGAGCAGGCTTTGGCAGAAGAAAAATGGTGGTTTTCTAAGCAGTTTTGGCTTTTGTGCAAAACTGCTGGTTGTTCTCAGGTGGGGGTGGTTTTTTAACTAGTGGGGCAATCTTGTATCTACTGGGGCAGTTTTGTCAGCAAGTGGTGGTTTCGGTCTGCTGGAAAGTGGTTACATTGTCAATCTAAAAGACTGGGATTGGATCTTCATGATGAGTGATGGAACGTCCTCTTACAAGTAAGGTAGCTTGTTCAACTTGAGTTGGCTTACATTGACGAAATGATTGATGCCAAGTTGAGCTAGTAGATTCAAGAAAAAAGTATTAGGATCTACAAGTTGGAGAGTGTAAGGCCCATTACAGATGGGCTTCAACTTGTGAGGTTGTTAGTGAAATCTCTGCTTGTATAAGTGAAGCCAAACATGATAATCAACTTGGAAGGAATGAGGTATTTGATTGCGGTCATGGTGATGGAATGCCTTGAATTTGGCTTGGGTATGTTGAAGGATATATTGAATTTTGGCATGATGTAGGGCCAAATTTTACACACAAAGTTTTGTCTTGCT
This sequence comes from Cunninghamia lanceolata, assembly GCA_027924645.1. Lineage (NCBI taxonomy): Eukaryota > Viridiplantae > Streptophyta > Pinopsida > Cupressales > Cupressaceae > Cunninghamia > Cunninghamia lanceolata. Next base: position 3,541,678 of record BSBN01000973.1, on the reverse strand, counting down.
CTTATTGGTGGGATGTAGCTGGAGCTAGAAGAGCATCTAGTATCACCTAAGGGGCCAATAGCTGGAAGCCATAACAAAATTCAAAAGGAAAATTCCTTGGAGTAACATGAGTAGGCTGATCATAACTACACTGAAAGATATGCAAATAATTGTCCCACTACTTATTCTGGTGATGAAAGATGCAGAGAGCATGGATTAAGGTGCAAGCCATCCTCATTCTAGGCATAAGTTTATGGATGAAAGGAACTTGAGAAGTGTAATTGGCAGACAAGAAGCTTCCATAATGTTTTCCAAAAGTGAATCCAGAAGTAAGAGTATGATTGGAAATAATAGTGAGTCGTAACCCAAAGTTGCTCCAAACATGTTTGAAGAACAAGTTAGCAGCTTGTGGAGCATCAACTGTCTTGGTGCAGGGCATAAAAATTGCCATTTAGGAAACTGCACACCACCACAACTATGTAGTTATGTTGACATTTAGTTGTGGGCAGACCACTCATGAAAAGGATGGAAATTGCTGATACAATACAAGCTTCAGATTGGAAGGAAGGCTTAGATGAGCACCGACTGAGTAAATCTTTAACTCGTTTCTGCATAGAAGCCAATAGGAGTAGTGTTGCAAGTTTTACAAGGCCTTTTGCATGCCAAAATGTCCTTTATATGATGACAAATGAGCCTCCTTGAGTTTAAGTTTGCAAGAAGTGTCAAAAGGAATGCAAAGTTGAGTGATCTCGTATGATATCCCATGTCTAAGACTGTAGTCAAGGAAAGGTGTTTGATTGATCATTGTGAGTTGCTTCAAAATATCAATGATCAAACTGAAGTGAGGATCCATGGAGTAGAGATCTTTACACTCAACATAAATTGCAGATTGGATGTTCATGATGCTAATTACACGAGGAGGACGATTAAGAAAATTGTCACTTTGTTTGGGATGTGCTTCTTGTAGCTGATCACTAAATGAAACTGTTAAATATAATATGCCTACTTGAAATGCCAATGTTCTCGAATATTGGATTGAGAGTCCAAAAATTGAAGGCGTTGGTGATCCATGTACATCATTACCTCTGTACTGAGAAGATAATGGCACCTCTGCTTGAGCGATTGGATAAAAGCAGATTTCCCTGTCACATACTATAATTGACGTTGGCTTATTTTGACCCTAGTGGATACTGTCATTACAAAACAATATCTGTTAGACAAGTTCAGCTTCAGTCAAAGGCACTCCATATGTGACAAAATAGTAGACCTAAACTACGAAAGAGAAGCTAAATTAGTTCTGAAAAGCAAAACAATAGCTGTCTTTCCTAGCCAGATTTTAGAAAGTATTACTGCAGGGCTCATCAGATTATTCACTCTGCTATCACAGTTGCTAGCTTTCCAGGAAAAAGCAAAGCAAATCAAAGCAATCATCATTGCCAGAAGAAAAGAGATGACCATGCTGAAGGAGAAGCTAAAGTGCATCACTATCTCCTTGGAATTGGCAACAACATTACCGGCAACAGTGATGACTTTGTCTGAAACTGATTTGTGTTTAGTTATTATAAAGAATTTTCTAACATCTCTTTAAGGACTTGAAAATATTGTGCAGTGGCTGGTGTCGATGGTGAGCTTGCATATGGAACAGGTTGGTAATCAATTGGTAGATGTGTTGGTACCAAACTGGTGCAAAGAGGATGGGAAGCTGGTCTTGGAGTTGGAATTTAGAGGACTCATAGAGATGTTTATGGCAGATTCCAAGGAGCCCATGCAGAATCTCAAGATGGTTGGAAAGGATCGTATTGTGGATATCATTTTGCTGGCGCAAGCACCAGTTGAGTGAAATGTAGCGATCTAGCAGTTCATTCAACCAGATGTGAGGAGCATTTGGGAGAGTTCGATGAAATGCGGGTGCAGGCAGTGCAGTCTATAGTCATCAACATGCAACAAATTGAGGAAGATTATGCCATGTGTCAACAAATTGTGGTGGGGAGGGCGGCTATGAACTGATGATTGTGGAGTGGGAGTTTGTGTTAATTTTAAGTTGTAATCTTGAATTGGAGAAAGTCCACTAGTGGCTATGGAAACTTTAGTTTTGAGATTCAGTTCTTTTTAGTTAAGCTTTACTTCAGGCACGGTAGATCTGAGGATCTCTGGCCAAAAACTTATTTAAAACCTATTATGTTCTTTATCAAAAACAAACTATGCATGCTGCTGTTATTTCAATTTAAGGCTGTAAGTTAGTTTCTTTTCGGTCACTTGTCTTTTTGATTGCTTGTTAATTTAATTCCTGGATTTTTTGCATTTCTTTTATTGGCAAAGATGATTTGAATGATATATTACCTATTTGAATTGATTGAAGAAATTATATTGCATGGATTTGACTCTATGTGCATTCGTGGTCGTTTAATGAAACTATATATCTTTTATGTCTATCAAAATTACTTTAAAATTGTGCACCTGATTTACATTATGCTGTGTGTTCACCAATGGATGTGAATTATGGTATATCTGGCCTATGAATGGATGCATGAGTAAGGAATGATTTATTGAGATTTCGTTAAACAAGTTCTTGTTCTTCTCAACCTTTCTCTCTCTCTCTTTTTTTTGATAACGGACTAGTTAGATGTTGATTAGAATTAAAATTAGCTTCTTTTCTTTTCAGTGTCATTTTGAGCTTCTCACTCTTTTCTTTGTTGCAATCGTAAAGTTAGAATTACCTAGAAAACTATAATATAAATATTGAGATTTTAATGTTCGAATCAATAAATTAAGATTGTGCATATTGCTGTAAAGAATTGTTTTAATTCAGTTTCAGCGAAACTTAAGTTGGATCCTAGTTGATAAAATGTATATTCTCTCTGATTTAAGAAAATTTATCTTTGAGAATAAGGAAACTCCTTTGCACTGGAGAAATGCTGCTGCACTTGTACATAGAGAAGAGATACAAGTTGATTTGGCTGCAGGTAGGTTAGTTTGACCTTGACCAAATAACCCAAATTGGTGAAAGCTCAGTCTTTTTTTAAAGAACAACACACCTAGAAATCCATTCCATAGTCCCCTTGTGTATTCAGAATTACATGCTTTGCTATTTCTATGATTTAACCATCATCAACGGTATTTGAGCCTTGGAGGAATGTTAAATTTTCTTTCAAGCAGAGTGTGTTGATCTTTATCACTCTAATTGTCATTGTGCCAAAAAAGCTGCTTCAACAAGTTGCATAGGACCTTGAAGGCCAGACAATGTCAATATAGAAATTAAAGGCCAAGGAAAGCACTTCAACTGAAACTTCTAAAGAGTTAGAAAATTTAAAGGATTAAAGGTCCTTACAAAGAGTTAAACTACTCCTATACATACAATTCTAACAAGGGTGGTGGAATAGAATGTGCCACATGCACTCACGTTGGCAGCAGTGTGATACTCTCTAGATTATCCTTAAATATGCTCAATCAATTATTGATCCTTCTCCATTCATAACCAGGGCTCCAAGCCAATCAGTTAGAATTTTTTTGTTAAGTATGCACATAAGATATTTGTTTGAGCATGATATGCCATGTTTGCTTGAGGGTTGGAAGTTAACTGTAATTATGCCATAGGCACATCATGCCTTATCTATATCTATTGGTGGAAGCTTGATACAAAACAAGTGGTGATTGTGAGTCCAAGGGGAATCTTCAATCTTATCTTCTCCTTTTGGTCTTACAATAGGCTGACATGCAGCACTAGTGTTACTAGAGTCGGACTTGGCTCAGACTTGGCAAGCCAATTTTTGACCTGGACTCGGACTCAGTGCTTAGACTCAGCCAAGACTTGAAAAATTGAAAAAATCATGAAATATAGAGATTTTTAAGGATTTAAAACTTGTTTTATGCACTCTTCAATAAATAAACTTTAAAGACACAATAAACTAATCAAACAGAAGCTACTTTGATCACATACACAAGTATGCATCGATCACATGAGTATAAAAGTAGATTTGAGTAGAAGAAAACGACATTGCTAGATATGTAAATTATATTTATACAAAACTCATGGATTATGAAATCCATGGCATCAAAACAAATATCAAAACTAAAAGTATGTCTATGGATCAGAGGAGCCTGCATCATTTGTCCTAACATCCATAGTTGCACGACAAGTCTTGTGTGGGCATCTAAGATAGGTCCTTGATGACGATGCACCCATGATATATGCTTGTGTATCAGTGACACCAACATCCAAGGGCTCTATTCATGCTTTATCTTCCTCCTCTGTCATGGCTACTGCCTTTGCCTCTAGATCCACTTAATCAACCCATGTAAGGTCCTCATCGTTGAAGACATGATTCTCAACCTTGGCGATCCAATCTAATTGTGGATCAACCTTTTCTAGAGTGATGGGAGATAAATTAGTGCCCAAGATTTGTTTGTGATGAAAGCAAATGCTGTAATGAATATAAACAAGATCATTCAACTTTTGCACTCACAACCTATTGTGTTTCTTGGAGTGTGTACTCAAACATACTCCAATCGTGCTTGCATCTTGAAGCACTACATGGCTGGCTCAAGACATGAACTGCAATCCTCTAAAGATTTGGCACCTTAGCACCAAATCTGAAATGAGAAGAAGAAACTCAATCTCATTGTCCAACTTTGAGTTTCGTATTAACGTAAAAAGGGAAAAGTTTAATTTTTAAACTTAAATTACACTCTTAATAGATTTTACTTGGTTGCAATGACATCTGAGTTGCCTTGCATATCTTTTGCGCAAAGAGGTCTCCTTGTGCAAGTCTTTAGATCTCAATCTTAGAGATTATCTACGCTCCAAGCTGAGAATCAGGTGCCATCCACTCTATGTTTGTGTAGAACCCACTCAGAACCTCCTCATCGGCCTTGAAACTTGGGTGGAATTGGAATGCCAGATTGAAGAAATAGGCAACTGCATGTAAGGACTTGTGAAGCTGAAGGTGTCATCATCGATCAATGATGTCCCATATGGGATGACACTTATCCTCAACCCCAACATAAATGGATTTAATGGCCTCCTTGGCCCTATACATGCCCTCATATATATAGCCCACTATGGGCTTCTCTCCATTAGCAACTCAAAGGAGAACAAGTAAAGGCTTTGTGAACTGCAACTATTATTAAACATTAACATACATAAGTGTGAACAAAAATAAGCAAATAAAATGGAAACATGAAATGATAAAAAATATAGTGGAAATTTACCTCTACGATCACCCGAAGCCAGAAGTTGTGCTCATAAAAAACCCAATCAACGATGTCAACCCCGGCATTTGTCTTAGCATATGATGACATAGACCACTTCTCACTAACAAACTACACCTCAAACTAGCTTTTGACTGAAGCAAAGATTGAAATGTGATAACGTTTGTTTCAAAGTGGGTTATTTTGGGATGAGCCAACTCCTTGTCCGTGAATTTTCTCATTAGGTTGAGGACCCAAGCATGGTTGTATATGTATTTGCAAATGTTTTTACAACGCTCCACACATGCTTTGATCCATGGAATTTTGCCAAGATCCTCCAATATGAGGTCAAGGCAATGAGCAACACAAGGAGTCCAAAATAGGGATGGGTGCCTATCCATGAGAAGTCTACCTGTAGCAACATAATTTGCTATATTATTTGTAACTATTTGTACAAGATTCTCCTCAACCACCTTGGTCAAGACCCTCCAAAACCTCACAAAGGAATTCAACATTTTTTTGTGTTTCTTGAAGCATCAATGGATTTCAAGAAAACTATGCTACTTGAGAAAGCAACAAAATCAGTAAAGTAGAAATTAGAAATCTTAATCACTAAATCAATGGATAGTAAAAAATACAATCACCTGAGGAACAAACAAGGAAATTAAGCAATGTTCTATTCCTCCAATCTATCCAACCAATGGTCATGATGGTGCAACCCTTCTTCCTCCATATCTCATGCTGCTTGTCAATTGTGGCCTTCGCATTGGCTAACTTTTGATTCAAAATGGAGCCCTTTATCTCCTCATCACCAAAGGCCTTGAAACCTGCCCCACAAACAGTAATGGCATCTACCATATTTTTCCAATAAGAAGACCTAAAACAAATAAAATAAACAAAATAAGTATTTTAAATTGAGAGCTTAACTTTAAATTATACATACCCTTAAATTCAAAAATTCAAGAGACAAAGAAATCAAACTATATATTTTAAAACAAAACAAAAAAATTAATTACTTGGCTACGTGAAATGAAATGGTACAGTAGAACCAAAAGTCTCCAATTGCACTTCTTGCTACATCAGGCTTATCCTTGTTTCAAACCATGCTCTCAAGTGATGGTTGGGAACCTGGAGTAGTGCGTGGTACAATATATGAATCTAAATTAGATCTATGATCTCTAGGCCCAATACTAACAAGACCACTACCATTGCCATTGTTCAAAGATTCAGGAAATGGAGGAATGGAAGAAGAGTCTCCATGAATGGTTTCCATCTCTTCTCTTTGCCTCTTTTTTAGTTCCTTCTGTTGCTCAAAGGTCTCTAATTGGCTTTGTACCTCACACACAACATAAGGAGGTGCATTTGTGCACGCTTTAGCATCTCGGCATAGTATTTGTGCAAGGCGATATTTCAATTGGTTAATGCCTCCCTTAAGCATTTTTGTCTTGCAATGTATACATGTTATCTCCCCTTTCTTTGACCCAAGGACGGCGTGTTTCCAACAAGGGTCCTTTTTAACTGGGGCCGACATTGGAACAATTTATAAATGTAAAGTGTGTTGCAATAAGATATAAATGGAAAATAAATTAACATTTATAGTTTCTAATTAAATTAAGATAAAAGTAAAAACAGTTAGGGTTTGCAGCTAGAAAATAATTGTTTTTACAAAAACAGCTAGGTTTGTTCATAAAAAGAGATTAAGGATAGCTAGGTTTTGTTTTTTGTTTTATGAATCTAAAATGAAAAAAAAAACAAATGTTGAAGACAAATGAAATTTAAAAAAAAAATCAAAATACAAAATTACCTCTTCAAATTTGCTTCAAATTGATGGTGGGCAGCTCCAAATCAATGGTGGGCTCTTCTAAATGCTTCATAGGCTTTTTTAGATGCACCAAAGGCTGCAACAAACTTGCCCAAATGATATTCAATCACTGTTTCTTACTCAACTTGTGTGCTGGTTTTTTATTCAATGGCATGTAATTTTGGCTCCAATACTCTTTTTTTCCTCCTCCTTGTGCTTGCAAATGAAATGAGTGTGCTTTTAGAGTGTTAGAGTTTATTTTAAGTGCATAGGTTTTAAGTTTTATGTTTTATTTTTTATTTTTTTTCTTTTTGCCTACTGTGGCCTAGTCTTCCTATCGGGACTCGCTAGGTCCAATGAGTCTGGTCAGACTTGTCGGGTACCTGGGTCATGAGTCCCTAGGACCTGTTTTAAGCTGCTTGCCTCAGGATTCACTGAGTCTTGGCGAGTCTCTGTGAGTACTGTAACATTGTGCAACACTAATTTGTTGTTGCCGCCATCGATTTTGCTGTGCATTTAGGCACTTTGGCTGGTGGATTATATTGTTTAGGAGATTGATGGTAGACATGAGTTTGAGAGGTTGTTAGACCTCATTCCACTTCAAACCCACGTGAGGCTGCCATGTATTGCTTCCTTCCCTTTTTCTTTTGAACTGTTTTTCCCTCACTTTAAAGCACGAGGCCCCACAAAATATCTTCATAAGGCATGCTACATAGAACTCTTTTTAGAGTGATGCTCTTCAATTTGGCACCATTTGATCAAAAGATAGATCAACGGTGGAGGGAATTTTGAGAGGTGTCAGCTCTCTATTTTGTTCTAAAACTCTATCCATTGGACATGTATGGGCTGCACTGGTTCATTTTTGAACTTTGTTGCAAGGCACATTATCTTCTGGACTTGCTAGCCATTAGATTGATTAAGATCAACAGTGGGCACACAATCAAGGCTGTGTAGATGTTTTTGGAATGAGGCAGAGTCTGCCATTATTTGAAACTTGAAGGCAATGCCGTAGAGAATATGACATGAAAGCTTCGGCTTATAACGAAGTGCTTTAACACTACAAAAGCCACAATTGATGTTTTTCTATAAGGTTAAGAAAGTGGTGGCTTTGATACCATCGTTACGAGCTCAACTGTAAACTTGTTATACTGTTAATAAACCTTAGAGAAGAAACCCTAGGTTTCAAAAAAGAGAAAATTTTGAATCTGAACTTTAGAAAGTTGAAACAAAAGATCTGAATTTTCTAACATAGCAAATAATTGGTTTTCTTAAATAATTAAAGATTGGATAAAGTTGAATTGCTATGAGTAATTGAATTGCTTAAAAATGGAAGAGAAATAGAGCTGTAGCAGTGCTGGAATATCAATTCCAGATGATACAAAAAAGAGCAGAGAACATTCTCGAGGAGGTATGGGTTCGAACCCAGGCCAAGAAAACTCTCCAAGCATGGTATGACTATGGCCACTGCAGTTGACCAAGACAGTTTCCGTAGGCGTGGATATCCAGTGGAATGAAGCCTACGTAAATACATAAATGCCTATTTATAGCTAATTTCTGACTTCAGTGCTTTCGTCTTTTATATGCTGGATGATTATATATTTTTTAATAAAATTTCCATAGATAAAATATAACTAGCATAAATGTATTATCCATTGATTAATCGAAAACATAAATGAGTATTCCTGAAGTGGATTATCTTTAGACATGGTTAAAAACTCAGCTTTATACTTTCACTGCACACACAATCTTTAACAATAAAACTATAAATGCAAATACTCTGCATTACACACATGCTTATTTTATGTTGGAGTACTCCTGTGTTCTGCAACTACCTTTTCTTATCATCGGTGTTTTCAAGTTTATGAAGTTCAGGAACTACTTTTCCAGGTAATATTGTATGCATTTTTCAGCACATAAGTTATTTAATGTATATGCAAGTTACTGATCACCAAGCATGTCTTGATATCATGTCACTGTATTCTCTTGTCTTATAAGTTATCTTTAAATTTAAGCTCAAGATATCATAAAATTTATGTGCTAAGAGTTTTATTTTGTCTTAGTGAATTGGGAGAATTTGTAAGGGAGTGCTCGTAAGAATGTTTTAAGAGAGCAGTGATCTAAGGTGCATGCTTTATAATAACAAATGTGTTCTTTTCCAACATGTAAAAAAATTGTTCGGTGAAGTTGACAGGATTTATGCACAGATGCAGGGTTCTAGTTATGAAGGAAGATATTCATTTTGCCCTGTCAATTCCACTCCAATGCCAGATGTTTCAGCTTCAGATGTGGGTTATCAAGTGTATGACCAATCAGCTTCAGTTGTTACACATGACAGTGCTGCAGAAGAAGGAAATAAACAGTTTCGTAGGATTCCTACTATCGTCTCCTCTATTGCAATGGGCTCATCTTATGTTTCGGATAGAAGTGACAATCAGAGGAATCTACCAGGAAAGAAAGTCAGAGATGGGGATGACTTCAAGGTACCTCAGTGCTCTAACTCAAGGATTAGCAACATTAGCACAACAGGGCCATGCGTTATAGATAAGTGTCAGACGATAGAAAACTTTACTCGAAATGCAACCAGACCTTCCACTTCTTCATCAAACACCTTTCAATGTGAGGCCACAGTACCCACTAGTTCTTATGCAGATTCTTGGAAAAAGTGCATTCAGGCTGATTCAAAAGATTGGTCTGAGATTAGAGATCATCTAGACCAGCAAATAAATTGTTCAGACTCTCTTAATGCCAATAATGACTGTAATGTTTCTCATCAACCATTGGGAAACTCATCAAGTGTTGCTCAAGTTAGGACATCAGGTCAGAACACAATCAGGGAAAACCATTTGATTGACACAGAAGATAATGTTGATTCTGTCCAGTGGGTAGGCTTGAGTTCAAATGCAACATCTGAAGGTTTATTGCTTCCCAATAATAGTATTAATAGAGAACAGTTGGTTCAAGTTGCTGATATTAATGACAAGAGAGAAGACAACACAGATGGATCGAGACAGAGAGATGAGTGTGATCAGGTTTCATCATTGAGGAATAGCTGTGAAAGCACTGGTGGTGCTGAGTGCTTTAGTGATGAAAATGCTGCTGAAATATCTGTGGCATCTCAACCAATGCAAGAAAATTGTTTTGAGGATGATTCTGATTCCTCCATGCTTGATTCTGTTTCCAGTTCCAAGATTACGCCAGATGTTGTTATAGAAAATATTGGACAACAACATTTTTGGAAAGCACGGAAAGCCATTCTAAGGTGAGAGAATTTTTTTTAATTTTTTTAAAGTAATTAATTAATTATTTTTAATATCATTTCTGCCATTCTAAGGTGAGAGATTTTTTTTTATTTTTTTATTTTTTTTCGTTCTTGGTTTTTTTTATCATTTCTTACAAATACAGAATAGTTTTGAATGCTATGATGGGCACACATTATGGAATTTTTGCTATTTAGTTGAGAGCCGTAAAAATCTTTACTGGAATTTTCAGTGTAGATGGCAATATGCACTCTGTACAACATGTATTTAGAACTTCAAGAAGTGTAAGATTATTTTCAGTGGAAACGTGCAATATATTGGTTACAGGTTTACCATCCTATAGTTTGTCCACTATTAATTTTCACAACAGTAACATGTTTTGTTAATTGCTTTTGTTTTTAATAAATGGAAAAAGTATTGCGTTTGCTGTCCAGAAAACTCGTCATACCATTCATAACACTACAATGGTGTTTAAATCTGCCTGGATATCTTATCTTTTCACTATGAACTATATCTGCTACTTTGACGATTATAAAACTAGAGCAACCTATACAAGCAAATAAATATTCATATATTCCAGTCTGCATTCAATCTTTTAGGCGGAAAATTCTTGATAAGAAATGATATACCTTAACCAATGACTTAAATAACTAGCAATCATGTACTGAGATAGAGGCTTCTCAATTTCAGTTTGATTTTTTTCCTGTATGAACTTCATCATAGTTGATACTATATAAATTTTTCTCTTCTAGAATGGAAATTTTTGTAGGACATTTGCCAAAGCTCTTCTGGATTACTTGCATATAAGTTTTGATTTCTTTCTTATCATAATTATAAATAGCATATGGGATAGAGGGCATAAGGACTTGAATAGAGAGCCTTATGCGAGGAATTGAGCTGCCACTGTTCTATTTCTCTTTGGCTGTGTTTTTGTTTGAGAACTAGCAGGGAGGGCCTCTTTTCTCCTTGGTAAATCATATTGTCAATAAATAGGGACTCCCCTTGTGTCTAATCCTGAGCTAAGTAATGAGACCCTGGAAATTTTTAATCACATAAGATCCAGTTCTCATATAGTTTTTCTAATTGAGAGAAGGCTGTGTATAAGCTTCTAAGGAGGCTCCAACCATTTGGCTTTGTAAAGAGAAACTAAGGAATGAGATGAGCTTTCTAAGAGAGCTCTGATCTGTCGATTTCCAGACTGCATTCTGGAGAGGGTGCTCTTTACTCTTGGGTGGTAAGGATTGAAAGACAGAAAGATGTTGAGATTAACTTCAGCCGAGGGGGGGTCTGTTTTGGCAATATATTCTGGAGAAGATTGAAGCGAGGTTTTTGAAGGTGGAACATCATTTTATGGGAAAGCTGGTTTGTTTATGAGGTTTGAGGGTGAGGGATTGATTATTACTCTTCCAACATTCCACTGAAGTCCCTTATTTGGGTAAGGTTTTATGGTCTGCCTCAGGATTATTTGGGTGAATATGTTTTGTTTGAAATAGGCATTGTTTTGGGAAAAGATGTGCGTTTGACCTCACTGACTCAATGCTGGAGCATGATATCACATGTGATAGGTTGTGTAATGCTAGATGTCAATAAACCTGTTCCGGATAGATTGTTGTGTATGCAAATGATGATTTTTTTGGTGACAAGAAGTTGATTATGAGTGGTTCCCATTTTACTATGGACTATGCCTTGTGTATGGGTATTTGCATGGTCTGAAGATCCTTTAGAGATGGATCTCAAGGATTTTTAAAGGTCAAAAGGAGCAGTTTTTTGCCTCTTATAGGAGTTTGGTAACCCTGAAGGTCAGATCTTCCCTGATGCTTCATATGGTGAGTGATTTTATTCACCTGGAAGAGAACAGAAGGTTGTAAATGTATCTTCAACTCAGGAGAAATTCCCTTCATTATTCTTAGAAGAATGTTCAATGGATCAAGCTAAGGGTGTGGAAGCTGTCTAGCAACTCTGGGTCAAGATTAGGCAGCTGAAGATCTCAAAAATGAGGGGCTCTTTCTGTCTCAGGACCTAAGCTCCATGACTCGAGGAGGAAAAGAAAGGTGAGATAAAGTGTCCATCCTAGTGCAAGATCCATGTTTCATCTTTCAAACCCTAACTGGATCAAAGTGGAGCAGGAAGCTCTGATTTTAATTGTAGGCAAAGACATGGCAGGGTGGTGGGGGATTTCATGACATGGTGAAGAGGATTTTGATCTTTAGGCATAGGCAAAAAGGACCAGATTCTATGGGAGAGAATTGATCCCACTAGCAAGAAGAAACAACTAGACTCAAGACCTCACAAAACAAGAAAGAAACTTGACTTTGAGAGGATCTACGAAGGTCAGACCATCAACCAAGTTTATAGGAAGCATGGGGGTTGTCTAGACTCTAAACAGCAACCTGCTCCAGAAAATAAATGTATTTTTATGCAATGTGTGGAGACTTGATGCCCCTATCAAGATCCCTCATAGGTTAATCCAATTATTTAAACCAGATTTAGTCTTGCTGCAATATACTACAGTGAAAGAAAATGCATTTGTGCTGACCGCAAAGAAGTTACGGAAAATCTTGGAATGTATTTCTACAGATTCTGAAGGTCAATAAGGAGTTATAACAGTCATTTGAAATCCATTATCTACTGTCTTCTCAAAAGGTGAGTCAACACCGGATGGCTGTAAGTTGCATACCATTATTGAAGATAAATACTTTATGATCCCAAAAATTTATGCTCTCTCAAGCTTCGGCTTAGTGGACAGTCTTGGCAGGAGCTGGAAGAATTCAGGTAAGATAATTGGATCATGGAAAAGAGACTTCAATTCTATTATGAGGCTAAATGAGAAGTGAGATGTATCATTTCAAGAAATTGACTCTGTGAATAATTCCATACCTTTGTGTCTTTGTGACTATGGGATATTGAAACCAAGGTAAGAAACTTCAAGGCTAGAAAGAGCCCCTGTTGTGGAAGGACTATACAGGGTTTCAGATGACGTGTTCTGGGTGAATAGTGACCTCATTCTTGAATCAAGTTTCTAGAAGGGACTGGGTGTGATCATTGGTCTATTAGCTTTGAGCCTTGTAAGGAATCAGGATTCTATCACAAAAAGAAACCCCTTCAAATTTGAGTAGATGCAACTTCTTCACCCCTCTTTGGAGGAAGAGTCAAAACATGGTAGATTGCCTCTTTTCCTATCAATGGGGTCTTAAATGTTCAATTTACTCCAAAAACTGAAAATTGTGAAGGCCAATCTGAAGATGTGGGATAAAGTCTTTGGCAATCTCTTTCAATGAAAAGAAGATTTGGAAGCTAGGATGGTGAGAAACAACTGCAGGTGGTAAACATCACGAATGAACTGATCATGGAGGGAAAGGATCTCTTGAAGGATTTAGATATTATCTACAAGGAGAGAATTCTTTTGGAAATTCAGTATTTCTTGCTCAATGGGAAAAGAATATCGATTTCTTTAATGTGGTGACCCATTGTCATTTTAATAGAGTTAGCTGTTCGGGGGTTCTTGGTAGGAGGGAAACTGAAAATTCTAAGGATATTTTGAATATAGTTGTTTTCCCTTCCGAGGACTTTCTTTGGAAAGATCTAGTGGATAGAAAAGAGGCTTGGTACAAGTTCCTTAGATTCATCCCCTCCCGAGTATTGGAAATTTGAAAGCACTCAATTCTGTCTTTTTATTTCCAATCTGAGAAGAGGAAGCTAAGGTAAGGTGGTACTTTGCTCTTTGAAGAGAGAAAACTTTTGGTTTATATGGATTCCAAGATGGTTTCTTCTAGAGCTTATGGATGCTATCAAGGATAATTTGGTAGTGGCTTGAGGGGGTAATCTAGATCATTGACGATAATTTGGAAAGAAATGAACTGCATCTTTTTGGCTCTTATTTCGAAAAGAAACCAACTGAATTCTTGGACTCCTACAAAACAACCTCTTTGATAAATACATTTCTAAAGTGATTGCAAATAAGTTAAATTCAGCTCTTCCCTACTAGATCTTAGAAGAACAAGGTGGGTTCACAAAAGGGCAACAAATTCTGGATGGTATCATCTTCAGGTATGAATTGATGTTTATGTCTAACTTTGACAAGCAAGAAAGTGTGTTGATTAAGCTTGATATTTGAAAATATTTAGTTAATTGGGAGTTTTTATACTTGGTCATCCAAATATTTGGGTTTTTGGAAGAATGGTGTTATTGGGTTGAAAGTTGCTATTCTGCCTAAAGTTTTTGTTTAGTGAATGTTTCTTTGGCAGACACTATGAAAGCTAACCAAGAACCTAGATAGCAGGACCATTTGTCCTTGTACCTTTTCACACAAATTGCAAAATCCTTGGGGAGCACTAGGTCCAAATCCAACAATAAAATTAAAGGGCTGTTGAGTACCTTTGGATCATTTGTCCTTATACACGTAATTTGTTGATGACACTTTCTTGTTAGGTAAGCATATTGTTTCTGAATCATAGTTACCTAGAGATGTGGGATATGGGTATTGGTATAGTGACGAGAATGCCATTAAAATTAAGATACATGAGTAAATGAATAAGGTACAGCTATATTATGTAGTAACCAAAAAGTGCAGATATAGGTTTTGTGATTTTGCAAACAAATGCATGTACTAGGATATTCTTTATTGAAACATTAAGGGATTTTATATAATATTGAATCATAACAAATCTTTGTTATGATCCTATTTTTTCGCAACCTATTCTATGTGGGTGTAACAATCACCCAACAACCTCTTTTTTTTTTTTCAAAGATAATGCGCCTGGTAAACTTTTTAATGTGATTGGCGACGCTGGTGCGACACGCCCTCCGGCTACACGCGAATGCTTTTGCCCGGAGCAATGAACCGGTGAGGCCACAACACGGGGGACCTCATCCCCTAGCAAGAACACTTCAAACCCGCGAGCTCGTTGGCCCAGTGGGGATTTGAACTCTGGTGGCCGCCACTACAACCGAGCGACTTAACCACCGAACCATGCCCTCATCGGCACCCAACAACCTCTTATTTTAGACTAACTTGACTAATTATTTAATCAACTATAATAGGTTAAATAAATATAACCTATCTACCAAACTAACTATATGTAATAACTAACTTGAATTCCCAACTTTCCTTCCCTATTACATATTGTGAAGAAGAAACTTAAGACTGCCTTATTGTGAGAAGGGAATGCATTTAACTTTTCTAAAGAAAGCAATACAGACTGTTTTTTTCCTACTCTATCGTGTATATTCATCTAGACTATGTTCCTTCTCTAAGCCAACATACTATAGTTGGGTTTTATACAAATAGAACTAAACTAAGAAACTATAAATGATACTAATAAGCTGGGAAGACAAGAAAGAGGTAGAAATGGCATCCCTGATTCATCGTCCAAAGTTGCAGAAGACTGTTGATGAAATGCAGATGGTCAAAAATGTGTTTTGGAACTGAAATCTAGTGGACCGTGGTAGGGATCACCATAGAGCGGGTGTGTCCATACTAGGGTGGTTGCGATTTGGTATTGAAAAGACAAACGTGCAGAAATGGATGAAACACTCTTTGCAATTGGAATTAGGATGACGCAATCGAGGTTGTACATTTCAGCTGCGACTGCACCAACGTGATAGTGACCCTTGCTTGTTGAGACTTCAGAATTTTGGAGAACATATGCATTGGTCTGCTGATTGCTGTAGTGCTTGCAGATTTTGGATACGATGAACCTATTGAGAAAACTAGGGGTCGACAATTGTGGGGATGGCATAGGAAAAACTGTTTCGATTGCTTAGGAGCCTGCCTCAATCAGGCCTCTATTTGGTATTTTTCAACCTCCATGAAACAATATTGACAGAGATGGAGTGTGTGCTTTCCTAAGTGCCAAGGTGGTGTAAAATAAAAGCTTCAAAGGTCTCAAGTTCAACAACCAATTTGATAAAAAAATTAAAGACAAAGAAGAAAACATACTTAAGTTTTAAAAAATAAGTTGCTAAAGTGAAACATAAAAGTTTATATTGTTTCACTTACCTTTTGTAGCTCCAATTTCAAGAATGTTTTGAATATGCCTTGTGACATGTGGTGGTTGGTGATGAACTTTTGGATCTCTTCGGCCTCGACATCCACCTATTTGATCCAATCAATTTTGTTGTCAATCTTTTGTACAATAAGGTTGAACGAGTGGACAACAAAAGGTGTCCAAAAGATGTGTGAATAATGTGTTGCAACCATGTTCTAGTTGCTCTACAATATTTTGCCTTTTCCTTTATGACTTGGACAACATTATGAGGCCCCACTTCCTCAATGGCCACTACGAGGATGTCAACAATAAATTGTGCATCCTTTATTTGCCCCGCACAATCCACGACTTTCAAAAAGATGTGCCTTTAGGAAACACTACAATCACATTGATCAAAAGCCGAGTTTTGATATCCTTCCATCAATTAGAAATGATAGATACTCTTGTCTCTTTACACAAATCCAGAATGGGCTTCAATGGATCTTCTACAAGTTTCACCTCCTTTGCCAATTAGGTGCTACACACCTTCTCGTAACCCGGGTCCTTGTATTCTTTTGGAACCTCATTAATTGTTACCATTTTCTGCCAATATGGTAAGCAAACAATATTGAAAGACAAACCATTTGCATATATGCATCTTATAATGTGTTGATTGACAATCTCTCGAGATTCATTTTGAATGCCATTTCCAACGGTCCCTTTGTTCTCTTATGTGAAGGAGGTTCTTCTTGAGGTGTGGCCAAAAATGGGTGGCTCTCTACCACAACTTTCGAAATAGATGGGGAAGGAGGGGGCCTCATTGCTCAAGATCCTTTCTTTGCCAAAGAATAACCTGTTCTACGGGCAATTGCTTCATCTATTTGCTCCTTCTCTATAAAAAATTACACTTGAGATTTGGCATGGGCGCATCCTTCTTGCTTGGGCAAGCTTTGATGCCCATTCCAGGAATGTCACACAAATGGGCTTTTACCTGACTATATGAGCTTGTATACCTCACATCACACCCATTACAAACCCAAACATATCCCCCACCACTTGGAACCTACTGTTTCATGTCAACATACTTCCACAACAGTGAATTTGGGTTTGTTTTGAAGTGGGGTTGGCCCATGGAGCTAGAATTGGCTGCCATTGTAATCCTATGGCAAAAATTTTGGAAAACAACATTCCAAACAAATGAAAACAAATATATATATATATATATATATATATATATATATATATATCATAACTCATTTAATATTTTAATTATATAAGAATGAAAAAAAACAATAAAACAAAACAAGAGATTTCATTTGTAAAAGAAAAAATGAAAAAAAAAACCAAAAAATTCACCTCTTTTCAAAAAAATTTCTAGGATCTCTTTGGCAATAAATGGGCTCTTGCACACACTTAGGAATAACAATTCGATCGCTTTGAAACCTTCAATAATCTATTTTTATCTCTATTTGTGTAATGCCAAGCAAGAGTCAATGTTTTTTGTCTGTTGCATTCAAAATGATGTAAAATAAGTTTGTTTTCGTGTTTCAAATGGTTTAGATGGCACTTTTGGGGTTAGGGCCCACATTTTTATATTTATTGGTCAACCATCAAGACAAAGAAAGAAAAAAAATTAAAAAAATTGTTTTTTGGGGCAAATTTGCCTAGGTTATGTCCGGGTCATGCTAAACGGACTAGGATTTGGTTGAGTCCACCTTATGGTGGCCCTGATTGAATCCAGGTCCATTTAGTAGAACCTTGGATGACCCCATAGGGGATTTGTCCTAGGACCTAGACTAAGTTTGAATTGGACTTGGATCCGGGTTGTTTTTTGACGAACTGTTAACAAAGTATAAGAATAGATGGATGAGTATGAATGAATAAGATACTAGGTATTTATATACAAATCAAAGGGCATGCTCAATAGGATGTGCCTAATCAAGATGAGAAATCATGTTGCTTGGGAATGACGATTAATAATTAATCATGTGATTAATTAGGTATAGAACATGTCCTCCTAGGATGGAAAGGCTTTGGACTCAAAACATTGATAGAATAAGATAACCAATATGATGTTGATAAATTGCAATAGCAGCTATGCATGGAATTGGGATCAATCTATCCAAAATCAATCTTGACGGGCATCACATAGTGTCATGAGATGACATTTCAAATTATGCTTATCTGAGGATTGTTGACATGAACTACATGCATCTTCCACCATTGTTTTGGAATTTTCTTGTTCTAAAAACATTGGTGTTACTTAAACTCTTTTCAAGTTTTACCTTTATCTCTTTTAACCTATGTTTCACGGCGTTTCGGGGACGGGGGGACGGGGATGGCAGGGGACGTGTTTCGGGGACGGCAGTCCGAGGGCCAATTTTCGGGGATGGTTGGGGACGACGATATATGAATTTTTCAATATATATATATATATATATATATATATATATATATAAGATTTTTTCAAAATATCAATATGAAATAGAGTTATTTTAAATTTATATATGTTAATAACTTAACATTGAACAACAATATCAATATGTGAATAAATGAAAATCATGACAGCAGTAGTGTAACATACTAACAATAGTATAAACTTCAATAAACTAGTATAACAGCAATCTAAACAACAATAGAATTAAAATTTAATGATAATCATGAGATAGAAGATTCATAACAGCAATATTAAAGCATTTTGTTGTTCAAATTCTAAAATTAAAGTTCAAACTTCAAACTTCAAAATTAAAGATAAAGTTTTAGTTAACTCAAACTGTTAAATGGTAAACCCAAAGTCTCAAACTTCAAAATGCATTGATACAACAATCTAAAGAATAATATCTATGCCTCATTCGGGCTATCAATATCATGATCAAAAGAACTATCTGTGTCACTATCACTCTCTGCCTCAAGTGGATCATCCAATGGAACTCCAACCATTCTTGGTTGCACCTCCTCGTCAATCTGCCTAACATCTTCAGGATCAACATCCCAACGTGCTGCTGGAGTCTGTCGATACTCAGTAGTCTGCCGATCCTAAAGTCTCAAGGCACTATGAACTGCAACTAGTTTTTCTGCTCGTTTTGAGGTAAGCCTATTTCTCTTGATCGAGTGGATGAAGCCGTAGGTGGACCAATTCCTCTCTGTAGCAGAGGAACTAGCAATCTGTGAGAGGAATCGAATAGCAAGTTGCTTCAACTCTGGTGTGTCCTTCCCATGAAATTTCCACCATCCAATGGGGTTTTTTTGTGCAATAGTAGCCCTATCCGTCCTAGCCTCTGGTTTGCTAAAAAGTAGGACCCTGAAGTTCGGAAAACTGAAGCCACTGCTCTCGAAGTATGGTTGCCTCCTCAGTGCCATACATCTTATGAAGGGTTGCCATAAGCCCCTCCATTGCCTCATCATCCTCCGAAGGAAGCATTCGGCTAGGTCTAGGTGCATACCACTTCGGATTAAGAGCATAGGCAGCCATATGAAGAGGGGTGTTCATTGTGTTCCACCTCTTTGTGACAATGTAATGTCCCTAATTGGATATTCGCTAAATTCTCTATGCAGAAACAATTTATGAACTCAAAACATTCAACTTTGCCATGATAAACTGTAATGTTCCATTTTTTGGCGCATTGAATATTGTGAGTTTTGTGCTTGTTCGTAGTCTCTTGGAGGCTATCCAACATGTTTGGGAAGAACTCCAATGTTTTTGGAGTGGTCTTAGTTCAGTCTGCAGAACAATTAATTGGCTCAGTTGATGCTCCGGGTAACAGTGTTGGTTTCTAAAGTTTGATTGGGCTTCTAATTTGCTCTCCAAGAATCTTGGAGGAATTTTCTATTTTTGGAAAGTCATCCGGAAGGCATCGTTGCACATCCCAAACCTTACAGAGCATATTGGTTCAGTTTATTTGGCATTCGGTGGCCATTTGGGATTTCCTGCAAAATTTAATATTTAATGAGCTATTTTAATTATATTTTTCACTTAAGTTCCTAAGGGTGAAAAATAATTAAAATATTATTAAGTGTTATAGCTCATTTAAAAGGGGAAAACATATACTTTATGTAGGCACATAAAAGTGAGCACTTAAGTGGAGGAAAAAAGAAATAATTTAAGTTAGAAGAAAAATGCTATTATTTTCAAGAAATAATTCATTTTCTTTGTAACTCCTCCAGTGCCTTATAAAGAGAATGAGCTCTCATTTGGAAGGGTTATGTTATGTTATTTTTTGGAATTGGATTGCAGATGATGGATTGAACCTGTGAGTTCTTCCATATTCTCTTGAGGACGAAAACCCTCTTGTAGAATTTCTCTTGAGGACGAAAACCCTCTTGCAGATTGGGTGTGGTTTCACTACAGGAATCACCATTGGGCTAAGAAGATTTGAGATTTCATGAAGTTTGTTAAGTTTCTAGTTTATATTTTAGTGTGGGATTTCATTTGTGTTTGGTATTAGAAGATTTCAGTATTTGTATTGCATTTTGTATGAAGATTCTGATATGGCCGTACTATGTTGAGCCGTACCAGCTGAAATGGTTCGACTGATATTTGAAAATAATATTAGTGGTTCTGAAAATCAATCATATTGTGTTAGCAATGTATGCCAAAAATGCCTTCTTTAAGACCTTTTGCTGTGGGTTTAAAGCAGAAATGAAATTGTATTGATGAAGCCCGTACTACCATGGCCGTACAGGCTGGAAATGAATTTTGTTGATCAGAAACTTATAGATGAATCTTATCATCTCTGATTTGTGTATAATCATTAAAATGTGATTGCTTAAACTTCTGAGCAGTTTGATATAGATTTAAACTTGTTTTCAAGATTCTAGACAATGCCGTACATTTCCATTGCCGTACCAGCTGAAATGTTATATGTTAGAAATTATTGTGGAAGGTGTTGAAACTTAAGCTTATTGCAATATTTTTGTATGCTATAGACATCTCTTTCAAACCTATTTTGTAGATGTTTTAATGCATATTGGAGACAATATGAGCAAGTCCGTACCAAATCTGCCGTACCAGCTGGAATGGGATCGATGCATATTATAAATTGTTGTCAAAGCCTTTGCATTGTTAGTTGTTTGCAATCATATTGTGGAATATAGGCGATCACTTTGGGTTTATTTTACAGTGGTTTGATTGTGTTTTGCATCTGCTGTGAAGAAGTCAGTATTCCTGTACCATGCAGCCCTGTAGAGGGTCAACAGTCTTGAATAATCAGAAGTCCAGCTTGTTAGATATTGTTGATTTGCAGTTTCTGAGTGATTTGCAGTGATACTTGATGTGTTGGAAGGGATTCTTCTTGTATGAAGTTAAGGTGGATTTCCTATGACAGTGAGCAGCCATACATGTCTCTATCAGTCTGATTTCTGTCTTCATTTCAGTGTGGGCAGTGATCAACTTCAGTTTTGACATTAATCATCTTCATTAAGGCAATGGATTCAGGTCTTGTTCAGTGATGTTGTGCATGGTATGGTCTTTGCTCCAAAATCTCTCATTGGTACATTGCCAAGCTCCAATAATGGTTTTCTGGTTATTACAATATTTGAATTCATTGTACTCATTTCTTAATGCAATCATATAAGGACCCCTGGATGGTTTACCGCCAGTGTGGAGAAAGAACCTTTCCTTTGCTTTTACCCACTGAAACAAGTGGAGAATACCCACTGAATAAGTGGATGGCTTTGTAATCTTTCATGCTTATTTCATACCCACTGATAAAGTGGTGAATCCCCACGATATGTGGATGCCCGCCGCAGCGGAAGAAGTGTATTTCTTTCTTGCATACTTGTTACTGTAAGCCAAAATCACTGTATGTTCTCACCTTGTCCATCTTGGGATGTTGGTGATCAGAAAGTGTGAGGACTTTAGTTGGTTTTACTTTTGATGCTAATGTGATATCCTTGTATGTAAATTTTGAAAAAAATTGGGGTTGTATATTACATAAACTCAGGAACGGACAATCAGGTTTGTAGATAGGAATAGTTGCTTCAAATTAAAGATTTGAAGTTCAGACCTCTCTGATTTCAACCAGTGCCTCAGACATTATGTTTCTCCTCAATGGATATGGAATGGAGGTCACACAAAACAATCTTGCATCTCTGATTTGAGGCTCCACAATGATTTGACGCTCACACAGATGTTTTCTATTGATACCAAGTACGAGCGATTTTGTAGTGTCCCTATGCTTGGTAGGTGACATTATTTCGATTTCCAAATACTCGATGTAGCTTGTGTGGTCTCCACGAATGCTGTTGATAAATGAATCTGCAACCGTATCTCAGTTGGTGATACTTCTGGAGCTGAACGATCTCCTTCAGTGAACTGCCATAGCTTCTCAGATATCTATTGATGATATATATATCTGATACAAGGAGGGTAGCAGTACTAAGATACCTTTCTAATATTACAGGTCTTCGATGATGAACATATCGAATGACTTTCAATGGAATTGCCCTCCATTGATGGATTACTCTATCAATATGATAGTCGGATTCCTTACGATTAAACAACTATGGATTCCCTTAGAATCTTCAACGCCTTGAATTATGATTGATGCTCTTTCTAAACACTTCCCCGTGCCTTCAAATCTTTGCGTGATAGGTATTTAACTTTCTCAAACATGAATCTTTCCTTTCAATATTCCCGAACCTCCTTGTTGAAGCCGGTGCCATCTTTATAACTCAAATTCATAGCATAGCATAAGAAATATGATGGCGAACCAATTAACATTCATCACGCGGTTCTTTTATTGTTTAACAATGTCTTCTTGTTGACGGCGGCATACACATAATAGACTCATGAATTTCAATAAACGATTCCTTTTACAATTGACGACTACCTCCTTTACTAGAATCCACGATTTCTTCTTATACAGTTTGAGTTGCTTGCTGAGGGACCCACGTTGCCTCCAGATGTCAATAGACTTGATTCCCTTTCTATTCCCCCCTTTGGTTCGTATTATCATCTATTTTATATGTTAGTCTTGGTCTTTGGTGAATCGCTGCCACCTCCCTATCAACCGTGGCCTCCTTTAGGATTCGTTGACGTTTATATTATTATATATTCAATATATAATTATTTTATAATATTTATTTATAATAATATTTAATCTATATTATTTTATAATTATTATTATATAATATATTTGTATATCATATAATTTATATTCATATAATATACTATATATTGTATTTAATAATATATATTATATTATATTATAATATAATATTATATATTTATATTATTATATAATAATATTGTTTAACATTATTGATTATACACATGATTAACAATGACAAACACTATATTTGACGGAAACGATTTCTCCTCCTATATCATGACATTTAAATCTTTAATTTAAACAATGCCTTAATATGGGGACATGACAGACAATAGGCCTGATATGCTGCTCATAGAATTGTAATCCAGGATCCTTGGCACGAATTGCTTGCCTCATTTGATCAAGCATGCTATCAAAAGTCTCATAAATCTCTCCAAGGCTAGGAGAGTCTGTATCTGCATACCCGATCATACTCACAACAGGTGATATGATAGAGCAAATATATCTGCAAACAAAATTTAAAAATAGTAAGAGATTAACAATTTGAATTTAACACTAGTAATATTAAATATAGTTATTAGTAACTAAGTAATAGTAATACTAATAATAATAATTTAAAGAAAAAGCAAAGCAAAAAGTTAGAAACTTAGAAACTCAAAAATGAAAATAAAAAATATGAAGTAAATATTTCTTACCTGATATTGGACCACCATCTCTCATTAAGCACCATGTCTCTCACCTTCTGTCCTTCTTCTGTATTTGATGGAGCCCACTTTTTCCACTCTCGAGCAACCACCATGGATTGTAGAGCATCTTGTACCTCCAACATCCTCTCCAGTAAAATAAAATAGCTAGCATATCTAGTCTCAACTGGTTTGAGGAATTCTTTCTTTGAATAGGATCGGAATAATGCAAGTGCAGTTTGATGATTGCATATAAACATTTGTATTGATCTAGATTCGGCCACTGCTACCTTCACCCATTCTATTTTGCCAATGTCCTTCAAAACATTATTCAAAGCATGAACACAACATGGAGTCCAAAAAATGTGTTTGTAAGCACTCTCAACCATCAATCTAGCCAACTTACAAACACGAGCTGAATCTGTTACAACTTGCACAACATTAGAAGACCCAACCTCCTCTATGGCATCCTTCAAAAGGGCAAACTAGAAATCAGCATCCTTACGTTTCCCAGAGCAATCAATTGCTCTAAGAAAGTATGAACTAGAAGGACATGTAACAATAATATTAATGAGTGGCCGATGCCAAATATCAGTCCACCCATCCATCACAATGGAACAGCCAGTCCTAATCCATGTTTGTTTCATCTCCTCCATTACTATGTTCACCTTTGAATATTGTTTGTCAAGGAGGGAGGTACGCAATCTATATTCTCCAGGAGGAACGTAAGAGGATCCAATTGCTATTGCATCTTTGAACATGTTTTTGAAATAAGGAGACCTTGCCAAATGAAAAGGGATGGCATGGGCATAAAAAAGCTTCGCCATTGAATCATCGGCTAGCTCACGCTTTTGCATATTCATCATCCCTATCACTGTGTTTTTTTCACCTGTCGCTGTGGTAAAAGTGGCCTTCTTCTTGCCTCTATCTAAATCACAATGCTGATGTCCAAATCCCTGTCCACTTGATAGATCGGAATGTTCATCAATAGATTGCATTTTGATTTGCGATGAACGCTTCCTCTTAGTAGAAGTAGCTGCATGTTTTTCCTCACTTTGGCCTACCAACTTTAGCATTTCAACCTGATCTTCCAATTTTATCTCTTCACAAACTCTAACCCAATGGCCACTATCACCCAATAAATGATGTTCAACCCTACTGTAGCTCCCATGATAATCACTTTTGCAAATATGACACAACCAATGCCTGGTGCCGCTTGAATATTTAGCCTTAGCACCAGTCAAATTGGTGGCAAATTGAAGCAATGGTTTTTTGGGGTTGAAAGGTCCTTTTGCATATTCCTAAAGAGAGGATGAAGGGCATTTAAAACGGTCTGTTGGAGTTCCACTTCCAACAGAACTTGCAGATGTGTTTTGGCCCTTTTGAGGACGTATTATTTCAACTTCTTGATCTTCATCACTGCTGCTCACTTCATTCAAGTTTCTCTCACTGCTGCTCGTTTTGACAGTTGGATTTGAGAGGCTGAACATAAAAAATTTACATAAACAATGTGACTATTAGTCATTATTCAACAATTTAATACGATAATCAGTCATATTCTGCTATAGTTCAAATTATCAGACTGATATAAATGGACTTTTACATGTTGATGTAACAAATGCCCTGAACAAGACAGTGTTTACAAAAATTTTAAACAAAAAATATATATTTTTTTAAATTTTTAAAAATTTTAACACTGTCTCATTTAGGGCATTTGTTACATGTAAAAGTCCATTTTGGACAATACTTGAAAAATATATTGAATTATTATTTATATGAATATCATGTCATAGACATGTTCATGAAGTTTACACACTATTTCCATCATTCCTGACCAGTAATAGTCACTAACTGATTATCATGTATAACTATATGTAATTCTCAACCAGGAATATTCGAATATGCATATAAAAACCTAGAGCTCAAGTATCAAGCCATTGAAGCTAGGGCTACTGGCAGTGACAATAGGCTCAGTGACAGTCTGATAATTTGAACTATAGCAGAATATGAAAAAAAAAAACTAAATAATAAATTACAAAGAGGAACCTGCAAGGTCGGTGGTGGCTATGGCGTTTTTTGCCTCAGTAAATGGCGTTTTCTGCCTCAGTAAATGGCGTTTTTTCCAGTTTTCATTAGCAAATGGTGTTTGATTCCTGTTCGTTGACAAATGGCGTTTGATTCCTCAACAAAAATGGCTTTGTCTTCTTTTTCTTCGTAAGCTGTGGCTCTAAATATGTTATTTAGGATGGATAAGCACCTCCAAACTATATCTCTCTGCATCTTTTAGATAGATGTATTTAATATAAAAAAGACATGGAACTATTTTTTTATTCACTGTAGGTGAGAGGCATAATGAAAGAAAATAAATCCTCATTAGAAGCTTCAGAAAGGATAAACGCTAAAAAAAAAGTTAAAAACTATTAAAAAATCTATTTGTTGTAAACAAGTTAAAAGCTGTGTTACATGGGGACGCGTCCCCACCTCCTCAAGTGCTGTCCCCGTCCCCAGTGGCGTTTCCGGGACAGGGGGATGGTTGGGGACGTCCCCAGGGCGTCCCCTGCAAAGTCAAATTTTTGGAAACGTCCCCGAAACTAGTGAAAAAAATTGGGGACGCCTGTAGATGAATCGGGGACGTCTGGCCATCCCCGGGATGGCCGGGGACATCCAAAACGTCCCTCGACCGTCCCGAGGACGGCTAGGCATCCCCAACGGTTTTCCTCAGCCAAAATTCATTTAAATGCAAAAATTAAAAAATCTTCCAATAACATGTTAAGTTAAAAATTAAAATCTTCAAACAATGTAAACATTGTAAAGTGAAACCCTAAAAAAATACTGAGAGATCTAACCTGTCATAAATTTAATAACCTGGGAATACCAGGTGCATGCATGATAAATATGAACATTAACATATTCAATATAAAATATAAAAAGAAGGTGAGTTTGAATGAATAAGGTACTAGGTATTTATGTATGGATCAAGGGACACATTTGATAGGACAGCCCTGCCAAGATGAGAAATCATGTTGCTTGGTAATGACAATTAATAACTAATTATGTGATTAATTAGGTATATAGTAGATGCCCATCCTGAAAGCTTATACAGAGTTTTTAAGAAATTGATTCCTTGGTAATGACAATTAATAACTAATTATGTAATTAGTTAGGTATATAGTAGATGCCTGTCCTGAAAGCTTATACATAGATTTGAAGAAATTGATTCCATTCAAGTATCTTTTGTGGCAGGATATGGGTGATGTAAAGACGCCACCCTTGGCTGCTGGGAAGGTCTACCTTTCAAAACCTTTGGTGGAACAGACATTAGAAATTGCAGAGTTTCCAGTTTCTCACTTTTTGGAGAATTTAGTAAGACAGTAACAATCTGTGGATCAGGGTTTTTTGTTCCAAGTATTTGGAATCCATGGAGCCATCCAAAATTTTATAGACTTATAGACATCTGACTGGCTCGGTGATATGGAATAGCATTTCTCATAACAGGCAGCTGGTTCAGAATCATCTGATTTGGGACCTTAGAGATGGACAGTTATGTAGTCTAAAACATATCCATGGCATTTCCTCTTCTCTGTCACCCTTGGATGGAATGAAAGCTTTACAGTATATTCTTTCACCACTTCTTGGTGGTTATATGAAAAACTATTGTTGTGAAATTGACTATGGATCTTGTAAGGAATGCTCTTGGAGATTGTTTAACATTGACGACCCTGCAAAGAAATCTCAATAAATCAAAAGTCATTGTTGACCATCTACTGCATCCCTATGATAAATGGGAAAGATGTTTTGAGATGGAATAGTTCTACTTCTAACTTCTATGGATGGGAGTTATTGGTAAAGGCAGGATATGTCAACTTAAGTGATCCTCTATAATTTGATAAATGATTTGACCCATGAATAGCTGGCCCAAAGAAATTATTTTCTTATGGCTGGC
This sequence comes from Cunninghamia lanceolata, assembly GCA_027924645.1. Taxonomy (NCBI): domain Eukaryota; kingdom Viridiplantae; phylum Streptophyta; class Pinopsida; order Cupressales; family Cupressaceae; genus Cunninghamia; species Cunninghamia lanceolata. The sequence goes on along the minus strand of BSBN01000973.1, from coordinate 3,513,810 downwards.
TGAGAAGTAGAGAATTAGAACTGTGGACCAGCTGAAGAGAAGGGGCTTTCAGGGTCTGTCTAGATTCTAGGCACACCCTTTGTTGTGTCGATGAGAAAGACACAGACCACTTATTATTGATCAGTGATTACACTGTAAGGATATGGATAATTTTTAGAAACTTCTGTAAATTTCATGTCCTGCTATCATCTGGGCGTTACATTTTGAAGTGAAAGGAAAATGTCTGAAAAAGACTATGGGATTCAACCCCACCTAATGCTTTCTGTGGCTGAAGAGAAATGCCATTATCTTTAGAGACAAATCCAAAATGGTAGATGTGCTTTGGCATAATCAGTGAAACAGAGACCCATAGACTGAAGGCTCCCCCTGAATCAAAAGTGTGATAAGTAGATGGTTAGAGACCAAATGTGTATGTCTCCTTCTCAAGCTGACTTTATGGAGTTGGATTTTGCAAAGCTGCCAAAGGAAAACCTGACCTTGCAAGGGGAAAATGTCTTTTGGGACTCGAAAGGAAACTTTCTGTGCAGATATTGATTCTCATGCAACATAGTCTCTAATAGTTAAAGTAGCTTTGACTAAAGGTTTTCATAAGCTAATTGTTGAAGGCAACACAGAGATCATTACCAATGTAATCAGTAGTGGTGCTCCTCCTTATTGGCATCTTTCAGCCATATTAGAGGAAGTTATGCATCTTAATTCAAGATTCAACTCTTTCTTTTTCTCATTGTTTTATGAATGCCAATAGAGTAGTAGAATGGCAGCACTAGCCAACTGAGTTTTATGTTGACCTAACTAGGCCACCAACCTTTTTCTTTGGGAAGATTTGTCCGGTGGGTCACTTTGTCTCCTCTTAGGCATCATTCCTGAGGATGCTAATTATCACAAAGCTTAGGGAAATTTGATGGATAATTTTAGGAGTTTGAAAGTTACAAAACATGTTATCATATTATTGCCATTAATGATGATGGGATAACTCAACTAAGGAAAAATTTCCACAGGATTTTTAGCACTCGCAAATGACAATCACATATTAGGCTGGCAGGTGCCCTCATATCATGTCATCATCAGCCTCTGATGAAGAACTCTCTCAAATTTTAGTTATATGCCTATGGAATTATAATTTATTAATCCCTCAACCTTCCTTAGCCACTCATTCTTCCTTGCAAGCTTGATGTCGAAACAAGGCCTCAAAGGGAAAGTAGTGGATAGCTAAGCTGAAGTTCAGGTTGGTGAACAGTTTTTGGAGGATGAATTCGTTCTGGACAATTGTGATACTTGAGGAGGTGGTCTCTCATAAACAAAGATGTCCCTCACTTAATTCTTGCTGCCAGTGAGTCTTTAACTCCTCAATGTAAAAGGAAGCATGTAAAGGTTTGTTGTATGATTTCTGTCTCTACTCTTGGTGGCACTAATAGAATCAATCTTGTTGCACAGACAGACCTTGAATTGGAATCATGGTAGACGTTCAATCTGACAGGAAGGCTTTTTCCAGAAGGGATTATTGTTCAAAGGGGAAATTGGCTCTACCAACAAAGATGGGTTGTTGAAAGGAGCCATTTATGTCACACTCTAATGTCAAATTATTTATTTTCAGAAGCTTCTTACATAGGCAGATTATTGGTAGGTCAGGCACAAGGAAATGACCAAGACACTCAAGATTCAAGAACCATGGTTCAAATTCCTGGTGTTGCAGAAGGCTGAATTTGAGTTTGCTAGTTTCAACCTATATATGGCGAATATTTGCACCCTTTTTGTTTTTTGTTAAATATTTAGTGCGGTGATAATATTTTTTAATTTCTCTGTTAATGGCTTGCCTGCCAATATCTATTATAGTCTGAGTCGTAGTAGTCGTGTTTGTTTACAAAAAATATTCCAGAGAGAACATAAAATAGATTTGAACAAAAGAAATTTGGAAAAAAGGTGAAAAATGACATGGAATTGTTTTCAAACTAATATCTTAAAGCATATAGTTTATTAAGATATAGGAATTTTGATTTAGGTCAGCAAAAGTACAGAATTGAAGTTGGTTAAGGTTAGAGGGAGAGTGGATCAACGTGGATCCATTCTTTCCAAAAAGCTAGCATTTTATTTGTGTGGTAAAAAAAAAACACGAGAATACTTTTTTCTTCAATACGGAGGTACTTTACTCTGGTTGCCTTGCTGTCTCAACTAGGTTTATTTTCTCTTGGTGTTTGCTTCTTGCAGACCAGAGGACATTTCTGGATGGGATTTTGAGTACCATGTTATAATTGTTGATGGGCAAATGGATCAATCTGGAAGATCTCTTCAGCCTAGCGACTATGGTTTTATCATTTATGCCCTGAATTATGTCTAAACTTCTTTGGTACATAATTATCTGTCTGAACATTCCGGTTATTTTATACATCATGAATTTGTACCATACAGGCCATTTTGGGGAAAAGAAAGTTGTTACTTTTTTGGCGAGTGGGCCTTCCAAATTATTACAAATATGTTTTATAAAGAAAAAAAATTCATTCTATACAATTTTTATCGTTACCTTTCTATCTTGAGCTCTTTCGATTCCAGTTCAAGGAACAACCAGGGAGATAACACATCAAATTGCAGGATTAATCTGTTAATGCAGACAAATCTATGTCATTGTTTATAAACAATTAAGGAGGTAACATGGAACCATTCACATACACATAAAGAACAATATTGGTGGAACAAACTGAATTGGAATTACCATTCATATGAAAGTTCTGTACACAGCAAACCTCTATAGATGAATGTCAAACTGTAAAATCTATCTTCCCATAGCATGCATTACATGTTCATACAAACTCTGTTGAGTAGGAATTGAATTGACTCCAGGGGAAAATTAAACAATTTATTTTCAGTTGGTTACTGGAAGGTTTGGTTTAATGTTCAATCCATTGGTACTGGGTTTGTAACTTTGTACCTCACTGACGTGGTGCTGGGTCTGAAGATGGGTGCTGGTGCCGAAGGTGTTTATCATAGTGAATTGGTCCTGGCAATGGAGGTGGGTGCTAAGGGTGTTGCTGCAAGCTATTTCTGATATAGCAGGTGGAGCAGAAATGTTGCTGGCAGTGTAAGCTGTTGGTAGAGCTACTTATCCTTCAGGTCTAGCTAGGGATGTGCCAATTGGGACTGGTGTGCGCCAAACCATTAGTACATCCTCATGTGTTGAGCTTCCATATGGATCATCCATTGTCCAATGTTGGGTGCCAATTTAAAGTGAACAATCTATTACTGAGTAGTAGCCTATCTGATACATTGATGTTCAATTTGTGTGTCTCTGTCAATTTATATTTTTAATCATCTATCTGTGCTTCTTTCTGGATACAGACCAGTTTTGATTAATTGGAGTGTATCCTCCTGTGCCTAAGTTGCTTGTTATCATCTTGTTTACTTAGGTAGTTGACCGCATGCCAATATTTGGACAAAGTTCAGCCACAATTCTTTCTTGTTTTGCTATCAACTAGTCATTCCCAAGTATATGCTGGCGATTTATTTCAAAAATAGCTAGCATATGACTTTATATTTTTGCCAATGTTCTCCTCAACAAAAAAAGTTTGTTTCCATTTTCATGCCTTGCACATAGAAAGATCTCTTAACATCATGGATTGGTAGGAGATTGTTAAAGCATTGTTCCCTATGTCTGGAAGGAACATGCAATACTGTTTATACTTGTTGTCTCTTCAAATACGAATGTCCGTGATACCCTTGTGTGTAACCAGAATGCTTATAAAAACTTAGGATTGCATTGATTTTTTAGATGGAAAACAGGCAAAGACTGTTCATTTGTGTAAATTGAAGCATATGCCAGCATTCATAGACCATCTATCAAGAAGATATTATGAGCTACCTGTGATATGTAAAATCCGACCTGCCACTACTATGCACAGGTGAGAGATTACATGTCACACATGCCGCCATTGTGCGTTTGACGAGAGGGTGAGTCACTCTTGCTCTCATGGCAATAGCTAGTGAAGCAGGGGAGGGAGTGCCGGATTGCCCTTTTCCTAAGGGAGAGGGGTCCTATGAGTGGCGACGGGGTTTGGGCATTGATCACCTTGTGTGGGGGTTTGATGGTTGTTGTTGTTGAAGTTGATGTGGAGTTGTAATAGTGTGGTTGTTGTGGTCCTTATATGACTAGGAGGGTCGTTTGTTCTGATTTTGTTCAATTCGTTGGTTGCAAAAAGGTGGAATTTGTTCAACCTTAGTTCTTCTAATTCGATTAACTCCTCTAGAAGCGTGAGTTCACTGGCACATAATTTCCCTAAGGATCCTCGCTTGCTCATGGGCTTGGTCCTCAGTGAGTGCTTCTTGGTTTGGTCGATTAGCCCTAATTTCTCCCAAGACAGCTGCAAATTCCTGGACACATATACTTGTTGTCTCTTCAAATATGAATGTCCGTGATACCCTTGTGTGTAACCAGAATGCTTATAAAAACTTAGGATTGCATTGATTTTTTAGATGGAAAACAGGCAAAGACTGTTCATTTGTGTAAATTGAAGCATATGCCAGCATTCATAGACCATCTATCAAGAAGATACTATGAGCTACCTGTGATATGTAAAATCCGACCTGCAACTACTATGCACAGGTGAGAGATTACATGTCACACATGCCGCCATTGTGCGTTTGGCGAGAGGGTGAGTCACTCTTGCTCTCATGGCAATAGCTAGTGAAGCAGGGGAGGGAGTGCCGGATTGCCCTTTTCCTAAGGGAGAGGGGTCCTATGAGTGGCGACGGGGTTTGGGCATTGATCACCTTGTGTGGGGGTTTGATGGTTGTTGTTGTTGAAGTCGATGTGATGGAGTTGTAATAGTGTGGTTGTTGTGGTCCTTATATGACTAGGAGGGTTGTTTGTTCTGATTTTGTTCAATTCGTTGGTTGCAAAAAGGTGGAATTTGTTCAACCTTAGTTCTTCTAATTCGATTAACTCCTCTAGAAGCGTGAGTTCACTGGCACATAATTTCCCTAAGGATCCTTGCTTGCTCATGGGCTTGGTCCTCAGTGAGTGCTCCTTGGTTTGGTTGATTAGCCCTAATTTCTCCCAAGACAGCTGCAAATTCCTGGACACATCGGTGTAAGATGCTGAGTGAGGAATTACAAACGAGATTTATGGATGCTTTAGCCTTACAGATTTGATTGTGTTTGTTTGATGAATGCTTGTTGAAATGTTTGATGTTTGAATGTTGAGTTTGATTTGTGTGTTGGATTTGATTTTCATGTGCCTCATGTTGTAATCAAGGGCTTTTCTTGTCCCCTGTTTTTGTTGTTTTTGAGTTTTGATGATATTTCTAAATGCAATTAAATCTATATGCATGTAGAAATTAAAGTACATTATGCTTTTGTATTTTCCCCAAATTTAAATGTGATCTAATTAACCACTTGCAGAAAGTAATTTTTTCTATAGGAATGCAATTTATATGGCTTTTCCTACAAATGCAATGTGACAAACTAGTTTTGTATTTTTGCATTTTCTTGGAAAGATCTAGTTTATGAAAAACAAATAAGATGTAGCTAATTGGAATTGAATCTACTATAAATCAAGAAACTTCTAATCTAACCACGAAATGCAAGCAAATGTTTTTGAATTAAGGGGTAAAACAAGTTTTGGAAGGACCTGAAACCTTGTTACAACCAAAATGGCATCAGTTAAACATCAACGAGCCAATAGCAAGACCACAACAAAGCTTCCAAAATAGACACTAACTATCAACACAAACTAGCTATAGCAGAAAATGAGCAATACAACTAACAAAACCAACAGGCAAGTAACCATCACTGACTATGGAGTGTCTCTGTTGCTTCCAATTCCTTCTGATAGAAGCTATCATGAAGGTCCACAAATTCCTGAAGCTCCTTTCTTTCATCATTCTGATTCCTTTTCTTGCTGCTTCTAGTTCTAGAACTAGGCCTAGTAGTGTTGTTCTGCTTCTCCACCTATTACTTCCTTGGGCAATAGAGATTTTTTAATTACTTAAATAAATCAAAACTTTTTTCAAAAGAAATCAAACTGAACAATGGAACCTGTAATAATAGAAGCTTTCAAGAAGCTTTTTGAAGATGCTTGTGTGGCGAGCGTCCTCAGGAGGTCTAGCAACTGTCTCCTTCCCTTGCAACAATGGGGTCCTCTTCCTTGATGACAGGGGAAAGGTAGGGATGCTCTGGATCTTGGTAAATTGGTGATTACTTGGAAGGTAAGGGAAGCATTGAAACTTCAAAACAAAATATGAAAAGGCACATGGAGTCTTGTACGAGCATAAGAATGCTGGTTGAGGCTGCTATGCAATGGAAGCCTAAATCCTAAAAGATGATTCAATCCTATCAGAGAGGCAGAGAATGAGAGCTTCTTGTAAGGAAATAGCTACAATGCAACAATGGACAACCTCCTATCTAGAAAGTTGGGAAAAGGCACTTATGTCCTGTATTGAGCATAGATATGCTGTGGGGGTTGCTAAAGCAAAGAATGCAAAATGGACAACCTCCCAGATGCCAAAGGCAAGGGGAGTATTTATAGGTTGGAAGCTTCACAAATTGGTGGAACGTGATTGGGAGAAAACTGGAGAACTAATGGGTAGATGATTGAAGAGTTGATTGAGAGTCAAGGAGACGGGAATTAGTCAGGAGTAAAGGCTCAGTCAGGATTGGAAAGAACTCTTAATCATGAGCAAAAATGGTGGCAAAAAAGCTGGAACTCAAGTAATTATGCAATTCCAAAAGATGACAGGTCGCCCCTTTTGCCAGGGTAGGTCGCCCGGGCGACCCTGTAGCTGAAGGTCTGCAAAAGGACTTTGGGGATGTGCAAGAACTCGGAATTCAATTTGGGGGTTGAACAAGATGGGTAAGGGGCTAAGGAGAACAAGGGAATTGTCATCAAGTTTGAAGTTGTTGAGGGGAAGTGTATTTCACGCCTTCGTGGGTCGTGAGCTAGACCTACTAGATCATCATTGGACATGCCATGTTGGCCCATACGATTTTGGGCACTTACACTACCTTCAATGGAGGAGCCACTATTCTGGTTACAAGTTCCTCTTTCACAAGGTTATTGTAGTCTGTAGAGGACAATCATGATTAAATATCGATTAACTAGTGCAATGCAGAAGAGTCATTTAATCAATATAATACATGCATAGGTTTGACTCTAATGCATTTTTGGGAGTAGGTAAAGTAAATGCATAGGTTTGACTGGAATGCATTTTTGGGAGAAGGTAACTAGGACAGCATATGTGTGTATATGCATTGCAGCATATTTATCCTAGTTTAAAGAAATCTAAACTAAAAGAATTCAGCGTTGTAAAAGACATACGGAATTCAAATTTTCTAATTTGCAGTATCAGGAATATATAAAATTTGAACACTTCGTTATATTGAGCTTCCTTCAGCAGCTAATCTGGTTAAGGTTTCCCCTTAGCGAGGATATTATAGATGAGGGAATAAAATGATGAGATATTTATTTACATCTGTAAATTAAAAGAGTGAATTTATTAATATAATACACAGAGACAGTTGACTATAATGCATTTCCAGAAACAGATAACTAAGCTATTCTGAACTTGCAGTAACATAGGGCAGCATATGTGTCTACCTGCATTTCAGCATGTGTCCTAACACAAAAAAAAGCTAACAGAAAGAATGCAGATGTGCAAAGGATATACTAAATTCTAAATTGCTGCTTGCAGTACAAAAGATACAATAATTTAATATTTGTTTATACTGAAACATTTACCTTTTTGAATTTACAATGGGTAAAGATCATTCCAGGATGTTTTTACAAACAACGGGATAGAAAATCACGCTAGGAAAAATGTGACAGCAAAGAGTACTGTATTGGAATGGTTTTGCTGTGTTATAGTGGCAGGAATTTTTGACTTGTTGTGGTGGAAGCATTTGTAAAAGAAGAGACGAGAAAATAGTAACAAGCAGTAGGGAAACAAGAACAGTAAAAAAATTTACGAAACAGTGGAAGACAAGGAAGTCATGTGCAACAGTATTATAGATGTTGTCAAATGACAAGGAAAATATTAAAATCTAGATGCATGTCTAAAAAACTAAGCAGGAAATAATTGAATTTATATGGCAAGGAAAAATAAAATTTGAAGATCAAAATTAGTATATAACCATAGAGTCCATAGGGTTGTGGTGTAATGTTAAAATAAGTGCATTTGTAAAAAGAGTGACCCAAGATGAAATCACCACATCACAATAAGGCAGCCCATAACTTGGAGGACATTGGCACATATAGTTTCACATCAGGACTAGAGCCTGTTCCTCCCAGAATCGGTCTGGGCCAAATGATGTTCCTAAATACCATTAAAGAACAATACAACCACAGAAGATATAAATAAAAAAGGGAACAATTCATTTGTACGTATTAAATAATCTCTTTTGATGCTTTACTTCAAAATAAGCCCAGCAATTAATTTTGGTTATGTATTTCTTAATGTGTAGATGAACTGAATGTGTACAAGGTACGGATGGAGATTATAAGCCCTAAAATTCCTAAACTGTAGATCAACCTTTTATCTAGCATTTTTGTAGATAACTCGGGAGTGCTTTTAAATGAACCTTGTAAGATGTTTTAGTTTAAAAGGGAGGTTATATTTATTTAACCTTGTTAAAAAGGAGCATGTATTTATTTCACCCTGCTCTTTATATAGATTAGCTTTCCCAAGAATAAACATTTTGCTATTGCTTGCAGGCAGCAGCGTACCTTTTCTGTTCAAGTATTTGAGTTACATAGGCTGATCAAGGTAAACTGTACTCAAGCTGATTGATCTGCTTCTTAACATAATGTTTTTTCCCTATTTTATTTTAGGTGGTTCAGGTTTATAATTTCAAACTTTTGTTAGCAGGTTCAAAAATTGATGGCTACATCTCCAATATTGCTGAATTATGATAAGTCATTCGATGTTCCATTCGGGAAAACAGGCAATGCAAATATGACCTCAGACAATGTTGCAGAATGGGAAAGAGGAAAAAAGATGAATGGTGGAATACAAACTAATGAGCAGCTTAATGCAAATCCAACTGAGCCTGGAGTTGGTTGGTTGGCAGATTCTGAAGCTGTCTGTTACCAAGGCTTATTCAACCAAGGACCTAGTAAGACTATGAACCGTGGGGAAAATGATAATATATATGCTCAATGTTTTCCATCAATTTCAGTACCAGTTCCCAGTGGAATGAATGCTTGGGGGTTTCCTCACCCAGGATTTGGACTTGGTCAGTGGACCGTTCCTATGCCCTCACCTCCAGGAGTATTTATGTACAATCCATTTGCTGGGGCTTTTCCTCCTACAGCCTTTACTGGCTCAACCTTTGGTACACCTGGACCCTTGAGTTTTCCTTCTTTTGTTGGAGCCAGTCAAGGAGCTCAGAATGATTTAAAATATGGATTTCCAGCATCTAACTTGCAATGGGGACCTCCTGTCTTTTCATTGCCAGTAGCTTCCCAAAATTTGCTTCCAAATTGTCAGAGTCTTCCTTTTTCAATGGTTGATCCCATGCATCAGGCACATGCTTCTGTGGCTCCATCCGTTTTTGCACAAAATGGAACAGCTGGGGAAGAGGCTGCACTAATCACATCAGAGCATGCTACTTCTGGAATTCCCGCTCCATGTTTGGGAGTGTTTTCAAATGAACAATTAGGAAGCACTTTAACAAATCAGTCTTTTACAGGTGGTAATAGACCTTGCACTCACCGTGATCAGATCCAAAGTGGATTGTATACACCTCCCCAGAATTTATCTAATATGCCAGATGGAATAAGAGAGATATATCCTGACCAGGTTAAGGAGAATTGCGGGCAATTGTCTGAACCTAATGATTTTATTGGAGCTAATTGTTTAAGAGGTGAAGGAGGTAAGCTACAGGGAGTTGGTAATGATCCATCCAAAAAAGCATCAAAGCCACACTGTGAAGAAGAAATTTGCACAAAGAAGGTAGCATATCAGTGCAAAATGACTCTGGAAAAAGACACATTAGCACTATTTCCTTTGCTTCCTTCATTAGGAGGTAGGGAGCCTGTTTCTGGAAGACAGCATGGGAGCCATGTTATCAAAGTTGTGCCATGTAATCCTGTGGCTGCACAGGAGACAGCAGCGGGAATTTTGCTTTCAATCCAGAAAGAGCGGCAAAAGGGGGAATGACCAGCTTACTTGGGTGTGATTGGAAATAAAAACTATTAAAGGATGGGTGTAGACCTGTCCTTGGGTAAAACAGTCATTTGTTATCGTAGTCATAAAGTATGTGCCACCTTTCTTCAGAGTTTATCTTATGGGTGAAAGTTCATATTTGTATTCTTCTCTATCTTCTCTTTGATCTCCTCGGTCTCCAACATGTTTCCTTTTTGTTGGACTTTAGAATTGTAGTTTTATTGTTTTTCAGATGTAACCGGATGATGTAAGGATCCTTTTTCTTTAAAAGAACCAGGGACTTGGTTTCTTCTGTATTGGTGCGTTAGCAAGAAGTCACAAGAATTCAGGAATTCCATGCTATTCAGCTGAATCTGTTTTGTTGACAGTGGAGGGTATGTAGCCTTGTTGAATTTCTCCTTTGAACCTAAATAAAATCAACACAGCATGTTTTACATTTTTTTGTGCAGCAAATCTTCTGGTTGGACAACATACCAATATTACACACCTTTACATGCTTATGGAAGAATATGTAAACCATTCTTGTCTTTCAAGAACGCGGAGCTTTTGGTCAAGAGGTTTCACACAAATTTGAGCAAAAGTTTTTGAGCACATTCATCTATGGTTTATTCAACAAGTATGTTCATGTTATTGATTTAGACCATAATTTGCTTGCAATATGTGGAACGGCATTACTGAAACATTGAAAAGTATTGATTGCAAGAAACACCAAGATATATGGAAAAATATCATTTGCAGAATGGTTTTCTAAGGGTTTATTACTTTTTAAAAAGTGGTTTATGTTTCTATCTCACATAAGTTACATTATATTTGATAGCTCAGGTTGTTTGCTTAAATAGAGATTGCCTTTTGGCATTAGAATTTTGACAAACGTGAATATAAATTAAAGATATTTTTGTTGAGAGTTAGGTCGACAGATGTAATCACAGTGGTAGCAAGGGGTTGTAATAACATGTGTATATATATATATATATGTATATACACACACTTATTTCACATGTGCACTCACATACACACTTGCACGTGTTGTGCATGCATGCACATTGCATGTGGCACAGATGTCCGCCTCATGTGCACACATGTGCCTACCTCATATGCATGTGTTGTGCATGCATGCACACTGCATGTGCACTTACATGCCTGCCTCATGTGCACACATTCGCCCACCTCACATGCACGTGCAAACCCACATGCAGATGTGCACACCTCCTCACACATGCACACCCACACCCATACATGAATGCACTCATATGCACTCACAAACACATTAATTTGAGCATAGTGGCACAAGTCTCTGAGAACACTGCACGTGCCTTGATAGTCAACATTTATGCACTTTCTGCTATAGTACGTGTACCTTGCACGTGATGCATAGTGACAATGCGCACCATTGCACATGACTCCGCACACTATTCATTGTGTGTCATTGTGCATGATTTTGCATTCCCTTCGACCCCTGGTGACTAGTAAATCTATACATGTGGATGACTTAGGCTAGAGAATAGAATGCTAATTGTCATGGTACATGAATCATTAGGGTAGTTGGAAGGTCAACGATTCAAGATGAGCTATTACAATTTCCACTTCTTGTTTTGTAAGTGTAATGTATTCTATTTATTTGCGTGATCCTTCACATTGAGGGATGATGACGTATATTGTATAGTCGTAGGCAAACTGGTCTGATGTGTTTACCCCTTTTTGGTCACGAGAATCTTCATTCCTAGCCACACTATCTATACATCCTTTGTATCCTATTCATTTCTAATTGTAATTAGAAGTAGCATATGTATTGTGTTGAAGTCTCCCACTTATATATTTTGATTGTGTGTTGGTTACTAACATCTTGCTTTCCTTTGCATAATCTATAAACCCATATTTCTAAAGTAGGTTTGTCCCCTAGACTACCTGGGATCTAGCTCATTGGTATTAGAGCTTTATTTCTCACATGCTAGTACAAATGCACACACAACAACAAAAGGAAGGTTGTTTGCTTGATTCAACTTTTGAATTACTAGACAAATGTCACAGCAAGAGCAAAATGGTTGATGCAAAGGAAACAATAGAAGTGTCTCTAGATGTTCAAAGAGTTATCAGTGATACCTTGGAAATAGAATGCTGGCAGCTCTCCGGACAATTCCACAAACTCGTGTCAATTTGGACCAATGCCATAGCAAACTAAACTACGTGTTCCCTCTCAACCCTAAAATCCCTTAAAATTACAAGTTAACCTAGACATACCAATGTTCAAAGGTAAGATTGACACCATAGTGTTGGACAATTGGGTTTGACAATTGGAAGCATATTTCTTCGTTAATCACTTCACAAATGCGAAGAAGATTCTTTTGTGATGTTGAAGATGTCCATTGTAGTGTTCCATTGGAGGCATACACTTAGTGTGCAACACGAGAGGGAGGGATCATGATTCGATTCTTTCATGGGATGCCTTTGTTAGTGCTTTGTATAAGAAACACTACCCCCCTCAAACGCTATGACGATGAGTAGATGAAATTTCAGTAGTTGTGTCAATGTAAAGATCAATCAATTGAAGACTATATCAATGAGTTCCATGACTATGTGCACTTGCATGAAAACACTCATGGGCAACACAAAGTTCTTAACTACATGAAAACACTCATGGGCAACACAAAGTTCTTAACTACATAAGGGGTTATCACTTTACATTCATGCAAAGATGTAGTTTTGAACTTTGGAAACTTTGGGTCAAGCATTCTGCAACACATCCAAGATTAAAGCCAAAGTGAAGCTCAAGCAAAAGATTTCTTTGCACAAGAACAAGCTTGCACATGAAACTTCTTCGAGAATCTTAAAGCTACAACGTCATCCATGCCAAGCAAGGACAAGGGCAAAAAGAACCAAGGTTGATAAATGGTATCATTGCCATCGTACAAGCGCCCACAATGATATTGAATGCCACATGAAACAATCTCTTGTCGCACAAGCCACATCAAATCCCATGCAACTCGAGGAAATTGATTAGGAGGTACAATGTCTCAACACAAGCATCGTGACAATTGACACTTCAAAGGAACAAATGAATCTTCGATATGAAGTGTTGGGTCAATGGATTAGTGCATGTCATCATCGACTGTGGTAGTTAAAAGAACATCATCGGTCAAGATATAGTCAAGTGCCCAAAGCTTTCCATCGAAGTGCATTCGAGACCATACTCTCTGGGATAGTTACAACAAGGTAAGGATATTCAGGTTAAACATCAATGTTCTTTCAAGTATGTAGTAAGCCCATACATGTCATTTGAAGTTTGTGGCAAACCACTTGGGAGGCCATATGCATATGATAGAGATGGTGTATATCAAGCAAAGCCATAATGATTTACAGTTTATGTTGGTGATCGATACTTCTATCTTTACGAGTCTTCACCAAAGACCAAAGTAGCCTTGGTCTTTATGAAACAATGCCATAAGATCATCTTGCACACATAGAAGTTCATGCTTCTCATGTTCTACCTTGAGACAATTGCACAAGAGAGCAAGCACACATTGACAGGGCACAAGGTTGCACACACATTGTCTCAACAACAATAGCTTGATAAGGTCTGGCAGTTGTATACAAATGTCTCTAAGGAGCACATAGACCTCCCTACACACTACGTAGTACAACACATGATTGATTTGATTCCTGGATCCCCTCTTCTAAATAGTCCTCTTTTTACAGATTCGTTTGGGAGGACGATGAAGTTTGACATCAAATTTAGGAGTTGATTGATTAGGGCAAGATCAAACCCAATTCTTCTCCATGTGGTAGTCCAATAGTCCTTATGCCAAAGAAATATGGCACATGGCACCTTTGTATTGACTATTGCATGCTCAATAAGATCATAGTGAAGAATCAACATCCTCTTCCATGCATCGACAACCTCTTGGACCAGCTTCACGCATCTTTGCTATGTAAAATTCTTTATGAAGATCAACCTCAAGTCAGTATATCATTAGGTACCAATTCATCCTAAAGATGTTTGGAAAGAACATTCAAAACCAAGGAATGATTGTGTGAGTGGATGGTTATGCCTTTCGGCATGACCTTTTGCATCAACGAATTTCATCCACTTGATGAATTATAACCTGTGACCCTTCACCAACTCCTTCGTCATCATCTACTTGGATGACATCCCCATCTTTAGTAAGACTTGGGAGGAACATGCCTTGCATGTCTTGGACATTGTGCTAACACAAGTTGCAAGCCAACTTCATCAAGTATACCTTTGACACAACACAAATTCAGTACTTGGGCTACATCATTGATCATGCAGGCATCCATGTAGATTTAGAGAAAATCAAGGTGATTTGAGATTGGCCAACTTCCGCACATCACTGAATTGCTAATATTTTTCAAACTTTCCAACTTCTATGACATGTTCATCCTTAGATTCTCACACATTGCTTGGTTGCTTAGTCAAATCATATGTGCCAAGGCAAGATTTGTTTGGATCCTTGCGCAAAAATGCCCTTTCTAGGAGCTCAAGAAATGACTTTGAATAGTACTTGTTTTTGGTAATGCCTGACATTGCACACCCCTTTGAGTTTTAGATTGATGCATCTGACCATGCACTCGACACAATACTCACTCAGCATGGGCATCTAGATGCCTTCCATTCAGAGACATTCAACAACATGATGTAGTGCTACTCCACCTATGAGGAGTTGTATGCCATTATTCAAGCTATTAAGCATTGGTGACACTATATTTTGGGGAACAAGACAACCATCCATTTTGATCATAAGTCACTTCAGTTTATGCACACATAGAGCAAGTTGGAGAAGGCGTGCTAATGCAGGAGCATCCAGTGGTGTAAGGGCAATCTTGCATCACCCAAAAAAAGATGTGTTTCAAAATTGTTGATGTTCTTTCCATTTCTTTTCAAAATTTGTGGTTCTAGTTCCATAATCGCTTGAATAATGATGTAGAACTTTTAGCTTTTTCAAATTGCTAAAATAACCACCTGTTATTTTTAAAAAGTTTGCATTTGGGTACGGAATGAGGTGAAAATTTACAGGAAGCTTCATAACTAAAAAATAAGACCTTTGGTGAAGGAATCACACAAAGATCATTTGCGAGCTAAAAGATATTAAACTTTCAGTTTCCCGAAAAATGCCTGAAAATTATTCAAACTTAGGTTTGAGGCACTAAACGGCCCCATATGGGCCTGAAAATAGTCAGAATCGGTAGAGCCGGTTCTTAGCGCGTAGAGCACTCTGTGAGCTTTCCGACGCATAAAACGGTTCATCAATCGGACACCCAGATCAAAAGTATGGCTCCCAGAAGTTGACCTATTTTTGGAGGGAGATACAAATATCGAAATTAGGTTGTTGGCTGCCAAAAAGGCTATTAATAACCATTTTTGGGAACTTTGGGTAGTAGTGGAGTTAAGGGGGAAAGTGTAGAGTCAAGAATAGGCGGGAAAACATAAACCATAGCAGATTTGGGGTTACAGATGGTAGATGATTCCAGAGTCTTGAAGAGGAAGTTGTACTGTGTTGCAGCCCGTGGAGGGTTGATTTCCTTTTGTTGTATTTGAGCTTCTGTAATGTAATAAGTTGTCCAAATCAATAAAGAAAGTTCTATTTTTTGTGTGCAATTTTTGTTGTTGTGTGTTTTATGATTTATCCCCTTCATCAAGTGGTATCATAGCAAGGGTTCCTGAGTGTGTAGACAGATCACCGGCCGTGAGGCAGTTTGCACCAGGACCTGAGGTTGTAGGTTTGCTACGTAGATCAAGATGCCTCCACGAAGAAGTCGTATTGGGAGGAATGCTTTGACAGAAAAGGGTTTTAGAGCCTTGCAAAGGCAAATCGATGCATTGCAAGAGGAGCTTTGAAGAGGGTTTGAGTCGAGAACTAGAGAAGAAAGTGATGATGAAGATAAAGAAGAAGAAGAGCTATCTGAGGAAGAACAAGAAGCTGCAAGAGATCCTGCAGAAGTTAGGTTGTTGAGGGCCATTTCGAAAATCGGAAAGAGGCCCAGAATCGAAGTTTCTACATATTCTGGAGGTTTGAATTTAGAACAACTTATTGATTGGATCAATGACATGGAGGAGTATTTTGAGTATGAAGATGTGGAGGACCTAGATCGGGTCAAGTTTGCAAAAACAAAGTTGAAGGGCCACACCAGTATTTGGTGGAAGGAGGTCCAATTAGAGAGGAACAAAAGAGGAAAAGGAAAGATCACTAGATGGGATCGGATGGTGGAGAAACTGAAGAAGCAGTTCATTCCTGTGGACTATGAGATGGAGTTGCTGAAGAAGCTACAAGGACTGAAGCAAGGTAACAAGTCTGTTAAGGAATATACAGAAGTGTTTTATAAAATTACTATCAGGACAGGCCATGTAGAGCCCAACAAAGAGAAGGTAGCCCGTTACAATAATGGGTTGAGGCCGAGTATTCAAGAGGGGCTGAGCCTGGTCAGAATGACCACCATAGAAGATGTGTACTAGTTTTCCCTGAAGGTGGATGAGAAGATAAATAAAAGATTTGACAACAAGCAAAGGGGAAGAGGTCAAGGTGGAAGGACTGGTGGAAGACCCTATGGAGGCCGTAATGAAGATCAAAAGAAAAGTGAAGAAGCTGGCACTGGTCGAAATCAGAGAGGGGATAATGCTTACTGCCCTTGTGACCAAAACAATGGTGAGCAAAGCGGAAGAGGAAGGGGCCGACCTGGGCAAGGACCCGGAAGAGGAGGTTTTAGAGGAACCTGTTTCCAATGTGGAGAAGAAAGGCATCGAGCATATGAGTGTCCGCAACATCAAGGAAGGACAAATAGAAGACCTAAAGGTAATGCACAAGTTGTACATGTAGATGAAGACGCGCAGTCTAAGCATTCTAAAGATGCTAAAAGGGGAGAAACCCTAGTTGTCAGAAGAACTTTGTTGAATGAGGAGAAAGAACTCAATCAGAGGAAGAGTTTATTCTGCACAAGGTGCAAATGTGAAAGTAAGTGTTGTGATATTATTATTGACAGTGGAAGCACTGATAATCTTGTTTCAGAGGAGATGGTTGACAAGTTGAAGTTGACAAGAAGAAAGCATCCACATCCATATCAGATTGCATGGTTGCAGAAGGACCATAGAGCTTTTGTCAATGAGCAGTGTTTAGTGAAGTTCAAGATTGGGGACTACTATGATGAGGTGCTGTGTGATATCATACTGATGGATGCATGTCATATGCTATTGGGGAGGCCGTGGCAGTATGATAGAAGTGCTGTCCATGATGGCCGTGCAAAGACATATTCCTTAACAAAGGATGAAGTTCGTCATAAGTTGAAGCCCTTGAAGGAGGTGGAAGAAAAGGTATGTAGTACTACCAGAATTTGCTTGGTAGATGGTAGAAATTTTTTGGAGGGTATGAAGCATGAGTGTCATTGCTTTGCATTGATTACTAAGATTAGTCAAGATAAATGTGAAGATGTACCAGCAGAAGTTTTAGATATGTTGGAAGAATTTTAGGACATTATCTCTGATAATGTACCAAAAGGTTTACCACCAGTAAGGAAGATACATCATCAAATGGATTTGATACCAGGAGCTAGTTTGCCGAATAAGGTAGCCCACAGAATGACCCTTGCAGAGAGTGAAGAGATGAATAGACAAGTTCAAGAGCTGTTAAGGAAGGGGCTGATAAGAGAGAGCCTAAGTCTATATGCGGTACCTGCAGTACCAACATCGAAGAAAGATGGAGAGTGGAAAATGTGTACAGATTCTCGAGCCATCAACAAGATCATGATCAAGTACATATTTCCATTACTCAGAATGGAAGACATAATAGATTGATTGAGTGGAGCCAAGTACTTCACTAAGATTGATCTGAAGAGTGGGTATCACTAGATCCGAATCAGAGAAGGAGATGAATGGAAGATGACCTTCAAAACCAAGGAAGGTTTGTATGAGTGGTTAGTTATGCTATTTGGGCTAACCAAGGCACTGAGCACATTCATGCTGCTCATGAACGAGGTACTGAAAGAAATTTTGGGAAGTTTTGTTATTGTTTATTTGGATGATATTTTGATTTTCAGCAAGACTTGGGATGAGCATCTGATGCATATCATAAGAGTTTTAGAGAGGTTGAGGGAGGAGAAGTTGCTGATTAATCTGAAGAAATGTAGTTTTTCAAAGGAGTTGGTATACTTGGGATTTTTTTGTCTCAGAGGAAGGTCTTAAGATGGACCCCAAAAAAGTAAGGGCTATCATTGAATGGCCTACACCAAGGAGTGCAACAGAGGTATGATCTTTTCATGGTTTGGCAAGTTTTTATAGAAAGTTTATCAGGAATTTTAGTAGCATTTGTGCACCCCTAACTAAGACAATGACCCCTAACTGAGACAATGAGAGGGGATAGAAAAGAGTTTAGATGGACTAAAGGAGCAAATAAAAACTTTGATACATTGAAGCAAAAGGTCACAGAGCAACCTGTTTTGGCACTTCCAGATTTTAATAAGGTATTTTAGGTAGATTGTGATGCTAGTGGCAGTGCTATAGGAGCCGTTTTGAGTCAAGAAGGTAAGCCCATTGCCTATTTTAGTGAGAAGCTTAATGATGCCAAGAAAAAATATTCTGTTTATGATCAGGAATTTTATGCAATAGTTCAAGCTTTGAAGAAATGGAGACATTATCTGTTGCCAAAAGAGTTTGTTTTATATACTGAACATTAGGGTTTGTAGTATCTTAATAGTTAAGGAAAGTTGAACCAGAGGCACTTAAAATGGGTTGAGTTTTTGCAGAGCTATACTTTTGTTTTGAAGCATAGGAGTGAGAAGTCCAACATAGTTGCAGATGCCTTGAGCAAAAAACAAAATTTGTTGATAGAAATGAAGATAGAGGTTGTTGGGTTCGATGAACTCAAAAGTTTGTATCCTGAAGATCTAGATTTTGCAGAGGCCTGGAAAGATTGTTTGGAACATGTTACTTTGGACAAGACAAAATGGTTGGATTTCATAATCCAAGATGACATGTTGTTTAGAGGAAGTCAGTTGTACATTCCAAGGAGTTCCATAAGAGAGAACCTGATTAAGGAGAAGCATAGTGGAGGATTGGCTGGACACTTTGGTTGAGATAAGACCATTGCTATTGTTGGTGAAAATTATTATTGGCCACAATTGCAGCAGGATGTGGGGAAATTTGTGCAGAGTTGCATAGTGTGTCAGATGGCAAAAGGAATAAGTCAGAATATAGGGCTATATTAGCCATTCCCTGTACCAGAGAAGACATGGGATGATATCAGTATGGATTTTGTTCTTAGTTTACCAAGGACATAGAGAGGACATAATTCCATTTTTGTGGTGGTGGACAGATTCTCAAAGATGGCACATTTCATTCCTTGCAAGAAGACTAATGATGCTGTTCATATTGCTGAATTATTTTTCAGGGAGGTGGTGAGATTACATGGTCTACCAAAGATCATAGTTTCAGATCGGGATACCAAGTTTGTTGGTTATTTTTGGAGGACATTGTGGAAGAAGTTGAAGACAAATTTGAAGTTTTGTTTTGTCACCATCCACAGACTGATGGACAGACCAAAGTGGTGAATAAGAGCTTGGGTAACCTACTACGATGCTTAGTAGGAGATAAGCCTAAGGGATGGGATTTGATTTTACCGCAGGCCAAATTTGCTTACAACAATTTTGTCAATAGGAGTACTAGTAAATCACCATTCTAGATTGTATATGGAAATAGTCCAAGAAATGCTTTAGAGTTAAGGAATCTGGACAAAGGAGAAACGACAAGTGCTGAGGCTGAAGACTTTGCAGAACACATGAAGAATAAGTTCATTCTTGTAGCTCATAAAAACAAAAATTGCACACAGAAATCATAAAACACACAACAGAAATTGCACACAGAAAATAGAACTTTCTTTATTGATTTGGACAACTTATTACATTACAGAAGCTCAAATACAACAAGAGGAAATCAACCCTCCCAAATCTACTAGGGTTTCTATTTTCCCGTCTATTCTTGACTCTACACTTTCCCCCTTCAAGACTTTAGAATCATTTGCCATCTGTAACCTCAAATCTGCTAGGGTTTCTGTTTTCCCACCTATTCTTGACTCTACACTTTCCCCCTTAACTCTAATACTGCCCAGGGTTCCCAAAATAGTCATAAATAACACTTTTTGGCGGCCTCCACCTAAATTTCAAAATTTGCAACTCCCTCCAAAAGTAGGTCAACTTCTGGGAAGCATAACTTTTGATCTGGGTGTTCGATTGACGAACCGTTTTAAGCACCAGAAAGCTCGCGATGTGAACTATCACATTGGAAATTTGTAAATAGATTTCAATCAACTTTTCAGGATGTTATGGGATGTTTTAGTGCTTCATATCTCGTTTCAGAAATTTTTAGGGGCTTTTCAGAAAATAAAAACTTTAATATCTTTTAGTTCACAAATGATCTTTGCCTGATTCCTTCGCCAAAGGTATTATATTTCAGTTATGAAAATTTTTGTAAGTTTTCGCTTCAATCTATGCCCAAATGCAAACTTTCTTAAAATGACAGTTAAGCTTTCCAAAACAGGCAGGTTGCTATTTTTAGCAGTTTGGAAAAAAATGAAAGTCCTACATCATTATTCAAGAGATTATGGAACTATAAACACTAATTATAGAAAGAAATGAAAACAATTGCAATAATTTTGAATCAACTTCTTTTTGGGTGATGTAAGATTGCCCTTACACTACTGGATGCTCCTACATCAGACACCTAGGGTAATTTGAGAAGTGACCTTGTCACGTCTCAGGTGTTTGTTTGAGGAAAACTCAAATGATCAACCTCTGCCTTAGACAACCAAGAAGAATCTTCAACAGGCCTTCCTTTCCATTTCACCAGATATTCTTCATATTGCCTGTTCCGAGTACTTCTTCCAACACAGCTATCCAAGATCTCTTCTATCTCCTTTGTTGAAGTAGATGCCATAATACTCCACCGTTCTTCTGTTGGTCCATCCTCTATTCCACCTTCATGATATTCTGATAAATCAGTAATGTTGAAAATAGGGGAAATGTTGATCCCACTCAGCAGCTCTACCTCATATGCATTTCCTGAATCATGTTTCTTCAAAATTTTGCATGGTCCAAATTTCTTCATTTTCAGCTTATTGTATGTTCCATCTGGAAATCTTTCTTTTCTCAAGTGAACTATGACTTCATCTCCTACCTGGAACTCCTTATATCTCCTCTTCTGATCTGCCTTAGCCTTGTACTGAATATTCATCTTATTAATGTGCTTTCTCACTTCTTCATGCAAATTCTTCAGGTGTTCTGTAAAGTCTTCAGCCTCGGCACTTGTCTTTTCTCCTTTGTTTAGCTTCCTTAACTCTGAAGCATTTCTTGGACTGTTGCCATATACAATATGGAATGGTGATTTACCAGTACTCCTATTGACAAAATTATTGTAAGTAAATTTTGCCTGTGGCAAAATCAAATCCCATCCCTTGGGCTTATCTCCTACTAAGCATTGTAGTAGGTTATCCAAAATCCTATTCACCACTTCTATTTGTCCATCGGTCTATAGATGGTGTGCAAAACTAAATTTCAAATATGTTTTCAACTTCTTCCACAATGTCCTCCAGAAATAACCAACAAACTTGGTATCTCGATTTGAAACTATGCTCTTTGGTAGACTGTGTAATCTCACCACCTCCCTGAAAAATAACTCTGCAATATGAACAAAATCATTAGTCTTCTTGCAATGAATGAAATGTGTCATCTTCGAGAATCTGTCCACCAACACAAAATGGAATCGTGTTCTCTCTGTGTCCTTGGTAAACCAAGAACAAAATCCATACTAATATCATCCCATGGCTTCTCCGGTACAGGTAATGGCTGATATAGCCTTGTATTCTGACTTGTTCATTTTGCCATCTGACACACTCTGCAACTCTACACAAATTTCCTCACATCTTGTTGCAACTGTGGCCAATAATAATTCTCACCAACAATAGAAATGGTCTCATCTTGACCAAAGTGTCCAACCAATCCCCTACTATGCTTCTCCTTAATCAGGTTTTCTCTCGTGGAACTCCTCAGAATGCACAATTGGCTTCCTCTAAACAAAATGCCATATTGGATTATGAAATCCAACCATTTTTTCATATCCAAAGTAACAGGTTCCAAACAAGCTTTCCAAGCCTCTACAAAATCTGAATCTTCCAGATACAATAAGCTAAAAATGAAGAAATTTAGACCATGCAGAATTTTGAAGAAATATGATTTAGGAAATGCATATGAGGTAGAGCTGCCGAGTGGGATCAACATTTCCCCTGTTTTCAACATTGCTGATTTATCAGAATATCATGAAGGTGGAACTGAGGATGGACCAACAGAAGAATAGTGGAGTATTCCGACATCTACTTCAACATAGGAGATAAAAGAGATCTTGGATAGCCGTGTGAGAAGAAGTACTTGGAACATGCAATATGAAGAATACCCGATGAAATGGAAAGGAAGGCCTATTGAAGATTCTTCTTGGTTGTCTAAGGTAGAGGTTGACCGTTTGGGTTTTCCTCACACAAACACCTAAGACGTGACATGGTCACTTCTCAAATTACCCTGGGTGTCTGATGCAGGAGCATCCAATGGTGTAAAGGCAATCTTGCATCACCCAAAAAAAGATGTGTTTCAAAATTGTTGATGTTCTTTCCATTTCTTTTCAAAATTTGTGGCTCTAGTTCCATAATCACTTGAATAATGATGTAGAACTTTCAGTTTTTCCAAACTGCTAAAAATAGTAACTACTATTTTTAAAAAGTTTGCATTTGGGCACGAAATGAAGTGAAAATTTACAGGAAGCTTCATAATTGAAAAATAAGACCTTTGGCGAAGGAATCACACAAAGATCATTTGCGAGCTGAAAGATATTAAAGTTTCCGTTTCTCGAATAATACCTGAAAATTATTCAAACTCAGGTTTGAGGCACTAAACGGCCTTGTATGGGCCTAAAAATGGCCAGAACCGGTAGAACGGGTTCTTAGCACGTAGAGCACTCTGTGAGCTTTCTGACGCATAAAATAGTTCGTCAATCGGACACTCGGATCAAAAGTTTTGGCTCCCAGAAGTTGACCTATTTTTGGAGGGAGATGCAAATTTTGAAATTAGGTTGTTGGCTGCCAAAAAGGCTATTAATAACCATTTTTGGGAACCTTGGGCAATACTGGAGTTAAGGGAGAAAGTGTAGAGTCAAGAATAGGCGGGAAAATAGAAACCCTAGTAGATTTGGGGTTACAGATGGGAGATGATTCTAGAGTCTTGAAGAGGAAGCCGTAATGTGTTGCAGCTTGTGGAGGGTTGATTTCCTCTTGTTGTATTTAAGCTTCTGTAATGTAATAAGTTGTCCAAATCAATAAAGAAAGTTCTATTTTCTGTGTGCAATTTCTGTTGTTGTGTGTTTTATGATTTACCCCCTTCATCACGTGCCATATGAAGTGGATGACATATCTGCAACAGTTCCATCTCAGGATCAAGAATAAGAAGGGGAAAGACAATAAGGTAGCAAATTGCCTTAGCCAATTGTGAGTTTACATGCTCATCATGATGATGGACTTGTGTGGCCACAACTTCATCGATTGGGAGAACCTCTACTCAGTAGATTAGAACTTCACATAGACCTACACCATGCTCACACAAGGTAAATAGGTTGGTGAATTTCATTTGAGTTACAAACTTCTTTTCAATCTCAAACGTGTGTTCTAGAAGGCGCATTTTACCAAAAACTCATTGTGAAGTGCACTATGCCAAGACATGTGGACACTTTGGCATCGCGAAAACCTTGACAACACTACAACAAAATTTTTATTGGCCTCACATGTGTGCGAACATTGAGGGCCATATCAAGTCCTACATTCCTTGTTGCATCGCCAAGCCCACATACATGAAGCTTAGGCTCTACACATCTCTTACAGTTCCACAAAGGCCTTGGGAAATTTGTTAACATGGATTTCATGACTTGTGTTGGGTTGAAATATTGACTTCCTTTTATAATTTTTTTACCTGTTTTTAAGACCTTTTCATATGATCTTACAAGAACTTTACAGACATTACCTTTATTATATGTTGTTTCACATATACTTTTCAGAGACTTTAAACCTATGCTGATAAATGGAATATGGTGGTTATATTATCAAGTGGATGATTTAAATTATCGATATGCATGTAATATAGATAGGATTTCATAAGTTTAATATGAAAGGTTATTTTGTGTATATATGTTGGATAATTAACCTTGTGTGGCAAAGACATAGCATCCAAGAAGGAGTAATTGCAATAGAGTGCAGAACAGGGGAATTAAAATTAAAGTGCAGTCCAAGTGCCAGAAGTGAAGATCAATGGAGGAGAACGTGGTCATCATGGAAAAATAAATGCAAGAGAAGAAGACTTGTTTTAGAAGTCTAACCGCAACTTATGTGTTTTCATTCATAAGCCATTGTGTGGGATTTCTGTTTGAATAAGACTTTGCTTCCTTTGTTATAGATAATTAATAAGTTGATCTCAAAACTATATCCTGATATCCAGGGATGAATTGATGATCACAGTTAGTTAGAAGATCACATAAAACTCTCCCACTTTTGTATAAGTTAGGGGATGAGTTCGTTGATTAGTTAGTTGTTATTCTTACTTTCTATCTAGATAGTCGTTACTCTGTTTTTCTACAGTTATCAGTTATTCTAGTTATGTTTTGATTTTGAATAAAATCTGAAGAAGATTCTATCTTTGATATGAATTGAATTAAACTGCGTGTCATGGGAAATGTGTGAAGATCTGAAGTAGATTTAGTTTCCAGAAGAAGTGAGATAGTTCCTGAGCTGGCCACTCAAGGTACTAACTCTCACTTCACACATTCACTTATTTATTCATGCATTTCTAGTTAAACTATTTCATATTATCTTATACGTTGCATTGTGAAATAAGCAAGAAATTGTGATTGCTATTTCTAATAGTTGTGATTCATGAATAGAATATATAATTGAAGTCCTCAGGAGGTTAGTGTCAAGTTTTTTATCATTCTGTGTATTTCAAGTTAATTTTGTAATTCTTTGTTGAATATAGCTATCTTCAGCTTATGCTGAGGGTACCTGTAGTAACTAGGTTTTTAAAAGTTTTTGTTGTTCTTTCATTTATGTGAATTTCAGTAAATTAAATTAATTAGAATAAGTTTGTATGAGTTAGTTTAAGATAGAAATGAGTCTTGAAGGCATATATAGTGCGAGCATCATCATAATCTTATGCTCCTTGGTCGATAATTCAATGTAGGAATGCAATGATATAGTGGATTGTTCAGATAGGTTTACCACTGAATTTTGTTTAAGTCTACAACACATTAGTTTTCCTCTACATTTTTGGCGCTGTTGCTGGGGATGGTGCTATCTTCATAAGTCTCATTAGTTTTATATGCTTTCATAGTTAAATCTTGATTTCAACAATTAGATTTAATAAATTTATTTTTCAAGAAAACACCAGGCATTCTACTAACACTGTGCAGGACCGCTGAAACATAAAGCTTAAATCACTATATGCGGAGGCAGAGAGATAACCAAGGTAGATTCCTCCCTTTGACTTCTCAGAATAACGAGGGCACAACTAATTTTATTAACTACACAGTAGAAAGTGCTGATGGAGAGTTTCCTTTTACATCTTCATCAACACCTCCTACATCTCCATCAACTTCCTCCACTGCCACCGAAGGGACTTTTAGAGCCATGGGAGATACTGCAGTAGATGATCCTCCAGGACAAGCGATGTTTGAATTCCCTATCCTAGACCAAGCACGGGCTGCTACTCTAAAAAATATACCACCTTCTGCATTGCTTGTTTTCTATGGCTTGGCGATCAAAGATCCTGACACTTTCTTGTTTGAGTTTGATGTCTTGTGTAGGAGTTATGACTACACCATTGATCCTTATAAACTCAAGTTGTTCCCTACCACACTAAAAGATGCTGCTTTGTTCCCTACCATGAAGACAAAGTTCCTGGCAAAATATAAAGACTACAGCAGAGGACATGATAAGAGAAGAGATGACATTTTTAGGATGTCACAGAGAGAGGATGAACCACTAGAAGACTGTGGAAAGATTCCAGTTTGCCTTGAAGAAAAACCCTTAGAATAGATTGTCTGAAGAATCATTGAAGTTGGTCTTTTTGAGAGGAGTTAATGATGACTGCATGGATGCCCTCAATCTCATTGGAATAGGGGATATATCTCAACTTCCCTTTGAAGATATCTGTACAGCCTGTAGAAATTATTCTAGAACATTTTCTAGAAAACCAAGGGGAGAAAGAGCAGCCATCACATGTAAGGCAACTAATGGAGTTTCAAGAGTGGAGATTAGTAATCTGCTGACCAACATGAAGGAGGACATTATTAGCCATATGGATACACAACTAGACACTCTCCATATCAAGAAGAAATAAGAAGAGGTAGATGCAATGTTTACTGAGTACTGTATACACCTAAAATTGGCTTGGGTTGAATTAAGTAAATATTTTGATTTTATCTTAATTCTTATTTTCTTCTGTCAATTAAATAAATATTATAAGTTTATTTGATTGGTTCATTATCCTACAATTAAATAAAATCATTTTATTTAATTAAAATCTCTAAATTCTTCTAATGTCTCAAATCCTAAATCCACCTCACAAAATCCACTTCATCAATCCACCTCATCTTTCCACATCATCCCTTCCACCTCACCATGTTGCACATATAATTAAATATTCTTAATATTTAATTAGCTAATATCATCCAAAATCTAAAATTGAATATTTAATTCAATGTTCCCCACTAGCCTTCACCAATTGAATATTTAATTTAATGTTCCCCACTAGCCTTCACCAATTGAATATTTAATTCAATGTTCCCCACTATCCTCCACCAATTGAATTCTCAATTCAATTATCCTCCACTATCCTCCACTAATTGAATTCTTAATTCAATTGTTCCCCATTATTCTCCATTATTGAATTCTTAATTCAATTGTCATAACTCACTATCTTCCACCATTTATTCTTAATTCAATTGTCATAACCCACTCTTCTCAATTTTTTTTTTTAATTCATTCATTATGAATTAAAGATTCACAAAAAATGAGAGCCATTGATTTCATCTTTTGATCCTCACCCTCCATTGCCTTTTCAGAAAATCTATAAATGAGACCCTTCTCTAAGCAATTAGGAGGACTTCATTCTTACATCCTCATAATGCTCAAATTCCTCTAGGGAATCTTCTTCTTCTCAATTCTCTTCTTCATACCATTGTAATGCCGAAATTGTCCTAGCCATCCCATATCCTCCTTCATTGTCCCTGTGTTTGAGGCTCGTCTTCAACATAACACATATCACAAGCCATTCTTCCTTTGTCATCTTCAACAAGCAAGCAAGCAAGGAAAACTTCTGAGGGCTTCACAATCATGATCAAAGAAAGATAGGCGAACAATAGAAGCCGCAGGGTAACAGGTTTTGTGAGTTTCGTACTTCATTCATCTATTCTTGTTATTTGCATATCTCATTGATGTTTGGGTTTATTTATCTTAATGGATCAATCTCATTTTCCCATTAACATTTTGGCACCCACCGTGATCTAATCCACATTGTTTGTGAGTGTTTGTCTTAGAGTTTTTGTTGCAGATTCAGGGGTTTCAAAGACCATTCGGGCATCCACTCTTACAAATGGCATCCTACGCACAAACCGAGCCCACCGTTGAGTCCGGGAAGCCTCGAAGGTAAGAAATCACATATATTTTTCCTAATTTTGTTACTTAAAATTTTTTGGAATTTTTTTTAACTTTTCACCATATTTGTGTAGAATTTTTTTTTTAAAAAAAAAGTATTAAAAGAAAAAAACAAAATTGACAAAAAAATTGCATTGGATTTGATGTATTTATTTAATTATTCTTTTTAGCATTTTCAATCAAAAAATAAAAATAAAAATAAAAAATCAAAATCAAATAAAATATATATATATATAAACCCCCCACAACCCCAGCGGACCCAACACTCTCCCCACCCCCCCCATCCCCCCCCCTCCCTCCTCCTCGCCACCACATATATATATAAACCCCCCACAACCCCAGCGGACCCAACACTCTCCCCACCCCCCATCCTCCCCCTCCCTCCTCCTCGCCACCACACCCCCTCCCTCATCCCCCACCCGCCACTGCCCCTCGACCCTCTCCCCCTTTCCTCCCTCCCTTCCCCCTGCAACCGCACCCCCCCATGTCCCTCCCCCTGAACCTCCCTCCCAACCCCCTCTGCGCCTCCTCCCCCTTCCTCCCGCTGCCCCCTCGGTGCCCCTGCTCACCATCCGACCCCCC
Source organism: Cunninghamia lanceolata (assembly GCA_027924645.1). NCBI lineage: Eukaryota > Viridiplantae > Streptophyta > Pinopsida > Cupressales > Cupressaceae > Cunninghamia > Cunninghamia lanceolata. Next base: position 3,485,342 of record BSBN01000973.1, on the reverse strand, counting down.
TTCCCTCCCCCCGCGCCACCATCCCACCCCCCTCTCCCTGTCTTCCCTTCCCCCTCCCCCACCTTGCGCGCGCCACTCCCACGACCTCAACCCCCACTCCGCCAAACTCCCTTCCACTCCGCCTCCCTGACCCTCCCCCGCTCTGCTCGGCTACCGCCGCCACTCCCTGCCTCCGCCACCTGATCGCCCCCGAGCCCTCTACGCGTGTCACTCGCCGCCCAGCCACCGCTGCTCCCTCTGGCCCGCCGCTCCCTGCCGCCCAGCCGCTCCCCAAACCCTCGACTCCCATTCCCGCCACCTGCGCGCCACTCTCTGCTCGGCCGCTGCCACATACAACCCACCACCTCTCTACAAAAAACCAAAACCTAAAAAATAATAATAATAATATACATATATATAAAGAAAAAAAAGGAAAGTTATTTTATTTTATTTTTTTCTATTTTGCTTTCCCACTTAGTAAAATAGGCCGTTTTTTTTCAAACTCACACAACTTTGGCATACGGAGCCAAAAATTTGCAAATTTGGACTTTCCGAAAAGCTGACGAGATGACCTTTGCAACCGTGAGGACATTTTCAAGTGACTATAGCATTTTGCAACATTTTTTCGCTGTCAAAGTCAAAGCTTTGTTAAAACTTCAAACCATCATAACTTGAGTAATTTTGATCGATTTTCAGCGAATTTTTTTTTCCAAAGTGTATGGAATTTTGTCTAGAATTTGATTATGCACTTCATTTCTCCGTATCAATTCACTCTTCACCAAATTTTATCAGATTATCAATTTTTGCATAACAATCGTCTTGGCTAGTCTACTTGCTTCGTTTTCGATTTCGTGACTTGCAGGTAATTATTCGACGCTCGAAAAACATCAGGATCAACATCTACATCAATCTAGATAGCAATTTAATTCGGGTGCATCCATTTTCATCCTTTATCTCTCAATTAGCGTTTGCATACACATTTCGATTTGGGCTTCTAAAACGAACATTTGTCTTCAATCGTATATTCAAATTGGGCTTAAAATCAACCAATTTTTTCAATCACATCTTCAAATTGGGCTAAAAAGAACCATTGATTGACGTGTCTTTCGCACATTTTGATTTTCTAAGGGATAATTTACAACTGCAAGTGTGAATCAAGTGTGCATGTGTATGCTCTCTCCTCGCACCGCAAGGTGATCTTGGAGATCAAAAACACCTCACTTGATTCGCTTTTGTCAACCCCTTTCCTAGGAGGCCTGCTTGGGGATTTCATCACCCCTAGGGACGACCTCAATCGAGGCTGAATCGAAAGACACCCTCATTGAAATCAGAACCTTGTCACTCTTGGCTAAGCCCCAAAGAACTTTCTACTTTTGGGAAGTGAAGGTGAAGGGTGGGTTACCCCCTTCTCCCGGCTGTGTGATAGAATTTCACTTTCAATTCCATAGTCAACCTTGTGCAATCTAGTCTAAGCCCTAATTGGCCATACCAACTTGACTAGACATTAGGCTTGTGATGTGTTTTCAAGTGCTTGCTTAGTAATCATCACATTTTATTTTCAAAGTAAAAAAAAAAACTTGCTTATGTGTCTTGTGTGAGTGATTTATGTGTGTATATGCATAATCATTTGTTTGAACATTGCCAAATCAAGCTATAAACACCAAACACATAAACTAATCAATGTAAACTTTCATCCTAGTCACCTTCATCCTAATCAACTTCATCCAAACAATCCACATCATCATCGAATCATAACCAAGCACTTGCCAAAAAGGACTTAAGACTTAAACACTTGTGTGACATCATGTCAACCTTAGAGGACCTCCAACAGCTCCTTCATAGGCTTCACCACATGCATGCAAGCCAATCCCCTTTAGAGCAGCGAACCTTTCAAAGCATTCAAGAATTGATTCAAATAGGTTGAACAAGCCAATCCTCATGCATACAATACCTTTTGGAAGAAATCCAACACATCTTGGCCAGTTGCAAAGTTCAACAACCATCCTATCTAGCACCTATCCCATCATATCTATCCTCTCATCAACCCAATTCTATACCAACTTATTCCATTTTCTCTAATGTTAGCCCTTCTCTATATCAATCTCCATCTCAACAACCATTACCCTATGCAACTCCTCCATCCTCATCACATCAATACATTCAACAATTCCAACAACAACAAATCAAATCAAAACAACAAATCCAAACACCATTTCAACCTCAACAAATTCCACATCACCCTTACATGTCATCATCTTCAACTTCATACCAACCTACTTCATCCACCTATCATTTGAATGCCACATCAACATATCCCCCCAAATCACAACAACATGTAAGCTCAAATCCATCGTGGCAACAAGATCAAATGCCCTCAACTTCATACCAACCTCAAGATCTTTTGTCTAAATATCCTACTATTTTACCCAACCACCAAGACTATCAATTGCCTCCACAACAAACACAAGTGAGCCTACATCCACCTTTGCAACAAGAAGCACATGCAAGTCCAAGTGGCCCTTTGTATATAAACCATGCTAGCCTCATACAAAAAGACTTAATTACCTTTGACAAGGGAGATACCAATCTAACCAATGCATCTTATGAGTGGCCTTCACCATCCAATCCCATGCCAACACATGAGCCAACAAGTCCTATCATAATACCACCATGTGATCCTACCCCTAGTACATCTTCTAGCCCATCAAGCCCTTCATCAACTCCATACCCATGTTCTACCAATCCTCCAGCGCAGGTTCCCTTGGACATAATCGTACAACAATTAGTTCAAACAAATTTGATTGAGTTACCACCGATAGACCCTTTTGAACCAATCCTTAAACCCCCTCGGTATAATGAAAACCATTATTGTGCATACCATAGATATAAGGGCCATACAACCACCAATTGTGTCAAACTTAAGAGATTGATAAAAAACATCATAAATTGTGGTAAGATTATCCCTTCATCCAATCCAAATCCTAATCCACCCAATCCAATTAGCCCCCAACCTAATCCTAGTCCTAAGCCTACAACATCATCTGCTATTATTGCTCATCCATCATATCATCCATCTACCCATACACCTGCGACGGATGTGATCCAAGGACTATTAGCAGAAAGTCAACCATGTCCCCAAAGTCTGGTCCCTGACCTTACCAAAGATTCTTCCAATACCATGTCAAATCCTACAACCCCTTCATGTCATCCGCAACCCCTTAAGCTTCTCAATGAGCCTTCTACTATGCACCAGAGTCAAGGTCCGTCACACCCTCATGTTGTTGACCACGAGCCCATCCAAGCACCTTCCACTTCCATTCAAGCAACCCAAGAGGTATGTCAAAGGTTTAATCCTAAGCATGTGGAAACATTAAGCCCTAGTCCAACTCAAGTTCAAATCACTTTTATGCAACCCATCCATAATATGTATCTTTTCCATGATCAAGATGATAGCCATAATGATGAATCTATCCATGAGCCACTTGATCCTATCCATCTCCCAACAACCATTCACGAGCACGCTATCCAAATTCAACCTATCCATAATATATACCTTTTCCATGATCAAGTTGATACCTATGAAGAAGCTCTCCATGAGCCACTTGATCGTATCCATATCCTCACAACTATACATGAGAAGGAAATCCAATTCCAACCCATCCATAACCTTTATCTGTTCTATGATCAAGATATGCCCTATGAAGAGGATGTCCTTGAACAACTTGATCCCATACCCATCCATGAGCGAGAAACCTCCATTACTCCTATCCATATTCCACCTAGTCCCATTCGTGATCCAACAACTTCCACTTCCTATGATGAGACTCTTGCCTCCCAAGTGCACATGGATGATCAACCCCATAACCGGGACCATAAATTGCATAATGATGATCAAGATCCAAGTGATCCTTCACCATCCATTATTGACCAAGCTACAAATCCTCCACCGTATATCCTTGGTCTTACTACCTTCATGCATGAATGTTCTTTCTTAGAATACCAGCAACCATTATCTGCTATCGCATCTTCCTCATCCAATAAAGAACTCGCTGCTAGTGCACCTATACATAATCCTGCTGTCCACCGCATACTCCAGAATATGAACTATCAAGGTAAAGGCTTAGGCCTTCATGAACAAGGTATTTTGGAGCCCGTCCATGTCAATGTCCCTCCTCCTTCATATGGCCTGGGATACATACCCCAAGGTGAGCAAACTCGAGATGTTGGTACTTCCTCCACTCCTCCAAAGTCCACGACTTTCTATCGCAAATCCTATCATATCCCCAAAACATATGTCGCCATTCCACCTCCATCATCCTATAATTGTCAAAAACATGTGACCATACACCTTCCACCATTCAATCTCCCTTTGCTACTTCCAACTCCTAATATCCCACCATCCAATCTCCCTCCGCTACTTCCCACTCCTAATATCTCACCATCCAATCTACTTCCACTACTTCCAACTCCTAATATCCCACCATCCAATATACCTCCACTACTTTCACCTCCTAACACCCCTCCATGCCTTTTACCACCACTTCTTCCAACACCCTATCCATCCATTTATAAATCCTCTCAATATCCCAATCATGGCCAACAAATGTACATGGTGTCTAAACAAAGAGCTTTCACCAACCTCACTTCTACCATCCCATGGGGATTCAATGACCAATATGTGGATGCCTCTACCTATAAAGTAAAAAATCCTAAGAGTCCTCATGACCTAGGATATAAAAGCCAAGAATCAAAGAAACATCCTTCTACATAGAAGCCTGCACCCACAAATCTATATGCCAAATTGAAAAAGGTGTGGGTCCCCAAGCAACAAATGATTACTCCAAAAACTACACAAAAGCTGCATACACCCAAACACATACCTTCACAGGTACTACCTAAAAACAAAATGGTTTGGGTACCCAACCAAACAGCCCTAAAGTTACATGAGGCATCCACCTCTCAAGAATTCCAACCATTCACTTTCTCCCATTCCATCCAAAAGTCTCAAATTCTTCCCTCCCATATGGCAAGCCAAAATCAGAAAAATACTAAGTCTATGTGGGTCCATAAATTCCTAAATCATTCATCCACCAAGCAAAAATCTCCATTGCTTCCTACACCACTCTCATATCATCAGCTTCAATGTTTATCACGGTATGTGCAACCGTTGGTCATGGTTCCCTTCCATTCCACAACACTTCCGTATAACTCCATCTCCCCTCCCTTCCACTACTATCCTACATATCTCCCTCATCCTAGGGTCTATGCTTTTGCATAAACCTTCTATCCACTATCACACCTTCCATAATCCTCTATCTACATACTCATTTCTCACTTTCATGCAATCCCCTACCAACATCTATGAGAACATTGAACATGGTCCATTCGACAATATCTATCTAGTAGGATTATCACCTTTCAAGGAACTCTATACTTGAGTCTTTCCATATCCACCTTCTGCAAATCTAAATATTAAAAAAAAAAAAAAAACAAAGAAAAGAAAATCCCTTCATCCAATGGTGAAAATCAGGCAAACAGGCGCCTTGGATAAGTACCATGATGAAAACCTGGCAAACAGGCATCATGTGTAAGTTGATCTTCTATATCACTCACACTTGGGGGCACCTTGGCTCATCAGCATATCACTCTTCCATTACATTTCATATCCTATCCTTTATCCATTGCATTTCCTATCCTATCCTCTATCCATTATATACCTATCCTGTCCCATCCATCCATCCAAACTTCCTTTCCTCTATTCTTTGGTCTTGATAAAGATTGGGGGCACAATGTTGGCAAATGTTTTAGATGTCTCTTGATATACCTTATCCCTCCATACCATGCAAATCATTCATTATCCTCTCATCCTCCTATCATCATTAGCATTGTCATGAACAATCCTACGTACTCTACCTACAATGGGGCATGTTACACTTATGCGACATAGTCCTTGGAGATCACATTCTTGTTTCCTTCTATCCACTATTGCCCATCCTCATAACCATCTGTATCTACTATCTTCCATCCATCTACATATCCGTGGTGGTTCCTTGTCATCAGTATTGTTTGTTCCATATCTATTCCATGTCATGTCTCTTTTTGTTCCATATCTGATCCATATTGTGTCTTATCTGATCCATATCTGATCCATATCGTGTCTTATTTGATCCATATCTGATCCATGTACATTCCATATCATGTCTCATCTGATCCATATCTTGGGTCCATTAGGGTTCTTGTCGAACTACGTCGCCTCTGAGTTATCACGTAGGCAAGGCCATTATCAATGCACCCCCGAGGCTCTGCTTCCCTGTCCATCTCATATCTTGTCGTCTATCCTTTAGTCCATCCATGGTCCAAGCCCCGAACTACGTTGCCTCTGCGTCATCACGTAGGCAAGGCCATTATTCTCATGCGCCCCCGAGGCTCCACTTTCCCCTCCGTTCCATGTCTAGTCCTTCTATCCATCTGAGTCCACTCCACTTTCCCCTCCATTCCATGTTTAGTCCTTCTATCCATCTGAGTCCGCTCCACTTTCCCGTTCATCCCATGTCTTGTTGTACGTCCCTCTACCCATCTGTGTCTGCACCTTTGTCTAGACAAGTGCACACAGCAAAAGCCTGCTTCTGAACAAAAATCTTGACGCAAAACATCAACCTGTCCAAGGCAAAACAGAGCACCATACCGAAACACTCAAGCTAATTTTATACCAATTATGGAAAAAAGACACATCTAAATGCAAGAATGTTTTGTGTTGGTTAGATCAACTTACAGAGTCTTGATTTATGCTATCATGCCTTTCTATGCTACTCAATGATGCCAAAAGCTAGAGATGCTATGATCGGAGCATGATTATTTTCTGTGTTTGCTGCTTGTGGATTAAACTCTAGTAATGTGACAACTTCTGTCTAACGACATGATCAGCAAAAGATCATCGAGGACTTCGAGGTCTAAACATGAAAAGGGGCAATCCTTGTCTGTTAAAATGCAAGAAGTACTCAGGTCATCTAGATTCAACTTTGACTAGATGCTTGTATTAACTTGCTAAATCAAAAATCCATGTAAGCAATACTTAGGTCATCTCGGTTCAATTATACCTAGATGCTTGTATTTTCTTACAACATAATAAAGCCCAATGATGAAAGCGCTTCAAAATACTTGCTATATCAAGGCGACAAATATCCATATCCATACCGTATCAAATTACGTCTCATAACCATATCACATCTCATATCCATATCATATCCAGTTGTGCCTCATATCCGTACCCATATCCATATCCATACCGTATCCAATTGCAAGTCTATCCTTAATCCATGCCAATCAAGTCAAGTCAATCTTGTCAAATGATCCAATCACAATCAATGGTCCTGATCCTTGTCCGGTCGTAAACCAACTCAATCAATCAATCAATCAATTGTCTTATACAGGAAGTTGCATTGTTGAAACCAGACCAACACACGCGTCTTACACGACATGCTTCATTTCCTGAAACTAGACACTATCCTTTGTGTTGCTCTAGGGATCCATCATTCCCCGCCATGACAACACGCCTGCCATGTTGGTCTAGGGATATATTGTTCCCCGCCATGACAACACTGTCATATATCGTTATCATATCAAATGTCTTAGATAGGATGTTACATTGTCGAAACCAGACCCAGAGTCTAATATGACATATCTCATTCCTGAAACCAAACATCATCAATCCATTTCATTGGTTTACCGCTTGACAGGGGCAATACCTTGTTTGTGCCTGTGTCATTTGTGCATACTTGCTTACTTGCTTGTGTGTGTTATCATTTTTATCTTGCATTCCATATCATTCATCCCTTTCTTCTGCATCCAACCATTTCATTTCCTGTCAACATATCTTATCATGAGATTGTCCGTCTCACACTTGCCGCCTTCTCCCCATCCAATCTCCCGAGGGGGCATCCTATCATCATAACCTGTACTAGGGGCAAACTGGGGCATGTATCATTATCAAACTTCTTATTCTTTGAAACAACGTGATAAAACACATTGCTTCAAAGAGGGGCAAAATGTATACACCTAAAATTGGCTCGAGTTGAATTAAGTAAATATTTTGATATTTATCTTAATTCTTATTTTCTTCTGTCAATTAAATAAATATTATAAGTTTATTTGATTGGTTCATTATCCTACAATTAAATAAAATTATTTTATTTAATTAAAATCCCTAAATTCTTCTAATGTCTCAAATCCCAAATCCACCTCACAAAATCCACTTCATCAATCCACCTCATCTTTCCACATCATCCCTTCCACCTCACCATGTTGCACATATAATTAAATATTCTTAATATTTAATTAGCTAATATCCTCCAAAATCCAAAATTAAATATTTAATTCAATGTTCCCCACTAGCCTTCACCAATTGAATATTTAATTCAATGTTCCCCACTAGCCTTCACCAATTAAATATTTAATTCAATGTTTCCCACTATCCTCCACCAATTGAATTCTCAATTCAATTATCCCCCACTATCCTCCACTAATTGAATTCTTAATTCAATTGTTCCCCATTATTCTCCATTATTAAATTCTTAATTCAATTGTCATAACTCACTATCCTCCACCATTTATTCTTAATTCAATTGTCATAACTCATTATCCTCCACCATTTATTATTAATTCAATTGTCATAACTCACTCTTCTCAAAAAAGAATTTTTAATTCATCCATTATGAATTAAAGATTCACAAAAAATGAGAGCCATTGATCTCATCTTTTGATCCTCACCCTCCATTGCCTTTTCAGAAAATCTATAAATGAGACCCTTCTCTAAGCAATTAGAAGGACTTCATTCGTACATCCTCATAATGCCCAAATTCCTCTAGGGAATCTTCTTCTTCTCAATTCTCTTCTTCATACCATCGTAATGTCGAAATTGTCCTAGCCGTCCCATATCCTCCTTCATTGTCCCTGTGTTTGAGGCTCGTCTTCAACACAACACATATCACAAGCCATTCTTCCTTTGTCATCTTCAACAAGCAAGCAAGCAAGGAAAATTTCTGAGGGCTTCACAATCAAGATCAAAGAAAGATAGGCGAACAATGGAAGCCACAGGGTAACAGGTTTTGTGAGTTTCGTACTTCATTCATCTATTCTTGTTATTTACATATCTCATTGGTGTTTGGGTTTATTTATCTTAATCGATCAATCTCATTTTCCCATTAACAAGTACTACCCCAGCTATAGACAAAGGAAGGCCAATTATAAATGCAAAAGGGTGGCCAACATCCAGTAAGAAAAGATTGAGAGGCTAGAATTGCAACCATTTGAAGAAGAAGATGGACAACTATTCTTTATAGCTCAAAGGAGACCTTGGCAGAAAAGAAAAGGTATGCCCTCTGATCCACTTAGTTTTAATTCTCCCTTTCCTGCTACAAATCAGAACTTCTCTGCTTGGAATGCTCAACAATGGCTTGGTAACCCAATTGCATGGAAAAACCCCCAATGGCCTACTCCCCAATGGTCTACTCCACAAGCTGGTTGGAACCAACAACAACCAAACTCATGGCCTCAACAAAATTTCTAAGGTCCCAACTATAACCCTCAGTGGCCTACTCAGCAGCAACAATGGCAGCCTTAGTGGAACAAGGGCCAACAATAGCAAAAAAATGCACAATTTCAGCAACCTATGATTCCATCTCAGCCACAACAGCCAGCCATAATGCCACCACCTCAAATTCCACCTCCTAGACCTACCCAAATCCTTGCCCAACTTGCACCTAACCCTAACAGTAAGCATGCCCAACAAGCTTATACTAACGAGGTAATGCAATATCCCACCTATGGGGTGGAAGTGACTAATGTTCAACTTAGATCAGGAAAGCAACTTGCAGGACCTTCATCTCCCCAAATTATAGAGCTTGAAGATGAAGAACCCACTGAAGAAGCCTCAGATAAGCCACCCTTGGAACCTAAATCAACCCAAGATGCCCAAACTATATTACAACAGAAGTCTCCTCCTTTCCCTGAGCGCTTGGCCATGCAAAAGCAAACAACCCAAATTGATATTGTCCTTCTCAGCCAGCTAAAAGATATAAGCATCAAGATTCCCTTAATCCAAGCTATTAAGGACATTCCTATCTACACCAAAACTATTAGGGATATTTACATAAAGAAGCCAGGAAGGAAGAGAATAGACCCTCAAACAGTGCATGTTTTAGGTAATCTTGCTGACATCATGTTAGGAAATATACTGTCCCCAAATACACAGATCCAGGTAGCCCAGTGGTGGATGTAAAGATCAATGGGACTCTGATTAAGAATACTTTGATAGATCTTGGAGCTACAATTAATGTCATGACCAAGGAGACAATGCAGACACTCCAATTGAACAACCTTAGGCCTACTCAGACAGTCTTGCAATTAGTTGATAGGTCTACAGTCAAACCTGAAGGAGTCATAGAAGATTTGGTCATTGCATTAGATTCTTGGGAATACCCTGCTGATTTCATAGTTTTACAACCTAAGGTTAATCTTGCTGGATATCCTCTTATACTAGGTAGACCACGACTTGCCATTGCTGATGCATTTATAGGTTGCAGGTCTGGCAACATGATCATATCCAATGGGATAGTGACCAAGAAATTGGTTTTATATCCACCAACCCAGCCATACCATGAGCTTGAGCAGACTATTTGGCCTAGCCTAGAGGATAAGGACACCTATTCCTTGCAAACCCTAATGACTATTGAACACAACCCTTTATTGAGTGTTTCAGATGAAGATGAATTAATTGCTTATGTTATACAAAATAACTGTGGAAGACACCCACAACAACAAGACTGCCTATCTTGCTTACACGATTCTTTGAGAAACATAATGCCCAACAATTCATCAGAAGAAGTCTCCCAAATCTTCCATGCATTATTACCCCAGCAATGCTTACCTATATTACCCAGCCTTGATTTTTCTTCTGTGCAAGAATTGTCCAAACAACTAGAAGTCAGGCCAGGAAAGATGTTGAATATTAATAATGCATTGACTGATGAACAACAACAATCCCTGCATAACATATTGCATATACACTCAACAACATTTGCTTGGGACTACAATGATATGAAAGGCATTGATCCTGCCTTGTGCATGCACAAGATATACATAGATGATGGATATAGACCAATTAGGCAGCAATAGAGGCACATGAATCTAGCCCTCAGAGAAATTGTTAAAGCTGAGCTTCAGAAGCTTTTGGACATAGGATTTATATACCCCATCTCAGATAGTGAATGGGTTTCACCATTGGTTATAGTCCCCAAAAAAGGTGGCAAATGGAGGGTCTGTGATGATTACAGAGAATTGAATACTGCTACCAGGAAGGATCACTTTCCATTGCCTTTTATTGACCAAGTTCTTGACTCTTTAGCAGACAAGAAATATTTTTCCTTTCTTGACGGTTTTAGTGGTTATAACCAGATTAAGATTGCTCCAAAGGATCAGGATAAGACAACGTTTACTTGCCCTTGGGGGACATATGCATACTCTGTCTTACCCTTTGGATTGTTCAACACTCTAGCTACATTTCAAAGAGCAGTCCTCAACATTTTCTCTGATTTTGTACATGACAGTATGGAGATTTATATGGAATACTTCACCACATATGGTGACACATGTGATGAAGCTCTACACAATTTGGAGAAAGTGTTGAAGAGATGTACAGAGCACAACCTCTCTTTGAGTAAGGAAAAGTGGATTTTGATGATGACACAGGGAATAGTCTTGGGACATTTCATCTCAAGTGTAAGCATCCAAGTTGACCCAAAGAAGATTGAGATCATATCTACCCTGCCTATTCCACAAAAATAGAAGGATGTAAGGAGCTTCCTAGGCCATGCAGGATATTATAGGAGATTCATTCAGGATTTTAGCAAGATTGCTACACCATTGTTCACTCTACTAACAAAAGATAGTGAATTTGAATGGACATCTGATTGTCAGATTTATTTTGAAAAGCTAAAAATGTCATTGACACAAGCTCCTATTCTCAGAGGTCTGAATTGGTCACTACCTTTTCACATCCATACAGATGCATCTGATTTTGCCATTGGGGCAGTCTTGGGTCAACAAGAAGGAAATAAGGAGTATTCCATATACTATGTAAGAATCTGCAAGGGGCTGAATTAAATTATAATGTGACAGAGAAAGAGATGTTGGCAGTTGTTTATGCAATTAATAAATTCAGGCACTACATAACTGGTTACAAGGTTTTCATCCATACAAATCATGCATCCATCATATATTTGATGAATAAACCCATAGTGGGTGGCAGACTTGTAAGGTGGTTATTGTTATTGCAGGAGTTCGATATTACAATTGTTGACAAACCTGGCAAGGCCAATGTTGTTGCTGATTTTCTGTCTAGACTACCTACACAGTCTTCAGAAGGAATGGTTGATGCTTCTTTTCCTGATGAACACCTATTTTCTCTCACCATACACACTCCATGGTATGCAGATATAGCCAATTATTTGGTTACAGGGAAGATTCCAGGATACTTCTCTCCAAGGAAGAAGAGGCAACTAGTTCATAAATGTTTCTCTTACTCTTGGATTTTTGGATTCCTATTTTATACTGGCCCAAACACTATTATGAGAAGATGTATCAGGGAGGATGAAGTATTTGATATAATGAAGGCTTGTCATGATGAGCCTTGTGGGGGACATTTTGCAGCTAAGAGGACAACCTTCAAGATACTAACAACAGGATATTACTGGCCAACACTTCATAAAGATGCTGTCAAGTACACTAGGAGCTGTGATAGATGCCAGAGAATGGGGAGGCCTACTAGAAGTGATGATATGCCTTTGCAGCCACAAATCTCATTAGCTCCTTTTGACAAGTGGGGTTTGGATTTTGTGGGTCCTATATCTCCTACATCCAACAACAAAGAATATATCCTGGTATGTACCAATTACTTAACTAAATGGGTTGAAGTCAAGGCATTACAGTTTGCCAGAGATGGCAATGTGGCCAAATTCCTATATGAAGACATGTTCATAGGTATGGTGTTCCAAGAGAGATAGTAACTAACCAAGGACCACAATTTACATCTAATTTAATCACCAAACTGGTTGTAGAATATCCAGTCAGGCATAAGAAATCCACTCCATACCATCCTCAAGCTAATGGTCAGGTGGAAGTCACTAATAGGGAATTGAGAACATCCTGACCAAGATAGTCCAGATTCATAGAAGAGACTGGGTTTCTAGGCTCCTTGAAGCTGTTTGGGCATATATAACAACTTGGAAGACAACTACAGGGTTTACACCTTATCTGGTCTATGGCAAGACATCAATCCTACCTATTGAATTTGAACACAAAACCCTCAGGACAACAATGGAACTAGAAATGGCTTTGACCATAGCACAACAAGAAAGGCTACAACATTTGAATGCTTTAGATGAAATCTGATTGGAGGCTATTCATCACACCGAAGTCATACAGAAACAACGAGCAAAATGGCATGACAAATACATCAAGACAAAAGAATTCACAACAAGTAATTGGGCATTCCTTTATGATTTAAGATATAAGGACTTCAAGGGCAAGCTTCAGTCACGCTGGTTAGGCCCATATGAAATCCAATAAGTCTGTCCTAATGGCGCAGATCAATTGCAGACTATTGATGAAGTTTGATTTTCACTACTGGTAAATGGGCACAGGCTAAAACTATATAAAAAGCCACTTCAGAAGGATGACTTTCTTGTATCCCTAGCTCCTCAGTATGATCCTCCTGACACTCCTGATGATGATGCTGTGACACCAATTGATACATCTTCAGATGCTGATCCACCAACACTGTCCAGTGATGTGGAGATTGAGTTACAATACTCAACCCCTATTGCTAAAAATTAAATTTCTTTGTTTTAAAAATCACATGCAAACACAACACAATTTCCATGGTTACAACAAGTTATTCCATCGGGAGCTGTTTTTCAATCATTCAATTGGGACCTGACTCAGCTGAGACCTGATTTATTGTGTTTACAATTACAAAGTTGGGACCTATGTTGGAGGCACCCGTAGCAACATCTGTATGCAACTCTCTTCCATCACTTGGTGAGCAATCCCTAAATTCTCCCGCCCATTCCACATGACCGTATCCATTTTAAACTACTTCATTCTATTGCTACATGTATCATTTCACATTTATGAGTTGGTACTTTTCTCCACCATCTTGCGTTATCACATTATATCTCTGCAGCCGTACCCGCCACCTTCTTGTTCGCCGCATGCATATCATATCAAATCATCAAAGTTGTTCACAACTTCCAAGGTATGTTAATTATTCATTTCCACTTCATATGTACATTCAATAACTTTCCATTATTACAACTAGATTTCTTTTTATATTCATGATTAGTCATAGTTTATTTCATGCATGCGACGAATATTACCACCATTTCTTTTAATCACTACTCCTCATTCCATAATACCTGCCACATGAAGTGCGGTCACTTCACAATTAAGTTGGGGGGGGGTTTATTTTCAATTTTTGTCATTTGCGATTTTTGTCATTTGAACATTATTTGCCTTTGAAAACCTTGCCTTTCAAGAAAACTAGATAAATATTCTGCGCCATGAACTTACCTTATTCTGCCAGCAAGTGAATTAGTACCCTAAGGAAGTTATAGTGAAAAGGAAAGAAGAGACATATCATAAGATTGGTTCTTTTGGGGTGGTGAGCTGAAGCAGCAGGAATTGAGCAACAGAAATTGACATTGTGTAGAAAATTGACACTGTAGAGTTTGTAATTCACAACAGTAATGGGAGGGGACATAATCAGAAGAGAACCTTCGGTACACAAGGAAATACTGGAGGATGTGAAGGTTCTCTCGCTCTTTACGAGAGTAGATTGGTTAGATTACTTCCTAAAATTGACAGAGTATGATAATGATATGGTGAAAGAATTTGCATTCACTTTACAGTATGATGAAGCAATGGTGAAGGGGTTGAATATAGATGCTTCTGAGTTAGCTATTACTTAGGTCACAGGGTTTCCATGAACAGGGTCTGAGTACCCAGCTAGAGCTAATGTTGCCGTAGCTAGGGAGGAGTTATGTGAAAGAGGTGACACCTGGATTCTACCACACAAGGTACCAAATGACTATCTCTTCCCTTCTTTTGGGGGAAATGTGCCTTATATATTATCAAATATATTACCTGTGATGGTAGATACAACATGTTATATACTGCACATCTTAAATTGCTCAACCATTTATGACATGAAAAACTTGTCAATGTTCCAAATTATCTGTATAGTACATGTTGAAAATGATGTCTTCAGAATATAAGAGACAATAGGTAGACACCACTCTTTCCCACCATTGTTTAATAGCTCTGCTAATAAAGAGGAGTTTAAGGATTCAGTACCCATAGATTGAGTGGGAAGCTTTTAAACAATGTGTAGACATCTCAACACTTTTAGAGGCACCAGAACTAGAAAATGAGATTCCATATGAGCCTGAGCCTCCTTTTGAAAATGAGCAGGAAGAGCCACAACATGAGAACCCTCCAGAGTTTAGGTATGTATCATCTGAAGAGCCCTCAACATCCACCCCTAAAACTAAAATAACCACTCCTTCAACATCTGGTAAGGAAAATAAGAGTAGAAAGGGGGTGGGGAAGCACAAGAGTACAACAAAATGTAATGTCCCCTTGTTAGCCTGATGTTGTTTGTGGATGGTTTAGCCTATTCCTGACCCTTGTAGGCTAATGTGCTTGGTTAGGGGGTCTTCTTGAGGCAGTTACCTGATCAGTGGTTGGTTTCCTAGATTCAGTTGGATTGAAAAATTAAGGAAGATAATAATTAAATTAATTATTTGTAAGGTTATTAAATAAATAAATATTATAAAGTGACCTTATATTTAATTAATTTAATAAAGTGACTTAAATAAAACATTATAACATAAAGTCACTTTAAAATAAAATAATATTATTATCTTACTAGAAGCTTATTAGAGATGGATTGAAAAAAGAGTATAAAAGAAGCTCAAGCCAAGCTTCATATCATCCAAGAATTGATATTTGCTTTGATGTGATTGTTTGGTGAAGGAGCCAACTAGGGTTTCTGCCATTGAGCCATTGGGAACGAAAACTCTCATTGGTTATGCAATTTTGAGGTTGTGAAATATCAGCTGAATTATTGCTTCATTGTGGGCTTCACTTCAGGGGTCCAATTTGTGCTACATTGGAGGATTTACACATTTTTAATTAGAGTTTATTTTCAGTCATTGGAAGGGTTTTCTGAGGGTTTATGTGAGTCATGGATATTTGCTCATTGTGCACTGCTAAAGCATCAAATCGTTCTGGGTATTTGAGCAATCAATTCCTTTTGCTGAGACAATCATTTCAAGGGAAAATTGGAGGAGGTTCAAGGCTACAATTAATTAATTTTGAGGACTGATATACTACAGCAAGGGTGCCATTGGCAAGACATTTTTGTTCATATCTCATTATTGAAGCATCACCATTCAATTTGCAGATCATTCCTAGCTTCATAATCAGGTTCCATTATAATTTACATGTCATTGCATGATAATATTTGTCATTGTAAGGTTGCTGCTATAGGAGAATATCCATATCAGATTTGATGTTGTAATTGCATTTCATTGTAAGCCAAGAGTCTTGGATATGATTTCTATATCAGCATTGTACTTGAGATTGCAATCAATAAAGGAGTGATAAGTTACATACTTGTTGTAGTGATTTCAACCCTCATTTTAGTTTGCATGTCATATGTCTGACGAAATGCCTATTGGCTGTAAGTGTTCATTTGCATAGAGATTTATATGTGCCTTTCATTTGGAAATGAATTAGATGCATGTCAAGTGTTTGCATTAATGTCTTGTTGATGTAGATGTATATTAGCTATCCTAGGATGCATTGAAAGTGTTTGACAATATGTCAACTAGTTGTAGTAGTTAATTTCAGTCACTTATAGGTATGCCAAAGGTCTGAAACAACTAGTATATCATTTCTATAACAACCTTGCATTGTTAAAAGCATTCAATAACATCATTAGCAGCCTATGAACTCAAAGAAGACAATCAGAAAATTCATAACAACAGGTTCAAACTTTGTATGCCAAGTGTATGACAATATTCCTTGAGCTTTATATTAGCATATTGGGTTCAAAAGTGGCAAGGGATATTACACAAAAGAAGAAAGTGTAAGGGAAAAGAGGAAGAAGGGGGACAATAAAAGGAGGAAAAAGATAGATAAGAAGGAGATAGTCACTCCTAGATGCTCAGGTAGGTTAAGAAGGCAAGGTGCCAAAGAAAAAGTTGTTGAGAAACAGAGAGGAGAGGATAAAAATATAGGCCAGTAGGACAATGATCCAACTCCACTGAATCTAGATTCAGATAGAGAAGAAAACCCTCTTGAGGATGTCTCTATAGATGCTTGTGAAAACGTTAATATGCCTGCAAGGAAAAGAAAGTATATTTCTTCTTCTGATTTCGAGTTAGAAGATTTGTTTACTGCAAGAAGGGTAAATCTGTGCCTGATGATTCTGCTAAAGAAGTTTTTGATGTTCCTAGAGAAGGAAATGATGAAAATGTTGAAAAAGAAAAGGAATTATTAGAGGACAGAGATATTAGGAAGGAACTTCAAGAAGCCTTGGATATAATAAGATAGCTAGAGGAACATGTAAGGGGGTATGAAGAGAAAGATAAAGAAAAAGAGAAAAGGATCCAGGAGTTGGAGGAGAAGATCCAGACTTATGGCCATGGTTCTAACCTAGATTTGTTGTCACAATTGGTTGAAAATAAAACAAAAATTGAGGAAGAAGAAGTGCTTACTCTCCAACCTTCTGTAACAAAGACCCCAGAATATCATACCACCCTATCTTTGGGCTTTGAACTAATGAAATTGATTGATAAAACCAATCATGAAAAAGAGAATTGGGAAAAAGAGAAACACACTCTCAATGCATCAGTTGAAGAAAAGAATTTGACAATCAAAAGGTTGGAGAATCGTCTGACAAAGGTTATTGATAGAGCCAAGCAAATCATTGGATGCAGACCTCCACCAAGAATTTATGCATTATTTTTAAAAGAGAAATTTCTTAGTTTTCAGTTCAATAAATTTATTAATAATCAACCTGACTTGCATTCAAGGCACATTTTTTGCAAATATTTCAAAGAGGTCAGTTTAGAAGAACATGACCAGTTGTGTGAATACTATTTGCATAATTACTTGATGGATGAGGACACATAATGGAACCCCTGCATCTATGTTGGAGACCTACAGGTCAGAGCACTAATGTCATATTTTAGAAATGAACAACTTAGGGGAGAATTGATGGACCGGTATGAAGAACAAAAAAAAAAGTGCCACTACAACTTAGAAAAGAAGCCTTAGACCATGAAGTGATCATGACCCAATGGCTAACATTACTTTCTCATAAAGGACCAGGTAAGGTGATCATGGATTTAAGACTCAGGGACCATAGAAGGATACAGAGGTTAGTAGTGTCCATCATTCAGAATTGCCAGAGGCATGTGCAAAGCAGGTGGGACAATCTAACTCCAGAATTGCAAAATAAGGAACCCCACTCTTTCCACAACTTTAGGAATATGCTCGAGAGGTTACACAGGTATATCCAGATCTCAGAGAAGAAAGGAGTAGCATGGTTGCCTCTTACTTATCAGCCCCCTATATTTCTTTATCCAGTGCCACATTGGACAAGAGGGAGAGGTGATAAGTATAGGCGTGCTGAGCTAAACAAGTTGGAGAGACTTGCATGTTACAATAAATTTTATCTCAAACAAGGAGTCAAAGAAAACATGGACCTCAAAAAATCACTCTGCATTATAATCTTCTGCCCTAGATGTTAGTTCCTTGGTTTTTCTTAGGGACAAGCAAAAGTGGTGCAGGAGCACCTACCTGACAGCTGGCCTCCATGAGGCAGTTAGTTTGTTTTGAGTCTTGTTAATGTTTCCAAGAAGGTCTGATAAGACCAATGCATGTAATAAGGTCATGTTGACCATACTTTACTATTTTTAGCTAGTTTGTTAAGACAGCTGTTATGCTGTAGGTCTGGTTGGATCTCCCAGCCGCCTGGAGAGATTTCCCAGCCGCTTGGAGTCGGGTCAGTAGTACTCGCAAGAGATCCTATTTATGCATGAGGATCGGTTGGTATTTGATATCATTGATCATCGATCAGATTTCGCTGAGAGGAGAGACATAGTACTGTATTGCATCTTTTGAAATCAATAAAGATCCTGTTTGTGTTCATTCTCTGGTTGGATTTCGTTGTTTAATCGAGTTGCTGTTTTGGTGGTTTCATGGATTTGCTGATCCATTCCACCGGTTGATTCGTCGAATCGGTGGAATGGCTATGTACAGTAGATTAGGATTTAGTCTGCATTTCATGTTTGTTTGCATGTCTGTTTGCAGGATCGCAGTCGAAAGGTGTTGAGGACCCTAGCATGGGTATGTGCTAGGTCGTGTTAGTTATTAGAGTCTGGAAGATCACCCTGGAAGCGGATCGGGTCATCCCAGGAGGTTCAGCGGATTGAAATTCGCTAAGGTTGGAAAATCCATCGCAACGGCATCATCAGGATATTTCTGTGTATATCCTGCAGTCGCTTCGGGCGTCATCCGAGTAAGTGGAGATGATCATGATGCAGTCGATTGCATAAGGTGAATGTGTCTTGGGGTGATCATCATCAGGTGTTGCCGAGGAGGAGCGTATCGGCATAAGGTAGAAGTTCGGGTTGATAAAACCATCGCGGGTCGATAATGTTAAGTTTGGACGACAGCAGGATATTGAAGGAACTGCATGTGACGTCATCGTCATCAGGATATTGAAGGAGCTGCATGTGACGTCATCGTCATCAGGATAATCGTCATCAGGATATCGGGGTGACGTAAGCATCGAAGGAAGGGTGCAAGAGGTTGTCGTCATCAGGATATATGGGAGGAACCGGATGTTCTATATCCTGCTGATGAACATGATGTTGAACATCATGATGATGAAGAAAGAGGTTGGCAGTAAGATGAACAGTGAACGTCAGGAGGATGTTTGCGCTTGCCGAATATGATGATGCTGCCGATAGTCAGATATGATGATGCTGCTGACAGGCGAAGGGGCGAAGGTTTGTCTGCAGGAGGATATCGGTCGGCAGAGAAAATATGATGATGCTGACAGTGTAAAGGGAAATATGATGATGATGATGAAGGGTTGCGGACATCCATGCTGTATGTCAAGGTTTTAGTGTGGATGCCTCTGCATCATAGTGGTATCAGAGCTCAGCAAAAGGTCTGGGCTGTTGTGTGTTGATTCTGTCACCGAAAGGGCAGAGGTAGAGTTGGTTCTGTCACTAAAAGGATAGAGGTAGAGAAGTGAGAGGTTGACAAAATGCCTCCGAAAGGTACTAGTACTGCAAGGGAATTGCAGGAGATGAAGGAAAAACATGCCAGAGAGATGAGGAAGATGAAGGAGCTTGCTGAAGCACTTCAAGCCAGGCTTGTAGCCCTGGAAAAGAACAAAAAGAGGGAAGTGGAAGACAGTGAGTCTGAAGAAGATGAAGATGCTGTTGAAGAGTATGAAGAGGTAGCTGAAGATCTGGATGCTGAAGACCAGAAATTTGCAAAACTGTTAAAGGCAGTGCAGAGTGATAAACCTAAGTCAAAGGTTGATGTTTCCAAGTATAATGGAAGTTTGAATGAAGATGAGTTACTGGATTGGATTGCTGCACTTGATAATCACTTTGAATGTGAAGATGTTGCTGAGGATCAGAAGGTAAAGATTGCAAAGACCAAGTTAGGAGGTCATGCTTTGGTTTGGTGGGATTATGTACAATCCGAGAGAAGGAAACAAGGGAAGTCAAAGATCACTTCATGGGATAAAATGGTAGCAAGGATCAAAGGTAAATTCTTGCCTAAGGATTATGAGATTCAGATGTTTAAGAAGCTACAATTTTTAAGGCAGAAGGAAATGGATGTGAAGGCATATACTGAGGAGTTTTATAAGTTGAGTATGAGATCTGGTCATCATGAGAATGAGGTAGAAAAGGTGGCTAGGTACTTGGCTGGTTTGAGATTGAACATACAGGATGAGTTAGTTTTAGCTAACCCTAAGAGTGTGGAGGATTGTTACCAAATGGCAATCAGGATTGAAGAAAAGATGAATAGGGGACAAGATAAGTCCATGAGAGGAAGAGGCAGCAATATGAGGGGAAGAGGATCAGCCCCTACAATAAGGCAAACCAATGAGGGTCAAGAAGACACTGGTAAAGGACAGGGACAGTCTGATTTCAGAGGTGGATGGAAAGGTAATAGAGGCAGATTTGGAGGTGGTAGAGGTTCTACTACATTTTCAAGAAAATGTTACACCTGTGGTGAGTTTGGTCATCCATTTTTCAAATGTCCAGAAAGCAAAGGTTCATCATCCAGAAATGATAGAACTAATGACAAGAGAGTACAACTTGTGCAAGAAGAGAAAGTAGAGCAAAGTGTGCAGAGTTCAAACACTTATCAAGGAGATGGAGTTCCTGACAATTATGCATATCCTAAGGAGGGAGAAGCATTGATGCTAAGGAGAATTAGTTTGCAGACATCAAAGGACATGATGCAAAGAAGAGCTCTTTTCAAGACCACATGCAAGAGCAAAGGTAAAGTATGTAAGGTTGTCATTGATACTGGTTCAACAGATAACATGGTATCTCAGGAAATGGTGGATAAACTAAATTTGGAAAGGATTCCACATCAACACCCTTACAAGGCATCTTGGGTGAGTGATAGTCAATCACTTTTTGTCTATGAACAGGCATATGTGGATTTTCAGATTGGGGCATATCATGATAGAGTTTTGTGTGACATTTTGCCCATGGAATGTTGTCACCTACTGTTGGGTAGACCATGGCAATTTGATAGGAGGGTACTGTATGATGGGTATGCTAATACCTATACCATCAAGAAAGATGGGAAAACTATTATGTTGATGCCATTGCAGGAAAATGCTGCAGCACAGGGGGCAGCCAAAATCATTTTAGTAGAAAAGAAGGAGTTTGTGCAGATGCCTATAGGAGCAGGCATAAAGGCAGTTGAGGACACTGCAGGGAAAGGAGTTGTTAAGGACAACAGGTTGAAGCAAGTTACAGTTTTGACTGACAGAGGTCAGCAGCAGGTACAGAAACAGGTTTGCAAACAGCAACCAGTTGAGAGGAATGACAAGGATGTTGTCATAGTTGGGACTATTGTTTGTCCTATAAAGGTTGAAAGAAAGACAGGATTGAACATTTCAGAAGTTCAAGAGGCAGTTCAGACAGAGGTTCTGGTCAGACAACCTGACAAACACAAGGTATGTGAGAGAAGGGCCTACATTGACAGGCATGAGGGTTTACTTGTAAGAAAGCAAGTTACAGTTCAGAAGTCTTGGCGCAGCCAAGAGCCAGCAGAGGACAAAGCTGGAACAGGTCAGAACACTGACATGACAAAGTGTAAAGGTGGAGGATTTCCACAACCCAAACTCATGGGACATGAGTTCTTTTCTGTTGGGGAGTATGGTGCAGGAGCACCTACCTGACAGCTGGCCTCCATGAGGCAGTTAGTTTGTTTTGAGTCTTGTTAATGTTTCCAAGAAGGTCTGATAAGACCAATGCATGTAATAAGGTCATGTTGACCATACTTTACTATTTTTAGCTAGTTTGTTAAGACAGCTGTTATGCTGTAGGTCCGGTTGGATCTCCCAGCCGCCTGGAGAGATTTCCCAGCCGCTTGGAGTCAGGTCAGTAGTACTCGCAAGAGATCCTATTTATGCATGAGGATCGGTTGGTATTTGATATCATTGATCATCGATCAGATTTCGCTGAGAGGAGAGACATAGTACTGTATTGCATCTTTTGAAATCAATAAAGATCCTGTTTGTATTCATTCTCTGGTTGGATTCCGTTGTTTAATCGAGTTGCTGTTTTGGTGGTTTCATGGATTTGCTGATCCATTCCACCGGTTGATTCGTCGAATCGGTGGAATGGCTATGTACAGTAGATTAGGATTTAGTCTGCATTTCGTGTTTGTTTGCATGTCTGTTTGCAGGATCGCAGTCGAAAGGTGTTGAGGACCCTAGCATGGGTATGTGCTAGGTCGTGTTAGTTATTAGAGTCTGGAAGATCACCCTGGAAGCGGATCGGGTCATCCCAGGAGGTTCGGCGGATTGAAATTCGCTAAGGTTGGAAAATCCATCGCAACGGCATCATTAGGATATTTCTGTGTATATCCTGCAGTCGCTTCGGGCGTCATCCGAGTAAGTGGAGATGATCATGATGCAGTCGATTGCATAAGGTGAATGTGTCTTGGGGTGATCATCATCAGGTGTTGCCGAGGAGGAGTGTATCGGCATAAGGTAGAAGTTCGGGTTGATAAAACCATCGCGGGCCGATAATGTTAAGTTTGGCTGACAGCAGGATATTGAAGGAACTGCATGTGACGTCATCGTCATCAGGATATCAGGCAGCAGGATATTGAAGGAGCTGCATGTGACATCATCGTCATCAGGATAATCGTCATCAGGATATCGGGGTGACGTAAGCATCGAAGGAAGGGTGCAAGAGGTTGTCGTCATCAGGATATATGGGAGGAACCGGATGTTCTATATCCTGCTGATGAACATGATGTTGAACATCATGATGATGAAGAAAGAGGTTGGCGGTAAGATGAACAGTGAACGTCAGGAGGATGTTTGCGCTTGCCGAATATGATGATGCTGCCGATAGTCAGATATGATGATGCTGCTGACAGGCGAAGAGGCGAAGGTTTGTCTGCAGGAGGATATCAGTCGGCAGAGAAAATATGATGATGCTGATAGTGTAAAGGGAAATATGATGATGATGATGAAGGGTTGCGGACATCCATGCTGTATGTCAAGGTTTTAGTGTGGATGCCTCTGCATCATAGTTTAAGTCGGGGGGAGATGTTGGGTTGAAATATTGACTTCCTTTTATAATATTTTTACCTATTTTAAAGACCTTTTCATATGATCCTGCAAGAACTTTACAGACATTACCTTTATTATATGTTGTTTCACATATACTTTTCAAAGACTTTAAACCTATGCTGACAAATGGAATATGGTGGTTATATTATCAAGTGGATGATTTAAATTATTGATATGCATGTAATATAGATAGGATTTCATAAGTTTAATATGAAATGTTATTTTGTGTATATATGTTGGATAATTAACCTTGTGCAACAAAGACATAGCATCTAGGAAGGAGTAATTCTAGTAGAGTGCAGAACAGGGGAATTAATTAAAGTACAGTCCAAGTGCCAGAAGTGAAGATCGATGGAGAAGAACGTGGTCATCATGGAAAAATAAATGCAAGAGAAGAAGAAGACTTGTTCTAGAAGTCTAACTGCAACTTATGTGTTTTCATTCATAAGCCATTGTGTGGGATTTTTGTTTGAATAGGACTCTGCTTCCTTTGTTATAGATAATTAATAAGTTGATCTCAAAACTATATCCTGATATCCAGGGATGAATTGATGATCATAGTTAGTTAGAAGATCACATAAAACTCTCCTACTTTTGTATAAGTTAGGGGATGAGTTCGTTGATTAGTTAGTTGTTATTCTTACTTTCTATCTAGATAGCCATTACTCTATTTTTCTACAAATATCAGTTATTCCAGACATGTTTTAATTTTGAATAAAATCTGAAGAAGATTCTGTCTTTGATATTAATTGAATTCAACTATGTGTCATGGGAAATGTGTGAAGATTTGAAGTAGATTTAGTTTCTAGAAGAAGTGAGATAGTTCCTAAGCTAGCCACTCAAGGTACTAAGTCTCACTTCACACATTCGCTTATTTATTCATGCATTTCTAGTTAAACTGTTTTATGTTATCTTATCGGTTGCATTGTGAAATAAGTAGAAATTGTGATTGCTATTTCTAATAGTTGTGATTCATGAATAAAATACATAATTGAAGTCCTCCAGAGGTTAGTGTCAAGTCTTTTATCAGTTTGTGTATTTCAAGTTAATTCTATAATTCTCTGTTGAATATAGCTATCTTCAGCTTATGTTGAGGGTACCTGTAGCAACTAGGTTTTTAACTATTTTTGTTGTTCTTTCATTTATGTGAACTTCAGTAAATTAAGTTAATTAGAATAAGTTTGTATGAGTTAGTTTAATATAGAAATGAGTCTTGAAGGCATATATAGTGCGAACATCATCATAAGCTTATGCTCCTTGGACGATAATTCAATGTAGGAATGTAATGATAGAGTGGACTGTTCAGATAGGTTTACCTCTAAATTTTGTTTAAGTCTACAACACATTAGTTTTCCTCTACAACTTGACTCACATTGACAAAACACCCAAATGATTCAATATTTGTAGTGGACAGATTTTCTAAGTGAACATCATGATTGCTTGTAATAAAAATTTTGATTTGAAAGTTAAGTTTGAATGTTGAGAATGTTGCAAACAAATGTGATGTAAATGTTTACTAATGATATATTAATTATTCATTTTTGATCAATTGTTATAGTAGATTAAGTCATTTGATTTGATAATGACTAACTACTTTATTGTGTTGATTTTTCTTGGCACTCTCACATAGTGAGAGAAGGTATCATCAGGGAGAAGGCATTAGTGGTTTTGGAGGTGACTCAACAGAAAGAACCTGCACACACACACATAGAACAAGTAATTAGATTGCATCTTAGGTGAGTATCATAGTTGAATGAAATTGTTTAGAGATGTTCATTTTCATGTGTTTTATATATATATATATATATATATATATATATATATATATATATATATATATATATATATATATATATATATATATATATATATATATATATAAACCCATTGGAATATATATTTTATAATATTGCCTAATATATTTTATTTATAAAGTAAATTAAAATAGTATTACCCTTGTGAATTTTATTTCATAAAAGACAATCTTCTTGATTATAAGAAAATACAATTAGTGTGGTGTAAAATATTATATATATTAATTATTAAGAGGAATAGTGTTAGATTTGATTAAATCTTTTATTTCCCATACCATAAAATATTGAAATTGAAATATATTTTCAATTTAAAGAATTGAGTTTTCTTTTACTTAAATAAAATTACAAAATAAGAATCTTAAGCTAACTTTAAGAAGGAAAGAATCCTCAAAGTAGGTAACTAAATAACTTAATGCTTATATCAAAACTTTTTTTGGATTCAACTGTGTAAAATTTATTTCATCATCAAATTTTATATCACATTACACGATTCATTATTAAGATATGAAAATGTGGGAAATGCATGTTATTAAGAAAAAAAGATTGGAAAGATTTTTTTTTTTCAGGATGAGTATGGCGTAGGTGTGGAAAAAGTAGTTATGGAGAAGTTAAAAGATAACGCATTCTTTAGAAATTCATTTGAGGACTGTTCATGTCTTTATTAACAGGTAAGAAATTCTTTCCATAATGTTGTTTTTTTTAAAAACATTTTAAAAACTGTATGATCTTCAGGAAGTCAAGAACCCGATTATAACTACTTATTTCTTGATTTGAGGTTCGTGTAAGTGATTTCTAAATTCTATTACCAGGTAGATGATTTTAATCAGTAAGACCACTTGAGGCATATTTAACTTGTTCGCATGCCTTTCTTATACTTGATTTCTAAGACAATACAATTGAATAAGCTGCGAATTTGTTTCTATCCTTATTTTAATAGATCTAATAACACGCTGCATTCAGCAGAGAGGATGTTGACAAAGGTTGAGGAGTCTAGCTGCTCTTGCATTAAGATTTATATGCTTTTTAATTAATCCTTTTTGTACATATCCTGCAAATTATGCATTCTGTAAAATGACCTCTTGGTGAGGTGTCTGTTAATGGTTTATCTTTCCAAATGACAGTTTTAAGCCTTTCATCAAACCAATGTGAAGAGCATAAACAGTGCAACCATGTTTTGCATGAACGCCTATTAGAGTATTTACAGTTATAAGTCTATGGGAACAATAATGGTCGAGTGTATTATTGGTTCTATGGTAGAGATTGGGCAGTACTGTAAATTATATAAATATGCCGGTTCAAGGTTTACAAATAACTTTTAAGTAATATATAATTTATAGCTTTATTCATCACGTTTTTTTAATGATACTAAAGATATAAAGATATAACTGAAGGTGGAATTAGAATTAGAACTAAAGCTTCTTTTCTTCAGAATTATCTTAACTTAAAAAGGATTTCAGGTTAAGGGGCTTTTGGTCTATTTGGTCTATTGGTGAAGTTGAAAGGTTCTGAATGAGCCATAGGGATCAAGTCTCATTGAGTGCAAGGCCCCTGACACCATAAGAGATGAGGCTGGGATTGTGCCCGGGGTGAATTTGGCAGAATCGGATAGCAAAAAGGAATTTGTGGATGACCTCCATTAAAAAAAAAAGATTTCACCTTTTCATACCAATTTATTTTAGTTAAATTATTCCTTGTTTTTAGAATACACGCTGCTCCAAGCTTTTATAACAGTTTATAAAAAAAATCCTTGTAGAAAAATTACCCCCGACATTCAAATAACTAGATTATTTTAACGAGATGATTGTATTGATTAAGGAATTAAAAATCAGAGAGACTTATTTTTAAACACCATAAACTAGTTGGTTGACTACCTTGTCATAGACTAAGATATGGTTGAACTGGAGACGGTGCTAAATATGGATTACCAATGAATAGTAAGCGTAATATAGAGCTTACGGTAAACAAGTTAGTGTAGTACTACTTGTAAGTGCTTGGCCAAGCCTAGTAATTGAATATTGCTTTATTTGATTTGATTTGATATTCACTACCATATTATGCTTCCTATGTTCATCTACATTATAATGAATGCTAGATTGTTAGTGGAATGCATTGCACATATTCTCTTTCTCAAGCTAGCTTCAAACCTCTAAATCTTTCGTTGAAGGGTCAATCTTTCCCTAGCATGGGAAAAAGCACGGGGAAGCTTTGTGCTTCGTGAGTTGGGTGGAAGAACGCCTTAGTGATGATCTTTCTCCTCTAATGATTGAGGTCGGCTGCATCAAAAGTTCAACCTATGTTAGTGAGATTTGACTAATACATTTGTACTGTAACTTTCAATTTGTAAGGCTGATAAAAGATTTGATTTTTTTATTGTAATGATCCAAATCATTGATGGTTGTGAAATCATTTCAATTTTTTTAAAAAATTGTAGGTTTCTTTGACTCTTTTGAATTTGAATGAAGCTTATGTTGTTATTGATGATGATGTCATAAAGTTAACTTTTATTAATGTTATTTTAGTGTTAAATGATTTGCAATCTATGAGTAATTTTCTCTTATTTATTATTTTAGTGATTTGATTAGATTAGGTGTTACGTAATTGATGAGAATGCTTTTATTCTCAATCTTCCACAATACTTGGGTTTGCATCTCGTGTTCATTGCAGAACTCCTCAAGCCATACTTTGCTCCTCATTTTGAGTTTGCATCTAGTGTTTAATGCAAAATTCCTCAAGTCATACTTTCCTCTTCTTCTTGAGCAACAACTCAACATCCTTTAGACATAGATCCCAAGCACTTGTGCATCATCGCACAAGATGAGATTATTCTAACTACCACAATGCACACTCACCAAGGTTCACATCATATGGCTAAGGTAGGACAATATGTAGATCAAGCAAAGTGGTACAATCTTCAACAACTTTGTGTTTAGTTTCCATAACTTATTGAAGATGCAATGGGGGCCATTGCTTCTCAAGAAAGGGTGAATGATCCGAGCATAGTTGCCTAAGCCTCTGAGAACATTGTGCACATCTCAATAGTCAACACTTTCACACTCTCCTCTATAGTACACATGCCTTGCATGCAATACATAGTGACAACATGTGCTATGACACATTACTTCACACAATGTTCATTGTGCACCACTGTGATGATCCTACACATGATTTCCAATTCCCTCGTGCACACCTATTGACTTAATTAGATTCGTACACATGGGTGACTTCAACTAGGGAATAGAATTCCAACCATCATGGTACATGAACTGACATGGTAGTTAGAAGGTCGACAGTTCACTTGTTTTGTAATTGTAATGTATTCTATTTATTAATGTGATTATTCACATTGAGGGATGATGCTGAATATTGTATAGTTGTAGGCAAACCAATCTAATGTGTTTACTCCTTTGTGGTTATGGGAATCTTTATAAATGCTTTCTACACTAATCTATAAGGAGATAAATGTGCAAAATAAAATTGATCATCTAGTTACAAGAAATAAATTTAATAGAAAAGCAACATTCACCATAACACGATGTATGTGAGGAAAACTCTTTTGGGAGAAAAATCACACTCCAAACCACAAAGCAATTGTATTATTCAACAACAATTTTGGTTACAATACAATAGCCAAGCTCATGGCCTTATAGGAGTATCACCAACATATAAATTTGGAGTACTTCTAACAACATAATGATACCTACAAAATACCCTATGCATACTCCATTTCAAGCACCCAATAAATAAGCAAACTCAAGCCTCAAACCAAGTGTGGTTTACCAAAACCATCTCCCAAAACAAGGACCCAAAAGTGGTGGCATATTTTGTCCAAACTCTAACGCCATTCTTCATGCAATGGTCAACATGCTATATTTAGCAAATGCCTTACACCTTGTCATACATGCCATAAATTGTCATAACCTCCTCAAAATGCGTGCTCCATTTTAACACATTCAAACCCATTATGAGATTCTCTTAATGATTGTCATGATGCTGGTTAAGCCTCCAATGTAACTTCCCTATAATCATGCTTTCATGTGTCATAAAATCAATCATAAATAACTCCTATCTTACAATGTCATAAGATACTTTTGCACATCATAATGACATTAGATGCTCTTACAACTTCTTACACACTTTACAAAGTAGCCAAAAAGTGGCTTAGCCACCTCAAAATGACACATCGTTTTCCATATGAGGCCAAAAATAGTTGATAAATATAAAATAATAAATAAATACGAACATTAGGATGCAAGGTTTATGACACCTTCCCTAACATTCTCCCACTTGTTGCATACCTTGCAAAATAGAAAATGAGAACTCCAACATTGAAATCTAATTGTTAGAGGCCTTGAGGCCTATAGATTCGCTACACTATCTAAACTTCTCTACGCTCATTGGCTTGGTCAATGCAGTTGCAACATTTTGTAAAGTGTTAACTTTCTCTTGCATCACCCTCCCATCCTTTATCACATCTTGAATAAAATGGTATTGAACATCTATATGCTTTGTCTACATGTGAAGGGTTGGGTTCTTTGCCAAATTGATGGCACTTTAACTGTCATAATGAACTATAATAGCTCTTTGATTTAGCTCTACATATGAACATAGTCTCAGAAGCCAAATGGCCTCCTTATAGACATGAATAGCTATCTTAGACTCTATCTCTATTGTGGACAAAGTGACCACAACCTGCTACTTGCTCATCCAACTCACAACTCACTCAATAGGTGAAACACATAACCATTGGTTGACCTGCTATCAACATCCCTTGTCCAATATGAATCCACACAACCCTATATCTTCATTGAGTGATGGTCCCTTGAAATATCACCATGATAAAAAATGGAATATTCAGAATACCTTGCAAAGCCCTAAAGACCCTCTTCATTGCAACCCAATGTTTAGGTTCAGGATTAGCCATGTAATGGCTCAAGACTCTCATTGCTTGGGCAATGTTTGGTCTAGTGCAAACCATAACTATATGGATTTGAATTGCACTAGCATAAAGTACTAAACTTATATCCTCCATCTTCATGGTGCCATATG
The DNA here is from genome assembly GCA_027924645.1 of Cunninghamia lanceolata. NCBI lineage: Eukaryota > Viridiplantae > Streptophyta > Pinopsida > Cupressales > Cupressaceae > Cunninghamia > Cunninghamia lanceolata. The sequence goes on along the minus strand of BSBN01000973.1, from coordinate 3,454,526 downwards.
ACATTGCTCAATTGAAAACTTATTTCCCACAAAAATAGGAACACTACCTAGCTTGTTGTTGGTCATGCTAAAACGTTGTAAAACAAACTCAACATATTTCCTTTGTCCAACTTAAAGTTTTCTATTAGCTGTGTCATGTCTAATTTCCATCCCAAGGATGTACTTAGCATCCCCTAAGTCCATTTCAAACTATAAATAAAGTTGAGATTTCAAGTCCCTAACCATTTCCTTATCATTACCAAATAATAACATATCATGTTGACATACAAAGTGATAATGATCATCATTATATTTATAATAATCACAATGATTTGACTTAGATTTGATAAATCCCAACCTCAAAACATATGAATCAAAATTTTCATACCATATATTAGAAGTTTTAAATCATAGAGGGATTTCTTCAATTGATAAACCAACTTTACCTTACTCTTCTCAATGTAGTTCTCTAGACGTGACATGTAGATCTCATCCTCTAGGATCATCATGGAAGAAAGTTGTATTCACACCTATTTTCTCAATCTCAATATCAAAAGCAACAACACAAGATAAAAACATTTTGATAGATGTTAACTTTGTATTAGGGGGAAAATCTCATTGAAATCTATTTACTGAACATGTGAATAACCTTTTGTAACCAACCATGCTTTGTATTTCTCAATGTTACCATTAGAGCCCAACTTATTTTTGAACACCCTTTTGCAACCAATAGGTTTTCATTCTTCAAGCAATTGAATCAAGTCCTATGTATCATTCTTCTTAAGTGCAACCATCTCCTTGTCCATGGCCAATCTCTAGGATTTCTATTTCCTCTTTAACTATTTTAGGCTCATCAATTTTAGTCAACAAAAAAAATATACATTTAAACTTAGGTGGGCTAGGGCCTTTTTGGTTTCCTTTGCCAAGTGGGCCTCCTTAAAAGTTGAGGTGGAGGTTCTAATTCTTCTTTTGAACTCCTTGAGCTCTCCTCATCAAGAACTTATAGTTCAACTTTCTTGATCTTTGGCTATAGTTGAACAATTGACCTCTCATCCTCCTTTGGCTACACAACTATAGGAGAATTCTTGATCTCTTTGAATATAAGATTCTAACTATACAAAAATCTCTCAATCATAGGATCCCAAATATTGTACCCTTTCACACCGACACCATAGCCAATGAAGATACACCTAACTACCTTGTTATCCAACTTTTCTTGCTTCTCTATGCACATGAGCATATGCTTCAACGAAATACACAAAGATGTTGAAGTGAGGGATTCTTTCTCATCTAGACCTTCATAGGAGTCTTATCTACAAGTGCTAATGTAGGAGACTAGTTAATCAGGGCATATATAGTAGCAACTGCTTCTACCCAAAACTTCTGCTCCAAGCCAACCCCACTTAGCATACTCCTAGTCCTCTCCATCAACATCTAGTTAATATGCTCTGCAACTCTATTCTATTGAGGGGTGTATGGAGTTGTCTTATGTCTTTTGATACCATTTTTATGGAGTCTATCAAACTCACTAGAACAAAACTCACCACCATTATTAGATCTCAACACCTTAATCTTTCTATTAGTCTAATTTTCTAAGAGATCCTTAAATTCCTAAATCAACTAAAGACCTTGGATTTACTTTTGAGAAAATATATCCATGTCATAAAATAATTATCAATCAATGATACATAATATACATATTTAGATAATGAAGGAACATTAATAAGACCAAATATATTAGAATGAATCAAATCTAACAACCCATAAGATTTGTGAGAACTGGAATAAAGCTAAACCTAATTTTTCTTTTTATTTATACAATGTTCACAGAAAGCAAATTTAAGAGAACAATTTGTCAAACTGTTAAAATGATTTTTATTTTTTAAGGTTTGTAGACCTTTCTCACCTAAATGGTCCATTCAATAGTGCCATAACATTGTCTTCTTTGTGGGTAACTTTCTCTTTAAGGTAAGAGCATGTTTATGTACCTATAATGCATAATCATCAGAACTAGACACAACACTTCTCTTCACTGCTAATTCCAAGGACAAAGTTGTTGACTCTGTAGATCTCTTTATTGATGGAACTAAAGAATAATTGCACTATATTGTGCTAGCATCAAGCTGAAAAATAGTGCTAACATGAACTCCCTTAGTGAGTTCCATAGCTCATCTAACCATCTTACACCTTCTAATGTTAAAGGCAATCTACACATGCACATCAGTAATTTTACTCATTGATAAAAGGTTTTCTGCCAAACTTGGGATGTAAAACCCCATTGATCCTCTTTAATCTTCCATCAAGGAATATGATCATGAATCTAACATGACCAACAATATTTAAATGCGAGTTATTGTCGAGGTACACCTTCCCACTGTCATATTTATTATACATTGAATACCACTCTCGATGGGGAGTCATGTGGAATGAAGCTCCAAAATCAATCATCCATTCACTCTCACATGCATGGGTTGCCAAGGTCATGACACAAGCATCTCTTGCATCCTCTTGAGAAGATTTATTGGATCATAATTAGAATCATTCTTTTTCTCCTCCTTGCAACCTCTTTTGAAGTGCTCAATCTTTCCGTAGTTCTAACACTTTGCCTTGGATTTTTTAGGAGACTTAGATATCCCATGAGTTTTGGATATGGTCTTATACTTTTTTTCCTCCTCCTTTCCTTTCTCCTTCAGTCTTCCATGAACAACCTGTTGGGTCTTTCTCTCTGAATCAACAAAGGGTTTGCCAGTTCCAATGCACAGGCAGATTCAACCAACAAATACAGGAGGTTGCGTGAGCTGCCTCCCCTTCACTTCTGGTTCTGCCGCACCAAGGGGGGTATCCCTATAGCTAAAGATTTAACTTTGACTCACCCAATAGAAAGATTTAGATTTACAATAAAGGCAAAATACTCTCATGTATGGACCAAGATTTGTGGGATAAATCACAAGGTTGGCAGTGTTCTTGGACATATCTAATTGGTTGGGAATGAGAGTATGCAAGGGTCCTATTTCTACTCCTACAAACTAATAGGTTGCAGATTTGAAACAATTTGTTTTAATATTTTGGATGCAAGACAGGGGGTTTTGGATCATAACTACTACACAAGGGCAGACCAGTGCCTATCTCAGGGCAAGGAGTCAACTAGACGTATACAAGTGAATGATTTGCACTAACATTCAAATTTCAAGGGGTTAGGACTGGTATTTGCCTTACAAACATCACCCAAGACTGAGTATTTAGCTGCCTCTACTTACACATATCCCAGCTAACATACATTCTTCTTCATACTTAACCTAAAACATTTTAATCCACTCCTTGAATGGAAGTTAGAGATCAAGCATGCAATACAGCAAATCTGTATCCTAGAATCTGAGTAACCCTTAGCAACTAGATTCAGAAGAAGGGATGCATACAACAAATGGAGACAAACAACTAAACACATGCAAAGAAGTATTTTTCATATAAAAATAACATGAAACTAAACATATGCGCAACGTGCAGTCAAATGCAACTCATAAACTCACAAAAAGAGACAGGACAACCAAGAAATGCTCTATTTTTGTTATTTCCTCCAAAAAATGCCCAAGTCTTCAACAACCTTAAAAATGAGTGACACAGTTTGCTTATATAGCAAGAATGTGTACTCAGCAATTAATTACACGGTCAACTCAAAATTCTGCCAGATACAGTGCACCATGAGAATGGCGCCAAAAACAATCAATGCTCCAAGCAGAAGAAGAAGAAGAAGAAGGGAGTGGTTGAATTCGGGAAGTGTGCTGCCACTTGGAGATTTTATTTTAACTATGGTAGCTGGTCTGTCATTCACCAACCATACCTTTGCACTTCTGCCATTAATGCCCAACCTACCTGTAGCTTCAAGATGCAACAATGGTTCGCGTGTCTCTAAAGTTTCTTCCCGCTTGAAATGATGCAGCGAACACACATAAATTCTTCCTTCAAAAATTTGAAATAGGCCATTGATTTCCCCCTTCCCGCTGAGATCTGCATCTTCAAACTGCGCTAAAAAGTTGTCGGCCAATGAAATTGTGCCACACAGGCAGCTTTTGCTTCTTTGACTTTTCACATCGTGACATACATTTTGTCTTTTCGCCCTTTTTACCTTTTTATCTTTGCATATGCAGTTGTATATACATACAACTGACTTGGACACGTGGCAATCCCTGATTGGTTCTCCATCAGTGAATATCTGTATCTCCATCAGCCATCAGAAAGACCCTGGAAGTGCCCATCGATATGCATTGTCCTGCCGACGAGCCAATGTATCCATTCTTGCTTTTGAAATTGTATGTGCAATTGTATATACATACAATCAACACATACAAGGGTGGACTCCAAATCATTTGTAAAACAAATTTGAAATTACCATTGGGTCTGGGCGTTGTATCTTCCTCTTTGTATTTCGACATATACAATGCACTTAACATACAAACTACAGACCCCACCTTTGAATTTGCCAATTTACATTTTCAGGTCGGGTCCGCTTTGTATATCCTCCCTTGTATCTTTGCCTTGTATATCGCATATACAACTGCGAATATACAAGCAAAACATACATACAATCAGACTTCTGCCTTTATCAACCAGAATGTATATTCATTTTGGGTTTGGGCTTTGCATCTCAGGGTTGCATATTCCCTTGTATGTTTGATTGCATGTACAAACATACAATTGTATATATATACAATTGGTGGACCCCACCCTTTGGTTCTTGCCTTGCATGTATCTTTTGTATCCTCATCGGCTCGTTGGAGAAATGTTGGACTTGGCCGCCGATGTGCAAAGCTTCGCTGATGACACTTTGTATGTCTGCCCCTTGTATCTTTTCCATTGTATATTGACCTTGCATATCTGCCTTGTATATTCAAACATACAAACTCATCGGCCTATCGGCGGGACCATGGAATGAGACACCGATGTGCATTGTCTCGGTGATATGACTTTTGTTTCCTCCCTTTGTATCATTACTTTGTATATTGCATCGGCCACATACAAACTTACATGCATACAAAGATGCATACAACTCATTTTTCATTTTTAGAAGCCAATTGAACTTTCTCTTAGGTCCGGCCTTGTACATACAAAGACACATACAAACAGTGATGCACATACAAAGATACATACATAAAAATGCATAGGCCGAGGGACTTGGAAATCTTTGAAGGTTTACAATGAAAATGCCATGCAGATTTTTAGCTCGAAACCTTAACTCCAGGTGCAGGCACCAACACAACCATTGCCTCCTTGGTAGATTTCATGGATTTTTTCCCTTTTTTCTCTAAGAGTAAAGCAATCATGACCTCATCAAGCACCAATTTGTTTGTAGTGCTTTCCACGACCATCACTAGGTTGTCCTATGAATTTGGCAAAGAACACATAAAGGCCATGCATTGATCCTCTTCTTCCATCTTTACTCCTATAGAGTTTAACTAGGTTAGGATTGTATTGAATGTGTTCAAATGCTTAGCTAAAGAATCACCATTACTCATCCTCAAAGTATACAACTTTATCTAAATGAAAAATTTATTCATTAGGGACTTAGCCTGGTACAAATCTCCCAATTTTTTTAGAGGGATTGAATGGTGGCTTGCTCACATACATTCAATGACACTAAATCTACTAAGTAGATCCTTATAAGGCTCCTTGCCTTTTGATCCAATATATCCCAGTCATTTTGTGACATTGCAACTAGTTTGGATTAAAACACTACATCCCATATATCTCAATCTATGAGAAAATCCTCCATCTTGAGCTTCCACAAATCAAAATTTTATTATTAAATCTCTCAGTTTCTAGTATTGATGTGCTATCCATCTTCCTTGTAACAAGATTTCTTTTTGTGCATGCTCCCACTCAAACCAAGATCAGTCCAAAAAACCTTGTCCCTAACATTTGGGATCCATGTTGGTTGGGCTCTAATACCAAATGAAAGGAAGAAGAGGTGTGAAAATGGTTTTTATGCTAATATGTGAGGAGATAAATGTGCATAATAAGATTGATCATATAGTTACAAGAAAAAAATTAACACAAAAATAGCATTCACCATAACACAATGATGTATGTGGGGAAAACCTTTTTGGGACAAAAAATCCACACTCCAAAGCATGAATCAATTGTATTATTCAACAAGAATATCAATTACCTTAAAATGCCGAGGCACATGCCCTTATAGGAGTATTACCAACACATAAATTTGGAGTAATTTTAGCAACATAATGATACTTGCAAGATACCCTATGCATAATCCATCTCAAGCACCCAATAAATAGACAAACTCAAACCATAAACCAAGTGTGGATTACCAAAACCATGCCCCAAAACAAGGACCAAAAAGTGGTGCCATATTTGGTCTAACTTCCAACAACATACTCCATGAGGTAGTCAACAAGCAATATTTAGTAGGTGCCTTACACCTTGTCATACATGTCATAAATTGTCATAAAATAGGTGCTCCATTTAGACATATTCAAACCCATTCAAAGATGCTCTTAATGATTTATATAATACTGGTTAAGATTTCAATGTAATTCCCTTATAATCATGCTTTTATGTGTCATAGAATCTGTCATAAGTAACTCCCATCTTACAATGTCATAAGAAGCTTTTACACATCATAATGACATTAGATAATTTTACTTACACACTTTACAAAGTCACTGACACATGGCCAAGAGTGCCATGTCAAAGTGGGATTCCCTATTTTCATATGATGCCAAAAATAATTAATAAATTCAAAATAATAAATAAATATAAACATTAGGACTCAAGGATTATGAAGCCTTTCCCAACACATGCCTAAGCACACTATTTGTACATCATTTGTATCCTTATTCATTTTTAATTGTGAATAGAAGTAACATACATATGCTAAAGTCTTCTGCTTGCATATCTTGATTATGTTTTAGTTACTAACATCTTGTTTTCTTTCTCATAATCTATAACATGTCTTTATCAAGATAGGTTTGTCCCCTAGACCACTTGAGATTGAGATCACATAGACACATGCTCATGCGCACGCACACACACACATACACAGAAGGATATACAAACAACCTTCTAGGAGGAGAGATTTACATACACACATGTAGGGATGCAAACACATGCATGCACACACTCATGGACACACTCATGCACACACTCATGCACACACACATGTACACACCCACACACATGTGCACTCACTAGCACATGCACACACACACATGCATGTGCATGCACGTACACACACACACACACTTGCACATGCATGTATCAATGATCACTTTAAGAAACTCCCCTAAAAAATATATGAAATTCTAGTAGATTTTGGCCTAGTACATAAATTTTTGTGGGTAATCAATTCCTATTTTAGGGATTTTTTTGTTTTTAATTTATGCACATTTGCCAACAATATTATTATTTGTTTGAAAATTATAGATGGATCCATAAAATAAAATAATTTATTTGGCTAATTATTGGTTGAATTTGAAAAATAAAATAATTTACTGGGAAAATTAATTAGTGGTTTAAATATTACATAAGATGGATGGAAAAATATTTTGACACAAAAGGATAAAGATTAACTCTTTTGGAAAATGATCAACTTAAATTTAGGAACAAAAATACATTGTTTGATTAACAACAATGGACAATTGATGTTCTACTCCAGGAGATAAATCATATCCATAAACTTTTGTAGAAATAAGTCCTAAAATTAATTGTTAATCATCTAATTTATTTAGATCAAGGGTTGCAGTAACTTGTGGCTATTCAATGATAGTTATGACCTATCCTAAAAATTTGCACACTGATTTGTGAAGGCTTATTTGGCATGGTGGCATGGTGGCATGGTGGCATGGTGTGGAGGCTCTAGTTGGAAACTAGGTGGTGGATCACACGTCTTTTCCTTATACATTATTAATTTATTCCCCCAAGAATGACCTAGCATCTCATACACATATAAATAGATTTATTGTATTGAAATGAAATAACAAATTTTAAATTATAGACCCTCTTGAAATAAATTAAGGAAATATATTGGTAAGGGAAGTAGTTAGATTTTTGTATTGTAAGTTTAATTAAAGTTATCCTCAAGGTAGCGATGTGCCAATAATATTTATGTTGTAGAGATTTCTTTTATGTATGTTTATTATGTGCAAGGGTATCACACAACTTGGAAAGGAGTATATGAATGAAGACATGTGACATGTATTAAAATGACTAGGGATAATAGGAATTTGGATGGGCTTGGCTAGCTTGTTTTGTGTGTGCTCTCTCATAGGGTGTTATGGAGAAGTTTGGCTTGCTTATATCATGAGGTCGATGTCAAGGAAGAGGAAAGACAAATCTAGAAGGTATCCATGAAGGAGGAGAATTATTTTTGACCAACTTCTACTTTCAATTTTTTCATGTGATACAAATGTTGCCCTGAAATTTATGAAGATGGCTCAGGAGATAGGTGTCCACTCCAGTCAAAAGAAATGGTGTGCCGTGATTTAATGGAAAAACTATTTATAGGATTATCAAATGTGGCTATGAGGGTTAGTGTTCTTCACATGTTTCTCCTTGCAATTTGAGGGAACTTTAATGATGTTTGTTGGGATTATATTAGGTGAGAAGGAAGTGAAAGCAAAATTAGGAAATGGAAAGAAGGAATATGAGGACAGCTCTTGTAAGGAAAATAATGGATATGCTAGAAAGAGAGGAATTGCTACTTAAGACCTATTGTCATGAATTGAAGAAAGTCCTTCATGGGATTTGTGTTATGCATTGTAATGGGAGATTAGAAGTTTTGAGTGACCATTCCATCCCTCAGTTTGTGGGGATAAGATACATCATGCTAGGAAAAGATAGAAAGTGCAACATGAAGTATGCTTAAATGCTCTAAACCCTCTTGCTTGTGTGGATGCTACTATGGTTGAAGAAGTGGGCATGTTAGAGGAAGTTGCTATGTCAAGAATGGGATGTTGGTGCATTCATTAATGTTGGAATTATTTCTTGTTTAAGCTAGTTTCTATCTCCTATTTGGTAATATCAGCTAGTTTATTTTTGTCCCTTTGGTTTATGGATGATATAATTGTCTAGGGTCTTAATCAATGTATAGCACTATATTTTTTGTAAGGATCTCTATGGTTAGGAACTATAGTGGTATAATAGTCTATTATGGTCATGTTATGTATGGTGACTAACTATTTTGAAAGTATACTCTAAATATTGTACCCATTTCTCTCAAAGGGCATGGGCTTCAATAGAACCCCCATTATATTATCTAAAAAAATAATATAAACATGCTTTTTCTAGTTTCTACTACTACATAGTTACAACCAGAAGCATGCTCAAACAAGTATATTATATAAAATGTAGAAAACTACTACTATATATTAGTAATAATTCATAAATAAATTACATTTGTAATATGATATTATTATATATTAGAAATAATATGGAATATAAAAATACTTAATAATTTAGTTATTACTATAATAGTTAGTATACATAATTAATAAAGAATGTCAACAATATTTCACATAAAACTTTAGATCAATCTTTAGAAATAAAAAAAGTTAATTTGTAATTTATTGTTTTGAACATTTGTTTTTGATAAAGATAAGCTGCTAGCATTTTGAACATTTGTTATTCTTTATAATAGTGTTTTTATTATTTTAATCCTTAAGGTTGTACACATTGTTTAGTTGACAGGAATATCTTAATATTTTCAATGTACTATTATAACTCTTTCTTGGGTGGGGGCCCCTATGGTAGCAATGAGTACATAATCTCTCTCAACCTTAGCAGGGCATATTCTTCTCCATCTATTTCTTCTAAACCCTAATGTTCACATTTTATAAGAAGGAACATAGGGTTTAACATTTAGGATTTTGTGATTAAGGTCTTGGTGAACATTAGGAGGAATAGGAGGTGTGGATTGGGGTTTCTATTGTAGGTTTTAGAATTTAACTATGTTTGGAATGTAAGGTTTGAAGTATCTAGGATTTATACTTGTTTATATTTTATGGTTTAGGGTTTAAGAGGCTTAACTACAGAAGTGCTAAGCATACTATCCCACCACCACTTGTCACAATCCAACTTCGTCAAATCACATGAGACATATCATTACACATTAGTTGCTTGATCATCACTTGTCTAATTAGCTTGCACAACTGTTACGTAATCTTAGGATGATGTTTACATTGAAATGATAATAGATACCCCTAATTACTTAATTTAAAATAAAAATTCTATATATATAAGGCATGAGAAGTATTAAAAAATTTATTATTAGTTAACTTTTTCTATTTTAAAACACCTTTTTCTAAATATATAATAATTTCACATTTCTTTACATTGTGGTGCTTTATGTTTGTGTTTCTAAATATATATTATATATGTGATTTTTCTAAATGTCTAATTTTTGAGTTTCTTATTTGGTTAAATACTTTCCTAATGAACTTAAAAATATTTATGCATGGATATAAATATTTTTATATCTAATGCAGGTTGTATTTTGGGAGAAAATTTTGACACACCCACTTTTTTAGGATAAATGTTTCGGAATACACTTAGTGAAGAGAAAAGTTTCAATAGTTAATTGCATTTCTCTAGTACATGTCATCTTAGATTTTCAAGAACATGAAAGATTTGTTGAAATGAAAAATTTTAATAGTGTTGATGACAACATTTATTGATGGTGGTAGTCGCTGAGTTATTATAGGTTATATATAGTGTATTGTATATTATAGCCCTCAAGACGTAGTAAAGATTTGTTGTATAAGTCATGATTGTATTTGTACATGAATTTTCAAATTTTATTGTTGATAGGAAAATGTGAGGTGAAGTGTTTGCGCAATATGACTTAGATCGCATGGCTTAATATTTTTGTAGTGGCTCTCTCATTATCATTACAGTGTTTTAGGCTATGATTGGGTATGCAATTCTAGACCAAATAGAGAAGCATTTATTTGGTAGTGAGTTGATTTCTACTTTTCATTTCAATGCCATGGACATGTTACAAAATGATGACACCATTAAGATTCTAGCTAAGATATTCATACACAAGAATTACAAATTGAGAGTAGTTGATGCAATAGATGAGCATGACATATAGAGAAGTGATGAAGACATTGGTGGCATCTTTCTGGTGGCTAAAATTATAACAAATGAAGGGACCATAAATCTTACAAAAACCATCTAAGAAGGGTTAGTCACTGAGTTATTATAGGTTATATAGAGTGTATTGTATATTATAGCCCTCAAGACCTAGTAAAGATCTGTTATATTAGTCATGATTGTATTTGTACATGAATTTTTGAATTTTCTTGTTGATAGGAAAATGTGAGGTGAAGTGTTTGCGCAATATGACTTAGATCGCATGGCTTAATATTTTTGTAGTGGCTCTCCCATAATCATTACGGTGTTTTAGGCTATGATTGGGTATGTAATTCTAGACCAAATAGAGAATCATTTACTTGGTAGTGAGTTGATTTCTACTTTTCCATTCAATGCCATGGGCATGTTACAAAATGATGACACCATTAAGATTCTAGCTAAGATATTCATACACAAGAATTACAAATTGAGAGTGGTTGATGCAATAGATGAGCATGACATATAGAGAAGTGATGAAGACATTGGTGACATCTTTCTAGTGGCTAAAATTATAACAAATGAAGGGACCATAAATCTAACAAAAACCATCTAAGAAGGGTTATTGGTAGGAAGTTTAGACTCATTTTAGAAACTCAGAGAAAAGAGATGACCTCTCCATACATAAATGTGGGTGACTGAAGCAAATTATGTGAGGCCTTGATTCTCTTATCAAGTGTGCTCCTTCTTGTGGTCGATATAACTCCCCCTCTAGTAGCGATGAATAATAGGCTTCAAAACAATTCTCTCTTTTGGTAGCCGATCTTCTGTAATTATGGTACAACATTTTTTAATAGGCTTTTGAGATATTTTGTTCTCTAGCCTTCATGCAATTTTATTTTTCTAGCATGCATGCCAATCTATAGACTAAGAACTTATCTAAAGCACCATTTAGGGTGATAAGATGTAAATATTTTATTACTTAATATAATGAGTGTGTACTATGTCATTTATTGTTATAGATTATTAATATTTATAAAGCATGATAAGTATTAAAACATTTATTATAAGTTAATTTTTTTATTATTTAAAATTGATATAAATTTTTATGTCAAATATTATTAGCATGTTTTTTTCTATTTGTTAAATTGATATAAACTTTTTCTATTTTTTATAAACATACTTTTTATAAATGTATACAAATTTTGCATCTCCTTACATTGTGGTGGATTATATTTGTGTGTGTGTGTGTGTTTTAAAATGTTGATTGTTTAAGTTTTTTAATTGATTGTTAAATACTTTAGTTTCTTTTTAATGAACATAGAAACATTTATGTAAGTATATAAATATTTCTATTTCTAATGCAAGTATTATTGTACGAGAAAATTTCCTCATTTTGGGATACAAATTTTAGAATACAGCTAGTGAAGAGTGATGCAGGAGCATCCATAGGTGTAAGAGCAATCTTGCATCACCCAAATTTTTTAATGTTGTTTTATTTTTAGTAAAAGGTTAAAAATAGTAACCTGCTATTTTTAGAAAGTTTGCATTTGAGCATTTATGGACCTAAAAACTTACCTAGAGCTTTGGAATTGTAAATTCATCCTATGGTAAACAAATTAGCTAAATATCATTTGCAAATAGTGAGATATTAAAGTTTCAAGGTTAAAAAATCCTATAAAAAGTATTAAATTTGAATTTTAGACCTTTAAATGATCGAATGGGGCTCTGATAGAATGCCTTAAAACTCTTGATCTAGGAAAATTATCACATAGATCTCTTCATGAGCTTTCCAAGGCATCAAACGGTTCGTCAATTGGGTACCTAGATCAAAAGTTGTGGCCTTTGAAAGTTAGGCCTCTCATTTTGGAAAATGTGAAAATGTGTTGGACACTTAAACGAGTTGTAAGGGGGAAGTTACATGTGTTGGTGTGTGATTTGACACATCATAAGGCATCTTTGATTGGAGATAACTTGGGCACCACTTTTGGGTGGTTTTAGCTCATGGTTTTGTAATTACTGTTGACGGTTTCATGTATTGTATCTCTTATATACCAGGTGCTTGAGATAGAGGGTGGGGGGAGAGTAAGATAGATGTTGAGTTGCCTCTAGATTTTTGGTTGGTGAAAATCTTGTGGAAGCTTTCTCTACAAGCATGTTGTAATCTTGTTGAGATTTCTGAATAATATATTGAGTTATTTTTCAGTGTGGGGTTTTTCTCCCAGAAGGGTTTTCCCCACATAAATTGCTGTTGTTCTCTTTTTGTTGTTGTGAGTGTGTTGGATAGAGTATAGCCTCATCAAGTGGTATAAGAGCAAGTTTATCCTGAGTGTGCAAATAGATCACCAAATAGTGAGGCAGTTTATGCCAGGACCTTGAGATCGCGTGTTTGAAGGTGGAAACATAACCGCCGATTTGAGATAGCTTTGCACTAAGGAATTTTTACATTAAGTGTAAGAGAAGAAAGAAGAAAATCAAGATGCCTCCACAAAGAAAATGTGGTGGTAGAAATGTTGTGAAGAATAAGGGTTTATAGATCTACAAAGGCAGATTAATGCAATCCAAGAGGAACTGAGAAGAGGGTTTGAACCGAGAATGAGAGATGAAAGTCAAGATGAAGATGATGCAGTACAAGATGATGCACAATTTGAAGAAAATGAGGGAGAAGTGGAACTTGTACAAGTTAGACTATTGAAGGCCATAACAAAAATTAGGAAAATGCCAAAGATAGATATCTCTACATATTTTGGTAGTCTTAATCAAGAAGAATTGATAGATTGGATCAATGATATGGAAGAGTATTTTGAATATGAAGAAATAGAAGATCCTGAGAGGGTCAAGTTTGCGAAGACTAAGCTCAAAGCTCATGCTAGAATTTGGTGGAAGGAGGTGCAGCTAGAGAGAAATCAAAGAGGAAAAGAGAAGATCACCAGATGGGATAGAATGGTGGATAAATTGAAGAGACAGTTTATTCCTGTGTGTTATGATTTGTAACTTTTGAAGAAAATGCAAGGTTTGAGACAAATGAACAAGACATTCAAAGAATATACTGAAGATTATTACAAAGTTATCACCAGAGTAGGTCACATAGAGGCTAATAAAGAGAATGTAGCTAGGTATATCAATGGATTGAAACCTAGTATCCAAGAAGAATTAAGCCTGGTCAGATTGACAACTATTGAAGATGCATATCAGTTTGCAACGAAGGTAGAAGAAACGTTGAATATAAAATTTGAGAATAAACAAAGAGGAAGAGGTCATGGTGGAAGAACTAGTGGGAGGTCATATGGGGGCCGTGGACAACAAGATGATCACAAGAAATATGAAGATGCATGCACCAGTCAAAATAATAGAGGTGAAAATGCATACTGCCCTTGAGGACATAATGATGGGTACAAAAGAGGAAGAGGTAGATTTGAAAGAGGACCAGGAAGAGGAGGATTTAGAGGAACCTATTTCATATGTGGTGAAGAAGGGCATAGGGCATATGACTATCAGCAAAATTAGGGAGGAACAAACATAAGACCAGAGGGTAATGCTAGAGTTGTCCATGTCGATGAGGAGGCTAGATCTAAATATTAAGAGGATGCATAAAGAGGAGAATCTCTTGTTATTAGAAGAGCCTTACTAAAAGAAGAGGGAAAAGAAGAACCAACACAAAGAAAGAGCCTATTCCAAACAAGGTGTAAATTAGGAGTTAAGTGTTGTGTGTGATTATTGATAGTGGAAGTACGAATAATCTAGTCTTTAAAGAGATGGTTAGAAAGCTGAATCTAAAGAGAATAGAGAATCCACATCCCTTTAGGATTTCTTGGTTGTAGAAAGATCATAAGGATTTAGTTAATGAATAATGTTTGGTAAGTTTAAGATTGGAGATTCTCATGATGAAGTGTTATGTGAAATTATGCTAATGTATGTGTGTCACTTGTTATTGGGAAGGCCATGATAGTATGATAGGTGCATTGTCCATGATGGCTATGCTAACACCTATTCTTTGACAAAAGATGGAGTAAGACATAAGATGAAACCTATGAGAGAAGTAGAGGAAAAGGTATGTAGTAATGCTAGAATTTGTTTGGTAGATGGTAGATTTTTTTGGATGGAATGAAGCACGAACATATGTGCTTTGCCTTGATTCCTAAAATCAATAAAGAGGAAGGAGAAGATGTACCTGTATAAATTGTAGATATGGTGGATGAATTCAAAGATACTGTTTTAGATAATGTACCTAAAGGTTTTCCACCAGTGAGAAGCATAAGTCATCAGATGGATTTGATACCAAGAGCTAGTTTTCCTAACAAGGCAACCCATAGAATGACTCCTGTGAAAAATGAGGAAATTAACAGACAAGTTTAGGGATTGTTGAAAAAGGGGCTAATCAAAAAGAGTTTGAGTCCATGTGTAGTACCTGTAGTACTAACACCTAAGAAGGATGGAGAATAGAGGATGTGTACAGATTCCAGTGCCATCAACAAAATCACAATCAAGTATAGATTTCCTCTGCCAAGGATGGATGATATCATGGATTGCTTGAGTGAGAAAACTACTTCACAAAGATAGATTTGAAGAGCGGGTATCACCAGATCAGGATATGGGAAGAAGATGAATGGAAGACAACATTCAAAACAAAATAACGATTGTTTGAGTGGTTAGTGATGCCATTTGGACTAACCAATGCACTGAGCACTTTCATGAGGCTCATAAATGAGGTACTCAAAGTATTTTTGGGTAAGTTTGTTATTGTTTATTTGGATGATATTCTAATTTTTAGCAAAACCTTGGAGGAACATTTGATGCATGTTCATAGATTTTTTGAGAGGTTTAGGGAAGAGAAACTATTGATAAATTTAAAGAAGTGTGGCTTTGTGAAGGAGTTAGTGTACTTGGGATTTGTGATCTTAGCTGAGGGTCTTCAGATGGATCTCGAGAAAGTAATGGCTATCATAGAATGGCCTACACCAAGGAGTATTACTGAGGTAAGATCATTTCATGGATTGTCTAGTTTTTACAAAAAGTTAATTAGGAATTTCAGAAGCATATGTGCACCTTTAACTGAAACAATGAGAGGAGACATAAAAGAATTTAAATCGATTGTAGTAGAAGCCAAGAGTTTTGATTTGTTGAAGAAAAAAGTTACAAAGAAACCTGTTTTAGTACTTCCAAATTTTAACAAGGTATTTCAAGTAGATTGTGATGCTAGTGGTAGTGCCATAGGAGCTGTATTAAGTCAATAAGGAAGACCCATTACATATTTTAATGAAAAAATCAATGATGCTAGGAAGAAGTATTCTGTTTATGATCATGGATTTTATGCTATTATTCAAGCATTGAAGAAATGGAGACATTATCTTTTGCCTAAGGAATTTGTTTTATAAACTGATCATCAAGCCTTGCAATATTTGAATAGCCAAGTGAAGTTGAATCAAAGACATTTGAAATGGATTGAGTTTTTGGAAAGCTATGCATTTGTGTTGAAGCATAGAAGTGGGAAGTCTAACAAAGTTGTAGATGCCTTGAGTAGGAGGTAAAATTTGTTGGTAGAGATGAGAATTGAAGTTGTGGGTTTGAAGAACTCAAACATTTATATTAAGAAGCTCTAGATTTCTTAGAAGCATGGAAAGCTTGCCTAGAACCTGTCATGATGGATAGAACATAGTGGTTAGATTATGTGAGAGAACTTGATAAAAGAAAACCATAGTGAAGGATTAACAGGACATATTGGAAGAAGCAAGACAATTGCCTTAGTAATTGAGAACTATTATTTGCCACAATTATATTAGGATGTGAAAAAGTTTGTATAGAGTTGTAGGGTATGTTAGATGGCTAAGGGAGTGAGTCAAAATACTAGTTTATATTAGCCTTTACCTATACCTGAAAGACCATGGGAAGACATTAGCATGGATTTTGTACTTGGATTTCAAAGGACTTAGAGAGGTCATGATTCCATTTTTGTCGTTGTTGATAGATTTTCCAAGAT
This sequence comes from Cunninghamia lanceolata, assembly GCA_027924645.1. NCBI lineage: Eukaryota > Viridiplantae > Streptophyta > Pinopsida > Cupressales > Cupressaceae > Cunninghamia > Cunninghamia lanceolata. Next base: position 3,437,488 of record BSBN01000973.1, on the reverse strand, counting down.
GACACATTTCATTGCTTTCCAGAAGACAAATGATGTAGTTCACATTACAAAGATATTTTTCGAGGAGGTGGTTAGACTTCATGGTCTACCTAAGAGCATAGTTTTAGATCGAGACACAAAATTTGTTGGATATTTTTAGAGGACATTGTGGAAGAAGCTAAAGATAGATTTGAAGTCCAGGTCTGCACATCATCCACAAAATGATAGTCAAACATAAGTTGTAAATAGAAGTTTGGACAACCTTTTGAGATGTTCGGTAGGAGAAAATCCAAAGGGATGTGACTTGATTTTGCCACAGGCTGAGTTTACATACAACAACTCAGTTAACAGAGTACAGGAAAATCACCATTCCAGATTGTATATGGAAGTAGTCCCATAAATGTTTTAGAGTTGAGGAAGATGAATAAGGAGGAAAAGAGGAGTGCAGATGCAGAATATTTTGTAGAACACATGAAGAATCTACATGAGGGGGTCGGGAAGCATATCCATAAAATGAATAATCAGTATAAGGAGAAGGTAGATTAGAAAAGAAGATTCAAAGAATTCAATGTTGGAGAAGAGGTTATGGTCCATCTTAGAAAAGAGAGATTTCCCATAGGAACATATAATAAACTAAAGATGAAGAAATTTGGATCTTGTAATATTTTGAAGAAGTACAAATCAGGGAATGCCTATGAAGTTGAGATGCCAAGTGGGATCAATATTTCACCTGTGTTCAATAGTGCTGATTTGACAGATTATCATGAAGGAAGTATAGAAGATGGACAAGTAGAAGGACGATGGCATATTCTAGTACCTATTTCAGAGAGAGAATAAATTGAAAAAATCTTAGATAGCCATGTGGGAAGGAGCACAAGAAATAGGAAATATGAAGAATACTTGGTCAAATGGAAAGGAGGACCTTATGAAGATTCATCATGGTTATCCAAAGCAGAGGTTAACCGCCTTGGTCTCCCAAACAATGGAGATGTGACAAGGTCACTTCTCAAACAACCCTGTGTGTTTGATGTAGAAGCATCTAGAGGTGTAAGAGCAATCTTGCATCACCCAAAAAAATTAATGTTGTTTTATTTTTAGTAAAAGGATAAAAATAGTAACGTACTATTTTTAGAAAGTTTGCACTGCTATTTTGAGAAATTTTGCATTTGAGAACGTATGGACTTGAAAATTTACCTAGAGCTCTAAAATTGTAAATTCAACATATAGTAAAAAAATTAGCTAAAGATCACTTGCAGATAGTGAGATATTAAAGTTTCAATGTCAAAAAATCCTATAAAAATATTAAATTTAGATTTTTGACCTTTAAATGATTGAATGGGACTTTGATGAATGTCTAATCAATTCTTGATCTAGAAAAAGCACCTCATAGTTCTCTTCATGAGATTTCCAACGCATCAAACAGTTCATTAATCTAGTACCTGAATCAAAAGTTATGGCCTCTGGAAGTTAGGCCTCCCATTTTGGAAAATGTGAAAACATGTTGGACACTTAAAAGAGCAGTAAAGGGGGAAGTTACGTGTGTTGGTGTGTGATTTGACACATCATAAGGCATCTTTGATTGGAGATGATTTGGGCACCACTTTTGGGTGGTTTTAGCTCATGGTTTTGTAATTACTGTTGATAGTTTCCTGTATTGTATCTCTTATACATCAGGTGCTTGAGATAGAGGTTGAGGGGAGAGTAAGATAGATGTTGAGTTGCCTTCATATTTTTGGTTGGTGAAAATCTTGTGGAAGCTTGCTCTGTAAGCATGTTGTAATCTTGTTGAGATTTCTGAATAATATATTGAGTTGTTTTTCAGTGTGGAGTTTTTCTCTCGGAAGGGGTTTCCCCATGTAAATCACTGTTGTTCTCTTTTTGTTGTTGTGAGTGTGTTGGATAGAGTACACTCTCATCAAAGAGACAGGTGCCAATCATCAATTAGATTTTCTATGGGTTTCATATGATATAGATAGAATAGTATTAAAAACTATACTTATAGTAAAATTGCATTATAAAAAGAGTAAGATCATTCAAGGAGTCAAGATTCAACGATTAAAAAACTAATTTTTAAAATTAAAATAAAGGTAACATGTGCACTATGGTACATTGGTACATGCACTTTGCTTTCATTTACAACTTTACGTATTCTTATTTCTCAAGAATTTATTTTATTTTTTAATCCTTGACAAAAATTACTTTTCATACAAAAGGATTTCCTTGTACCCTAGGTATTTCCTCAATTCTATTTTGGAAGGGTTATCCAACACCTCTGTTCTGAAGCATCTTGATCTATTGGACCAAGGTTGCTATAAGGTCTATAGGTGTGGCTTCCTCTATTCTTTGAATTTCACCACTTTGCAGTGGATTATTTTTCATTGAGGTTTGAGTGGTCCTACTTGTTTCTTTTGATGACACTTGATGTGTCATAGATCTTTCATTTGATATGCTATGTGGAGAGATTCTTGTGCCTCCTAAGATTCTTGTAAGTTCTTCTCTAGACAACTCACCTCATTATCAATTTGGGTGGTCATTTTCCTTTAGCTTATTATGGGTTGATCTTGTTGATGAATTTTGGACTGATGCTCCTCGATGTTCTTTGATTTGGTTAGGTTGAATGTCTTTGTATGTTGGGTTGTTAAAAACCAAGAAGTTATAGGTCTTTTGTGGATCCCCTTTGAATTTAAGTCTTTAAAATCAAATTGATTTAAAATCAGAGCTATTGGATCCAAAGGTGTGATAGTTTCATTAGAGGGGAAGTTCCCCTAAACACTATGTGATTTTATCCTAGTTTGGGGGTGCAGGAAACTCCACAGAATAAATGAAATGAATATGGAAGAAAAAGAGAAAGATGAACATGGAATGGAATAAATGTGCAAAAAAATAAAAGTCCCATCAGAAAGATTTGTTAAAGTAGTGAAACATGTTTTTCACATTAGGTTTGACAAAATATGTGAAGTTAAGAATACGACTAAGATTCAATGTAGGTGAGTCAAACTATGATGTACCACATGCACTGCTAAAGGAGTCAATCGAATCACCCATACTTTCCCAAGAAAAGCTAGCTAGGCAGGGATGAATTGGACTGATTACTCTCTTCATGTGGAATAAGAGTGTCCCAGGTGATAGTGAAGTTGTTGTGTTGTGTTTGTTGAATATTTAATTATTGAGTTTGTGTACCTTGTTATGAGATTGAGGGTTTCCTTGATGTTTTATATGTTTGATTATTTGATTTGAAAACATTCAATTTATTGCCCTTGTGATGAAATCAAGGGTTTCTTTATTTTTTTCAAATGTTTGATTTTGAATGTTGAAAATGTTGTTTCTAAATGCAATTAATCCTAAATGAATGCATGCACTTTTGATTCTTTTTCTAATTTTTGAGGTGATCTAATTACTATGAAGGGAAATATGTATGCAATTCTATATGCCTTTTTCCAATGTAATTTAACTATGTTTTTGTGTTTTTGAGATTTGAGTTCTAATCTAATTAAATAAATTTGTGACTACTCTAAGAAAAATAGAAAATTTAATCTAAGATAAGAAAACAACTCTATTCTATCAAGATAAAGAAAATTGATGTTTACTTCCTCAAGAGCAAGATGTGAGCTAATTACTAATAAAACAATTAAATTTTTTTGTAATAATGGGCACTATTGTCATGTGAAATTGCACCTTGCTTGAAGCCTATTCAAGCATTCCAATGACACAATGGGACTGATCTTAAGGTGTGGGGCCTTGTAGATGAGATCAGACCTCTAGAGAAGGTTGGTTCCTATTTATGAGCTTAAGGCTCAGAGAATTGAACTAAATCTAATGCTGCTCACATGGGAAAGGGGAAGACAATACTGAAATTAAAAGGGCGAGGTGATGCACCAAATTTAGTATGTTAGCTAGGACTGACATAACGCAACAATGACCTCAAATACTAAAAGAGACTCACACATACTTATAGCTTTAATAGACTCTCAAATAGAAGACTGTAAATAACAGAGGGACTATTTTATCCACAAAATGAGTTACAAACTTCAAATAAACACAGAGAAAAAGCATAAGAGAGGCAAAATATCAGTGGTTATATTGATCACGAAGGCTAAATAGCCATTACAAAGGAAAGATAACTTGTTACAAAGGAGTAGACACAAAATAACCATCTACATTCATTGTGAACAATCAACCAGAGACAGTAAAGGCTCAGAATTGAGCACAATATATCAAATCGAATTGGTTCTATAGGTGCATTACAAGGTCTGTAATAACAAACTATTTGGCCAGTATAATAGCCTAGAAGAACAGCTAACAACAACCTTTTTACATCTTGATTCATGTATATATAGCATTTCATTCATTTGTAGCATTGTGTACTAAAATTTGGTCAACTATTCACGCACATACCCACGCTGCAATAAAATTAGGCTCAGAGGCCTTGCACACATAAGATAGTGGCCATGCTTTGTTAATTCTGTAAAATTGCAGAGGAGGTTGCCTACATGCATGGGTGCCAAGTAGATTTATGAGAGAAGGCCTGAAATATCTTCTATGTACTTGCAAATCCATTTTACATCTTCTTTGTACTGGCACATTGAAGAATTCCATTGTTTCAGGTACCTGCAATTGACCTTGGCTTGTAAAATTTTAATGTTGGGTACCTTCATCCTAAAAAAATGGATTGATTTCAGGGGTTTACAAGACACTTTAAAGTGTTGTACCTTCAAAATTATCCATTGGCGCCACTAAATTCTCCATCGACGAATTTGCCTTAGACCAAACTGTGCCTGGTTGACAATTTCTTTGTCTTCAGAACCATCATTGTTTTTCCACATTGGTAAAATGCACTTTTCAGAACTTAGCTTGCTTTGCCCTTTTTCCCCTTTTATATTTCCTTTGTCTACTCAACAAAGTATTACTTTTGAGAACTGGACCAATTTAATCTTTTTCTCCTTTGTTGGTGAAAACTTACTTTTTAGAACCAAATCTGCCTACATGTTTTGCCTTATCAGCGAATCGACCCTTTTTCAAACTTGTTCGCAAGTTTGCCGATGACTTTGTATCTTCCCCTAGTCCCTTATGTTGGCAAATTCTGATTTTTCTAAACCAATGCCTTTGGTTACTTTCACATTATCGGTGAATCTGCAATCTCATGAACTTAGCCACTTTTGGCCTTAGTCGGCGAGTTTACCTTTCTCAAAACCATCTCCCTTCCTTTGCTTCTCATCTCATATCACCTAATCGGTGAATTCTCAAAATTCCAAACTACTTTGGGAGTTAGCCATTTCACTGACCTCCTGATGGAACCTTTGCCTTCTTCCTCATTACCTTAGACACATCATTACTTCCTTGGCTGCTTCATTCCTTTGTCGGTGAACTTGTCGATCGACAAACTTAAGGTTTTTGAAACCTTAAGTTTTCCAACAAAGGCAAAATGTGTCGTCTTTAGACTTAGAGAAAAGAACACCCACTGCTTTGCCTTAGCTGATTTCACCCCTTAGTCAGCAAATTGGTGAATCGATGAATTGACAAATTGCTGATCCGCCGAACCAAAAGGTTCGCCAAACTGAAATTTTACTGACTAAGGAAAAAATATAAGAAAATACTTGAATTTTTTGGAAATTTTTTCTGGGTTTTTTGCTAAGGGAAACTTCTTCCATTTCAAGTGTCTCAGATTGATATTTTTGATGGAAGAAGGAAAGTTTGGGTTATTTTGGCTTGGGTAAAAAATGAGACAACATTTTGGCGACTATGCAGGGGTGTTTGCCTGCTAAACACAAGAATCTAGCCGCATTATACAATCCATTAGGCATAGAGTCAGACAAGGTAGATGCAACAACATGACCATACATAACTAAAAATTGTCTCTAGAAAACACAAAACACAAGGCAAACAATCTCCTAAAGAGCATTCTGCATGTGCAAAAGCACTTATAGGAAGGGAAACCTAAAATAGAAACAATACTAACCTAAAACTAAACTAACCAACTAGAAACGACCTTAAACAAAGCAATTAATTGGTTTTTCAAAATAAATGTCCTTTATCAACAATTTATGGTGCTTTCCTAGCTTATGGATAGCTAACAAGAGGTGGGGGAGGGGTGGGCATACAACAAAATGGTGAAATGCTTCCCCTAGGACCGAGAAAAAATCACCTATCCAGCTGTACCAATTTGAAATATAGTTGCTTGGAAGTGGATAAATGGGCTTATCTAGCCCTTCTTGATCCTCAAGCTCATGCTTCAAAATAAGCATGATAGGTGGTGACTCTTTCTCATATGTCTTCAGCTGGGCTAGATGTCTAATAAGACATCCCCTTAAAATGACATGCAAATAGATAGAGTTGATCTCACGCCCTTGTTTTGATTCTAGCTCTTGTTGCTACTGATCTAAATGCTCTAGCTCTTGTATATCAATTGGAGGAATGACTGCCTCCTCAATCTGCTTGAATGGCTTAGGATTTACCTCATCTAGAGGCACTAATTTACTAGCTAGGTTTGAACAAAAAACATCAAGTTCATCCCAGAAATGAGCCTCCTCCAAGTCCACTATACTCTTTAGTATAGGGCTGCTCATATGATCTTCTTCATGAGCTAAAATCTCACTGTCATGCTAGGCCTCAACCTGCAACAACTTTCCATCATTTTCAATGTCTTTATGCTACTCCAGAATTGCAACCAATGTCGGCATTTGCATGCCTTCCTCATCTTTAATGTAGCTAGGCAGTGCATCAAATAGAGCGGCATCATCGACCCCTGGAGCTAACTCCGTAACAAACTCCTTGATAGAGTCCTCATCTTCTTGCCAATTAAAAAACACGCGTTTGGCTTGCATTTGCCTTTGCCCCACCATAGCCTACTGATTAGGCCCAACCTACTGCCTTGGGACTGCTGATGGATTCTGGACCATTGAAGCTTGATTAAGTTCTCCATTTCGGCCTGTGCTTTGGATATGGGACTGGTTGCATGGATGGTGCCACTCGTAGCCTTGAGCTGAGCTGTTTTGAACTGGAACAAGCACACCTGATGTACTTGTGGCAACTAATTTTATGGAGTTCAGGGGCCTAACATGGCTCAGTTGACATTGTCTTTGATTGTTCCCTGACAAGGCTACCCACTAGGCTAATAGGGCTGATTAGGAGCTTGGTATGACACATTAGTTGTAGGAATTGGTCCCATAATTGGCTGAATGACTGGGGATTCTAGAAATAATGACATTGTAGGCCCGGGAGCAATCTTTCTAGCTAGAATTAAACAATTTTTTTCCCTAATAGCTACCTCATAGGCATTAGGTAATACATCCCCTCTTAAAGACTGGATCATGACAATGATATCACTGTTCAGAGACCTCAAATAATACAAGAAGGCAACATTGGGGGAAGGTCTCACCAACGGTGGGATTCTATACCAAGTCTTTTGAAATTTGAAATTAAAATCCACCACGAACTCATAGGGAGCCCTTTTAATAGTGGCCAGTTGCTTTATCAGGGATAAATGATCACCGTTATCTTTGAAACATTGATAGAGCCTTGTTCCCAAGTTGTCCCATTCATGAATTAAATTTGTAGGTAACCCACTGTACCATTGGAGATATTTTCCTTTCAAGGAAGAAGCAATGAGCCTTACTGTGATATTGTCTTGGGTAACATTTTGAATGGAGCATACACTGGCAATATCTTGGATGTGCTTAGCAGGTATCGTGGAGTTTTCACCAGTGAAAAAGGGAATAGCCTTCAAAGCTAAAACTGGGATGTCATCATACTAAGGGCTTCCACCATTAAAGGCCACAAAGGGTTTGTTTCTTGGTAGGGCCATGACAATGGTGTGAATGTTATGCTGGGTGTATGTAAGCCTATTCTTGATGGAGGGAAAAGACCGTGATTTCCATAATAGCTTGACATACTAGAGCATTGAAAAGTAGAGATGCATCAAATATTCTTTGAAAAAAAGGGTAACAGGTTTGCTTTTGGAGACTGGAAACATACCAGAAGAGAGTCTTTATGTGATTTGGGATGCTCCTAAAGCTAGAAACCAAAGGTATCACCTAACTTTGATCTTTGATGAATCTTTAAGCACTTGGGCTGCTTCACCAGCAGATTTGTTCAACAGAATCACCATGTTGTTGAAGAAGACTACCCTGAATGGCAAAATGCACTGAAGAACACACCAAATCCTTCAATAGATGATAAAGCTCATTGAACTGGTCCCACTGAGCATGTTAGAACTATTGTCACGTGAAATTGCACTTTGCTTGAAGCCTGTTCAAGCATTCCAATGACACAATGGGGTTGATCTCGAGGTGTGGGACCTTACAGATGAGATCAGACCTCTAGAGAAGGCTGATTCCTCTTTTCGAGCTTAAGACTCAGAGAATTGAACTAAATCTAATGTTGCTCATAGGGTAAAGGGGAAGAAAATATTGAAATTAAAAGGGGGAGGTGATGAACCAGATTTAGTATGTTAGCTAGGACTGACATAACACAACAATGACCTCAAATACTGAAAGGGACTCACACAGAATTATAGCTTTAATAGTGGCTCGAATAGAAGATTGTAACTAACAGAGGGACTATTTTATCCACAGAATGAGTTACAAAATTCAAATAAACATAGAGAAAAAACATCAGAGAGGCAAAATATCAGTGATTATTGTTATCACTGAATAATGCACCCTTGCCAAGTTGTGCAACTTAGCTTACTAGTGAAACATGGGAAATTTTCCAGGTTTGTGGGTCACCTATGACGGAAAAGAACCTCCAGAGAGGGTTGATTCCCTTGGATTTCTCACCTAAACTACTCTAATCTACTGCAATTGCTAGGAAAAAAGATGAGGAATGACCTAAAATAGAAACTAAAACTTGGATAGGTGATGCACCAAATTGAGAAAGACTTATACTTGCTGTTTGGACACACAATTTTTAGAGAAAATGATCATTTTCTTACACAACTTATGTTTTCTAAACTCTATGCATCGGTATTTTATAAAAATGATGTTTGTATTTCACCATTTTAGAAAGAAAATGAAGTTTTCATAGCTAAAAGGTTCTACACATGCATTTCACAGTTTACAACCTGTACAAAGATATAATTTGCTACCTAAAGGTGTTTATTTTGAAGCCTATTTTAAGGTTTTCTGATTGAAAACTCATAAAAAGATGCATCTACTGAGAAACACACAGAAGAAAAACACAAATGAAGGCAAAATAATCATTTTATTTGATAAAAGGTGCTCTTACATCAATACATAAATCTGAACTATTTTACTTACTTGAAAAAGTGTTACAAAATGCTGTTCTACAACAAAATCTGAGTTACAATATTTGGTTTTTGCTTCTTACAACTCAAAACATGAAAAATAACTAGTGAAAACTAAGGTCTAAACCTTTGATATACTCGACCCATCATGGGGAGACCAAGAGAGTGAAAGAAGGGAGAGAATTGATGACCAAAACTGGGTCAAACCTCTTTTTAGCACCTATGGAGTCTCCTATTATGATTTATCTTCATACTTGTCATGGTTGACCTCTTCATCTCCTTCAATCATGTTCTAGTTGCTCTTTTATGCTTGGGAAGTCTTCAAACTACCCCTAGATACCTAGAGAGTGGTAAAAACGGCTCCTAGATTTCCTCAACTACTGTCCTTGTCATCCATCTTCTCATAAAGGTCTTTAAACTGTTATAACTTCTACTTTGCCCAATAATAGGGCGTATGGAAAAGGTTGGGCTACTTTCTAGGAGCTTGTCTGCTCACAAATACTCCAACTGCCTCATAAAGGCTTTAAAACACCTATCACTTGACAATCCACCTTTCATAAAAATAGGGAATCTGCTTCTAAGAGGGTTCATTATCCCTTTGGAATGAAAAGAAAGTCTTCTTTTTTCTATCTTTTTTCACTCCATGCTTCTGATAGACTGTTTCTTGTCATGGCTCTACCTTTTATACCTTATCTTCTTCTTTGTCAGAAAATTTTGATTTTGTCGAACCATTTCTTTTTGCCTTCTATATTTGCCTTATCAGAAAATCATACTTCTCTTGAATTTGGCTTATTCTCTTTTATTGGCAAAATGAACTCTTTAAGAACTTTGGAAGCTTTCTTGTATTTTTCCTTTGTCAGCAAATTGAGGTTTTTCAGAACTTGCTTCCTCTCTTCCTCTCTTCTTGCCTTAGTCAACAACTTTACACTTTTAGAACCTAACCTTCATTCCTTATGCTTCGCCCTTGTCAATGAAATTGCTTTTCCTTGAACTTTGGAAACTTTGTCTCTTCATTCCTTAGACATATTTGCCTTATCGACAAACTTGCTCTTCCACAAACCTAGCTTCTTCTCTCTATATTTGCCTTTGTCGGCAAAAAGACTCTTTTCCAAACTTGATCTATATTCCTTCATCCCTTCTTATCTACGTTTTTGCTTTGTCAGAAAACTTTGAATTTTTTGAACCTTGGAAGCCTTCTTTCCTTATGCTTTGCCTTTGTCAGCAAAATGAACCATTTCAAAACCTTTTATCTTTCTTGTATATTTGCCTTTTATCGCCTTATCAGTGAAACAGAGAAAAACACAAACTTACGAAAAGTTCAGTCTTGGGCAAATTCCTGGACAAAGGCATTACTTTCCTTAGCCAAATTCTCAAATTTCTAGTTTGCCTTATCAGCAAAACTAGACTTTTTGGAACTATGACATTTGCCTCTTTCTTCGACTCCATCTACCTTCTATGGGCAAAATAGCCATCAAGTGAACTCCTTATCACCTATCCCGTGAAAATTTGAACTAATCCATGCCAATACTCTTTGCCGCAACCTTTGCCCTACTGTCACCTTTATCGGTAAATCAGCTAAAAGCTAAACTCCTAAAAATTTAGTAGGTTTGAAAAAAATTGATTTGCCGACAAAGGGAAAAATATGGAAATTTTTTCTAAGGGAAACAACATGGGGACTTAACCATTTTTTTGACCAAGGCAAAAAAGCATAAGAAACCAAATTTTGAACGAGAATAACTTCTTCATTTTAAGGAATTTTAACATGATTCAAAAAGCGAAATTGCTCATAATTCAATTCTCTATCTAACAATGACCTTTATATAACTTGAGACTTCACAACTAGTGGCATGGGCTCAATAGAACTTAAGACACCTATGTTAGATTTAGGGCACACAACTGAGAGGGGGGGGGGGTGAATCAGTTGTATAAAATCTTTCCTTCTTTTATATACTTAACTCCACATTGTTAATTAGCAGCATAATAGAAGATCAATCATGAAAGCACAATGGAACAAATCAAGAGCAGAAACACATCAACACATGAGACACCAAGATTTTGACATGAAAAACCTAGTTAAGGGAAAAACCATGGGGTGGTTAACCCAAGATAATATTCTCTGTTAGAAGAATAAAAAGAACAAGATGTCACATGCCAATTAGGGCTCATTGCCCGAGCACACTGCTCACAAGAGGCTCACTGCCTACAGGAGACACACTATCTACAAAAGAGTAAGTATCACATACTTGAACTAGTAAATAGCATCTTCACCATGCTTGAGTCAGTTCCATTTAAGTCTAGACCTTCTGCTCTGCCTTTCACTTTTCTCCTCACTACCACACACTCATATCCCCAAGTACACATTTGAAATGACTTCGCAATCCTTTATTTATACACGACATCAACTTAGGAACAAACATCTAAGTTAGAAAACAACCATAAGAACATTCACAAGGTGTATAATTCATCCGGTCGGCCAGTCACAGAAAGAACACCTTCATCTGGAAGTATTTCGTCAATTCTGGGATCCAACTCTAATGCGGACCATCAACACAAACTGAACATAATCCAAGGATCTCCACAAGCTTTTTTGAATCACCAGGAACATCCGCACTTCCTCTACTTACTGAAATCCTTCTTTCCTTCATCTGGAACTTCAAGAACACAGTTTGTCATCACTATCACAAAGGAATAGGTTCTTCCAGACCTTCAAGCCACAAACCAATCTGCTTGACACTTCACAAAGATGTCCTCGACACTTCCTCAAATCCGCAGAATGGGATAATGCATTACCGGACCTCACCGGACCTATCTGTCTCACTCTGTCACCACTGAACACCTGTTGGAACCGGTTCTACTTGAGCGACCATAACTTCTTCAGATCTTCATGCGGACTTTTGAAAACTTGACTGGAGCATCTCAAGACTTATATCTACAAACCCTTTAAACCGCATCCTCTGATGCTCAACCTATCTTGGACTTTTACCTTGTTATCATCACTATTCTTCACTATTCCTGATTGAGACTGATTTTCTCAAAATCCTCAGCACACAGCTCATCCAATCCTTCTCATTAATACAACATGAGTATGTTGACATCAATGACAACACCGGTTAAACCCATACTTACAACAAGCTCCCCCTTTGTCATTGATGGCAACATATGATGTGAAAAACCATCAAGACAAGAACTTCTCCTTATTGTCACAACTCCTCCTAACAACAACAACTATTCACATGTCTTCTCTTCCTATGTTGCTCCCCTTTGATCATCAACCACTTGTTTTTCACATGTCTTCTCTCCCACTTTGACATCAGTGACAAAGGGCTCATACTTGCAACTTTAGAAACACACCTGCTACTCCCCCTGAGTAGCAGCTCCCCAACATCAATCTGGATCACAAGATACAACTGTGATATCTAGTAGATTGATGCACATCAGTGCATCCTAGTTCATCACCAAAGGGGAAATAACCCCTAACTTCTCCCTAAGATACTCAAAAGAGTCCTTGGGAAGAGGTTTAGTAAAGATATCTGCAATTTGATCCTTGGAGGGTACATACTCCAACCTGACTTCATCCTTGTTCACTTGCTCTCTCAGAAAGTGAAACTTGATAGATATATGCTTAGTCTTAGAATGCAACACCGGATTCTTAGAAATATTTATTACACTTGAATTATCACAGAAAATTATGATAGGCTCCTCATATTCCACTTTAATATCTCATAGCATCTGCTTCATCCATAAGACGTGAGTGCAACTACCTGCTACTGCAATGTATTCTTCTTCAGTTGTAGACAGAGATATTGCCTCTTGTTTCTTACTTAGCCAAGAAACCAATCTTTTTCCCAAAAAGAATGCTCCACCACTGGTACTCTTCCGGTCATCCACATCTCCTGCCCAATCTGCATCTGTATATGCATGAAGAGAGAAATCATGATCTCTAAGATACCACAGACCATACTCAACTATTCCTTTTAGATACCTAAACATCCTTTTGATTGCCATGACATGAGATTCTCTGGGATCAACTTGGAATCTTGCAACAAGACCAACAGCCTGCATTATATCTGGTCTAGTTTGAGTAAGATACAATAATCCTCCAATCATTGATCTGTACTTTGTCTGATCTACTTTAGGAGAGTCATCATCTTTGCTCAACTTACATCCAGTTGCCATGGGAGTATGCATTGGCTTTGAATCTTCCATTCCAAATTTCCTCAACAATTCTTTCACATATTTTGTCTGGAAAATAAAGATTCCTTTCTTTGTTTGAGTAATTTGCAGACCCAAGAAGAAATTCATTTCACCAAGTATTAACATCTCAAACTCACTTTTCATTTGATTGGCAAAGGTTTTACACATACTGTCTCTTCCTCCAAAGATGATATCATCAACAAATACTTCAACAATTAAAATGTTTTCATGATCAATTTTGAAATATAGGTTACTGTCAGCAATACCTTTGTTGAAGCCAATCTTCAAAAGATGTTTGTCCAATCTTTCATACCATGCTCTTGGGGCTTGCTTTAATCCATACAATGCCTTATTCAACTTGTAGACCATATCACCATGCTCAGATAATTGAAATCCATCCGGTTGTTTAATGTACACTTCTTCTTCCAAATTACCATTTAGGAAAGTAGATTTGACATCCATTTGATACACCTTTAAGTCCTTAAAGGCAGCAAATGCAAGAAATAATCTGACTGATTCAATTCTTGCTATCGAAGAAAAAGTCTCTTCAAAATCAACTCCTTCAATCTGAGAGTAACCCTTGCAAAATAATCTGGCCTTATTTCTGATTACTTCACCGGTTTCATTCAATTTGTTCCGGAAGACCCATTTGGTTCCAATCACATTTTTATTTCTCAGTCTGGGAACAAGATCCCAAGTGTGATTCTTTTCAATTTGCATCAGTTCTTCCTCCATTGCCTTAGTCCAATTTTCATCATTGCATGCTTCATTTACTATCTTAGGTTCAATCTCTAAAATTAGACAATACTCATCTGAGTTTTGAGCAATTCTCCTCCTTGTTTGCACTCCTTTGCTTTTGTCACCTATGATCTGATCTTTAGAGTGGTTTAGAGTTACATACCTTGGAACTTTGGGAGTTTCTTGCACTTCTAACTCTTGATCAGTCTCATTGAGACTTATCTCTTCTTCCTGTCTTATCGGATCAACTTGACTTTGTTTCTTAGAAGAGGCTTGGATACTTTGAATCTGAACATCATTCTGATCATCTTCATCATACTCATGAGTTATTGAGGGTCTTTCAATTTCTTCATCAACCTTCACATTTACACTTTCTACAATCTTAGTCTCTTGTTGTAACACCGGTATGCTTTTCTTTGAGTAGAGTAACCCAAGAATATTCCTTCATCACTTCTAGCATCAAACTTTCCTAGATCTTCATCCCTTTTAATGTAACATCTGCTACCAAAAACTCTGAAGTATCTTACAGTGGGAGTAATGCCAAACCAGAGTTCATAAGGAGTCTTACTGGTATTGTTTCTAATTTGAACTCGATTGAGAGTGTAGACTGCAGTGCTGATAGCTTCTCTCCAATAGATCTGAGGAACATTTGCTTCCATCATCATAGTCCTGGATGCTTTCTGGATGGTCCAGTTCTTTCTCTCAACTACTCCATTTTGCTGTGGAGTTCTAGGGGCAGACAACTGTCTCTTTATTCCATGTTTCTCACAGAAGTCTATGAACTCACCGGATGTGAATTCTCCACCTCTCTCAAACCTCAGACATTTCAATTTTAATCCGGTTTCATTCTCCACCATGGCCTTGAATATTCTAAATTTCTCAAGTGCTTATGATTTTTCTTTTAGAAAGGTTACCCACGTCATCTGAGAATAGTCATCAATTAGCAACATGAAGTATCTATCACCTTGGATACTCCTTACTCTTGCCGGACCACAAACATTAGTATGAACTAAGTCCAACAGTCTAGTAGAAGACAATTCCTTGTGTTTGAATGTAACTCTACTTATTTTCCCCAACTGACATTCTTTGCATAAGCTATTAGTAGGTTTCACTAATTTTGGAAGATCTCTTACAGCTTGAGTATTGCTTATCTTGATGATATTATCAAAGTTCACATGACACATCCTTCTATGCCATAACCAACTTTGATCAATTATAGCAAATAAGCAACTTTTACCAGTACCAACCAAGTGGAAGATATTACCTTTAGTTTGAGTACTGGATGCAATCTCTATTCTAAAACTTTCAAAGATCATGCATTTTCTATTCCTGAATCTGAGATCATAGCCTTTGTCCACCAGCTGTCCAACACTGAGAAGATTGTGCTTTAATCCTTCAACATACAGTACATTACCGGTTTTGTTCTTTCCATCAAGAGAAATAGTTCCCCTACCTCTGATTCTACAAGTAGAATTATCTCCAAACTTTACAATTCCTCCTTCATACTTTTACAAATTCAAGAACTTATTCTTGTCACTTGTCATATGGTGAGAGCATCCACTGTCAATGACCCAATCATCCTTTGCTTTAACTTAGGCAGCCAGAGCTTTTTCTTCAACTTTATGATTGACAGATACAGAGGATATTTGTTCCTCTTCCTTGATGGCAATAAACACCCATTCATTACCGGATTTGTTTCCTGTTTCTGATTCATCTGTTACTCCTTCATTATCATCTTCTTCATGAACATAGTAACAATTCTTTTGAAACCTTGGTTTGTTAGGATTTGGTCTTGAAAATCTTTCCAGACATCTTGAGGCAAAATGACCAATTTTATTGTAGTTGAAACACTTAAAAGATAATTTCCCTTCATACTTACTGGATCCTCTTGGCAGTCTTTTTGCAATAAGAGCTTCAAGATGAGCAATTTTAGCTTCTTCTTCTTCTAAGTCTTTTCTTGCTGTTTCATACCATGATAGGTTCCTTGAAGAGTTTTCTCCTAGATCAAACCTTTGTTTTCCTTTTACAGAGGCACTGACTTTGAATGCAGATTTAGTCTTTGGAGGATCATCTCCAAATTTGGCCATTTCAAAAGCAGCCAGCTTACCAACCAATTGATCCCTTGTGACTGTTGTGTGAGCTCTGGATTCTTCAATTGCAAAAGCCTTGATTTTATATGAGGCAGGAAGGGATCTGAGAACTTTGCCAATGATCTCTTCTTCACTCAGGGTTCCACCTACATTTCTAATTCCACAAACCAGCTCATTCACTCTTGGCATAAAAGAGGTAATATTCTCATCATCTCTCATCTTCAATTTTTCAAATTTCCCTTTTAGACTTTGTAACCTTACACATTTAACAAACTGATCTCCTTCATGCAAAAGTTCCAGTTTCCCCCAAACCTCAAATGCAGTTGGTAGATCAATAACATTTGATAGCTCTGAGTCAGATAATGTGCTTAGAAGAGCCTCTTTGGTCTGTAGATTATTTTCAGTATCTGTGATTTCATTTAGCGTTGTCGGATTGCCCTGTGGAGGTACATAAGATTTTGTCACCATGGACTAGCATGCAAATCCCACACACTATAAGTGACATTTCATGTGACCTTTCCAAAGAGTGAAGTTGGTTCCATCAAACTTCGGACTATCCTTCTTGTATGACGACATTCTGGATCTCCTCAAGCGGTTAAGCTCCTTTTAGAGGAACTTAGCTCTGATACCAATTGTTAGATTTAGGGCACACAACTGAGAGGGGGGTGAATCAGTTGTATAAAATCTTTCCTTCTTTTATATACTTAACTCCACATTGTTAATTAGCAGCATAATAGAAGATCAATCATGAAAGCACAATGGAACAAATCAAGAGCAGAAACACATCAACACATGAGACACCAAGATTTTGAAGTGGAAAACCCGGTTAAGGGAAAAACCACGGGGTGATTAACCCAAGATAATATTCTCTGTTAGAAGAATAGAAAGAACAAGATGGCACATGCCAATTAGAGGCTCACTGCCTATAGGAGACACGCTGTCTACAAAAGAGTAAGTATCACATACTTAAACTGGTAAATAGCATCTTCACCATGCTTGAGTTAGTTCCATTTAAGTCCAGACCTTCTATTCTGTCTTTCACTTTTCTCCTTGCTACCACACACTCATATCCCCAAGTACACATTTGAAATGACTTCTCAATCCTTTATTTATATATGACATCAACTTAGGAACAAACATCTAAGTCGGCAAAAAACCACAAGAACATTCACAAGGTGTATAATTCATCCGGTTGGCCAGTCACAGAAAGAACACCTTCATCCAGAAGTATTTCTTCAATTCCGGGCTCCAACTCTAATGTGGACCATCAACATGAATTGAACATAATCCAAGGACCTCCACAAGCTTTCCTGAATCACCAGGAACGTCCGCACTTCTTCTACTTACTAAAATCCTTTTCTCCTTCATCTGGAACCTCAAGAACACAGTCTGTCATCACTGTCACAAAGGAATAGGTTCTTTCAGACCTTCAAGCCACAAACTAATCTACTTGACACTTCACAAAGATGTCCTCAACACTTCCTCAAATCTGCAGAATGGGATAATGCATTACCGAACCTCACCGGACCTATCTGTCTCACTCTGTCACCACTGAACACCTGCTAGAACCGGTTCTACTTGAGCGACCATAATTTCTTCAGATCTTTATGTGGACCTCTGAAAACTTGACTGGAGCATCTCAAGACTTATATCTACAAACCCTTTAAACCGCATCCTCTGATCCTCAACCTATCTTAGACTTTTACCTTGTTATCATCACTGTTCTTCACTGTTCCTGATTAAGACTAATTTTCTCAAAATCCTCAGCACACAGCTCATCCAATCCTTCTCATTAATGCAACATGAGTATGTTGACATCAATTACAACACCGGTTAAACCCATACTTGCAACAACCTATGCTTTTTCCTTATTTGGGACAATGAGTTACAAATGGATAACAATTATATTGATCATGAAGGCTAAATAACCATTACAAAGGGAACATAACTTGTTACAAAGGAGTAGACACAAAATAACCATCTACATTCATTGTTGAACAATCAACTAGAGATAGTAAAGGCTCAGAATTGAGCACAATATATCAAATCCAGTTGGTTCTATAGGTGCATTACAAGGTCTGTAATAACAAACTATCTAGCTAGTATAATAGCCTAGAAGAACATCTAACAACAACCTTTTTACATCTTGATTCATGTATATATAGCATTTCATTCATTTGTAGCATTAGGTACTGAAATTTCGTCAACTAATTGTGCACATGCCCACACTACAATAAAATCAGGTTTAGAAGCCCTGTACACAAAGGATGATGACCATGCTCTGTGAATTCTACAAAATTGCAGAGGAGGTTGCCTGCATGCGTGGGTGCCAGTCACATTTATGAGAGAAGGCCTAAAATACCTTATATGTACCTGAAAATCCATTTTGTAGATTCTTTGTACTGGCACATTGAAGAATACCACTATTTCAACTACTTGCAATTGACCTTGGCCTGCAAAATTTTAATGCTGGGTACCTTCATCCTGAGAAAATGGCATGATTTCAGGGGTCTACAAGCTTTTACAAAACTTTAAAGTGTTGTACCTTAAAAAATTATCCATTGACACCACTGAATTCTCCATCGATGAATTTGCCTCGGGCAGAACTCTGCCTAGTCGACAATTTCTTTTTCTTCAGAACCATTATTATTTTGCCACATTGGTAAAATTGTACTTTTCAGAACTTGGCTCGCTTTTCCCCTTTTCCCCTTTTATTTTTCCTTTGGCTTATCAACAAGGTATTTCTTTTGAGAATTGGGCCGATTCGGCCTTTTTTCTCCTTTCTCGGTGAAAACTTACTTTTTAGAACCAAATCTGCCTTCATCTTTCACCTTATCAGCGAATTGGCCCTTTTCTAAACTTGTTGGGAAGTTCATCGATGACTTTTTCTCTTCCCCTGGGCCCTTCTGTCGGCAAATTCTAATTCTTCTAAACCAATGCCTTTGGTTACTTTTGCCTTATCAGCTAATCTACAATCTCATGAGCATAGCCACTTCTGGCCTTAGTCGGTGAATTTACCTTTCTCAAAACCATCTCCCTTCCTTTGCTTCTTAGCTCATATCGCCTAATCAGTGAATTCTTAAAATTCTGAACTACTTTGGTAGTTAGCCATTTTTCCAACCTCCCAACAGAACCTTTGCCTTCTTCCTCATTGCCTTAGTCACATCATTGCTTCCTTGGCTGCTTCATTCCTTTGTCAGCAAATTCACTGATCGACGAACTTGCCAATTGGCGAACTTACCAATCGACAAACTTAAGGTTCACAAAACCTTAAGTTTTCCAACAAAGGCAAACTTTGTCTTCTTTAGCCTTAGAGAAAAGAACACCCGCCGCTCCTCCTTAGCTGATTTTGCCCCTTAGTCAGCTAACCGGTGAATCAATGAACTGACAAATTATTGAACTGTTGAACCAAAAGGTTCACCAAACTAAAATTTTTCCAACTAAGGCAAAAAGATAAACAAAATACTTGAATTTTCTGGAAATTCTTTCTAAGTTTTTTTCTAAGGGAAACTTCTATTTCAGGTGTCTCAGATCAGATATTTTTGATGGAAGAATAGAATTTTGGGTTATTTTGGCCTGGGCAAAAAATAAGACAATAGGCACTAGTGCCAAGCTATGTCCTCAAAGGTCTTATGGCAACCATCTCCTCATTTGCAATAGCAAGGTCCTCCTCTTGTTAATAGGTATAAAAATGGGGATGTGAGAAAATAAAAATTGGCATAGAAGTAATGACAAATTTGAAGGGAAAGGGCACATGTGGTCATTGTGTGAGCATAGAAAGCTAGAGGGGGTTCTATGGTAAGATTTGTGAAAATAAGAATGCATGAAAACAACCTCCTAGAGAGAAATCTTTGAAGATTTGCAAAAACTCAAACTAAAACACAAACTATAAGAAATAAACTAAGAGGCTCTCAAAGTCCTGTGCGAGAAGCTTGCTTGCTTGCTTCTTGATGAGTGTTGAGTGTGTTAAACAATGAATAATGAAGGGGTGTTTATAAGTAGAAATGAGAGGGAAGGGATGAAGAGATAAGAATGAAAGAGTTAGTTAAATGAAGAAGAAATGGAAACTTTTCTAAGAATAGGCAAGAAGATAAGAATAAAATAAAAAGAAAACTTGAAGAAAACTAAAGAGAACTAAAGTAAACTCAAAGAGAAAATGGAAACAAACTAGAAGAGATAAGGTTTGATAATGATTAGAAATAGAAAGAAAGTGAGAAGATGATGAGTTAGCATGAATAAATGCAAGGAAAAATAGGCTAAAAATCAAGAAGAAAAGTTAGAACTAAAAGTTATTTCACATATTCAAAAATGATAGGGTCACCCCCTTTGGGAAGTGGGCCACCCATTTTTCTAGGTAGGGTCACCCAAGTAACCCTATAACTTAAGGATGGGTCACCTGGGTGACCCTATGAAGAGGATCTAGAAGGGTTTGTTAGGTAACTAGGAAGTTTGGAAACTCAATTTGGGGGTTGAAGAAGATGGTCAAGTAAGGAAAAAAACATAAGAGGACATGCCATCAAGAGTGAAACTACTGAGAGAAGTATAATTCATGCATACATGTCTATGGTTAGGAACCTCTTTATCATCATCCGACTGCCATGTAGGCCTATGCATAATTTTGGTACTTATAGGGAGGTAGGCACTGATCCATGAAATGGATGCACCATGGGATTATGGAGACACTAAAGCATAAATGTAGGTGTTGAACCATGCAAGAGGCTAGAAAAATAGAGGGAAACTTACAACCATAGAGGCCTACACTCACAGCTGCAGGGTCAACAATGTATTGCAAACTAATGATAAACCAGTAACCTTGCATCATAGATTAGAAAAACATGCAAAATATGTAAAATAAGAAAGAAAAATGGGTTAGGGTCATTAGGTGTATCACTATACAGAAGATGCATGGATGCATTAAATGGTGAGATGCAGAGCCAAAGCATGCATGGACACACTGAAACCATAGCGTACACACTGAATCACAGACTTGCAACAAAAATATCAAGTTCAAGAGCTCACAAAAGATGGTTAGAAAGGGATGTGGGTCCCATTGGGCAATCCAAATGTATGCACATAAATGTGAAATAAAAATAAAGGAAATAAACTACAAAGCTAGAATCCTATTTCACATCTAAATGCAACCTCAAGATTAAGCAAAAAAGCATGTAAACATTGACAAGAAAACAAGAGAGATCTCACCAACACAAGCTCTTTGTTCCACTAATGGTGGATGTGCTCAATAGATTTGTGTTGTTGAGATTGGATGCTAGGTTACTCAAACTAGCAACATAACATTACATTCAAAGGTGATGATAAAATATCTTGGGTAAGGATCCATTTATAGATTTCCATGGAGGGGGATCAATGGATGAGATTGATTCTAGAGATCAATGGCTAGGGGTAGATGAGAGGTGAGGATGCATGAGAAGTCTCCAAGTGTCATATTGTTATTGGTGCACATGAAGAGGCCCATGATCTAAGGGATTTGAAGGGCTAGGATTTTATTGGAGAAAATGGAGGGTGGAGATTGAAAAAATAGATTTTTGGAGCCATGTGCAAGATTCCCTTGACTAATCATGATTTGAATTATGCAAATGATTAGTTAGCTAACAATTGGTTTTAGTCAACTAATGATTGGAGGGGGAAAATAGAGGAATTAAATAAATAGTTTGTATTTATTTAATTTTGGAGGATGGGAATGAGAATGATGAACTTAATTAAACAAATGCTAAATTTATTTAATTAAGACTGAACTATAGAGAAAAGACTAAAATGATTGATTAATTAAATAAATAGTCCTAATTTATTTAAATAATGATGGAAGAAGGGCCATTTTATTAATTAAATAATTATAAATTATTTAATTATTGTTGGTAAAAAAGTTAAAATAATTAATATTAAATAAAATTTATTTATTTACCTTTAGAAGAATAGCTAGTCAAATTAATCAAAGAAATATAATTTATTTAATTAATTTAAGAAGAATAATTGAGGGATGAGACTTCTAACAATAGAAATGACATGAGTCAATTTTAGGTGTCTACATAACCAATTGGAGGGGTCATATACTATCACTAACATTCTTTAATAATTATGATTAGTGACTATCTTATGATTATGACACATCCTTCATAGCCATACTTATCAACTTTGTGTAGGCTCCTTTGTAATCATATTATTTGCAGGTTCTTTCACAACCATATTTATTATTTTTTGTTGCAAGCTTCATAGCCAACAATATTAGTTCTTGTGTGATCTCCTTCATAACCACATTTATCACCCTTTCTTATAGGCTCCTTCATAGCCACACATATCACCTTTTTTTGTTGCAAACTCCTTTGTAGCCATATCACCTTTTTTATTGTTGTCTCCTTTACAACACCTATATCTCTCTTTTTTCCATTGACATTATCAGGTAGCTATTATTAATTCTTATTTCAAATATTAGTTAGATGCTACTCATGGAACTTTATGCTTGTGGGTACCAAGCTTAAATTATCATTAAAAGGAGCACATGTGGAATCTTCATCCATGTTTATATCATTTTTATGAGTGTGTGTTCTTTACTTTCATGTTGGTTGCTTTTTTACTTTAACATGCACGATTCATAGTAGATCACATGCAAGTCAAAGTGGGGGTAAAATGTGCGGGTGAAAAGTGCATGCCTTTCACTTCCCCCCTTAATTTTTGACTTGCTTTGACTCTTTTATCACAAATGTAATGACTAGTGCACAAGTGGCATATTTAAATGTAATAGTTTGAAATTAACTAGAATTTTAATTGAACTTGACTCCACACATCCCAAGGATCTAGATCTGATTTATATTCTTCGCATTCTCTAACCTAGATCAAATCCATAGTTGTAGATTTGAACTTAGTTCAAATCTATAACTAGTTATGAATTTAACCCTTGACCTTTGAAATTCAAATCTAACTATGGCCCTTGACTAACCCCTTTCCAATTAGTCATTATTTTTTGAATTGAGTGCAAAATGTTTAAACTTGTATGCCAAGGTGTTGCATAAAAAGACAAACCCTAAATTTATGTTAGATCATCAACAATCAAAGAACCATCTAATGACATCATGATCTAGATTACAACATCATTATATTAGCATCTACACTAATAGCAATAGATTAAGTATCTTGCATGGCCACTTGACTTGACGTCAAACTTGCTCAAAGTGTTAAATCAATCTAAGGGGTTTGGCTAAGAAAAAACTCCTTGTACTACAAACTCTAATAGTATATTTAGATACCACAATTTTCAAATAGCAAAAGTGAGCAAGTTTATGTAGGTCAATAGTGTACAGGTCAAAACTACAACATAGGTTCATTTCCACAAAAATAAAAATGAAAAATTAGATGGACACACTAAAAAGGTCACTTTTGTGGTACATATTTGACCCTAGAAAAATTATGAGAATGATCTAGTTTATATTTCATCATTCCTACTTCCGACACATCTAATTTTAAGTAATTTTAAACTACAATTTAAAAGTTATGATCAAAATAGTGGACAAATATCTATCAACAATAAAAAATAATTAATTCCTTTCACTCCTCTTAATTCGTCAGGTTTCTATCATATAATCTATCATAAATCTTAATTAGGTTAATTAGATTATATTGTTTGTTATATTTTGTAAACCTAATTTTAAAAATATTATCTTATTTTTTTCACTCTCCTTGATGATGGTCCACTTGAGTTGGTGCATATTGAAGCTTGATTAGCTTTAACTAAACATTTTATTGAGTGATTTGAATAGTAGGTTTAATTAGATGTGTCAATAGAGTAAACAAGTCCCAT
The DNA here is from genome assembly GCA_027924645.1 of Cunninghamia lanceolata. Taxonomy (NCBI): domain Eukaryota; kingdom Viridiplantae; phylum Streptophyta; class Pinopsida; order Cupressales; family Cupressaceae; genus Cunninghamia; species Cunninghamia lanceolata. The sequence goes on along the minus strand of BSBN01000973.1, from coordinate 3,413,436 downwards.
AAATCCAATTTATCCAATAAGTTGAGTGTGGGGCTTGATTAGATATCTAAATGAATAGATCAAAGATTATATAATTCATTCAATAAAATATAAAATTAGGATTAATAAACCCTTTGCAATCTAAATTACATTGAATTGCCACATATTAAAACTCAATTAGCCTAATTGAACACATTATTTTCATAGAAAAACTATTTTTATTAGTAAAATTATTAAAACATAAAATCTCATACTATAAAAATAGTTTTCAAGTGAATAATGGCATTCTAGAAACAAATTGTGAACAAGGCAAATGGAGCCACTTTCCAGTAGCCTCTTTAACAATTGGAGTCATAGTCGCAATGCTCGTCTTGTGGAGAACAAGACCTTCCAGACATGGACAAGAGTGGAGTTTTCAAAGAGAGAAATGAAGGGAGAAAAGCTATAGAGATTGTTAACATAATACGTATCACAAGAAGTATAAAATAAGGTGGCAAAATAAGGAGCTATAAAATAGAAAGTAGTCACAAGAAGTATAGAGGCTATAGAATAAAATAAGATGTAAGAAAGAATGGGAATAAAGCTAGGAAATAATACTCATGAGGCTGGGTTGTGAAGCTTCAAGATCTTGAAATGGCTTCCAATAATATGTTAATTTAATCTTCTAGATAAATCTAATTGTTAGAAGAAATGTAGAAAAATAAAGAAGCTATAAGAGGATATTGGAATTCAAAAGTTGAGAGATAGTAAGAAGTGATTGCTATGTGTTTAAAGGATAGAAGGAGATTATTAATGGAGAGCTATTAAATTTGATGAAATTAGAATGTGTTGGGTATAGGAGTTTCTTAAAAAATAAAAATGCCATTGGAGTCATCTTTTCAAACATTTCCATGTGGTTCAAATCTCTTGGATGCCACCACAAATATGTTGGCATTTTGGTGCTAATGCGAACATGGTGATATCCTAGTTAAGATAGGCAAACATAAATATTGAAGGATGAACAAAAATATAAATTAGGATTGCTTGGCATTTGTACTGCTAGGGGAAAGACTGAGCGAATGGTTTGTGTTGATGTTTAATTTTGCAAGAAATCACCAACAATGGGAAATTCCAAGAATGTGGGACATGAATCTTGAAATAACCTCTAGATTTTAAAGAAGCTAGTTCTTCTCTATGCGTTTTAAGGTAAAGGGAAGAAAAAACAAGATTATAAAGAAATACTTAAAATTGCTAAGGCGATGCATTAGAATCGTTATCCACACTAATGACAGAGTGATCAAACTTGCAGAATTCACTGGCAAATTTAAGGAGCATAAAGCATGGTTAACATTCACAACATGTATATCAGATCAATCAAAGGCTCATACAAAAAGTAAGAAATATGAATTAGAAACATATCACAATTGCACAGAACATCACTCTCTTCATTGTTTGATAGGAGAACAAAGTATAAAGGAAAAGATTTGCACAAAATACAACATTCGATCCCTTAGGAGAGGCACCTGTTAAGGTAAGAAAATGTTTCTACTCTAGCTACTTGTTGGCATTTCAATTCACACCTTTGGAATGCGATTTGGAAACGGACAACTATGCACAAATAAACTGCTCTCCTATTGGAAGGGGGAGTTCCCTTTCTTGCTGATGTTCGTTGAAAAGATAATTAAATGAAACTTTGCCTATCTTCTTTTTGATTCTCAGCTGCAAGCACAAGGTTATAAAACTCTAAACGCTGCAGAAGAAGTTTTTTCCTTTTTATAAAACTTCTACTACAACTAGCATAGACTAATGACGCTTTCAATCTCTTGAGTAAATTCAGAGCAAAGGAAATTGAAAGTGAACAAGGAATGATTGTTAACACAAAAACTCAAGCATTTTTCCTCTAGATTTACACCACAAGACTAAAAGTACTTTAATGATGAAAGCTGAAAATGAAAGCTACAGAAGCTACACATCTGATGACGATAACTTAATGAATCGATATAGAATATCAGAGAAAAGTAGGCATGAGACTTCTATTCAATATAACAAATTTTAATACAACTCCAGGACAACAATACTGTAGCAAAAGGTAGGCATACAATAAGCGATCAAACACCGAAGAATAATGAGCACAAAGTGAATAGACACTTTGAATATCAAGATTTGCAGGCTAGAATAGGCACGGCAAATTTGCTATCACAACTACCATTACCAACAATGGGCAAGGATGCTCTTATTTATACTAAAATCAAAGGACTAGGGAACCCTAAAATCTCCTTGATTAACCCTAACTTGCCAACTCGCAAGCTTTATTACTATTCTAAGACAAAGATACAATAAACAAATGCTTTAAAGCAATCTGCTTTAAAGCAAAGAAGATTACATCTATCACAAGGTGATTTCTTTCGAAATATAGGATGGATGAGCTTAGGATGAAAGCACATGCTTTAAAACAAAAGCATATGTTTTAAAGCTGCTTTCTTTTGAAATGCATCCATATTCACATTCTTGCTTTTTGGTGATGTCATCCATTGACATTTTTGTTGATTTCTTCTAAAAAAAGCTGATTCCAAGGGAAAAAAGATGGCACATGGGTTTTGTAGGCAATTTTGTTTCGAAGCAACCCAGATTGTCAGATTTTGAAAAAGTAGAGATTTTCTTGAAAAAGCACGAAAAAAGTAGTTTCCCGAAAAAAAAGCACAACTCCCAATCTTCAAGAGGATGATAATCTGGATGGACCCATCTTGACAAAAACTAAAAAAGCTCTGGTCAGATTTCTGAAAAATGATCCCCTTGAAACAAGGACCCTGAAAAAGCAAGCCTCTCTTCTTCCTCAACTCGAATCTCTGAAGAATACTGAAAAAGCACCTGGTTTGGGTCTTCGAATCTTCGTTGAAAGAAAAATAAAATCTTTCCTCTAGATGCAACCTACAAAAGATAATGAAAGAAAGAAGCCCAAAGCTTGTCTTTATAAATCTTTTGGTCGAAAAAGTAGCTTTATTTGTGTGAGAAGAAAACTTCACTCTCATCCATGAAGAAAGCATCTTTTAAAGCATAAATCCAAGTGGATGTCTTCGAATAGGAAGAATCCCTATTTTGTAGGAGCCTATGGCTTCATGTGCAAGATGACAAAAAATATCTTCTTTGATGATGTCATCGAACACGTGAGTTGAAAGAAGTGCTAACAAAATTTTCTTCATTTTCGACACTTCAACACTCATTTTGACTTAAATATGGCCTGTCTCCGACTTCAACAAGGCGGAAAAATGTCGTCATTGACTGAAAAAGCTAACTGATCCTGACATTTTGGAGATTGATCAACTGAGATTCCATCCCCTGCCTCCGTTCGATAATCTGACATCGTTTGACCAAGTTTAACCTCCCGAAAACTGCCAACGGGTGAAGATTGGTAACAAAGCATGTCGAAAAACATTGAAAACATAAAAATATTCTAACACTACTCAAGTTGGGTGCCCCAAACCTCCTGGGGCACCTGGTTTCCCAACACTTAGCCATTTTTTTGATTTTTTCAACTTCTTCAAATTCTTGGTTTGCGTGCGCATTTCAGAGGCATAGGACCCCTGTTTGGCTATCAATTTCTATCAAATGGGATGAAAATGAGTCTGATTATTTGGAAAATATGCAAGCTTGATGAAAATTAAGCTGATTGTACCTTCTATTTGCCACGAAAAACATGCCAAACTGATCAATTCTGACCCGGACAGGGCTGACGGAAGGAGATTCACATTTTTTGAGAAAAACTTCAAAAATAAACTAACTCTGATGAGTTTGGGCACCTTACAAACTAACTCTGCTGCAAATCTTGAATTTCACCAAAATTCGAAGGTCCTGCCTGACGTATATTTCAAAATATATTTAAGTATATGTTTAGATATTTCCTATACTTTAAATATTTTGAAATATACTTTCAGGATGTTTGAGATAGGTCTCAGATCCATGGGATTTGACATGCAGATTCTAGATTCTTGAGGATCCACCAGATTTCAGACTTAGTCAATTTTTCAGGATTTCAGGACATCAGACTTAGCTAATTTCAGGATTCCACGGATAGGCATGAGGATGAGGGTAGACTGGATAGCTTGAGCATATCTAAGATGAATCTCTTGCTTTTATGGGCCTTTTGACTGAGTTTGACCAAGTTTGACCAACTGGGAAAGCATTGTCGGAAGCATTTTTGACGTTTCTTGAAAAACATGAAAAAAAACTAACACGAGAGTTTGGGCACCCCAAGCCACCTGGGGCACCTAGTTTCACTAGACTTAGTCAAATTTATGATTTTCCAACATTTCATTTCACCTTGGATCCATCTTGCATCATTTTGCGTGCATCGTCGAGTCGACAACTGTTTGTCAGTTTTGCGTCGTTGAAACAGTGTTGGAAACTCGTCGAAGAGTTCTGGTAGGTGAAATTTTTTGTGTTGATGACTTTTGAGCTCATGCTTCACCTTTTGAAAAAGCAGAAATGACCTAGTAGAGAAAACTTGGTCATTTGAAGATTCCGTCTGAACCGTGCCGATCGTGGAGCAAAATCGACCAATGAGAATTGAGCGCGACACCTGATTTGGAGATTCTATTTTTAGAAAGTTTTGCCAACATCCATATCTCAAGAAACCTAGAAAACCTAATTCGACGTCTATTTTTAGAAATTTCTATTTTTTGACTTTTTGACGAAAAATTTTCTAGACTTGTTTCAAAATGCCTTAATGAAGCAAAATTTTTGGTTGGGTACAACACTACCGAAACTCTCTGATCTCTAGTTCTATATATCTCTATTTGTCTCTGATCTATCACTATTTAAAGCACAAATTCTATTGAAGATCCATGCAACTACCAAAATCTCCTAATTGCCAATCCCACCAATCTCGTTCTGATGTTTGAGCTAACTGGATCTTTTGTTTCTGCCTTCATGTTGTAGATCTTTATGAGAGTCTTGACTCTCTATTCATCATACCATTATAATTGCCTTCATGGTAGATTCTTATGCATAGGACTTAGAAAAATGGCAGCAACTGCTGGGTTCTCTTACATATTATAATAGACTCTCCTTTTGCCCCTCATGTCTCAGAATTAGCATCTGTTTGTTTCATCCAATGGGGCAACAATTAGAGTCTTCAAAATTACGGCACAATACACAATGTGTTGTTACAACATGTGGAGTCTTCCGCTGCATCAATAAATTGGACATGTGGTAGGCTGGCGTATCTTCTTTAAAGATTTAACAAAAGGGCTCTTATATTATGTGTGGTGCTGACAATTGGCAGCCTTTACATCCTTTTACTTTCAAACTTGGAAACCCAATGTTCCACCATGTGGAGCCTTGGCGCAAGACAGAACAGACTTTTATTTCGAGAGCTCCTCAAATGAGCGCCAAGCTGACACTTGGCAACTTCCGCTATCATATTAGACTCTTAAGATTCCTTTTTCTTTGTTTTCTCCAACATGACTCAAAACTTTAATATCAACCAAATAATATATAGAATATATATATTCAAAATGTAGAGTTTTAACTCTACAGTTCATGGCAATCCACAAGGGACTTTATGCCTACGTAGAAAGAACCACTATTCACCAACCTATAAAAAAGAGAAAACAAAATTGTATTTCCTGCCCTAAACCCCTTTTAGAGCTTCTACAAAACAGCCTGAAAACTAGCCCATTCTGTCTCCGATGGGTACTCTTTCCTTTGGAGAGCCTGGAAAGCTATATCCAACTCAATAACTTCTCTGTGAGAGAAAGTATTGAGGCTCTACACCACTGCATGTAATTGAAATTATAACTAGGCCATTAGAAGTAAAACTATCTCCACCTCAGCAATGCTTGATGAGTTACTTAGAGTCTAGAAAACTGTTTGATCATTTTATTTCATGGCCAACAGAGTCTTGATCTGGTCCTCCATTAGGACCATACTATCATTTGGAAATGGTGAGGGGAGTCCTAACTAGACTAGTTCTTTAATGTGTCCCTTTATTTCCTTTAATCCTTGTTTCAAAAGATCTAACAAACTTTTACATTTTGTTGCTGCCTTATTACAACTTAGAATCTCATTAACTTTGACAGCTTCTATCTGCTTGTCACTAACCCTAGTAGTTTGTAATGTTTCATCAGAAGCATCATATAATTTTTGGATCAACAATTGTGATTCAGAGACCTTCATAGAAATTAAAGACAAGACTTTCTCCATAGAAGAATCAACCCTCTCACAAAGCCTCTGAGCATCTGATATGAACTTAAGTGCAAGCTTGAGTTGGGTCACCTCTTCTGAAATTCTTTGCCAATAGGAAACAGAGCTCCTTTACCATGGACAACACCCTCACATTTTGAGGTCACTGGCCAAGCTCTAGAGTCAACTGTTTCACATTCTCCTCCATAGTCTTGCACTTGGTTTGTAAGCTATTGTTCTCTGCCTTTGTAGCCATAAGCTTCTGATGAAGCTGGGTAGCCTCTCCATCTTTATCACTATATTTTTCTCTAGGAGACTCTTCTCTTGTTCTTGTTACTAAATTATGTTTGCAACCTAATTTAGTGAGGCCTAGATAATAGTTGTTGAAGAAAGGGTAAAGAAAATTTTTTATGTGTAGGATCATCCAGTCAATGTCTAATGTCTTGACAAAAGACTAACACATGATCACTTATCAGGATCATGCAACAGCTCAAACTAGGTTGTTACACCATCCTGGTAAGTGAAAATGTCCTAAAGGCAAGAACGAAGGCATTCAAAGAATGACATGTATCTAATTGACTTCGTGTTTCAGTTATGATGTTGCTGATTTTTTAGTACATTTCAGTGCAGTTTCAAGGAGGTATTTATAAACTGTCATTTCTTCATCATGTTTTAAACATGTGCTTTAAATGAGATTTAGTTGTTTCATGCTATTTAATTGATTCATAAAGAAAATATGTAGAAGTCATTGCATAAAATAAAATAACTGATTATATTCAAAAGAGTGTTTAAATATGTCCCACGCAAGCAATGGGAATGACTGGAATATATTGCATAAAAGTAAATTATACTTTTGAAAGAATAATAAATGCATAAGAAAAGCAAAGGGACCCGTCATTACCTGTGAATGACGAATCCTGAGGTTGAGTTGATCTTCAGCTCCCTCCACCTACTGAGCTCCAGAATACTTGCAAAAAGTTGTGTTAGAGCTCTTGGTTCCAATACTTTTCATACACATAACCAAAGAAACAAAAGTACAATCTACTTTTATGGAGCAACAATCATCTAATGTTTAGATAATGCAAAAAGAGAAGCAAAAGAGATAGTTAAATGAGCAGATGCAAGTGCCAGATTAGATAGATAAATCCACACAAGAAGCATCATATCATGTAACCCAAGGTATGTTTTATGTTCTAACATGTTTGTTGAATGTGCAGGAACATGTGATAAATGATAATGTGTAAAAGATATAGTATGTGGAGAAAATGAGGCTCCCACAAGGGTTGAGCCCAACATGCTAAAATTGAAAAGTCACGATGTCATAGGCATTCATTAGAACATTACTATCATAACAATGCACAAAATAATGAAGGACAGTACAAAGATAGACACATCAAAGGATAGAAAACAATAATGAAAACTATTGAGCCAGTGGCAAAGGGATAAACACAGTCCTGATGATTATGGATGCAACCTTGGTAGTCTTATAATTTGCAAATGACAAATGCAATGATAAAGTTGAGAAGATAATGCCATCAAAAGGATACCATAGTGGCAGAGTTAGAGACAACAGACCATTCAAGACTCAGAGAATTGATTACTAGCATAATAGTTCCATGGTGAGAAGTATGACTGGTAGAAACATAATGTCAAATCAAGATATGCATGCAGGACAGTCATGAAGATCAATAAGGAAAAATCTACCTTTGCATGCTTTAGGGTCTGTTGATTACATCTAAAACCTTGTTAAGTGCATCTGGTCTCAGTCTTGGAACTTTTAAGGGTTGAATGTTCATAGATCACCTTAAATAAGTTTCAAATCACCCCACAAGTATATGACAATCATGAGATGGTCATGAAGTACTTAAGTCATTGCCAACAATGAAGGGATGGTATACAACATTTGAGGGCTACCATCATAAAATTAAAAGTGTAGTCACAGCTATCAGCATATAATCATCAACAAAATGGGACAAATATTTACCACTTTTGGTTATAAGTAAGGTATAAGGTCATCTGGTGAATGTTTGACTACTCAGGTGAATGATATCATATAGAGAGCAACCTCTAACCAACAATAGGCAGTTAACATAATAACTTTTCCAAATAATTTTATGATCAACATAAGCTACTACAGTTGCAAAGTTAGGTCAGCCATATCATCAAAGGACACCTTTCATATCTTCCATATGCTATGATAGAGATAAGGGTTTGTTAAAACCTAGTTAGAGGGTGTAGAGAGTGTATCAGGGACAACATATTGATGTTAAGGTGCAACAATCATGAGGACATCAACAAGAACAACTTTGAAGGCAATGATGGATAGTATGTTAGAAACTTGTGATAGGTTTGTCTAGTCCATGGTTTATGCATGATGTAGAGGTCTTGGCAGCATCCAAAGGTCTATGACATTGACTAAGGTGGCATGACATATCAAAATGAAATCAGAGATATATAATAATGAGGAAAACTGCATTGCCAAAGAGCATACATAGATCCACCAAGAAATACAGATGGTCTGATGGCAATGTAGTGTCCTAAACACAAGGTTACAATGCATGATGTTTTAATTCACACACAAAACCTATGGTGCTCTGTAAATGGTAAGAAATCTATGATCAGTTCTGTAACAGTTTAGAATTCATTAGAATAGGGTTTAACACTCTATGAGTGTTTAAAACTTGTGTAGAAAGGTTTAAAATTCATTACAACAAATCTTTGTAACAGTCAATAGTTTTTGTGATGGTCCATTTATTTCTTTTCTTTTGTCATATCTCATGGGTAACAAGTATGGAAGAAGGTCTAAAGTTGAACACATTATATGCAAAGGGAAATGTCAATGAAGCTCAAGGTAACATGGAAGACATTGTAGAGACCTAAAACATGAAAGAAAAGACATAAAGGTCTTGTAACAACAATGAGATAATGGCAAGATGACTGCCACAGAGGGTAAAGACAGTCTAATGAATGTCTTATAAGGATAGTCACCTTTGACTATGAAGAGAAGAAATGGCTGTTCTAAACAATCAACCATTCACCATAGGAAATGACTGTTCCAAAATAGTAAATCAGTCATGATAAAAGAGGTCAAAATTCAGTAAAAGGGAAGCTATTTAAAAACCTATCATATATCAATAGAAGGCAATCAGAAACATACAGATGTAACCTTCAACATGTTTTTTTTCCATAAGACAGAAGCAACCATGAGTGGAGGATTTCACTTACAAAACCCTAGCTAGGGTTAACCACAGAGAGAACTATCTTTTCTCAAAGAAAACCTGAGAAAATATCATTTATGTCATGAGCAAAGTGCTGCAATGATTAGACCAAGCAATAGTTATAAGAATTAATGATAATCATTTTATGACTGTCTTACTAGCCATGACTATCTTACTATCAAAGTCTAAAGCAATCACTGAAAAATGACTATCAGCAAGATCTAGAGCAGTGATGAGAGGTTTAGGAGCAATAACAACAATGGAGGTCTTCATGAACAGTTGACAACGAGTTTGAAATTTCAAGTGAACAGTATACAAGAGGACTGTCAAAAAATCAAGAGGAGTACTTTCAAGCCATAAATAAAGAAATTCATAAGTTTCATACATAGAGCAGCCAATGCAAAGGCTTTTTAAGCCATTTTTTGTTCAAAGAACTCAGAAATGAGAAGCCATTACTTAGAGAAACATGTGAAGGAGAAGATAGCTCAAAAACCACCTTCTAGAAGCCTGAAATGACCCTTCAAACCTTCCAAACCCTCTCAACTTGGCGGTGCCATTATAAGAATAGATAGGAGCCAACAAAGTGAAAATACAAAATATGTTCAGCCTAGGGTTTGAATCCCCTTCACACAAGGAAGTTACCCTAATTTTTTCCCCTAGCTTGATGCTTGGGCCTTTTTGACTTTGAATAATATTTAAATCAATGCATATAATTACCCTTGGGATCAAAACATATGTTGAGTGTGATACCTAGTGCTCGAGCAAGGGGAGCTTGTGAGGGCTATATTATTTCTTTTGATTTTCTTGAAGTCAAGGAAAATGATAATGCAAGGGTAATGATGCATGGGGGATGATTTTTGCAAGGGAGTCATAAGGTGTTTGTGTGATTTTTTTTAAAAAATTTTGACCAAGGGTGAGATGTGAAATGATGAAAATTATTCCCCTTGAATCTTGCATAAGTGTGAGATAAAAATAATAATGTAAATAAATAATGAAGTAGTAGTGTATAAATTACTTTATTATTTGTCATAAAAATGCAAGAAATTGAGCAAATACATGACACCTAATAAAGTAAATCATCATGATTACTTTATTATTTATTCAAACTATTACCTTCATCTCAAAATCATGCAAAATCAAGAGGTGGAGATAACTGAAATGCCTTTGAAGTTCTCAAATCATGTAAAGTTGAAAGTGGACTTCAACATGCGTTTTGAGTCTCATTTTTAGTTGGTGGAGTCTTTTTAGGAGTCTTTTGGGGTCAACCATCATGTAGAATGAGTTTGACCATTTGATATTGTAGTTTACATCAGTTGTGGGCCCCTTTTTCATGGGTTTTCATCTTTTCTCGTGGGAGAGATTCTGGGAGATTTTTTTCACTTTCAGTTAGCTTTAAGTGTCACCTCTTGGGACTTTGGAGTCATGTTTTGTATATAGAAGGGAAAACTTATGTTTTTTCTCTGTTTTGGCCTTCTTTTTTCTCTGACACATTGCAGAGAATAGGTGGTTTTGTAACTCATTTATTTTTTAGATCTATACAGTACAACAGGTTACAGGTTCATATTTTGTCTTATGCAGTGCTTTTTCCTTCTAATTTTTCCATTTATAATACATCAAATTTGTCTTTTCAGATTAATGAAAGTGCCTTTATGAATGATTTGATGAAATTATTGTGTTTTAATCATTAAAGCCTTTAAGTTTGTCTCACTCATTACTGTACATCTATCATAGGTCTCAAGTTGTGCTTGTTTTCATTTTGGTCTTAAAACTATGAAAATTTATTTTCCTCTTGAAAGAATAAATTGTTTGGCTTGCTTTAGAAACAATTTTGTGATTAAGTCATCATTTCTGAACCATGTAAATAGTTTCTTGGAGATAGTTGTGAATCATTCTGCAAGTTTTACCATCATATAGGTGCATCACCACAATTTCGGATTCAATTTATTATTCCATTGCATTTCTTTCTATCCTTTTTCCTGCAAAGTCAGTTTACCATTAGATCAATCATAAGGGAACCAACCCATAATCTGGAGGTCTACCTTCACCACAGGGCACCCACAACCTAAAGGTATTCCCATGTTACACAGTATTGCTGAGCCTCACAACTTTGCATCATGGGTGCAATCCTAGTTGATAACAGTTCCATGGAAGTGATTGAAGCTTTTTCCCTGTCAAGCTCCTTCTGTAGTTCATTGACCTTTTTTTGTGAACCCTAAAAGACCTCTTTGGACACAGTCTCCTTAATATCCTTATTTAGCTGATTGATCTCTTGGTCCTTGGCCTTAACCTCTATAGTCAGATGGTTCATAGTGGCATTTGCTCAGGTTAGTTCAGATTCTATATTCTACAATTTCATGGAGACTTTTAAGAAATCTGTAGTCACCACAACTTCTGTTTCCTTCATGGGCTCTACCTTATCTTGAGGTCAGAACTGAGTGAGATCCATGGACACAACATTCATAGTGTAGTCCTTAGGTTTCATCTACTCTAGTGGTTTGACTACATTTGGGGTCATGTGAGCAACTGTCAAGGAGCGTTGGGCATGCTAATAGAAAGACCTCATGTGTGGGACAACTAAAGCTTTGCCCTCTTTTTTCTTTTGCCTCTCTTTTCTCAACTCTCTCACCTTTTTTCCAGCTTATTCTTGAGTTTGGAAGGTGGAGGGAGAGACTATCAAGCCTCCAACAAAAGGGGATCCTTGTGGTAAACCATATGGAATAGTGGTTAACTATTGGGATGAGGCTTGTGTGGATGATGCACTCCTTAATACAAATGGGGAAAATGTAGGCAAATTTAAAGGTTGTGAAACAATAGGAGGTGTAGACCTGGATGGGGGTGGCAATGTTTGTGTAGGCACAACAGAGATGACGAGGAATACTTGGATATGAGAAGGTGGGGTAGCCATCCCTTGAGTAGAAACAAAAGATTGAGAAATAGGAGAAGGGGAAGAGATACTTACCTGGGTGGTGGTTGTAGTTGTAATAGTCAGTATGTAAGATGCAAGGTCCACCTCTTCTTCCTTATCTTTCTCCTGTAGCTTCAATTTACATTTTTTATTGAGAGGGCCCGCTACAGAATCTGTGGGTTCCTCTTCTGTTGTCACTGGCCATGATGAAATCACCAATTCTTGTGCTTTTGAAACCTTTGAAACTCCCACTCCAGGGTCCCCAGATGTCGAATCTATATGGACCCCATGTTACAAGTATGTGCCTAACCAGTGTTGTCATTGATGTCAACATATCTGTGTTGTCATTGGTTTCAACTGTGCTCTTACTTTGTTGCTTGCTTGTATGGAGTGAGATGCTTTGTATTTACTTATGTAAGTGATCCTGATGTTGAGGATATTGAGAAAATTAGCCTCTGGTGGTAACAGTGTGTTGCAGTGGAAATAGTGTATTGTACTCAAAAGAATAGTCTAGAAGGTTGCTCCACATTTCATGTAGAATGAATATCTTTGCCTGTGGATTGGAAGTTATTTAGAAGTCTGTCTAAAAGTGTTATATTCCAAGTTTGAGCCTCCGGAATGAAGATTTGAGTGAATTATGTTCACCAGTGTGAAAACTGTTGGAATTGGTTCAGGAAACTAAGAGGGGGGGTTGAATTAGTTGTCACACAAATTAAACTTTTCTAGCTTTAATCCTCTTTTACAACTTCTAATCAAATCAATGATATGAACATTAAATAAAGAATCAATAACAGATGAGAAAAAACATAAGTAACACACTTGACACAAGGATTTTTGACATGGAAACCTGGTTAAGGGAAAAACCACGGTGGGGGTTAACCCAAAAAGATTATACTCTGTTAAAAGTATTACAAAGGGGAATGCACACGCATTTGAGGTCACTACCCAGAACTCACTGCTCAAAGGAAGGCTCACTACCTACAAAAGGCTCATTGCCTATATGAAGAAGATTACAATGAATTTGAATTAATATTTAGCATCTATCAATGCTAGAGTTTAATTCTGGTTAAACATAGAAAACTGACTTGACACACTTCATCCTTACTCTGCCTGCCTTACTACTCTACTATCATCTAAACCTTTGATCTCTACTCTTTTCGCAATTACTCGATAGTCGCAACACACACACACCCAAATCATTCAAATCCATCGGTTATAGATATCTGCATCCAAATCTTCAACCACTTTTCAGTCAGCTTCAAGAACACTTAAAACTTTATTGAAAATTCTACTCTGTCGGCTAAATCCATGTATACTTGTAACGTGGACCAAAACTTGCACTCACAAATCATTAATCAGGTTGGCTATTATCACTGATCAACACAACTTGTCTAACCAACAACTTCCATACATCTGGAACCAAGATCAACTACAAGGTCAGCCTGTTCTTCTTCTGTTTGTTCCATCAAACTGTTAACCTGATACTTAGATGCTAATAACTATTTAATCTTTCATCACCTAAGGCCAAAACTCTAGATTTAGATTGTCTTGACAATGCTTATGAGTACCTCAGATCCACAACAAATTATGACTTTCCACCGGAGAGATCCAAACCAAGATATTGGACCCTATCTCATGCTCTGTTCCTGACTACTTGGACTTAGATAAATTCTAATTTTGATTTTTGGTATGAACAAATTATGCAATTTGGATGTGTAGTAGAGACTTAGTTGCCATCAATGACAACACTTATCATGCCTAGCAGTGTCTCTTTCCAACAATATCCTCCTTTGGCATTGATGGCAACACTTAGTGAAAAATGACTAAGTGTTACTCCCCCTTACTCTATATTCTTATGTTCTCCACTGATTCCAGAACTCCTCCTTTTCTGGATTCCTCATTTTTCATTGATCTTCACTCCCCCTTAGACATCAATGGCAAAGGATGGGGTTCGCAAGCCAAAATTCACAAAAAAATTCTATATATAGTGCTCCATATGTACAACCAATCCTTAAGTTATATTCACATGAACTTGAGAATATTTGCAAAACTAATTTTCAATTGCTTAAGTTCAGAGGCCCAACTACTTTTCCTGCAATCCAAAATTGAGATGTGTCCATCTAGTAGAAATGCATATGCTTCTACCTTTGTTAGATCTGAAGGATCACTTGTCTAAACTGCAGTTTGAGCTTCTGATAATGCATTAAACATTATTTCTAATCTGGGGGCAATCAATGTCCGTAGCTCACACATTCTCTTCACAATATTCCTTTTTTCTTTAACAAGCTTCTTTATTTCATCGGTCAAGTTTATTACTTGACATTCCTGACTTATAGGAGAAACTATTAGAGGATCAAAATTTTGAGATAGAATTGACAGTTTTTGTTCTTTCTCTTTTATCTTCTCAATATCCTCACTAACTTTGGACCAGGATAGACAAAATTTATATATATCACCTCCATCACTTAGAGCATTTTGAATACTCTTTATACTGACACTAAGCATCCTCCTATCACACCCTATTAGGTTCTTTATTTCACTCAATTTTTTATCCTAAAACTCATTTCTGACTTTAGTCTTTGCAAACTTCTCAAAAGACTCAAAATGTGTGCTTACAGAACTTACAAGATTCTTTAGATGTCTGGAGGGAGAGTAGGATGGATTCTTTTGCAAGGTTAGCATTATCTTCTCCAATACTCTGGTTGCAAGGCCTAATAGCTCACTGTCCTCAATGTGATATTTCAACATCTTTTCTCTTGCCTTGGCTTGAGTGAAAGATGATATCTTCAGTATTTGGTCCAGAGAGAGTGTCCAAATTGATTGGTCCTTGTATCAATTCTGGCTCATCTAACTCTAGCATCTCCTTGCTGAGAAAACTCTACACTGCATCCGTCGTGTCTCTTGCCACACTTGCTATTTCAGTTTCCTTCCCTTGTGCTTTGTCAGCGACAGCAACTGGACTGTCTTGCTTTGGTGCATTAACACTATCTCCTTCTGCTAGTTCTTTTCCCTTTGCCTCTTCCTCTTACTTTTCTTTCTCTTTTTCTTCTTCTTTCTCTTTGTCCTTTCCGAAGTCATTAGTAGTAGGAGGATCATGGCCAACATTTGCTTCTTCTATCAATACTTCCTCTTCTTCTTTTTGCACTTCCTCTTCCAGAATAGAGAAGTCTAGAGTTTCAGTTTGTTGCTTATTTTTCTTTAATCCTTCGACATCCATGTCTAAGGACTCAATCTTTGCATTTATCTCCTCTACAACAGGAATATTGTGCTTTTTCAAAGCACTCCGAAGAATCTCTTTGGTTTCCTTTGCAATCTTGCCTGTCTCCCCAAGCATAAGATTATTCATTCATTTTTTTACTTTGGAACTCATCCTTGGCTTCTTTGAATATCAAATTCATTTGTTTCGGAGTAATTTGGGGGCATAATTATATTAATATTTGTTCTCAGATCTCAAGTTCCTTGCTTTTTGCATTCTCTTTTCTCAGTTCCAAAAGTTTCTCAAGGCTTTTTGGTATCAATGAACATATCTCAATAAGAGCCTTGTTGTAGATATTCAAATATCTCATTGTTGCTTCCTCAAGTACTCTTTTGTTAGTATCACTATAGTCATAATAGCATTCTGTCATTGGAGCTAAGTTTCCATCCACAGTAACTAATTTAATGATGTCATCTACTGAAAGGGTAGGCTTCTCTACATATTCCTCTGTTTCTGTCTCTTGCTTTCCCTTTTGCTTTAGGAGGGCATCTCCTTAGATATCTTGGACACTTTTGTGCCTGTGGATTTTAATTCTTTGATCTCAATGTTAGAATCTATATCTTCTTCTTCTTCTCTTGTGCTTTCATAGGTCCGGAATGCTTTTATTTTCTTCCTTTTCTCCCCTTTTTTAGATGATTTTGCTTCCAATTTTTCAATCTTAGGAGGAACAGGGGCAGCAACAGAGCTCCTAGTAGTCCTTAAAGTGGAAGAGGGTTCCATAGGAGCACTTCATTATTTCTTATCTTGTTTCTCTTTCTCAACCTTTTCAATTCTTTCTCTGAATTGCCTCACAGCCTCCTTAGTTAGGCCCAGATTTTTGGCCAACTTCTCAACTTCTTTTCTTACTTTCCTATTGGTTTCAGGTTCTCTGAGCTCAGTATATAGTTTTAAACTTAGCTCCTCATATGTTCCAAATCTTTCAATTGTTGTGTCTTTAGGCTTGCTTAGAAGATGTTGATCATACATATTCAAGGTTTTTTCATCTACTTCATACCCCATGGGCATGATCCAAATGGTTCTAGGTTCTACTGCTTCCATTAGGCACTGATTTGTGTCAACCATGAAGCATATTTCATTTTTGTACTTCTCAACAATTTATTTAGGGATTCTTTCCTTTAAATGCATCATACCCTAAAAATTCTTGAAGTATCCCCATATTGCAATTTTCTAAGCTTCGAAATCACCAATACTTCAAAGATGATCTTTGATCGGATGACAACTAGCTCATCATTAGTCCAATGAACACCTTTACTCTAGGTACTTCATTCATATAGTAGAAAAACAAGCATAGAACCAATGTACCATATTTAAAAGTGTTTTTCTTATCCCTTTTGATTTTGTTCAAGTTCTCAATCAGTTGGTTCTATAACAGCTCACAAAGGTTATAATCTATATTCTTCTTCAACAATTGATATACTACATAAATGGTAGTTCCAGAGATAGAATTCTCCCTGCTGGAGTGATATATCTTGTAGCCAATCACCATGGAAGCAAACCTCACATTTGCTTCTATAATGTCATTTATAGTCATAGCACTCCTATCGAATTTAGCACCGGTTGCATCAATAACAATTTGTTTTTTCACAGATTTTAACGTGGGTAATCCAACGGTTGAGTTTAACCCAGTTACAATTCTGATAACATCCTTGGTGATCTTAAATGGTTTTAACAACCAAATGAATTCATCATGCATCCGACTCAAAACATACCAGACCCATTCATTTTCATCAAATGTCAGAAACCCCATAATTTGAATAAATTGTGTTTATCATGCAGTGCCTTGTACTCAGGTTTAAGATCATGATTTTCATCCCTGAGATGACTCTCAAACAAGTCTACATACCTTGAATCACCAAATTCATCTATGTTTGCATGAATATAAACCCTAATATCTTCAACATGTAGCACACCATATGGAACGCTTGAAAAAGCACCTAACGGGTCGACTTCTATTGATTTGTGAGGATGCTTCTACTAGTCAAGGTCTTTCAGTAATGTCAACAATATGAGGAGTAGCCATCTCGACAGATTTTAGATTCAAGGTTTTATAAAGAAGTACCTTTTTCTTCTACGGGGTTAAGGTTGATCAATTTGCCAGTTGAATTCGCTCTTCATGCTTAAATCTCTGGATTTGCAGCTCAGATGCTCTTCTTCTTGTTTCCTTTGAATGCAAAGTGATTCAAATGCATGACCAAGTGATTTTTTATCCTCCACAAAACCTAATTTGGCATTGTAATAAATGTGTTGCCCTAACTTCATCCAGTTACTCTGTTTCTTGAGTAGTTCTTCATGAATCACTCTGCAACAAAAGATCCTTCCAAAGTTTCTGAAACAATTCAAAATATCTTCTCTCATTGTGCCATATCTAGGCATCCATTTACTGACTGGGGGAATTTGATGTTCAATGCAGCTCCCAGCTAGAGCTCTTGATTTAATTCCTGGAGGAATTGTCAGCACCGGATTCTAGTGCGGACCCATCACCATTGTTCATTGTATCTTTCTTTACCCAAGTCTTGTTCATTTTGCTCCGTATCTCATTCACATTAGTTTTTCTTTTACCTTTGTCTTGTCTTTGCTCATCTAGTTTTTTGTTTACCGGACCTCTTCTTTCATTGTTCCTACTTCTGCAGAATCTTGCAATATGACCAGATTTATTACAATTAAAGCACACAACATTTCCTTGCTTATCAACTTGATTTCCTCTTGACCTGCACTAATTAGCCATGTGTCCAAACCCATTGCAAGCAAAACAGTAACCATTGAAAGAATTGACAATTCCTCTATTATTAGCATTATTCATTATCATACTTCTACATTCATTTGATCTATGACCATACCTCTTACACTTGAAGCATTGATTGGAGAAGGGTGGACCATTTTGATTTACTCTGCTTCTGCACTGAGTAGCTCTATGACCAAATTTATTGCAATTGAAACAATTTCCATTGAATGATGGATATTTTTGGGCATTAGGCTATCTTACCATAGGTTTTCTAGTTCTATTTCTCCTATTTCTTTGTTGAAAATTTCTCTGTCTGGATCCGAAGCTTTCACCTTTCTCATATCCAAGATTATGCTTGTCATCATCCTTTTTTCATCCTTCAATTAGTGCTTCAAGTTTAGCTGAGCTTATCTTGAACTTCTCCTTGTATTCATTTGCAATTTCTAGGTCATGTCTGAGAGTGATAATTTGTCTCTCAATTTCTCTCTCATTGTTTCTGCTTTATTGTAGATTAGATTCTAGGAGACCAACTATTCCATCCAATCTACAACATTCTTCAATTCTCTCTTTTAGATTTTGATTTATCTCTTCTTTAGTTTTCTTCCTATCTTCAATTTCCTTGGTTAGTCTCATCACCCCAGATTCCATCTCATGTTTTAGGAAAACAACTTCTTTAGCTAACTTTTCAAATTCCTCTATCTTATCTTTCAGGGCCTTGCCTTCATAATGATTTCCCAATTGAAGAGGTTGCTCCTTCCCTTTTACATTGGATTTGCTCAATTGTCCTTTTAAAATCTCAATGAAGTCTTCATACTTTTTGAGGTTTTCTTGCAGCTCTTGGACTTCTACTCTGGACTGCTCAAGATCTTCTAGGGCAAGATTAAGTTTCCCTTGAAGGTTATATTCATCCATTTTACTGCCTTCCCAGATCTTCCTTAAGCTATTAAATTTTTTCAAAGGAACCTTGCTCTGATACCAATTGTTGGAATTGGTCTAGACAACTTAGAGGGGGTTTGAATCAGTTGTCACACAAATTAATCTTTTTTTCCTTTAATCCTCTTTTACAACTTCTAATCAAATTAATGATATGAACATTAAAGCATGAATCAATAACACGAGCAAAAACATAAGTAACACACTTCACATAAGGATTTTTGATGTGGAAACCTGGTTAAGGGAAAAACCACGGTGGGGGTTAAACCACAAAGATTATACTCTGTTAAAAGTATTACAACGAGGAATGCACATGCCTTCGAGCTCACTACCCAGAGCTCACTACTCAAAAGAAGGCTCACTGCCTACAGAAGGATCACTACTTAAATGAAGAAGATTACAATGAATTTGAACTGATATTTAGCATCTATCAATGCTGGAGTTTAGTTTCGGTTAAGCATAGAAAACTGACTTGACACACTTCATCCTTACTTTGCCCCCCTTACTGCTCTGCTAACATCTGAACCTTTGATCTCTACTCTTTTCATAATTACTCCATAGTTGCAACACACACACACCTAAATCATTCAAATCCATTGGCTATATATATCCGCATCCAGATCTTCAACCACTTTTCAGTCAACTTCAAGAACACTTAGAACTTTATTGAAAATTTTGCTCTGTCAGCTAAATCCATGTATACTTGTAACGTGGACCAGAACTTGCACTCAAAAATCATTAATTAGGTCATCTATTATCACTGATCAACACAACTTGTCTAACCAACAACTTCCATACATCTAGAACTAAGATCAATTACAAGGTCGGCCTGTTCTTCTGTCTGTTCCATCAAACTGTTAACCCGATACTCAGATGCTAATAACTATTGAATCTTTCATCACCTAAGGCCAAAACACTATATTTAGATTGTCTTGACAATGCTTATGACTACCTTAGATCCATAGTAAATTATGACTTTCCACCGTAGAGATCCAGACCAAGATACTAGACCCTGTCGCCTGCTCTGTTCCTGACTACCTGGACTTAGATAAATTTTGATTCTGACTTCTGGTATGAACAAATTATGCAATGTGGATGTGTAGTAGAGAATTAGTTCCCACCAATGACAACACTTATCACGTCTAGCAGTGTCTCTTGCCAATAAAAACTACTTTTGCTATATGTGACAGGTAGAAAGTGTTATGCTCCGCATTCCTCTACATTGAAGTATTTTGGTTTGTGGTTCTGGTATCAAGTTTGTAATGATATTAAGCACCTTCAACTACAATGGTTCATGATTTGGTGGTCCAAAAGCTATCCTTTCCCCATGATAGTGGCTGATAGTGTTGTTCTTGTGCTCCAATTTGAAGAATCTTCTTGACAGAGTGGTTAGAGATTGTGCGGTTGTTCCTAGTGATTACAATCTGCTTATGAATATCTCCTAATTGTGTTCCTACATTTGGATTGGTCTGTAAAGAGAAAATTGGATCGTGAATGAAGAATGTTCTTAGCAGACCTAGTGCTCTCATCAGTCTTGGCCGACTTGGTAAATTTCACTATTTGCAGAGATGCATCGTAGATTGTAAAAGCATGTTGTGGCATGGAGGATTGTGTTTGAGTCCCAAATAAGGCATGTCATGATCCACATACATCTTTACATCTTTTCCTTAACTTAATTTGTATTAGGTCCAGACCTATTTTATGTATGTTTGTACTACCGACCTTGGAGATTGTTCCAATGGTTGATGAATGTAATGCCAACCTTGATGTACATTCCAAGGTTGATGAATTGTATAAAAGCATGTAATGTAGTTGCGAAAGTAGTGTATGTGGTGCGAATATGAAGAGATAAGTGCAAATGTGTGAAAGAGCAAAGCAGAGAAGTTATATTGTGCTTCAATGGAACTAAACCTTGGCATGGAGTAGATGCTACTTAATCAGTTCACCACTTTGGAAGTGAGCCACCCCTTGGCACTGAGCCACCCTTAGGCAGTGAGCCATTCTTTACAGTGAGCATTTTGGGTAGTGAGCCCTATAGGCAGTGAGCCTCTATTTTTTGGTATTGTTATAAGTCATATATTTCTGTGGGCTAACACCCATCGTGGTTTTTCCATTTTAGGGTTTTCTACATAAAAATCTAATTTCTACTGTGTTGGATGTGTGATTGTGATTAAGTTTATGGTTTCATGCTTTCATGGTTAAATATGATTATAAATAATTAAGTTGTTGATGATTTGATATTCATATGAAGCTAAGTTTTTGTGACAACTAATTCATCCCCCCTCTCAGTTGTCCGGTGTATTTCAACAATTGGTATTAGAGCAGATTCCTTGGAAGAAAGTCTGATAGCTTGAGGAAGATCTAGGATGTCTTTCAAAAGGGAAGCTTCGCAATTTGATGGGACAAATTATGCTCTTTGGAAGGTACAAATGAAAAACCATCTCCTTTATCTTGGTTATAAAGTATGGAAGACTATAGAATCAAAATATACCATGCCTCAAAATGGTTTGACAACTAAAGATGAAATCAAAGAATATGAATTGAATATAAAAGCAAGAGATGCTCTGTTAAGTGCCTTGACTGACACTGAGTTGATAAAAGTCATGGACCTAGAAACTGCAAATGAGGTTTGGGAAAAGTTGGAGAATTTGTATGAAGAAGGTGATTCCGTAAAAGAAGCCAAAATTTAGGGCCTAAAAGCTAAATATGAAAGCTTGAAGATGAATGAAGATGAAAACATTATAGCCTTCATGTAAAGGGTTGATGAACTTGTCAATGGAATAAAAGGAATGGGAGGAACCATTGGTGATAAGGAAGTTGTGATGAAAATTCTTAGATCACTACCAAAGTCCTATAGTCACAAGGTAGCTGTTATTGAAGAATTTATGACTGCGAAAACTATTGACAAAGATCAGTTACTTGGAAAGATTATAGCCTTTGAGATGAGAGAATTTGGTGATGCCCTGCTGAAAGTTGAGATAGCTTTTAAAGCTAGTACTTCAGAAAAGATCTCCAGAGCTAAGAAATATAAGGTGGATGATGAATTTGATGAAATTGAAGCTAACTTTGTTGACAGGTTGCAAAGAGGTTCTAGTAAGTTCAAAGGTAAATTATCTTTCAAATGCTTCTCATGTGGTAAAGTAGGTCATTATGCTTCCAGATGTCCTGAAAGAATTGAAAGAAATAGGAAAAGATTTGAGAGCAGGCCTAGACATCCAAAGAAATGCTACTATGTTAGAGATTTTGATGATGAAGGTGTGTTGGGTGAATATTTTGTCGTTTAGCTAACTAACAACAAAATGGTTATATCAACCACAGTGTGATGAGATAAATCTCTCCTCTCAGCAAGGGGAGGTTCCCTTTTAACTATTACAAACTTATTTACACTAAATACTAGCTTTGGGGTGTGTTACATTCATCCTTTTCTCTTCTTTCAGAAAAGATGTTTACAATGTTTCACGGTAATATTCAATAATGCTTCTACACTTAAACAATAATCAACAATATTCTTGTAAGTTGAAGCACAAAGTCTTTCAACTTACTTCACAAAAAGATTCATGAACCAAGTGAATAATCTCAAGTACAAAGTCTTCAAATTATCCCTAGAAAGATTTTAAAAGTAACCATATCACCAGTTGGAGCACAAAGTCTGTCAACTAACAACATCACTGATCCTCACGAATGTGATTGAAAATCATAGCACAAAGTCTACAAGTTCTCAACACGATTCATATACAATGAACAACTACAAGCTCAAAGTCTTTATAATCCTTCACCAAGAAACGCTTTCAACACACATAGATTCAAGGAAATAATATAACACAAAGTTTATATAACCTATCTTGAACGTCCTCTAATCGTAATAACCAAGCACCACTTTATCCAATCAATCAACAAGAGAAATCAGCAAAAATGCCATATGTACATCCTCACTCATACAAATTTGATTCAACACAAAGTTTGATATCAAAACTCACCTTCTTTATTGATTGGAATTGATCATACAATTTGAACACAAAGTCTCAAAGTTGAGTCTCAATTTGGGCAACACTTTGTTGCATAAGATTAAAAGATATCTATTACAATAGAGGCCCTCTTTATTTATAGGGAGGAGCCTGGAGCAAAAATAGGAAATTTACAACTAATTTGACTTATTCAACAAAGGAGTCCTTTTTGACTTGGGACTTCCTATATTTTTACATGTAATTACATATGAGAAAAGTACATGTAAATATGTCTAAAACTGATTCAAAAGTACATATGAAAAATAGAAAATATACTAAGGCAAAGACCACATTTATCAACTCCCATTAGCATCCTTCTTGAGAGAAACTTTCATCCATTGTTATCACCGTTTATATCTCTAGACTGTCTGGTCCAAAAGTGTCCTTGGAAATGACACAAGTTCTTGTTACTAAAACTTTCATGGAGGTAGTAACCTTCACATGTTTACCTAGAACTTCCTTGAGAATGTCCAAGGTCAACTGTGTATCTGACAACTTATCCATAGGAGCCACTGAGAAAGCTGGATCTTTGAACTCCTTTGGATCATGTTATTGAATGCTTGTATCATTTCATCTGTGGAAAGCAACTTTTTGGTCTCTTTGATTGGAAATTACAATAGCGAGGGAGAATTAAGCATTTGCATGGGCTTTGAAGGGCTAAAGTGCGATTAGAGCGAAAAACTGAGTGAAAGTGGGCTAAAGTCAACAACTTGAAAAATTTCCTAGTGTTAGAAAATTTTCAGGGAGTGAGTGCATAGGTGGCAAAAATTGCCACCCTTGCATGTGGAGGAAATTGCTTTTGTGCATGAGCGGCAAAAATCGCCGCCCTTGCATGTGGAGGAAATTGCTTTTGTGCACGAGCGGTGAAAATCGCCACCCTTGCATGTGACAAAAAGATTAACATGCACGGGCGGCAAAAATTGCCACTCTTACATGTGACAAAAAGACTAACATGCACAGGCAGCAAAAATCACTGTCCTTGCATGTGACAAAAGGCTTAACATGCACGAGCGACAAAAATCGCTGCCAATGCATATGAAGATGCAATGGAGGCAAAAATCGCCGCCAGTGCATACGAAGATGCAATGGAGGCAAAAATCATAGCCAGTGCATATTAAGATGCAATGGAGGCAAAAATTGCCGCCAGTGCATATGAAGATGCAATGGAGGCAAAAATCACTGCCATTGCATGTGAAGATGCAATGGAGGCAAAAATTGCCGCCATTGCATATGACAAAAATTTACTAACTCCTAAAAAGTGAAAATTTCAATTTGACTTGTTTTACAAAATTCAAGAAACTGACACAAGTTGACACTTGAAAGGATGTTCTGAGGCTAGGAGACCATGCACAAGGGCAAATGCGATTCACCTCCTTTTGCGTGCTTAGAGTTGTAGGCTACAAAATAGACAAGTTTCATAGGGGTCATCCTAAAAATTGAGCGCAACTAAATTTGAGGATAACAAGGTGTGACTGACGATGAATTTGATGATGCTAGTACTAGTAGAAATGAATGCCTATTTATTGTTATTAAAGAAGATCTCGTGTCTACTAATTCTGCTAGCTGTGAAGGAAGAAAAACCAGTGGAAGAAAGTGCTTTGGCTGTTCAGGTTGAGAAAGACAAGGATGAATGGATTATTGATAGTGGATGCTCACATCACATGACTGGTGACAAAAGTAAGTTTGTAAGTTTGAAAAAGTATGATGGAGGACTGTTAGGTTTGGAGATAATGCAGCTGGTAAGATTTGTGGAAAAGGATCTATTTCATTTGATGGAAAGCATACTACTAATAATGTCCTATATGTGAAGGGTTTGAAGCATAATCTTTTGAGTATTGGTCAGATGTGTGACAAAGGATATGATCTGAGATTCAAAGATAATGGGTGCAAGATTATGGAAAGCTCTGGAACTGTGATTGCTACTAGTGAGAAGACAAGAGGTAACATCTATCAATTAAGAGGAACTAATGATTACTGTTTATTGGCCCAGGTAGATGAGAGTTGGTTGTGGCATAGAAGGATGTGTCATATAAAATTTGATAATCTAGTAAAGATAAGTTCAGGTTAGACTGTGAGAGATTTACCAAAACTTGTGAAACCCTCCAATACAATTTTTAAGGAATGTCAGTTAGGGGAGCAGACAAGAACAAGTTTCAAGAGCAAAGAGAAATTTTCTACTGGTTTGCTAGATCTACTGCATACAGATCTTTGTGGTCCTACAAGGGTGAGAAGTCTACAAGGTGATAGGTACTTCATGTTGCTTATTGATGATTATTCTAGAATGGCTTGGGTTACTTTTCTAAGAGACAAAATATAAGCCCTAGAGAAGTTCAAATCTTTCAAGGCAATGGTTAAAAATGAAATAGAGATGAAAATCAAATGCTTGAGGTGTGATAGAGGAGGTGAGTTCACATCAAATGAATTCAACATTTTCTGTGAAGAGCATGGGATAAATAGACAGCTGTCTGCACCTACACTAGTCCAAATATGGCAAATAAATAACTAGGTGACTAAAACTTTTAGTCACGTGACCAAACTTTTAGTCACATGACAAACTTTTTGCAACACAGTTATAAATGACTAATTTAGCCATCGGTTGAAATGACCAAATAAATGACTAAATAAATGACTAATTTGGTCATGAGGTAAAAAACATAACTAAAGTGGATAACTAAAAAAATATTTCAAATTGAGGGAGTGGGTTGTATTATAATATAATATAATAATAATATATTATATTACAATACAATATAATATATTATAATATAATATGATATAATATAATATAATATATATATTATGTTATTAATATTACAATATTATATTTATATTATAATGTATTTAATATTATATAATAATAATATATTATAATATTATATTGCCGATAATGGCATGGTTCGGTGGTTAAGTCGCTCGGTTGTAGTGGCGGCCACCAGAGTTCAAACCCCCGTTGGGCCAACGAGCTCGCAAGGCTTTATGCCTTCGCTGGGCCAATGAGCTCGCGGGTTTGAAGTGTTCTTCCTAGGGGATGAGGTCCCCCAGTTGTGGCCTCATCGGTTCATTGCTCCGGGCAAAAGCATTCGCGTGGACTCGGAGGGCGTGTCGCACCAGCGTCGCTGGTCACGTTAAAAAGTTTACCAGGCGCATTTAAAAAAAAAATAATAATATTATATTACTATAGAATATATTATATCATATATAATATAATATTATATTATAAAATAATATAATTATTATATTATAAAACAATATAATTAGTATATTATAATATAAAATAATATTTATATTGCCGATAAGGGCGTGGTTCGGTGGTTAAGTCGCTCGGTTGTAGTGGCGGCCACCAGAGTTCAAACCCTCGTTGGGCCAATGAGCTCACGGGTTTGAAGTGTTCTTGATTGGGGATGAGGTCCCCCGTGTTGTGGCCTCACTTGTTCATTGCTCTAGGCAAAAAGCATTCATGTGGAGCCAGAGGGCGTGTCGCACCATCACTGGTCACGTTAAAAAGTTTACTAGGCACATTATCTTTAAAAAAAATTATATTATATAATAATATAATATTATAATATTATAATATTATAATATTATATAATATTATATTATAATATATTTAATTAAATGGGTACGAAATTTAATTTTCACTCTATCATATGGGTGCCAAAATTTATAGCTGTACGACTATCTAGCATCGTTGATTTTTCTTTTGAAAATATCCTTCACGCCAATGCACTAGACTTCTAGTCTCCTTTGTTTTTTGCCGCTCAATAAAGGTTAGTGAAAATGGCTCTTGCTCCCAACTGAAGCTCCCACTGATAAAATGGAGTTGGGTATATGGTTTGTGTTATTGATTTGGTTTGTTCTTGCTCAAGGAAAGAATGTCTCTACATTGAGATTGGAGGAACCCCAATATGTAGTGGTGCATCAAGAATCTAATTTTGAGGTGAGATTGTACAGAGCAATGACTTGGATGTCTGCATCTTCTATTCAGGAAGTTTCTTTTAAGAAGGCCACACTCGAAGGCTTCCACAGGTACCCATCTTCTCTTCTTTATGTGCACTATTCAACAACCTATAAAAGGTTAAATTAAGCACTTGGACGGTTTGTGCTCAAATGTGTTTTTTTATCACACATGATTTTTTATTTTCCTTTTGATCTGGCCTCTGGCACTTTAAAATTGGATTTTGTTTGTTGGGTATTTAATGATTTTGATTTTGGTTAGTGAAAATGGCTCCTGCTCTAGCTCACACCAGCAATGGCAACATGGAAGCACCTCTTCCTCCATCCAAGGACACTAAGAAAATCAAAGACGAGAAGAAGGAAGAAGACCTAGTATTTATTTGCCTAGTTTTTGTACTAATTAATCCACTCAAAGCTAGGGTTAGGGTTTTGATTCATTTTCCTTTTATGCTCTTTCTATGGAAATAGTCTAAGGAAGATTTAACTTTGAAACATCAATTAGAAGTATATGTCGAAAGAGTTCAAAATTTAGATCTGGGACTGCAAAAGATGACTCTCGAGAGCATGAGGTACGATACTCTATTGTTTTACCATTTTTATTTTTTCAACCATTCTGGAAACTTAATCACATTTTTAGACTGTCAATTTTTTTCCTTTTCTTTGTTTTAGTATGGAAAAGGGTATGCTTCCCTTTGCAAAAATAAATAAAACATGAATGTGATCTGTCTCCTACACAAAAAACATGTACCATTTTATGTCCTTCAATCCAACTGTATCAAGGGATTCTTTTAATTCCTCTATCTTTCATCAATCTCTTTACATCACCACACTTGCCCACTTCTGGATAGATGTTTGAGAGAAGATCATAAGTTGTGCAACATTTTAGGATCCAAATAAAAAAGTAGTGTTGTTGTAAATACTCCTAAGAATATATTCATATGTGATCTACATGCACCAAGAAAACACATCCATACAACCAACACAAATTTAACATGTACCTCAATGATAAAGTTTAGGGTGTCTTCAAGATAGCCAGCATGAGCAAGGAGGTCAACCATGCACACATAATGATCAACTATAGGTGTAATGCAATAAGGGTTACAAATGTGATTGAAGTATGTACAACTCTCATCCACTAAACCTGCATGGCTGCATGCACCTAGAATGCAAGAAAAGCTTACAATGTTAGGCTATGTTCTAGAGTGCTTAATTAATTCAAAGATTTTGAGAGCATCATTGCAAAATCCATTTTGTGCATATCATGCAATCATTGCATTCCATGAGATGACATCTCTTTGAGGAATTCTGTCAAATAGTTCATGTTTTTTGTCTATGATTCCATATTTTGCATACATGTCTATGAGAGCATTTCAAACTATAATATCTCACAAGAATCCCCCTACCATTATACTTTGAAGGATGTCCATACCCTGCTCCAAAGCTCCCATTTGGGCATAGGCAGGGAGGATGCTAGCAAAGGTTGAGGAATTTGGATTTACAGATGACAATTGCATTTGCTTGAAAGTTTCTAAAGCCTGTTCAACAAATCCATTTTATGCAATCCTATAATCATTGCATTCCATGAGATGACATCTCTTTGAGGCATTTTGTCAAATAGTTTGTGTGCCTTGTCTGTGCTTCCACATTTTTCATATATGTCTATCAGAGAATTTCCAACTATAATATCTGACAAAAATCTACCTTCTATTATGCCTTGATGGATGTCCATACCATGTTCCAAAGATTACCATTTTGATACAGGCAGAGAGGATGCTGGCAAAGGTTGTGGAATTTGGCTTTACACCTGCCAATTTCATTTGCATGAAAGTTTCTAAAGCCTTTCTCAATTCACATAGTCCAAAATAAAGATAACATGCTGACTTCTAATGGCAATTGAATTTGTTTGACCTTTAATGTCATTCATACATTGTAGAAGGCCAAATACCACTTCTGAAAATTCAATGGCTCACTCTTCTATGTTTTTCTTAGTTCCTATCTCTTTGGGTTCAATTTCATAGTGTTTGTAATTACATGTAATTATTTGCTTGAAAGTTTCTAAAGCCTTTTCAACAAATCCACTTTGTGCATATCCAACAATCATCGCATTCCATGAGATGACATCTCTTTGAAGCATTGCATTAAATAGTTCATATGCCTTGTCTAGGCTTCCACATTTTGCATACATGTCTACCGGTGCAATTGCAACTACATCTAATAAGATTCCTCTGTGCATTACGATTTGATGGATGTCCATATCCTGTTTGAAAGCTATATATTGGCACATGGAGTGAGGATGTTGGAAAAGGTTGTGGAGATAGGCTTGCACTTGCCAATTGCATTTACTTAAAAGTTTCTAAAGCCTTCTCAACAAGCCATTTGGTGCAAATCATGCAATCATTGTGCAGTCCATGAGATCACATTTATTTGAGGATTACAAGCCCATTTATTTTTGTGTACCCTTTATTAAGTAAATATCTTGCATCTGGAAAATACCTTGTTGCCTTCATCTCCCAAGCCAATTGCTCCAACTTTTCATATATATGCTGTGTTTGTGGATGTGATCTATCTCCTATAGAAAAAGCATGTACTATTTTATGGACTTCAATCCAACTACATCCATGGATCTTTTTAATTCTTCTATCTTTCATCAATCTCCTTACTATTATTTGAACCTCACCCCAGCTGCCCACTTTTGCATATATGTTTGAGAGAAGAACATAAGTCGCATCATTTTTAGGATCCAAATCAAAAGGCAGCATTAAAGTAAATACTCCTAAGCCTATATTTATATGTGATTTATAGGCACCAAGAAAACACTTCCACACAACCACCTTAGGTTTAACTAGCATCTTAATGATAAAGTATAGGCTATCCTCAAGATAGCCAGCACGGGCAAGAAGGTCAACCATGCACACATAATGATCAACTGTAGGAGTAATACATTAAGGGTTACTCATGTGATTGAAGTATGTACAACCCTCATCTACTAAACTTGAATAGCTGCATGCACATAGAACACACACAAAGCTTACAATGTTAGGATATGCTCCAGAGTGCTTCATTAATTCAAAGATTTTGAGAGCATCCTTGCAAAATCCATTTTGTACATATCCTGCAATCATGGCATTCCATGAGACCACATTTCTTTTAGGAATTTTGTCAAACAGGTCACGTGCCTTGTCTATACTTCCACATTTTGCATACATGTCTACTAGAGCATTTCCAACTATAATTTCTGACAAAAATCCCCCTTCCATTATGCTTTGATGGATGTCCATACCCTGTTCCAAAGCTCCCATTTTGGCATAGGTAGGGAGGATGCTGGCAAATGTTGTGGAATTTGGATTTAGACCTGCCAATTGCATTTGCTTGAAAGTTTCTAAAGCCTTTTCAAAAATCCATTTTGTCCATATCCTGCAATCATGGCATTCCATGAGACCACATTTCTTTCAAGTATTTTTTCAAATACTTCATGTGCCTTCTCTGTGCTTCCACAATTTGCATACATGTCTACTAGGGAAGTTGCAACTACAACATCTGATAGAATTCCTTTATCATTTATGCTTTGATGGATGTCCATACCTTGTTCCAAAGCTCCCATTTTTGTATAGGCAGGGAGGATGCTAGCAAAGGTTGTGGAATTTGGATTTACATCTGCCAATTGCATTTTCTTGAAAGTTTCTAAAGATTTTTTAGAAAATCCATTTTGTGCATATCCCACAATCATTGCATTCCATGTGATGACATCTCTTTGAGGCATTCTGCCAAATAGTTCACATGCCTTGTCAATGCTTCCACATTTTGTATACATGTCTACCAAGGAAGTTGCCACTACAACAAATGACAAAATTCCTCTATACTTCGTGGAGATGCAGTCCAGGCTCTTCCCGCATCATTACGGGAGCTATCAAGAGTTAGTGCGAGAGTACGGGAAGCTTTCCATACTCCCGCACTAACTCTTGATAGCTCCCATAGTGATGCAGGAAGAACCTATCCATAAACATTATGGATGCTCAGACATGTGTTGTCTGCTACAATTGCAGTTTTTGTCAATTTTAGATGCACCAAGAAAACACATCCATACAACTATCACAGATTTAATAGGTATCTCAATGATAAAGTTTAGGGTGCCTTCAAGATAGCTAGCATGGGCAAGGAGGTCAACCATGCACACATAATGATCAACTGTAGGTGTAATGCAATAAGGGTTACAAATGTGATTGAAGTATGTACAACTCTCATCCACTAAACCTGCATGGCTGCATACACCTAGAATACAAGAAAAGGTTACAATGTTAGGATATGTTCCAGAGTGCTTAATTAATTCAAATATTTTGAGAGCATCCTTGCAAAATCCATTCTCTACATATCTTTATAACTTTAGTCTAGTATGTATATTCAATTTATATTTTGAGCAGTATGTATCATTTAGACTTTCACAACCATTTACTAGAATATTTTTACCAGAATTGACATGCTTATGTTTTGATTAGTATGTGATGGTCTAGGTGTTTTGGTTGTTTAGCATCAAAGTTATATATAGTTCATATTGTTTTGATTGCAGTTGGTTAAGCTTCCACGTAACCCAATAGTGGATGATATTTTGAGAAAGTATCTGGAGCACAAGACCAAGAAGGAGGGCGTGTAAGTGAGTTTTTTTTAATATGCATATTTCTTTCTTGTCATGACTGAATGCTTCTTTGCTACCATTTGTTGGTTTTCCTCCTGTCTTTCAATCTGCTTCAGTCTTTATTGCTGTATCTGTGTGTAAGATACATATAGTGTAAGGTGGATCTTATTGCATTAATGCTATTTAGTTCCATTTAGTATTAGTGCATTCAGTTTGTAAAATTCTTTAATATTGGAAGACTATTTATATGCTAGTGCTTTCTTTGGGTAAATTATGGTTTATTGTATTTTAGAGTGATGGAGTAAGTCATGTCAGCAATACAAAAATGGGTGCAAGATCCATCGTACACCTATAGATCTAACCCCTAAAATTTGAAAGTTGAAATTCAAAATTTGGTCAACTCACACCCATTCCTTTCTTTCCATGAGACGACTTGGTACAAGTTTCATGTGAATATTTCCATGTACTTGTATTTAAAGACATCCAATACGCATTTACTCATAGTCAATGCATTTAAAGTCATTTGTTGCTGCAGACAGATTAGTAATTATTGGTAAATTTCATATTGTTGTAGCATTATTTGTGTGAGTCAAACTTAAACATCAGTGCTCAATGTTGTTCAATTAAAATTGTATATGACTGGGGGTTACCTTTGCATAGATCATACTGTGTTTCAATCAAATATGAATAAATGAACTATGAAGTTTGACTATCAGACCTGTATATGCATTTCTTCTTGAATACTTTCATAATATATGCCTATATTGCTGTAAAATTCCTTATTATCCCACTTTGTTTTTCATATTTCAAAGTTTCATAGATCTTTTAAAAATATTAACAAATTTTAAGTTTTTTTTTATTGTGGACAGGTATAGAGAAAGGAGAAAATGCAAAACCAGTGCCTTCTAGATGCATTTATAGCCCATCCCATGTGCAACAATGGCATCATTGAAGACATGCATTCACACCGATGGAATTTTAGCTTTAGTTTTAGTTTTTTTTTTCAGTTTTAAAAGCATAATAAATCAACATTTTGCATATTGCAGAAAGATTATGTCATCAAAACTCTATATATAGAGTTCTTTGTAACATATTTTATATACAATTTGAATATACAGTGAATTATTTTCCAGCATTGTTGTTTCAATCCTTTAAGCAGATTTGTTGAAGATTATCAACAAAAAATGGCATAGTTGATGTTTATCATGTACTAGTTGTTTATATATGACTAGTTGATGGAAAAATAATGATTAAAATGACCAAATATATTACCAATGGACGGAAATCATTGACTAAATATACTACCAATTGATGACAATTAATGATTACAATGACTAAATAAATGACTAGTTAACAACAATCAATGACTAAATAAATGTTTAAATATACTACCAAATTGATGACTAAATATACTACCAAATTACCAAATATACTACCAAATTAATGACTAAAATTTGTTTAGTCATAAATTTGGTCGCGAGATAAATGACTGGCAATAAATTACCAATGGTCACGTGACTAAATAAACTACCAAATTGATGACTAAATATACTACCAAATTACCAAATATACTACCAAATTGATGACTAAATATACTACCAAATTAATGACTAAAATTTGTTTGGTCATAAATTTGGTCGCGAGATAAATGACCAGCAATAAACTATCAATGGTCATGTGACCAAACTACTGATCACGTGACCAATTTTTTGGTACTTTATTTAGTCATCTTTTCTATTTTTCTACTAGTGCTAGGACTCCTTAGTAGAATGGAGTTGTGGAAAGAAAAAATAGGATAGTTCAAGAGGCTGCTAGGACAATGATGAAGGAAGCAGATCTGTCAGAAGTCTTTTGGAAAGAAGCTATTCATATTGCTGTCTACATTCAAAATAGAGTTCAAGTGAAAGGTAATGGTACTAAAACTCCCTATGAATTCTGGTATGGAAGAATTCCTATAGTGAAATATTTCAAAGTCTTTGGAAGAA
Organism: Cunninghamia lanceolata; assembly: GCA_027924645.1. Lineage (NCBI taxonomy): Eukaryota > Viridiplantae > Streptophyta > Pinopsida > Cupressales > Cupressaceae > Cunninghamia > Cunninghamia lanceolata. The sequence goes on along the minus strand of BSBN01000973.1, from coordinate 3,379,691 downwards.
AATGCTATATTAGGAGAGATGAAGATCTAGGAAAGTTTGATGCAAGGTGTGATGAAGGAATCTTCCTTGGATACTCTACCAAGAGTAAGGCCTACCGGTACTACAACAAAAGGCTCAAAAAGATTGTTGAGAGTGCAAATGTGAAGGTGGATGAAGGTAAGGAAAGAATATCAGACCTGAGTTTCTATGAACCAGATGAACCTATGGGGTCAGTGCAAGAAGTTGGGTTCACTTTTTGGCCAAAAAGTGGAAGTGTTTTCCCTGATTTTTAGAATTTGTCACATTTGACCTTAAAATTTGAAGCACTTAGAAATAGAATCTTTAAAAAAGTCACTAAATATAAAATGTAGTACTCGGAGTCTAGTTTCCAAATATATAATTTATTTCAATACCCAAATGATACAAATTGATTTTCAATAGGCATTTCTAAAAACCATTGTTTAAAAGTCACTTTCTTTTAACCATACCATGCACGTGTACATCCAACATAATTTGACCTAAATAAAATTATTTTTCAAAATCCTTTTGCGAAAAGATGTGTAGTACAGTGAAGTTTGATGAGGATATTTTTTTATAATTTTTTTCCAAATAATTTTTTTTTATTAATTTTTTATTAGGCCTAATTGATACTTTTGAAAACCCCTTGTGTACATAATTTGGGCAAAAAAAATATAAAATTAAATATTTTTTTTCATTGTGTAAAGAATGATGTGTAGATTGATGACATATAATTTTTTTAAATTTAAAAATTAAAAGTTATTAAAAAATACAAACACTTGTCATTTCAAGTTTTTGGACCAGTTTGCTCATAAATTAAATAATAAATGAAAAACATGTCCAATAACAAAAAAAATACATATTTGAAAACTAGACATTGTCATCTATAATGGGTTTTCATTTCGTAAAAAAATTAGAAAAAAAGGTCATCAGCCATATAGGTAAACTCAGTCTTTCCTCTTGTTCTGTACTTAGAAAAAAACTTGCAGGTCGAAGGCTCAAGGTCAGCTAACCATGCTTGTCCCAAGCCTAAAACCCAAGCAAAGGGTAGGGAAAAGGCAGTCGGTGATTTCAAAATTCATAGAACGGGTACCTGTTTATAAACAAAATGGGTACCCGTTTATAAACAAAATGGGTACCCGTTATATAACGAGTACCCGTTATGTTTAAGAACGGGTACCCATTTTATAATGGGTACCCAATTCTATTGTATCTATTATATAATGGGCACCCGTTTAGGATTAGGTACTCATTCCTAAATGGGTACCCGTTTAGCTTCGGGTAACCGTTCCTAAATGGGTACCCATTACTAAATGGGTACCTGTTTAGCTTTGGGTGCCCGTTCCTAAACGGGTACCCATTTCTTTGAAAATAGGTACCTGTTCTTGTTGGGATTTTTTTTTGCTTGCTCAAATTCCCCTACATGTGGATCGAGTTCTTTCTTTTACCCTATGACTATAGTGAATGAAGAAAAAGTTGAGCAAGAAGATAGTCAGGATGAAGAAGAGGCTCCAGAAAGTGTTGTCAAGAATCCCAGGTATGTAAGGATTAATCATTCTGAAGATCAGATTATAGGTGACAAAAACAAAGGTGTATTGATAAGGAAAAGAACTGCAGAAGAACAAGTGAATTACTATTTTCTTTTAAAGGTTGAACCAAAGATTGTGAATGAAGCCAACAATGATGAAAATTGGGTAAAAGCAATGGAGGAAGAACTAATGTAGATAGAGAAAAATGAAACTTGGGAGTTAGTCCCTAGGCCTGTTGACAAAAATGTTATTGGAACCAAATGGGTCTTTAAGAATAAGCTGAATGAGAATGGAGAGGTTGTAAGGAATATAGCAAGACTTGTGTGCAAAGGATATTCTTAGATTGAAGGAATAGATTTTGAAGAGACTTTTTCTCCAGTAGCTTAGATTGAAGCAATTAGAATGTTTCTGGCATTTGTAGCTCATAAATATTTCAAAGTGTATCAGATGGATGTGAAGTCTGCATTCCTAAATGATGAATTGGAAGAGGAAGTTTACATTGAGCAATTGAAAGGATTTAAGTTATCAGACCAAGGTGATATGGTGTGTGGGTTGAAGAAAGCTTTATATGGACTCAAACAAGCTCCTAGAGCCTGGTATGCAAGGTTGGATAAGTACTTATTGTAGTTTGGGTTCAATAAAGGTACTGCTGACAGTAATATTTATTTCAAGATTAATGGTGATCAAATTTTGATTGTTGAAGTCTTTGTTGATGATATCATCTTTGGAGGCAATGAAGGTAGGTGTATGAAATTTGCTGGTGAAATGCAAAAAGAGTTTGAGATGTCTATGTTTGGTGAAATAAATTTATTTCTGGGTTTGCAAATCAATCAATCAGATAAAGGAATCTTCATATCTTAGTTTAAGTATGTGAAAGAGTTGTTGAAGAAGTTTGGGATGAAAGACTTTAAACTAGTATGTACTCCCATGGTTACTGGCTGCAAGTTGAGCAAAACTGATGAATCACCTAAGACTGATAAAAAAAATATAGATCCATGATTGGAGGATTGCTTTATCTAACTCAAACCAGACCTGATATTATGCATACAGTTTTTCTTGTTGCAAGATTTTAAATTGATCCAAGAGAATCACATGTGATGGCAATTAAGAGAATCCCGAGGTATTTAAAAGGCACTCTAGATCATGGCTTATGGTATCCAAAGGATAATGATTTTAATCTTAGTGCTTATATAGATGTTGATTGGGCCAGAGATGTTGATGACATGAAGAGTACAAGTAGAGGTGCCTTCTTCTTGGGAAATAGATTGGTTTCATGGCTGAGCAAAAAGCAAGACTCAATCTCTTTGTCTACTGCAGAAGCAGAGTATATTGCAGCAGCATGTTGTTGCACTCAATTGTTATGGATGAAATAGAATTTGAGGTACATAAGAGTTGTATATGAAGATCCAATTGCAAACTTTTGTGACAATACAATTGCCATAAACATTTCAAAGAATTTAGTGATGCACTCAAGAACAAAGAACATATCAATAAGGTAGCACTTTTGAGAGAGAAGGTGAAAGAGAATAAGGTAAAGTTGGAATATGTGTCTACAAAGGATCATATTACAAACATTTTCACTAAGCCTCTGCCTAAAGATACCTTTGAGTATCTCAGAGAAAAGTTAGGGGTCATCACCCCTCCTACTCTGAACTAAGATGCATAGGAATGCATCAATCTAGTGGTGCTCAAAGTGTCATTCTTTGATCTAGATTGATGTTTTGAGGGCTACCTCTCAAGGGAGAGTAGCTAGATGTTTCTGATAAATTGAGTGTTGATAACAGAGAAAGTTCAGTGGATTAGAGCAGCAACATGCAAGTATGTGCCCTTTGCCATTGATGTTAAAGGGGGAGAGAAATCATGTGAAAAACTCAAGGGAAAAAAGAGTGCAGATGTGTAAAAATAAAGGGGGAGTATCTTGTCTTGATGGGTCATTAAGTTTTTCACATCATATGTTGCCATCAATGACAAAGGAGGAGATTGTTGCAAGTATGTGCCTAACCGGTGTTGTCATTGATGTCAACATATCTGTGTTGTCATTGGTGTCAAATGTGCTCTTACTTTGTTGCTTTCTTGTATGGAGTGAGATGCTTTGTATTTACTTATGTACGTGATCCTAATGTTGAGGATATTGAGAAAATTAGCCTCTCTAGTGGTAACAGTGTGTTGCAGTGGAAACAATGTATTGTACTCAAAAGAACAGTCTAGAAGGTTGCTCCACATTTCCTATAGAATGAATATATTTGTTTTTGGATTAGAATTTATTTAGAAGTTTGTCTGAAGATGTTATATTCCAAGTTTGAGCCTCCGGAATGAAGATTTGAGTGAGTTGTGTTCACCAGTGTGAAAACTACTTTTACTGTATGTTTGGTGGTGACAGGGAGAAAGTGTTATCCTCTGCATTCCTTTGCATTGAAGCATTTCAGTCTGTGGTTCTGGAATCAAGTTTGTAATGATATTAAGCACCTTCAACTACAATGGTTTGTGATTTGGTGGTCTGCAAGTTATCCTTTCCTCATGACAGTGGCTGATAATGTTCTTGTGCTCCAGTTTGAAAAATCTTCTTGATAGAGTGGTTAGAGATTGTGCGGTTGTTCCTGGTGATTACAATGTACTTTTGGATGTCTCTTAATTGTGTTCCTACCTTTGGATTGGTTTGCAAAGAGAAAATTGGATCGTGAATGAAGAATGTTCTTAGCAGACCTAGTGCTCTCATCAGTCTTGGCCGAATTGGTAAATTTCACTATTTGTGGAGATGCATCGAAGATTGTAAAAGCGTGTTATGGCGTGGAGGATTGTGTTTGAGTCCCAAATAAGGCATGACATGATCCACATACATCTTTACATCTTTTCCTTAACTTAATTTGTATTAGGTCCAGACCTATTTTATATATGTTTGTACTGCCGACCTTAGAGATTGTTCCAATGGTTGATGAATGTAATGCCGGCCTTGATGTACATTCCAAGGTTGATGAATTTTATAAAAGCATGTAATGTAGTTGCGAAAATAGTGTATGTGGTGCGAATATGAAGAGATAAGTGCAAAGGTGTGAAAGAGCAGAGGAGAGAAGTTATATTGTGCTTCAATGGACTTGAAGCTTGGCATGGAGTAGATGCTACTTAATCAATTCACCACTTTGGCAGTGAGCCACCCTTAGGTAGTGAGCCATTCTTTGCAGTGAGCATTTTGGGTAGTGAGCCTTGTAGGCAATGAGCCTATGTTTTTTGGTATTGTTATAACTCATATTTCTATGGGCTAACACCCATCATGGTTTTTCCCTTTTAGGATTTTCCACGTAAAAATTGGTGTCTACTATGTTGGATGTGTGATTGTGATTAAGTTTATGGTTTCATGCTTTCATGTTTAAATATGATTATAAATAATTAAGTTGTTGATGATTTGATATTCATATGAAGCTAAGTTTTTGTGACAACTTATTCACCCCCCCTCTTAATTGTCTGGTGTATTTCAACACCCCTTGAGGTGGTGGTTGAGACACTTGTTGTTTTTCCAACTTGCTAAGGGATGGTGGCCAATTTGATGGTCTTGGAATCTCAATTAATGCTTTTGACCCACTGTCCACCTCCTCTTGTATTTCTTGATGACCATGAATACTATTCATCTTAGGGCTAGAGACTGGAGTTAGGTGCATTTCATCCCAGATGTTCTCCCATGTCTCATATGTGTCAACATCCTCAAAATTTCTTTCCCCCTCAAAAATTGCTTGCCTATATTTCGAATAGATAGCTATATTGTCTATGCTCCAACCTTTGGCTAACAAAGTCTATCTCAAACCGTGAGTCATTTTCTTGGCGGGGTCATATTTCCTGATGGGCTTATAGAAGGTTTCCCATGGCAGAGATGGCTCTAGAGGGAAATCCTCTAACTCAATGTAGACATATGGGGAGTCTATGTTTGGTGATCTTCTCACCTTAAAGAATGGGCGAGTCTAATGTTCAAAAGAGGCATGGAATTTGTTCTTGGATAGCCCTGAAACCATGAAGTGCTCTGGATCATACTTCTACTGATCCATAATCAAAACTAGCCCACAACTGGCTAATTTTATCATCAAAATGTATTCAGTCTCTCTCTTTACCACAATAATACCACCCTTAGTCCACGGGATGTCATAGAAGGCTTTCATTTTTCTCCCAAACCCAAATTCAGAGTCAATCACAACCATTTGTCGAGCCATCTCCAAACCCAAAACCCTACTCATCAAAACCTTAGGTAGCATGAAAGGCTCTGTTGTGTGGTTACACAACAAGGCCTGTTTTGCCCCAACAAAATAGGGACCCAACTTTTTGCTTGCTTGTTTGTTCCCTTGCTTTAGGTGGTTTGGTAAAAAGAGCCTCTCCTCCTAGCCCTTCTTGCAGCCATAAAACATTTTCTGAGTTAGATAATGGGTTGTATAGATGTGAAGACTATTCCTTTGTTTTCAATCCTCCTAGATCCAGCCATTTCCAAATGATTTCAGCCCGACAAGCCGTCATACCTGAACAGGAAATTACTAAAACCAATGAAACGGTAATTACCACTCCTGCATGTCCTTGTCCTGTACCTAGAACCATTCCTCCTTTTAAAGATTTCATATTGTTTGATACTACCGGTACATACAAAGTTGATTTCTGGCCTCTGCATTTATTTCCTATAGCTGAAAACTCCCAAGGTACCAGCCAAAGCAAATTGCTTAACTGGACAAACCTGTGTCTTAGGAAATCCCTGCTACTAGCTGCAGATAGAAAGATTTGGCACCAGATTGAAGCAGTCAAAGCTGATAAAGCACGTCTTAGTGCTCAAAAGAATTTCCATTCTCTCATTTCCACTCTTGAATGCTTGGAAAAGCATCTTACTGATCAGTCGATGGCCTCTGTTAACAAAGATCTCCAAGAACTCAAAACCCAGTACAATGAGTTCAAAGGACAAGCTAAAACTTGGTGGGTTGCCTAGCAGCACTCCTTGGATCAACATAGAGAACTTCTGCAAAAGGTCAGTAGTGAGGTAAAGTTAGATTGTGATGTTCTTGGGTCACAACTAAACACTACAAATATTCATGTCAAGCATCATGGGCAACGGCTAAATGAAGCCTATGAGGAAATCCATTCTATTGCTCAATCACAACTGCTTATGAATGATTCCATCAGGACAGAATCTGCTACCATACAGTCTGAACAGCATCAAGAGTTCACAACTATTCAGTCAGTGGTACAGACAGTTCATCAATGCCAGACTGTGAAGACAATGAATTTCCCTTCCAGTGCTAAGGGATATCTGCAGGCTCAGTATGAAGGACCTAACCTGTCCACTACAATTAGGGAGCCTGTAATTGAAAAGGTTTATGATCCCTCCTTAGGGAATCTAAGAGAAACCACTCCAGAGGAATGAGCAAAAGGAAAGTTCCAAATGGCTTGTGGTAATAGTTCCAATCCCAATGGATCTAATCCAATTGATCCATTCAAAAATATTCAAACTTTGAAAGCTGATACACCTCCCCTTGTAAATTTTGATCATTTTGAGGATATAGAAAACACAAGAGGAATAGATGCCATGCGAGCCTGGATAACAAATTATATATCCACTAATGCTGATGCTGATGAAAAGTAAGTGATTAAGCAGGCTCTTAATGCTATGACAGGTATTGCAAGAAATGTCTGGGATAGACTAGATGCTGCTTACAGAGAAGTACTGCTAGATAAAGGTATAGATCAAGTCTGTGCTCAGTTGACATGTCTATTTGTTGGAAAAATAGACACCAGAGAAAAGTTGGCCTACAACAAATTCATCAAAGGTAAATGCAAATATCTCAAATATTTCCAGAAGTATTGTGAGGTTCAGTATGAGAATTTCTATTTGTCAGGTCGTGAACAAAATCATGAATTCATGTTCACAACTTTTCTGAAAAGTTTTGGTACTGTGATAGGAGAATTCTATCACAAGAAAGTTCTTGAGAATCTGGTAACAGATAATATAGAAATGAAAGAACTAACATTCCCACAGTTAGTTCAATTCTTGACACAGATTAATGAAGAAATCTGTGAAGAAGGAAAAGCAAAGAAAGAGATAAAGAAGGTACAACCTTTATTATCCTCTTCTGTATGCTACTAGATTATGCCTTCAAATCAGTTTCCAGATAAATGCAAATATTCTTGTTATGATTGTGACAAGCCAGAAAAGGCTTACAAGAAGAAAAAGAAGAAATTCAGTAAGTATCCCAAAAAAAAGGATAGTTCAGAAAAAGAGATCCGAAAAGAAAAGGTTCCAAGAAATGGAAACCAACCTGCTACATTTGCAAGGGTGATCACTTTGCAAACAAGTGTCCAGACAGAAATAAGAAAAGAGCAAAAGGCAAAGTCCGTGCTACTCGTGAAGCAGGTGTCGATGAGAATGATGAATTTGAATTCATCAATAACTACCCATCAGATTTAGAGGATATTATCCTATCGAGTTCAACGAGAGAGTCAGAATCAGAATCTGAGGAATATGCATTAGCTCAAGAGCAAGGTCAAGTCAATATGCTGACAAAAGAAGCTCAATCTTTTGATGAAGATTCAGAAGTCTCCTTCTATTGCAGAATGCTCAGAAGGGACACTCGTGCAGAGTTGGACAAGATAATTGAAGAGATTGTCCAAACTAGATCCTGACTCCATACAATGGATATGGGTCAAGAATCATGGAAGCATCTATTTCAACTATTTTGAAACCATTACCTGGTAGCTTTAAGGGTGGCAACTGGGAGCACTTTTGTTTGATTCTTGTAATCAAGGCATCATGCTTTGTCATCCATGGTGGTGGTTGTTTCCCAAGTAGTTTGTTTAGTTCAATTCGATCTTCAGCAAGCTTATAATAAAATCCTGTAATATAATTAAAAAGGCCTAAAAAGCGTTGTAATTTTTTGACATTAGTAATTGCAAGATTGAAAATTTTATTCAGGATGTGTGGTTGTGCCTCCATCCTCCCCCCCAGAAGAAGCTTGATGCCAATAAACACAATATGGTTTTGAGCAAAGAAGGACTTTGCGGGATTGATAGCAAGACCATTATGTTGGCAAATAGACAGAAATTGGCAGAGATGGTTGAGGTGTTGAGGCATATCCTGGCTAAAGACAAGGATGTCATCAATATAGGGTTGGATAAACTTGGCATAAGGCCGGAATATAACATCAATTTTTTGCTGAAAAATGGAAGGAGTAGTTTTAATACCGAACCAGAAGAACAATCCATTCATAGAGGCCTTGATGGACAGAGAATGTTGTTTTGTAAAAGTCAGCATTTTTGAGTCTAATCTACCAAAACCCTTTTGTTAGATCAAATTTAGAATACACATGGATACCCTAAATAGTCTGCTAGATATGATCTTTACTTGGCAGAGGATGTCTATTATCAACAAGACATTCATTTAACGACTTATAATTGACAACTAGCCATTTTTTAGGTAATTCCTTACCATTCTCATCAACCTTTGGAACATACATGGCATGGCATGAGAATGGAGATTCAGAGGTCTGAATGATTTTGAGCTTTTCGAGCTCTGCAACTTCTATTCTACAAGTTAATGCTTCAGATGAACTCATTAAAAAGTAATTTGCTTTTGCCTTGGACATGAGTTCATTACCTTGGGGATCCCGTTTGAGAGGGAGATCACATGTTAGGTTCCTTTTCTGCTTCTTTAAATCTTTTGTCATGACTGTGGTAGCAAAGGTAGTTTTAATCTCTATGAGAGATTCTTGTCCTGCATCCATTTGTTTGGCTAACCAAACTGCATTAACTGGTTTCTTTTTATTTTCCTTTTCTAGCTTGGATGTATAAGCTAGATCTTGATAAAGCCGTGGAAGCTGATATGTATTTCAAATTATAATAAAATTAGAATCAATGGTGAATGGTTCCCATTGTTGAATTTCTTTGCTTCCAATACGCCATCATAGCCATCAACTTCATATTGGACAAATGTTAGATTATCCGTAAAACCATCAAATCCAATTTGAATAGGAGCAATGCAGAAGGAGGAACTATTTTCCTTTTCAAAATTTCCAAAAGTAATACCTGTAGTGCCTTCAATCCAGGCATCTTTGGGAAAAGCATTGTACCAGGCAATGTTCAGATCTGCTCCAGTGTCAATAAGGAATGCTAATGGGTATGCCATTATACCTGGAAAGTGGATGGTCAGAATTATTCCAGGACATGAAGTAGTTGGCTTGGCACTCCTTTTGTAGGCTTTCATCTGGCAACCACTTGAACCTTCTTCATAGGTGATACTTAGTTCACTTGTTCTTCTATAGCTTGATGAATGAGAGGGCTGTAAAGTTTTTCTTCACAATATAGTTGTTCTTCTTGGAAGGAAGCTTGAGCAAGCAACTATAAGGATCCAGCTGAATTAAACTAGCTAATAAACTTATCAAGTTTAGGGGCTTTTTCCATTTCTTCTGTAAGATAGAAATTCTCTTCATCATCAATTTCTGAGATTTCTGCCTGAGCTTTAGTAATAACCTTTTCAAGAAAGGTTTTTCAATTTCTTCTCCATATTCTTCTGGCCATACTTCCTGGAGAAGGAGCATCATTGATAGACCTTTGGTCAAAAGATCCTGATGGTCGTTGTGTAGGGGAACCTGGAGGCCAGGGTTCTCTTCTTTGTAATGGTTTATACCCATGCTATTTTGGGATCTCTCTTGGAGAGATTGATAAACCATATTGGAGAATAGGAGATCTCTGGACTGGAAGTTTAGGTAGTCTTGCTTCCTATTGAAGTAGGAAGTACTTTCTTGCTTTAAGCTATTCCAACTTATTGGTCAGCTTCTTCCATGTTTCTTGACCCATATCCATTGTATGGAGTCAGGATTCAGTTTGGACAATCTCTTCAATTATCTTGTCCAACTCTGCATAGGTGTCCCTTCTGAGCATTCTGCAATAGAAGGAGACTTCTGAATCTTCATCAGAAGATTGATCTTCTTTTGTCAGCATATTGACTTGACCTTGCTCTTGAGCTGATGCATATTCCTCAGATTCTAATTCTAACTCTGTCGCTGAACTGGATAGGATAATATCCTCTGAATCTGATGGGTAGTTATTGATGAATTCAAATTCATCATTCTCATCGACACCTACTTCACGGGCAACACAGACTTTGCCTTTTCCTCATTTCTTATTTCTGTCTAGACACTTGTTTGCAAAGTGATCACCCTTGCAAATGTAGCAGGTCAGTTTCCATTTCTTGGTTCAGATCTCTTTTTCTGAAGTATCCTTTTCTTTTGGGATACTTATTGAATTTCTTCTTTTTCTTCTTGTAAGCCTTTTCTGGCTTGTCACAATCATAACAAGAAGATTTGCCTTTATCTGGAAACTGATTTGAAGGCATAATCTAGTAGCATACAGAAGAGGATAATAAAGGTTGTACCTTCTTTATCTCTTTCTTTGCTTTTCCTTCTTCATAGATTTCTTCATTAATCTGTGTCAAGAATTGAACTAACTGTGGGAATGTTAGTGGTTCCCATTGTTGAATTGCTTTGCTTCCAATTACACCATCATAGCCATCAACTTCATATTGGACAAATGTTAGATTATCCGTAAAACCATCAAATCCAATTTGAATAGGAGCAATGCAGAAGGAGGAACTATTTTCCTTTTCAGAATTTCCAAAAGTAATACCTGTAGTGCCTTCAATCCAGACATCTTTGGGAAAAGCATTATACCAGGCAATGTTTAGATCTGCTCCAATTTAATAAGGAATGCTAATGGGTATGCCATTATACCTAGAAAGTGGATGGTTAGAATTATTCTAGAACATGAAGTAGTTGGCTTGGCACTCCTTTTGTAGGCTTTCATCTGGCGGCTACTTGAACCTTCTTCATAGGTGATACTTGGTTCACCTTGTTCTTCTATAGCTTGATGAATGAGAAGGCTGTAAGGTTTTTCTTCACAATACAGTTGTTCTTCTTGCAGGAAGCTTAAGCAAGCAACTGTAAGGATCCAGCTGAATTAAACTGGCTGACAAACTTATCAAGTTCAGGGGCTTTTTCCATTTCTTCTGTAAGATAGAAATTCTCTTCATCATCGATTTTTGAGATTTCTGCCTGAGCTTGAGTAATAACCTTTTCAAGAAAGGTTTTTCGATTTCTTCTCCATATTCTTCTGGCCATACTTCCTGGAGAAGGAGCATCATTGATAGACCTTTGGTCAAAAGATCCTGATACCAACTTTTAAACCCAGCTGCAAATGACAAATGAAATGCAGAACAAAATATCTGACTCTCAGATAGATCTTATATATATTATTATTTCTAACACTCAGGAATAATACATTCATCATCTTTAATGCGCGCTGGCATAGATCTAGACATCTATATAGAAGGAGGAGCTTAAAACATAAAGAACAAGCTAGAGATAATAGCACTCTTAGACTGAAAGAGCAAACCAGAGATAATGGTACTCTTTGCTTTACAGATTTGCAGACTCCACTTAGGACTTTCTAAGACTTCACTCGCCTAGAATTCGTTGAGAAATGAAGGTGTCCCTCTTGTCTTTTATAGGCAGTGTGGGCAAATCTTTAACCTTATTCCTTTGAAAGTAATTTGGAGTCCGTCAATAGAAAATTGACATGAAGAAAACCCTTATCTGAAGGATTACCCATGCGAGGATAAGATTCCTCAAGGTGGGATGAAATAATCCGTGCGCAGGAATAAAGGAGGACAAACAATATAACAAAGCATCTTTTTGAACACGGGAAGAATAACCCATGTATACTGTATGGCACGTATACTTTCTCCTTTTACCGTGGAAGGGCCCACATCTATTAGTTTCAACAAGATGATAGATTCTCTTGATGGATGACAAGCCCATCCATTGGCCTAGGAACCCATGCTATGCTCAGATGTATCAGAATTGTCATAGGGATGACAACGAGGATCATTTGGAGCAAAACTAGCATTTCTGAGAGATCCTATGTCATCGTACGCTAGAACTCAGGGATCATCTGTGGGATCATACTCATAGTTAGCACATGTCTGCATAGAAGAGTGTGGTATGCATCTTGTATGGGACTGTTGAGCTGGCGCTGGTTCATGTTCCTTCCAGATAATGCTCATGGTCTTCATTTTGTATGGACCATAGAGTCCTTGAGCCAGACTACGTTGATCAACTCTCTCCATACGGTAAGTCTTTGTATGTATCCAGACAGGCATCTATTGGGAATGCAAATATCTTAACCTGTTTGGAATAGTCCAATGTTCAAACAAGGATGAAGACCCAGTGGGTCCATAAGCTTGACACAGATGTCTACTGATAGGAGTTTCATCAGGTGAATCGAAGGTCAGCTTGAATGTACTGCCTGTGTAGGATGATGTGCCAGCAAAGTCCATCTCATTTGCTGGAGGATAAGGTCCTTGGAACAGATCCTGAATGAGATTCTTTCCATGTTCTTCGTTCAACGATCTTTCTGGTCTTTGTACGAATGGATTGAGGAAGGAGACCGGAAGAACAAAGTCTCCACACCAGTTCTAAAGGAGATGACCAACAATAGGATCTATGGGTTCTGCTTCAATAGAGAACCGGAAGAATGGTTGTTCAGTCCATAATCCTGGATGTGTCAGCTATTGTTTGGGTATTAACATTTGAAAACGATCAAATAGGAAATCATTAGCCATTTGATAATTATGAAGATTTCTCCTTTGGAATGGATTTGTGCTCCATTCTCTATAGTTGTCTTCATACCAACGATGTTCCCTTATTCTGATTATCTAGATAATATTGGAGGAGTTCTGATCTGCTGTTGGCAGCACAGGGTTGGAAGAGTGTCCTTCTCTTGACATAAAATCTACAAAAATATTTTCAACTCCTGGAAGGTGAATGAAATCAAATTCATAAGTACTTAATAATTGAGCCCACCAGAGGAGTCTTCCTCTGACAACTTTGTTTTTTGATTCTTTCCTGAAGAATCCACGTAGATTTTGAAGATCACTTTTCAACAGAAATCTCTTGTCAGCAATAAACATTTGAAATGCTTGAAATGTATTGACAACCGCAAGGATTTCTTTATGCGTGCTATGGTAGTCCACTTCACTATTCTTGAAACTACTAGAAATATATCTCACAATCTCAGCTTTGTCTTTTGGATTGTAAGATGTTGTTTTCTGCTCTCTAAGAACACCAGCCTAGGCATCTTCACTTGCATTTGTTTCAACTATTTTGAAACCATTACCTGGTAGCTTTAAGGGCGGCAATTGGGAGCACTTCTGTTTGATTCTGGTAATCAAGGCATCGTGCTTTGTCGTCCATGGCGGTGGTTGTTTCCCGAGCAGTTTGTTCAGTTCAATTCAATCTTCAGCAAGCTTATAATAAAATCCTGCAATATAATTAACAAGGCCTAAAAAGCGTTAGGACTATTCCAAACAGGTTAAGATATTTGCATTCCCAACAGATGCCTGTCTGGATACATACAAAGACTTACCGTATGGAGAGAGTTGATCAACATAGTTTGGCTCAAGGACTCTATGGTCCATACAAAATGAAGACCATGAGCATTATCTGGTAGGAACATCAACTGGTACTAGCTCATCAGTCCCATAGGATGCATACCACACTCTTCTACATAGCCATGTGCTAATTGTGAGTATGATCCCACGGATGATCCTTGAGTTCTAGCGTACGATGACACAGGATCTCTCAGAAATTCTTGTTTTGCTCCAAATGATCCTCGCTATCATCCCTATGACAATTCTGATACATCTGAGCATAGCACGGTTTCCTAGGCCAATGGATGGGCTTGTCATCCATTGAGAGAATCTATCATCTTGTTGAAACTGATAGACGTGGGCCCTTCCATGGTAAAAGGGGAAAGTATACGTGCCATACAGTATACACGGGTTATTCTTCCTGTGTCCAAAAAGATGCTTTGTTATATTGTTTGTCCTCCTTTATTCCTGCTCACAGATTATTTGGTCCCACCTGTCATCTTGTGCATATTAGGACCTCAAAAGAAGAGGTTAATTTTCAAAGTTAGATGTTGCTATCACAAACCTCATCAAATGAAAGAATGCAAAATTTCAAGCAGGTTTGCCTTTTGAATCACCCCAAAATTCTCTAAGATCAAGAAGTTATGTCTGGTCAAAGTTTGGTCAAATAGTCACAGGGTCATCACATTCCCCAAATATCTAGGTATTCACTAATATCCTGATCACTGGTTTTAACAAAGGAAAATTCAATGTCTGCACATTCATAAATATACACACGTCAAATTTAAACCCAAGAGACAATGGACCATCAAAATCTGTAGACATTCTGCGGAGGTCATAACATTCGATCTTAATACCCCTGATCTTCGTTAATGTGCATACTTGACTAAAAACAATGGAAAAACTCAATGCCCGCATATTGCCTAAGCACCTAGATATTTGTTAACATGACGGTGACATCATCTCAACCCTATCATAAAGAAACCCCAATAGAATGATGGTGTCACTCATATACCTGATATTGAAGGGTCATCACATTCCTTAAGATCCTGAATATTAGTTAATGTCTGGACCTAGTGAAATATAATGATAAATCTCAATATCTTGCACATTAATTTAGTACCCTAACATTCGCTAAGATGATGATGATGTCACATTATAACTAGTCTAGAAATGTCATTTGAAACGGTGACGTCATCCTCATCTTTAGATTAGGAGGGGGGATATTTCACATAACTAAGCACCTGGATATTTCTTAATGTCCATATATCTACCCTTAGGATCCATAACACATAGACTTCCAAGAACCAATAAGAGGATGCCACGTGGCATGTTGACTAGTCCATATCAACATCTCGTGGATTCTGGATATCCAAGCAGAAGTAAAATCCCTTTAGTTCTTCATGACCTATTTCTTAACTCTGGTCAACATTCACCAACATCATGATGATGTCAGGTGCACATCCTAAAAGAGCAGGCACATTGTTTAAACAACTAGACAGTTTCAAATATGTGGATCCCTTATTAAATATTGTTTAACAGTAGGTAAGCATTCAAAATTTCAAACTACCTGGCGCCACCTGTTGCAATCTTAAGAGTTTAGAAAGTGTATCCATGGGCACAAATGATCTAACATTAATTATGCCCTAATTCACCGATGTTAATGATTGAAATAAAGGATTTATACTCATTTTTACACTTATCAAGTATTTAGAAAGAAATTACAGAGCTCTTGCATGATTAAAACCGCCATTACAACAATCTGTGACCTCAACGGAATGGTGTGGACATCCAATGGCAAATAGAAAAGGAGGGTGATTGAATTGTGACTCGCACATCCTGATCTCAATTAAGTAGATTTAAAAGTGTGAAAATCAGTTATGTAATGAATGAAACCCTTGTTTTGTCATTTTTGAATAAGTAAACAGGTAAATGGTTTCACTATGGTAAATTCATTTGATGACATTTGAGTATGCTTTGTAAAAGTAAAATACCATGATGTACACTAAAATGTTCAGATCAAAAACCCTAAAACACATGTTAGGTTAAGATATATATATATATATATATTTTCTTCATTGCAGGATACAATGGACGTTCGTAGGAACATGTTAGATACTAAGTTCTTGACACCTATGTGTATAAAACCTGGGGGGTCATCTTCTAAATATGGTCAAATAGGAGACACACACCCTGGGAATACTGATATGGATGCTTAGATAGTGAAATCGAAGAAAGGTAGTGGAAATCCCCTAATAATCAATATATACACTTCAGGCATGTGGCATGTTGGGGGATTCCCATATGCAATGGAAGTCATTAAGTTGGTAGCCGAGGGTGTCAACAATTACAATGTCCACATAAGAAGGGTAGAAAAACACAGCCGGGTATATGCAAATTTTTTGGTCATAGGCATCACCTCTGAATTCAATTTACCATAAGGGGGAAATTTATACAAGATAAACCTAGGATCCCTAGAGAAACAATATGTTGGCAGTTTTAAGGAGTGCAGGAAGGTCATGTTCTTGTGGAGAGCTAGTAATAGCACATATAGGGCATCAACCAAATTGCCAGTACACATGTACAAATTTGATTTTGCCCCTAAATACCAATATATGATGGTTATGCTCAGATGGATGAGGGGGAGACTGAATGCAGGTTACTTTGAAGACTAGATGTATGGCCTTATGAGGATGGTGGAATCCACCAATCAGAAACTACAATGAGAAAAGCTAATCAGTGACAATATTGATGAAAGCATGAAGAAACTTGGTGGCAAAATAAACTTGTTTCATATGTCCTCATATGTAGTAAATGCATTTGCAGCCAAGGGGACATTTGATGGATTACTGAGGATTGGCAGAGTTGGCATGAATCTTGGAGATGTCAATATCTGGGATCATTATCCCCAACTAGAAAGGAGAACATCCCTCCAACACTATAGGAGGGTTAACGACTTCTTTATCATGCATATGGTCTGAACTATGGAAGAGGACAGAGCAAAAAGATTGAGCATGGAAGCTCAAGTAGTGGTGGGCAAGAATGGGGCCTAGTTCATCTATTTCCCAACATTTACATACATAAGAATGGAAGGTTTTGATGGGAAACCCATGATTTTGCCAAGATGTCGAATGGATAAGGTCATATTGATGGAGATGGCCAGGCAAATATTGCCTTCTTATGAGGCATTTGCCAAAAGAAATAAGAAACCCAATGTCATGTTTCCCTCCAACATTGGTTGGTATATGTGCACTATTGTGGAAATGGCCAAAGAAGCAGTAGGAGGACTCCAACTAATGTGTTTGCAGCCTTTTTTCTTAGTTAAGTAGTATGATCCTTATAGGAGGATGGAGATATTATACAAGAAGCCTGTACACCAGGTGCATGTAGAGGATTATTGGGCTGATTGCCCAGATGATGTGGAAGTACGTAGGAGGGGATTTCAAAGGCTCACTTTGAAGCAAATTTGCACCTTAGATTGTGTGTCGGTGCCCCCACAAATACATGTGGATGATAAGGTGATTATGTCTCAGGAGGATGAACTAGACAAGAAGCTATACAATGAGATGATCTCCTCACCTGAATGGAGCTAGCCAGAGGAAACCTCATTGGAAATAATAACACAAAAGGTCATGCAATTGACCAAGGCATGGGTAGATCAGGAGGTCATTGTACTCAAGGTCAAGGGGGTGGCCATAACCATTGATAACAAAAGAAAGAGACAAGAGCTAGTAGAAGAATATTATGATGATTTCCTCAAAGATAAAAGATAGTCTCAAGAAAGGAAAGCACATGAGGGGTCATCCAAAACAACCCAGAAAAGGGGGGATGAACATTGGTGTCAAGATCACCCCAAAGCCTTCACCTCAGAAAGGGAAAGCTTCCACTTGTGCTGCCACATTATCTAAGAAACATGAAAAGCAACTTGAATCTATAACAAAGCCAGGTATCATACATAATGATTTAGAAGAAAGTGATGAAGATAATGAACCTCTCATAATCAAGAGGAGGAAGAGAACTGAATATGCACCAGTGGGAGCAAAGGTTCCCAAAAAAAGGGCCAAGCATCAACAATGATGGGATGGTGCAGGAGCACCTAGAATATCATGTTTTCTTTTGTAATAAGGTCTATTGACCAATGCATTTTCATTTCAGTTTGTATCTAGGTTCATTTTGTAAGTCCCAAGTGACTTAGGGGACATTTGTCAAATTATAATCGCATAATGTGAAAAATAGGCAGTAGTGTCTCCTAGCTGCTTGGAGTTAGTTCGGTACTACTCAGGGTGAGTTGATAAATGCCCAGAGGAATAGCCAAATGATGATCGAATGTAATCAGATTGAAGAAGGGTGTGAATGTGGTTGTATTGTGCTCAGGAGAAATAAAACAATTCTGTTCTATCCATTTGATTTCCATTTCTTATAACTGTAAATCGTGTAACTGTAGATTTCCATTCATTTTGCATTTTCCATTGTTGTCGTATGTCATCGTGAAGCATTCCACTAGTGAGATTTCTGTCGAAATCAGTGGAATGGCTTTGTTGTATGAATATTTGTTTTGCTCTTTGTTTTGTTTTTCCTGTTCAGCGGTGCAGAGGATCTTGACAGGGAGTTTTGCGTAGTAGGATGACTTAGCGTCTCCATGTGCTAGGGTTTGGAAGGAAGTAAACTATGCGATGGCGTATTGGTGCATCAACCAAAGGTTACAAGTGTTCACCGACAGAATGATTCTCACCAAAGGCAAATGCCATCGGGGCATTGGAAGAAGGATGAGGGCCTTGGTTGATGGAGTTGAGTTGGTGACTCATCTGTTAGTTTGTCGATTGTGAGAAATTAGGGCATCGGTCTATGGTATCTGCTATGTGCTCCCCATCATATTGGTATTAGAGCCCGAAAAGATTTGGGCGACAAATCAAATTGAGGATTTGTAGGAGTATTGGCATTTGGGTGTTGTCTATGAATGTTTATGTCAGACAAAGAAAGCAAGACAGAGGCGAAGAGGATGCCTCCCAAAAGTATGTTGCAGGATGTCGTTAAAAAGTTGATCGAGGAGATGCTTGAATCCAAGTTGGGAGAGTTTAAGTAGTCCAAAATCAAAGATGGGGAAGATGAAAGTGATAGCGATGAAGGTGATACAAAAATTGTTGAAACCAGTAAAAAGACAGAGGAGATACCAGTAGACCAAAGTGCATTTTTAAATGCATTAAAGTCAGTCAATAGGGACACCATAGATGGGTTACCTAAGTATAGTGGAAGTATGGAAGCTGAAGAGGTGATTGATTGGATTGAGGCATTGAAAAATCATTTTGAATACAAAGAAGTCCCTGATGATAAGAGGGTTAAGTTGGAAAAGGAAAGATTGAAGGGATCTACTCTTGCATGGTGGAATTATGAACAAGGAGAGAGAGTCAAGGAGGGGAAGAATATGATAACCCCCTGGGGAAGGATGAAGACCAAAATCAAGGCACAATTCTTACCCCTGGACTATGATGTGCAGATGTATAAGAAATTACAGAATCTTAGACAGAGAGACCTTGATGTGAATGCATACACACAAGAGTTTCATAAACTTAGTCTCAGATCAAAGAGATAAGAAGAAGAGTCAGAGAAGGTGGCTAGGTATTTGAATGGCCTAAGGATGAACATCTAAGACGAGATCAACATCTTAGCACTAGAAATAGTGGACAAGTGTTCCCAAATGGCCTTAAGGGCTGAAGAGAAGATAAAGAGGAAGAGTGAGCAGAATAATAGAGGTAGAGGTGGAAGGAATTTCAGAGGCAGAGGTAGTTTTGGAGGAAGAAGTCCTAACCAGAGGCCTAGTGGTGAGTCTAGCCAAGAAGATCAAGTTGGGGACTCTAGTAGCAGACGAGGCTATCAAGGAAGAAGGCCTAATGGAAGAGTTGGGACAAATGGATCAGGTAGAGGATCTAAATTCTCCAATATGAGATGTTATAACTATAATCAGATAGGACACCCGACATACAAGTGTTCGGAGAAGGCCTCAACTTCTCATGGTGGTGAGAAGAGAACCACTTTGATTTAAGAAGATGCAAGGAGTGTGACATCTCCTGAAGTGAATCTAGCATCAGAAATGGGAGAGAATTTGATGATCAAGAGGACACTGCTCAAGGAACCAGTGCAGATTGAACCATCTCAAAGAAGGGATTTGTTTAGAATCAACTACAAGATCCAAGGTAAGGTTTGTAAAGTCATTATTGACTCTGGTTCTACTGATAACATTATATCTTTGGAAGTAGTGAATAAGTTGAAGTTAGAAAAGATACCCCATAGCAGTCCATATAAAGTTAGTTGGTTGAACAAGGGGCAACACGTACTCATCAATGAACAAGCATGGGTAGAATTTAGTATTGGGGGGTATAGAGACAAGATTTTGTGTGACATCCTTCCAATGGATGCTTGCCATCTTTTGTTAGGCAGACCATGGCAGTTTGACAGAAAGGCTCATCATGATGGAGAAAAGAATGCTTACTCATTCCAAAAGAATGGTATGACTTATGGGATACAGTCATTGGTAGAAGAGGATCCACAACATGTAGGGTCTAGTGTAATGTTGGTAGGAGAAAAAGAATTCATGGACACATTAAAGGAAGGTGATGGAGTAGGTTTTTCTTTGATTGTGAAGCCTAAGGGGGAAAAGAAGGAAGGTGTGAGAGAAGTAGGGCCTAAAGAGGTCAGAGATTTGCTTGAGAGTTACAAAGGAGTGATTGCAAAGGATATACCTGATTCCCTACCACTAATCAGAGACATTAGCCATCAGAGAGATCTCATACCAGGAGCAGTACTCCCTAATAAGGTAGCATATAAAATGACCCCATAGCATAATGAAGAGATAACAAACAAGATTCAAGAACTCCTAAACAAAGGGCTGATTAGGAAGAGCCTTATCCTATGTGCAGTACCTACTGTTTTAGCCCCAAAGAAGGATGGGAAATGGAGACTGTGCACTGATTCTAGAGAAATAAATAGGATAACCATCAGGTATAGGTTTCCTATTCCTAGAATAGAAGATCTAATGGATTGTTTGGGAGGTGCTACCTATTTCTCTATGAAAGACTTGAAGAGTGGGTACCATCAGATAAGGATAAGAGAAGGGGATGAGTGGAAGACATAATTCAAAACCAATGAAGGGTTGTATGAGTGGCTTGTGATGCCTTTCAGTCTTTCAAATGCCCCTAGCAATTTTATGAGACTCATGAATGAGGTGTTGCAGGAATTCATAGGAAAATTTGTGGTAGTCTACCTTGATGATATCTTGGTGTTCAGTAAGAGCAAGAAAGAGCACTTGAAACATTTGGTGATAGTCTTGAAGAGGCTGCAAGATCAAAAGTTACTGATAAACTTGGAAAAATGTGACTTCATGAAACAAGAATTGGTGTACCTAGGTTTTGTCATCTCTAAGGGTGATTTGAAAATGGATCCTTCCAAGGTAGAAGCTATTTTGAATTGGCCTACACCCAGGACAATAGGAGAGGTAAGAAGTTTCCAAAGTTTGGCCACATTTTATAGAAAATTCATTAAGAACTACAGTGACATCTATGCACCTATGTTGGAGACCATCAAGAGTGGAGGTAAGATGAAGTTTGTGTGGACGAGAGAAGTAGATGGGAGCTTTGAGAGTCTGAAATAGAAAGTTGCTAAATTCCATGTTTTAGTTTTACCTGATTTCAATAAGGTCTTTACCATTGAATGTGATGCAAGTGGGTTGGCCATAGGAGTAGTGTTGAGCCAAGAAGGCAGACCAGTAGCCTTCTTCAGTGAAAAGTTAAATGAAGCCAAGAGGAAATACTCCTCTTATGATTTAGAGTTGTATGCCATGGTACAAGCTCTGAAAAAATGGAGGCACTATTTGCTTCCTAAAGAATTTATTATATACACTGGCAATCATGCTCTCAGTTTTTTGAATGGAAAGGAAAAGCTCAGTCATAGACACATGAAATGGGTGGAAAGTCTTCAAGCATACCCCTTCATCATCAAACATAAGAAAGGGATAACCAATAAGGTTGCTGATGCTTTAAGCAAAAGGGTGTTGATAGTGCAAGAAGTGCAGCTACAAAGTATGGGTGTTGAGTCACTCAAAGGATTGTATGAAGAGGACCAAGATTTTAAGGAGATTTACAAGGTCTGCAGTGAGTTTGCCAATGCTTTCCACAGTGAATTTTCAGATTATACATTGCAGGATGGACTTTTGTTTAAAGGAAGCCAACTATGTATCCCTAAGTGTTCAATGAGGGATAATCTAGTGAAGGAGAAACATAGTGGTAGTTTAGGAGGACATTTTGGGCTTAATAAGACCTTAGATCTTGTAAGAAGGTTTTGCTTTTGGCCAAGGATGCAATTTGATATTAGAAGGTTTGTTGAGAGTTGTATGATTTGCCAGAGAGTAAAGGGAGTCTCAACTAATGTAGGATTGTACCAACCTTTGCCCATACCAAACATACCTTGGGAAAGTTTGAGTATGGATTTTGTAATGGGATTACCCAAGACAAGGATAGGTTATGATGGTGTGTTTGTTGTGGTAGATAGATTCAACAAAATGGTGCACTTTATTCCTTGTAAGACCACCAATGATGCTAGTTACATTGTAGGTTTGTTCTTTAAAGAAATTGTCAGGATTCCTGGGTTACCTTTGAGTATTGTATCTGACAGAGACAACAAATTTGTGGGACATTTCTAGAGAACCTTGTGGAAAAGATTGGGTACAAATTTGTCTTTTAGTTTAGCCTATCATCCTCAGACTAATGGCCAAATTGAGGTTGTGAATTGGTCATTAGGCAATCTACCAAGATGTTTGACAAGAGAACATGGTAGTAGTTGGGATGTAGTACTTCCACAAGCAGAATATGCCTATAATGATTCTACAAATAGAAGTACAGGTCTAAGTCCTTTTGAAGTTGTTTATGGTAGTCATCTTAGAGGAATTTTTGAATTAAGAGATGTTCAAGGGTTGGACAAAAGGAGTGGACATGCTGATACATTTGTAGAGGCTATGATAGAGATCCATCAACAAGTCAAAGATACTCTACACTAGAACAGTTAGAAGATGAAGGCTAGATTGGATCAAAGAAGGGATGTGCAGTACCAAATAGGAGATATGGTCATGGTTCATCTCAAAAAGAACATACTACCCAAGGGAAGCCACAACAAGTTGATGATGCAAAAAATTGGACCTTGTCGGATTCTGGAGAAATATGGTTCTAATGCTTACAAAATTGAACTACCTGATGATATTGCTATTTCACCTATCTTCAATGTTGCTGATCTAACATTATATAAGAGTCCTGATATAGGAGAAGGTGTAGACGATTCTGTCCAAGACAATGCAGAGTGGGTGCAGCATTTACCACCTAAGGAACCACCGAAGATGGAGTGTATCTTGGATAGCAGGATAATCAAGAAGACCAAAAATTAGACCTATTTTGAGCATTAGTCAAATGGAAAGGACTTCCAGATTCAGAAGCCACATGGATGCTGGAAAAAGACATCAAAAAGCGGGAGGTGATTTGTAGCAGTTAGTCTCTAAGAGGACTTGAGACAACTTTCACCCGGGGAGTATGGTGCAGGAGCACCTAGAAAATCATGTTTTCTTTTGTAATAAGGTCTATTGACCAATGCATTTTCATTTCAGTTTGTATCTAGGTTCATTTTGTAAGTCCCAAGTGACTTAGGGGACATTTGTCAAATTCTAATCACATAATGCCAAAAATAGGCAGTAGTGTTTCCCAACCGCTTGGATTGGTCTCCTAGCTGCTTGGAGTCAGTTTGGTACTACTCAGGGCAAGTTGATAAATGCCCAGAGGAATGGCCAAATGATGATCGAATGTAATCAGATTGAAGAAGGGTGTGAATGTGGTTGTATTGTGCTCAGGAGAAATAAAGCAATTCTATTCTGTCCATTTGATTTCTGTTTCTTATAACTGTAAATCATGTAACTATAGATTTCCATTCATTTTGCATTTTCCATTGTTGCCGTATGTTGTCATGAAGCATTCCACTGGTGAGATTTCTATCAAAATTAGTGGAATGGCTTCGTTGTATGAATATTTGTTTTTCTCTTTGTTTTGTTTTTCCTGTTCGGTCATGCAGAGGATCTTGATAGGGCGTTTCACACAGTAGGATGACCTAGCATCTCCATGTGCTAGGGTTTGGAAGGAAGTAAATTGTGTGATGACATATTGGTGCATCGGCCAAAGGTTACAAGTGTTCACCGATGGAACGAATCTCACCAAAGGCAAATGCCATCGGGGCATTGGAAGAAGGATGAGGGACTTGGCCGATGGAGTTGAATCAGTGGATCATCTGTTAGTTTGTCGACTGTGAGAAATTAGGGCATCGGTCTGTAGTATCTGCTGTGCGCTCCCCATCATGGGATCTGTGGATAAACGCCCAAACATTGTGCTTAAAGGCCAAGGAGGTGAGGGGATTCAACAAAATTTACAACATGATGTCCCTATTCCCACTATTGTTAAATTTAAAACTGAATTAGTAGAGGAAATCAAAGAGGGGAACAAGAAAAGAGAAGGTGATCTGCCTCTACCTCTAGATAAAACAATAGACCTTTCTGATGATGAGGTAGTAGTTGAGGTGTCTTTTAGCCCCATGGAATCATTAGTAAAGAATGCAATGGTAACACCTCAAAACACTCCCATCATACAAGAGAGGGAGGAGGATATAGAAGAGGACAATCCAAAAGCCTTGGCACAGAAAATAGGCTTGAAGGGATTAATTGGCCACGTCACAAGCCCAACAGTAATTGATTTAGCATATCAGGGTGATGATGATGTAGGCAAGGATAAGGATGCAGTCCTAGAGCATGGTGAAGCTGAAGACAATGCAACTATGGATGTGAATATGGAAATACCTGATCAGCCAGATGCCCAAGACATTGAACAAGGGCATGCTGAAGGAGAAAAGATAATTGATGCATCTAGATAGTTAGGTCCCAATATCACATTTGAAACCCAAGATAATAAGGATACAAACATGTTAGAATTCGGACAGGAAGGTTCAATGAAGGGAGATGATAATAAAAAATGAGAAAGGGTGGATGAGGATAGTCAGATAGATCATCAAAATATCCAAGATCAGGATCATCAGGGACCTGATATGAACCCACCACCACCTCAAGATGAACAAATGATACCTGATCAAGGTATGAAAACATCAAAGGAGAACCCCATAGATGAGCAACATAAAGTAGATGAAAGGATTCACATTAGAGAATAACAACAGGGGGATAATGAGGATACCTTGGAAGAGAAAAACATAGAGTCTCATGATGCTCACATTGAGCATACAGATCAAGAAGGGTCCAAATATGATGTACCATATTGGCTTCAGCATGAGGTGAATCCACCTACATTATTTGATTCTTCAAATTTTGACATATCTTCATTATTTTCTGCTCAAGGGGCCAAACCAAAGAAGAGAACTAGGGATACCTCTACAATAAAGAGAGATCTGACAATAGGCAAAATGATAGCTCAGGTGGCTGTGTCAGTTGTGGACAAACCCAAAGGAGAAATAAGTGCAAGTGAATTCCAAATAACCACTATGGACTTGGTTTTTTCTATTGCACATTAGGAAGGTCAAGAGGCCAAGGATATCATAGACACCTTATTGGCCAAAATAGAAAAGGAGAAAGGGAAGAATAAAGAGCACAAAGAGCACATTGCTCAAATGTTGACATTCATAAAGGGGTTAGTGGCACCCACTAACATTCCCATTACCACATCCACCACATTGACAATAATATCACAGGATGAAATTACAGGGTTGGATGTCATGAAACATAGATCACAAGTGATGGACAAGTGGTTTATCTGGTTCTTAAATGAAGGGGAACAGGTAATAAAGTCTTCTCTAGCCAAATGGGACCTACTTAGTACTTTAAAGAGAAAGGTAGACAAGATGCAAAAGGAGATAGGGTAGAGGTCAATACAAGTAGAAAAACACTTGGTTGCTCTTGGAGAAATGAAGAAGGCATATATGAATATCCTAATATCTAGTAATATCTTGACCACCTAGACTTCATAGTTGCTAGATGCCTGGTATGAAGATGTGAAATTTGAGGTAGATATCCTAAAGAAATGTAATGCAAAATCTAGGGATATCAGTGTTAAGCTACATGAGCTTTTATTAGAGGAAGTAGATATCTTGGAGGCACTTGAAGGAGAGTTTGAAGGAAAGGTAGAGCATCAAGATGTAGATTTTACCACCAAAGCATTCTAGGCCAATTTTAGGCCAACATCAGATGATCCTCTTAATCATTTCTTTAAAGAAATAATTAACAAGGCTACGAGGATGATGGCAAAGATAGAAAAACATAATGAGACACTAAATAATAGGAGAAATAAATGGATAAATTTGGAAGCCCAATTCAAATCACAGGGGCATGCAACCATAAAGGCTAAAGTATTGAATGGATGAGAAATAGAAAGAATAGTCCAAGCCTATAAACTTATTTGAGGGACTATCAATATACAAATGGAAGGTGACCCATCCATAGATGAAGAAGAGTGAATGAAGATGCAAAGCACATGGATATGCTAACCAAGGCGACATGATTCTTGCAAAATATTCTAGAAGGACAGTTGTAATCCAATAGATGGTTGCCAACTAGTAACCCATGCCATGGGTTTTGTTGGTTGACTTGGTCAATACAATGTAGACCGTTGATTATCATGGATGAATCTTGATCATAGGATCTTTTGTAACTGCACCCCTTCCTTACTCTATAAAAGGAGGTGGATTGCACTTTGTAAAATCATTAAGAGCTTAATTGAGATAAGATTGTTGAATGTCATGGTACTTTATCAAGACCAATTGTAAATATGTTCACATTTTGAATACTGAATCCAATAGAGATACAGATTACAGCTACATAGTAAATCTTGAGTAATCTTCTGGATGTCATCTTGACTTGTTACTATGATATGATGCATCCCTTGGATTGCATGTCAACTAGTTCATGTTGTTGATTTCCTATTCCTTTGAAGAGTATCATCGACTGTGTGAAGTTGTGTAATGTCCTAACATAGCATGGTTTATTTTTTATCTCTATTTCATGAAGTATTAAGTTGCACATATACAACAATGGTTGAAACTCATTAATTTCAATAAAATCAGAAAAGTTTAGTTCAAATTTCTTTAATTTCATTCAATCACCATCATAATTGCAAATACATAGAAAATAATAAGCAAATACAGAGAAATATGCTGACATCTCATAGGTAATTGAATATCTTTAGCATATTTGAGTGAATAGCATGTCAATTTGAAAATATCATGCACATAACCACTAAAAATGACAAAGAACACTTAAATATCAACTTGTAGGCACAATATTTACACAAATTCATAGTGTAGAAGCATAATCGGGATAAATACAGTAAGATCTAACCTTGTTTGTTGAGAATTCATAGAAAACAAGTGAAACAAAGCATATCTGAATAGAAATCACTTCAAAGTAAGAATGTAAGGCCCCTAATGGAAAACAACAACTCACATCAAACTAACTAAGAGATTATTAGAGGGTCAAGTCCTAACTGTATGGAGACTTGGAGTTATCAATTCATTCTGAGTTGATCATACTATTCAAGATGATGAAGATTCATTTTGTGAATTCTTTATCTATGTTATTATGACTAACATCATGATCAATAGGCTCCTCACCAAAACCATGGATTCTTACCATTGTGTAGTGGGCCACAAAGAATTAGTCACAAGGAACTTGAGAATTTGATATTATTCCCCTCACCGAGTCACTCATTCTATGATTAATCTCTTTTAGATCTAATTTCTGAATGAGTGGGGCCACAAAGTGCCACAAATTCATAAAAATGTGATGTCTCAATAAAGGGGTCCATGCGGACATCAAATAAATTTCTAGGCATTGACCTCTAGATCCCATAAGGTCAACTTTATGTGTTATTGAAAAAACTAGTGATTGTAATATAAAATCAAATGGAATAGATATGAAGACTACCTGAACATTTGGTTGTGTTGGAAAGTGGCCAACTATTGGTACAATGCATAAGCTATATGTTCTATAAAATCAAACTTATACGCCTGTGTCCTCAAGATTGTTTTGAGATGAAAAATAGCTCCAAGTTGCCAGTCATGAACATTCACATCCTCATTCTATCCAAAAATAAATGTGAACATTAAGCAGGCATCTTGCAAATCTAAAGTGAACATTGATAAAGCAAGGGGCAGGGATGGTAGCTTGGTGTTGTTTTCTCCCAGACACAACTCTCTATTAAAGAAGGTAATCTTTTGGTGCACCTGAATCTAAACTTGCTGCAATTGGGCCAAGTTATAAAAATTGACCGAGGGATCATGTAACAAACCAAGCATGTTGCGGATAGCTTGTGCATTAATGATCACTCATATATTTCTCACTTGGATGATCCCACTAGAAGAGTGGAAGTTGATTGCACACAACCACACCAATTCTGGATATGGATGGACAAAAGGGACCATGTATTGAGCCAGACTAGAGGTCCAAATCCTCATGCCAAAAGTCTCTGATTTTCCTTGCATGACCTCTTTAATCAATCTTGCATGTGCCCCTTCCCTCAAAATTTTTGGATTCTTGGACAAATCGGGGTTGAAAATTTTGTCAGCATAATCAACAACCAGAGTAGAGTCTGTGGGATTACCCTTTCTCACCTCTTTTGTTCTTGGAAGTTTGATTTTGGCCTGCACCGAGGTTGAGGCATATGATTTTCTATTTTTTGATTCATCTAGAAACTAGAATAGTCCCTTTGGTTTTGAGCCTCTGGAAGATTGTCCCTCCATTGCCATTTCTATTCCTCTCTTGACTAACTATGATTTTCACCGCTTCTTATGCACACTGTCTCAAAATTTAAATAGTAACTATGGCTTAAGCTTAAGGAAACTACACTACCAGAATGCTAAGAATGAGGAGCTGAGCCCTTTTATTAATCTTACCGCTCCAAACGTGTGAGTTAATGCACCTCCTTAATGAGCCTATCATGTTAGATTTAATGACCTTGAAATTACATGCTCCAAGGGGCAGCTAACCAAATCCTTTAGATTTTGTAATCATAATTCAAAATTTTTGAAAGAACTTGCCATTAATATTCCTTCTTTTAAGGTAGTTAGACCGGTACCTTTAGATCTTCAAGCCTTACCAATGGTCTTGGATGAAAAAGACACTTAGGATATCACCAAGAGCTTCAGTTGCTACCACGTGTTCAAGGAACACTTATTAAAAGAGGTGGTAAAACAACCTCCAAACAAAACAAAAAAATGGAAAGGAAACTATGCTAACTATAATACAAGGGGCAACTTGGAGTTTATGTGAAAAGATTCAAGAAGATCCCATTGATAGGAATCTCTAATGCTTCTCCATCCATAGTTTCCAATTCATAAGCATTGTACTACTTGTATACGCCTAAAAATGGCACGATTCATACTAAATAAATATTCTAAATATTTATTCCCTTCTTCTATCAATTAAATAAATATTCCAAATTTATTTAATCAATTCACTATTCCTTAAATAAAATCATTTTATTTAATTAAATTCCCTAAATTTTTCTAATATCTCAAATAATTAAATAATCCTACATTATTTAATTAATCCTAAATTCCTCTATCCTAAGTTCTAATTTCAAAAATCCACCTCACTTTTCAACCTCACCTTGTCCACCTCACCCTGTTGCACATGTAATTAAATATATTAAATATTTAATTATCTAATTATCCCTCACTCACATGTCCTATTTCTTCTTTAATCAAAGTTAGTTAACTAATCAATCAAAAGTGTTAACTAACTAGTCAATTGAGTTAATCCCTCAATCAATTAAGTCAATTCCATAATCCATTCTTCCAACTGACTAATCAAGTTTGTTAATTGATCAGTTAAAGGAGTTAACTCTCCAATCAATGTTGTCAAATCCCCTCTTTCATGATGGAGGTGAGACACTTGTCATATTTCTACTGGTTGCACATTCCTCAACCATTCTCAGCCATTAATCTTCATATCTCCTCTCAATCGTTGATCCTCATTCTTCTGAGTCTATAAATGGAACCTCATTCTTCCATTCTAATCATCTAGGCTATTCATATTGTTACTCTGCAGAAATTCATCAACACGCCTTTGGCACCCCAATACTATTTGCTTGAGATCACCATTGTTCCTTTGAAGCTCATCTTCTTGGCATATTCATTATCACATCCATTTACTACCGACATCCTACCACACAGCAAAAGAAGTGCACTCACTGAGGGCCTACTTCATATCAGCAAGGATGGTTGTACTAGGCGAACAATAGAAACTTTGGAACAGGGAAGGTTTGCATTGTGTTATTCATTGCTCCATTTAGTTCAATCTTTCTTGGTTTCATTATTCTATTGATGTTTGGGTTTATTATTATTAAATTGATTAATCCGCATTTTACCCCAACATTTTTGGCGCCCACTGTGGGACCTTTGCCCCTTTATCTCTTCAAAATCTGAGCTCTTTTGAAGACAGGTTCCGTATAGGTCACACACAGGTTACTTCGGTGCATTTAAACATTTTTGCAGTGCATATACCCATTTCTGCAGTGCATTCATTTTTCCGGCGCATCTGTGCTTTCTTACTGCGTATTTGTGCACTGTTACGGCGCATTTATTATTCCTATGCATCTGTGCTTTATTACTGCGCATTTGTGTACTATTGCAGCGTATTCATCATTACTGTGCTTCTGTTCCTTATTGCTGTGCTTCTGTGCACTGTTGCAGTGCATTCATTATTACTGCGCTTATGGTCCTTATTGCTACGCTTATGCGTACTATTATGGTGCATTTATTCTTGCTGCACTTCTGTTGACTATTTCTGTGCATTTAGTCACTGAAGCTGCGCTTTTGTAGTAGGCAATGATTTTAGTACTTTTCTAAGAAAGTTTGCTAATGCTAACATCTTCACAGGTGTTTTCTGGAGCTATTTTGCAGGATAGGTTTAGGTTTAGTTCCATATAGTTGCATTTTGATAGTTCACACTTCATTTTCTAAAGGGATAGTAAAACTGATATTCATTCAAATCCTCACATAGCTCTAATTAGGAAAGAAGTAACTGGTTCATTGCTTGTCTTGCATTGCAATAGTGCTATCCTTTCCAAGTTATTGCTATCTGGTATTAAAACTGAACTCATCATTGATTTTTGGGGTTAAAATTGAACTACTGCTATCTCATTTGACCAAAACTTCAAAGTTAACTATCCGTGCTATGTGGATTAAAACTGAACTCATCACTGATTTCTGGGTTAAAACTAAACTACTGCTATCTCGTTTGACCAGAACTTCAAAGTTAACTACTCGTGCTACATGGATTAAAACTGAACTCACCATTGCTTTTTGGGTTAAAAATTGAACCAATGCTATCTTGCTAAATCACTTCAAAGTTCTGTGCTTGCCCAAGTAGATTAGCCCATTTAGTTATACTTTTAACTAGGTTGGATTAATCAGTGTCTTCTGTGCTTGATGAATGACAATAGGCTTATGCTCTCCCCTTTACTGGGTGATCAGAGTGTCAGACTTGTTATTCCATTGTTTAACCTTTAGGAGGGGCCTGCCCTTCGATGCACGCTTGTCCAAGTGGGAACGACCTTGAGTGGAAACAGGCTAGAAGCCAAGCCCTACCAATCCACTTAAAATAAAAATGCTTGAGGTGAAAACCTCCTGCAATAAGTGTTGCTATGTTACACCGACGACCAACCTCCCCCAAAACCCTCTAAGGTGTAACCCTTTGAGGCTGGGAGACTCCACAACGGAGAATAGTGCCGCTGCATGTGTAACCACTTGAACGGTTGCCTGGATTAAATACCAGTTGTTCTAATGGCAAAAAACCCTTGTAATCCATTTCTAGCCTAGGATCTTTGTGCTTGCTTTTGTTCCTATTAGTCCAAAATAGAGTCAGAAAAACCACTAAAAAAGTAAAAAAAAAAACTACAAAATATTCTTTGTGCTTGCTATGTTTTCTTGCTGTTAATTCATAAAATTAGATCAAGGAGACCTGTTTCTAGCCAAAAATACCAAAAGCAACAGAAAAACTCCAAAAATTTACTAAAAAGCCAGAGTTGCGCATCCATGATTTATTCCTGCACATTTTTTTGACTAGCTGTGCATATATTTAGACCTTCTGCGCATATACAGACTGTTGCTACGCATACATTTTTCACCAGTACTGCACATACACTGCCACTTCATGTGCATATGTTCATTTTTACTGCGCATCTGTTCCTGCGCATCCGCGACAGTGAGTACTTGTACCATTTTTGAGGAAACAATTTTACCTATTTTGAGTACCCATTTCAACCTAACTTCGCATTTTGAGATCAGATTCAACCTTGCAGTCAGTCTTCATCTATTTCACCCAAGTATCTCTCTTTCGTTCGTTGTCCCATCCACCTTCTATCAAAAACCTTCTTGTCCCAAAGTTAGTTTATTCCATATCAGTTCGACATAGGTCCCTTTTTCGTATCCTTTGTGAATTCACGTGAGCCTAGTAGGTCGCAGAACTCTACTAGTAGTCTTGTTGCATGACTAGTGCATACATA
Organism: Cunninghamia lanceolata; assembly: GCA_027924645.1. Lineage (NCBI taxonomy): Eukaryota > Viridiplantae > Streptophyta > Pinopsida > Cupressales > Cupressaceae > Cunninghamia > Cunninghamia lanceolata. The sequence goes on along the minus strand of BSBN01000973.1, from coordinate 3,347,142 downwards.
GTAAGATGGGTATCAACTACCCTTACTAGTGGCTACCGTCTGGTGTCAACCGTCTTACTTGAAGTCATTGAGAGAGAAAGTCCTTTGTCCAAGTCCTGTTCTAGGTATCCTATTCACAACAGTCTCAGTCGGCACCTGGCCAAAATTTCTAATCCTATTCCACTCCATCCCACGTCACCTTGCATGGTCCTTACCAGATCGCAGTACAAGAAGCAACTTAAAATGGCTAGCTCATCCAATCATATCGTCACACCTCATGATAGTGACGAAGAGATCTCTCACGAAAATTATGAAGGGAGCATTCAAGATTGGAAATTCCAACATTTAGTAGAGAAGGTGCTCCATGCGGACCCTCATAAGTACTTCTATCATCTTGCTAGTCTCGAAATCAAACTCCCCGCAGACTTTGATATAAGCTCAATCATGGAAAATATAGACAATGATCACAAAAGGGGTACGAATGACACAGACCCACACGCCAATGAAAGAGAAAGAAATACTATAGATCCAAATGCAAATGATAGAGGAAAAAGACCCATCAATCAAAATGCTCCTATGGAGGAAATAAGAAAACAACTCGAGAGCCTCACACAACAAATATCAGACCTTAAGACAGGTACAAGTACCAAGAACTACTCCTTGGAAGATATAGCACCGTACCCCTTTGACAAATAGTTGGTCATGCGACCATTCCCCTATCGGTTCGAAGTTCCAAAGTTTGACAAGTACAAAGGAAAAGGGGACCCTAGAGATCATATTAGGGAATTTAATGCAGCATGTTTAGAAGTAGCTCATAACGAGACCTACTTGATGAGACTATTCCCAAAATCTTTAGGTGGTCAAGCTATGGAGTGGTTCTCAGATCTCCCACTAGGAATCAAAACTTTTGATGAACTTGTCAACAAATTTATAACGCACTTCTCTTACAACATCGAACACGAGGTATCTATGCTAGATCTATGCAATACCAAACAAAAGAGTGGTGAGTCATTCACCACCTTCTTACAATGATGGAGACAACTAGCTAGTAAGTGTTCTTACGATATGCCTGAGAAGCAGCTATTCGAGATGTTTGTCCATAACCTAAATGCTGATCTTAGCTATCAAATACAGATACAATGCCCTACATCATTTTCAAAAGTCATTGAACTGGGATTGTTCATTGAAAAGGCTATGATCACCAAAGGCGCAATCAAGATATACAAGGACACACCTACATCCAATTACACAATAGGTAAATCAAAGTTTTGGACCAAGAATAAGAATGTGGTCAACGATGGGGTAGTGGATGCCAAGGCGGTAGCTCCCAAGCAGCAACCTATATTCACTCTTAAAGGAGAAACAAACAATGGTACACCCAACAAACCATTCTCTTGGGAGCCATGACCATGGTTCAGTTCAAATCCAAGGAGAAAGTACACACCATTGGGTGAGTCTCAAGAGTTTGCACTAACGAAGTTGTTGGCTAACAATGAAATCTCTCTACCGCCAACAAGTGATTACGAGCCTATAGTCAAATCTCCCTACTGGAAGGACACGGACTATTGTGAATATCATCAAGGAAGGGGGCACACAACCAACAATTGCATCCGCCTCAAAAATGTCATACAAGATGTACTAGATCAGAACCAGGAAGGAGCACAACAACATACCTCCAATGAGACACATGTGGCCTATAGGGATCTGCTTCTAAATCATGACAGGCCGTACAACAACAATACCAACCATGGCAACAACAATAACAACAACAATAGGCAACAACAATAACAACAACAATAGGCCATACAACAACAACAACAACAATAACAACAACAATGGCAATAACAACAATCGCAACAGGCCAAATCAGAACAGTGAGAATTGTTATGCCAACTATGCAAGTGTGCCATTTGACTATACCATAAATTACATTTCTGAACATGTCCCTCAAGTCAATGTCATCACATCCAACCAACAATCAGGACCTAACATAACTGGTTGTAGTATCATTACCCGCAGTGGTAAATTCACGCTCAATACCACCCCTCCAAGATCGTCACCTTCTCCATCCAACTTCCGCTAGTATAATGTCATAGACCAATTACAGAAAACTCTGACCCACATTTCTATCTTGGAGTTGTTGCGTCTATCCTCGTCCCATAAGGAGATCCTTGAAAAAGCCTTAGTGGAAACCACTATCCCTACTAATTTGGCCCAAGAGAAGTTTCAGACCATGGTAGGTAATCTGACCTCCTCCCACACCATATCTTTTACCGAGCAAGATGACCTCTTTGTGTCTTAGCCCCATAACACCCCTCTACATATCGTCACCTTCATCCACAAACACCGCATCAAGAGGGTTCTCATTGATGGGGGTGCCAGTTTAAATATTTACACATTAAAGCTAGTCCTTGCATTGGGGTTCTCTGAACAGGTAGTTGATCCAAGGAGGAAAATTACCATCAAAGCATATGACGAGGAAGAAAGAACCACAAAGGGAACAGTAGTCCTACCCATTCAAGTGGGACCAGTCATAAAAGAGGTTGTGTGTCAAGTCCTGGATAGGGAGCTCACTTACAATATTCTTCTAGGGAGACCATGGATTCACGCCATGAAGGCTGTTCCCTCTACTTATCATCAATGTATAAAATTCCCACACAATGGCAAGCAAGTCACCATTCAAGGCGACCTTGACCCCTATCAGCATTGCAACTCTTTCCTTGCAAAACCCAAATGCATCATCCCAAATAATAGAGCATATATATCCCCTATCCCGCAGCATGATCATACTGCTGAAGCCTCCTCATCAAGGCCCAAAGAGCGGAAAATTACCATAAAAGAAAGTGGAGTGGGGGAATACTCCATTGAACACAGCCTCAATCTTGCCAAGATGCCTTTGTCTCCTTAATCTTTTGGCCAACCCAAACATTTTCCAAGCCATCTGCTCCTCCCGTAGCTCCCGCAACTCCCTTTGTAAAATGGGGGACCTTATTTGATGAAACAGAGGAGAGAGATCTCCTACAATGGCTTTATACTGAAGAAGAAAGCACACCCCAAGATTCGCCTAGACTCCCAACAGAACTCTATGGACGAGGGGAGACTATTCTACACAGAATGGGGTATAAAGGACAAGGCCCCATTGGCCTCAGAAAAGAAGGAATCATTGAACCTATTCAACCTTCTTCATCCTCATCGGCTAGAAACACAAGTGGCCTAGGATACAAAGGCAAGGGCAAGGCTAAAGAAAATTCTTGCTTTGTAGAAATGATCCAAACACTCTAGGAGGACAGCGACACGGATTCTAATGAATATGAGTGGGATGAGCTAACAGAGCATTCCTATGACGACAAGGAGGTCGACACCATTCAAGCTTTTAGCCCCTACCATGAGGGACAAACGCTTTCGAGCAGACCACTAGAGTCTGATTTGCCCATAACTGAGATTATGTCTTTCGAGGAAAGTTTAAATTCCATTGCAATAAACAACTTGGAAGAAAGTACCATCCTGACCACAATCCCCACCAATGCTCCAAACATTTCCATTCATACCATCAATGAATCAGGTCTATCATCTGACTCCCTCCCCCTCGTGCACCCTGAGCTTATTGACTGGGATTTGCGAGGAACTTCTCAACTAGATATGTTCCAAAACGACGATGCTTACATTGATTATATGGAACTTAGGGACCACTTACCTAGGGGAGATCATAAAGCTGGTTTTGTTATTGAACTGAATACCGTGGCTTACTTTGAGGAAGGTGCCAAGCCTTCCAGTCGCAAAAATATCAAAATCAAAACTAGATCTGATGGTGAAAACTACCTTGCGGCAGTGTCAAATCCCAAAATAGTAAAAAGAAAGGATGCATCCAAAGGTGAAAACCCAACTGAGGCACCTGACGATGGAAGGCTTGACACTCTCCCCAGTGATATGTACCAAGAAAGGTCGCAGATTGTTGTAGAACCGACAGAGCCGGTGAATATTGGAACAAAAGAACAACCCAAGGTTATCCACTTTGCCAAATCTCTTACACCTCTGGAGAAAACCAAGTTTGTACCATTCTTTAAGAAAAAGAGAGGCAGCTTTGCTTGGTTGTATGCAAACATGCCGGGTTTAGACCCAAACTTAATTTTACATCATCTACCATTGGATCCAGGAGTAAAACCAGTAAAGCAGAAGCTGAGAAAGATGCATCCTCACATGGCACTTTTGGTCAAAGAAGAACTCAAGAAATTGTTGGATGTAGGGTTCATCAGGGCTATAGATTACCCATAGTGGATATCTAACATTGTGCCAGTGTCCAAACTAGATGGCTGAGTCAGATTATGTAATGATTTTTGAGACCTAAATAAAGCATGCCACAAGGATGATTTTCCATTGCCAAACATAGATATCATAGTCGACCTAACTGTAGGACATACTATGCTATCTCTCATGGATGGATTCTCAGGGTATAATCAGATCAAAATAATACCAAAGGACCAACACAAGACAGCTTTTACTTGCCCATGGGGTACCTTTTACTGGAACGTCATGCCATTTGGGTTGAAAAACACAGGTACCACATATCAAAGAGCTATGACTACTATATTCCATGACATGATGCATGTAACAATGAAGGACTATGTCGATGATATCTTAGCAAAATCCCTCACAAGAGACTCTCACCTGGATGTACTAGAAAGAGTCTTTCAAAGATTGGACCAATTCCAAGTCAAGCTGAACCCAAAGAAATGTGTGTTTGGGGTAACTTCAGGCAAGCTGCTAGGCTTCATTATGTCGGCAAATGGAATAGAGGTGGACCCTGCCAAGGTCAAAGCTATAATGGACATGCCACCACCCAAGACTCTAACTCAATTGAGATCACTACAAGGTAAGCTGCAGGCAATCCGCAGATTCATATCACAGTTGGCAGACAAGTGCCAACCATTTAGCCATCTCTTGCACAAAAATATTCCAATTAGGTGGGATGAGCGGTGTGAAGAAGCATTCAACAAGCTAAAAGAATACCTTATGAATCCACCCATTCTCATGCCTCCAATCCAAGGGAAACTGCTAATTCTCTACATATCTGTTACACCCACTGTTCTGGAGGCACTACTAGCTCAACAAGATTATGAGAACAAAGTAAGAGCCATCTACTACATCAACCAAACCTTAGTGGGATATGAGTTGCAATACTCACAAGTAGAAAGATCATGTCTTGCGGTAGTTTTTGCTTCACAAAAACTCTGACATTACATACTTGCAGATCCAATTAAACTCATTGCAAAAATAGACCCACTAAAGTATCTCCTCAACAAAGCAGCTCTCACAGGTTGCCTAGCAAAATGGGTAATGCTTCTTAGTGAATATGACATTGAATATGTAGACAGAAAAGCCATCAAGGGACAAATCATAGCTGATCAACTAGCAGATGCACCATTACAAGACACCACGCCACTACAGTTTGAGTTTCCACATGAATCCCTATTCAATGTGTCAACATCTTCCTAGAAACTATACTTTGACGGGTCTTACACAAACCATGGATTGGGGGCAGGCATCCTGTTCATAACTCCTCAAGGCGACACAATCCTGAAGTCTTACCGGTCGTTATTTCCATGTACCAACAACATAGCAGAATATGAAGCATTAGTAATTGGTCTCAAGATGGCAAATGAGTGGAAAATCCAAGAATTGCATGTCTACAGTGATTCTCAGCTTATAATCAATCAGGTCAATGATGAGTACCAAACCAAAGACGAAAAGCTCATCCCATACAAACGGATGGTCGACGATTTCAAAGAACACTTTGGGACCATCTCCTTTGAGAAAATACCTAGGATTGAGAATAAGGCAGTAGATACAATGGCAACCATTGCCTCTCTTCTAGAAATACCTGAAAATGAGTTGCGGTACGAGTTCTTAGTGGAAACTATCCGGTAACCAGCTTCTGATCTTCCTGAGACCCATTTTATCTGCCTTCTAGTTGGATCTGATTCACCTTGGTATGGTAAGACTTACACTTACCTCAAGGACAACATTCTCCCACCTAACCTCTCTTCTAACCAGAGACGAACTTTTATATGACAAACCTCTCGCTACACCATCATAGCCGATACCCTATACCGACGTGGTCTCGATGGTACTTTGCTCCGTTGTTTAGAACGAGAAGAATCCATAACTACCTTACAAGACGTACACGAAGGGATCTGTAGAACACACTCTAGTGGTCCTTCCTTAGCCAAGAAACTCATGCGTTTGGGTTATTACTAGCCAAACATGGAAATGGATTCATATCAATTTGTCAAAAGGTGCAAACAGTGCCAAATACACGGGAACCTGATACATGCATAGCTCAAGAGTTGAGACCTTTAACGACACCCTGGCCCTTTTGCCAGTGGGGACTTGACCTTGTGGGAAAGATTCATCCACCCTCATCCAACGGCCACAAATTCATCATAACTGCCACTGAGTATTTCACAAAGTGGATTGAAGCCGTTCCCCTCACCACCGTCATAGGTAAGCAAATTTCCTCATTCATCTTGAATTACATTATCTGTAGATATGGCATTCCTTCATCCATTATCATGGATAACAGAAGACCATTCAAAAACTAGGATGTCCAAGAACTCTGTGAGTGTTTCAAAATCCAACATCATTTCTCCACTCCATACTACCCCCAAGGTAATGGTCAAGCTGAAGCATCCAACAAGACCATCTTGAAAATTCTCAAGAAGACAGTCAACGATGCTAGCAGTGATTGGCATGTCAGACTCAATCCTGCTCTGTGGGCCTACAAAACTAGTATACGCACTCCCACAGGTGCTACACCATATGCCCTTGTCTATGGTTCTGAAGCCATCCTCCCCATTGAAGTTGAATTACTGTCCCTCAGGGTGTCGCTAAAGGGTCTCATATCAAATGAGGAATATAGGGTCTCCAGGTTACAAGAACTAGAGTTACTGGAAGAAAGGCGACAGAAAGCCTTCGATCATCTCAAAGCCTATCAACAGATGATGTCAAGAAGCTATAATCACAAAGTTTGCCCAAGATGCTTTAAGGTTGGGGACCTCATTCTCAAAGAAAATCCTCGAAATCAACAAGATAGAGAAAAGAAAGGCAAGTTCAAACCCAACTGGCTTGGGCCCTATGTGATTATAGCTGCTTACGGATCGGGGGCATATCAGTTGGCAACGTCAAAAGGTGAGATGTTCGATGACCCAATCAATAGCATGCATCTTCGCTAGTTCTATACCTAGGAGAACCCAAATGCAGGGGGCATAAAAATACAAAAAAATAAAAAATAAAAAATAAATCAGAAAAATACAAAAATAAAAAATCATCCTTTGGTGAAAACCTAGTAAACAGGCACATTGGATAGGTATCTTGATAAAAACCTGACAAACAGGCGTCATGTTTACTTTCTAGCTTCTCGTGCAAATAAAAGCAAGTGATGAAAACTTGCTAAATAGGTGTTACTTGTGATAAACCGCCTTCCCCATCTCTGGGAATTTCGTCACCTTGAGTCTATTCTTTCTTCATTCGTATCCCATTCAACCCATATCTATCCCATAATAAACACCTGGCAATTACCTATCATGGCTTGCTACTCTCCCTCTTTGTGGCCTTGTCCAACAAGGTTTTATCCCATACCGTCTCCTCAGTGTGAGCCTAGCATAGTGTCCCTCGTCAGTGTCCATGGTCCGAGTGCATGAACTACGTTGCCTCTGCGTCGTCACGTAGGCAAGGCCATTATTCCAATGTGCCCCCGAGGCTTTCCATTGTCTCATCCATTCCATATCTTGTCCTTCTATCCAGCTGAGTCCGTCTCCACCTTCTCTCGCCTAGGTCTTAGGTCCATTAGGGTTTACCCTAAACTACGCTGCCTCTACATCGTCACGTAGGCAAGGCAATTTACCAATGTGCCCCTGAGGCACTAGGTCAATCCCTTAGGGTCCATCTCACTAATAAGGATTGCAAGAAAATCTACTCACCAAGAAAGCAGGTGCAAGCAGAACCCATGCTCCAAGCAAGAATCTCGACCCCATGCAGTTTAACCCATCCAAACACAAAATGATATACCCAAGGCCTTCTAAATGATTTTACTCAAATTCTAGCAAGAACTAAACACATCTAAATGCAAGAATGTTTTGTGATTTGAAATCATGGTTAAGTTACAGAGTCTTGATTTTTGTTATCATGTCTTCTTATGCTACTCAAGGATGCCAAAAGATAGAGATGCTATGATGGGGGCATGATCATTTTCTTTGTTTGCTATCTGTGGATTACGCTTTAGTAATGCGACACCTTGTCTAAGGAGATGATCAGCAAAAGATCATCAAGGACATCAAAGGTCTAACATGAATGAGAGCAATCCTTGTTTGTTGAAACACAAGAAGTCCTCAAGTCATCTAGATTCAATTTTGACTAGATGCTTGTATTTACTTGCTAAATCAAAATCCATGTAAACAATACTCAGGTCATCTTGTTTCAATTATACCTAGATGCTTGTATTAAATTACAACATTTCAGAAAAAGTACCAAAAATAACTCGCCCAATGATGAAATAAAGCACTCTAAAAGCAAAGCATCCATCCTATATCCATATACACATCCATGCACCCATATCCCATACAATACTACCTGAACTATGCAGAGTAACAGTATCAAATAAAGCTTCTAAATCTTTCTAACTCAAGTCATTCTGACAAGTCAATTCCTCTATACATCATCTTGCCATTCTTGTGTCGATAAAGTACATTTGGACATCACAAAAACAAAGTATATAGGTGCATATCATATCACATTTGAGATAGTCATGAAAATGATTAAATTAGTTGCATACACAATAAAATGCATTAGGTCATCATCATATAGTATCAAATAGCAAAGAGATCAAAAACATAGTTAAGCGCATCACACAAAACAATTGCATTCTCATATAGTACTCATGCTGTATTTGCATACATTCAAAACATATCAGATCAAACACTCATATCATGTAGGCGTCACATAACATCATATCAAAAGCATCTCATATAACATTAGATAGAACATCTAAGTCTGCACATGCATCGCCTCATACAATAGAAATGAATCATCATAGTTTCATAAACATATAACATTAATCATAAGGCTGCATCATCATATATACAAATCATAAGAGGAGGTCCAAATGTACAATATCATAATTTCTATCTTTGAATCAATGTCATATACAAAAGGCATCCAGAAGGCTGGTGATACATGTCTCAAAAAGTACAAAGTCTGATCCAAGTCTACCCCTACTGCTGTGGGCCACCACTGCCAGCCCCTGATTGCTGGGGACCCATCACAGAAGCCCCTGAACATGATGGACCTGCTCTCTGAGATGCCCCAGTCTAACTCCTGAAGCTTGAGGCCCTCTAGCTCGCTGGTACTCCCCCATGGTATAAGCCCCGATAGTACTGCACTTGTGCTTGTGCTCTAGCAAGCTCTACCTGTACCTATGCTAGCTGTGTCTGTGACTGGCCTAACTGTACCTGTGCTTGCTACACCTGCCCAACCAAGAAGGAGCTGGCTGTGTCTATCCCCAGAGGCACCACTGTAGTGTCCCGCTCTACATGGATCATGCGTACCCATGCATCTACCATATCCCTCTCATGGGTCAGCCTTGCGATCACTGTTGCATCTGTCTCTCATCAGCTGTCGGCCCTTCTAAGCTATGCCCGTAGCTCTCTCACCTGTCCCCTCAGGCTGGCTATAGCCCTCTCATAAGCATCTACCTGCATCGACCCCTGTGATGCCTCTACCTGTCCTGGCCCCTGTGGCTCGGGCACCTACTACTGCGCCACCTGTTGGGGTAGTGGCATCTGCGCCTGCTGCGGTATCTGCTGTTGTGCAACCTATGCTGGTACTACCTACTCAGCATGAGCTACCCTCCTCTGTTGCCTTGGTCTCTCTCCATCTCCACCTCCTCCGCCTCCTCCCCCATCATCTCCTCCATCTTGGCCACCACCCCGTCCTCCTCGACCCCATCCTCCTCTACCTCTCCTCTGCCCCTAGCCAACCTAGCCCTCCTCCTCTGAATCTTCCTCGTCAATATGAGGCACCAGCATACCAGGCCCTGAGTATCTCAGGAATGGATGTGTAGTCATCCAATCCTCATAGTCCTGTGTAATCCCTACGTCAGCTATTTCTGTCCTCATGTCCCAAGCCACATATGGGGTTTACCGAAACTCTACCAGGGCCTCATCATATGAAGCCATCGACCCCCATCAGACCCTCTCTGCATGTGTCCACATAAATAGTGCCTGCCCTTGTGGCATGCCCTGCCTCCTGCCAAACTGCCTCAATACCTGGCCTACCATCTGCCTCTCCAGTATGTGTCATGTCCGCCCTATCAACCACCTCGTCTGAAAGCAGTAGGGCAGCTCATCTCCCTTATTGTCCCAGGGCTCACAATCCAGATATGGTCGCCAGATGACCACATCTACACCATCCAAAGTATGCCTCCAATACTCCTACTTACCTAGCTTGTGCTGGGAAATCACCCCTACATAGCCATAACTGTATGGCTCCCCTCACTATCTCGCAAATATACATATCGGCCTAGTCACTGCTATGTGCTCCCATAGCCAAAACTGTAACAATAGTACCCCAGCTGATAGACTCGTACTATGATGGTACACTACCTGATGCATGTCATGATACAGGTGAGCCAGTACACAGACACCCCACACATATCGGGTGCCCTCTGTCACCATCCGCTCCATGATCCTGCCCCATCCAATGGGGAACCCTTGTGATCTCCTGTCAGGGCATACAACGCCTCTGATCAATCCTGCCACAATCCCAGGGAAGTAGTCATAGCAGTCATACATCTTGTGCCAGGGGATGACCGGTCCAACTAGCTCAGGGTCATCAAATACTCGCCTACACTTGGCAAGTCCAGCATCTCGCTGCGTGTCATACTCCACTAGCTCACCCTGAATAGGCAAGTGCAATATCCTATACACGTCCTCCAAGGTCACGGTCATCTCTCTAGTAGGAAAGTGGAAGGTCCCATCCTCGCTATGGAACCTCTCCATAGTAGTTGTTAGCAATTCGCGGTTCACCCGAACCTCGGGCATGAAGCATACATAATCCAATCCCATGGCTCCAAGCGCCTCTCTGTCAATCTCTGTCAGCATATATCTCTGCAATAGGGGCATGGGGAATGTCTCCCTCAGCTGCAAGGTGTCTCGTAGATCCTCCTGCAAGCACGCAAACCAAGGTGTCAATCTAAAGCTGCAAGTACAATAATCAACATATCTACTGAACTATATCAACTACAACTTAGCATTTACAATTGATCATAACAGCACACTACATCTCTTGACTAGATTCTTGCAATCTCGGAGATAGCTCATCAACAAACATGATGCTCATCGAGTCAATTTTGCTAAGTAATTTACTCTCTCAAGCAAATGTGCCACTACAGGTGGTAAAAGTGCCACTTCTTTATGGATGCGCCGCTTCTGGTATATGTGCCACTACAATCAACAAAAGTGTTGCCAAAGCACAGATGTGCTGTTTCATTACACATATGTGTAGCTTAATCATATGCACTGCAACACTCAGCATATGCGCCGCCAAATCATGGAAGCGTCGCCAGAATCCACGCATACGCAGATTTCACATATGCACCGCCAAATTAGGCATATGCGCTGCAGAACACCAAATGCACCATTTCGCGCTGCATATGCACCGTTCTGCAGTTCGGTGCATCTATTTAACCTATTTTCACTAGCATTTATGACACCCTAATTCGACCCTAGGGAAATTTTTTTGAAGCACATATCGGGGGTCCTGTCTCTACTGGCTGCCCGAATTGACGGACTCGCTCGAATCGGTGCTCCTCGCACGGAATGTCTGCTGTTCTAGCTGCCATGTTGCTCCAAGATCGCTTTAAGCTCTCTAACTCCAATCCAGATCAAAGAAGTGTACAAATGAATTATCTTGTGGATGCAGCTCCTATTTATAGCTTGCAAACCCTAACTCTGGCTAGGTGATGACTGTGACTACTTCCCGTGCCCATTTTTCTTTCAATTTTCTTCTCATTTCTCTAAAACGTGTCCCTTTTCTTCAAACCTCACCTATACCCCTTCATCTTCGTGAGATTGTTCGTCTCACACCTTCTGCCCGTTTCCCGTCCAATCTCCCGAGGGGGCATCCTATTGTCATTAAACTTGCACCAGGGGCAAACTGGGGCATGTATCATTATCAGACTATTTATTCTTTGAGGCAACACTATAAACTGCATTGCATCAAAGAGGGGCAAAATGTATACGCCTAAAAATGGCACAATTCATACTAAATAAATATTCTAAATATTTATTCCCTTCTATCAATTAAATAAATATTCCAAATTTATTTAATCAATTCACCATTCCTTAATTAAATAAAATCATTTTATTTAATTAAATTCCCTAAATTTTTCTAATATCTCATATAATTAAATAATCCTACATTATTTAATTAATCCTAAATTCCTCTATCCTGAGTTCTAATTTCAAAAATCCACCTCACCCGTACACCTCACTTTTCCACCTCACCTTGTCCACCTCACCCTGTTGCACATGTAATTAAATATATTAAATATTTAATTATCTAATTATCCCTCACTCACATGTCCTATTTCTTCTCTAATCAAAGTTAGTTAACTAATCAATCAAAAGTGTTAACTAACTAGTCAATTGAGTTGATCCCTCAATCAATTCAGTCAATTCCATAATCCATTCTTCCAACGGACTAATCAAGTATGTTAACTGATCAGTTAAAGGAGTTAACTCTCCAATCAATGTTGTCAAATCCCCTCTTTCATGATGGAGGTGAGACACTTGTCATATTTCTACTGGTTGCACATTCCTCAATCATTCTCAGCCATTGATCTTCATATCTCCTCTCAATCGTTGATCCTCATTCTTTTGAGTCTATAAATGGAACCTCATTCTTCCATTCTAATCATCTAGGCTATTCGTATTGTTACTCTGCAGAAATTCACCAGCGCACCTTTGGCACCCCAATACTATTTGCTTGAGATCACCATTGTTCCTTCGAAGCTCATCTTCTTGGCATATTCATTATCACAGCCATTTACTACCAACATCCTACCACAGCAAAAGGAGTGCACTCACTGAGGGCCTACTTCATATCAGCAAGGACGGTTGTACTAGGCGAACAATAGAAGCTTTGAAATAGGGAAGGTTTGCATTGTGTTATTCATTGCTCCATTCAGTTCAATCTTTCTTGGTTTCATTATTCTATTGATGTTTGGGTTTATTATTGTTAAATTGATTAATCCGCATTTTACCCTAACACTGCTTAGAGGTAGTTATCATGAAGGGGCCCATCCATAAGGAATCAAAATTTTTTTGACATCCTGGCTTGGAAGCTCTTTCATCCCATTTTAAGACCCAACTGCCAACCTTAAACTTAGGTTTGGAAGTCTTATGATCAAACCAACTCTTAACCTTCTGTTGGTGGTTCTGCAAGCCTTACTTGCATTGGGCCATTTTCTTCTATCTCAATCTTTTTTATTAGCTGTAGAGCTAGAATCTCCATTGAAAGAACCATTAATACACTTTTCCCATATACTAATTCATAAGGAGAGGTTTTGATTACTTGCTTTGGTGTGATTTTGTCTGCCCATAGGGCCATCTTCAAATACTTGTGCCATTACTTGTGATGGTATGTCCCTATCCTCTTTATGATCCTGATCAGATTCTTATTTGTTGACTCAACAAGACCATTCCCTTGTGGGTAATAATTTGGTGGGGTTTTCAATTAGATACCATTTTTCAAGGCAAATTTAGAAGTCTTTGACCCTAGAAAAGTTTTAGCACTATTAGATATAATAGTGCGGGGAGGACCAAACCTAGTGGTAATCTCTTCGAGAAAATGTAAAATGACATTATTAGTGGCCTCTTTTAATGGTACTGCCTCACTCCACCTTGTGAAATAATCTGTTGTAGCAAGAATCCACTTATGTCCTGAACTTGAAACCATATTAATCATTCCTATAAAATCCAAGCCCCATTGGGTAAAGGGTTCTTCAACAATTATAGGGCTTAGGGGCAAGGATGTATTCCTTCTTTTGCCCACATAAAAATGGCATGACTGGCATTCTTTGACCATTTTTTGGCAATCAGAGAACATCGTGGGCTAATAATATCCTGCTTAGATTATCTTAATGGCTATAGTTTTTGTGGAGAAGTGTCCACCAGACATCCCATAGTGCAATTCATACAAGATTCTATGGGCTTCATCCCTTTCCACACATTTGAGAAAGATCCCATCAAAATTCCTTTTGAAAAGAAAATTATTTATCAGAATAAAAATGGATCTTTGTCACCTTTAATATCTTTTCTTTTTTGGAGAAAGCTGACCAGGGTATTTACCGGTCTCCATAAAATGTATTCTGTTACTAACCCAAGAGTCTAACTCACTCTCCTATACATTCAATACAACCTCTGCAACATGTTCTACTGGAACCTCTAAATCTTGGGCAATGTATTGGCAAAGGCCCCTTCCTCTTATCAATTTGGTTGGCTTAACCTCACATCATACTCTAAAATTTTGGTTATCCAATTGGCTCTCTTTTCAGTGATTTCTCCTTCCATTATGTATTCTTGGACACTTGAATGAGCCATAAATATCACAATCTTATCGCCTATTACTAAGTGTCTGAACTTCTTTAACCCTTTTACTATAGCATATGCCTGCTTTTCAACAAAATTGTACCTAGATTTGTACTCCCACTGTGTTCTAGAAAATAAAGCAATTAGATGTTCTCCTTCTTCCACTTCATCCTTTTGAGTCAGAACTACTGCTATATTGTGCCCCCCTCCATATACATACATTATGAAATCTTTAGAGAAATCTGGATTATGCAACACTGGGGCAGTGGAGATTTCCCTCTTGATGCTTTCAAAAGTCTGTTTGCCTTCAATTGTCCATTTAAAATTAAGGTCCTTCTTCAACATTAGAGTGATGGGTCTAATCAAACTAGAAAAATTAGATATGAATCTACTAACAAAGTTAATCTTTCCTAAGAAAGATTGAATTACCTTCTTGTTCATGGGTAGAGACAAATCTAGTATTGCCTTAACTCTATCTAGATCTATGGAGATCCCTTCTTTTGAGACTATATGCCCAAGTAGCTTACCCCAAGGCACTCTAAACACACATTTATTAGGATTTAATGAGATCCCAAACTCTTGGTATCTTTGGAATTTATGGCTTCCAAATGGTCAAAATGGTCTTCAACAAATTTTGTGATTATAGTTAGATCATCTAAATAAATTAGAATAATCTTATTTATGAATAATTTAAAAGCAATGTCCATAGCACACTAAAATGTTGCCTCAACATTAGAAATTCCAAAAGGTATTTTTGCATATGCAAAAGTTAAAAGCGGTTTTGTATTGATCTTCCTTTGCCAACTAGATTTGATTGTAACCTAAGAAACCATCCAGTAAAGAAAACCTCTCTGCCCCAGCTATAGTCTATAAGATCTGTTCCATTGAAGGAAGGGAGTAATGATCCTTAAGAAAGGCTTTATTTCAATCTTTGAAATCAACACATAGTCTTATCTCTCTATTTTTCTTCCTTACTGGCACTAAGTTGGACACCCATGCTGAGTGTTTGATTGGAAATATTATTTTAGACTCCAACAACTTCTCGAGTTCCTCTACCATAAGAGACTCAATATTTGGATTTAATGGTCTTTGTTTCTAATGTATAGGCTTTGATCATTCATTTAGTTCAATAGTATATTGAACTATCTCCTTATTGTAACCATGGAGATCATCATAAGTCCATGCTATCACTTTGTCATATTTATTACACAAAGATATTAATCTATCTCTTTCTTCTTGAGTAGTAATGTTACCTACTTTTAGCCTTTTCCCATCACTTACCTCAATTTCTGACTAATCCTCTTTGTTGGCTACAAAATTTCTCTTGTCTAAACTTGCATCATCAGGGTCAAAAAGATTCTCTAGAGTTATCAATCCCCTTGGCAACTTATTTGATTTCAACAACATTATCTGATCACCGTAGGCCTCCTCAATTTTGGGCTGCAACTGGTCTGCAAATTCCACTAACTATTGTAATAATAAAAGGGTTTGAAGATCACTGTCAAAAACCTACCAGTTATCTCCATTATCTGGGATAGCAGGGTGAATAATAACCTTGACTATCTCTTTATAGCCAACAAGTCTTTCGTTGAGTCAAACTGAGATCCAATTTGGGCCATTCTATCTGCTTCAGAACTCTGGGACCTTGGTATGACCTCTATATTGAAAGCATAAAAATCTTCAATCAAGTCCCATATATGGTGGCGATAAGACCTCATTCTCACATTTTTGTTGCAACTGTTTCCCTGATCTATTTTACTACCAATTCTGAGTCACCAAAGATCCTCAATTTTTTGATTCCTTTCTTCTTAGCAAGGATCAGGCCATGTACTAGGGACTCATATTCAACTTCATTATTGGTACAGGCAAAATGGAAATGCAGGGCTTTGAGAATCTTTTCCCCCTTTGGAGAGGTACGGCAAAGGCCTACTCCTGCACCATTCTTGCTTCTGTCTCCATCAAAATTTAGAGTCCATATTAGAGAATCCCCACTCAAGTTTTCCTTTTCTTTTCCTAATTGGCTCATTATTTTAGGTATTTTAGGGTCTTCATAAAAAATAACATATGTTCCTAATCCAATAGAATCATAATTGCCAAAAGGATCACCCTATGTCATATCTGATAGGTGGTTCTCATCTTTCTCATTTCAATCAGTTTCAGTCCATTCTCCCATTTCTTCCACATAAAATCTTTCCTCCCTAGTGATCATAGCATGGGATGCTTCAAATTTTGGTGTTGCTTCATTAGTAATATGCTCCTTACTTAATGGTTCTGACAACACTTTCATCTTTGAACCATACTTGGTTTTCAGAATCAGATGTGACCAGTCAAGAGACATGTATCCCCCAATTTTGGCTGTGAAATCTCTAGATAAGCATAAACCAAAAATAGGGGAATATCAATGACCACTATGTCTTGTAGTACAATTATGTTTGGGTAGGTATACAATTGTAGTGGAAGTTCCTTGATAATCCCTATGGTCTATATTGATTTTCCATCTAACTGCATCACCCCTTTGGCTAGTGGCTCATATTTTATTATTAAAGCATCAACTATTTGCTTAGGCATAACTATGGTGCTTGCACCTAAGTCTATCATTAAATTGTGTAGTAACTTCTTCCCCACTATTAGAGTCATATAAAAAGGGTTAGGCTTAACTTTACTCATCTCTTCCTTTGCATTCACTAGGGTAGACCCCGACTGTGGCTGAGATACTTTGGATTGATCCTTTGCTTTATCTACTGAGCCTTCCTTGGTGCTAGTAGCTTTAGGTTCATTTTGACATTTTAGAGCTTCTTGCAATAGTACCTTTTGTTTAGGGATGGCTTACATATCCCATTATAATACATTAGTAGGAGCCTTTTTTAACTGCTCCACCACATTCATTGGTCCTAATGACCGCACCTTAGGGTAATAAGGATACCTTGTTCTTTCAATTGTTGGGTTGGAAACTCCTTGATTCTGCATCATCATTGGGGTGTCTTGTCTTTCCATGGAGATATAGGAAGCTTAAGCTGATGGTCCCTTCCTTGTTTTAGTCGTTATAATGGGAATGATTTCTGGGGTCTCCACTATCCTTCTCTTTGACTGAGTGTAATAATTTGATTGAATTGGGTTGTTCTTGGAAGTTGATGCTTCATTGATGAAGATCAATTAATCTTCTTTAATCCATGAGAATAGTGTATTCTTAGGGGAAATTTCTCCTTCCTTTTCTATAGACATGCCTTGCATTTGAGCTACCATTGCTACTTTGTGGATACTTGGTGATTGGTATGGGTATGGTCCTGACAATGTTCCAGTCTGGTCCCCCATTCTTCTTTGCACTGCCACCCTTTGTTGCAAATTTCCTCTCAGGCAATCTTTAGGCATATGTGCATTATTACAAGGGAAACACCATGCATTTGTCTCTTTAGCCACATTATTTTGCCTGGCAACCAATTCTCTTCCTGGATTAGGGACAACTATTTGTAATGGTATGGGCATAGAGACAAGCTGATTGGATGGCTATGAAAAGGGTGGTCTCTACAACCCTTGATATTGGTTTGGCTGATATGGGGGTATGTTCCCTTAGAATCCCTAGTAAGGAGGCTTTTGATATGAGGTTTGTTGCCTCTTGAGGTTGACAATCACATTAGAAAAGGTTCTAAGGATATTTTTGACATCATCCATTTCCGATGGAGGGGAAGATGACGTTGAGGTTGTCAGTCTTTATGGTGTAGGAAAGGTATACATAGAAACATGAACTTGAGGAACATTAGGGACCTCTTCTTGAATGGGAATTGACAATTCAAGGAACATGGGCATAGGGGGCCTTGGAGGTAATTTCCCAACATCTATCAGACTATTTTTTGCTTTGACAGCTAGCTCATACACTGCGGGAAGTGTTTGCCCTCCTAATGATTGGATCATAACTGAAATATTGAAATTGAAACCTTATTTTGATACCTTTAAGGTAGAAAACAACTTCCATACCTGCTAGTGGCCGAGCCACAACTGGGATTCTTTGCCAAATCTTCTGGAATCTGGTATTGAAATCGGTTATGGCTTCTTGAGGTGCTCTCTTTATGGTGATCAACTGTTGCAGAAGGGACAAACTGTCTCCCTTTTCATTAAATCTTTCAAATAATGCATCTCCTAGTTAGTCCCAAGTTCCAATGGAGTTCAGTACTAGAGATCAGTACCAGTCAAGAGCTCTACCTTTAAAAGATGTATCTAGCAATCTAATAGCAATATTTTTCTCTATAATGTAATGCACTATGCACACATTTGCCACATCTTGTAAATGTTCAGTTGGAGTCTTGAAATCTTCTCTAGTGAATTTAGGTAATGCCTTTAGAGCATTAGAGGGAATAGGGTCCCATGTGTCAGGAGGTGTCGGAAGAATGAGTGGGCTACCACTATTCAAATTAAAAAAATTTCTAGGTGAAGTTGGGGCACACATTTGTCTTCCTGAAGTGTTTTACTGAATTCTTCTTCTTCTTGAGGTAGTTGCCAATGGTGGTAATAAAGTCCTAGATTAATAGCAGATCGGGATCGTGTAGTCGGTCTGCAACTCTGACTTATTACAGGACATCAGCTCATGCGCTTCTAATAAGGAATCAGTAAATTCAGTCCCACCAAGCATGCCAAAAAACTGTTGATGTTTAATTTTGCAAGAAATCACCAACAATGGGAAATTCCAAGAATGTGGGATGTGACTCTTGAAATAACCTCTAGATTTTAAAGAATATGGTTCTTCTCTATGTGTTTTGAGGTAAAGGGAAGAAAAAACAAGATTATAAAGAAATACTTAAAATTGCTAAGGCAATGCACCAGAATCGTTATCCACACTAACATAGTGATCAAACTTGCAAAATTCACTAGTAAAGTTAAGGAGCATAAAACATGATTAACATTCACAGCATGTATATCAGATCAATCAAAGGCTCATACAAAAAGTAAGAAACAAGAATTAGAAACATATCACAATTGCACAGAACACCACTCTCTCTTCATTGTTTGATAGGAGAACATAGTATAGAGGCAAATATTTGCACAAAATACAACCTTCGATCCCTCAGGAGAGGCACCTGTTAAGGAAAGAAAATGTTTCTACTCTAGTTGCTAAAACTCTCTGATCTCTAGTTCTATATAGCTCTATTTGTCTCTGATCCATCACTATTTAGAGCACAAATTCTATTGACGATCCCTGTAACTGCCAAAATCTCCTAACTACCAATCCCACCAATCTCTCTCTAATGTTTGAGCTAACTGGCTCTTCTATTTCTGCCTTCATGTTGTAGATCTTTCTAAGAATCTTGACTCTCTGTTCACCATACTATTATAACTACCTTCATGGTGGATTCTTATGCACAGGACTCAAAAAAAGGCAACAACTGCTAGGTTCTCTTATAGATTATAATAGACTCTCCTTTTGCCCCTCATGTCTTAGAACTTACACCTGTCTATTTCATCTAATGGTGCAACAATCAGAGCCTTCAAAATTATGGCACAATGCAAAACGTGCCATTACAACATGTGGAGTCTTCCGCTACATCAATAAACTGGACATGTGGTAGCTGGCACATCTTCTTTAAAGCTTTAACAAAAGGGCTCTTATATTATGCACGGTGCTGTCAATTGGCAGCCTCCGTGTCCTTTTACTTTTGAACCTTGGAAACCCAATGTTCCACCACGTGGAGCCTTGGCGCAGGCCGGAAGAGAGTTTTATTTCAAGAGCTCCTTAAATGAGTGCCAAGCTGACACTTGGCAACTTCTACTATCATTTTAGACTCTTAAGACTCATTTTTCTTTGTTTACTCCAACATGACTCAAAACTTTAATATCAATTGAATAATATACATTGAATATATATATTCAAAACATAGAGTTTTAACTCTATAGTTTGAATGAAACATAATCTTGCTACAAGCTTGGACACTAAAACAAGTCCAATACAAAGACTCAAAATTTTAAAGTAATTTTTTGCTCTAAATTTAGCCCTCACTTTAATGCACTTATGTCACTAAGTAATATAGCTACACTAAAGTAATAAATTGAATGCTTAAAATAAATTGTATAATTGAAATTGCTAAAAACATATTTGGATGTTGAAGCAAATATAAATATTGAGGTCTTGCCCCTAGTCTTCAATTTTGTTCTTTGTTTCCAAAACGTGTTTCTTATCCACAAGAAAACAACACAAGTAAGAGAATTCAATGTTCATCAATAAAAGTAAAACATGTAGAAAATAAATAACAATGTGTAAATTATCTATAAATTTCTAGTAAACTAGGTGGGATGAGAGAAGGAGAAATTATTTGGCATAAGATTTGAAATAGTTTGTAAAATAATATGTGAAAGATAAGTTAGAACATATGAACATATGTAAAAGAGAATTAAAACATGGAGGATAGCCTAGGACAAATATAAAATAAATAAACATGGTGCAAGGACCACAAATAGCTAGGTGTAATGACCAAAAAATAATTAGTGCAAGGGATATACAAATTGCCCTAGGAACCACAAGCTAGATGCTAGAAACCATACTCAACATAAACTTGTAGAGTGTATTCCCTCACTTTAAAATGATTGTATTCTAAAGGATGCACTAATTTTAAGAAGTGGAGAAAAACAGGAAAGGAAATGTGCCACAAAGGAGGAGCAAGAAAATAAGAAGATTGCCTCCAAGAATATATAGGAATTAAATAACACACCAAATAGGGGGGAATAGGAAAGGGGTAGCATGTGTCTATAATAAAGAAAGAGGAGCATGCAAATAATGGATGCCCCTAGGAAAAGTAAAAACAAGGGGGTTTTGCTCCCATAATGGAGACAAAAATGAAGGCATGAAACTTGATAGAAATAAAATAGTCCTAATATAGAAATACAAGGGAGGAAAGAAAATAAACAAAGGTACTTAGATGTGTGCCCAACAAAATAACATAGAAGAAAGAAAACTATGATTGTTATGAGTGTATGCATGGAGTTATGGGACCAAAAAGTCACCACATGACTTTTTGGTCCCATGCAAACTATAACATGAGCGAGTTATAATGCGCTCACATTATTGTCTGTATAAAACAAAAAAAACACATTTCCTTCATACCCATGGCTAAAACTATAGTTTGGCAAGGAAAAAACTAGTCAAATAGCGTGACATTGTTGAGGGAAGGGCAAATCAAGCAAGTGCAAAGAGAGATCAACATTTCCACAATGCCACCTCGCCAAACCCACTCCCAAAGACATCATGAAGAAAATGTAGAGGATCTAGCAGTTGAAGAAGGAAGGGTTTGATTAATTTTTGTGAGTTTGAAAATAATGTTTGAATTTTTTGATATTTTATTAGTTTTTTATATTGAATTTATAGTCAATGAGGTAGGACAAAACACAAATCTAGCTAAGGAGGGTCAAAACAACCCTGAAAACCCTAAAAACCCCCCACCTTCACATCCTCACCATGAAAGAGATACACAAGAAAACTATTTAGGGAAAATAGAAGAAAATAAAAACATCTTCAAATCCTAATTGAAATGTTAAACAATCCAAGTGCAAGCACCGATCATAGGAGAGCACTTGTGAAGTCATTAGAGATGATTGTTTCTCACATCAAATCGGTGACAAACCAAATCACCGATTTTCATGACTATAGGGAGAGGTGTCAAAAATACTATGCGGACAAATTGTCTTATGAACAAGTGAAGGATGAAAAAATTACAAAATCTGCATTATGTTCACACTTTATCAATCCTAGAACTGGCCAAACATTAGAAGAGACTTGCAAATGCTTCCCTATTCATTGGTGTAGGAACAAAGATATACCCAAAAATTTTGGGATAGATGTTACATGGTGTTTGACGAGTGCCCATGCAACAATGAGGTGCCACAATATTTCTTGAGGAAACTCCATTGTGAGTTCATCCTCAAGAAGATTCCTTATTATTTTGACATTTGAGAGTTCAACGATAGAGGTGCTGGCTCTACCCAAGATAGAGAGGGAGCACAATGAGGCCAAAATTGTGTACCTAGACCCTTGATGAGGCCAACACATGTGTCACTCCCTTTGACTTTGAAGGAGAGTGTTGAGGTGGAGACACTACATTAATTGAGAGCTCTCATGTAGTCTCTAGCACAACACAACGATGTTCTCACCCATGCCAATGAGGGTGAGAGAAAAAAGCATCATTTGTCCCCACATCTATGCAGTTCATGTGGGAACCTGTGCGATTATGGGAAATAGGATTCACGACAAAACTCTCGGCAGGACTCTCGGTAGGATGTTGTGACGTAAGGGTAGCATCCAGTGATGGACTCATCCATATTGGATGATCTTGTTCTCATAGATGATGTCTTACAACATAGATTTGGTATTGACTCCCAAATAATTTGTTACAAGTTTCATATTGATTTAATATATTCTTATTTGAAGTTTGTAATTATTTTTATATGACTATCTATATTATAAGTCAAAATTAATGTATGTAATTGTCTGTACAATGAAATTCTAGGGTCAGAGTCTTCATCCTACCTCTGTTAGCTGTCCATTGTTAGGTTATGAGAGGAGGTTGAGTCAGAAGGTATGCAATTTATCACATGATCGTAATTATTGTACATATATCAATGGTAATATTATTTAGTGACAATTTGATGATTTCAACAGGGAGCTTCACCAACACCTCCATAATTTCCTTGGTCCCCTACACACCGAACCACTTCTATGGAGGTAAATTTAACCATTTGTAATCATTATGCATTTAACTAATGTTTTTGATTAGTTCAACTGGAAAAGAGGGTCCAAAACTCTATACAAAACAGCCCCCGGGCTACAGGCCATTAACAAGCTAGGAACAACACATTAATAGTGCATGAACATCAGACAAAAACAACCAAAAACTAAGGACTATCAGTCATCCCAAACTTGCCAGAAAATCAACCATGTCTTTGTAGTCTCCTAGGCTATTGAGCCCCACCTACTTGATCTTATCATCCAAGTCCTTGACAACCTCAAAGATCGATGCCGCTTGATGTAGGGCCTTAGCAAAAAAATTCAACAATAATCTTCCACTTCTTCTACATTCTATCCACCTTCTTCTAGAGGCACCTTAGATCCTCAACATTCTTAACACATAGCGAGCAATTCCCCTTGTTGTCTTGTCCACCAATTACCCTATCAGCTTCACCCAAGTCCTTGGAATTGGGCTTGTTCATGGAGGCGAAGTGACTCGCTCCTTTAACGTCATGCACAAAATTAGTGGAGGTATCATCTCCTCCCTCCTCCATCATTTCTTCAACAAACTCTAAGTCGTCAAAGATCTCCATCCACTGGGGGTTCGCAGAAGGTTTTCTAGCAATGCGGATAGACCGACGAACCCTCTGGTTAGTAACCTCCACACCTTTCCCACTACTAACAAGTTTGTGCCCAAGGTCTAGCTCAACAATTTTCACAGGCTTGTCCATAGTCATATCATCCTTACCCTTCTTAGCTTTCTTCTCAAGAGAAGCCCCTTCATCCTGCTAATCTGGTCTATCTCTTTTGGTTGACTTCTTCCCTGGCACTGAGGTGGCACACTTCTAAGACTTCTTTTTAGAAGTGGTAGGGGTTCCAATAGGGATATCATTTGTAGTACGGGGTTCACCCTAGGGATTTTAAGGGAAATCTTAGGGGTCCCCACACAAGTCTTCACCTTGCCTTTAGAACCAAGAGACACGCTTGGTTGGGGGTACTCAAGCAGCTTAACCTTAATTTGCTTCAAGGGGCACAGGGCAAGGTGGAACTGGTACAATCTCAGAATGAGGCCTTGAGAATGGGAACAAGTGGGTGGCCAGCATTTTTAGCCCTAAGATCTCTAACCAACTTGATAGAGTTATCCAGGGAAGAAAGTAGAAAAAAAGGAAAACTAATTTCCATTTGATTTCTGAAGTGGTTAAGGAGAGCAAAGTGGTAGTGGTAAAAAACCTTGAATCTCCCTTCTAGCATGAAGAACTTCATAATCATTAAGCAATTATGGCCCCATGGATTTAACAACTTTTCTCTCTCAAACCCACCATGCAGCTTCATGGCCGCCTCCACCTCTCTAAAAAAGAGAGCCATATGTTTAGGGTTGGGCACCCTGCTACATCTCGAATGTTTCTTCCCTCTTATAAGAAGCCCTATAGACTGCCCAATCACCTCCTCAGATACCTGGAAGCCAATGCCACCAATCCTAACTGATCTAGTTTCATCATCCCAATTCTCTGTGAACTGGCATGATAGGTTCTCATTGTGACCAGCCATCCCTTCCAAGAAGGAAACCACCTCCCCTTCTTGAATGATATGCCACACAATAGGGTCTTGTTTGAATTCCTCCATCGAATTGGGTTCAATATTGACAATATCTTCGCCCATAGTGACATTGTGAAACTTATAGAGGCAACTGAGTTTACAATTGTTAAGGTAGCTAAAATTAAAATAGGTAGTGTTGAAAATAGCAATCATCCTATTAACATGGGAAAGCCATGGCAAGGAAAAAATTATAGTGTAATTAATGAGGTGATATGCCACATCCTTGCCACTCAAAAACATCTCCTTGGGGAGAGAACTTGGCCACCACCTTGTGTGATAGTAGACGTCACTAGCCTTAGGCATTAACCAAATATAATTACCCATCTGAAAAACCATCCCATCAACCCTCCGTAACCCTACCAAAGGCCCACATGGCATCCTTTTTATCTATCTATATATAACTCTTGAATAACCACATATCCTGATGTCTGTATACCTTATGATTTGCCAACCTGTCCTCCTGGCCATCCACCTATCAAAAAGGGGGAGGTGGTAATTCAACATTCCATGTGTACCTCTAACCCATAACAATTAGGAGTTCTAGTTAGTTGACTAGACCACAGCCAGTCTAGGACACCTCTATTCCTGCCTCTACAATTTTGAAAGGTCAAATTCGTGCTCATGCAATTTTGAAAATTTAAAAGCTTGGATCTGCTATTGAGGAGTAGTTTGATATCTCCCATGATGTCTACTAAGTTCCACCTGATCTGGGTTGAACCCAAGGTAGCATTAACCATAAGTTGAGAATCTCCTTCTACACGAAGAAGTCTGATGTTTAGGGAAATGGCCAGCTTAATCCCCCATAGCATAGCAAATGCTTCCACCTCATTGTTTCTCTTTAGACCAATGCCACCTGAAAAGGTAGCCACAAAGGTCCCCATGTCCATTCTAATAATTCCTCCTCCGCTGGCCACCCTTGGGTTCCCCTTATCAGCTCCATCAAAATTAAGCTTGAACCACCCTTGCTGTGGTAAGGCCCATTTGGGCTTGGCCCTAGAAATCCTTTTAGAATTGTCAACCCAGAAAGAATCAGGGTTGATGTTCCATTGTTTTAAAAGACTCTATTCTTCCCCTCTTGTAGAACTATCTATGGCTTTAGACTTGCAAGAGTTGATGTTCTCCACAAGAAGTTTGGAGAAACACATGAAAACTTCCACAGGTGTTCTATACTTCTCCCTAAAAACTCTATTATTGTGTTCTTTCCATAGGCTCCAAGCTAAATGGGGGGGAATTTGAGACCAAAGCTCCTTGGAAATCGATAGCACTAGTCTGAAGGGGGGCCTCCAATCCCAAGCCAAGGCTTCTAAGTTGATGTTCAAGGACCAACTCATATTAAGTTTTTGAAGGGTTAAACCCCACACCTCCCAAGAAAAGATACAGTGAAGAAAGAGATGGTCAGTCATCTCTTCCTTAGAACCACAAAGAATGCATCTACTCAGCATTTGGAAACCCTTCTTTCTCAAATTGTCAATGGTCAGAATTCTATTGTGCATTAGGATCCACCAAAAGAAATTGACTTTTGGTAAAAGTTTGGGCATCCAAAATTTCCCCCATAATTGATTCGCACCTGGGTCTAACAATAGACCATAGGTATTTTTGACAGTAAACAAACCTTTGTTGTCCTTGTCCCAAATCATCCTATCTCTCTTGTGGAAGAGAGAGAGTCTATAGTCATCCAATTCCCTTTGGAGTCAAAGGGCCAACACCCTATCCTCATCACACTCAGGGGCACCAACAGACAAAACCATCCAGCTCCTGAGACCCTCATTAGTTCTTATGTAATCAACCATCTTAGAGCCAAAGACCTTGCAGGCCCTATCTACGATTCTTCCATTACCCAAATCTAACAGGGGTTTGTCCTTCAACCATCTGTCCTTCCAGAAGTTAACTTCCCTTCTATCTCCTATCTTCCACCTAATGCCTTAGTGAAGAAGGCCACGAGTCTTGAAGATCCCATTCCAAATGACTGAGCCTTTGGGGAGACCAGCCTTTGAGAGTAATTTCCTACCTTGATCCCCATTGAGATACATGGCCACCATGATGTCCCCCTAATCAATATTACCTTGAATAAGGTTCCACCCCACCTTGGACAAGAGGGCATGATTCATAAGATGAATTCTTCTTAGCCCTAGACCCCCTTGATATCTAGGGGTGCAAACCTTTTCCCATCCAACAAGAGCAATTCTTTGTTTCTCTTCTACACTAGACCAGAGGAATTTCTTCTGGATTTGTTCAATCTTTTCTGCCACAAACTTAGGAATCTTAAAGAGACTTAGAGAGTAGTTGGGCATGCCTTGGAGTGAGGCTTTAAGGAGTTGGAACTTCCCTAGCTGGCTCAGAAGAGCCCCTTTCCATCTAGCCAGTTTCCTCTGCATTCTCTCCAACAACCCTTTCAAGAATTTTGCAGAATTTAGTAGTGGTAAGGGGGAGGCCCAAGTAGGTGGCTGGGAACCTTTCCTTCAAACAACCCAGGACTCTAGTGATCTTTTGCTGCAAATCCTCTTGGGTATTTAGAAAATAGATATGACTTTTCTTAAAGTTGACACTCTGACTTGAGACCCTCTCATAGGTTTTGAGGAGCTCCTTCCATCTTCTAGCTTCCACAATAGAGGCTATCCTGAAAAAAAGTGGCATCCATGAACTGTTGTATGACCGCAGTCTGAGCAGTAGAGGGTTACAAGAATTCCTACCCAACACTTCAGCAAGCAATATAAAAAGATAGGGTGAAAGAGGGTCAGCTTGCCTAAGGCCCCTCCTAGAGGGAAAGAATCCTCTTGGAGAACCATTGACCAACACTAAGAAGTGGATAGTAGAAATACACTCTTTAATGATATTGACAATCCTCTCTTTGAAGCCAAATTTCCTGAGGACTCTAAACAAAAAATCCCAATCCACCCTTTCATAGGCTTTGGAGATATCCAATTTAAAGATCATACCTGGGGTGTTGCTCTTGTGGATGGAATGGATAATTCCATGGGTAGTGATAGCCACATCTAGTATATGTCTCCCCAAAACAAAACCCTTTTGGTTTGGAGCAATGAGTTTAGCCAAGAGGGGTTGCAGCCTAAAGACCTAGATTTTGGTGAAGACTTTGTACAAAGTATTGCAAAGACTAATAGGATTGAAGTCTGTCATAAGCCTAGCATCGATCTTCTTCAAAATTAAGGCAATAAAGGTGTTATTCAATTTCCATAGGAGTCTACTCATCCTAAAGAAGTCCTTGGCTGCATTGAAGACATCATTCCCAACTATCTCCCAGAAAGTTTGGAAGAAAGCCTGGGGGAAACCATCCAGGCTTGGGGCTTTGAAGGTGCCCATGGAAAAAATAGCAGCTTTAACCTCCTCCACCGAGATGGGTTTATTCAATGAGTAAATATCATCCTCTAAAAGGATGGTTGGAATGACCTCTAATAAGGAATCAATGTCTGCAGCAAGGACACTAATATGTTGGTCAGCTAATAGAGATTCAAAGTGATTAGATGTTAAACCCCTGATCTCCTCATCATCTTCAAGCTCCCTCCCATGCTCATCTCTAAACATCCTAATCATATTTCTCTTCCTATGCCTTAGAGTGGATTGATGGAAGAAAGAAGTGTTCCTATCCCCTTCCCTCATCTATTGGACCTTGGACTTCTACTTCTAGTAGACCTCCTCTTCTTTAAGTGTCCATGCCTAATCCTTACATAGGTTATTTTCAAGGGGTTGTAGATCTTGCAACCTGTCCCCCTGCTTCATTATGATTTGCACCTCCTTAAGTTGCTCCATGATATTTTTCAAGTCCTGTTCAAGAGATTACCAAAAGTATACTTGTTCCATCCTTTAACCTTGTTCCTCACATTAGCCAATTTCTGAGCCAATCTTAACATCATCGGTCCTTGGACATGGATATTCCACCACCCTGAAAGATAGTCCCTAAAATTAGGATGAAGAGCCCACATCATTTCAAATCTGAAGGGGAAGGGGCCTTTTTTACACCTTTCAAACTAGTTAAGCAAAAGAGGGTTATGATTTGAGCCCACCCGAGGAAGGGCTGACAAATGCACCAGATTTGTAATGACCCAATAAGAAGAAATTAAGAATCTATCAAGGTTTACCTGTATAAGATTGCCCCCTTGTCTACTGTTGGACTGGGTAAAAGCTTGCCCCATCAGATCAATATCCATGAGACCAACATTCCCTAAGAAATTAGCTAGGTTTGACATACTATCAGAGTAGTCCGTAAGTCCCCTCATTTTTTCCAAAGGATAGAGGGGGGACTTGAGATCCCTTGCAACCATCTAGTTGGTGCCTTTATCATTCTTAATTTTATCATCCATACTATCCTAGAACTCCTTCCTGCTACTGTAGGTATTAGGAGCATAGACTTTATTAAGGTTCCACCTGTCAAGGTGACATTGGAAGGATACTTCAATATAATGGCTAAAATAGGTAATCACATTCCTAGTAATATTATGATTCCATAAAGTAGAAATACCACCCGAAGCACCATGAGCCCCACTGATTGCATAGTTTGCATTGGGCCATATATTCTTAAGAGCAAGTTTGAAGTTTTCCTCTGTCATTTTAATTTCCTACAGTAAGAGAATATCAATTTTATTGTCAAAAATATAGTTTCTTACCAGTAACTATTTTTGAGGGCTCTTGAGCCCTCTTATGTTCCATGAGATAATATTCATTTCTTGATCCTTCTAGGGGGGCCAACAAGGTTGTTTGCTTTCCCCTAGCAATTTCTTATTCCATCTCCCTCTGCCTGGTCTTCATATGCGAAGGTCTGTCTCTGTTGCTATCTCCCCCCACATCAACTATTTTCCTAATGCTTCCCTTTCCCTTCTTCTTTATGATAGACCAACCCTCCTGGTCCTCGACATCCCTGCTTGGACCTACTCTTGGGGAAGGGGAGAAGTTCTCCAAGGAGCTCATCCCTAGTTTGGAAAATTCCAACTTCTCACCATGGCTGCTCACTCCATTACCATGTTCTACTGTGAGATAACACACTTCCAAGAACTAGAATCCAAGCCAAGTTCTCCTTCTTCCAAATCTTCCTGTCCCCTACCAACCGCAATGGCCTCAACCTCCAATTGTTTGGGGGTTTTCTCCAACTCTTGTCCATCAACCTTCTAGGTCTCCTCATTGATAACCATTGAGTGTTTAACTACCTCTGGGAGTACAATTGCCAAAGACTGAGCTTGCATCATAGAGGGGTCCTACTGTGGGACCTCCACTGAAACCTCCTCAAACTTCCCCTGGGAGGCAGGGGGCGAATCCACTATTTTCAAGATGTCATCTTTGAAGGGGTAGTCTTCCAAGGTCTCATCTGATGCTGCAAGCATGTCCTTCGGAGGTGGGTGTGCCTAGGGGCCCTACACTGGGTGAATACATGACCAAGTTTCATGTAATTTTGACAAAAGACTCTAGAGTTCTCATACTGAATACTTTGAGTCCACTTCTCATATTTGGATTCCAAAATAATAGAGGTAGGAAGGACTTTAAGGACATCCACATTGACACAGAACCAAGCATAGACAAGCCTCACCTTGGCCTTAGTGACTTTATCCACCATCACATAGTCTCTAAAGGTATTACCTATCTAGGCAAAAAATTCCTTGTCCTAGAATTCCAAGGGGAGATCTAGCAAGCGCACCCAAACAAGAGCCGACTGGTTGAGATTTGCCTTAGGATCGAAGCTAGGTTTCCATTTGCATAATGAGAGTGAGTGTTTCCAATATAGCCATGGGCCACCTGCCAGGATCGACAACATGTCTTCCTAAGAGGTAAACTTAAACAAAAACAATCCCCCCACCATAGTGCTGGCAGAGGCACTCCCTTGGAGAGACCATTTGGCCACCATACAACGGCAGACTAGGTCAATATTGGGCCTGAAGGAGAAGAATTTACTGACTAGGGTGTTATCCATAGATGCCACCACTCTCAAAATTGTTTGATCAAGAAGCTTGAGTGCCTTGGCTTCTTCAATCTTAGAGATAACTTACAGGATGAATGAGCAATCGACCTTGCCATCAGCGGCACCCACAAGTGCCTCCTTCCACTTCTTGGGATCCTGTTTCGAAGATGAAAACACGTGATTCCCTCGACAACTCATGCCAATAGCAGAGTCTCTTGGAGTTAGGGGAGGGGACTAGATCATAGGGCCCCCTCTGGATTGTCACCATGCATTCCCGCCTATTACCAAATTCAAACAAGAGGTGGGACAGTTGCAGAGCCAAATTTTTTTAAAGGATCCAGAATAGTTGACTCAGTTGTTACCAAGGGTTCTTGATAAGGTTAATGATGAAGCCATGCATTTAAATAATGTTATGTATCTATTTTGGTTGAATAACCTTGAATTGTATTTTTAGATGTTCAATATGGAGACTCCTCATCATTGTGAGTCAACATAGGCAGGCATTGCTGCAGCCATGTTATCTTCAAATCCTTTGACCGAGGTATGAGCCAATAACATGTAAATGTCATTTTGTATTTCTTATTTTATCTATAGACATCAAAAAATTGACCAACCGATCAAACCCCTAATTATTCCCTAGTTTACCTTTAATCACTATCGTCCATAAATAATAAATTAAAATTAAAAATTAATTTATTATTTTCCTACCTTACCCTTTGCATGAGATTTAATTAATTATTTAAATTAATTAAATCCTCCCCTTTTAAAAATTTCCCATGAATAATAAATTAATTATAATTTATTATTTACTTAACCTAAAATCTCTCATTAATAATAAATTAAATTTAACAAATTTAATTTATTATTAACCTAAACTAAAACCGTTCATCCTATTCAACTACCTTTTACCTACCTTTTTGTCATTCAACCACTAGAACCGCTTTTGCCCAAACTTTATAAAATCAACCTCATTTTTCATTTACCAGTCCCTAGAAAATTTCATAGTGGGGTCATGCAAATATTTGAGCAACCACATTTCAAACATCTTCGGTAACATTTGCTATTATTTGGTTTTATGGTTATATCTTTCATCTTTTTCTGTTACATTTGATATAGATTTTAGGGTTTGCAAAATAGTTTCAAATCTTCTCAAAATAAAATTTATATCTCATGTAAACATTATCTCATGTCATTTGATGTACATAAATGATATATATGTTTAGTCAATTTTTCTCCTTGATTCTTCTCACAAGAGGTCACAACTCCAACCTGTCTAACTATGGATGAAGAGAGAGAAAAGATGATCGAGAGGGATCATCAGGTAGCGGTAAGTGATTGATTAAATATATGATTTTATATATTTCATGTTTTCTATATTAATGTGCATATTGTTTGATTGTATTAACAGGTGGAGTTGCAAAAATCTCTACCGAGGAGGTCTACTCGATGGAAGAGAGAGGATGAATCACTAATTGGATCTCCATCTTCATAGCCAAGCAAGGGCCACCAATTATTTGATAGAAGTCCATATGAAACTAGATTTTGGGACTTTTTTTGTATTCTTAGATGGATTTGTATACATACTTTTGTATGTTTTTGTATATGCCTGTATGGCTTTGTTTGGCATGCCTATATGGCTTTATATATAGAGTAGATGTTATGTTCATGAAATTATGTATATGATAGTTTATATTAAATATTTAATATGATGATCAATTATCGTTACAGAAATTTGGTTTTACACATGCCAATTACATTTGCTTGAAAGTTTAGAAATCATTTTCAAATAATCCATTTTGTTCATATCTTGCAATCATTGTATTCCATGAGACTGTGCATTTCTTTGAGGCATCATGTCAGACAGTTCACGTGCCTTGTCTATGATTTCACACTTTCCATACATTTCTACAAGGGAAGGTGCAAATACAACACGTGACAAAGTTCCTATATCCTTTATGCTTTGATGGTTGTCCACACTATGTTCCCCAGATCCCATTTTAGCATAGGCAAGGAGGATGTTGGATAAGGTTGTATAATTTGCTTTTAGACATGCCAATTACATTTGGTTGAAAGTTTCTTTTGTGCATTTTCTTGAAAGTTTCTAAAGCCTTATGAAAAATCCATTTCGTGCATATCTTGCAATCATTGCATTCCATGAGACAACATTTCTTTGAGGCATCGTGTCAAATAGTTCACGTTCCTTGTATATGCTTCTACACTTTGCATACATGTCTTGTAGGGTAGTTACAACTACAACATTTGACAAAATTCATATATCCTTTATGCTTTGATGGATGTCTATACCGTGTTCCAAAGATACCATTTCTAAGGTTTTATAATTTGGCTTTACACCCGCCAATTGCATTTTCTTGAAAGTTTCTAAAGCCTTATCAAAAAATCTATTTTGTTCATATCTTGCAATCATTGCATTCCATGAGGTAACATTTCTTTGATGCATCATGCCAAACAATTCATGTGCCTTATCTATGCTTCCACACTTTGCATACATGTCTCTGAGGGCAGTTGCAACTACAACACCTAACAAAATTCCCATATCTTTTATGCTTTGATGGATGTCCATACCGTGTTCTAAAGATCCCATTTTGGCATAGGCAAGGAGGATGCTGGCTAAGGTTGTGGAATTTGTCTTTACACCCACCAATTGTATTTGCTTGAAATTTTGTAAAGCCTTATCAAAAAATTCTATTTTTTGCATATCTTGAAATCATTGCATTCCATGAGATGGCATTTCATTGAGGCATCATGTCAAGGAGTTCATGTACCTTGTCTATGCTTCCACACTTTGAATACATGTCTACTACGGCATTTGCAACTGTAATATATGACAAAATTACCATATCCTTTATGCTTTGATGAATGCCCATACCATGTTCCAAAGATCCCATTTTGGCATATGAAGGGAGGATGTTGGTTAATGTTATGGAATTTGGCTTTACACCTCTCAATTACATTTGCTTGAAAGTTTCTAAAGCCTTATGAACAAATCTATTTTGTGCATATCTTGCAATTATTGCATTGGACATGAGATGGCATCTCTTTGAGGTGTTCTATCAAACAATTCATGTGCCTTATCTATGCTTCCACACTTTGTGTACATGTCTACTAGGGTAGTTACAATTACAATAAATTTGAAAAAATTCCCATATCCTTGATGCTTTGATGGATGTCTATACCGTGTTCCAAAGATCCCATTTTAGCATAGGTAGGGAGGATGTTGGTTAAGGTTGTGGAATTTGGATTTACACCTACCAATCGCATTTGCTTGAAAGTTTCTAAATCCTTATCAATAAATCCATTTTGTGCATATCTTACAATTATTGCAAGATATATACTTTGACCTTAATTATTACAAAAATATACACAATAACAATTCCATAAATAAGGGTTTCCTTAAAAATCATTTTAGAGTTAAAATAAGGCCATATCCATGGTCCCATAGGTCTATCCTATAGCCCTAGCAAATATTTCAAATTCTTTTAAGGTAACATTTTTCTCATATGCACATACATAATTGCTATCCACATATTCAATCAAAGTAAAGCATTTTCACTTTGTTCTTAAGGGCTAATAACAATACATCTTATCAATGAGACTATACACATGGAACTAACAACCACAACAATATTCAAGAGAAAACTAGTCACTTTAGAAAGAACTCTACTTTTTTCTTTACCATCATCTACAAATTCATTCCAAGCACATTAATAAAGGGTGTAGGGACAAGTTGATCCCACGATGAGTTTTTTAACCCAAGATTGGCATTTTATATTTACATTTCAACTTTATACTCCACATGAGAGAGAGAAGTTGAGTATAGGTATATTACACTATATAGGCCTCTAGGGTTTGTTATTATGACTAACACAATACCATTGACCTTCACCATAATGTTCATAAGATAAAGTCCAAATGTATAATACTTCTCGAGACACCAAACCCTTGTCCACCATTCAAAATTAAACCTACATAATAATCATCACAATCAACTTCACAAAAACCTACATAATATCCTTTATGCTTTGATGGTTGTCCATACCCTGTTCCAAAGATCCTAATTTGGTAGAGATAGGGAGGATATTGGTGAAGGTTGTGGAATTTGGCTTTACACTTGCCAATTACATTTGCTTGAAAGTTTCTAAAGTCTTTTCAACAAATCCATTTTTTGCATATCTTGCAATCATTGCATTCCATGAGAGGACCTCTCTTTGTGGTGTTCTGTTAGACAATCCATGTGCCTTGTCTATGCTTCCACACTTTGCATACATGTATATAAGGGCAACTACAATTACAACATCTAATAAAATTCCTATATCATTTATTATCACTAAGATTGAACAATTATCATGTGAAACAATCACAAAATGTGATAGCCAAAGAGACAGTCCTCAAGTCATGATTATGAGACAAGGAGTGTATGTGAAAAGGAGGTAGTCTGAGATAAACTAGTAAATGACATCTGACAAAATTCCTATATCCTTTATACTTTGATGGTTGTCCATACCCTATTTGCAATATTGGTTATCCATACCCTATCCAAGACTAGTGATGAATTCCTTTTGCAAACTTGAGTTCATGCTAGGAGTTTTGATCAATAGTTTAAGCCTTGTGATGTATGACATCAAAACTATCTCTTGCAGCATGGTCACTTTTTTGGCACTACAACATGTCCTTATTTTAGGTATGCTAACTAAAGATATCCTATATCTAAATATAATACCATCTTGATGAGGGTTTCAAATAAGAAATGACTCCATAACTACCCCTAAAACTATGGCAGTCCTTGACCATCCTCCTTTGACTGTCATAATAAGCATAATAAGTCTCTCCATGAAAAATCCTCAAAAAGATAATAAAATACAACCTTAAACTTGCATAATAAGCCTCTCCATGATAGTATTTGTGGATTTAAGGTTTAATATTTTAAAAAGTTTAACACTACTAGTTGTGACTCTAAGGTTGTTAGTATTGACTATAAATACTTACAATTGAATGAAATG
Source organism: Cunninghamia lanceolata (assembly GCA_027924645.1). Taxonomy (NCBI): domain Eukaryota; kingdom Viridiplantae; phylum Streptophyta; class Pinopsida; order Cupressales; family Cupressaceae; genus Cunninghamia; species Cunninghamia lanceolata. The sequence continues at coordinate 3,311,301 of BSBN01000973.1, read as the reverse complement.
TACTATTTAGATCTAAAAAGAAACCAATCATGTAATGCCACATCATCACACTAATAAAACATGACTTAATGCACAATTGTTAGAGGTTTGAAGTTAGGAGTGGCATTTTGCAGATAATCTCTCAAATGCTTCAATTTCATGTAGTGGAAAGATGCTAGGAGTGACATTTTGCATTCCACAGCTTGTGGGGCCGAACCAACTGTGCCAACATGTCAAGGTGAGAGGGTAAATTCTAGGGGAGGTCTTGTTTCATGCGCTGATCATCCCCGTCGTTCGAGGCAGCAGGCTATCGACAAAGTCCCTTAAGATCCCTAAGAGCAAAAAATTACCAAACTATGATGGAGCAATTCTCAGAATTTGTGGAAGTTGGGAATGTTTTGTTTAGACCTATAGGTGCACATGGGGTCCATCCATAATAAAATATCTCAGTTTTGGTTAACTCCAGTCCTTTTGGCTGTGCTGAAATAAAATGCATTCTTGCAAAATGCTTTAGTTACATGTAGTGGAAAGGTGCTAGGAGTGAGATTTTGCATTCCATATCTCATGGGGCTGAATTGACTATGCTAACACATCAAGGTGGGTGGGTAAATTCTAGGGGAAGTTTTGTTTTGTGAGCCAAATGTTCCAGTTGTTCAAGGCAGCAAGCTACTGACGAAGTCACTTAAGATCTTAAGAGTAAAAACTACCAAACTATGACGGAGCAATTCTCTAAATATGTGGTAGCTGGAAATGTTTCATTTGGACTTATATGTGCATGTGAGGTCCATCCACAATAACCTCTCTCAGTTTTGGTCAACTCAAATCTATTTGACCATGTCGAAATCAAATGCATTCTTGCAAAATGCTTCAGTTTCATGCAGCACAACCTTACCAGATGCCATATTTTTTGTTCCACTCCTCATGGGGCCAAGAAAACTATGTCAACGCATCAGGTTGGATAGGTAAATGCCAGGGGAGGTCTCATTTTGTGTGCCAAACATCCCAATCATTTGGGGTAGCAGGGTATCGGTAAAGTTGAAAGGTGCTAGGAGTGACATTTTGCATTCCACAGGCCGTGGGGTTGAACTGACTATGTCAACACATCCATTTGGGTGGGTAAATTCTAGGGGAGGTCTCATTTTATGTGCCAATCATCCTAGTCATTCAGGGCAGTAGGCTACCACCAAAGTCCCTTAAGATCCCTAAGAGCAAGAAACTGCCATACTATGACGAAGCAGTTCTCATAATTCATGGTAGATGGGAACATTTTGTTTGGACCTACAGGTGCACGTGGGGTTCATCCACAATAACCTCTCTCAGTTTTGGTCAACTCAAATTTTTTTGACCGTGCCGAAATCAAATGCATTCTTACAAAATTCTTCAGTTTCATACAGCACAACCTTGCTAGGTGCCATATTTTTTGTTCTGCTCATTGTGGGGCTGAACTGACTATGCCAATATGTTAGGGGGGGTAGGTAAATGCTAGGGGAGGTCTCATTTCATGTGCCAAGCATCCTAGTCATTCGGGGCAGTAAGCTATCAGCAAAGTCCCTTAAGATCCTTAAGAGCAAAAAACTACCAAACTATGATAGAGTAGTTCTCAAAATTCATGGTAGCTGGGAACATTTCATTTGGACCTATAGTTGTACATGGGGTTCATCCACAATAACCTCTCTCAGTTTTGGTCAACTCCAGTCTATTTGACTGTGCCGAAATTAAATGCATTCTTGCAAAATGCTTCAGTTTTATGTAGTGGAAAGGTGCTAGGAGTGACATTTTGCATTCCATAACTTGTGGAGCCGAATCGATTGTGCCAATGCATTGGGGTGGGTGGATAAATGCTAGGGGAGGTCTCGTTTCATGCACCAAGCATCCCAGTTGTTCGAGGCAGCAGGCAATCGATAAAGTCCCTTAAGATCCCTAAGAGCAAAAAATACCAAACTATGATAGAGCAGTTCTCTGAATTCATGGTAGCTGGGAATGTTCTTTTTGGACCTATAGGTGCATGTGGGGTCCATCCACAATAACCTCTCTCAGATTTGTTCAACTCAAATCCTTTTGACTGCGGTGAAATCAAATGCATTCTTGCAAAATGCTTCAGTTTCATGCAGCACAACTTTGCTAGGTGCCATACTTTTTGTTCTGCTCGTCATGGGGATGAACTAATTTTGCCAACACGTCAGGGTGGGTAGGTAAATTCTAGAGGAGGGCTTGTTTCATTCACTAAGCATCCCAGTCATTGGAATGCAAAATGTCTCTCAGTTTTGGTCAACTCAAATCCATTTGACCATGTTGAAATCAAACACATTCTTGCAAAATGCTTCAGTTTCATGCAGCACAACCTTGCCAGGTGCTATATTTTTTGTTTAGCTCATTGTGGGGTCAAACAAACTATGCCAATGCATCGAGGGTAGGTGGGTAAATTCTAGGGGAGGTCTCTTTTTATTTGCTAAGTATCCCAGTCGTTCGGGGCAACAAGCTATCGAAAAAGTCCCTTAAGATCCCTAAGAACAAAAAACTACCAAACTATGACGGAGTAGTTGTCAGAATTCATGGTAGCTAGGAACATTCCATTTTGACCAACAAGTGTATGTGGGGTCCATCCATAATAACCTCTCTTAGTTTTGGTCAACTTCAGTCTATTCGATCGTGCTAAAATCAAATGCATTCTTGCAAAATGCTTCAGTTTTATGCAGTGGAAAGGTACTAGGAGTGACATTTTGCATTCCATAGCTTGTGGGGTCAAATCGACTACATCAAAATGTTAGGATGGGTGGGTACATTCTAGGTGAGGTCTTGTTCATGTGCCAAGCATCCTAGTTATTTGGGGCAGCAGGCTATCGACAAAGTCCCTTAAGATCCCTAAGAGCAAAAACCTACCAAACTATGACAGAACAATTCTCAGAATTCATGGTAGCTAGCAATGTTCTATTTGGACCTATAGTTGCATGTGGGATCCATTCACAATAACCTCTCTTGGATTTGGTCAACTCAAATCTGTTTGACCGTGCCAAAATCAAATGCATTCTTGCAAAATGCTTTAGTTTCATGCAGCACACCCTTGCCAGGTGCCATATTTTTTGTTCTGCTCATCATGGGGCTAACTGACTGCACCAATGCATTGGGGTGGGCAGATAAATGCTAGGGAGGTCTCGTTTTGTGTGCCAAGGGTCCCAGTCATTCGGGGTAGCATGCTACTGACAAAGTCCCTTAAGATCCCTAAGAGAAAAAATTGCCAAATTATTATGGAGTAGTTCTCAGAATTTGTGGCAACTAGGAATGTTCCATTTGGACCTACAAGTGCATGTGGGGTTCATCCACAATAATCTCTCTCAATTTTTGTCAACTCAAATTTGTTTGACCATGTCGAAATCAAATGTGTTCTTGCAAAATGCTTTAGTTTCATGCAACACAACCTTGTCAGGTGCCATATTTTTTGTTCTTCTCATCGTGGGGCTGAACCAACTATGCCAACACATTAGCACACAAAACAAGACCTCACCTAGCATTTACCTACCCACCCTGACACGTTGGTGCAGTTAGTTCAGCCCCATGAGCTGTGGAATGCAAACTCTCATTCCTAGTACCTTTCGACTTTGTCAGTAGCTTACAGCCTGGAATGACTGAGACACTTGGTGCACAAAACATGATCTCCCCTAGCATTTACCCACCCACCCAGACATGTTGGCATAGTTGGTTTGACCCCACGACTTGTGGAATGCAAAATTTTAGTCCTAGCACCTTTTGACTTTGCTGATAGCTTACATCCTAGAATGACTGGAATGCTTGGTACATGAAATGAGACCTCCCCTAGCATTTACCTGCCCACCCCGATGCATTGGCATAGTCGGTTCGGCCCCACAAGCTGTGGAATGCAAAATCTCACTCCTAGTACCTTTTGACTTTGCCAATAGCTTGTAGTTTGGAATGAATGAGACTTGGTGCACAAACAAGACCTCCCCTAGCATTTACCCACCCACCCAGATGTATTGGTGTAGTCCGTTCACCCCACAACCTGTGGAATGCAAAATTTTAGTCCTAGCACCTTTCAACTTTACTAGTAGCTTACAGCTTGAAATGACTGGGATGCTTGGCACATGAAACAAGACCTCCCCTAGCATTTACCTACCCATCCCGATGTGTTGACACAGTCAGCTCAACCCCACAAGAGAAGAACAAAAAATATGCCACCTGGCAAGGTTGTGCTGCATGAAACTGAAGCATTTTATAAGAATGCATTTGATTTTGGCACGGTTAAATGGATTTGAGTTGACCAAAATTGAGAGAGGTTATTGTAGATGAACCCCATGTGCACCTATAGGTCCAAACAAAACATTCCCAGCCACCATGAATTTTGAGAACTACTACATCATAGTTTGGCATTTTTTGCTCTTAAGATCTTAAGTGACTTTGTCGATAGCTTGGTACCTTGAATGACTAGGACATTTTGCGCATGAAACAAGATCTCCCCTAGCATTTACCCACCCACCCCGATGTGTTGGCATAGTTAGTTCGGCCCTACGAGTTGTGAAATACAAAATCTCACTCCTAGCACCTTTCCACTGGATGAAACTGAAGCATTTTACAAGAATGCATTTTATTTCGGTACGGTCAAACATACTGGATTTGACCAAAACCAAGAGAGGTTATTGTGGATGGATCCAACATGAATGTGTAGGTCTAAATGTAACATTCACACCTACCATGAATTCTAAGAACTACTCTGTCATAGTTTGACAGTTTTTTTCTCTTAGGGATCTTTTGGCGGTAGCCTGCTACCCCGAATGATTGGGATACTTGGCACACAAAATGAGACCTCCCCTAGAATTTACTCACCCACCTCAACACGTTGGCATAGTCAGTTCATCCCCATGATGAGTAGAACAACAAATATGGCACCTGGCAAGGTTGTGTTGCATGAAACTGAAGCATTTTGCAAGAGTGCATTTGATTTCGACATGGTCAAACAGATTTGAGTTGACCAAAACTAAGAGAGGTTATTGTGGATGGACCCCACATACACTTGTAGGTCCAAATGGAATGTTCCCAGCCACCATGAATTCCAAGAACTACTCTGTCATAGTTTGGTATTTTTTGCTCTTAGGGATCTTAAGAGACTTTGTCGGTAGCTTGCTGCCCTGAACGACTGGGATGCTTGGCGCAAGAAACAAGACCTCCTCTAACATTTACCTAGACACCCTAACACATTGGCATAGTCAACTCAACCCCACAAGTTATGAAATGCAAAATGTCACTCCTAGCACCTTTCCACTGCATGAAATTGAAGCATTTTGCAAGAATGCATTGGATTTCAACACAATCAAATGGACTTGAGTTGACCAAAACCAAGAGAGTTTATTGTGGACAGACCCCATGTGTACTTGTAGGTCCAAACAAAATGTTCCCAGCTACCACAAATTTCAAGAACTACTTCGTCATAGTTTGGCAGTTTTTTGCTCTTAGGGATCTTAAGGGACTTTGCCTGTAGCCTGTTGCCCTAAACAATTGGGACTCTTGGTGCATGAAATGAGACCTCCCCTAGCATTTACCTATCCAACCAGATGTGTTGGCATAGTCAGTTCAACCCCATGACCTGTGGAATACAAAATGTCACTCCTAACACCTTTTCACTACATGAAACTGAAGCATTTTGGAACAATGCATTCCTTGCCACCATAGGCAAACAAAATTGATTTTAAAAAATCAAGGCAGGTGTTTGTAGGTGACCTGACATCCACCTATACATGTAAAGAAGATGTTCCTAGGTGTCACAGTTTGATGGAACAACTTGTCCAAAGTTTGTCACCTTTTTTGTCTTAGGTCTCTTGAGAAATTGTCTGCGTTCAATATAGTTGTGAATGACCATGAGGATTTTCCACTAAAAAGACATCTCCCCTAGTGTTTACCCACCCACTTGGATGTGTTGGTACCATCCATTAGGCCCTAGGAGATGCCAAATGTAAAAAATTATTCATAATACCTTTATGGTAGATGAAAATGTAGTACTATAAAGGTGTTCTCACTTGATCCAATATCTTGTAGGGCATCAATTGAGGCTTCCCTTACTACTGCTATAAATTTTTAGCACCAAATGTGAAGAAACAAATGATGGTTTGTCATTAAAACTCATTAAGACTCATTATGAAATAGTAATGTCATTAAAATGAATTAAAACTCATAGCAACGTCATTAAAACTCATTAAAAATCATTATGAAATAGTAAGTAAAGGACACATCATCGCGAAATAATCATGAAAACCTACCTTACTTTCCTTCCAAAGGCAACTTCATAAGGATTATGCCTACCTCCATCATACTCAAATCCTGCATGTAAATGCAATTGCACTATTTAGCTAAAATGAGTAGCTAAAATATAGAAGGTGAAATGAGGATAGAAATGAAAAATAACATACCTTTCTATCATTCCATTGATTCAATCCAATGAACCATCCAAGTCTGCTCTACTCTTTATTGTGTCGAGTATTGCCTCATGGTTAGACTCACAAACCTTCCACAAGCTCCTATTCAATGGTCCACCCCCATATTTGATCAAATGAATGTTTGATGCCACAACAAGGTTAGAATAATGAAGCATCTTCCTATGTGTGTCAAAGTCCTCAAACAACCACACATCAAACTTCTTCACTGGGTACCTTCTAAGCCATGTTCTAGTAACAACCATTTATCTTGTAGGGTACTCGATGTTTTCTCCATCTATAATAGGGGAATCTAATTTTTTTTTGCCTCAACACAATGACACAAATAATATTCCATTCCTTCTTCATTGTCTTTAGTTGCAATAATTGCATAAACATGCCCTGCATTGATACGTGTGCTAAGTTCGATGAATATAGTCATGAATACAAGAAAAACTATAAAATAAGATGGTATATTGAATTTTATTAAATTTGAATGCTGATAATACCTGGTTGAACTAAATCTGAAACATGGTCAAAATCAACTGATGATTCAATGTCTGTGAGTTGTAGTGTTGTTAGTTGTTGATACATGTCAATCAAGTTTAGGCTTCTTGTACACCAATCATCGATCCACTCCTTTGACTCACAATCATACCAAGCCTCATATGTACATGAAGAACAAAAGCATACCATCTGTCACGTATGAATACTCCATGAACCTACATTAGAGCTTCTAAAAGAGTGTAGCTCACTCAATCCTGTCAATGTATAACAATCCTCATATTTTGCAATGTTAGTATCGTCAACCAACCAAAAATACCCTCTTACTCATGGTTTCAACAAATAATTCTCCTTCTTACAACATCTCTTGCATTAGGAGATACCCTTGTGTTATTTTTCCAAAATTCTTTGGTGAGGGATCTTAAGGCTTCAACAAAAACTTTGTCTTTCTATGGGAGTCTCCCAGAGAATGCCCATAATTCATTGGTGCTTGGGTCCTCAACTCTTTCACATCTTCTAATAGTTCTCATTAGAGTTTTTCTACTTATTTTGAATGCTTGACTTGTCTTTCTAATGAGACGAGCTTTCTTTGTTTGTTGTCTTACTATTGTTGATGTAATGACATGTTGTGTGACAATACTATCCTTGGTGCATGAGGTTGAACCCACACTCTCATATGCACTCATTAGATTCTTTACAATTGATTTTTCACTTGAGGCATCCAATGTTCTTAGGCCAAGAATCTTCATAATGGGCCTAAATTTTAAATTTCTCATCAATTCGATAAATAGTTGACATCATCTAGTTTCATTTAAGTTCTCAAAGAATGATTTTTATATCTTATTTCCATAGCTTTGGCAAGTGTACTTGGCAATTTTATCCTACATGGGATTAAAAACATTCTCATCAATATCAATTAGAAACCTAGGCTTTTTATGTGAAATTCTATGAGGCATTTTTATTGGTAAAGTTGACTCAACATTAGGAATTTCTTCAATATTTACTTGAGATGGGATGGATGATGTACCTTCAATTGGAGATGCAAAAGATGAAAAGGCTTGAAGTTGAGATGGAGAATATGGTGTACCTTCAACTTGATGTGTGAATGATGGTATGGCTCCAACTTGAGAAGAGAATGAAGATGTACCTTCAACTTCACCTGTGAAAGATGGAGTGCCTCCAATTTGAGAAGAGAAAGATGGTGTTCCTTCAACTTGACCTATGAACGATGGAGTGCCTCCAACTTCAAGATTCAATTTCCTTGTTGAATGGAGGTTTTGCATTCTTTCCCTTTGTGCCACCAATTCCATCTCTCTCCTAGCTTGATTAGATGTGTCATGTTCCTTTTCAATTGTTAATGGTGGCACATCTTCTTGTATGGTTGACAATTTTCTACTTTCATGAATTCTCCTCATTCTTTCTCTTTTCCTCTCATTCTCAGCTTCACACTCTTCTAGTGTTAGACTCTTTGCTTGTTTCCTTGGCATGATGATGATTTCTATATGCATCATGAATAAGACATGGATAAATTAGTCCATCTTGGTATAATAGAGTAAAGTAATCTGATACACAAATCTCAAAATATATAATCATATATAATTAAAGTGAATTTCACATTTTCTTAACATATCTTCTCAAACACACTTTTCACAATCTCTAGGTTAATTTCACAATTTCTTAACATATCTTCTCAAACACACTTTCTTAACCTCCCATGGATACGCCTACTCAAGACAAGATACAAGAAGTCACTAGCATTAAGGAGAGTTATGACAAGCACATTGTGATGGACCAACAATTCTAAATGGAGACTGACAAGGTAAAACTAGACCTACCTGCATATTAAAAGAGAACCCAAATTCTTATATTGTAGGTGGTGAATTAGTTAGAGTAGCTCATGAAGACAAGTATGAAGTCATCTCAAATAAGCAACCTATTGTCAATCAAGGTCATGGGAGTAATGATCACAAAGGTAATTTAGAAAAAACCAATGGATTTCATGACAAGGAACACAATGATCATGATGTTAGAAGCATAATGAATATAATCAATGTGATGATTGTTATGAAAAACAAGCTAAGTATGGTGTACCCTTGTAAGGACTGAAAGTTTTGAATTATCACAATCAATGAATACAAATCAGTCAATTGGCAGTAAAGAAGACATTGAGGATGATGGCACACCTAGTCCCAATGATGAGCATGAGTTGAATGGTTTATATGTCACTATTGAGATTGGAAATGAAGAGGGATTTTATGATTATGTTTGTCTAATAAATGACTCCAAACTTATTGATTTTGACATGATTAGATTAGAAGTCAAATGTGTAATGACAGTCTAGGCCTAGATGTTCTTGATGACATTGATGAGCACATGTTTATTGTTGATCTCATATTCTACCATGATCAAACTCTTAAAGTTTTATCTCTTTTGTGTAATCCTAACTATGGTGCAATCTTCAAAAGTTAGGAGAATGTCCTTGGTTTGACTAGCAATGATGTGACAATTGGTCTAAGTGGTAAGACACTAATCAAGACTCCTTTCCTTCAATAGATATGTTTGAAATGTTAAGAGATAAAATACTAACATTAGAAACTAGCTTTATGATGCAAGACTTGAAGAAAATCATGGTGAACATGTATTTAGAGCATCAATTATAGTTTGGATTAGCTATCACTAGTAGAAAAATAGAAATAAATGACTAAATAAACTACCAAAAATTGGTCATGTGATCAGTAGTTTGGTCATGTGACCATTGGTAGTTTATTACCGGTCATTTATCGCGTGACCAAATTTATGACGAAACAAATTTTAGTCATTAATTTGGTAGTATATTTAGTCATTAATTTAGTCATCAATTTGGTAGTATATTTAGTCATCAATTTGGTAGTATATTTAGTCACATGACCATTGGTAGTTTATTGCCGGTCATTTATCTCACGACCAAATTTATGACTAAACAAATTTTAGTCATTAATTTGGTAGTATATTTAATCATTTATTTAGTCATTGATTGTTGTTAACTGGTCATTTATTTAGTCATTGTAATCATTAATTACCGTTAATTGGTAGTATGTTTAGTCACTAATTGTTGTTAACTGGTCATTTATTTAGTCATTGTAATCATTAATTGTTGTCAATTGGTAGTATATTTAGTCACTGATTTCCGTTCATTGGTAATATATTTGGTCATTTTAATCATTATTTTTCCATCAACTAGTCATATATAAACAACTAGTACATGATAAACATCAACTATGCCATTTTTTGTTGATAAACTTCAACAAATTTGCTAAAAGGATTGAAACAATTCTAGAAAATAATTCACTGTATATTCAAACTGTATATAAAATATGTTACAAAGAACTCGTTTATCAACAAATCTGCTCAAAGGATTGAAACAACAATGCTGGAAAATAATTCACTGTATATCCAAACTGTATATAAAATATGTTACAAAGAACTCTATATATAGAGTTTTGAAGATAAAATCTTTTTGCAGTATGCAAACTGCTAATTTATTATGCTTTTAAAACTAAAAAAAACTAAAACTAAAGCTAAAAAGTCATCGGTGTGAATGTATGTCTTCAGTGATGCCATTGTTACACATGGGGTGGGTTGTAAATGCATCTAGAAGGCACTGGTTTTACATTTTCTCCTTGCTCTGTACCTGTCCACAATTAAAAAACTCAAAATTTGTTAATATTTTAAAAAGATTTATGAAACTTTGAAATATGAAAAACAAAGTGGGATGATAAGGAATTTTACAGCAATATAGGCATATATTATGAAAGTATTCAAGAAGAAATGCATATATAGGTCTGATAGTCAAACTCTATAGTTCATTTATTCATATTTGATTGAAACACAGTATGATCTATGTAAAGGTAACTCCCAGTCATATACAATTTCAACTAAACAACATTAAGGACTGATGCTCAAGTTTGACTCACACAAATAATGCTACAACAATATGAAATTTACCAATAATTACTAATTTGTCTGCAACAACAAATGACTTTAAATGCATTGACTGAGTAAATGCATATTGAATGTAGTTAAATACAAGTACATGGCAATATTCACATGAAACTTGTACCAAGTCATCTCATGGAAAGAAAGGAATGGGTGTGAGTTGACCAAATTTTGAATTTCAACTTTTGAATTTCAAGGGTTAGATCTATAGGTGTAGGATTGATCTTGCACCCATTTTTGTATTGCTGACATGACTTACTCCATCACTCTAAAATACAATAAACCATAATATACCCAATGAAAGAACTAGCATATAAATAGTCTTCCAATATTAAAGAATTTTACAAACTGAATGGAACTCAATAGCATTAATGCAATAAGACCCACCTTACACTATATGTATCTTACACACAGATACAACAATAAAGACTAAAGCAGATTGAAAGATAGGAGGAAAACTAACCAATGGTACCAAAGAAGTAGTTAGTTATGACAAGAAAGAAATATGCATATTAAAAAAAACTCACTTACATGCCCTCCTTTTTGGTCTTGTGCTCCCAAGAAAAACTAGAATAATTGATTATAAAGAGAAGTCAGAAATGTGATTTTATATGGATTCTTCTTTCCTGTAAGCGATATCAGACAAATTATAGAGCACGGGTTTCCATTCAAAAATTAACATGGAAGTAAGATTGTTGGGCTTTCCTACAGATGATTATTGCTGGGAACAAGGTGCACTAATTTACAAAATCATTTTCTCTGTACACCTAGATAAGAATGAATCCTTACCACATCATGACTAGCAAGTGTGGCATACATAGCAATGTATCCTGCACCAGAATAAAAATCAACTCATTTTCTTAGGTCTTAAATTTTGAAAAGTATAAATACTACAATTTCATCAGATATGATATATATTTCCGAACTCTAATAAATTATTTATTCCCTAAAGTAATCTATAATTCTTCCCATTTTATCTGAAGACTATTTCATAGTAGATTTGTTTCCAAAAATTAATACCAAAACAATATTTGCACTTAAACATTGTCCTTGTTAATTTTAGTTATTTCATTGTGAATTGAGACCTACAAAAATTTGGCCAAGACAAGTGGATGCATAACTTACCACTATAGTAGCCCATAAGCTTCACAAGACTCACACCATTTTAAACACTCTCTACTTCTGTGTGAGTTGCATTGATTGCCCTTTGTGCTTCCTCCACAACAGTGTCAAATCTAAATGACTTATCTATGACCTCAAAATCAGGTCCAATGAAAATCAGTTGACATATGAAGAACAATATCCACATTCACGACTTTATGAGATTGTTAAATAAACACATTAAGCTAATATGAACTGATCTAAGATAATTTGAAAGTTCATAATCTAAATAAATGAAATGGTAGCTAGATTGGTGTCTTGAAATTCATATTTGTGATATTATATATCAAATTTTGTTAGTTAAGGTTCACCATACCACAATATCATTATCAATGGTCTTAGGAATTCCATTAACAACCACTTTCAAGCCATGCCTTTGAATTTCCTGCACAAAATTTCAATATTCACAGCAACAAACATACATCACACAAAAATACTGCAGATGAATTGGTAAGATAATGGAGCAGATATAAAAATATTTCAATAGGTCGCAAATGGAAATAGCCTTCATTATCAAAAGAAGAATTCAAAACTCATTTTAAAATATGTTGGTAAGCAGATTTGTTTCTTTTAAGTAATCTTCTTGAATAACTTCGTTTTGCCCTTGGATCAACAACAACCTGTTCACAACAGTTGAAGAATTGCATAACAATGTCGATTCCTCTCTGCGTTTGAGAGGGGCAGCTCCCTCATATGATGGGGGTATATGGATTTTCTGGGGTTATAAGAACAAAATAAATTGAATAATGAAAATTAATGAAGAAATGAGAAATAATCTTATCGATTCAAGTTCCACACATTCAAGTTGAGATACCAAAACTTGACATGATAATCTTTTCCACATGCAACATTTAAAGGAAAGCAAATGGTTATCATTGATGAAACATACGAATATCAACAACTACACATGAGATTGAAATGAACACACATCCAAAACATTTCTCTATTGCTTTCTTGATTGAATAGTACTATTTGAGTCCTTCATACAATGCCTTGCAAAAAAGTGGAACCCTTTGATTGAATTACAATGTTGTATTTATAGGTGAGGTTAGTAACCACTTAAGGTAACTACCTTAACCACTTTTTGTAACTACTTGGTATAACTACCTTCATAAGTGCACTAACTTTGAATAACTAACTTTCTTTTCTAACGATACTCACTTAGAGTAACTACCTAACTTAGGCACTTAAAATAACTACTTTGTAAGAAAGAGTTAGGATGAACCTAACTTTACAATTAAAGATAGAAAACTAGACTCAAATAGGAGAAACTCAATCATGAAAATTATTTACAAAACAAGTCAAAATCATGACTTAAGTCACACACAAACACATCAAAAATGGGAACTATACAATATGCAACAACTGCATTTATTCTTTGCTTGTCGATGGTGTCGTTGACGAAGTTGCTAACTCTGGGCAATGATTTAGTAGACCAGATTCTCTTTCTTTAAACATCCTAAAAAGTCTGATGGCCAGAGTGATAGATTTACCTTTAGGAATCAGGATGTTAGCTATCCTCATCTTCTAGGTTTTTAGGCTCTTGTAGACATTGCTCAATTCTACCACCATACTTGGTATTTGGGAAACATAGATCTTCAAGGAAGTATAGAGATCGATCAACTTGTCCATTGCATTCTCATTGAAGACCTCTCTATTGAAGAGTTGTTGATCAACCATGTCTTAAAAACCATCTTTGATTACTTGTGAATCTCCCATCAATGATGCACTCGGGAGGAAGGCGGTGAGCTGATCCTAGAGTTTTACAGACACTTGCTCACAAGCAAGTATAATCCTTTCCTGCTCTATTGAAGCTTGGTCAATGATTACCAATTTCCAACTTATGCTTTCCACCTAAATTTCTGAGTAGTTTTCTTCTGTACCAAGTAGGATCTTCTCTGCTACGAGGATGTTGACATCAATCTCCATCATCTTTGCAAAATCCTTCATGATATCCTTCCAAGCCACTTCTTCTTTCCTGACACTTTTCAAGTCTTTTTCAATGGCCTCCTTTTTAATTAAAGCCTCATCATGAACAAATTTTTCCTTAACAAAGAAATCAAATGCAATGGACTTGATTTTGTTCACCCAAGTCTTACTGGCTTTCCCATAAACTTGATATTTCTGGAGGTTATCAATAGTACTTATTTCAATCTCTCCTTCTTGGCCCAAGATGATTGATTGGTGATCAACATTGAGTGGCATGGTAGAAGTGTCAACTATGGACTTCAAGTAGGAAGACAAATTCTACACTTGTTGCTTCAGTTGATCCTTTGACTACTCCTTTTCAATCCTTTCCACTAGCTTTGGGGTTACCACATTGAAATTTTGTATGTCAGGCTCATGAGTGGATGGACCCATATCAATCCTTGTCATAACAAAATCTGCAGGAGTAGCTTCATTTACATTTTTCTTGGAGATGGCCTGAGCTATCTTGAGGCACATATTTCCTAAATTTGAATCAGTCTTTATTCTTGAAGCCACCTTGATCTTTTTTAGCTTCTCAGATCTCCTGAAAAGATCAGATACTGTGTTGAATTCAGGAACCACTAACTCTTCTACCTTTCTTTTCTTCAATAGACTTTGTTCCAACCATGGGAGAGAAAGGTTTTTTGAGAGCTCATGTACATCGCTTTGTTAGATATTTTGTTGTTTAGGTATTGGTGAGGTCACCTTCTCTTCAACTGGTTTTGTTTGACATACTAGATCTTTTGAGGAAGAAGGTTCCATAATTGAAGTAGGATGTTGTTCTTCATGATGAGGGGATTCAATGAGGATTGAAGATGACATGGTTGGGATGCCTTCATCAAACCTTGAATCCAACATGACTTCTTCTTGTTCCTCCTCTTCTCTTGAAGTAGAGCCTACTTCTTTATCCCTTGACCTTGATTTCTTCTTCTTTTGTCTAGGTTCATCTCTACATGTGTTTTGGAGATTACTTCTTATCAAAGGATCTTCATCTCCACCACTTCCTTGATTTTTCTAATGAGAAAGAATATCCATAACTAGTGTATGAGAAGGAACTGATGAGGTGGAACTGTCTTGGTGATCACTTCTTCCTCTTGGTGTCTCTTTCCTACTTGTCGGTCTTGTAACAGTCATCTGAACTATCTTCTTCCTGATCCAAGCTTCTGACTTCTTGATTACAAAACTGGTTCTCTCTTTGACATATCTAACCTCTAGATCTACCCAATTAATAGTAGGAAGAGGTTGAGCTTAGATTTCTTCAAAATAGAAGGGATCAATTAGATCTGATTCATCATCTTCAATACCTTCAATGACCCATTCCATCTTGAAATCACAAATTTGCTTCAGGGTGAACCTCATCCAATCTCTCTTTCTAACTTTGAATTCATCTTCGTAGTCTTCCCAAAAGTCTTCAAGATTGGGGAAATGAAGATACCCAGAACCAAGCTTTAGATTGTCCTTGACATAATCTTTTCTATCAAAGGGGAACCTCATTTGATATGTATACAAGTTGATCATAGCTAGAGCCTTTTCCATATTTTCTGCCCTTGAGCTAGATGCACATCTGTAATAACTGAGGCAAATAGGGAAGGCAACTCCTTTGTTCTTCCTATCTCTGCATTTCTTTTAAACTGACACCAACTATCTACAAAGTTTGATTAGGACAAGCTTATCGTCCACATATCTTGGCAACTTAGAAGGATAGCCATTGCGTCCTCCTACTTGAAGGTAGGTGATTCTTAGAAACTGAATGAAGTAACTACCATATTTCTTTATCAATAATGTAACCTCTTTTGATATCCTAATAGTTGTATTCCCTTGAAGTAGCCTTACTGCTAGCATTGTGAAAGCATTGATGAGTGCAATTTCAAGCAAATAGATTAATCTTTCTTTTAAGAATTAGGACTAGCTATAAACTGGTAACGTTAGGATCCCTAGTTGCAGACAGCCGTGGACATAGCCTTGGTTCTTTGACATCTGAAAATAGATTAAATGATGAGGGATAGCGACACCTTGTCATTTTTGGCACCATTGCAACCGATTGATGGAAGCACAGACACATTTTTAGTAAATGGTCACCAAATCAAGCTCTATAGAAGACCATCTACTAAAGAAGATTTTCTGGATAATCTGTGTTTTGATACAGGGGATACCTCCTCTGTCACAGTGTTGGATTGAATTATTTTGATTGAAAAAAAAAAGAAAAAAAAAGGAGGTTGAAAACCAGCAATGGCTGCCTTCTGAAAAAAAAAGAAAAAAAAAAGAAAAAAAAAGAGGTTGAAAACTAGCAATGGCGGCCTTCTTCTGAAAAAAAAAAAAAAAGAGGTTGAAAACCAGCAATGGCGGCCTTCTTCAGAAAAAAAAAAAAAAAAAAGAGAAAGATGGAAAACCAGCAAATGGATGTCTTTCTCGACCAACGGAGTTGAAAACCAGTAAAATGGCGGTTCCCTTCTTCAGGATAGTTGAAATAATTGAGCTCCGGATATGATCAGTTGCCAGAAATTGGCCCAATACATCTTTGACACTTCTGAACCAAGAGCACCTCCGGTGCTTTCCAATTAGGAGCACCTCCGGTGCTTTCCAATTAGGAGCACCTCCAGTGCTTCCCAATTAGGAGCACCTCCGGCACTCTGTTAATAACGCCGTCAATTTCCATAATTAGGGAGGGACCCACCTCTCCAGGTGGTAAAGTAGACAACTCATATGATGAGGTCATCATGACTTATCTTCTACTTCATCGCAAAGAATAATTAAATTAGAATACTAATAATTGCAGGAGTGTTCATGAGCCGACGCTGACATCACCTAAAGGCGTGGATTTTCGAACCACTCCGTGCAATGATTGCAGGTCGCATACAAGTGGGAAGTGGATGTCATCTCAAGCCATTGCTCAATTGCCATGACGCGTGTAGTTTCCAAAAACGGCACAACATTTCCCATGTACATCACCTCATCATTAAAACTAATCCAGGTAAATCTATTTTTAATTAATCATTAATTAGTAACTGTCATGTCTTTTTGTTTTGGGTGCTGCCATGATGCCACGTCCTCCTCCCACTATCATTTCCTTCTTCGCATCCAAGCATGCCACCATCTGTGCCTTAATGCCACCTTACCTCCAGAGTGCTTTGTCAGTCTGCCACATTTATGACTGCCTTGGTCCTTTAACCCATCTGCATAAGCATAGCTTGAACACAATAACATCCCTCATTCAAACCTCTGGAATAGATTGAAGCATAAATTAAATTAAACAATTCTCCAGAGTCTACAGAGTAAATTAAACAATTCTCCAGAGTCTACAGAGCCATTTGAACAATACTCCGGAGCCTACAGAGATAAAAGGGGAGAAATAGACTGCAGATTGGGGAGGTAAAAGAATAAAACACAGAAGGTGCCATCAATTCAGCAATGGGGGTCAAGAAAAAGTCTAAGCTAGAAAATACTGCGGGTCTTCTGAAAGATATAGTTGTAGCAAACATCTTAAGGGCTGTTGAATGGTTAGATTTCCTAGACAAGTTCGAAGGGTTTCAAGAGGATATTGTGGATGAATTCCTTAGGAATTTAAGAGACAACCAGACAACTGTGAGAGGAAATCAAATCAGTCTCTCCTCAACAATTATCAGCCACATCTCTGGACTTCCAGAACAAGGTGAGAGGTTCTACCACCTGAAAACCTTATACACTGAGTTAATTAAAAAAAATTTCTGTTTGTGGTGAACCTACTATTCAATTGCATATGAATAAGAATGAGGTTAAGGGAATTTTAAGGTCCACACTTCCAAACCCTTGGGCAACTATTGCTATC
Organism: Cunninghamia lanceolata; assembly: GCA_027924645.1. Classification (NCBI taxonomy): domain Eukaryota; kingdom Viridiplantae; phylum Streptophyta; class Pinopsida; order Cupressales; family Cupressaceae; genus Cunninghamia; species Cunninghamia lanceolata. The sequence goes on along the minus strand of BSBN01000973.1, from coordinate 3,293,493 downwards.
TGGTTAATGAAGTACTTTACCTATGATGGCCAATTCTCCATAGTTTTAGGGCCCATAATGAAAATGTTGATTTTTCTCATACATGGAAATAGGCACCCTGAATATAGCATAAATACCCCCAATTTCTTGTATTCTGCCATCAGGGCAACTGCAGAGAAATACCAGCAGGGTAAGGGACCCATGAAACATCATGGCCTCATCTTTCTGATAGTCAAGTACCACTTCCTATCTCAGGCCAATGGAGAAGAACTATTGCAGAACTTTCTTGAGCACAACCTCCAGGTCAGAGAACCAAAGATAACACAACCAGAAGGTGAGAGTTCTCCCTCTCACTAGGATGAGGAAACTAAGCCTTCAGCCTCCTCCACAGCTGTTCACAAAGGGAAATCACTCTCACAAGAGGCTACATCATCTGCAGCCCCTGTTCCTGACAGAAAGAGGAAAGGCAAACAAATTGCAGAACCTACTCGTACACGACCCCTAGACATGACTCGGTCAGTCAGGCGAAAGATGACTCTACTTGAGGAGTCTTGGCCTAAGGAATTAACAGGGGAAAAGTCAGGACAGGGAATTGAGGAAGAGTGGTGGGCTGATGAACCATCCCATGACTCAGATGAGATCCCTCTGGTCAGAAAGAGGAAGCAAAGTGAAAATTTCCCAGCACCATCTGTTCATGTGGAGTCAAGTCCAATTTCAACACCACCCTGTGCTCCAGAGATAGGAAACTTACCAACTGTTACTATCTCCTCAGATTCTGAGGAAGGGAGACCTGCTCCGGAGGCACCAGTCCCACCTTTGCTCCGGAGAAGCAAAAGGAAGAGGCAGCTCTCACAAGCTGAGAAGGATACTGCCCTACTCGCTGAGGCACTCTTGGAATTGAGAACATGTGAGGACAAAGTAGGACCTTCATCAGTGCCAGCAATAGCAGAGGATCCTCAAGATAGAAACACTGCAGAGGAAGGAACAGGGCAAATGGATGCAGCCACAGAAATAGGGCAGATAGCCATGGATAACATCGATGATCAGCCAACTGCCACAGAAACAGAGGCAGAAACTCTATCTCATCCCTCTGACCAAGAGGATATAGAAATCTCAATAGAGCAACAATTAATGGAAGAAATTGAAAATTTAAAAAGAATGCTCTGGGGAAAGAATTCGATCATTACTGACCTCAAGAAGGTCAGAGTAGAGATGGAGATGGAGCTGAAACAAACTATTGCAAATATCCAAACAGACCTCCAAAACAAGGACAAAATCATCCAGGAGAAAGAGGCAGAGTTGGAAGCACAGAAATGTGAGGCAGCCAAAGTGATGGAAGAAAAAGAAAAAGAAATAGCACAGAAGATTTCTGAGCTCACCATGGCCAGAGACAACAGCCTCACAGTGATGGCAGCACTGATTGAAAAGGTACAAATCCAAGATAAACAGTTAACTTGGGCCAATAACAGACTGGATGACCAAGAAGAATATATTCAAGAATTGTCTGGCCCAAGGGCAACCAATGAGCAAGAGATACAGATAGATGCCTATGTGGGTCCAATCCCCATTGACATTCCCAAAGCACTGTTTCATTGGGAGAAAAGGTGTAGGGAATTTGAGGCCTCCAAACCAATGTTGCAATTACAAAAGGCAGTCACTGCCAGAGCAGAAAGAATAGCAACTTTGGAAAGCAAAATCATTCAAATGGCCTCCCTTTCCTTAGAAATTCTATCCTATAGGCCTCCAAGTGCCAGCTATTCAATGTTCCTATAGGAAAGGGTACTGCAAAGGAAACTCTCCTTAGTCCTGTCTGACATAACTGAGGATACCGAAACAGTAGAAGGATTCATGGTAGCTTACACCAGGAGCAATGATGAAGACAAAAACTTCCTATGTGAATTATACTTACATGGGTTCTGCATTGATGATATAGCCTTCATGATTAATCACTTTGTGGGAGAATGCTAGCTTAAGGCATTTATGTCCCTCATGAGAAACCACTAGATCTGGAATGAAAGGATGGAAGAGCATCTTCAAAAGGATTAAAAAATAGATCTCTTCATCAGAAAAGAATGTCCCAATCCTTTTGCCTTTCAGACCCAATTCAGGTCCCTTATCTATCATCCTGCAAGTGCAACCAGCGTATTGCCATTATACTTGAAAAGTTTGCAGGAATGCTCCATTGACTTTGGTCTTTTTATGATTAATTCAACAAATTTTGTACTTGCTGTAGCAAAGAGGAGATGGAATATTTTGACCCCAGAGTAGAAGCTTAGGGAGGTGGTCACCCCTGCAAACCTGAGACTATTCATGAGAAAGGCAAAAATGATATCCAAACTGATGGATAAACATAAACAGGAACGGATAGGTGGACAGTTCAGACCTCCTCTGATAATTGAACCACTCCCTGTGTGGACAGAACAGCTAGAAGATGAAAAATTGCAAGATTGGATGGAGCAAGTTGACAAGTACAGAGGAAATGGTAACACCAATAGAACCACTTGGACCACCTATCTCCAGGAGTATAGCCTGACTGATAGACTGCTTCTCCAAAATAAATCTAGGATGTGAAAGGCAGGATGACCTGCCAAACCTTAGGTATGGGGGGGATGATGAGTGCCAAATTGCACTCATGAAATACACTTTTTTTGCCTCTCTTTTTCCCCTTTCTCAGTTCATCTTCCTTGTGTCTACACTCAGATAAGTGAGCAAGATTGTTCTATTTTATGATTAATTAAGATAGATTACTTAAGATTAGAATTTCTGATTAGGTGACTAATGTGTGTGGGATTAATGGAAAAATGTAGAATTTCTCTCTTTTTGAATCAGCAGGTGTAGATGCCAGGAACAACGATTTTGTCCATCTCCGGAGATCGTCTTCAATGATCTCCGGAGACAATAACAAACAATAGTGACACCTGAAGTTTTGAAGATATGGGGAATGACTCTCCGGAGCTCTGTAGGAGTCTGGAGTATCTCCGGAGCTACAGACAAGAATAGCTATCTCTGGAGTTGCAGATAAGAACAGCTATCTCTAGAGCTGCAGACGGGAACAACTATCTCCGGAGCTGCAGGCAGAAACAACTATCTCCGGCGCCTCCTGAGAACAGGGCATGTTTCCAAGCGAAGCCGCTGACCAAACACTTTCAGCAGCAATCTTAATACCTCCTTGCTTCACTCAAATCATCACCTGAGTGGCGAAGGGTCAACTATCAGTTAAACTGCTGAAGTTTTATCTTTTCAAAGATTTTGCATGAGTTACGAACTGAACTAAATCAATATCCTTATTTTCAGGGCTTTGATGCCCAAGTCTATTAAGACTTAAACTTAGACCTCTAAGTGGACTTCTGTTCCACTCAAGTCTACCTTTCTCGCATGATGATTTTTCATAAGTTAGACAGTTAAGTACAAATAAGAGATGGTGTCATCTCTTAGAAAGACTGATAGATAAGTTCAGTGATATATCATCACTCATTTTTATATATACTCTCAGAAATAGTAATAGAACAACAATGATAAAATTATTCTGATTCTCAGAGATCTCAGTTCTGTTATAGCCATATTTTCATGAATGCAAAAATGAATGGATTAGACTGAATTTAGTTTTGATCTTCTTTCGTGTTGATTTCCTGCTATAGCCTTCAGCCTCGAGGGTGTGGAGCAAGGGCCCACTCTCACCACTCGGGCAGGAGGCTAATATCACTATTTTATTGTTTCAATTTTCTCTTATAGAAGTGTTTCCTGTTTCAATAGATAAATGCATGTTGTTGTTCCTTTGCTTTGAGTACATTTCCTGTTTTATTCTGTTTTCCAGCATTCATTACATTTATTCAATAAGCAAATAGATTAATCTTTCTTTTAAGAATTAGGACTAGCTATAAACTGGTAACGTTAGGATCCCTAGTTATAGACAGCCGTGGACACAGCCCTGGTTCTTTGACATCTGAAAATAGATTAAATGATGAGGGACAACGACACCTTGTCAAGCATCATTCACTCATCTGAAACATACAAAACTTTTCTCTAATTGCAACTGCTTGTAGCAGTCATAACCCTGTGTCTCCTGATTTAGAACACCAGTGGTACTTAAACCTATCCATGATCTCAAATTAGTGATTGCATATACCAAGTAGGATGACATGTGGAAGCATTGGCTTATCTTGAATTGGACCAACTGATCATGTATGCAATCAATGATAAGATGGCCCCAATCAATGAACTATTTCCCAGCTAATATGATCATGATGAAAAGATACATCCACATCTTGGACTCAGTTGAGTCTGGGCTACCTATCAATTTGTGGAGTAGGGAAATCAAATAGAAGATCTCTTTGATGAAAAGAGAGTGATGAAGTGTCTTCGGAGGCTGAGATTTCCCACCTCTTGGTTTCCCCATCCATTCTTTAGCCAAATTGTTTAAACATTTGCTTATGTTGTCACTGAAATATTTGTAGGCTTTTTGCTTATCAACATGAATGAATTTCTCTTTGTATGGCAGCTAGAGAATGATGGTGATAGAAATCCCCATCGAGCTTGGCCATTAGGTGCCTGTCAATAGTTTTGATCTGTCTAGCTTTAGGAGTGTAGCTCTTCTCACATTCTATCACCAATATCGGGCACTGGACTATTATAGGAAAGCATGCTGCATTCACTAGGCCACTTTCTGCTATTCTTCAGGACAACTTTGACCGATCTCCTTCTGTTAATGATTTTCGGATGTCTTGTAGGTTTATATGCCTCATTTTTGTGTCGAATACCTCCAGAAGAATTGTGTCAATCATTGGAGTGTACTCGTAGTCTTAAGGTTTGTATTTCATGATGGTGCTTTTACAAGTTCTGCACTGTTATCCTCTTGACCAACTTTATACCTACAACTTATGTTTGCATAGAGCTTTTTGTCTTGTTTGAATAGATTGCTTCTAGGTATTTTCAAGATCTTTCAACCTTTGAGACACTGACTAGGATTGGCAATACTAGCCACCCGACATGACACTATCTTTTCTGCCTCCCAAGCAAAAATAGACCATCTTCCACCATTTTTCATTCTATACAGGACATGTCATGGAATGTGGGACATTGTGGAGATGTTGATGAAGATCATGGACTGTAGGCCTGTGATACTTGCATTCTATGAAATGACTTTTTAATGAGGTATTTTGCTTGACAGTCTTCATATGTTTTATCTATGCACCCATTTTTGTGTGTATGTCTATTAAGGCATTTATAAATCCACATTCAATTATACTATGATGGATTTTCACACCTTTTGTGAGATTCCCATTGACCACATGGGCTATAAGTATGCTATCAAAGATAGAGGAGTTTAGTTTCATATCTGCCAACATTATTTGCATCCAAAAGCTTCTAAGTCACTATGTTGAGAGATGACAATCCTTTGAAGCATCTTGTCCAACAATGTGTGCACCTTATCTTGGCTTCCACAATTCACGACTCTACTTTCATTGTAGTTTATGATATGACACCCTTGAAATACCTATCAGAACCCTATTCAAAAGTTCACGTGCAATATCCAGGTTTCCATGTTTTGTATCAATGTGTACTGATCTGTTAACAATTATAACATATAACTACTATCTACATTCTGTTCTTGTTGGGGTTGTTTTTAGTGGTTTAGCACTTTTTCTTTAGAATGGTAGGGCCTTCGACCACCTTCAGTCAATATTTCTCTTTGAGCTCACCCACTGCATGGTGACAATACCTGGCATGCATGTCTGTCAAGGCACTTCAAGCTACAACACATAGCAAATGTGTATTCTAAATGTGTATATCCCAGGATATTGTCTAACAATTTACGTGCCTATTATTTAGACACCTTCATCTTGAGCATCTCTACAATCATTGCATGCCATGAGACGATGTCCTATTGGGCTCTTTGTGAAATGATGATGCTTAGTCTGGTTTGTAGATGCTGGCAATGGTTGTTGAGCTCTACTTCACATTAACAAAACAATGATTGCAATGATAGGAGGTTTAATAACTATACCAATAGGAACAGCTGAAGGGTTTAGAGAGCCCTTAGTCTAAACTCCTACATGCCATACCAGATGTATTATGACTTAGAATGGTTGGTAAAAACCTCTTCTTTATCATGTTCCATGGTGCAACTGGAGTGATGTGTGCATGGGTGTAGTGAGTGGTTGCATTCTCTGCTAACTACTCCTATATAAAGACTTCAAAAGCCTTTCCAACCAGTTTGTATCTTACTTGTCTTCGTAACTGAAGGTTAGGGTTTTCTTTTCGATATAACCGCTTCCTCACATGCCAAATTTTAGGAATCATGGGTGAAATGGAGTGTTTGAACATGGTTTGAAACAACGTTTGAGTTATGATTTAGCTATATAATTTTGAGGCACTTCTTCAAGGGATCATTAGTAGTTATGGAATGAATGATAATGCCCGATGATTAAAAGAATGGGCTCATTTGGTTGGTGGCAAATGTTAGTTTGATGATTGATAAAAACATGGTGATGGAACATAAGTATTATTAATTTCAAACATGCCCCATACCACTAACTTCTTCCCGTGATGCCTTTTATTCGAACACCTTCAACTTCATGAATTTATGGTAGAATTGGCTTTGTGTCAGTTGTCATAGAAATCAAGTCTTTAGAAGCCATTAGTGCCAAAGATGGTTCTCGAATCCACTCTTTATCCTTTCGGTTGCATGATGGTTGCCAAGTACGACACATGTCTGAATTGTGTCACCAACACTTGAATTGACAAATATAGATTGTTTGGCACTTGCTTCTAGCTCACGTTGTGGCTTGAGCAATTTAGCATGTTCTTCTTCCACCTTTTATTCAAAGGCATGCTCCTTTATTTATGAGAAAAGTTTGTGCACATGCACAATAATCTTAATGCGAGGACCTTGAAGAGGTCACTCTGCTTTGGTGAAAGTATAAGTTATGTTTGAAGGCTGCTGTTTGGCATAGACTGGGATCATGCTCGTGAAGATCTTGGCATGACTTTACAATAATGGACTGTACTTTATTTGAAAGCTTCTAAAGTCACTTCAATGTAACTATTTTGTAAAGATATAGACACTATTGCAATTAACGAAACATATTGCTTTGATGGATGACTATAACCTGTTCCAACACTCCCATTCTTGATTTTTCTTTAATGACTTCTTGATTATTTATAATCATTGCATGTCATGAGATGTCATCTCTTTGAAACACCTTTTCATCGATTAGACTCCTTGTTTAAGTTTCCACAGCTTGCATACATGTCGTTGTTTGAAATCATTTTATGACCAAATCTAACACCTTCAATATTCTTGATGGTTCATGATGACTCTTTCCAAATTGTGGAAGATGCTTGATTGAGACACGTGGATGATGAGGTTATCCTTTATTAATAGAAATTTATAAGTGCCCTTGAGTTTGCTATCTCACCATTGCCAAAACATATTCAATGCATAATGTCAATATGCACATTAGTCATGAACTTCACTGAAGCATTCCCATATGGACAAAAACCTTACAAACTCTTTCAATGAACACATTTTGGGAGATAGCTCTGTGACTCCTTCATCCCCTAATATATCATTGATTTTAGATGTGGACCTTTTAACTTCACATTCTTAATCTCCAACATATTAAATTGCGAGATTTTTCAATATATCTCCTTCATCAACACTTTGTGTGTTTTTGAAACTTTTGTTGGAAATGAGTTAGGGCTTCACGATAAAGAGCTTCTCTTATCCAAGTTTGGGACACAATGAAGCTAGATTTATTTACAACCTCTGCTTATGATCTCCATGCTTATATTTACTGATATAACCCTAACTTACAACCCTCCTTTCCTTGACAATTCGAGAGATCTTTTAGACCTGTGAAGATTTGTAACTCAAATTTTGCCATTAGATCTCTTAAGTGCAATTCATCTGCAAAGGAGAGGTATATGTCAAACTATTTCACTCTTATCTGCATAAATCTTTTGATTTGATCATCCAACAAGTTGTTCAATGGAGGATTGAAATTTGAAACCTTCCCGAATTATGAGCCATGTTGACATTGAAACTCGTCAGATGAGGTGGTAGTTGGGTGCAACATTTTGACACTAATTTATCACTTGGAATAGTGAAGGAAGTATGTATAGAATTGGTGCCTTGCAAAGAATCACGACTTGACTAAGGCCATTTGATGCATGATAGGACTTGTTAATTCATCAGAAAATTTCAAATTTTGGATTATCAAAAAGGGGACAACAAAATAACAACAAACTCATGGCACAGAACCATTTCACATTCATGAAACCACCAAATCTCATGAATAGATGCTTAAGCAACACGATAGATGAAAAAGATTAGATGCTTTCTAGATGCATTGAGGAAGAAGTCATAATTCTTGAACATAAAAGGCCATAGGGCTTCTTGAAATCACTTTTGGACCCTCTGTAAGAGACCTCTTATTTTGAGAGGTGTAATACCATGCCATTAAATTCTCATAGATATAAATAAAAGTTTATAATTGGATCCTAGTTTATTTGTTTCATAGTTTGAATTTTGTCTCAACGTTATTAGTCATCATTGTATCTATAGAATTCCCATTATGGTATCTCGACAAGATGCATATAGTAAATACCTCATAAGTAACATTTGCTCTCTTTTTGTTCCAACTCGTCCAACAATATAGACCTATCATACAAAAGCAACTGTGTGTATGAGGAAAAATCGATTAAATCAAAACTAATAAAACCAAAAACCAATCACATAAAGAGAACCGATCTAAATAAAAGCCATTACTAATAAATCAATAAAACATGAAAGCTTTTACTGAGATTTGTATTGTTCCCTTTTGGAGGTGTGTGGATTGCTCAATCAAGTTACGAAACCATAGCTGCAACAAGCAAGTAGTGTGCTCAAAGATCAATGTCAAAAGATCGTAAGAGTGCTCAATTGATGTGATGTATGCTCAAAGCGCTGTTAAGTATGCCTGAGAATAAGATCGAAGAGAGAGGTAATGAAGGAGATGAGGGGGGTTTATATAGATTTCAACAGAGATCGATCAATGGTCCAGATAATTCAGAAGAATCAATGGAGGAGAATAGTTGAGGAATGTGCAACGAATAAGAAGAAGACAAGTGTCTTGCTTTCTTTTGCATGAGAGGAGTTATCAAGAATAGAAGAATGAGTTAAAGCAATTAACAGAATGTAATAATCAGTTAAGTGATTTAAAACAACAAGAAGAGATTTGCATGAGAAAAGAAGATATTTTGCTTTATTAAATAAAGAAAGCTTGAGTTATTTTAGAGATAACTCAAATTAGATGAAAAAGCAATTTAAATAAATAATTGATTTATTTAAATTTAAAGTAGATATTTTGGAAGAAATAATTAAATAATTGGAATTATTTAATTTAGAAGATTTGAAAGCAAATTAAATAAATAAATTTATTTAATTGTTGTGCATGATTTTGGAAGAATGATTTTGATTTAATTAAGTAATGTAAATTATTTAATTATAGATAAGATAGAATTTGTTGAATTAATTAAACAATTAGGTTTATTTAATTAATGTGGATTTGATTTTTGGAAAGAGGATAATGATTTAATTAAATAATTAAAATTATTTAATTGTGGAAGAATAACAACGGAATTTAATTTAATTAATTAAATAAAGAGAATTTATTTAATTAATGTCGAAAGTATGTGATTTAGAAGAATTTGGTGAATTTAATTAAATAATTAGATTATTTAATTAACGTTGAAATGCAGGTGATTAGACAGATTATGAAATGCAAGTGATTCGACGACACGGTCATTTTAGGGTGTCTACATTTTGCCCCTCTTTGATGCAATGCAATTTACAGCGTTGCGTCAAAGAGAATGATTGTTGAAGACATGATACAATTTATTGATGCCCCAGTGTAGCTAGTTGCCCCAGCGTAGCTGGCGTAGGGTGCCCCCTCGAGAGGAAAGACAGGGAAGTGACAGAAGAATTGTGTTGACGCTCGACTAGAAGATTTTGTTGGAGACAGATAAGGTTGGGTTGATGATAGATAGAAGAAAGTGGAGATAGAAGAGAACATGAGAGAAAGACGGTTGATCGATCTTTGCTTGAAAAACTATATAAGGCCATGGATAAATGGATGGGTAAATGAATGAGCTTGTTGCAACGGTTTCACAAATGTATATAAAGAGCAATCCTTATTTTTGATATAGCACGTGGATAGTTCGCCACCAAGGTATAAAAGACCAAAGTGCTGTAATATCCGAGTGCATGGATGTTGACTCTGTAAGCAAGCGGTTTGAACTTAGATGCCTTTAGACATAATATAACCTTGTTGGAACATGTGAATAAGCCATAGTCTTGAACATAAAATAAACTTCAATACATGTAAATGCAAGAAGAATATTAATATGTAAGATGCTAGGGCATAACACACACAAGATAAATATGATGTTAAGAAAGATGCTAAAGATCATTCCTCAAACACGGCATACAAAAGCAATGACTATGCCCCCAATCCGTACTGCATCGCAAAATACCAAGATTATAGATAAATCAAGGTAGCCTTGAATAGGTAATGGATAAAGGAACAAAAGATAAACCATAACACAAATTGACTGACTTACAAAGTAAACATACAGCCAACATATTCTCTTGCCAAAGAGGTTGCTCAGGATAGATTGGATAGGAAAGATAACAGCCTTATTGTAGGAACTCTATGTCCGTTAAAGAGTGCTATCTACCTAAAAAGACAATATCTTGCTGCGGGAGATGCCGCATGTTGCAGGAGACGCGTGTGTTGGTCTTGACAATGGAACACTTCACAGAAGACAAGCTTGTTGATCTAGGGCTTGGGTTAAGCGATACTTAGCTGATATTGGCAATCAGAATAGTTAGGACAGTAGATGACTCTGGAAGGAAGATGCTTTGCTTCAAGCTTTGTTAAGGACTTTTGCTTTGAAAGGATGCACTAGCTTGTTGCTTGAGTTAGTCAAGTTGAGGCGAAATGGATTTTGATAAACGGAAGACCAGAAAGGCAACAGTGTTAAATGGATTGGGATGGGTGGAGAATGATGGATCATGTGTGCCTGAGTACTGGATACATCCTTCATATTCCAGACTGCCTACATACCTTATATCCATGGGATCAAGGCACATGACGATGAAAGATGAAAAATGATAATATGTAGTTCTAGAGAGAGTGATGAGATGGGTCAAGGTGGAAGGAGGAGATCTTACGTACCTGAGTACTGGAAACTTCCTTCGTATTCCAAACTGCCTACATACCCATATCCATGGGATCAAGGTACCTTAAGATTGAGAAGAGGTGATATGTAGTTCTGGTTGATGTGATGATGTGGGAAAAGTGTTGAGAAGATAACAGCCTTATCGTAGGAGCGATGTGTCCATTAAAGGGTGTTACCTGTGGAAATGAGAAAAGATTGAAGTATGCGTTGCAAACCATGAACAAGGAACCAATCCTAGACCTAAGTTAAGGAAAGAGTTGCCCCCATTCTGGTAGAGGAAATTGTATGGGTGATTGCCGAAGAAGACACAGAAAGATTTGACCTAGGACAAGACAGTGTTAACTGTAGACATAGATCAAGATGTGGGGAGATGATGATGGACATTGACAAATTTCCAAGCTATACTAGATAGGGAGATGGAAATGCAAACAAGATCAATGGTTTTATTATGGGTAGACGAAGAGCGTTGCAAAATGGAAAGTCGTGCTTTGTGCACTGGACATGGATGGACAGGACTCGATAGATGGTGGATGTTGACTCTACACATAGCACTTGTTTGCTAGGTTTTCACTACGGTACTTATCCAAGGCACTTGTTTGCCAGGTTTTCACTAGAGGACGGTTTTTTTTTTGTTTTTTTGCTTCTTTTTTTTTGGGTTTTTTTTTTGTTTTTTTGTTTTGGAATACTCTGAGGATCAGGCATAGAACTTCTTGAGATGGACACTGTTAAGTGGCTCATCTAGAGGAGTGCCATTAGCTAAAGTATAAGCTCCTGATCCATATGCTGCTGTGACAATAAAGGGACCTAACCAGTCAGGTTCAAACTTTCCCTTCTTCTCTCGATCTACTTGATTTCTCTGATTTTCTTTGAGGACAAGATCACCAACTTGAAACCATCTTTCTTTGATCTTTTTGTTGTAATTACGCTGAAGGTAGTTTTGATAGACATGGAGGTGATTAAGTGCGGCAAGGCGCCTCTCATCTAGTAGTTCAAGCTCAGCTAATCTAGAAGTGCGATACTCGTCTCCGCCGATCAGGTCCTGCATGGATACTTTGAGGGATGGGATCTCGACCTCTATAGGTAGGATGGCTTTAGAGCCAAAGACCAAGGCATATGGTGTGGCACCAATTGGTGTTCTGATACTAGTGCGGTAGGCCCATAGGGCGGGATTGAGTTGCAAATGCCAATATTGACCAGCTTCATTAACTATTTTCTTGAGGATTTTGAGAATGGTTTTATTGGAAGCCTCAGCTTGGCCATTACTCTACGGATAGTAGGGAGTTGAAAAGCGATGTTGGATATTGTATTCTGTGCACAAGGAACGGACATCTTGATTCTTAAATGGTCTCCCATTATCAGTGACAATGGGTTGGGGAATACCATACCGGCATATGAGGTAGTTTAGGATAAACTTGGCTATTTGCTTATCGGTGATATAGGTCATGGGAATGGCTTCTACCCACTTCGTAAAATACTCATGGCGGTAATGATGAACTTGTGGCCATTGGAAGAGGAGGGGTGGATTTGTCCTACGAGGTTAAGACCCCATTGAGAAAAAGGCCATGGAGTAGTCACAGGCTGTAATTCATGAGCTGGTGTGTGAATCAAATCTCCATGTTGCTGGCATTGTAGACACTTCTTAGCAAACTGTGCAACATCTTGCTCTATTGTAGGCCAGTAATAACCTGTTCTGAGTATCTTCTTAGCAAGATTAGGACCGGTAGAATGTGCACCACAGACACCTTCGTGTAGTCTCATAAGGTAGCTTCGGCTTCTTCCTCATTAAGACATCGTAAGAGGATACCATCGAGACTCCGGCGATATAGTGTATCACCCAGAATGATGTAATGGGAGGATCGACGGATAAAAGTTTTGCGTTGGGTGGATGATAGGTCAGGGGGAAAGGTATTGTGTTTAAGGTATGCATAGATATCTTCGTACCATGGGGAATTGGGACCAACAAGTTCGCAGATGATTTCAGTAACGGGAACATCGATGGCTGGTATCAACAATTGCTTGATCAAGAATTCACACTTTTGTGTATTTGCAGGCATGTCAATCAGTGACCCTACAGAGGCCATAGAATCCGCAGCTTTGTTATGCTCTCTTGGAATTTGCTCAAATGTGATGCTAGAAAAATGTGGTTTGTAGGCATCCACTAGTTGCTTGTAGGGGACCAATTTTTCATCCTTTGTTTGGTACTCATCTGTGACTTGGCGAATGACTAGTTGTGAGTCTCCATAAACCTGTAATTCTGTAATGTCCCATTGAACTGCTGTATTGAGACCTATAAGGAGTGCTTCATACTCGGCAATGTTGTTGGTGCAAGGGAATGCAAGCTGATATGACTTAGGAATATAGTCATTTTGAGGTGTGACAAACAAGATGCCGGCCCCTGATCCATGCTGTGTGTAGGAACCATCAAAGTACAACTTCCACCTTATTGAGTTGGAAAGAGTGAATAGATTCTCATCTGGAAAGTCTGCTACCATAGGGTGTGTATCTTGCATAGGTGCTTCTGCTAGTTGATCGGCGAGGGCTTGTCCTTTGATTGCTTTACGATCCATATATTCAATGTTGAACTCACTAAGGATCATGACCCATTTAGCTAATTTGCCTGTAAGAGCTGCTTTTGCTAGTAGATACTTCAAGGGATCAATTTTGGCTATCAGATTTGTGTGTTGGTTCAACATGTAATGCCGCAACTTTTGGGAGGCAAACACTACTGCTAAACAAGCCCTTTCCATTGGTGAATAATTGAGCTCATATCCCACCAAGGTTCTACTGATATAATAAATTGCATGCTCTTTTCCTATTTCATCATTTTGTGCTAGAAGGGCCCCTAGGGCTAAATTTGTAGTGGAGATGTATAATATCAAAGGTTTGTCTGCAACTGGTGGAACCAATATAGGAGGTGTAGCTAGATACTCTTTAAGTTGATCAAATGCTGCTTGACACTTATAATCCCATCGGAATGAGACATCCTTCCGAAGTAAGTGTTGAAATGGTTTGCATTTATCTGCTAGCTGTGATATGAAACGCCGAATGGACTGCAACCTTCCTTGAAGGCTCCTTAGTGCTTTAAGGTTCTTGGGTGGAGGCATCTCCACTATAGCCTTTACTTTCACTGGATCGACTTCGATGCCTCTACGAGATACTATGTATCCCAACAACTTCCCTGATGTTACACCGAACACACACTTCTTTGGATTGAGTCTTACTTGGTATTTCTCGAGCCTGTCAAAGATCTGTCCTAGAAGCATGTATGTGATCCGCCCTAGAAGATTTAGCCAATATATCATCCACATAGTTTGTTGATAACTGAGAGGGGGGGTGAATCAGTTATCCTAATTATTTCTTCTTGTGAACCTTCTTATCCGTCAAAGCAGTATTGAATCAAACAAAAAAACATTATCATGAAATGAGAAACACATGACACAGTATTTTGACGTGGAAACCCAGTTAAGGGAGAAAACCACGGGGTGATTAACCCAAAGATTATTCTCTGTTAGAAGAATAAGGAATTACAAAATGGCACTTGCCAATTAGGGCTCACTGCCCGAGCACACTGCTCACAAAGAGGCCCACTGCCTACAAGGAGACACACTGTCTACAAAGTGATAAGAATCACAGTCTTGAATTGGAGAATGACATCTTTACCATGTCCAGATCAGTTCCATTTAAGCCCAGAAACATCTGCTCTGCCTTCTGCACTTCTCTTTGCTACTCCACTTTTATCCGCACAAATCATGCCTCAAAATGAACTCACAAACCTTTATTTATACAAGACATCGACTTAGGAACAATCATCTAAGTCAGCAATCAACCATAAGAATATCCGCAAGATGAATAACACATCCGGTCGGCCACCATAAGAACATTCGCAGGATGAACAACTCATCCGGTCGGCTAAACAGAGCAAGAACTTCATCCGGAAGAATATCTTCAATTTCGGGCTCTACTATCAATGCGGACCAACAACACAACCTCAACATGATCCAAGAACCTTCACAAGCCTACCTGAATGACCAGGTACGTCCGCATTTCCTTTACTTACTGAAATCTCTTATCCTCCTTATCTGGAACTTCAAGAGCACTGTCTGTCGCCATTGTCATAATGCAAGAGGTACTTCTGGACCTCCAAATCATACACAACTCAAGATGGCACATCACAAGGACATCCCAAAGACTCCTTTCAATCCGCAGATTAGGATTATACAGTTTCAGACCTCACCGGACCTTTTTGTGATCCTCTGTCACCTCTGAATACCTGCCGGAACCGGTTCTACACCGACAGCCACAACTCCTTCAGATCTTCATGCGGACCTTAGAAATATTAACTAAAGCATCTCAAGACTCATATCTACAAACCCTTTAATCTGCATCCTCTGGTTCGCATCCTATACAGTACATTTGCTTTCTTCTCATCACTGTTCTTTACTGTTCTGACTGAGGCTAACTTTCTCAATATCCTCAGCACACTGCTCATTGAATCCTTCTTGTCAAAACAATATGAGTATGTTGACATCAATGACAACACTGGTTTACCTCATACTTGCAACAATCTCCCCCTTTGTCATTGATGGCAACATATGATGTGAAAAACCATCAAGACAAGAAACTTCTCCTTTCTGTCACTTCTCCCCCTATCAGCAACATGTCTTCTCCTCATTTACTGCTCCCCTTTTGATCATCAGCTACTTGTTTTTCACATGTCTTCTCTCCCCCTTTGACATCAATGGCAAAGGGCTCATACTTGCAATTTTAACACATCAGAATCATACCAGCTACTCCCCCTTAGTAGCAGCTCCCCATCATCAATCCGGATCACAAGATATGACTGTGATATCCACCGGACTGATGCACATCAGTGCATCCTAGTTTATCACCGGAGGGGCCATGACCCCTAACTTCTCCTGGAGATATTCAAAAGAGTCCTTGGGAAGAGGTTTAGTAAAGATATCTGCAATCTGATCCTTGGAGGGAACATACTCCAACCTGACTTCTTCCTTGTTCACTTGTTCTCTCAAGAAATGAAACTTGATAGATATGTGCTTAGTCTTAGAGTGTAATATCAGATTCTTGGAAATATTAATTGCACTTGAATTATCACAGAAAATTGTGATAGGCTCCGCATATTCAATTTTAATATCTCTTAGCATCTGCTTCATCCATAGGATTTGAGTGCAACTACTTGCTGCTGCAATGTATTCTGCTTCAGTTGTAGACAGAGATATTGCATCTTGTTTCTTGCTTAGCCAAGAAACCAATCTCTTCCCCAAAAAGAATGCTCCACCACTAGTGCTCTTTCGATCATCTACATCTCCTGCAATCTGCATCTGTGTAAGCATGAAGAGAGAAATCCGGATCTCTAGGGTACCATAGACCATACTCAACTATTCCTTTCAAGTACCTAAAAATTCTTTTGATTGCCATAACATGAGATTCTCTAGGATCAGCCTAGAATCTTGCCACAAGACCAACAGCCTGCATTATATCTGGTCTGGTCTGAGTGAGATACAACAATCCACCAATCATTGATCTATACATTGTCTGATCTGCCTTTGGGGAGTCATCATCTTTGCTCAACTTACATCTGGTTGCCATGGGAGTGTTCATTGGTTTTGAATCTTCCATACCAAATTTCCTTAACAATTCTTTCACATATTTGGTCTGAGAAATGAAGATTCCTTTCTTTGTTTGAGTAATTTGCAGACCCAAGAAGAAATTCATTTCACCAAGCATAGACATTTCAAACTCACATTTCATCTGATTTGCAAAAGTTTTGCACATACTATCTCTTCCTCCAAAAATGATATCATCCACAAACACTTCAACAATCAAAATGTTTTCATGATCAATTTTGAAATATAAGTTACTGTTAGCAGTACCTTTGCTGAATCCAATCTGCACAAGATGCTTATCCAACCTTTCATACCATGCTCTTGGAGCTTGTTTTAATCCATACAATGCTTTCTTTAACTTATAGACCATATCATCATTGTCAGATAATTGAAATCCATCCGGTTGTTCAATGTAAACTTCTTCATCCAGATCACCATTTAGGAAGGCAGACTTGACATCCATCTGATATAACTTGAAGTCTTTGAAGGCAGCAAATGCAAGAAATAATCTGACTGCTTCAATTCTTGCCACGGGAGCAAAGGTCTCTTCAAATTCAATTCCTTCTATTTGGGAGTAGCCTTTGCAGACCAATCTAGCTTTGTTTCTGATTACTTTACCAGCTTCATTTAATTTGTTCCGGAAGACCCATTTGGTTCCAATCACAATCTTGTCTCTAGGTCTGGGAACAAGATCCCAAGTATGATTTTTCTCAATTTGCATTAATTCAACTTTCATTGCTTTAGTCCAGTTTTCATCATTGCAGGCTTCATTTACTATTTTAGGTTCAATCTTTGAAATCAGACAACATTCATCCTAATTTTGAGCAACATTCCTTCTAGTTTGCACACCTTTGCTTCTGTCACCTATGATCTGATCTTCAGAGTGGTTTAGTGTTACATACCTTGGAATTTTGGGAGTATCTTGCACTACTGCTTCTTGATCAGGCTCATTCAAACCTATCTCTTCTTCCTGATTTACCGGATCAGGTTGACTCTGTCTTACCGGAGAGGATTGAGTTCCTTGAATCTGAATACTGTCTTGGTCATCTTCATCAAATTCATAAAATCTTGAGGGCTTCTCAATTCCTTCATCAACTTTCACATTAGTGCTTTCTATCATCTTCCTTAGTCTCTTATTGTAACACCGGTATGCTTTGCTTTGAGTGGAGTAACCCAATAAAATTCCTTCATCACTTCTAGCATCAAACTTTCCTAGATCTTCATCTCTTTTGATATAACACTTGCTACCAAATACTCTGAAATATTTCACAGTAGGAGTGATGCCAAACCAGAGTTCGTAGGGGGTCTTACCGATATTGTTTCTGATTTGAACTCGATTTAGAGTGTAGACTGCAGTGCTGATAGCTTTTTTCTAGAACATCTGAGGAACATTTGCTTCCAACATCATTGTCCTGGCAGCTTCCTGGATGGTTCGGTTCTTTCTTTCAACTACTCCATTCTACTGTGGAGTCCTAGGAGCAGACAATTGTCTCCTTATACCCTGCTTCTCACAATAGTCAATGAACTCACCAGATGTAAATTCACCACCTCTATCAGACCTTAGACACTTTAGTTTCAATCCGGTTTGATTCTCTACCATAGCTTTGAAGATTTTGAACTTCTCAAATGCTTCTGATTTTTCTTTTAGAAAGGTAACCCACATCATCCGGGAATGGTCATCAATTAACAACATGAAATATCTATCACATTGCAGACTCTTGATTCTTGTCGGACCACAGAGATCAGTATGTACTAATTCCAACAATCCGGTAGAGGACTGATCTTTGCTTTTGAAAGAGACTCTGCTCTGTTTACCTAGCTGACATTCTTTGCACAAACTATTTGTAGGTTTCATCAATTTTGGAAGATCTCTTATAGCCTGAGTATTGCTTATCTTGATGATGTTATCAAAATTTACATGACACATTCTTCTATTCCATAACCAACTCTGATCAATTTGAACAAACAAACAACTTTTATTTGAACCAACCAGATGAAAGATATTACCTTTTGTTTGAGTACCGGTGCAATTTCAGTTCCAGAGCTTGTAAAGATTCTGTATTTTCCATTCTTAAACCGGAGATCATAGCCTTTGTCTACTAACTGACCAACACTGAGAAGATTGTGCTTCAATCCTTCAACATATAGTACATTACCTATTTTGCTCTTTCCATCAAAGGAAATAGTTCCCCTACCTCTGATTCTGCCAGCAGAATTGTCACCAAACTTTACCATTCCTCCTTCATACCTTTCCGAATTCAAGAACTTATTCTTGTCACCAGTCATATGGTGAGAACATCTACTGTCAATAACCCAATCATCCTTTTCTTCCACTTGAGCAGCCAAAGCTTTTGCCACAACTTTGTGATTGACAGTTTCAGAGAGTATTGAATCTTCTTCCTTGATGGCAATAAACACCCACTCATTTCTGGATTTGCTTCCTAGTTCTGATTCATCATCTGTTACTCCTTCATTGTCATCTTCTTCATGAACATAATAGCAGTTCTTTTGAAACCTTTGTCTGTTAGTATTAGACCTTGCAGATCTTTCCGGACATCTTGAAGCAAAATGACCAATCTTATTGCAGTTGAAGCACTTAAAGGGTAGTTTTCCTTCATACTTACCGGATCCTCTTGGTAGTCTTTTTGCAATGAGGGCTTCAAGTTGAGCTGTTTCTGCTTCTTCTTCTTCCATGTCTCTTCTTGCTTGATCATACCATGTCATCTTCCTTGAAGAGTTTTCTCCCGGATCAACTCTCTGTTTGCCTTTCACATAGGCACTGGCTTTGAAAGCAGATTCAGTCTTGGGAAGATCATCTCCAAACTTGGTCATTTCAAATGCAGCTAGCTTGCCAGCCAATTGTTCTCTTGTGATAGTTCTGTGGGCTCTGAATTCATCAATTGTAGCAACCTTGATTTTGTAGGCAGTAGGAAGGGATCTAAGGATTTTGCAAACAATCTCATTTTCATCCAGAGTTCCACCAGCATTTCTAATTCCACACACTAGTTCATTTACTCTTGGCATAAAAGTAGTGATGTTTTCATCATCTCTCATCTTCAATCTTTCGAATTTCCCTTTCAGACTTTGCAACCTTGCACTCTTGACAAACTCATCTCCTTCATACAGAAGTTCCAGTTTAGTCAGGATCTCATATGCAGTTGGTAGGTCAATAACATTTGAGAGATCTGAGTCATTCAATGCGCTTAGAAGAGCTTCCTTGGTCCGCAGATTGTTTTTAGCTTCTGTGATTTCATTCAGAGTTGTCGGACCACCTTGTGGAGGTACATATGGTTTTGAAACCATGGCCAAGTATGCTTTTCCCATACATTCCAGGTGACATTTCATGCGACCCTTCCAGAGAGTAAAATTGGTTCCATCAAACTTCGGACTATCCTTTTTGTAAGACGACATCCTAGATCTCCTCAAGCGGTTAAGCTTCTTTCAGAGGAACTTGGCTCTGATACCAATTGTTGATAACTGAGAGGGGGGGGTGAATCAGTTATCCTAATTATTTCTTCTTGTGAACCTTCTTATCCGTCAAAGCAGTATTGAATCAAACAAACAAACATTATCATGAAATGAGAAACACATGACACAGTATTTTGACGTGGAAACCCGGTTAAGGGAGAAAACCACGGGGTGATTAACCCAAAGATTATTCTCTGTTAGAAGAATAAGGAATTACAAAATGGGACTTGCCAATTAGGGCTCACTGCCCGAGCACACTGCTCACAAAGAGGCCCACTACCTACAAGGAGACACACTGTCTACAAAGTGATAAGAATCACAGTCTTGAACTGGAGAATGACATCTTTACCATGTCCGGATCAGTTCCATTTAAGCCCAGAAACATCTGCTCTGCCTTCTGCACTTCTCGTCGCTACTCCACTTTTATCCGCACAAATCACGCCTCAAAATGAACTCACAAACCTTTATTTATACAAGACATCAACTTAGGAACAATCATCTAAGTTGGCAATCAACCATAAGAATATCCGCAAGATGAATAACACATCCGGTCGGCCACCATAAGAACATTCGCAGGATGAACAACTCATCCGGTCGGCTAAACAGAGCAAGAACTTCATCTGGAAGAATATCTTCAATTCTAGGCTCTACTATCAATGCGGACCAACAACACAACCTCAACATGATCCAAGAACCTTCACAAGCCTGCCTGAATGACCAGGTACGTCTGCATTTCCTTTACTTACTGAAATCTCTTATCCTCCTTATCCGAAACTTCAAGGGCACTGTCTGTCGCCACTGTCATAATGCAAGAGGTACTTCCGGACCTCCAAATCATACACAACTCGAAATGGCACATCACAAGGACATCCCAAAGACTCCTTTCAATCCGCAGATTAGGATTATACAGTTTCGGACCTCACCGGACCTTTTTGTGATCCTCTGTCACCTCTGAATACCTGCCGGAACCGGTTCTACACCGACAGCCACAACTCCTTCAGATCTTCATGCAGACCTCGGAAATATTAACTGAAGCATCTCAAGACTCATATCTACAAACCCTTTAATCCGCATCCTCCGGTTCGCATCCTATACAGTACATTTGCTTTCTTCTCATCACTGTTCTTTACTGTTCTGACTGAGGCTAATTTTCTCAATATCCTCAGCACACTGCTCATTGAATCCTTCTTGTCAAAACAATATGAGTATGTTGACATCAATGACAACACTGGTTTACCTCATACTTGCAACATAGTCCTCCATGATGTGATGAAAGAGATCATGGAAGGTCATTGTCATTGCTCTCTGATAGGTTGCTCTTGCATTCTTTAGACCAAACGACATGACGCACCAACAGTAATTGCCCCACGGACACGTAAAGGTTGTTTTATGTTGATCTTCCTCAGCTATCCTTATCTGGTTGTAGCCCAAGAATCCATCCATGAGAGAAAGCATCTCGTGACCTGCTGTCAAGTCCACTATAATGTCAATGTTTGGTAGTGGAAAGTCGTCTTTGGGACATGCCTTGTTGAGATCTCTGAAATCATTACACATGCGGATGTGCCCATTGGGTTTAGACACAGGTACAATGTTTGAGACCCAATCTGAATAGTCAATGGGTCATATGAACTTTGCATCTAATAATTTTTATATTTCCACTTTTACCAAGAGAGCGATTTGTGGGTGCATCTTTCTCAACTTCTGTTTGACTGGTTTCACTTTGGGATCAACTGTGAGATAATGAACTACTAGCTTAGGGTCTAACCCTGGCATATCAGCATAGGTCCATGCAAAGTTGATGGTTCTCTGTAAGAAGAATGCGTTAAGATTCCTGTGCTCTGTGTCAGATAATGATGCTGCTAGGAATGTGGTCTTTGGATTTTGTTCTGTGCCAAGGTTTATCTTTGTAGAATCTTCCACTAGGAGAGCTGACTTCTCTTGGTACTTAGATGGTAGGGGAAGGTCAAATCCTCCATCCTCAGGTGCCACAGTTGGGTTTTCACCTTTGGATACGTCCTTTGTTTTTACTATTTTCTGATCGAGAGGTGCCACAGTGTGGTTTTCACCTAGAGATCTTTCTTTATTTGTACTTTTGCGACTGGAGGATTTGGCATTCTCACCAAAATAAGCCATTGGCTCTAGTTCCATTACAAAACCCACTTTATGATCACCAAGAGGGGTACCTTCCCGAAGTCCCATGAACTCAGCTAAAGCTTCATCATTCTGAAATACATCTATCATGGGGGACCCTTGTTGGTCCCAATCGATAAGTTCAGGGTAGACAAGTGTGACATTCTGGGTGCTGGTGGTGGAAGTTAAGGATACGAAGGATAGCGTAAAAATGGAGGATTCTGCGAAGAGGTTGGTCATATGGAGGGAAGAGTCATCGATGATATCCTCTGTAGACATTGAATCGGCAGGAAAAGCATCAGCTACCTCGTCGAGGATATACTCAATGTCCAAGGCGTGCGGTACCTTCTTACCAAATCCTAATCCCTTCTTGTCTAGCTTCTTTGTTACAACAATGGGTTCCATAGTTCCTTGATTCTGTTTCCCAAGGCCACCTTTGCCTTTATAGCCCATGTTTTTTACTATCCTTAAGCCATTGCCATATTGCTTGACTAGTATTGTGATTGGTTCTTTCTCCTTATAGAGCTAAGAAGAAATATCCTCAATAGTTTCCTCTTCCAATAACTATCCATGTTGGAATTGGGTTAGGAATGTTGGGGGAGGAATAGCTACTTTTTTGGTTACTTTGGCAATGGGTGGTTGGCTGTAAGATTTTGGAGATAAAGGCATTCACCCTACACAACAAGATTTTAAGATATCGTAAGTGCCAAAGCCTATATCACGGATGTGAGCTTTGATTTCAAGCAGAGTATTAGGGTTGCTTGTAGAGGCTGGAGTCAACGTTGCAGGGTCAACATATAGCGGGGATTCAAGGGCTTTTTCATTGTTAGGCACCTGGTTACAATTCTTATAACTGCCTTGCAAGACATGACAGAATTCAAAAGGATTGGGGTCTCCTGGGATAGTTATCTCCGTACCATTATATAGGAACTTTAGAGATTGATGATATGTGGAGGGAACAACCTTCATTGCGTGGATCCATGGGCGGCCTAGGATAATGTTGTACGTCAACTCAATATCAAGGACTTGACACCTGGTTTCAAGCATGACAGGGCCGAGTTGTATAGGCAAGTGGATAACACCTTCTGAGCGGCATTCAGCATCATCATACCCCTTGATTGTAATACTATGATCAAAGTTCACATGATCCTCAGAGTATCCCAATTGCTTTAGTAACTTTAAAGAATAGATGTTGAGACCAGCACCACCGTCTATGAGTATGCATTTGATTTTGCGTTTATGTATGAGAACTTCAATATGAAGGGCATCATTGTGACAAGGATCATGGGATGGGAGATCTTTCTCAGAGAAGACCACATTGTAGGGTGAAGCAATGTTACCTACTATAGCTTGGAAATCTGTGATTGCTATGTTGTTGGGAACTGAAGACTCTTGGAGGGCTTTTTCTAGCACCACTCTATGTGCAGGTAATGACTGTAGAAGGTCCAAAATAGAGATCTGTGCTGTCATTTTCCCTAGATGTTCGACAAGATTATAATCAGATTGAGCCAAAAGACTGGGAGTAGGACCATGAATGGTGACATGACCACAACGAGTTGTAACAACACAATCTGTAGATTTGCCTTTGATGGTGAGGGTAGACACTCGACTCTCTTCAAAATGACCTACAATGGAATCAAAGGAAGTGGAAGCATGATTGATACCTTTACCTCTATCTTGAGGAGGAGGTGGACCATGATGAGGGAATGGTTCCTTGTACATATCGAGATTTTTGTTTGTGTTTTGAGCCGCTTGTTCATTCTCAAAAGTGATTAGGTTGCTGTCGATGAGATTTTGGATTAGGTGCTTGAGTTTCATGCACGACGCAATTCTATGTCCTTTGCTCCGATGGAATTCACAGTATTCGTTTTCTCTATACCACGCAGTTTTGTAAACAGGTTCACCATATGGGGGTGCATCTAGTAAGGTGATGAGTCCTTTCTGTAAAACTTGTTGTAGGACTGACTCCATAGGCACTCCCAAGGGAGTGAATTGATGTCACGACGGGTAATCTTGTTGAGGTCGCTCCTGTTGTCTTTGCTGTTGATTTTGATACGGTAGCCGCTGTTGTTGTTGTTCTTGAGGTGGAGCTTGACTTGGTTTGGAGAGCTGCAGCGATGTTTGCAAAGTTTGGACATGTTTAGAATCAACCACACCGTCGTTAACCACGTTTTTGTTTTTGTTCCAGTATTTGGGTTTATCATTCATCTGTTGATGAGGAGAGTTGTCTTTCATTTCTTTGAAGATTTTGACCACACCCTTAGTAATGAGGGCCTTCTCAATATTGATTCCTTTGTATGTGATTTCGTCGAAGGTTGTAGCACTGAGGATTTGCAAGTGGAAACCTAACTCTTGGTTGAGGTTTTGCACAAATATGCTAACAAGCTATTTCTCAGGAATCTTGAAAGGGAATTTGCTAGCCATTTGCCTCCATCATTGAAGGAAAGAAACGAAAGTTTCACCATTTTTCTATTTATTGTTGCATAGATTGGTCATAGAAATCTCATGCTCCACGTTGTAAGAAAAGTGGGTGGCAAACTTCTCTGCTAGCTCATTGAAAGATTTGATACCCGTAGGTAAGTGTGAGAACCATTTTATTGCTTGACCTCCAAGATTGCGAGGAAAGAGACGCGTAAGATATGTGTTGTTATGTGAGACCTCGAAGAAAGCAAGATAGAATTCCCTAAGATGGTCTTTTGGGTCACCTTTTCCTTTGTATTTATCAAACTTGGGAATAGTGAAATTTTGAGGAAAAGGGATCATTGGTAATGACCGATCAAAGGGATAAGGACACACTTCCTCTAAAGAGAAGGTCTTCTTGGTGTGGCCAAACGTAAGATCAGATAGCTGTTGTTGAACTTCTATGATTTTTAGCTCCATAGTCGTGGGAGGTGTTGGTAACATCTCCTGTTGTCCCAGAAGTGGTTGGTGTTGCCCATACAGAAGATTATAGTGTAAGCCATGCACACTCATGTTATAAGGGTCGTAAGATTGGTTGGGATCATACACGTACGTTGGGTTGAGATTGGGTTGAAATTGGAGGTTTTGATTTGGCAGAGGTGGAGGTGGCGCTAGGTAAGAATGTTGGCTTTGTGATGGTTGAAGAAAAGAATTGGGTGGAGGAAAACTAAAGTGCGTTTGATTAGGTTGCGATGGCGGCACATAGCTTTGGGAAACTTGATGTTGGGAATGTTGAGAGTGGCTAGGCAATGTGTGAAAGAAATTGAGTGAGGATGAACGTTGTGGAGGAGGGGCATAGGTAGAAGTGATTTGTGACGGTTGGGGTTGATTGAGGATGAGAGTAGAAGAATGTTGTGGTTTGGGTTGCATGACTCTAATTGGTTGAGAGACATGAAGGTTTGATGATATGGGAGGTGGTATGTGTTGAGACCCTTGTTGCATGGCTACATAGTTGTTCCCTGGATTGTAATTTGGTGGGAAACCTATTCGTGATGGGGTAACCAAGATTCCACATGCGATTGGGGTGGACACTTTAGGTGGTTGTTGCGTATTTGATCGAGCTAAGGTGGCTTGCTTAGCTAACTCTGCTTGACGTTGGAGAGTTTCTTGTTGGTTTTTGTAGATTTCCACAGGAGTCAAAAGCGGTGATACGACCCTCCCTTCTGTTGGATTTTGAAAAAGGGGATTCCTATACTGCGAGCCTTGTGCAGGTAAGGGCGTGGTCACTGTGGACATGGTTTGCACCGCTTGCATGGTATCTTGGGTGTTGTTGTTCTCCTTGAGAGTGGATAAATTAAAATCTTGAGGTAACTTGGCGCCTTGCTCTGCAAGTAAGCGAAAGAAATGATCTTGGTTCTCACTAAGGATTTTGTCAAAGGCAGCCATGACTCTAGGCTCTTGTATGAATTCATCAAGATCTTGCCCATCTTCTTGAGAGGATTGACCTATTTCAAAGTGTCGCTCTTCTTGAGATGGGGCTAGATCTATAGTATAACCTTGAGGGACAAAATCCATAGGCAAGTCGGTGGTGTATTGAGGTGTACTTATCAAAGGGATCCTATCCTCTTGAGGATTGCTTGGTTGGTCGACGTGCGGCATGCTTGGCGAATTGGTAGATCTTGCCGCGGGTGTTCTAGGAGTGACCTTGGAAGTACTGTTGAGATGACCTGATTGCAGTGTGTGAGGAGGCGACTTGCGCTTTTTAGGGACAACTTGCTTGGACTTCATAGTTTGCTGGAGCCTAGTGGTTACCATGGAATACACTAGAACAAGAAAGGTAATGCTGAGCTTCTGTTTTGTGATTTGGAAAAGACAAACTCTTGCTACATAGTATATTGGACCAAAGGTGCTGTGCTGTTTGACCAGAGGCGTAGGACTGTGCAACCAAAAGCGTGCTACTATAATACCAAAGGCGATGGACTGAGCTACCAAAGGCAAGATACTGCTATACCAAAGGCGAGCTACTGTGACCAAAAGCGAGCTACTATTATACCAAGGGCGTTGAAGTAGAGTTTAGCTAGAGGCGAGGTATTGCTATACCAAAGGTGATCTACTGTACTACCAAAGGTGAGCTGCTGTTATACCAAGGGCGCTGAAGTAGTGTCTGATGTTTGTAAAGGCAATTTTGACAAATTTGGTTATGGTTCTGATTGGATTTTGTCTTTGGCAAGAGAAAACACAGCAAACAAGTGGTCAAAAAATAAGGACTGACACAACAGATAGTGTATGTTCAAGGCTCCAAACAAGCCCAATGTTTCCACAGGTATAAGACAATTGCAATCAATAACAAGCACTTTTTATCTCTAGAGGCAAGGTTTCATTGTAGTAGATCAGCTCACAGCTTAATACTCCATCGATAAAAATATCATTCCATAAAGGTGTCAGATATTTAGTATCTTTGCGAGAGGTGATAGGTAGGGATATCTCACCCTCCCCTTGGAAAGCTCAAGTAGGTCACAAGAGCTTTATGGCCAAGGGAATACTATCTCTTCTCAAGGGAGCCAATGGTGAGTATCTTAAGGGCTTAAATCGATTCCCCTTGCACTGATGATTACTGCAATGTTCGGAGGTAGGTCGGGTAGTCTCTATCTAAAATGGTTCTTAGTGACTTTGAGGGACCAACGCCTTACGAGCAATGTGAAAAGATACTAAAAGTTTTAACCAATCCTACTAAGAGTATCAAACACTTTGCTCAATGTGAAAATTATTTCCACAAAGAGCTAGTACACCTCTTTTCAGTTTGGCACCACAAGGTAAGGCTAACGTCGGTTAGGACTTGACTTTCACCTTATCCCTCTTATATAGTGGTTCAAAGGAAAACTCCGCTTAGGGTCATCCCTTTTGGATGAAGCACAATCCAAAAGCAGGCGTCAAACAAAGGTTCAATTGTCCCATTATAAGAAAAATAAGGTGCAACTAAATTAGGCACACACACGTTTGTAGTTGTCAATTGTCCCTTATGAAAATGAAGTGTTTGGCATTCATGTCCATTGTCCCTTAGAAAATTGAGGTGTTTTCACATACATGTCCATTGTCCCTTAAGAAAAGCACTATGTTCCTAAGACTTAGATTTGCCAAAATGATTTGTTCAATTATCCCTTAAGCATGCAATGTGGTTTTAAGACTTAGTGAGATAAATCAAAATTTCTTCAAGGCTCGTCCTACATGAACATGTTAAAAACACCTATTTGCTCTGTGTGAGTAATAAGAATCTGCAACAAGTCAGTTAGTTCCACCAAAACCCACAAGTTTAGCAAAAACAAATCAATTTGACCAAAAGCACTGCACTATCTTACCGAAAGCGACTTACTGTATGACCAACCGCGCTGTAGTAGAAACCCGAAGCATCAGAGAATATTACCAGAAGCGCTGAACAAGATCCAGAAGCGCTGTACTGTGCATCTAGAGGCGTGATACTGTTATGCCAAAAGTGATGTAATGCCTACCAGAAGCATTGTAGGATACTACCAGAAGCGCTAAAAAAGGTCCCAAAGCGCTTTACTGTGTATCCGAAAGTGCGATACTTTTATACCAACTGCGCTGCATGGTCTCAGATCACAAAAAAATTAGCTTTTGTCCAAATAATTAGATCAAAATGGGTTTTCATGATTGATCTACTATTCTGAGAAGTAAATTCTGATAGATCTGAATTGTGAACTCCAAAAAAAATTTAGAAAGTATAGCAACACAATAGATTAACTCAAATATCAAAGATACCCCTAAATAAATCAGCTTAGGTAGTATCAAAAGCAGGTTTGAAAGACAAATACAATAGCTTGTCAGACAAATCCACAAGATATGTAACGAGAGAACCCTGCAAAAACACGAAACGAAGTCAGAAACCTAATTTAGCTAAAAGCGCTTGACAATAATACCGGACACGTCGTTCTATTGTACCAAAAGCGTCGCTCTGTGCTACTAGAAGTGCCATAGTGCCCCTAGGGGCACTGTAATGTGCCTTCAATAGTGCTTAATGATCCTGCCAGAAGCGCTTTGAAGTGTCGTTTGCGCTGTACCGTATTGTGACTTAAAAAAAATTTAATTTCTCAAAGAAAAAGAGGGATTAGTGGGTCCCACCAGGCATGCCAGAATGTGTATGAGAAAAAATTGATTAAATCAAAACTAATAAAACCAAAAACCAATCACATAAAGAGAACCGATCTAAATAAAAGCCATTACTAATAAATCAATAAAACATGAAAGCTTTTACCGAGATTTGTATTGTTCCCTTTTGGAGGTGTGTGGATTGCTCAATCAAGTTACGAAACCATAGCTGCAACAAGCAAGTAGTGTGCTCAAAGATCAATGTCAAAAGATCGTAAAAGTGCTCAATCGATGTGATGTATGCTCAAAGCGCTGTTAAGTATGCCTGAGAATAAGATCAAAGAGAGAGGTAATGAAGGAGATGAGGGGGGTTTATATAGATTTCAACAGAGATCAATCAATGGTCTAGATAATTCAAAAGAATCAACGGAGGAGAATAGTTGAGGAACGTGCAACGAATAAGAAGAAGACAAGTGTCTTGCTTTCTTTTGCATGAGATGAGTTATCAAGAATAGAAGAATGAGTTAAAGCAATTAACAGAATGTAATAATCAGTTAAGTGATTTAAAACAAGAAGAGATTTGCATGAGAAAATAAGATATTTTGCTTTATTAAATAAAGAAAGCTTGAGTTATTTTAGAGATAACTCAAATTAGATGAAAAAGCAATTTAAATAAATAATTGATTTATTTAAATTTAAAGTAGATATTTTGGAAGAAATAATTAAATAATTAGAATTATTTAATTTAGAAGATTTGAAAGCAAATTAAATAAATAAATTTATTTAATTGTTGTGCATGATTTTGGAAGAATGATTTTGATTTAATTAAATAATGTAAATTATGTAATTATAGATAAGATAGAATTTGTTGAATTAATTAAATAATTAGGTTTATTTAATTAATGTGGATTTGATTTTTGGAAAGAGGATAATGATTTAATTAAATAATTAAAATTATTTAATTGTGGAAGAATAACAGTGGAATTTGATTTAATTAATTAAATAAAGAGAATTTATTTAATTAATGTCGAAAGTATGTGATTTAGAAGAATTTGGTGAATTTAATTAAATAATTAGATTATTTAATTAATGTTGAAATGCAGGTGATTAGACAGATTATGAAATGCAAGTGATTCAACGACACGGTCATTTTAGGGTGTCTACAAACTGAAACTTTAAACACATTTGATGGTAACATAGAATCATTGTGTGGAAAAAGGATGAATAGACAAGGTCATTGAAGAATCAAGCACCTGGTTAATACCACAGTCTTGAATGTTGTCAACTATTTTTGAAGTTGCATGACCACCCCATGAAGTACCAAGAACAATACCTCCACATTTGTGAATATCATTAACAACATTTGGGTTTAGGGGATGGTATTGTGAGAGTAAAAACCTTTATAATCTCCCTGCACAAGAAGAACCCAAAAGGCTGTTTATTCACAAAAATGTGCACACAAAAGTTCTGATTACAGAAAAATTGCAATAATATGGTCACACATTCGGCTAAGTTTTCAAACAAAATATTATTCAAACTAGGAAAACTTCAAAATCTAAAAAAATTTAATTGCCCCTGCTGAGTAATCTTTTCATTTGCAAAATTCAGAAGAAAGAAGAATAGAGGAATCACAAAAAAGTGTGATGCTTGACGTTAGAAAAGAATCAAGACAAGGATATACATTCCTAGATCATAAGAAGAAATTGTTTAAATCAAAAAGGCTCCTTAGTATCTAAAAATAACCCTTGAATCAAGAAAATAGCCCTATGGACACTTTGTAAAGGGTTCTCTGGTATGATTTAGAACCATTGTGAATGCCACCAAACAAAAGAAGAAGCATATAAAAGATTGGAAGCATTTCCTTATACAAGCTTTAAAAGTGCTTCAATAGGGCTACTTAATTTATCTACCTTATTGCAGATCACCTATCATTTCTAGCTCACCTTTTTTGATATATTTGCCAAACAATCTTCAAAATATATGTTGCCATTTCCAGTTAGAGGTCATTGTTTGATCTTCCTTTACCCTATCACCAGAGTCATCATCTTCATTCTGGTTGATCTCCAATTTGCAGTCATGGCAATTGCTGAGGATGCCTACCTTGGTCATTTTTTTGGCTCTACACAAGGACATTTTTTTGACCTCACGAGCTTAAATCCTCTGCAGATCCTATGCAGGCTCTTTGTCCAATTTGTTTATCTCTTAGTGCCCCAATTTTTTTGGATCAGCCTCAAATCTCCATATTTTGATTGAAGACCTCAATTTTGTGTTCAGGGATCTCCATATTTGGTATAGCAATCATTGCTATTTTTTTGCTTTGGCCAGGGTTTCAACTTCAAGGTAGTTGTTACAGAAAAATTCTCCATGGAGGTCGATTCTCCACTCTGTTTGTTGGTTTTTTTTGTTGGGAATTAAGGTGTCTCAACCTTGGTAATTCCTTGTATTATTAATGTTTGTATTTATTATTTAATTGCCTATGTTGTAAATATTTGTAAATTCCATATTGTCATATTGTGGGATGTGGCACAGTGATGTGTCAATCCTACATGGAATATGACAACTTGTAATTTTTTCCTCACATGAGAAGATAGGCATCCCACTTTGTGGTAGGAGCATTTTGTCATGTGTCATCATCTTTCATGTTATGTAAGGGAATGTTTGACCAAAACGGTTATGATGGATTCCTATGACAGATTTATGACATGTAAGAGTCAGAAATAGAAGCATGTAAGACAGGTGAAGACATGTGTCATGAAGCATCTTTGAATAAGGCATATTTGGGTGCCCCAAGGTGGACTATGACATGTTGTAAGAGAATATGCTTTATAGCCTATGTATGACAGATTCTCTTACAACTATAAGTTGTAACCGCTATGATAGATTCTATGACAGTCGTAAGTGTCGTAAGAGAATTTGTCATAGCCCATTTTGGAAATAGGTGATCTCTTTGGAATGGGAGCTATGGACAAGTGTTAGGCACATTCTACAATATTGACCAAGTGTCCTTAGGGATGGGTTTTGGGCCATGAGGCTAAGTTGGACGCCCATCCCAAGATAGGTCCAATATTGTCTTGTATATTCTATATAAACAGGTGCTTGGAGAGGGAGTTATATCACAGGTTTACAAGTACTATTATGCTACTAGATTGACTCTAGATATGAGTGTTGAAGACCATTGAAGCTTGCATTGCAAGTGTATTGTAAACAACTTTCAGATTTGTTAATACATTGTGTAGGTTTCTGAGTGTGGGGTTTTTCACCCTATAAGGGTTTTTCCCCACTATAAATCTTTGTCTCTCTTCTTCTGTCTTCTTTTTGGTTCTTGTGTATTGCTACAATATCTCTTTTACATGTTCTATGTTGCTTTAGTTGTAAGGAATAATTTGAATTTACGTAGCCCTCTCCTCATTAGATTAGTGTAGGAAGTGATCACCACACACCTAGCTTCCTTTTAGTTGGTATCAGAGCCTGGCCAGTTTTGGTTTTAGCTGTTGGGTAGCGGTTTTTTGAGTTGATCTTAAGTTGAGTGGGAGTCTGTGCAAAGTATTCTGATTTCTATTACAACAAGGAGATGGAAAGCACATCTGGAAGAATGGAAGTGGAGAAATTCAATGGCACTAATTTTGAGCAGTGGAAGCTCAAGATGGAAGACATGCTTGTTGACCGAGACCTTTGGGAAATTATTACTGGAAATAAACCAGCTGCAATGCAACAAGATGATTGGGATCTCAAGGATCAGAAGGCTAAGGGTCTCATAAGACTTAGTCTTGCTAATTCTGTGTTGTTAAATGTCCATGAGGAGAAAAATGCAACCTTGCTTTGGAAGAAGTTGGGAGATGTGTATCAAGCCAAATCCCTAGTTAATAAACTTTTTCTAAGAAAGAAGTTGTATTCTCTTCAAATGGAGGACAGAGGATCCATTGCCGAACATATGAATGCTTTTAACATGCTGGTTGTATAGCTGACATCTGTTGGTGTGAAAATGGAGGAGGAGGATCGATGCATGACCCTACTTTGTTCTCTGCTAGATTCATGGGATCATCTTGTCATGGCTATCGGAAGCACCATTACCACCTTTAAGATAGAAGATGTGGTATCTGCACTGTTATCTGAAGAGATGCGGAGAAAGTCTTCTGATGCAGCCAAAGAGGCTCTTGCAGTTTGTTGAAGACCCAAAGAGAGAGGGAAGAAGAAGGACAAGAAAGGTGAAAAGGGTAGATCCAAATCTCGTGGGAGATCCAAATCTCCTAGAAAGTCCAAGGCTCTTTGTTAGAACTATGATAAAACTAGGCATTTCTGAAAGGAATGCAAAGAGGAGAAGAAAAAGAAGAAAGCTTTGATTCAGATTCTGACAAATCACAAGATGATGGTGATGCTTTCAGCACAGCCCTGGCAACCCATGCATCTAATGATGTGTGGCTAATTGACTCAGGTGCATCATTCCACATGACCTCGCATTGAGACTAGTTCACTAAGTATGAGGAGTTCGATGGTGGAAAGGTGTACTTGGGTGATGGCTCTCATCTAAAGGTTGTTGGTCATGGAAGAGTCTTTATCTGATTCCCTGATGGTCGAGTGAAGGGGATCTCTGGGGTTATGCATATCCTAGGCTTAGTACGGAAACTACTTTCTATAAGTAGTTTGAATGATGTAGGTGTGCAGGTTGTCTTTTCGAAAGAAGGATGCAAAATGACTAGGGGAGCTATGGTGCTTGCTAAGGGTACTGGGAGAGGTACTCTATTTTAGCTGGAGGCATGCTTTTCACAATGCTATAGTTCTTCTGATTCAAAGAAAAGGGCAGTAGTCACTTCATTCCCACCATCTGAATGAGCAGTTAAGAGATTTGTTGTTTCTAGTTCTGATGTTTTTAATTGTGCCTTGAAAGTTAAACTTCTTGCTGAAAAGGCAATGTTATGGCATAAGAGATTTGGCCACATTGGTGAGAAGGGTTTGTGTACCCTGAAAAATAAAAACCTCGTTGAGGGGTTAGATGATTGTAATCTTGAGTTCAAATTTTGTGAACATTGCATTCATGGAAAGCAAAACTGTGTTTAGTTTTATTTGAGTTCTAACAAGTCTTCTGGTGTGTTGGACCTTGTTCATTTTGATGTATTTGGTCATGTTAATGTTCCTTTGTTATCAAAATCTATATATTTTGTATCTTTCATAGACGACTACAGTAGAAGGACATGGATTTATTTTCTCAAAAGAAAATCTGAAGTCTATAGTAAGTTTAAGGAGTTTAAGGCCTTTGCTGAAAATCAGACTTGTAAAAAGATTAAGTGTTTGAGAACTAACAACGATGGTGAATTCTGTTCTATAGAATTTGATAAATATTGCGAGGATCTTGGGATTGAAAGACATAAGACAAATCCATACACTCCGCAACAAAATGGAGTTGCAGAAAGGATGAACAAGACACTGATGGAGAAGGCTAGGAGTATGCTTAGTGGAGCTAGCCTAGAACAAAAGTTTCGGGCTGAAGCTGTTGCCACTGCTTGCTATCTTGTTAATAGATCTCCTACATCAGCTCTTGTTGGAAAGACACCCATGGAGGTGTGGTTTGGTAGAAAGCCTTCAATAAGGCATCTTCGTGTTTTTGGTTGTGAGGCATATGCACATGTGCCTAGGGAGAAGTGGTCAAAATTGGAAAACAAGGCTGTTAAGTGTATCTTCATTGGCTATGGTGTCGGTGTGAAAGGATACAAGCTTTGGGACCCTGTGGCTGAAAAAGTGTTGTATAGAAGAAGTGTCATCTTCAGAGAGCTGACATCTTCTTCCATTGTTTTGCAATCAGAAGAAAAAGAAAAGAAAGAGGATGTTGTTCAATTTCCTGCAACCCTTGAGAAGACTAAATAGAAAGACAATGTTGGACCTGATGATGAGGAGAGCTCTAGCAGCTCTGAAAGCTCAGATGAAGAAGCTAAACCTCAACCTTAGCTCTTGAGGAGGTCTACACGGATAAGAAAGCAACTTGAAAGGTTTGGTTTTACATTGCTTGATTCTAGTTGTGTTTTTGCTTTACTTACTAACAGTGATGAACCTAGAACTATATCAAAGGCCATGGACATGAAAGATGTAGGTTCTTAGAAGGAGGCCATGGAGGATGAAATGGCTTCTTTGGAAAAGAATCAAACTTGGGACTTGGTGCCTTTGCCTCGTGGATGGAAACCCATTGGATGCCAATGGGTGTTCAAGAAGAAATTTGGTGCAAATGGCAGTGTTGAGAAGTATAAGGCTAGATTGGTTGCGAAGGGGTATTCACAAGTGGAGGTTATAGATTATGGTGAGATCTTCTCTCCCATTGCAAAGCTGACATCCATTCAATTCTTGTTGTCTCTTACAATAGCTTATGACTTAGAGGTAGAACAGATGGATATGAAGACAACTTTCCTTCATGGTGATTTGGAAGAGATCTACATGTCATAGCTAGAGCAATACATGGTAAAAGGTAAAGAAAATTTGGTTTGCAAACTTAAGAAGTCTTTGTATGGTTTAAAGTTATCCCCTAGGAGATGGTACTTGAAGTTTGATGCCTTTGTGTTGTCAATTGGATTTGTGAGATCGAAATTAGATCACTATGCGTATTATAAGTTTGATGGTGATCGTATTCTCATTTTTTGCACTGTATGTTGATCATATGTTGCTCATTGGGAAGGGTAAGAATATGATTTCTGATTTTAAATCTTAGTTGTCAGTACAGTTTGAAATGAAAGATTTAGGGGCAGCTAGGTACATTCTAGGAATGGAAATCAGAAGAGACAGAACCAACAGAAAACTTTGGTTAAGCTAGAGTATGTGAAGACTGTGTTGGATAGGTTCAGCATGGCAGATTGTAGACCATTGTGTGTTCTTGTTTCTTTGGGGACAAAGCTGTCTATTGAGGATTATTTAAAATCTCCTAGTGAGGTGGAGGACATGAGTAGAATAGCTTATGCTAGTGTTGTTGGTAGTTTGATGTATGCTATGGTCTGCACAAGACCAGACATTGCCTAAGCAGTGGGAGTCCTTAGTTGATTTATGGCTAATCCAGGATGGGTTCATTAGGATGCAGTTAAGTGAGTGTTTAGATATTTGAGGGGAACTTCTGAGTATTCCATATTCTATCATGGTAATGTTACAGGACCTCTGCATTCGCTTGATATTCATGGATTTGTGGATTCAGATTGGGCAGGTGACATTAACAACAGGAGATCCACCAGTGCTTATGTGTTTACACTGTTTGGTGGCACTATTAGCTGGATTAGTAAGCGATAACCTATTGTTGCTTTGTCCACAATAGAAGCTAAGTATATGACAAAAACTCATGCTTGTAAGGAAGCCATTTGGCTTAAGAGATTATGTTCAGATATTGGTGTTGATGCAGGTCAGATCATAATCAGTTGTGACAGTTAGAGTGCAATTTGCCTTGCGAAGAATCCAACTTTCCATGCTAGAACAAAGCACTTTGATGTTCAATTTCACTTCATGCGAGACATGGATGAGGATGGAAAGGTAAATTTGGATAAGGTAGATACTTTGAAGAATGTTACAGATGCATTGATGAAGCTAGTGGGCACAGAGAAGTTCAGTTGGTGTCCAGAGTCTATGGGCCTCTTAGCCTATAGCAGTTAAATCCTGTTAGTCTATTGGCTCTTACAAGGTGTTCGACAAGTGGGAGAATGTTGGGAATTAAGGTGTCTCAACCTTGGTAATTCCTTGCATTATTAATGTTTGTATTTATTATTTAATTGCCTATGTTGTAAATATTTGTAAATTCCATATTGTCATATTGTGGGATGTGGCAAGATGATGTGTCAATCCTACATGGACTATGACAACTTGTAATTTTGTCCTTACATGAGGAGATAGGCGTCCCACTTTATGGTAGGAGAATTTTTCCATGTGTTGGCATTTTTCATGTTGTGTAAGGGAATGTTTGACCGAACGGTTATGACAGATTCCTATGACAGATTTATGACATGTAAGAGTCAGAAATAGAAGCATGTAAGACAGGTGAAGACATGTGTCATGAAGCATCTTTGAATAAGGCATTTTTGGGTGCCCCAAGGTGGACTATGACATGTTGTAAGAGAATATGCTACTTATAGCCTGTGTATGATAGATTCTCTTACAGTTGTAAGTTGTAACTACTATGACAAATTCTATGACGGTCGTAAGTGTCATAAGAGCATCTGCCATAGCCCATTTTGGAAATAGGTGACCTCTTTGGAATTGGAGCTATGGATAAATGTTAGTCACATTCTACAATGTTAACAAAGTGTCCTTAGGGATGGGTTTTGGACCATGAGGCCAAGTTGGACGCCCATCCCAAGATAGGTCCAATATTGCCTTGTATATTCTATATAAATAGGTGCTTGGAGAGGGAGTTGTATCACAGGTTTACAGGTACTGTTATGCTACCGGATTGACTCTATATACAAGTGTCAAAGACCATTGAAGCTTGCATTGCAAGTGTATTGTAAACAACTTTCAGATTTGTTAATACATTGTGCAGGCTTCTAAGTGTGGGGTTTTTCACTCGATAAGGGTTTTCCCCACCGTAAATCTTTGTCTCTTCTTTTGTCTTCTTTCTGGTTCTTGTGTATTGCTGCAATATCTTGTTTACATGTTCTATGTTTCTGTAGTTGTAAGGAATAATTTAAATTTGCATAGCCCTCTCCTCATTAGATTAGTGTAGGAAGCAATTTCTGCACACCTAGCTTCCTTTCATTTTCCACCTAACAGTCAGGAGACAACTAGTATCGGCAAGTTGAAGAGACTTCCAACCCAATCACAATGATATCACCAAGTCCCATTGATAACGGTTTAACACTCTTATCACTATGTTGAAGAGACCACATTCAGAGTTAGGCTGATATGGCAAGGTCCCACTAATGGAGGATATCGGGATATCGAGGGGACACCAAATGGAATCCCACCGATATGCAGATATCCTACCGACGCCATTTCCTTCCCTCCATTGAACTTTAAAGCACATCCATTAATGATGGAAATGGTTCACAACTCTCACAACAATTTCTTGTGCAACAGTCTTGGAGATAAGTTTCGTTAAAAGAATATTGTCCCTGTTTAGAAAGATGAAAATGGTGCACAACTATCACAACAATTTCTCTTGCAACAATCTTGGAGATAAATTTTGTTCTAATGTGACAATCAGCATATATTCCTCTATCTTTCATCAATCTCCTTATCATTTGAACATCGCCCCAACTGCCCACTTCTGCATAGATATTTGAGAGAAGAACATAAGTTGCAGCATTTTTAGGATCCAAATCAAAAAGTAGCATCACTATAAATTCCCCTAAGCTTATATTCATATGTAATCTACAGGCACCAAGAAAACACATCCACACAACCAACACAAGTTTAACTGGCATCTTAATGATAAAGTTTAGGGTGTCCTCAAGATAGCCAGGATAGGCAAGAAGGTCAACCATGTACACATAATGATCAACTATAGGTGTAATGCAATAAGGGTTACTCATGTGATTGAATTATGTACAACCCTCATCCACTAAACCTGCATGGATGCATGTACATAGAACACAAGCAAAAATTACAATGA
The DNA here is from genome assembly GCA_027924645.1 of Cunninghamia lanceolata. NCBI lineage: Eukaryota > Viridiplantae > Streptophyta > Pinopsida > Cupressales > Cupressaceae > Cunninghamia > Cunninghamia lanceolata. The sequence continues at coordinate 3,254,997 of BSBN01000973.1, read as the reverse complement.
CAGGATATGTTCCAGAGTGCTTCATTAATTCAAAGATTTTAAGAGAATCCTTGCAAAATCAATTTTGTGCATATCTTGCAATCATGGCATTCCATGAGACCACATTTCTTTGAGGCATTTTGTTAACCAGTTCACATGCTTTGTCTATGCTTCCACATTTTGTATACATGTCTACTAGGGAAGTTGCAACTACAACATCTAACATAATTTATTTATCCTTTATGCTTTGATGGATGTCCATACCCTATTCAAAAGCACATGTTTTCGCACAGGCATGAAGAATGCTAGCAAAGGTTGTGGAATCCAGCTTTACTTCTACTAATTACATTTGCTTGAAAATTTCTAAAGCCTTTTCAACAAATCCATTTTGTGTATATCCTACAATCATTGCATTCCATGAGATGACATCTCTTTTAGGCATTATGTCAAACAATTTACATGCCTTGTCTATGCTTCCACATTTTGCCTACATGTCTATTAGGGCATTTACAATTATGATATCTAATAAAATCCCCCCTTTCATTTTGCTTTGATGGATGTCTATACCCTGTTCCAAAGCTCCCATTTTGGCATAAGCAGGGAGGATGTTGGCAAAGGTTGTGGAATTTGGCTTAACACCTGTCAATTGCATTTGCTTGAAAGTTTCTAAAGCCTTTTCAATAAATACATTTTGTGTATATCCTGCAATCATTGTAGTCCATGAGACTACATCTCTTTGAGACATTTTGTCAAACACTTCATGTTCCTTGTCTATGCTTCCACATTTTGCATACACGTCTACCATGGCAGTTGCAACTACAACATTTGACAGATCAATTCCTCTATCTTTTATGCATTGATGGATGTCAACACCCTGTTCCAAAGCTCCCATTTTGGCAAAGGCAGGGAGGATGCTGGCAAAGGTTGTGGAATTTGGATTTACACCTGCCAATTGCATTTGCTTGAAAGTTTCTAAAGCCTTTTCAAAAAATCCATTTTGTGCATATCTTGCAATCATGGCATTCCATGAGACCACATTTCTTTGAAGTATTCTATCAAATAGTTCATATGCCATGTTTATGCTTCCACATTTTGCATACATGTCTACTAGAGCAGTTGCAACTACAACATCTATCAAAATTCCTCTATCCTTTATGTTTTGATGGATGTCCATACCCAGTTCCAAAGATCCCATTTTGGCACACATAGGGAGGATGCTAGCAAAGGTTGTGCAATTTTTGCAAACCCTGAGGTAGTTGGTTCTGCTCTTACCCATATTGTTATCTTGCCTTATGAAGGCATTGTTTTGCAGTACTATCAAGAACTGTTAGGTGGGGACTTCTCAAAACCCTAGGTGTATGGTTATTATGTCCTAACACCTTACCTTGGGGGCCATTACTAGGTCTTGCATCATGGTTAGGGTATTAATATACTAAGAGAGATTGGAGATATTCCATGTAAATGATGTCACAGTCAAACAAAGACTATCCAACCCTAGCGAGATGTTTCCCATTCTTGGTAAAGTGTTGCCACTTATGTGAAGCCATGGAAGAATAGGTTGATTTGATCTGAAGGAAACATGAGGCCAATCATTATGAATGCTAGTCCATCTTAGGTTGATAAAAGTGGAGGATAGTTATGAAGTTGGATTTGTAGTCATAGGGTGGTATTGTGGCCATATTGTCATGCCCAACAAGACTATCCTGGCCATAAGGGAATGCATTCATGTTATAGGATCACAGAGGGAAATCATCATGCATATTGGATTCCAATCCAATCTAGATTGGTATGGGTGGGTGTCTTAATATATAATTGTCATAGGATACATCGACATTGGGTTATGTTGGTGTCTCATTCTTTGTAGTACCCACCTGACTGTTTGAGCTTCTTGAACAATGTCTTTCTATGCTATAGTACCAAGGGCCTGGGGTAAAAGGTAGTTTAGTCATTGAAGGAGGCAACATCTAATTTTGGAGGACTATCCTAGTTCAATTTCCTTCATAGGATTGTCATAAATACTGTAACAACCATGAGGGCATGGGCGCTATTTGGAATATTTTTGACAATGCTTGAAGTGGAGTGACAAGAAGTAGACCCTATAACAAACCTAGAAGGTCCAATACTATGACAACAATCTCAAGAAAGTTCTAATGCAAAGAAGAAAATCAGTCCCCCATAAACAATAGTCCTAAAATTTCCACCCCAAGTGTAATCAATAGTGAGACAACAACATGATTTAGTCAAGCATATGTAATCACCACTAGTGTGGGGGTAGTCATAAAACTCCATGGACACTATTGTCATGGACTGTCATATTAAAATAGGCATCAAATGTTATGATAGTCAAATTTGTATGCAGCCAAAGTACCTCCATAACAATCATATATGAATGATTGTTGTACTTATAAGATCATGAGATCTCCACAAAGAGGAAGGCTAAAGATTGTTATATCCATTTAGTCAAAGCAAAGTGCTAGTGGAGACACCCACTTATCACCCTAAGATGCGAAGAATAGTCAAATAGTAATGACAGTCATCACTGTCATTTCATTTTCCTTCTGTCTCTCTCCAACCTTCATGATCTTCCAAATCATGGTTATTATCCAAGGAGGTTGGTCTAGAACTTGATATCAATGATGTTGAGATTTTTTCCATTAGAAGATTACTTCAGAGCTATGAATGTTCCATTTAGGCACTTCAAGATGAGGGTGGATGTCTCAAAGGCTATCACACATTGATCAAACCACAAGGAGGTTTAACACCTAGAAGTTAAGATTTAAAAGGCATTTCCTATCAACATAGTGTACAATAATTGACCGTGGAAGTTAGAGATTGCATATGGAAGGACACCTCTATAATCTCATGTGGGTAGGATGGAAGAGTGCATAAATAAGAGTGTCATGATAGTTAGAAGCTCACTAAAAGCTCTTTTTAGAGACTGCCATCTTGTTGTGAGTCTAGTTTTATGTGAAATTGCATAAAGGTTTCATTACAATGAAAATTATCATATGGGCTACCAAGTATGAGCTATCACCTCAACTCAAATTTGTTTACTCATTACATCCATTGTTCCCAATATGAAGGCCTTATTATGGGCCTTTCCTCTATATATTCTAGAAAGAAACAATAATGATAAGGATGTCCCACTGCTGGTGCTAAGCCTAAAGATCTTGCAAAGTGTGCAAAGCCTGCTACTCAAGGTTCTATGGTGATTATTGACATGAATGAAAGATAAACCCCTAAAAGGACACCAAATATAATCTTGGAGGAAGCTAGAACATTAGATCTACAACTTAACTCAACCTACAACTCTTGTATGGCCAAGAAGATTTCTTGGCTAAAGTGACATTACATAAACATTTACATGTGAAATTATACAAGGAAGAAATAAACCCACATCCATCCAACATAAAGTCATGCAGAGAAACTACTGCAAACATCTAAGGCCACAAACAATGAAATGCTAGCAATACATCAGCTATACTTCCAACGGTACTATTGACAATGAATAAACTAATGCATTCATCTTAGCAAAGTCTTAAGAGGTTATAATTAGAATGTACCTTACCTGAACTTTGCTGATGTACATAAGCTTTTCCTCCATCATTTTTTGTGTTAACTGCACAAGTAATATAAGGAGATCTGGCACACCTTCTCCACTAAAACCCACAATCAATAAATGTGAAATACAACTGAACAACCAAAAATCTAAAAAATAATTCTATCCAGTATATTGTAACCTCAATTGAATATGGACTTGAACATAGAAAAAAGAGATTATAAGAAGCTATAATGCTTATGTGACAGAAATCTTAGTCCCCTAATGTCTGGATCATGATCATCCTACCCAGTCCTTGAAGCCTATGTAGTAGTGTGCACACACACTTAAAAAATAACCATTAAACTTGTCATTGAACTTTTCTTCACTGCTAAGTTGGGTAAATTTTGATAAATTAGAAAAGCTCAAGTCATACCTAATTGCGCTAGTCACCATCATCATCCTCATTATCATCATTCTTTTTCCCCTTCTTACTATTCTTATTCCTAGGTTTGTTATTATTATTACTATTGTTTAGAGACATACCTTTAAGCAAAGCTGAAACTTCATCCTCTAGAGTGACATCTCCGTTGTCATTAGCCACTGACAAACCATATGTAAAAATTGGTGAAGCTTTTACTAACATCAACAAAAAATAATATTCTTTGTATAAAAAGATTTATCATTACTAAGATTCATCGTTGAGAGATGATAAACTATAAACAATGTTCACACACAACAATTACCTTAACTGCCACACATTTTCAATTTCACTTAATCACATTCTTTAAATGACACATAAAATATTAAATATATAGTTACAAAATCTATTGAACCCCAGGGAAGAAACTGAACAAAAATTCATCCCAAAGGAAAGCTCAAGGTATATGATTAAAAAATTATTAAGAACTTGTTGACATGGTTGCTAGATGATGGACATGATCACTTTTATTCCTTAACATCTTTTGCCGGCTTGCCTGGCAGCCACAAATGGCCCACAAAATGTTATTTCTTAAGAAATATGGTTCCTTGACATTTTGTTTCTCGTAACATAGCTAGCTTAGAAAATGCCAGAAAAAAAATAGATTTGGAGTCACCAAGTTTCAAAAAGTTACAATTTGTCATGCCCACATTTCCCATGCGGTCACAACACGCAACACATGTGTCATGTCCACATTTGTCATGTGGTCATGACACGAAATATCAAAATCTTTTCCACATGTCCCTAGAAACCCCCTCGCACACGTCAGCATGCTCGGTGGTAATACGCATAAGGCGTAAACATGTCAATCAATCTCAGGGAAGAGAGTTCACATACACAATCCACTACGTAATGATAGCTGACTAGGGGGTTATGTGATGCGAGGAGCGTCGCTTCTAGGGTTAGGGTCGAATGGACCCAAACCCTAAGTTTCTTAGGTGAGTGACATGACCCCGATAGGAGTCGAGATCTAACCCTAATTCTAGAGCACAAAAATACATAAAATAAATACACCTTCGATAAAATTAAAGGTTGCAAGGTAAAATATTTGTTAACTAATGTCAAGAGATATCATTTAATTTAACTGTCCTAAGTCTCAAAAAATTTTGGTAGCATAACGCATTTTTAACGTTTGAGTTATTTATTTTTAAAAGGTCTCTTTCTAACATAATTATGAGAAAATTTAAATAAAAGATTAAAATAAAATTCCCTAAATAACGTAAAATTTACCCCTTGAATGAATGAAATCAATTAAAATAAAAATCATTAAATCACAAATCCCCAAAACAAATAAGGTCCACTAATAAAAATAATTGCAACAATTAAAATAATACGTGATAGGGTAAAATTCTCCAAGAATTAATTAAATCCGCAATACCCAACCTAATAAAATTAATCAACAATAATACATTATAAACGGGATTTCCCCAAACTAATTAAATTAAATCCCTCTAGAAAAATCTAAGGGCTAGGATTAAAGTAATTAAAATGATTAAATCCCACCCACTGAAATATCTCACAGAAATAAATTATACCCACTAAAATTTCAATTACACTAACTAAACAAACGTTATACAATAGGCATAATAAAATAAAATACCCATTTCCAAGAAAATGCCCCACAAAAAGAAATCACTCAAGGGAAATAATAAAAGTTTTAAATAAAAGGTGGAGAGGGAAATGTCACGTTCAAAATAGAATGAAATAAAATTAAATAATACAAATCCTAGTTTTTCCCTCACATCTCACAACCCTAAACTTACCCTCTCATTATTTTATTACTTTCTTTATGGAAAAGCCCTAACCCTATCTATTCTATTCCTCTCATTGGTTTCTTTCTATTCTTTCTTCTCATTTTTGTTTTCTCTTATCTTTTTTTTCTCTTTGTTTTTAACTACAGGTTGGAGGGTTTTCACTCCCATGGCTGCCATGGAAATACCTCTCATAGAGGTATATACTCATTGTTTATACACAATAGGGTTTCATTTATTGATATATATATATATGCACAATATATACACATTGATAAATGACAGATCTGAAGAACTTTTTTTTGTGAGTTTGTATTTATTTTAAGAAATTATAGAGACTGCTCTCTGTATATATATATATATATATAATTTTTTGCATAGACTAAAAAAATTACCTTCAAAAATCTCTGAAGGGCGTTACAGATCTAGGGTGAAAGAAGGCCGAATTTCTGAGCAGGGCCGACGACCCTTAGTTTTTCCCTGCCCCTATTTATAAGTTGAAGGAAAGGTTTGGGATGGGGGAGGCAGTCCTCCCACCCACCCCCCACTATATAGTGGGAGGTGGGTGGGGGGATCATCCCCCCCACCACCATACTCATGAGCAGCAAGGGTTTGGGGGGCAGCGGCCAGTTCGTCGTCCACCAACCCATTTTTTTTTCTTTGTCTAAAAACTGAACTCTAATCCCCGTGGAAGAATGGGGTTCGACCAATAAAATTTTGTTTGATTCTTTTGTTTTTCTACTGTATTTTATGAGTAGCATAAAAATAAATATGATCTGGTTTATTTTCTTTTTAAAACAGTTTGTCAATATATATATATACACACTATTTATTTAGTCTTAGTAGTGAGGTTACAATATAAAAAAATTAGAAATATATATATGTTTCATATATATATTATATCATACATATATTTTCACAATCATAATATGGAGAAAATAACACCATATTTGTATCTTATAAGAAACCAGTAGTGTATATAACCCTTTTTTTTAAAGTAAACATAACAGAAATACTATTTCTTCTTTAAAAAAAAAAGAAATAAATAAGGCAGAAAAGATATTTTTATCTTGAAACAAATTTTTCCCTCTACAACTATCTTTTCAATAGCAAGTAAAATGACAATACTATTTCTCTTTCTTTGAACATATAATTTAATTTGAACAACATTATCTCAATTTTTTTCTTGTTTAAATACAACATAATACTATAACAGAAATACCATTTAATATAGAACAATAAGAAAAAACTTTTTATATCAGCAATAGTAAATGTATTACAATGGATAGTCATTTGCACACATAGGAATAATCTCATTACACCATTTCAACAAAAGAGTACAATATTGTCAACAAAAACATTAAGGCCTCCAAGGCCATGGTTCTCAATAGCTAACAAGATAATGCAAAGAAGACTAAAATGAACTTTTCCAAAGCTCCATAACTCCAACAAAACCTGCAATGAAAATAAACACAAGAGGGGCAACTGAGCCACACAAATCACCCTCCTCCCTACCATAGACCCACTAGTGGGTCACCCTTAAGCTAGGGAGGTAGATCTCACATGGGTTCTTCATACCACAACAAAAATCACACAACAAAAAATCACCCAAGGGTATGCACAAAACTAAACTCATTGAGATGAGTTTGGAGGGGTAGGGGAGTGGACCCCTCAACTCAAGAGGTCACTCCAAGAACTCAATAATCACAAGACAACAAGGCCTCAAGCCAAAATAATTTATTCACAATACTCAAAAATCACTATGGCACTCATGCCAATCAAAATACTCCCAAACATAATAGAATGCCCTCAAGGCTATAAATAGATCAACACCGGGAGGTGACCTCAAGGTGGTTCACTCTTCCCCACCCCTTACAAGTTGAGCATTTTCTCTGAATGGAGAGGCTCTTACCAACACCCCAACCCAGACAAAAATGAAAATAGCACCCAACATAAATTTGTAAGCACACAACAAGAATGAACAAGCATAAGGAAATGGCTATTGCCATAGGGCTTATCTTAAGAGCCCAACAATGGATGCACTTTGAAGAAGAGCCCACAAGCTTTCTTCAAGGCTCCAAATCCCCCAAGTCTCCTCCAAGTCTCTCCCAAAACCTCCAAAGATAGAAAAATATTCAAAAAGCAAGAACCCCCAACTCGTCTGCAAGAGGAGATAAAATAGGCCTTCAAAATTGGCCCTGAGGAATGAAAAGGTGACACTTGTCACCTCCTCCTTCCTCATCCCATGCCACTTGCAAGGGAGAAGGAGTGTGAGGGTGACAAGTGTCACCCTCTAATCCATTCAAACCCTCACCTTATCCACTTGTGCTCTCACACGTGTGAGAGCCCAAGCGGTGAGGTGGCAACTCTCCTCATGGCTCCATGAGGATAAGGGATGACACATGTCATCCTCTTATCCTCCAAGAGAGCCCTCTCCCTCCAAGATGCTCTCACACGTGTGTGAGATCATTGGAGGGAGATCCGACACACTTGGGGGTCTTGAAGACCCCCAAGTCTTCATGGTGGAGGAATCCCCAAGCCTTGGGAAGGGAGATGGGCCTTTTCCAAGGCATGACTCATCTCCCACCCTTAGCCATTTTGAAATTTCATCACATTTAATAAACCCAAGTTTAGAGTGACTAGATGTGAGTTACCCTAGGGTTTAGTAAGTCCAATGGACCCTAGACCTTAGGGTTACCAACTAGGGTAAGTTTGAAACTCTAATAAACACATAAGTTGGTCTAAAATTACAATAAATGGCCCATAAATAAAAGAACACCAAATGGTGTGAAATAAAACATAAATTTTACAACACATAATTTAAATCAATTAAAAGGGGTGAACTAGGCCAATAATTAAATCAAGCATGTACGAAAACATCATTGGATGAAACGTGATCCTCATCACTCTTGGGAATGGATTAGCTTTACAAGGAATTACATAAGTGTGAGACCTGCCTTCAATTTTTCGTGGCTTGGAAAATCACCTATGCACTCGATGAAATGGTTAATCCAACATAGATATGTAATAGCCAAAGCAACAAAAATTAAAATCATATCATCACATAATTCATACACCACATTAAACAACTTACATCATAATTAAGATTTAAAATTACATTTTCTATCTAACATCTCAGAATCTGAATTTAATAACAAATCCATAAAATGAGCTCATAATCATCATCAATAATAATCATCAAATGTATCTCACATGTCAAATATCATAAGAGCATCAAAATAGAATCTAATCAAATCACCACATAACTAATCAAAACTAATCCAAATCAGGAGATATAGTCTAACTCTACATAATCGAAATCAATAGTCTCTAAACATCTGATAATGTCACCAACTATTATGTAAAATGATCAAAATAGGGAAGTGAAATAAAATGGCCTCACATCCTCCCCCCTAAGACTAAACTTCCTCCTAGAAGTCATAATAAAGGTGAGGATAGAGTGCCCTCAAACAGCTGCATCCTCCCAAGTCACAGTGGCCTCATCATAACAATCCCACTAGACCCTAACCTGGTCCAGCTCTCGACCTCGAAGGCCCAACATTCAACGAGCCAATATGCGAATTGGCTCCAAAGCCAACTGCCCATCTGCCTCTACCTATAGAACAATCTAATCCAATACATGAGATAAATCAGATATATATCACCATAATACAGATAAATGAAAAACATTGTGGATGCACGACAGACTAGGTGGCAATGCTAGACGGTAGGCTACAGGTCCTATTCACTCCAAGATCTCAAAAGGTTCTAAGAATTGTGGTGTGAGCTTAGAACCCTTTCCATAATAAATAGGACTCTTGTGTGGCCGCACTCTCAGGGATACTCTGTCACCAACTGAGAAGCTCCGATCAAGTCTCTTAGCATCAACATACTTCTTCTGTCTATCATGTGCCTCCTAAAGTCTATGCCTAATTAGTGTGACCTACTGCTCCATATCCTAAACTAACTTTGGACCAATGGCAACTCTTTCCTCTATCCGATCCCAACTCAATGTTGTCTTGCATGGTCTTCTGTATAAAGCCTGAAAAGGAGGCATACCCAATGAGTTGTGATGCCCATTATTGTAGGCAAACTCAACCAAATACAGACACTCCTCCCATCTAGACCGGTGGTTCATAACACACATATGAAGCATTTCCTCCAACACATGATTCACTCGCTCTGTCTATCCATCTGTCTCAGGGTGATAAGCAGAGCTAAAGTTGAGTTGTGTGCCCAATGCTTGCTACAAAGCTCTCCAAAAGGCTGAAGTGAACACTGAGTCCCTATTAGAAATGATGTGGCAAGGCACCCCATGTAATCTAACAATATCATCTAAGAATACTCTCGCCACTACTAGTACATTGTATGTCATGCATACAGGTGAGAAATACGCTACCTTGGTCAACTTGTCAAGTGTCACCATGATGGCGTCATGGCGGCGAGAAGACATAGGAAGACCAACAATGAAATCCATGGAAATGGTGTCACATTTCCACTAAGGTATCTCGTGAGGGTATAAAAGACCCACTGGATGCTGATGCTCAGCCTTGACCCTTTGGCACTCAAGGCATCAAGCAACAAACTCTGCAATATCTTGTCTGATACCTACCCAATGGTATAGCTATCGTAGTTCAACATGCATCTTCTTCACCCCTAGATGTGTTGCATAAGGTTCTTTGTGAGCCTTTGATAATACTATCGAATGTAGGTCGCCTACGCGGAGTACATAGATGCATTGTCGATGATGAAGTAACCCATCTACCTTAATTGGGTATCATGTAAATTTGCCCACAAGGGCCCTCTATGATTGGATCTCCTGCTGCACCTTAAGAAACCACTCATCCTTGGGAAGATGCTGAATAATGCGTCCCCTCAAGTCCACACTCAGAGTCAAGGTCAAGATCTCATGGCACCTCTGACTCAATGCGTCAGCAACTACATTCTCCTTCCCTTTGATGTAGTGGACATCAAAGTCATACTCACAAAGAAAGTCCATCCAATGCCACTATTGGGCATTCATATTCAGCTATGTGAATATATACTATAGGCTATGATGATCTGAACGAAGCTCAAAGCGACAACCCAAAAGGAAATGTCTCCAACGAACTAGAGCATGAACCACTGCTGCAAGATCTAAATCATGAGTGGAGTAGTTCAGCTCATGGGTCTTGAGCTTTCATGACTCATATGTGATCACTCTACCACCCTGCATAAGTACGGCTCCCAAACTCTTGAGTGATGCATCAGTGCAAACCATAAAATTCACTGCTGGATCAAGAACCGCTAGAATGAGAGCACTGGTAAGACACTTCTTGAGGACCCCAAAGGCCGTCTCGCACTACTTAGTCTAGGAAAAACTCTTCCCTTTCCATTGAAGGGAAGTGATGAGGTGCACTATCTAAGAGAAACCATCAACAAATCTATGGTAATAACCAACTAACCCCATAAAACTCCTGACCTCTGTCACACTGGTGGGTGCTGGCCAATCCCAGATAGTCCTGATCTTTAATGGATCTACAAAGACACCATCGCTAGATAGGATGTACCCCAAATATTACACCTCTATCCTGAAAAAGCACACTTTGTTAGGTTGCCATAAAGATTCTGCTCCCTCGAACACTGCAAAACCTGACATAGGTGCTCCTCATGCTCCTCCTTAGTCCATGAATAGATCAAAATATCATCAAGAAAAATAATCATGAACTGATCCAAGTAGGTACAGAACGCCCTGTTCATGAGACTCGTGAACATTGCAGGGGCGTTCGTCAAGCTGAAGGGTACCACAGTGAACTCATAATGGCCATATGAAGTCTGAAAGGCGGTCTTATGGATGTCTGCCTCTGTGATGTGCAACTGGTGATAACCAAACTTTAGGTCTATCTTAGAGAACACCCTGGCCCCCTATATTTGATTGAAGAGATCATCAATCCTAGGCAGAGGGTAATGGTTCTTCATCGTCACCTTATTTAACTACCTATAATCCATGCACAAATGAAGTGACCCATCCTTCTTCTTCCTGAAGATGACCGGAGCACCTCAAGGTGAAACGCTTGGTCGGATGTGCCCCTTCTTGAGCAAGTCTTCAAGATGCAACTTGAGCTCTGTGAGCTCATGTGTGGTCATCCTGTAGGGTGCACAAGACACTAGCTCGACACCTGGCACTAGATCAATATGAAAGTCTACCTCTCGATGGGGTGGCATCCTTGGTAACTCTGGTGGGAACACATCAGCAAACTCTCTCAAGATGGGATGGTCATCTAATGATGCCTCAGGCTCATCCTCTGATATGTCACTAATTGTGATAGAGAACATCTGACATCCCTTCCACATGTAGCGCTTAAGCTACTGAGCGGATATCATACAAACTACCATGGGCTTCTGAAGGCCCACTATCTCAATTGACATACCATGATCATCTAAGCAGCTAATCACCTTTTGGCAACAATCTAGCTTGGCTCTATGAGCCGCAAGCTAGTCCATGCCCAAAACCAAACCATAGGATCCTAAAGGTATAACCCTAAGGTCACATATGTAGTAAAGGGTCCCAAAGATATCTCATAGTCATGGACTTAGGCATCTACTGCTATCTTGGCCCCAGTGGCCAACTCAACCTCCCATCTATCCCCCTGCCTAGAGACCACCAGCGTGCAACACTCCACTAACGATGGAGATATGAATGAATCAGGAGCACCAGAGTCAAATAAAATAGAAATGGGGACACCCCCAATCATACCTAGGTCTCAATCACTGATGCCTAAAAATTGGCCTAGTGGTTATCAACCACTGCGAACACTCGGTGGGACCTACCCACATCTCCAACCGTCTACTCTGATCCTCTTGCATGATGTTGTCCCCCTACTGTAAATCCCTTTGGACACTCCCTGGCTAGATGTCCTACTCCACCACAAACATAACATGGGCCCCAAGCCTGTACATGTCCAGACTGAGTCCTACCACTCTGCTATTGTCTAGATCGACCCGTAGACCCTTGTGAACCCCTATAAGACTACTGTGATCTTGCGGGTCCTGTAGGTGGTCCTTGTTGCCTCTGATCCCTATGCGGACCTTGCTACTCCAACCTTGATTATGACCATCATGTGCCCTCTACTGTGGCCTGGATCTCTACTGCTGCTATGGCTGCTACTGTTGTGGAGGCCTAGGAGGTAGTGGCGTAGAACTAAACCCTCCTCTTTGAGGTGGTGGTGGTGGTCGATGGAATCCCTGCTGCTGCTGGCTACAATCCTGGAACTGAGGTCATGAGCTCTAACCTCATCCCTGTATCTCCTTAGCTATGTATGCCTTTTCGGCAACATCACTCAATGTTTGGGGGTCTACCATGCGCACAAGCCCTGCTATCCCATGATTCAATGCTCTGATAAACTTATGAACTAGGAGTTTCTCATCATGGAGATACTCTGCATAACATGACAACTCAGTAAACCTACCCTCATACTGTGCCATAGTAAGCCCTTGCTGCTGTAAGTCATGAAACTCGTTGATGCGACGTTGCATGTAGTGGTCTGATAAATATCGTGCATTAAAGCACTCAATGAATGTCTCCCATGAAAGTGTATCTAATGACAAGCGGCGCTTGCACTCCTCAGTGCACCACCAAGTTACTGTTGTATCTCTCAACAAGTGGACCGCCACGCGTACTTTTGTATTACCCTCGTAAGGGCGTAATGCAAAGCACCTGTCTAAGTTGATAAGCCAAGACTTAGCCTTGGCTCCCTCTGTAGTCCCTGCAAAAGTAGGTGGAATAAGCCCCAATAAGTCTCTAATAGGGTCTCCTCGATCTTTGTGGCCTCTAAAAGGCTCATTTACACCACAAGCGTAAGGCCCGTGATAGACCTGCTCAACTCTCACTGCCTCCTCTCGCCTCACCTAGTGCAGTGGGCTCCTACTATGACCTCTATAAGCCAAACCAACCTCCTCTACAATAGTCTCAGGAACCTCTACAAAAGGCACAACTCGAGGAACCGCTCATGGCTCAACACGGGGCTCTACAAGTGGCTCTGCACGTGACTCGACATGCGGCTCCACATGTCACTCCTCTTGTGGAACCACATGGGGCTCAACACGTAGATCTACTACCACTGGTGGTAATCTCTCCAACACTGCCTGTAAATCATGTAAGATCTATGGTCCAATGTTAGGTGCTACTGGTGGTGCCTATTGTTCTAGTGGTGTTGATGGTCCTTGACCATCTGCAGTAGACTTGTTTGCTCCTGTATCTCAATGGATGTTGTGGCGCGTGAGTGCGCTCGCCGAACTCGTCGGGGAGGCATCCTACAAGAGCAAGGTATTTACAAATTAATCAAAATTGTGGAATAAAAAATGTGCCCAAACAAGCCCAGTGTTTAAACTTGGGCTCTGATACCAAATGTCATGCCCACATTTCCCATGTGGTCATGACACGCAACACACGTGTCATGTCCACATTTTTCATGTGGTCATGACACGAAATATAAAAAACTTTTCCACATGTCCCTAGAAACCCCCTCGCATGCATCAGCGTGCTCGATGGCAATACCCATAAAGCGTAAACATGTCAATCAATCTTGGAGAAGAGCATTCACATAAGCAATCCCCTGCGTGATGATAGCTGACTAGGGGGTTATGTGATGCGAGGAGCATTGCTTCTAGGGTTAGGGTCAAATGGACCCGAACCCTAAGTTTCCTAAGTGAGTGATATGACCCCGACATGAGTCAAGATGTAACCCTAATTGTAGAGCATAAAAATATACAAAATAAATATGCCTTCGATAAAATTAAAGGTTGCAAGGTAAAATATTTGTTAACTAATGTCAAGAGATATCATTTAATTTAATTACCCTAAGTCTCAGAAAATTTCGGCAGCATAACGTGTTTTTAACGTTTGAGTTATTTATTTTAAAAAGGTCTCTTTCTAACATAATTATGAGAAAATTTAAATTAAAGATTAAAATAAATTTCCCTAAATAACGTTGTAAAATTCACCCCTTGAATGAATGAAATCAATTAAAATAAAAATCATTAAATCATAAATCCCCAAAACAAATAAGGCACACTAATAAAAATAATTGCAATAATTAAAATAATAGACGATAGGGTAAAATTCCCCAAGAATTAATTAAATCCACAATACCCAACCTAATAAAATTAATCAACAATAATACATTATAAATGGGATTTCCCTAAACTAATTAAATTAAATCCCTCTAGAAAAATCTAAGGGCTAGGATTAAAGTAATTAAAATGATTAAATCCCACCCACTGAAATATCTCAAGGTAATAAATTATACCCACTAAAATTTCAATTACACTAACTAAAAAAAAGTTACACAATAGACATAATAAAATAAAATACCCATTTCTAAGAAAATGCCCCCACAAAAAGATATCACTCAAGGGAAATAATAAAAGTTTTAAATAAAAGGTGGAGAGGGAAAAGTCATGTTCAAAATAGAATGAAATAAAATTAAATAATACAAATCCTAATTTTTCCCCCTCACATCTCACAACCCTAAACTTACCCTCTCATTACTTTATTACTTTCTTTATGGAAAAGCCCTAACCCTATCTATTCAATTCCTCTTATTGGTTTCTTTCTATTCTTTCTTCTCATTTTGTTTTCTCTTATCTTTTTTTTTTCTCTTTGTTTTTACCTGCAGGTTGGAGGGTTTTCACTCCCATGGCTACCATGGAAATACATCATAGAGGTATATACTCATTATTTATACTCAGTAGGGTTTCATTTGTTGATATATATATATATACATATACACACACACACATATGTATATGTATATATATATATATATACATATATATATATACACACACACATTTATATGTATATATATGCACAATATATACACATTGATAAATGGCAGATCTGAAGAGCTCCTTTTTTTTGTGTTTGTATTTATTTTAAGAAATTATAGATCTAGGGTGAAAGAAGGCTGAATTTCTGAGTAGGGCCGACGGCTCTTACTTTTTCCCTGCCACTATTTGTAAGTTGAAGGACAGGTTTGGGGTGGGGGAGGCGGTCCCCCCACCCAGCCCCCACTATATAGTGGGAGGTGGGTGGGGGGATCATCCCCTCCACCACCATATTCATGAGCAGTGAGGGTTTGGGGGGGGCGGCTAGTCCGCCATCCCCCAACCCATTTTTTTTTTGTCTAAAAGATGAACTCTAATCTCGGTGGAAGAATGGGGTTTGACTAATAAAATTTCATTTCATTCTTTTGTTTGTCTACTGTATTTTATGAGCAGCATAAAAATAAATATGATCTAGTTTATTTTCTTTTTAAAACAGTTTGTCAATATATATATATATATAATTTCAGTCTCAGTAGTGAGGTTACAATATAAAAAAATTAGAAATATATATATGTTTCATATATATATTATATATATATCTATTATATCATACATATATTTTTACAATCATAATATGGAGAAAATAACACCAGATTTGAATCTTGTAAGAAACCAATAGTATATAAATCCCTTTTTTTTTAAAAAAGTAAACATAACAGAAATACTATTTCTTCTTTAAAAAAAAATAGAAATAAATAAGGTAGAAAACATATTTTTATCTCGAAACAAATTTTTCCCTATACAACTATCTTTTCAACAGCAAGTAAAATGACAATACTATTTCCCTTCCTTTAAACATACAATTTAATTTGAACAACATTATCTCAATTTTTTTTTGTTTAAATACAACATAATACTATAACATTTAATATAGAACAGTAAGAAAAATCTTTTTATATCAGCAATAGTAAATGTATTACAATGGATAGTCATTTGCACACATAGGAATAATCTCATTACACCATTTCAACAAAAGAGTACAATATTGCCAACAAAAACATTAAGGCCTCCAAGGCCATGGCTCTCAACAACCAACAAGATAATGCAAAGAAGACTAAAATGAACTTTTCCAAAGCTCCATAACTCCAACAAAACCTACAATGAAAATAAACACAAGAGGGGGAACCAAGCCACACAAATTGCCCTCCTCCCTACCATAGACCTGCTAGTGGGTTACCCCCGAGCTGGGGAGGTAGATCTCACATGGGTTCTTCATACCACAACAAAAATCACACACAACACAAAATCACTCAAAGGTATGCACAAAACTAAACTCATTGAGAGAGTTTGGAGGGGTAGGGGAGTGGACCCCTCAACTCAAGAGGTCACTCTAAGAACTCAATAATCACAATACCACAAGGCCTCAAGCCAAAATAATTTCTCCACAATACTCAAAAATCACTATGGCACTCATGCCAATTAAAATACTCCCAAACACAATAGAATGCCCTCAAGGCTATAAATAGATCAACATTGGGAGGTGACCTCGAGGAGGTTCACTCTCCTCCACCCCTTACAAGTTGAGCATTTTCTCCAAGTGGAGAGGCTCTTACCAATGCCCCAACCCACACAAAAATGAAAATAGCACCCAACATAAATTCGTAAGCACACAACAAGAATGAACAAGCATAAGGAAATGGCTATTGCCATAGGGCTTACCTTAAGAGCCCAGTAATGGATGCACTTTGAAGAAGAGCCCACAAGCTTTCTCCAAGTCTCCAAATCCTCCAAGTCTCCTCCAACTCTCTCCCAAAACCTCCAAAGATAGAAAAAATTTCAAAAAGCAAGAACCCCCAACTCGTCTCTAAGAGGAGATAAAATAGGCCTTCAAATTTAGCCCTGAGGAATGAGAAGGTGACACTTGTCACCTTCTCCTTCCTCATCCCATGCCACTTGCAAGGGAGAAGGAGTGTGAGGGTGACAAGTGTCACACTCTAATCCATTCAAACCCTCACCTTATCCACTTGTGCTCTCACATATGTGTGAGAGCCCAAGTGGTGAGGTGGCAACTCTCCTCATGGCTCTATGAGGATAAGGAATGACACGTGTCATCCTCTTATCCTCCAAGAGAGCCCTCTCCCTCCAAGATGCTCTCACACGTGTGCGAGAGTCTTTGAGGGAGATCCCACACACTTGGGAGTCTTGAAGACCCCCCAAGTCTTTATGGTGGAGGAATCCCCATGCCTTGGGAAGGGAGATGGGCCTTTTCCAAGGCATGACTCATCTCCCACCCTTAGCCATTTTGAAATTTCGTCATATTTACTAAACCCAAGTTTAGAGTGACTAAATGTGAGTTACCCTAGGGTTTAGTAAGTCCAAATGAACCCTAGACCCTGGGTTACCACCTAGGGTAAGTTTGGAACTTTTATAAACACATAAGGAGGTCTAAAATCACAATAAATGGCCCATAAATAAAAGAACACCAAATGGTGTGAAATAAAACATAAATTTTACAACACATAATTTAAATCAATTAAAAGGAGTGAACTAGGCCAATAATTAAATCAAGCATTTACAAAGACATCATTCGATCAAATGTGATCCTCATCCCTCTTGGGAATGGATCGACTTTACAAGGAATTACATAAGTGTGAGACTTGCCTCTGATTTTCTGTGGCTTGGTAAATTATCTATGCACTCGATCAAATGGTTAATCCAACATAGATATATCATAGCTGAAGCAACTAAAATTAAAATCATATCATCGCATAATTCATACACCATATTAAACAAATTACATCATAATTAAGATTTAAAATTGCATTTTCTATCTAACATCTCAGAATCTGAATTCAATAACAAATCCATAAAATGAGCTCATAATCATCATCAATAATAATCATCAAATGTATCTCACATGTCAAGTATCATAAGAGCATCAAAATGGAATCTAATCAAATCACCACATAACTAATCAAAACTAATCGAAATTAGAAGATATAGTCTAACTCTGCATAATGGAAATCAATAGTCTCTAAACATCTGATAATGTCATGAACTATAATGTAAAACAATCAAAATAGGGAAGTAAAAATAAATTGGCCTCACACAATTTACTAGTCACAGTAAGGTACTTTGTGTGATGCCCCTAGGCAAGGAGTTCCCCTATTTCCTTCTTCCTCAAGTCAAGGGTAACAAAGGTAATTGCCTTGCCAATCTGAAGAACCTCAAGGCTTCAATTTCAATCTCCTCCTAAGTTAAAGGGAAAAAAGCTCAACAATCTAAATCAGCCTAAAGTTTCTTCATCATGCAAAAAAAAGAAATCTAAACCATCAAGAAAATATTTACAATGAGAATGTTCAAGATTTATCCCCAACTTTGCATCATTAAGATATGAGACATTGATTTCAACTGAAACACTTGATCATTTAGCTCCTGTAGTGAATATTGGTGCACTACCTATAATATCAACATATGCTGTAGTAGCTCCTTCATGAAGAAAATTCCCCATGTTCTGTGTACTCAAGTAGAAACATGGTTAGACAAAATTCCTAGACAATTGAGTCCTCAGATAAGAATAACAGTTGTCCGTAAAATTAATGTGGATATCTAATAATCTATTGTAATTTACCTTAAACCATCTATGTATATGGAATTTACAATTGTATTTAGAGATTCATCAATCATGCACTTTGCTGATGGTTCAAAGATCATAAACGTCACATTGGTCAGACCTAGCAAAAAAGAAAAAATTGACAGGATGGAAAACACATCGACTAGTGAAAATCCACTGACAATGAGAACTGGCCCATTTGCAATGCAAAACCATTTCCATGGTGCAAGAAATAGAAATATGAATATCCTATCACATTTCTTGTAACTAGTTGCTAAGCTAAACTAACTAGACAATTAAGGCTCCAATACCATTATATGTAAAACTAATGTTATAAAAAAACTATTATCATTGAGAAGAAAACCAAAGCATTGCCTTAATCTAACCCTAAGCAATACCCAAATTAGAAATGCTTTCTGTATAGTATGAATTGCAGTAGAAAGAACCCAAAAGTTTTTATTTTCCATGGACTTGCTCTAAACCCATCCTAAAACCTCCCACTAACATGCTACTGAGTTCTCTACCATTGAGCTCCCAGCCCCTTTGCAGTTTGGAGCATGGATTGGTCTTTCAACACAAGCTATCAATAGACCCAACCTACTCTGTCATATTATTAGAGGAATGAATCTACTTTAAATCAAGTGAATAAACCTAACTCACTCTATCCTATTATGAGAGGCATGATTCTACTTAAAAGCAAGTGAATTTGTATTTGGGTATAGGGTTTCAACCCCTAATTTAAATGAGGTCAATGGTTCAAACCCAATCTAAGATCAAATGAATACTTGATAATAAAGCTGCCGCCATTATTTTTGGGGTTTACAAGTGATTTTTTATGAGATGAAACTTCCTTTATCTAACTTAGGTAAGGATGAAATGGGTATCTTACCAAGAGGCGTGGAGGGACTTTGAGAGTGCATAGAAGGCCTCCATGTTTTGCAAGATCGACTTGTAGGCCTTGCAGAAGACAGGAATAATAGAAGCCTGATGGTAGGTCATCGATGGATGAAGGCAACTTGTTGGCCATCCATTCCAACCATTTTCTGACTACCTCCGTATTGTTTTTGGATCAGACTCTTCTTCTTCAGACCCATCAATGACCAAAAATTTTCACATTTTTACATAAACGCACATTCCCTCCATTAATTCCCTCCAAAACTAAAACTTATATTATAATTTTAATTATAAAATTGTGAAATTATATTACAATATAATTATTCATTATTATAATATTTAAATAATATGAAATATTATTAAATTATATTTAACTTAAATTATATAATTATTTTGTTATATAAGTTATAAATTATACATCTTAAGTAACTTAAATTAACTTGTACATACTGGACTTGCAAAATTAAATAATTTATCAATATTATAGTATATTTAAAAGTTTTATAATTAATAATTTTGTCTTTATTTTATTTGTATCTATCTAGTTTGTCTATTTTCTTGTCTTATTTTTAATTTTTTTTGTATATTTCCTATTGTATGATTTGTCTTTTTTCTTCTTAAACCTTTGTTCAATCCTTTCTCTCCCTTTATTCGTTTGGTCTAAGCAGACATTTATTGCCTTTCCTTGTATTGTCTTTGAATTCATGGATTATGATCAAATTGGAAAGAAAAAAGAGTAGAGGAGTAATAGTCATTTATTTAGTCATTTTTATTTGTCTGACCAATTATTTAGTTGTTTTTTGCCCGATGACCAAATTAGTCATTTATTTAGTCATTTCAACTAATGACCAAATTAGTCATTTCAACCGATGACCAAATTGGTCATTTATTTAGTCATTTATAGCTGTGTTGCAAAAATTTTTGGTCACATGACTAAAAGTTTGGTCATGTGACTAAAAGTTTTAGTCACCTAGTCATTTATTTGCCATATTTCTACTAGTGCATTCATGATAGCCAAGGGGTGAAATCATCAATAAAGGAGTAATTTTAAGACTAATTATGATGATAGAGTTGTTGGTGATCTTTTGACTGAGTTTTATGTTGACAAAAAGACTAAAATGTAGATTTTATTGCAGCCTAACTAGTCTGATTTCTTGGAGAAACCTAGATATGGTAGTCCAAAAAATTTAGACAGTACTTGAAAACAACAAAGAACTTATCTAGTATAGGTCCAATAAACAAAACTCAAACTAATTTTTTAGAGGTAAATGGCCAAGAGGATGATAGTGACAACTCATTACTATATGAGAACCAAATATATCATATTTGTAGCATCAATAGCACTATATTTTAAATGTTGATACAATTGGTTACATTAGAGAGAATTGTGATAATACTTTGTTATAGGGAGGTATCAATGGCGTAGTTCAAATTCAAGCTACAACAAATTATATTAATGATTCAAGATACAACAAATTCATGTATATATCACATTTTAATGATTCTAATTCTATTAATGCACATAATGATGACTTTCTTAACTTAGATAGTTCTATTTTTAGTGATTGTGAGTGTTCTAAAGAACATAAGTGAAGTAAACAAATACATAAAGAACATACCTTAGAATTTGAGATTTGAGTTGACCAATGCTCCAAAATTTGGCTTCAAAATCCTCAAAAATATGATCTTTTTGGCAAGTTCCTTTGTATTCAATATTGAATTCTATATAACTCTAATAGGATTAGTGAAATTTATGAAAAAAATAAACATATATCATCAAATTCAATCTAAATACATGAAAATTAGCTTTGAAACAATATGAAACATGAAACTTTTAGTTTAAATAATCAAATTTTGTCCAAAAATATGCAAAACCAGTTCTTCTACGTTAAAAAAACAAAAAGGTGTGAAAAAACAAAATAGTTGTGAAAAAACATTTTTTGGTCTGATAGCACACATGAAAACTGAGAATAACAGACATGTGGGGTCTAAATCACATATCCCACATGCTTTTTTCCTTGTTTTTTTCTTCCCAAAACATGCTAGTGTTATAACGCGAGCACGTTTTGAAAAGCATGGAAACTTTGATATGTGCTTTCATGAATGGAAACTCTCTCTCTCTCTCTCTCTCTCTCTCCCCCTCTCCCCCTCTCCCTCTCCCTCTCTCTCCCTCTCCCTCTCTCAACAGGAGAGTGTGGGAGAGAGCGAGAGAGGGAGGGAGGGTGCAGGAGGGAGGGAGAGAGAGAGGGAGAGAAAGCATAATGCATTCATGTTATTCTTTGCATTGGTAATTTCCAAGCCTTAGAATTGGATTTTCCTTGGGCTCCCAACCCAAAGGCTTGGACTATGTTTAGGTTGTCCAAGGACACATTTTTTCAGATTCTAACAAAAATCACATAATCTGGAGCGTGCTCCCCATTAGGATTGCACTTTTTTCAATGAAAAGTCAAAAAAATACCACCATAATCTTAAGCTCTCTGTTATCTATCAAACCATATAATTTTTTTCACGTTTTGAGTATGTTAAGGATTTTATCTTTAATTTCTTTTTTTAGTGTATCCGTTTTTGTCAAAAACTAGTGTCTGGTATTTTTGACTTTTTTTTAACCGTTCAAAATTTCAAATAAGTTACATTTTTAGAAACTAGACTCCATTCTACATGTATTAAAAAATTTTGATTTTTGATTAGTTTTAAAAAAATTTAGGGGGGAGCATGCTCAATTTTTTGTTTTTTAGGATGTGTCCACTTTGAAAATTAGTAAAAAATCAATTATTCATGAAAAAAATTATCAGAAAAATCAAGGATAAAATACATGGTGTTAGCTAATTTCTCACCGAAGTAATTTTTGAAATACTTAAAAAAAGTTAACATTTTAGGGGGAGCACACCATACGCCATGTTATGTTTTTTGAGAAAAACAAGACCAATTTGTGTGCTCCTTCTTGAACCCCTTAATCTCAACCATTTGTGAAAAAAAATAGTAGTTTAGAAACTAGATTCAGAGCACTACGCCTCTTGTTTTTGTTGTATCTTCAAAGTTTGAGTGTAAGTATCTTCAATTGCTCATCCAACATCAATCTTTCCTAATTTCATAAACAAAAGTGGCATCTTAAGACCCCCTTTTGGTCCCCCATCTTTGTGCACTTACCCTTATAGAAGAAGTAACAACAATTTATTAATGAAATGGAGCTATAGGCATAATGATGTAATGGAAGAAAATAATGTGTGTTGGCACGTGCCTAATTTTTTTTAAATTTTTCCAAAATCCTAAGCCTTGTGCCCCCTTTATTACCTTCCCACACTATGCCCATCAATTAAATTTGATTAGAGAGATTTTCTATAGGCCTCTATTGGGTATGATGTTTGTTCATTATTGCACTTTTTCCTCTTTATCCTTCAAGTGTTTACCCATGCTGAAAAACCCTCAAAGATTCTACAAAATCCTCTAAGTGTGGGCTCCTTTTTGGTAGGTTCACTAGTTCGTGAACTCGTTGAAAGCCCAAAAGGATTTATGTTTTGGTCTTTTGATAGGTTCATGAACTAGCAAACTTGTTGAAAGGGTTTGTGAACTCTTGATCATCATGAAAGAAAGAAGAAAGGAAAGACAAATAAGAACAATGGTATATGTTTTATATTTTAGCAGGTTTGTGAATTGGTAAACCTACTAAAAGGGGTTCTTTAGTTTGTGAAGGACCTAAATCACGAAAAAGGATGAAGATAAAGAAATGTCATGTGTTTTGACAAGTTCTTGGGTTTGCAAACTTGTTGAATCATTGAAAAAGAAGGAAGGAAGATAAATAATAGAGAGGAAGTCACAAGTAAGTTGTTTTGGTGAGTTCGTAAGTTTGAGAACTCGCTAAAACACTAAAAATGTTTACAAGTTTTGAAGGCCTAAAAATCCAAAGAAGAAAAGAAGAGGAAAAAATAAAGAAAGAGAAAAGATGAGGCTCTTTCGGCAAGTTTGTGAGTTCACAAACTCACTGAATCATTGAAAAGATGAAAGAATGAGAAATAAAGTGGCTCTCGACAAGTTCACAAGTTCGTGAACTCATTGAAAAGATGAAATGGTTTGTTGATTTGCCAAAGTGCTGAAATTCCTAAAGGAAGGATTACGAGAATATCATGGAAATGGTTTTTGGCAATTTCAAAGGTTAATGAACCACTAAAATCACCAAAAACTTTTTAAAAGTTCCTATTCACTAACAAGAAAGTTCAATAAGCCCCCAAAACTCCAACAAGGAATTTCTTAGTGTATTTAATGTGTTTTTATTATGTTTTTTGATGGGCTCAGCTATTTTAAGAGCTTACATGCAATCAATGCATAATGAAAATGATTTGCAAGTAGGTGATCATTGAATGGATTTGGTTGGGGATGGTATAGAGGTAGGTGGGGTAGATGATTCCTATCCAAAATGTAGTAGTAGAAATATAGTGCTATATATTCATGAAAAGAGATATTTCTTGGGTTGGTCATTGAGCCAATTTGGGCCTGTAGGTGCTTCAAGGTGAATCTCTAGGGCATCAAACATTGTTGGTTTAGAAGTTACAAGTGAAGAAATATATTGAACATAGTGTAGGAAGGATTTGTAAAGGATATATGCATATAATGGTATGTCTCCATGAGAGATTGTCTATTTAGAGGGATGTTTGAACCTAGTTACTCATCCCCTCTTGTCACATTTTTTGATATGATTGTAACTGAGGCCTGATAATGTGTGATAGCATTAAATATGCCATAAATACAAAGCCTTTTGTATTAGTCATTCCTTGTTACATATGGATCATTGTAGTTATTTTCTTTATTATTAAGTATTTCCATCATATGGGATTCAATTTGTGATGTGTATGTGAATATATATCTAGTTTTGTTGATCCTTTGCTACATATGTTTCTTTATTCTTTGTTGTTCATGACTCTTTGCCCAATGGAGTAGGCACATGTCCAGATTCATGAAGGGCCAACATTATTTTTAATCATTCCTATATCCTAGGTAGTTGAAGGAGTGGGATTAGGTTTTTCATGTTGGTCATGATTTAGTGTTACAATAAGGAATTAATCTTATACAACTTAAAATTATTTAAATCATATGTGAATCATGTTATTGCATGTTTGCACCTTGTAAGTTGTGTATGTGAAGTGAAATGGATTCATCTTGTGGGGTATGTAATGCTCTCCATGGAACTCTAGAGAACACAATTACACTAACCAAACAGGACAATTTTTTTTTTCTTTTTTTTAAAGATGTAAGAGTTAACAAAGTAACATATCTATACATATCAATAAACTAACATTAAGTCCTCTAAGGAGTCCATGGGTGCATTAAGTTGACAAATTGATTAACAAGATCTAACATGCATCGTGAATTAATTCTCATCAATAATTCATCCTAAATTTATTGCATTAAATGGATAAACATATATATATTTCAAAAAACATACATCAGATAAGTAATCATCCATAACAAGTATAACTACAATTTTTCCTTACACATGAGTACATCATTACATGTTTTACACTATGATCTTCCTGATTACATTAGAATACATACATTATGATTTAACTGATACACATGGCTAGTACATGAGCATAAATAACTATCTCCTCAAACTGGTCCACGATCTGATATCTGATACAAGAGATACATCCTTCCTGCACACGAACAACGGCAAGGGAAAAACCAATGGAGAATAAGCACTTCCACCTGACCATGTGGAACCCTGAGGTCCACCCCCCGTGCTAGGAGATAACATAAGGTCCCAAACAACAACAGTCAGGTAGACAAAAGACTAAGAATAATCAAACTCCAATACAACACATGACAAATGACATAAAGAACACAACACAACTTCCAGAGGCAACACATAACATAAGTGAAGAGACCATACAAGGAATGCTAGGTTGTAGTAGGGAGAGTGTCATCACATGGTCCTAGCATGGGTTACCTTGGCAGTCTCTCACTAGACTCTGGCCCCCATCTATGGTTACCTTGGTAGTCTCTCACTAGACTTCAGCCCCATAGGGTGACACATGCGGAATCGACCTTCCTTTCGTGAGGACAAGGAAGTCAATCATGCCGACCAGGCCTTCTCTACCCATCCTTAGTCTAAACGAGCACTACATGCCATGGGAGAGGAATCCATTTATCTTGTTTAATGTGAGATCTACCCTTAACCCCCTAGTTCATTTAGGTTATCACTTGATTAATCTACTTTCAATGGGTTACCCTGGCGACCACTTTGGGTGCCGGCCCCACATTGAAAGACACTCTCCTTCCTAACACCTAGTAAACCTTAACCATCATACAAGGCATTATAACAATACACATACATGTTCACTGCAAGGCATAAATCCTCTTGCATTACAAACAGAATCATAACACCAATTGTTATCCATCACCTACAGCATTACAACACTTTACTCTTTTACAGATTCCAAGTCTCTCCATAAGACAATTACGACAAAATGAATACAAGGTAATCACAAGTGGTTTGATATCCCATCCAAAAAATATTACTTCACAAGACACATAATCAACTTAGCCAATACCTCATTAAACTTCATACTAACTAAAACCACATGTTCGTTATAACATCACAATACAAAAACAACTATACACATGTCGTACTATGACATACTATGCCTCTGGAATTCGAGTTTGACCACTTACAACTCGACTCTTTACGACATATAACACAATAGTCTCACATTGACATTCACTCTCAAATGTACATCACCATCTAATAGACCAAACCAAGAACCTTAATCAATAATTCTAGTTACAACACCACAATTGCAACTTATAATATAATGCACTAATTATGGACTTTGAAAAATGTACATTAATCCAATCATGATCAATCAACTAAAAGTTATAAAGTGAATCTTCCTCAACAATATAAAACTGACGTATTCCAACCACTAGTAGTATTTACTATTATGATCATAAGATATAAATGTCCACTTGCAACAATATTTTAGCCCGTAAATCCTAAGACATTTTAATTCTCTCTAATTAAAGTGGTTACAAATAACTCTAAAGACACGCTTACTATAACAAAAATGTATTCAATATGATAGTTGATAGCAAGTCATTCTATAAACCAACTTACCGAAGTAATATTTTAGAATTTAAATCATTACAAATTAAACCCGTAAGAGCTAGCAATAACTCTTTTTCACCAAGAGTCTTTACTCAAAATTTTCTTAAGTAATTTCAATGCCTTGATAACTCTATGCAACAATTATAAGCTTACTAATTTAGTCTACCACCATTTTCTAATTCAACATTCTAATAAATTTCTAAGTATATTAATTTTAAGTTATTATTCATTTCTAAACAAGTTAAATTCCTATTCTTACTATTAAATATATATATATATATATATTATTATTCTTTCTATAAGTACATAAGATATATTTCTACTTTCTATTCCTAAGGATCACAAAACAACAATTACTTTCTAATCTCAAATTTAAATGTATTCTTATTAACATACTTCCACAAATATAACATGCTCTTAAAAGATCTTTATTGCTAAATTAAAACACCGGAAAAGTAATAATGGAAGAGTAGAGTAATTCTAATGCCATTATGTGCAAATAATATCTTAATGGTGAATAAGATCCATTGGCTATATTGGCTGGTATTAGCATATAAATATTATAAAGGTTTTAATACCAAAACATGGCTGCTACAGTAGCTTCTAACATTAAAGACTTCATGCCATTATATGGTAGTTTAAACATAGAAAAACATGGCTAAAATAGAATGTAAAATAATAAGATTCCAATGCCATTATAATGTTGTTCAACTCCACATATAAACAGTAGGTTATACACTACTAAATATAGTCAAATTAATCATACACTTATGTGAAAACGTAGGCCATTTAATCAAATTTTTTGGCATAACTGTAAACTGGAATACCCCAGGCAGAGTTAATTTCTTGGAGTAACTATTATACTAAATTTGAATTGTTTCTATTGGTTTACAAATATTAATTTCTGTGTATGCTGGTGTACTATGAAAAATCAGAAATATTATTCAGTTTGCAAACTATTAATTCTTGAATTCAAATATTATTACTGTTATTTGATGAGGAACAAGTAGCCTTCCTGTAGGAGTGAGATTGGCTGGAAGACACAAATTTGGCTATATGCTTGCATGCTATGGGAGCTTAGTAAATTTATGATTCTAATATAGTTGAGTATCCTATAAATTATTTATCTTAATAATTTAGATATTTGAACATAGTAGTTTCTATTTTAATTTCATAAGATGAACTACATATTTAATCAGCTTCCTTAATGATTTTGGTACGCTTTGAACTATATATTATTTTCTGTACAACTGGCAGCAGTGAACTTGAGTATTATTTACTATACAGGGAAGAAAATGTAATATATAACCCGGTCTATACAGTTTGCACAAAAAAGATTAGGAACTTATAAGCAATTGCAACGGCAGGTGTAAGGTCAATTTCAACCACCTTTCCAGCATCCCCCCTGCACATGGCAAAATGGGAGCTTTGGAACCGGTTATGGCCATCTAGCAAAACATAAGGATAGAGGAGCTTTGTTAGGTATTATGGTTGCATCTGCCCTCATAGACATGTATGAGAAATGTGGGAGCACAATAAAGGGCGTTACACATTCAACGCTAAATAACAACCAAATTATTAATAACAAGATATGACTATGCATTTCTCATAGCACCTTTGAGATCTAGTGCCCCACCACACTCTCCTGGTCGATCAATAAACAAGTAGATTGATTTGTAGGGCAAGGAAAATTTGTTGATGATATAAACTAACAGAGACAAATTCAATATATAAAGAGAAGTATTATAACTCTTCCTAAACATAACATGGGTTGGCCATTATAATGATTAAAGCACTACATAAGTATGGTATTAAATAATATTTTATGTTAAATGATAGTTTGTATAAATTGCAAAATTGGGGAAAATTGGTATGAACATCCATGATAGCATAATGGTGAGGGATCTTGTCAGATATTATAGTTGAAAATACTCTAGTGGACAGATCTACAAATGTAAAAACATAAAGGAGGATGTGAACTATCTGACGGATGCAATGATAATAGTTTACACATAAAATGGATCTGTTGAAAAGGCTTTATTTAGAAACTTTTGATCAAATGTAATTTGCAAGGTTTAAAGACAGATCCCACGACGTTACCTAATCAAAAGGTGTGCATGGTTGACCTTCCTACCCACGTTGTCTATCAAGAGGACACCCTAAGCTTTATCATTTGGATACCCATTAAATCTGTGCTGGTTGTTGTGATGTGTTTTCTTAGTGCCTGTCGATTAGTAACGACATCCTACATAGCCTAAAGAATGGGAAAATTTGTTAGCCATTGTGACTTATGCAAGCACAAAATATTAAATTGATTTGCAAGGATGTTCTACAAGATTTGAGAATTAATAAGGCTCACTCGGACGCACCCTAACATTGTAAGCTTTATTGATTTCTATGGTGTAAGCAGCCATGCAGATTTGATGGACGGAAGCTGAGCATGGTATACCATCTTGCCTTCTTAATAAATCTATTTATCACAGTACCTACTAATGATTTGTAATTCTATTATTGAAAGGTATGCTAATTTTGGCGGTACAGGTGCTGTAAAGTGAATTTCTAATAACTTATCTCGTCAGATTTGATATCATGGGATGCAATGCTTTTAGGGTATTTGCAGAATGGTAGGACAGATATTGCATGCTTCCTACTTAAGAGAGTGTCTGATTCAAATGTGGTATCCTGGAGTGCAATGATTGAAGGATATGAACATAATGGGTAAAATGAGGAGGTTCTATTACTCTAAATAGTATTAAAATTATGACACCGTGGTATTCTAGCTGCGTAACAACAGTCTATTCCAAATGGTAAATTTGAAACTATCTCTAGCATCCTTCAATGCCTGAGGAATAGAGGGATTTGTCAATGTAAATAATTACCCAGATAGGCATGCATGTAGAGCTAAATTGCTAACAAATTGGAAGAGTAAAAATTTGCATTCATAGACAAAATGTAAAAGAGTACAGAGATAAAAATTAATGAAACCTGGTTACCACGTTTATCTAGGTTGAGATTTGAAGCTAGATTCAAATGCCGTAGCTGCCAAAAACCCCCTGATCCCCCTTTGCTCAAACGATTCTCTCCCCTTTTAGAGAGTAATCTCTCCCTCTCTTCTAGAACCTTCTTCCACCATTTTAGGAGGTGAGCACATGATCCTATGCCAACTAATAACAACTATTTATTAAATTTATCCCTTTACAACTCAGGATTCAATTTACAACTAAACATTATAATGTTTTATTTTATTTATTTTAATATTTTACTATAGATATATATTTTATTGTATATATTATAATTATTTATACCTTATTTTTATAACCTTTGACTCATAATACGTATTAGTTTATATATTTTATTTTCATATTTTAATTTTATCAATATACAAACCAATTAAGCATAAGGTATGTTAAAAATCACAGCATTTCATCTTTCACAAATATTCCTATGTTTATGAATAAGTGGATTGGCAAGGTTGGATTCCTTGGAATACGGAAATGAGGCCAATATCTAAATTATAGATAAAGTAATTAGAAAATAAATAATATGTGATGACAACAATCTTAACCTTTACAGACATGACTACTTATTTAAATTTATAAATACCCTCAGTTAAACCAATTTAATAATAGTAATAAAATAATTCATATTCAAACAACTTTGAATAATTACCTTGAACTTGGTAATTATCAATTACCATTTTAACCTTATTAAATATTATTAATAATAATGATAATATGATGTAACCCTATTAAATATTATAGTGGATCAAATAACAGTATGACTAGCTAAGAAAATCTAGGCATACAACATAACCCATTGAGCAAGACAACCCTTGAAAGCCAAATCAAACATGTTCACAAGCCAGGGCCAAAAATGTACTTAACCAACACAATCCATCAAATATCAATCAATTGCAAGACCTTAAGCAATGCTAACTGACCAATTGACATACTGACAGAATTGGCAGGTTGAATTGGACATGTCATGCATCCTGATCGAGGATGATGACTTGGGGTGTGGGACCTTAGGTTATCTCTGGAACAACTTATCCATTGGGTTCAAGGCATGCTCAGACCTGTTAATTCAGGTGGAGTCAATGCCTGATACCTGCATCCTGCAACAAATGACACAGTCAAGCATATATAGATGCATATAAGTTGGCACTAGGTGAAAAAGGAATTGCAACATCGTAGGGCACTCGCAAGCGAGTGATATGACATCATCCTTTCCACATCATATCAATCTAGATTAGATCAACACATAATCATAACCAAATCAAATCTACTTCATTATCTGAACAGAACCATACATTGAACATATAGTGCATGAAATTGAATAAGTCTCAGAATTAGTCCATGAGATCCATTCTAACATATAACAATTGTAGTAAGATTGACATCTTAATCATTGGAATGCAAAACAATGTCAAAGCCTACATTATCAGTGTCGCAATGGAGATTTTCAATAAAACACATTAACTATCATATGAAACCACACATGGATGAAACATCTATCTATATTGTACAACATCAATTGTTTACTTTACCTTAATTATTCCTGTTATTTTACCTTCACCTTCATGTGCCTTGATTAGTTCACCTATACATCCAAGGTGAGAATGGAGGGGCACTACAGGGTATGTCATGCCCACATTTCTCATGCGGTCACAACATGCAACACACGTGTCATGTACACATTTGTCATGTGGTCATGACATGAAATATTAAAAAAACATCCCTAGAAACCCCCTCACACGTGTGAGCATGCTCGGTGGCAATACACATAAGGTGTAAACATGTCAATCAAATCTCAAGGTACTGCGATCACATGTGCAATCCCCTACGTGATGATAGTTGACTAGGGGGTTATGCCACATGATGAGCGTCGCCATTAGGGTCAAGATCGATTGATCAAAACCCTAAGTTTTCCTAAGTGAGTGATAAGTTTTCGACACGAGTCAAAATCAAAACCCTGATTCTAGAGCATTAAAAGAATAAATACCCACTTAATTAAAACAACTAGTTGCAGAAACATTAAAATATTAATTAACGCAAGGATTAAAACACCTAGGAACTTAACCCTAATTCCTGGAAAAATCCGGGAGCACAACGCCACTAGGGCATGCATAGGAATTATTCTAATTCAAATACCATGCCCAAGAGTTCACTAAACTCATAAAAATTGATTAATTAAAATAATTACGCTAGGGAGATTAATCTATCTACTAATGTTTTCTAATTAATTAACTAGATTAAATTAAATTATTAACCTACTCTGATTAAATCTAAACATACGATTAAATTAATTAAATCGACCTTGCTATACTATAGTTGCATTATAAATCTAAAGTTACAAAATTAAATTACATCCCCAAAGCATTATTAAATTACTACAATAGTTCCCCACAAACTTTATTTAACAAACTCTAATTGACCTAATCTAATAAATTATAAAAGTATAATTTCCTAATCCTTAACAACTATACAAATATGAATTATTTAAAACCCACACTTAGTATAAAACTTACCCCTTTACCCATAAAGGTCAAAGGCATTCCAAATAAATAAAAACAATAAGAATATCCCCAAGACAAAAAGGGGGAAAAATAAAAAGAAAACTAATTTAAAATTCATGCCCTAAAAGCTCCCAAAAAAATCAATTTTCTTATGGAAAGGAAAGCAAACCCCTAACCCTACCTCAATGCTTCTCATTGTCTATTCTTTTCTTTTCTCTCACATTTCCATCTCTCATTTTATTTTCTATCTTGTTGCAGGTTTCTCTCATGGACAGCCATGGCCATCACTTACAATGAGGTATACTCATTGTATTTATTCATATATGAAAGCCCCTGATGCAGAGTGAAACGCAACGGAGGCTACCTAACAGGAAGGAGGAGCCAAGTATACAAACAACCTGATAAAAATCCCTATCAGCTCAGCATCATCATCATATTTCCTAAAAACAACAACAGCATCATGATCTAATTTATCTTGCTCCCTCGAAACCTCCTGATGATGTTTCACAACTTTCTGCCTATGCCGATACCTAACCACTTAGCGACAACAGGATAAACTCGTATAGAGGGATATCTCAATATCCTGATGACGATGATGTCATATCCTGATGACGATGACGTCACACAATATCCTGATGAACTCTTCAACACTTAGTCAAAAAAACTAAACTTTCACACCCGCATCTGCTAGCGATACGCGGATGATGAGCTTCTCCGAGAGATGATCCTGACTGCGATATATACACTGAGTATATATCCAACTCAAAACATCCTGATGCACTTGCAACTTGCAAACTTCAATAGTTTCACGACCCGATCCTGATGGCGATGCATTCGCAGATGACGATGTGGCTTGCTCCAGCTGGAAACGCACATGCAGACTCCTGTGTATCCGTCCACTGCATGTAAACACTCAGAACCGCTCTATTACCCAAAGATAATGTGACGACCGGGCCGGATCACCTTCAAACCAAAATCTAACAGTTTATCTTTCTATACCTAGCACATGAGGATGCTAGGCTGATTTACAACATGCTCCTAACTGATCTCTTAAACAATGCAATGCATAAACAGAAAACACAAATGCAAACTAAGCTATAATACAGGACCATTCCACCGATTTGCAGGTTCAACCGGTGGAAGGGTTGAAAGTACCCATCAACTTGCAAAACAGAAAGGAAATCAACACAGATACAACTGATACAATCAGATAATGCAAAAGATGAGATCTTATTCAATTGAAATCCAAATGTCCTGCTTTTACAATTCTGCTTCACAATATCTGGACTGATCACCAGTACAGCATACCACCAATACTACTCTCCTGAACATAACATCTATCAAAATCAATGTGAATTCCGTCTAAACCCTAACAGATCGAAGGTATATATAACAAATCCTTCGAGTACTACCAACTCACTTCCCAGCGGCTGGGAGCTTCCAAGCGGCTGGGAGAGAGGACAGCTCAGATAACCTTATCCCGATCTCTAACTGCCTACACATACTCCTATGCTGATTAATACATAGCATCAGTCCAATGGACCTTATTACATGATAAAGTCAAACATACTAAAAATAGGCTATCCTGTCATCATGCTGATAATTATCCTATATCCTGATCATGTACGTCATCATGCGGACCTATATCCTGATCATGTACGGGTGCTCCTGCACCATACTCCCCAGAAGAAGAAATCTCAAGTCCCCTTGAGATGAGAGTATCAAGGTCGACACCATGTTTCTGTATCTGCTCTGCAGTCATCCATACGGCTTCAGAATTCGGCTGTCCCTTCCAAGAGACGAGGTACTCCAAGTACTTGTTGTTCCTGGTCTATTTGACCACTTTGGTGTCCAGAACCTTCTGTAACTGTGGAGGATCATGTTGAGGAATGTCTTCAGCAACTGTATCCTGTAGGATATCCTGATCTGCATCTGGATTAGCCTTGTATGGAGTTAAATCACATACATTGAAGATAGGAGATAAACCAAGATCAGGTGGGAGTTGGAGCTCATAAGCATTCTGTCCATGCTTGAGCAAAATCTGACATGGTCCAACTTTCTTTTGCATGAGCTTAGTATACTTTCCCTTAGGAAGCCTGTCTTTCTTCAAGTGAACCCAAACCAAATCTCCAACAGCAAATTGAACATCCTTCTTCTTCTTATCAGCATATTCCTTATATTTCAAGGTTGTTTGCTGGAGTTGGGTCTTGACCTGATCATGAACCTCTTTGATGGCTTCAGCAAAAGCTTCTCCTTCAGCACTAACAGGATCTGCTGTAGGTAGATCTCGCAACTCCAAAATTCCCCTGGGATGCATTCCATAAACTACCTGAAAAGGCGATTTCCCTGTGCTCCTATTGACAGTATCATTATATGAAAACTCAGCTTGAGACAGAATATTGTCCCACTTCTCTCCATGCTGTTTTGTCAAGCATCTAAGCAGATTCCCCAAGGAACGGTTCACTACCTCAGTCTGTCCATCTGTTTGAGGATGATATGCAGAGGAAAAAGACAAATTGGTTCCCAGTTTCCTCCAAAGGGTTCTCTAGATGTGACCAATAAACTTCACATCCCT
The DNA here is from genome assembly GCA_027924645.1 of Cunninghamia lanceolata. Lineage (NCBI taxonomy): Eukaryota > Viridiplantae > Streptophyta > Pinopsida > Cupressales > Cupressaceae > Cunninghamia > Cunninghamia lanceolata. Next base: position 3,219,745 of record BSBN01000973.1, on the reverse strand, counting down.
GTCTGAAACTATGCTCAAAGGTAATCCATGAATTCTGACAATCTCCCTGAAGAATAAATCTGCAATGTAGGAAGCATCAGCAGTGGTTTTGCATGGCAAGAAATGTGCCATTTTACTGAATCTATCCACTACAACAAAAACACTGTCAAATCCTCTCCTTGTCCTTGGTAAACCCAAGACAAAATCCATACTGATACTTTCCCATGGTCTGGAAGGAATGGGTAAGGGCTGATATAACCCTGCATTAGTTGACCTGCCTTTAGCTTTCTGGCATATTACACATGTCTCCACAAATTTCCTGACATCTGATTGCAACTTAGGCCAGAAATAATGCCTCCTGACCAGATCAAGGGTCTTATCTAGACCAAAATGACCTGCCATAGCTCCACTATGTTTCTCCTTGATTATATTCACCCTCATAGAACACCTTGGGATACACAACTGTCCACCTTTGAACAACAATCCATCCTGAATCAAGAATTCAGAGAACTCAGCATGGTATTTCTCCCCAAAAGAAGTATAGACCTGATATATTTCTCCAAAATCTTCATCAGACTCATACATGGTCTTGAGTGAGTCAATGCCAACACTCTCTAACTGAATCTAATTTATTGTGAGAACTCTCCTGCTCAAAGCATCTGCAACTTTGTTTTTGACCCCTTTCTTATGCTTCAAGGTAAAAGTGAAAGCCTGTAAGGTCTCTACCCATTTCATATGTCTGTGGTTCAGCTTCTCCTGGCTGTTGATGAAACTCAGAGCCTGGTTATCTGTGAATACTATGAACTCCTTTGGCATCAGGTAATGCCTCCATTTCTTAAGGGACTGAACTAAAGCATACATTTCCAGATCATATGATGAATACCTTTTCTTAGCATCATTGAGCTTCTCACTGAAAAATGCAATTGGTCTACCCTCTTGGCTGAGTACTGCTCCAATGGCCATGTGACTGGCATCACACTCTACCTGAAAGATTTTGTTGAAATCTGGAAGTGCAAGGACTGGCTGCTGTGCCACCTTCCTCTTCAATGCCTCAAAGGAATCATCTGCTCCTTGAGCCCAAACAAACCTGCACTTCTGTCCTCCTTTAATGGTATCCAGCATGGGTGCACAAATATGACTGAACCCTCTTATAAACTTTCTGTAGAAGGTTGCTAACCCATGGAAACTTCTGACATCATTCATGGTCTGTGGAGTTGGCCAATTCAATATGGCACTCACCTTCTCCTTATCCATCTGTAGCTTTCCTTGTGAAATGACAAAACCTAAATAGGTGATCTCCTTTTTCATGAACAAGCACTTGTCTAAGTTTATCATCAGCTGCTCTTCATGTAACCTCTTAAGAACCAGATCTATATGTCTGAGATGTTCTTCTTTGGTGTTACTGAAAATCAGAATGTCATCTAAATATACTATGACAAACTTACCAATGAATTCCTTCAGAACCTCATTCATCAGCCTCATGAAAGTACTAGGGGCATTAGACAAACCAAAAGGCATAACCTTCCATTCATATAACCCTTCATTTGTTTTGAATGCTGTCTTCCACTCATCACCTGGTCTAATCCTGATCTGATGGTATCCACTCTTCAAATCTATTTTGGTAAAGTACTTAGCACTTCCCAAACAATCAAGTAAATCCTCAATTCTGGGGATTGGAAACCTATACCTGATTGTGATCTTGTTGATGGCTCTGGAATCTGTGCAAAGCCTCCAAGTGCCTTCCTTCTTTGGTGCTAGTACAGCTGGTACTGCACATGGACTCAAACTCTTCCCAATCAGACCTGAATTCATCAATTCTTCAATCTGTCTGGCTACTTCTGCATTCTGTTCTGGGGTAAGCTTATAAGCTGCTTTGTTTGGAAGTGTTGACCCTGGAATTAAGTCTATGCAATGACTGATATCTCTGACAGGTGGTAGGGATCTTGGCATTCCCTCTGAGATGACACCTTTGTACTTATCCAATAACTCTTGGATAGCTGGGTCTATCAACCTTGGCTTCTTCTCTTTCTTGCCTTCTTGCTACTGTTCTTTCTTCACACTCATACATGGGATTAGGGCATATGCAACTGCACCTTCTGCTGCTACTTCTTTCATGATCTGTTTGCCTTCCATCAGCATGACCTTCACCTCTTTTCCTTTAGACTTCTCCTCTTTCTCCTTCAATGGGAATAACGTTATATCTATACCATCTTTAGTGATTTTATAGGTGTTTTTAACACCATCATGTTGTGCCTTCAGATCATACTGCCATGGTCTACCAAACAAAAGGTTGCAAGCATCCATCTTGGTAATATCAAACAACAACTTATCCTTATATCCACCAATCTGAAATTCTACCCAAGCCTGCTCTTCTACAGTTGTCTGCTGACCTTGAGTAAGCCATGAGACTTTATATGGGGATGGGTGAGGCAATCTCCTAAGCTTCAGCTTTATCACCATTTCTTCAGACACAAAGTTCTCAGTAGAACCAGAATCAATCAAAACCTTACATGCCTTACCTCCTGCTTTGCAAATGGTTCTGAAAAGGGACTTCCTCTGAGGGGCTTCTTTGTCAGGTACCTTCATGGTAGTCACTGTTCTTCTCATCATCAGAGACTCTCCACTTTCTGGATATCCATAATTCTCAGGACCATTCACACTCTGAAAATCATTAGAGCTTGTCCTACTTTGATTATCAGGTTCTTTGACTAGATTTGTCCTCCTTTCTCTTGCTGAACTTGTGGCCTTGTCTGGACATCTACTGGCTATATGGCCTTCTTTGTTACAGTTGTAACATCTGATGGATCCTCTGCCCTGGGATCTTCCTCTGTAAGGTCTTCTACCTCTGAAGTTTCCTTGCTGACTGTAATTCTCCCTCTGATTCTGACTATTGTTGCTCTTACTATTGTCATGACTGGATTCTCCTTGATATCCCTGTCCATGTCCTCTGCCTCTAAAAGGACCTCTTCCACCTCTTTGTTGTCTTCCTCTTCCTCTGTTGTTTTGCTCTTGTTTTCTTTTCAGCTTTTCTTCCACTTTCAATGCCAACTGAAAGCTTTTCTGCACTGTATCTGGATTATGCAGACTCAGATCTTCCTGAATATTAAACCTCAATCCATTAAGGTATCTGGCTACCTTCTCTTCTTCACTTTCTTTCACCTTTGTCTTCATACAGAGTTTCATGAATTCTTCTGTATATGAGCTGACATCTAGCTCCTTCTACTTCAGGTTTTGCTTCCTCTTGTGTAACTGGATACTGTAATCCAATGGAATATAAGCTTCCTTCACCAATTCCATCATCTTCTTCCATGTGGCAACTCTACGTTTTCCTTCCTGTACTCTATCATCTTGAACAAAGTTCCACCATGTCAAGGCAGCTTCTTTCATCTTTGACTGTGCTATCTTCACTCTCTGTTGTTCTGGTATCTCCTCTGTTACAAAGAAATTGTTCAAACAGTCTATCCATTCCATCACTGAATCAGGGTCCATCTTACCTGTAAACACTGGCAAATCCAGCTTCACATCCATGGTTCTCCTCTCCATGGCCTTGAGGGCGTTCAACAGTGGCCTCTGGTCTGCAGGAACGACCTCCTCGCTCCAATTAGGGATCTCTTCTTCTTCCCTATCATCTTCTTTACCAGAACCTACTCTGCTCCTCAACTTTGCTAACTCATCTTTCAACTCCTGATTCTGAGCCTTCACGGCCTTGCTTTCTGCAATCTGTTTCTTCACCAGAACTACCAACTCAGCGTTGGTCATCCTTGCTGGAACCTCAGATGTTCCTTCTTCGTCTGACATCCTGCTTATCTTTTCCAGAAGATCCTAACCTTTGCTCTGATACCACTATGATGCAGAGTGAAACGCAACGGAGGCTACCTAACAGGAAGGAGGAGCCAAGTATACAAACAACCTGATAAAAATCCCTATCAGCTCAGCATCATCATCATATTTCCTAAAAACAACAACAGCATCATGATCTAATTTATCTGGCTCCCTCGAAACCTCCTGATGATGTTTCACAACTTTCTGCCTATGCCGATACCTAACCACTTAGAGACAACAGGATAAACTCGTATAGAGGGATATCTCAATATCCTGATGACGATGACGTCATATCCTGATGACGATGACGTCACACAATATCCTGATGAACTCTTCAACACTTAGTCAAAAAAACTAAACTTTCACACCCGCATCTGCTAGCGATACGCGGATGATGAGCTTCTCCGAGAGATGATCCTGACTGCGATATATACACTGAGTATATATCCAACTCAAAACATCCTGATGCACTTGCAACTTGCAAACTTCAATAGTTTCACGACCCGATCCTGATGGCGATGCATTCGCAGATGACGATGCGGCTTGCTCCGGCTGGAAACGCACATGCAGACTCCTGTGTATCCGTCCACTGCATGTAAACACTCAGAACCGCTCTATTACCCAAAGATAATGTGACGACCGGGCCGGATCACCTTCAAACCAAAATCTAACAGTTTATCTTTCTATACCTAGCACATGAGGATGCTAGGCTGATTTACAGCATGCTCCTAACTGATCTCTTGAACAATGCAATGCATAAACAGAAAACACAAATGCAAACTAAGCTATAATACAGGACCATTCCACCGATTTGCAGGTTCAACCGGTGGAAGGGTTGAAAGTACCCATCAACTTGCAAAACGGAAAGGAAATCAACACAGATACAACTGATACAATCAGATAATGCAAAAGATGAGATCTTATTCAATTGAAATCCAAATGTCCTGCTTTTACAATTCTGCTTCACAATATCTGGACTGATCACCAGTACAGCATACCACCAATACTACTCTCCTGAACATAACATCTATCAAAATCAATGTGAATTCCGTCTAAACCCTAACAGATCGAAGGTATATATAACAAATCCTTCGAGTACTACCAACTCACTTCCCAGCGGCTGGGAGCTTCCAAGCGGCTGGGAGAGAGGACAGCTCAGATAACCTTATCCCGATCTCTAACTGCCTACACATACTCCTATGCTGATCTAATACATAGCATCGGTCCAATGGACCTTATTACATGATAAAGTCAAACATACTAAAAATAGGCTATCCTGTCATCATGCTGATAATTATCCTATATCCTGATCATGTACGTCATCATGCGGACCTATATCCTGATCATGTACGGGTGCTCCTGCACCAGCCCCCCTTCTTTTTTGTAGGATATATATTTATATATGGTTAAAAATATAGGCAAATAACAAAATCGCAGGAAATACTATCAAGGCCGAATGAAGGATCAAGGAGCGGTCACTAGAGAGGACGGTGCCGCCAATTGCCTGCATTAGAAGTTTAAAGGAAGGCAAGGATGGGGTGTGGGGGGGAGGTTCAACCCCTCCCCACCTCTCATGCTTTTCCTTTTTCTAAAAAAAACCAGTAAGGGTTTGGTGGGGGATTCAAACCCCCCCACCACACATTATTTTCTGTTATGAGAAGAAGGTCTAAGGGGGCGGCAACCAATTGTTGCCCCCCCCATACTCAGCCTCAAACAAATTTTTTTTAGCAACAAATCCATCGCTGGGGTTTGCTACAGTCGGCCCATTCACAAAAAAAAAACTTTTGTTTATAAAAAGCAAATTTCAATATACATTTAACAGTTGAAGCAATATATATATATATATATATGATGAATTTACACAGTTTTCTATAATTTATCTTATTCTGTAGGTTTATAAATACTCTTCCAGTATCAGGTAAAATATAAATGCATATATATTATATAAATATATATGTATATATGTATTTATTTATTTATATATATACACATATATATATGTATATATACATGTATATGTATATATATACAAATACATATATATATATATATGTTCTATTTTCACAGCTACACCATATTTTCCAACAAATTAAAAATTTATATATTTACTATATATATATACAAGTAGTATATACACAGTTTCGCTATAGTAAACTATTTACCAGCAACATTAAAAATATAAAATATATTATATATATAGGTATACATATTATATATATAAATGTATTCATATATACATATATTTATAAGTGTGTGTGTGTATATATATATATATATATATATATATATATCAAAGATTTCAATGAATCATTCTAATATTTGCATCACTACAACCATTCCAAAAATATATTTCTGTTTTAAAAAAGACAACTAAACAACTTTATTTATAATCTTTTCTATTGCTGTCATAAACAATTTTAATGGGCAAAAATAAATAAAATTTTCCTTTTTGCAAAATAAATAAATTTTTCAACTTATTTTTGAAAGAGAATAACTAACTCTATCATTTATTTCTGTTTTAAATAACCATAGCTATATTTTTTTTGAGCAATAGTAAGCCAAGAATAGCAACATATCATTCCATTAAAAAGCCATTTAATCACATTTGACATGAAACTACTCCCAACCATAATAAAATCAGCTATATGATACATTTTTGTAACAATAACAAGATAGAGTAAAACATTAAAATTTATTAAAACAATACATAACGAGGGAGTATTGTCTCTCCTTCCATTTACACAAACTACACATGGGCCATTTTGGCCATGGCTCTCAATAGCCAAAATAACAATGAACATAACTTTAAAATGCACTTCCTCCAAGCTCCATAACCAACAATGACAGCTGCAAAAAAAATACAAGGGGGGGAGAACTAAGCCACAAAAATAGCTCTCCTCCCTACCATAGACCCACTAATGAGTCACCCCTGAGCTTGGAGGTCATCCACACACAAGGTTTAACACTCCAGAACACAACAATGAGCAAGCCAACAAATCATGAAGAACACCCATGGATTTAAGATAACACAAAACTCATGAAAATGAGTTCAAAGGGGGTAGAGGAGTGGACATCACTCAACTCAAGAGGCCACTCCAAAATCTCAAAATCTCAACACAACCAAGGCCTCAAGCCCAAAATAATTAGTCCAAGAACACAGATTTCCCCATGGCACTCATGCCAACCAAAATGCTCCATACACCCAATCTTGCCCTCAAGGCCATAAAAATATTAACACCAGGAGGGTGAACTCGAGGAGGTTCACTCCTCCCCCTTCCCCCACATGTTGAGCATCTTCTCCAAATGGAGAGGCTCTTACAAAACTCCCTCAAAACCTCACAACATAAAAAAAAAAAACCCTCACAAATCAAATACACAAGTAAAGTAAATACATAAGGAAATGCTTCAAGCCTTGAAACCTACCTTGATAAGCCCAACAAAGGAAGATAGTTGAAGAAGAGCCTTCCAACTCCACCTCCAAATCCTTCCTCCAAAAGTGCCTCCAAAAACTCACTAACTCTCCCCAAAATTCCAATAAAATGAAAAATGTAAATCAAATCAAGAACCCTCTTCCTCTCTTCAAGAGGGAATAAAATAGGCTCTCTTCATGAGCCTTGAGGAATGAGAAGGTGACACATGTCACCTTCTCCTTCCTCTTCACATCCACTTGCAAGATCCATGGAATGTGGAGGTGACACATGTCACTCTTCCATTCCGCCAAGTCTTGCCCCCTCCATTTGTGCTCTCTCATACATGTGTGAGAGCAAGGTGGAGCCTAAAAAAGGATGAGGGTACGACATGTGTCCATATCCTATCCTCCCATGAAAGCCCACAAAACCCCAAGGTATTCTCACTAATGTGTTAGAGCCTTGGAGTTGGGTCCTCCACAATTAGGGGTCTTGAAGACTTCCAAAGCCTTCAATGCAAGGTACCCCAATGCCTTGGAATGAGGTGTGGATAAGGTTGAAGGTTTGACCCAACCTTCCACTCCTCCCCAAACTTCTATTTTCGTCACTTCACTTTAGGGTGAAGTTTAAGTGACCATATGGGAGTTATCCTAGGGTTAGAGAAGCTCAAATGGGCCCTAGACCCTAGGGGTACAACCCAGGGTCACTTTTAACCCAAATTTAGCACCTTAGGATGTAGAAAATCACATGAAAAGTGGTCACAAACATTAAAACACAAAAATTGAATAAAAATAAACATTACACATTTACAACACCATAATACAATCAACTAAAAATAGGTAGACCTAGCCCAAAAGACACTATACACAAATATTACAAAAATTCATCATGCATTACACAGTTGATCTTGGTTCCTCTTGGAACTAGATTGGTTCAACATGGGATTCACAAAATGTGTGGGATGATCTTTAATTTTTTGTGGCTTGGGAAAATCACCTGCACACTTAAACAAAAGATTAATCCAACATGTATATCATAGCCGAAGCAAGGAAAAGCATACACTCACACCATCGCATAATCATTTAAAACATCATAAAAATCACATCATAATTAGATTCATATTTTTTATTTCTATAAACCATCTCAAGATAAGAATCACATAGAAAATCCATAACATAATCTCACAACTAGTATCTCTAATAATATCATAATGCAAATCACATGCCTAATCATCATTAGTGAATCAAAATTAAGATCTAGTCTCATCACAACATACTAAGCATAACTAACCAAAATAAAGAAGTATAGTCTAGAAATTCCATGTATCAGGATCAATAGTCCCCAAATGTCTAAAATGTCCCCAACAATAATATGAAACAAGAAAAAATATGGGAGTGAACTAATAGGCATCACATCCTCCCCCCTAAGACTAAACTTCCTCTTGAAAGTTGTCAAAGAGGTGAGGATAAAGCATCTGCAATCTAGCTGCATCCTCCCATGTCACCCTGACCTCATCATACCTGTCCCACTGAACCTTAACCTGGTCCAGCTCTTGACCTTGAAGGTCTAACGTCTGACGAGCCAATATGTGAATTGACTCCAAAGCCAACTGCCTATCCACCTCTACCTATAGAGCACTCCAGTCTAATACATGAGACAAATCAGATATATAACGCTGTAATACAGATACATGAAAAACATCATGGATACGCGACAGGATAGGTGGTAAGGTTAGATGTTAGGCTACGGGTCCTATCCACTCCAAGATCTCAAAAGGCCCAACAAACTATGGTGCAAGCTTAGAGTCCTTTCCATAATGGATTGGACTCTTGTGTGGCCGCACTCTCAAGAATACTCTGTCACCGACTGAGAAGCTCCGATCTAATCTCTCAGTATCGACATACTTCTTCTATCGATCATGTGCCTCCTGAAGTCTCTGTCTAATCAAGGTCACCTGTTGGTCCATGTCCTGCACTAGCTCTGCCCCAATAGCAACCCTGTCCTCTATACGGTCCCAACTCAACAGTGTCCTGCATGGTCTGCCATACAAGGCCTGATAAGGAGGCATACCAAACCAGCTGTGATGCCTATTATTGTAGGCAAACTCAACTAGATACATATACTCCTCCCATTTTTACTAGTGATCCATAACATACATATGGAGCATATCCTCTAATACCTGATTCACCCTCTCCGTCTGACCATCTGTCTCAAGGTGATAAGCTGAACTAAAGTTGAGCTGTGTGTCCAACACTTGCTGCAATGCCCTCCAAAAGGCTGATGTGAACATTGATTCTCTGTCAGAAATGATACAACAAGGTACCCCATGTAATCTAACAATATCATCCAAGATTACTCTCGCCACTAATAGTGCATTGTAAGTCATTCGTACAGGTGAGAAATGCACCACCTTGGTCAACTTGTCAATTGTCACCATGATGGCATCATGGTGACAAGATGACATAGGAAGACCAACAATGAAATCCATGGAAATGGTGTCCCATTTCCACTTAGGTATCTCATGAGGGTATAAAAGACCTATTGGATGCTGATGCTCAGCCTTGACCCTCTGGCACTCAAGGCATCAAGCAACATACTCTGCAATATCCCGTCTCATACCCACCCAATGGTGCAGTTGTTGCAAGTTGACATGCATCTTCTTCACCCTTGGGTGTGTTGCATAAGGTATTCTATGAGCCTCTGTAAGAATTACATCAAGTAGGTCACCTGCAAGGGGTACATAGATACGTTGTCGATGTCTAAGTAACCCATCTGCCTCAAGGGAATATCCTGCAAACTTCCCACAAGGGCCCTCTATGACTAGATCTCCTACTACACCTCAAGAAACCACTCATCCTTAGGCATATGTTGTATGATGCCCTCTCTCAAGTCCACACTCAAGGTCAAGGTCAGGATCTCATGGCTCCTCCAACTCAATGTATCAGCAACCATGTCTCCTTCCCTTTGATGTAGTGGACATCAAAGTTGTACTCATAAAGAAACTCCATCCAATGTTGCTGATAGATATTCAGATTCAGCTACATGAATATGTACTGAAGACTGTGATGATCTGAATGAAGCTCAAAGCAATGACCTAGAAGAAAGTGTCACCATCGAACCAGAGCATGAACACTGCTGCAAGCTCTAAATCATGAGTGGAGTAGTTCAACTCATGGGTCTTGAGCTTTCACAACTCATACGTGATCCCTCTACCACTCTGCATAAGTATAGCTCCCAAACCCTCTAGTGATGCATCAGTACAAACCATGAAATCCGCTACTGGATTAGGAACCGCTAAGATGGGAGTGATGGTAAGATGCTCCTTGAGGACCCCAAAGGCCCTCTCGCACTGCTCAGTCCAAGTGAAGTTCTTCCCTTTCTACTGGAGGGAAGTGACGGGGTGTGCTATCCTAGAGAAGCCCTCTATGAATCTGCGGTAATACCTAGCTAATCCAATGAAACTCTTGACCTCTGTCACACTATTGGGTGCTGGCCAATCCCTGATAGCCCTGATCTTCGATGGATCTAAAGAGATACCATCGCCAGACAGGATGTGCCCCAAATACTGTACCGCAGATCTAAAAAAGGCACACTTCACCAAGTTGCAATAAAGATGTTGCTCTCTCAAGCACTGCAAAACCTAATGTAAGTGCTCCTCATGCTCCTCCTTAGTCCTCAAATAGATCAATATATCATCAAGGAAAATAATCACGAACCGATCCAAGAAAGTACGGAACACCCCGTTCATCAGACTCATGAACACTGCAGGGGCATTCGTCAAGATGAAGGGTACCATAGTGAACTCATAGTGGCTATATCGAGTCCAGAAGGTGGTCTTATGGATGTCTGCCTCTATGATGCGCAACTAGTAATAACCGGACTTTAGGTCTATCTTAGAGAACACTCTGGCTCCCTTCATCTAGTTGAAAAGATCATTAATCCTAGGCAGAGGATAATGGTTCTTCACTGTCGCCTTATTAAGTTACCTATAATCCATGCACATACAAAGAGACCCATCATTCTTATTCACGAAGATGACTGGTGCACCCCAAGGTGAAATGTTAGGTCAGATATGCCGCTTCTCGAGCAACTCCTCTAACTGCAACTTGAGCTTTGTGATCTCATGGGTGGTCATCCGGTAGGGTGTACGAGATACTGGCTTGACACCAGGCACTAGATCAATGTGGAAGTCTACCTCTCTGCAAGGTGGCATACCTAGTAACTCTGGTTGGAAGACATCGACAAACTCCCTCAAGATAGGATGGTCATTTAATGACGTCTCTAGCTCATCTTCTAATCCATTGCTAACAGTGATGGAAAACATTTGACACCCCTTCCGCATGCAACACTTAAGCTGCTGAACGGATATCATACGAACTGCTATGGGCTTTTGAATGCCCACCATCTTGACTGACGCGCCATGGTCATCTAAGCAACTAATCACCTTTCAGTGACAATCTAGCTTGGCTCTATGAGCCACAAGCCAATCCATGCCTAAAACCACACCATAAGATCCTAAGGGAATAACCCTAAGGTCGCATAATGTAGTGAAGGCCACCAAAGATAACTCACAATCCTGAACCAAAGCATCTACTGTCATCTTGGCCCCTGTGGCCAACTTAACCTCCCACCTATCGCCCTGCCTAGAGGCCACCAGCCTACAACGCTCCACTAATGATGGAGATATAAATGAATCAATAGCACCAGAGTCAAATAAAATAGCAGTGGGAACATCCCCAATCATACCTATGGTCTTGATCACTGAGGCCTAGAAGTCAGCCTGGTGGTTATCAACCACTGCAAGCATACGATGGGATCTACCCACATCTCCAACTGTCTACTCTAATCCTCCTACACAAGGCTATCCCCCTATCATAAAGCCTTGTGGGCACTCTCTGGCTAAATGTCCCATCCCACCACAAACATAACATGGCCCCCAAGTCTATACCTATCCAAACTGTGTCCTACTACTCTGCTACTGTCCAGTCTGACCCGTGGACCCCTGAGTACCTCTGTATGATTGCTATGATCTAGTGGGTCTTGCAAGTGATCCCTACTATCACTAATGTCTACATGGGCCCTACTACTGCCAACCATGATTATGATCCCCTTGTGCCCCCTACTAGGGCCTAGACCTCTACTGATACTACTGTTGCTACTGTGGAGGTCTAGGATGTAACGATGCAGAACTAAATCCTCCCCTCTGAGGTTGTGGTGGTGGTCAGAAAAAACTTTGCTACTGCTAGCCATGATCCTAAAACTGAGGACGTGAACTCTGACCTTGCCCCTAAATCTCCTCTATGATATATGCCTTCTCGGTAGCCTCACTCATGGTCTAGGGGTCTTCCATGCACACTAGTCCTGATATCCCATGATTCAAACCTCTAAAAAATTTGTGAACAAAATTTTTTCATCATGGAGGTACTCTACATACTATGATAGCTCAATGGATCTACTCTCATAATGTGCTACAGTGGAACCTCACTACTGCAAGTCATAGAACTCATTAATCTGACACTGCCTGTAGTGATTTGATAGATAATGTGCATTAAAGTGCTCAATGAAGGTGTCCCATGTAAGAGTGTCTAGTGATAGGTGACGCTTGCACTCCTTAGTGCACCACCATGTCACCATTGGGTCTTTCAAAAAGTGAACTACCATGCATGCCTTTGTGTTTCTCCCATAAGGATACAATGCAAAGCACCTATCCAAACTAATAAGCTAAGCCTCAGCCTTGGCTCCCTCTGTGGTCCCCATGAAGGTGGGTGGATTCAACCTAAGTAAATCTCTGATGGGGTCTCCTCAGTCTTTGTGTCCCCTAATAGGCTCATCCACACCCTCTCGCCATCCATGATCATAAGTTCTGTGATAAACTTGATCTATCCTCACAACCTCCTCTCACCTTGCATGATGCAGAGGGCTCCTGCTACGAGCTCTGTAAGCTAAACTGACCTCCTCCACTGTGGTGTTAGGCATCTCTACATAGGGTTCTACACATGGCGCCACTCATGGCTCGACACGTGGCTCTGCACATGACTCAGCACGCAACTCCTCACTTGGTTCCTCTTGCGGATCAACATAGGGCTCAACACGCGGCTCTGCTACAGTCGGTGGTAACCTCTCTAACACTACTTGTAATTCCTGTAAGATCTATGGCCCTATATCAGGTGCTGGTGGTGCCTGTGGTGCCTCCTACTCTGGTGGAACTAGTGGTCCTTGACTCTTTGTTGAAGACTCATTCCGTATCTCTATGGACGATGTGGTGCGTGAGTGTGCTAACCTAGTTCGGGGAGGAATCCTACAAGAACAAGGTACTCACAAATCAATCAAAAATGCGGAATATATAATGTGCCCAACCAAGCCTAGTGTTTAAACTTAGGCTCTAATAACAAATGTCATGCCCACATTTCCCATGCGGTCATGACATGCAACACACATGTCTTGTCCACATTTGTCATGTGGTCATGACATGAAATATCAAAAAAAAATTCCATGCATCCCTAGAAACCCCCTCACATGCATGAACATTCTCGGTGGCAATACGGATAAGGCGTAAACATGTCAATCAAATCTCAGGGTACTACAATCACATGCGCAATCCCTTGTGTGATGATAGTCGACTAGGGGGTTATGCAATGCAATGAGCGTCACCATTAGGGTTAGGATCGATTGAATGAAACCCTAATTTTTCCTAAGTGAGGGATGGATTTTGACATGAGTCAAAATCAAAAACCTAATTCTAGAGCATTAAAAGAATAAATATCCACTTAATCAAAACAATTAGTTGCGGAAACATTAAAATATTAATTAACGCAAGGAATAAAACACCTAGGAACTTAACCCTAATTCCAAGAAAAATTTGGTAGCATAACGCCACTAGGGTGTGTATAGGAATTATTCTAATTCAAATACCATGCCCAAGAGTTCACTAAACTCATAAAAAATGATTAATTAAAATAATTACGCTAGGGAGATTAATCTAGCTCACTAAGGTTTTCTAATTAATTAACTAGATTAAATTAAATTATTAACCTACTCCGATTAAATCTAAGCATACAATTAAATTAATTAAATCGACCTTGCTATACTATAGTTGCATTATAAATCTAAAGTTACAAAATTAATTTACATCCCCAAAGCATTATTAAATTACTACAATAGTTCCCCACAAACTCTATTTAACAAACTTTAATTGACCCAAGCCAATAAATTATAAAAGCATAATTTCCTAATCCTTAAATAAATGAAATAACAACTATACATATATGATTTATTTAAAACCCACACTTAGTCTAAAACTTACCCCTTTACCCATAAAGGTCAAAGGCACCCCAAATAAATAAAAACAATAAGAATATCCCCTAGACAAAAAGGAGGGAAAAATAAAAAGAAAACTAATTTAAAATTCATGCACTAAAAGCTCCCAAATAAAAAAAATCAATTTCTTTATGGAAAGGAAAGCAAAACCCTAACCCTACCTCAATGCTTCTCATTGTCTATTCTTTTATTTTCTCTCACATTTCCATCTCTCATTTTCTTTTCTATCTTGTTGCAAGTTTCTCTCATGGACAGCCATGGCCATCACTTACAATGAGGTATACTCATTGTATTTATTCATATATGAAAGCCCCCCTTCTTTTTTGTAGGATATATATATATATATATACTTTATTCTGCAAACCAAATAGATATATATATATGGTTAAAAATATAGGCAAATAACGAAATCATAGGAAATACTGTCAAGGTTGAATGAAGGCTCAAGGAGTAGCCCTTAGAGAGGACGGTGCTGCCAATCGCCTACATCGTAGGTTTAAAGGAAGGCAAGGACGGGGTGTGGGGGAGGGGGCAGTTCGATCCCTTCCCATCTCTCATGCTTTACCCCCCCCCCCCCCCCCCCACCACACACTATTTTCTGTTATGAGAAGAAGGTCTATGGGGGCCGCCCCCGCCCGCCCCCCCATACTCAGCCTCAAACAATTTTGTTTTTAGCAGCAAATCTGTCACTAAGGTTTGCTACAGTCAGCCCATTCATAAAAAAAAATTGTTTATAAAAAAGCATTTCAATATACATTTAACAGTTGAAGCAATATATATATATATATATGATGAATATACATAGTTTTCTCTAATTTATCCTATTCTATAGGTTTATAAATACTCTTCCAGCATCAGGGAAAATATAAATGCATATATATAATATAAATATATAGCATATATATATATATAAACATATATATATATGTTTATATATATATATATATATATATTCTATTTTCACATCCTACACCATATTTTCTAGCAAATTAAAAATTTATGTATTTACTATATATATACTAGTATATACACAATTTCTCTATAGTAAACTATTTACCAGCAACATTAAAAATATAAAATATATTATATATAGGTATACATATTATATATATAAATATATACATATATATATGTATATATATACATACATATATATATGTATATATATACATACATATATATATGTGTGTGTGTGTGTGTGTCTATATATATATATATTTCAAAGATTTCAATGAAGTCATTGTAATATTTGCATCACTACAACCATTCCAAAAATATATTTCTATTTTAAAAAAACAACTAAACAACTTTATTTATAATCTTTTCTATTGCTGTCATAAACAATTTTAATGGGCATAAATAAATAAACTTTTCCTTTTTGTAAAATAAATAGATTTTTCAACTTCTTTTTGAAAGAGAATAACTAACTCTATCATTTATTTCTGTTTTAAATAACCATAGCTATATTTTTCTTTTGAGCAACAGTAAGCCAAGAACAACAACATATCATTCCATTACAAAGCCATTTAATCACATTTGACATGAAACTACTCCCAACCATAATAAAATCAGCTATATGATATATTTTTGCAACAATAACAAGATAGAGTAAAACAATAAAATTTATTAAAACAATACATAACAAGGGAGTATTGTCTCTCCTTCCATTTACACAAACTATACATGGGCCATTTTGGCCATGGCTCTCAATAGCCAAAATAACAATGGACATAACTTTAAAATGAACTTCCTCCAAGCTCCATAACCAACAATGAAACTTGCAAGAAAAATAAAAGGGAGGGAAAACCAAGCCACAAAAACCACTCTCCTCCCTACCATAGACCCACTAATGAGTCACCCCCAAGATTGGACGTCATCCACACACAAGGTTTAACACTCCACAACGCAATAATCAGTAAGCCACAAAATCATGAAGAACACCCATGGATTTAAGACAACACAAAACTCATGGAAATGAGTTTGAAGGGGGTAGGGAAGTGGACATCACTCAATTCAAGAGGCCACTCCAAAATCTCAAAATATCAACACAAGTAAGGCCTCAAGCCCAAAATAATTACTCCAAAAACATAGATTTCACCATGGCACTCATGCCAACTAAAATGCTCCATACACCCAATCTTTCCCTCAAGGCCATAAAAATACTAACACTAGGAGGGTGACCTTAAGGAGGTTCACTCCTCCCCCACCCCTCACATGTTGAGCATCTTCTCCAAATGGAGAGGATCTTACAAAACTCCCTCAAAACCCCACAACATCAAAAAAAAAAAACACTCACAAATCAAATACACAAGTAAAGTAAATACATAAGGAAAGGCTTCAAGCCTTGAAACCTACCTTGATAAGCCCAACAAAGGAAGATAGTTGAAGAAGAGCCTTCCAACTCCACCTCCAAATCCTTCCTCCAAAAGTGCCTCCAAAAACTCACTAACTATCCCCAAAATGCCAATAAAATGAAAAATGTAAATCAAATCAAGAACCCTCTCCCTCTCTTCAAGAGGGAGTAAAATAGGCTCTCTTCATGAACCTTGAGGAATGAGAAGGTGACACATGTCACCTTCTTCTTCCTCCTCACATCCACTTGCAAGCTCCATGGAATGTGGAGGTGACACATGTCACCCTCCCATTCCACCAAGTCTTGCCTCCTCCACTTGTGCTCTTTCACACGTGTGAGAGCAAGGTGGAGCCCAAAAAAGGATGAGGGATGTGTCCATATCCTATCCTCCCATGAAATCCCACAAAACCCCAAGGTACTCTCACCAATGTGTGATAGCCTTGGAGTTGGGTCCTCCACAATTAGGGGTCCTGAAGACTTCCAAAGCCTTGAATGTAAGGTACCTCAATGCCTTAGAATGAGGTGTGGATAAGGTTAAAGGTTTGACCCAACCTTCCACTCCTTCCCAAACTTCTATTTTCGTCACTTCACTTCAGGGTGAAATTTAAGTGACCATATGGGAGTTATCTTAGGGTTAGACAAGATCAAATGGGACCTAGACCCTAGGGGTACAACCCAGGGTCACTTTTAACCCAAATTTAGCACCTTAGGATGTAGAAAATCACATGAAAAGGGGTCACAAAAATTAAAACACAAAAATTGAATAAAATAAACATTACACATTTACAACACCATAATACAATCAACTAAAAATAGGTAGACCTAGCCCAAAAGACACTATACACAAATATTATGAAAATTCATCATGCATTACACAGTTGATCTTGGTTCCTCTTGGAACTAGATTGGTTCAACATGGGATTCACAAAATGTGTGGGATGATCTTTGATTTTTTGTGGCTTGGGAAAATCACCTGCGCACTTAAACAAAAGATTAATCCAACATGTATATCATAGCCGAAGCAAGGAAAAGCATACACTCACACCATCGCATAATCATTTAAAACATCATAAAAATTACATCATAATTAGATTCATATTTTTTATTTCTATAAACCATCTCAAGATAAGAATCACATAGAAAAACCATAACATAATCTCACAACTAGTATCTCTAATAACATCAGAATGCAAATCACATGTCTAATCATCATCAATGAATCAAAATCAGGATCTAGTCTCATCACAACATACTAAGCATAACTAACCAAAATAAAGAAGTATAGTCTAGAAAATCCACATATCGGGATCAACAGTCCCCAAATGTCTAAAATGTCTCTAACAGTAATATGAAACGAGAAAAAATAAGGGAGTGAAATAATAGGCCTTACAGGGTATCATGTTGTTGCCTTCTTTGGGTGCATTTACATAGTGCAGTAATTAGCTGAATTAGAGGTCTTATGCAGCCAACTTGTCTTGGCCTAGTGACAAATATAGGGGTCAAGTGTACCTTAAGTATGGTTGTGATTGTTTATTTGTGTTTCATTTGAAACCTTTAGGAACAAACTCCTAGGTCTAGTTGAGATTGAAGTATAGGAGAGCATACCCACTCTTGTCAATTGCCCCTTAATCATCCTCAACCTATTGATGAGTCTTTGTTCCACCATCTTGACAACACCCCTAGCTTGGGTGGTGAAGAATATACTCTAGGGTTTTGGATTGGCTATTTTGGGAATAAACATCTTGGCATTATTGCTAGGGATAAAATTACTTTAGCCAAATTGTTGGGGATAATGTTACTTTAGCCATTGCCAAGTTATAGGTAGTTGGAGATATTTTCAAAACCTCAACAATAGAAATTTGTAATAGTGCATTATGTTTAGGTAAGTTGGTTAGCAAAAAAACTTACACCAACATCTTGGTGTCATTGTCGGGGAAGACATTGTGGATTTTTAATTGAAATGAGGACTTTTTTGGCAAGCTAGACCCATAATTAATTTGTTGCCTTGGAGATCTATCGTACTTCAAGGTATTCCTCTTTTGAAAGAGGTGGCAACTCTGTTGTCAAAAAAGGAAGATTGTTTCTACACCTATCTATTTGATGTTGGTGTTTCAAGATCATATCTCAAGTTTGCAATGGTTGGTATAGGTACACATGGTTAATTCCTCCTATCTTTTGAGATATTGTTTATTTCATGGTAAAGAAACTCATAATTTGTAATTCCTCAATTTTGTTCCTTGCATAGTAGAATATTCTAGTCATGGATTTTAGATATGGATATGACTACTCTAGGGATGCTACTTCATATGCATCTTCTTATGTTTCGAACCCTAAAAACTATATTGGAATTGATTCCTATGACTATTCTAATGATGCGTCTTCATGATATTTTAGTAGCCCAACATCCTAGGTGAACCCATGCATTAACCTATAGGAATCCATACAAAAGTAAAATGAACTTGTTGAGCAACTAAAAGAGTATGATAATCAAATTAAGTTGCTAGAGTCTAGGGTGCAGTCCCATGCTTGCCTTGCTGCCCCTAAAAATTAAGTTTCCCAATCCCCTGTCATTCCCGTGGACACAATTTACAAACAACTAGGCCTCTCTTAGGTTGACTACAAAATACAAAACATGCCAACTAAGGTCTACAATCAGTACCTAGGTTTGATGGGTATGAAGTTTGGAAAGGGGACACACATGTTGATTTTTTAGATTTTATGGAAGATTTTTAGTTTAAAGATGAAGACATGTGGATGAGATTTTTTGTTAGGTCTCTACAAGGAAAGAAAATGAGTTGGATTGAAAGTTTTCTATGGCAATCCTTTGTTTATTAAAATGATGTTATGGCTGCATTTGAAGAAGAGTTTGTATGTGGTTTAGACCTTGCTGATCTTGTCCAAGAATTAGGAAAAAATCAAAAGGCAAGAGGGAAAGTCTAGTATGGACTTCAGTCATAGGTTTCTAGTTATCTTTTCCAAGTCCCAAATGATTTAAGACCTAACATACTTGTCTACATTAACATGTTCTTTGAAGCCTATGAGGCTGGTTTGAGTTTAGTGTGGGAGGATTTAAAACTAACAAGCATGTGACATGCCTATTCATGCTTGGACTATATGAAAAAGGTAAAGAATGATTACATTGTGAGGTTGTTATCTATAAATGCAAGTGCTACTAGTAATTAATAGTTTGATGTGAACAATAGTGATATGGATACAATTGATCAAATGGACACATCATCAAATCAGTATGAATGTGTAGTTAGAAGGGTAGATGTTGAAGATGGTGCACTGTGTGATAGTAGTACAGATGATGATGATAGTGTGTGCAACTACCTTAGGATAGATAGGTCATCAAGTCAAGATGAAAATTATGCAACCAATAATGAATTCTAGTTTGAGAATGAGGTATGTGGCCTAGTGGACAATGAGGATGGTGTGTGCACAAATGAGTAGTCATATGGATTAGTTGATGAAATTGATTATGAAGAGTGTGCACATGCATGTGAGACAAAAGGTCAGAAAGAAACTAGTTTCTTTTTTAATATGTTTCCCTCATTTGTTCCTATTGTGATGATGAAGTAATTAATGTTTGTTTGTATGAGGATGACATGGATGTGTTTGCACTCAATGATAACTGATCTGAAATAGATGTTAGTGCAAACAATGATTTTTAGTTTGAAAAAATTGCCCTTGATGAATGTGGAGATGATGATCATGGACGCATATGAGAACCTTTTTATTTGGTGCAAAGTTTGTTGTCTTCCCCATGTTGATTTTCCTTCAAGAAGGCCACAAAGAAGAGATACAAGAATGAATGAGGAAGAAGAAATCTATCATCAATCAGTTTGTAGCAGTATGTATGACACAATAAGTTAATAGAATGAGATCCAAATAGTAGGACAATTGGAAGAACTTGGTTCTTCATATAAAGTGTCTTATGGTGTTGATGGTTTAGATTGTAGCCTGAATCATGCTTATGATTTAGATATTGAAGATCAAGAGAACATGTGAAGGTTATGTTCAAGGGTTTGGTGGAGATGTAAATGAATATGAATCTTTCCACTTTGAGGTTGGGTGTTCATCAACTCTTGAAAGTGTTGATGTTGAAGTAGAGGTTGAGTCCTTTGTGTGGGACATTGATGTAAATGAGCACAGGTAAGGTATGCCTATGCTTGAACTTTAATAGGTTGTATCCCAGCTTGATGGTGTACCTGACCTTGAGTCACTCCAATTTAGAATGCAAGATAATTTCCTTGTGTTGAGCAAGGTTGCTGTTAGGAACATTTTTCTTTGTCATGTGAATTGGAGGTATTCTCCTTTTTCATTGATTCACATGAGGAGTTTAACAAGTATGTTGATTTTGCATGGGTGGGTGGATGTTTTCTTCCATCAATGTCTTTTGATGCTGACCTAATTTTTATTTTCTCATCACTACTGAGAACATGCATGGTGATGTGTGGATGGTTTCTGCACATATTTCTTATGGTTACCCTATGGTGATGTTGGCATTGGGGTTGGTTGCTAAGCTAATTTGGATCTATAGGTGCTTCAAGGTGAATCTAGGGCATCAAACATTGTTGGTTTGGATTGCAAGTGAAGGAATATATTTAGCATAGTGTAAGGAGTTGTAAAGGATGTCGCATATAATGGTATGTCTCCATGGGAGATTGTAATTTTGTAAGGGGATTTTTGAACCCAATTACTCATCCCCTCTTGCCACATTTTTTGGTCTAATTATAATTGAGGTCTGATAATGTGTGACAATATTTAAATCAATACAAATATTTTTGTATTAGTCATTCCTTGTTACATATGGATCATTGCAGTTCTTTTCTAGATTATTAAGTATGTCCATCATATGAGATTCAATTTTTGATCTGTATGTGAATATATATCCAATTTTGTTGATCCTCTGTTGCATATATTTCTTTGTTCTTTGTTATTCATGACTTTATTGCCCAATGGAGTGGGCATTAATCTAGATTAGTGAAGGGCCAATATTATTTTTAGTCATTCCTCTATCCTAGGTAGTTGTAGTTGTAGGATTAAGAGTAGATTAGGTTTCTCATGTTGTTTATGATTTATTGTTACAATTAGGGTTTAATCTTATGCAACTTAAAATTGTTTAAACCATATGTGAATCATGTTATTGCATGCATGCACCTTGTAAGTTGTGTATGTGAAGTTAAGTGGTGTTGAAAAAAATAAGTACAACATCTAGAAGTCACCGTACTTGGCTACAAAAGGGATGTGGAGCATAAGGCTGACTGGGCCTAGTAGGAAAATATATCTTTTGTAAGGGACATGTCTCCATTGTAGTCATATGTATAGTAACTTAGGAATATAAGTAAGAATGAAAGAGAAGTAGAATAGGAAGAAGAATAGTGAAAGATTATACCTTTGATATTGTAATACATGAAGTGAATATATATAAAGAATGATCTATGGTTTTGATGCTTAAGATGACTGTTCAATTTTTATATTATGGATTCTTAGTTTTGTTAAGTTACTACATGATGTTATTTCCTATTTTAAACCCTCTAATAATGCTCTTACTATAATCACTGGGATATAAACACAACATGCAAGACTCTTGGAATCAAAACTTTGGTCTGTGAATCCTCTCTTCTTGCTAACATTTGGTTCTATTGTCGGGACCTTGGTAAAATAGTAAAGAATAGATCATAACACAAAATAAGAATTGCAAAGTAAAGTAAGTCATTAGAAATGATATTATAGACAAGGAAGATTTTTTTATGATTTGTGTTAGATTCCCTTAGGTCTTAACCTTGTGGGAGGGGATCAGGCACTTGGGAGATGATGAATGGAAAGGGGAGGATCTTGAAGAGATCCTTGAATAGATGTATCTAATCAAAGTAGGATGAACATTAACACCATGGGATGTATAAAGGATGAATGTAATTCCACATCTTAAGCACCCTTGGTGAAAGCAGACAATAAGAAGTTAAGGGAGATTAAAGAGAATATCTAATTCATGATGGAGTTGAACATGGAAGAAAAATGATAGAAGCAAATAGAAGAAAGACAAGAAAGATATCACAAAAGAATGGAGAAAGTTGAAGAGATGGAGTTAGAGTGTACCAGAAGGACTACGATTGAAAAGGATATGGAGGAAGAGTTAGAGCATGCCAGAGGGGTTGTGGTTGAATAGGAAGCTACAAATCTAGATTGTTTTGAAGAAACTTGGGTATAAGTGAGTGCACCACAAGGGCTACAACTAATTATAAAGTGATAGAATTATGTCACTCTAAAACAACTAAAATCACATCTTGATAAGACAACAAAGATCATCACTAATTTAGCAAGAAGTATCAAAGAATATGGGACATATCCGGAAGTATGGGAAGAAGGTTGTAGTAGCATGGAGGCTCCACCACTTCCAATATTAAATCAAACACTGCACCTTTAACGTGACTTATCTAATCTTTAGATTACAATAGATGAAATATTTGAGAGATTCTTGAACCCCTTGCAAAATTTATAATCTTTGAGATTTGATGTAGAGTATTAGATAGGTCAATTGGTTACCAAAAATTTAAGAAAATTAAGAAATGAGGGATTATACCAAGTGGTACAAGAAGAAAATAATAACATGTTCAACTTGGTTGATAATGCAATTGGAATACAAGAGGAAGATTGGAAAACATCATTATCTAACAATATGTCTTTAACTAGTGAAAAAACAACTCCTAAAATGAAATGCCACTTTGAAGAATTACAACCCTTGGACCAAGAGTCATCCTCCGTGCCATATAAATCGAGGAGGATTTTAACATCAAATACAATTAGAATTTCAAGTGAAAAAATAGAATCATAACAACAAAAGTTTGTCCAAGACTATGATACAATATTAGGATGGGAATACTTCGACATACAATTATCTAGAGATAATGTAATAACTATAAAACTACCACAATAGAAAACTCACAAGAAAAAAGCCAAACTAGTAAAGAACACTACCAATAAACACTACAAAAGAGAAAAAAGGCTTGATTGCAACATGGACTCACTGGTCAAATTCCCAGTCTTTTATAGATTGACCAGTGTTTTGTTTCCTCTATTGTGTATTAGGAATTATTTAATTAATGTTGAATTAGAAGAATTAAATTGATGACATGATAGATTTAATTAAATAATTAGGAATTATTTAATTAATGTTGAATTAGAAGAATTGATGAGAAAAATGGTGTGAATAATGATACGAGGATGCATTAGTTATTTTTAGGTGTCTACAGTAGAGAGTTTCAATTCATAGAAGTTTGATCATAGACAAGAAGATGATATGCCAAATGCTTAAGGGTGTCACTTGGATCATTGAGATGTTTGTGCAATATGAGTAGACTTTGCAATATTATGTAGTAATATTCATTATGTGTTAGACTTTACAGTTTTCTTGAAGGTGTGTTGGTCCTTTCTAAAGTTGTGGTAGACATCACATTAGGTTTGGCTATAGTATGTCTATCACATTGTGTGCAAAGCTCTCTATATTATTGTTGGAGTATGTGCAACATTGTTGGAGTATTTGTGACATTATTGGAGTGCATGCAACATTTGTAGAAGATGTGACAGATGATCTAGAAGGTGATCTAGATCATGGAAGTGTTATATCTTTACCAAAATTTATGACAATGGTCTTGGAAGTACTATAATACTATTGTACTACTTATTCATAGAGTTATCTTCAATACGATAGATATATGGTCAACTATTAAAAACTTGGACAAATTACAAGATCTTCTAGACTGAAACCCTTTTGTTTCTTGGGAACACCTCAGGAGTGACACATGGTAGGGATGATGTCATGATATGATCCTTTCTTAATTATTTGATAGTTGGTATTTCAAAGGTAGTTAGGATGTTGAGTTAGTTGTTATTCCATTAAATGACATTGCTTACATCTAGGCCATGACATATAGAAGGAGAAGGCTAAGGATACTAATGCTAATGAATTTGAAATATGCATGTTTAGAGGTTGTACATTATAATCTAGAGCTTATCATAACATAATGGATAATAGTTTATATTTATATTTCAGATTTTAAAGATTAATACAACTCTCTTTTGGTGTTGAGTGTTTTGAAATGATTTCCCAACTTAATTTTTTTGTCTCATGTGTTTTATGGATGTTGTTTGAATCTTTTCTTTTTGGTAAATTATTTCTAAATGGTTTGATAAAGAAATCTTAATCTCAAATTTGATTAGATAATTAAAGTTTTGTTATGATCTTATTGCCCACAATGTTTCTACATTTAGTATCAAAGTTGTATATTGAGGGTTTGAGACAAGGTTGAGGGTTTGTTGGAAGAAAGGGGATGCCTTTTCTTGTTGATTATGTTTTTGGTTATAGTAGGAGATTTTTTTGATTCTATGAAGATTTAGGGATCTATGTTGTAGAATCATGGATAGCACCTAAAGAAATCCTTCTAGTATGTCAGATGAAGACCGAGTTAAATTGGATAAGAAATATAGAAGTACTATATGTTTATGTCTTTTGGTTTCCATTTTGATGAATGTATTATAAGAATTTCTATGTAAGAAGATGAGACTCTTAAATTAGTCCAATAGTATAGTGAATAAATTATTTATTAAAAGGAACTTGTATTATTGAAAATTGAAATAAGGGGACTCTATAAATGATAATATTAATGCATTCAATTTAATTATGATTAAACTACTATCAATTGGCATAAAATTAGAAGAAAAGTATAAGTGCATCATTTTACTTTGTTCATTACTTGATTCATGGGAAATTTTGATAGTCAAAATCAATGGAAAATTAATCTTCACCTTAACTTGAAGATATTGTAAGAGTTTTCCTAAGTGAAGAGATAAGAAGAAAATCCATGTAGATGCTTTGTTTGTAAGGGGTGGGTCAAAAGATAGAGGGGGTAAAAAGAAGGAACAAGATAAAGAGAAGTCCAAGTCAAAGAGTAAGACCAAACCTCCTAGGAAGTCTAAAGTAGAATGCTAGAACTATGGAAAGATAGGTCATGAGATAATGATGAAAGTAACAATGATACCTTTATTTCTGTTAACATTGTAGGTGATAATTCTTCGCTAATTCAATTAGGTTCCTCATTTCAAATGACTCCTCATAACAAGTGCTACTCTGAGTATAAGAAATGCGATGGAGAATGAATTTTCCTTGGTGATAACATATCACTCAGAATAGTTGGTTAGAGAAAGGTAAAATTGTCTTTCAGTGATGGCAGAGTGAAATCTCTCTTAGATGGGTTTCAAATTCCAAGTTTGATAAGAAATTTAATTTCTATTTCTAATATGAATAACTTTGGAGTGCATGTCACCTTTGTTGAGAAAAGTTATAGGTTCACAAGAGGCAACTTGGTTTTGTCATAAGGAACTAGGCATGATACTCTAGATTTAAGATAGAGGCATCTACTTTGTGTAATTTAGTCAATGTAACTAAATCTAAATCAAGTATGTTGTGGCATCATAGATTGGTTTACATTGGTGAAAAAATTTTCAAGACCTTAATGAATAAATATATGGTAGTTGGTCTTTCAAATTATTCTATGGATTTTAAGTTTTGTGAACATTGTGTGTTTGGTAAATAGAATAGGGTTAAGTTTTCTTCTAGAAGCACTAGAGTAAATAAGATTTTAGAAGTGATTCATATGTTGAAGGCACAAGACAACTAAGAGGGGGGGTGAATCAGTTGTATCAAGAATTTCAAACCCTCATAAACATAATCACATCCACATTAGTTTACTTAAACCCTTAATCTGTTATGAAGATTAAACATGAAAATCAAATAACAAAAACTTAAACACATAAACACCATGCACAAGAGAACACCAGATTTTTATGTGGAAAACCCTAAAAGGGAAAAACCACAGTGGGGATTAGCTCACAATATAAAGTAGTAACAACACCAAATTACAAGAGGCTCACTGCCATGCAAAGAATGCTCATTGCAGGGGACTCACTATCCAAATGGACTCACTGCCCACTGAAAAAGAGACAAAAAAGAAGAAGAGGATAACTAATATAATTGCATCTAACACATGCATGGGTTTAGTTCCAATGAAGCACAAAAATCATCACCTTCACATCTATACCGAAAGACAGTAGACACCTTCTGCTCACTACATCCAGTCGTCTAACTCATGAAAGTTCTTACTTCCATTTTATCACTTTCACATCACAAACTTCATCTTTTCCATTTTTACCCATGCACACACGAAATATTGACACTTATTTATATCACCATCAACCTTAAAAAAATCTTCAAGGTTGGTAACACAATCTTCAATCCTTGAAATAGTTTCCAAGGTCGGCAAACACATAAAATTTGAATTAGGTTTGGACCTAAACATTCCATGATGCAAGGGAATGAAGGTGAACCACTCTAATCCTTAGTTTAGACCCAAATCTATCCAAGAATGCTACACAACATTCACATAATCATCAAATCAACTCCACAATCAGCGCAAACTTCTAGGTCAGCCAACTAGTGCAAACATAGGGGATTCTTCATCACACGCTTTCACAATTACAACCATAACTTGTGGACCATGCCCAGAGATTTAACACATTCTAGAATCATCCATGAATAACATGAGGTCACCTAGAAATCAAAAAATTCATCCACAACAACTTTCACCTGAAGAAGGCTCACTATTTGCTCACAACCAACACTGTCAAACTCTGCAACACAAGAACTTTCTTTTCGGAGCATCGTACCACAAAAATTTTAGATAAAAAGTAGATAAGGACCTTATAGGATTAAATATAGAACCAAAACACTTGAAACCACTCTACGCAAAAATGACAAGAAAAATACTTTCTCCTAGACACGTCTGCACAAATCAGAAACACTGTCAAATCCTATTCTCAAACTAGTGAACATTACTTTCACTTCATAGCGATCCAAAGCACCAAATTTTGTATTTAGAATTTTACACCAACTCTCAACAATATATTCAAACTGCACACTTAGATCTCCAACACAGAAGAAATGCGGAGCAAAAACTTGAGCAGTATACTATAATCATAGGCATTAGTTTTCCACAGTCCATGAATTCATATAAGAGAGTGTTTCTGGATTAAACTGTGTATGTTTTTGCATCAACATTTCAGATCATGCACAATGACCCATCATCAGGATGAGGAGAAAGTATAGATTGGATAGCAGACAACCCTTATAAAGGAAAGGAAGGTATTACAGGGCACGTAGAATGAAGGGAGGAGATGGGAAAAAGAAGAAAAGAAAGAAGAGAAAAAAGAAAGAACCCAATTCATATTTGAGGCATATTAATGCATATGACCCCACGTATGAATAACCAAAATAATAAAACCAAAAAATATGAAAAGAAAAAAAAATGTGTATAAAGTATAACCATATGTAAACTAAGTGTTGTGAAAATATATACCATATTATGATACCAAATAAAGCTAGAAGACCCGAGAGATAAATAAGAACATTGAAAGAGAATAAAATCCAAAACCTGTATCATCTGTAAAAAGAAATTGTAAAGTAATATAGTACTATATAAATAAAATTAATCAACAAAAATAATATAGTATGTATGTATATTATTTTTGTTGATTAATTTTATTTGTATAGTACTATATTACTTTACAAGTTCTTTTTACAGATGATACATGTTTTGGATTTTATTCTCTTTCAATGTTCTTATTTATCTCTCGGGTCTTCTAGCTTTATTTGGTATCATAATATGGTATATATTTTCACAACACTTAGTTTACATATGGTTATACTATATACACATTTTTTTTTTCTTTTCATATTTTTTGGTTTTATTATTTTGGTTATTCATACGTGGGGTCATATGCATTAATATGCCTCAAATATGAATTGGGTTCTTTCTTTTTTCTCTTCTTTCTTTTCTTCTTTTTCCCATCTCCTCCTTTTGTTCTACGTGCCCTGTAATACCTTCCTTTCCTTTATAAGGGTTGTTTGCTATCCAATCTATACTTTCTCCTCATCCTGATGATGGATCATTGTGCATGATCTGAAACGTTGATGCAAAAACATACACAGTTTAATCCAGAAACACTCTCTTATAAGTATACTATAAGCCAAAAGTCTCCTTAAACACACTATTTTCAGTATTATTCAAATTTTCTCAAAAGCACTTGGAAACCAACTACATAGGCATATTCTCAGCACCTTTAGCATCTATACAAAGCATCCAAACCACCTTTATCAAAGCAACTGCATCAAACTAACTTCATCAGGAGACACAATTGACACCAATGACAACACAAACATGTTGACATCAATGACAACACTGATTAGCACATACTTGCAACAATCTCCCCCTTTGTCATTGCTGGAAACATATGATGTGAAAAACCATCATGACATAATTATACACTAATCTTACTCTCCCCCTTTCTTTTACACATCTTTTTTTCTTCCTCTGCCTTTATTTTTCACATGAACTCTCTCCCCCTTTGACATTAATGGCAAAGGGTGACATACATTTTCAAAGCTCTCTCCCCCTGATTGTGATACTGCACATACTTGCACTATCCTCAACTATTCTATATACCCCCTATCTACAATAATTATTAACACCACTACCTGCTCCACCTGAGTGGTAGCCTCCATAATCAGTCTAGAATGATTCTTGAATCACACTGGACTGATGCATCTCCTTATGCATCTAGTTCAAAGAAGAAGGGGAAATAACCCCTAACTTCTCTTAGAGATACTCAAATGTATCCTTAGGAAGAGCCTTGGTGAATATGTGAGCAACCTGATCCTTTGTAGGCACCTACTCAAGCTTCACTTCATTCTGTGCAACCTTTTCTCTCAGATAGTGATACCTAATTGAAATATGCTTTATCTTTGAATGCATCATCAGATTCTTTGAAATGTTAATGGCACTGGTATTATCACATAAGATAGGAATAGGATCATCATACTCAACTTTGATATCCTTCAAGGTTTGTCTCATCCATAACACTAGTGTACAACAGGATGATGTTGCAATGCACTCTACCTCTGCAGTAGATAAAGATACTAAATTCTGCTTCTTGCTTACCTAATATTCAACTCTATCTCCAAGAAATAATTCACCCCCACTTGTACTTTTTCTGTCATCTACACATCTTTCCCAATCTACATCTATGTAGGCACTTAGGTTAAAGTCATTATTCTTGGGATACCACAAACC
Organism: Cunninghamia lanceolata; assembly: GCA_027924645.1. NCBI lineage: Eukaryota > Viridiplantae > Streptophyta > Pinopsida > Cupressales > Cupressaceae > Cunninghamia > Cunninghamia lanceolata. The sequence goes on along the minus strand of BSBN01000973.1, from coordinate 3,189,680 downwards.
ATGATCCAAAGTGCCCTTCAAATACCTGAATATCCTCTTCACTGCCATGACATGTGACTCTATAGGATCTACTTGAAATCTTGCCACAAGACAGACCACATGCATGATATCTAGTTTGGTAGCAGTTAGGTATAGTAGTCCTCTAATCATTGATCTATATTTTCTCTAATCATCCTTAGGGGATTCATTATTTTTGCTCATTTTGCAACCAATTGTCATTGGGGTACAAACTAGTTTAGAATCTTCCATTCCAAACTTTTTCAATAGGTCCTTGACATACTTTGATTGTGAAATGAAAATTCCCTTATCTGTCTGGTCAATTTGCAGCCCAAGGAAGAAGTTCATTTCTCCACACATTGACATCTCAAATTCTTTTTGCATTTCATTTGTGAAGTCCTTACACATACTTTCATTTCCACCGAAGATTATGTCATCCACATAGACCTCTACAATCAAGATTTAATCTTTGCTTGCCTTGATGTACAAATTACTGTCTGCAAACCCTTTACTGAATCCCTGTTGTAACAAATACCTATCTAACCTTGCATACCAAGATCTGGGAGCTTGCTTTAGTCCATACAATGCCTTCTTCAATCTACATACCATATCTAGTTTGTCTGACAATTGAAATCCATTCGACTTCTTTATGTAGACTTCTTCTTCCAACTCACCATTCAGAAATGTAGACTTCACATCTATCTGATATACCTTGAAATACTTATGTGTTGTAAATGCCAAAAATAGTCTAATAGCCTCCATTCTTGCTACTGGAGCAAAGTTTTCCTCATACTCTATTCCTTCCACTTGTGACTACCCCTTACACACAAGTCTTGCCTTGTTCCTTACCATTTCTCCATTCTCATTCAACTTGTTCATGTATACCCACTTAGTTCCAATCACATTCTTATTCTCTAGTCTTGGGACAAGTTCCCAAGTCTGATTCTTCTCAATTTGCATTAGTTCTTCTTCCATAGATTTGATCCAATACTCATCCTTGCATGCCTCAACTACTATTTTAGGTTCAACTTTGGAAAGTAAGCATAAATTTACCTAATATTGAACAACTCTGCTTCTTGTCAGTACACCTTTTCTCTTGTCATCAATGATCTAATCTTAAGTGTGATGCCATTGCACATATTTGAGAGTTTTAGGAGATTTTTCTAGAGCTTCTTATTCTTCAACTTGTACTTCTATTTTTGGAGTTTCTTGAGCTTCAACCTATGCTTCCTTCTCTTGGTTCTTTTGTTCTTTGCAAGAAGACTCATCTGATTCATACCTATTAATTTCTGAAAACTTCTATATATCTTCATCAACCTTAACATTAGCACTTTCAACAATCTTTCTTAGCCTCTTATTATAGCATCGATAACCTTTGCTTTTGTTAGAGTATCCAAGGAAAATACCTTCATCACTTCTTGCATTTAACTTTCCTAGTTCTTCATCTCTTCTGATATAGCATTTGCTTCCAAAAACTTTGAAATATTTAACAATAGGAATCCTTCCATACCACAGCTCATAGGGAGTCTTTGTATTATTTTCTTTCACTTGTACTCTGTTATGTATGTAGACAACAGTATAAATTGCTTCTCTCCAGTAGACTTCCAGTAGGTTTGCTTCCTTTATCATTGTTCTTGCAGCTTCTTGATCAATCGTGTTCTTCCTTTCAACCACTCCATTTTGTTGAGGAGTTCTGGGAGTAGATAGATGCCTCTTTATCCCATGATTCTCACAAAATATGTTAAACTCATTAGAAGTAAACTCTCCACCTCTGTCAGACCTCAAACATTTGATTTTCATATCCAATTCATTTTCAACCATTACTTTAAAAGCTTTAAACTTATCTAGGGCTTCTAATTTTTCCTTAAGAAAAGTGACCCAAGTCATTCTAGAGCAATCATCAATAAATAACATGAAATACCTGTCACCTTGAAAACTCCTTACTCTGGTAGGACCACACAGGTCTGTATGCACCAAATCCAACAATCTGGTAGATGAATGATCTTTTCTTTTGAAGCTTCTTCTAGTTTTCTTTCCAAACTAACATTCCTTACAAACAATAGTAATAAGCTTTGTTAACTTTGGTAGATCTCTCACAACTTGAACTGAACTTATCCTTACCATGCTATCAAAATTGATGTGACACAAATCTCCTATGCCATAACCAACTCTCATTGATCTAAGATGTAAGACAATAACTAACACCACCTTTTAGATGATAAACATTTCCACCTGTCTTCTTTCTGTAATGTTAGAAAATGTCCCCTTGGGGGCTTTTCCCTCTTAAAGTTTAGCTTCTAGATCTTTAATCTGCATTTAGGACATCTTGCATCATATTTTGGCATCCCAATGAGAAAACCCCTAATTGTCATGGTAAATAGGACCTAGGGGAACCACTTGAGATAGATCTTACCTAAAATAGGGGGGAGGACTTGGGCACCCACACCCTAGTCCTACCCTATTTTAGGTTAGGCCCAAATTCAAAGTGTCAGTTTGTGACTGTTATTTGGGTCCTATGCCAACATGGTAAGTTTGAATTATGAAATTCTTGGCGAGAGTGTTTGTAGTTACATATATAAGCATGTTTAGACATTCATTTGTAAACTAGATGGACATAAGATGATTATTGTGATCTTTATGCATTCTAAAGGTGATTCAAAGCAGTCATTGTGTGGCAAGAGCAAATATTGTGTTGTTTATGTGTTTGTATTTGCAAATTTGAGAATCCATCTCCTCATGGCATGAAGAGCTTCTTCCTTGCTTGAGATCTTCACTACAAGGTGATATCATTTGTGTTTTCAAGCATTTATCATTTGGTTTTTGCCTTTGTCCTCCAAGGGTACACACTCTCTATCTGACAACGGTGTTCAGAAGGCTTGAATGTCCCTCCGGGGCTTGACTGAGGCAAGCCTCTAAAAACCACAACCCCCTCTCCATTTTCTTGTGATTGCAGGTTATAGGTTGAAGAAGTAGGAAAAGTGGAGTTGTAGAGGAGTGTTACAAAGTGTTAGAATTGTAGATCAAAGATAAAAATAGGGACCTAGACTCAGGCACCTACTTATTAGTCCTCTAGATCCCACAATGGAAGAATCTCTAAGACAACATGAATAGGTTGCAGACTAAGTTCCCAGATCTTGACAAAAAGCATGGCACTAGAATAGGGCACCCACTCATTAGTCCCTGATTGTTTTCCTTCTCAAACTTCTGAAACTGGTACATGAAAGGAAGCTAGGTGTGCAGAAATCGCTTCCTACACTAGTCTAATGAGGGGAGAGCTATACAAATTCAATTTAATCCTTATCACTACACCAACATACAACATCTAACAGAGTTATTACAGTAATACACAAAAACTAGAAAGAAGATAGAAGAAGAGAGACAAAAATATACAGTGGGGAAAATCCTTATCAGGTGAAAAACCCCACACTCAAAAACCTACACAATGTATTAATAAATCTAAAATTTGTTTACAATACACTTGCAATGCAAGCTTCAATGGTCTTCGACACTCATGTTTGGAGTCAATCTGGCAGCATAACAGTACTTGTAAACCTGTGATACAAACTCCATCTCCAAGCACCTATTTATATAGAAAATACAAGGCAATATTGGACCTATCTTGGGATGGGCGTCCAACTTGGCTTCATGGACCAAAACCCATGCTTAAGGACACTTGGTCAACATTGTAGAATGTACCTGACACTTTTCCATAGCTCCCATCCCAAGGAGGTCACTTATTTCCAAAATGGGCTATGACAGATGCTCTTATGACACTTATGACCATCATAGAATTTGTCATAGCGGTTACAACTTACAGCTATAAGAGAATCTGTCATACACATGCTATAAATAGAATATTCTCTTACAACATGTCATATTACACCTTGGGGTGCCCAAATATGCCTTATTGAAAGATGCTTCATGACACATGTCATCACTTGTCCAACAAACTTCTATTTCTGACTCTTACATGTCAGATTCTATTATAGGAATTCGTCATAACTGTTTCAGTCAATATTCCCTTACACAACATGGAAGATGCCAAAACATGGAAAAATTCTCCTACCACAAAGTGGGACTCCTATCTCCTCATGTGAGGACAAAATTACAAGTTATCATATTCCATGTAGGATTGACACATCACCGTGCCACATCCCACAATATGATAATATGGAATTTACAAATATTTACAACATAGGCAATTAAATAATAAATACAAACATTAATAATGTAAGGAATTACCAAGGTTGAGACACCTTAATTCCCAACATTCTCCCACTTGTCGAATACCTTGTAAGACCTAATAGAAAACATGATTTAACTGCTATAGGCTGAGAGGCCCATAGACTCCGAACACCATCTGAACTTCTCTGTGCCCACTAGTTTTGTCAATGCATCTGCAACATTCTTCAAAGTATCTACCTTCTCCAAATTTACCTTTTCATCCTCAACCATGTCTCACACAAAGTGAAACTGAACATCAATGTGCTTTGTTCTAGCATGGAAAGTTAGATTCTTCGCAAGGTCAATTGCACTCTGACTGTCACAACTGATCATGATCTGACCTACATCAACACCAATATCTGAACATAATCTCTTAAGCCAAATGGCTTCCTTACAAGCATGAGTTGCTGCCATATACTCAGCTTCTGTCGTGGACAAAGCAACAATAGGTTTTTGCTTACTCATCCAACTAATAGCAGCACCAAATAGTGTAAACACATAAGCACTAGTGGATCTCCTATTGTCAATGTCACCTGCCCAATCTAAATCCACAAATCCATGAATATCAACAGAATGTGAAGGTCTTGAAACATTACCATGATAGCAAATGGAATACTCAGAAGTACCCCTCAAATATCTTAACACTCGCTTAACTGTATCCCAATGAACTCGTCCAAGATTAGCCATAAATCAACTAAGGACTCCCACTGCTTGGGCAATGTCTGGTCTTGTGCAGACCATAGCATACATCAAACAACCAACAACAATAGCATAAGGTACTTTTCTCATGTCCTCCACCTCACTAGGAGATTTTGGACAATTCTCAATAGACAACTTTGTCCCCAAAGAAACGGGAACACACAATGGTCTACAATCTGCCATGTTGAACTTGTCCAATACGGTCTTCACATACTTACTCTGGCTTAACCAAAGTTTTCTGTTGGTTTTGTCTATTTTGATTTCCATTCCTAGAATGTACTTGGCTGCCCCTAAATCTTTCATTTCAAACTGTGCTGACAACTAAGATTTAAAATTAGAAATCATATTCTTACCCTTCCGAATGACCAACATATCATCAACATACAGTACAACAAGGAGAATATGATCACCATCAAACTTATAATACACACAGTGATCTAATTTTGATCTCACAAATCCAATTGACAACACAAAGGTATCAAACTTCAAGTACCATCTCCTAGGGGATTACTTCAAACCATACAAAGACTTTTTAAGTTTGTAAACCAAATTTTCTTTTCCTTTCACCATGTAATACTCTGGCTGTGACATGTAGATTTCTTCCTCCAAGTCACCATGAAGGAAAGCTATCTTCACATCCATCTGTTCTACCTCCAAGTGTTGCGAGAGACAACATGAATCGAATGGATGTCAGCCTTGCAATGGGAGAGAAGATCTCACCATAATCTATACCCTCCACTTTTGAATACCCTTTCGCAACCAATCTGGCCTTATACTTCTCAACACTACCATCTATACTAAATTTCTTCTTGAACACCCATTTGCATCCAACGGGTTTTTGTCTAGGAGGCAAAGGCACCAAGTCCCAAGTTTAATTCTTTTCTAAAGAAGCCATTTCATCCTCAATGGCCTCCTTCCAGGAACTTGCATCTTTCATGTCCATAGCCTCTGATACAGTTCTAGGTTCATCACTATTAGTAAGCAAAGCAAAAGCACAACTATAATCAAGCAATGTAAAACCAAACCTTTTAGGTTACTTTCTTATCCATGTAGACCTCCTCAAGTGCTAAGGTTGAGGTTCAACTTCTTCATCTGAGCTTTCAGAGCTACTAGAGCTCTCCTCATCATCAGGTCCAACATTGTCTTTCTGTTTAGTCTTCTCATGGGTAGCAGGAAACTAAACAACATCCTCTTTCTTTTCTTTTTCTTTTGGCTATAAAATAATGGAAGGTGTAAGCTCTCTGAAGATGACACTTCTACTATACAACACTTTTTTAGAAACATGGTCCTAAATCTTGTATCCTTTCACATTGACACCCTAGCCAATGAAGATACACTTAATAGCCTTGTTCTCCAATTTTGATCGCTTCTCCCTAGGCACATGTGCATATGCCTCACAACCAAAAACACGAAGATGCCTTATTGAAGGCTTTCTACCAGACCACACCTCCATGGGTGTCTTTCCAACAAGAGTTGATGTAGGAGATCTATTAACAAGATAGCAAGCAGTGGCAATAGCGTCAGCCCAAAACTTTTGTTCTAGGCCAGCTCCACTAAGCATACTCCTAGCCTTCTCCATCAGTGTCCTGTTCATTCTTTCTGCAACTCCATTTTGGTGTGGGGTGTATGGTGTTGTCTTATGTCTTTCAATCCCAAGTTCCTTGCAATATTTATCAAATTCTGTAGAACAGAACTCACTACCATTGTTAGTTCTCAAACACTTAATCTTATTACTAGTCTGATTTTCAGCAAAGGCCTTAAACTCCTTAAACTTACTATATACTTCAGATTTGCTTCTGAAAAAATAAATCCATATCTTTCTACTATAGTCATCTATAAAAGATACAAAATATACAGATTTTGATAATGAAGGAAGATTAACAAGACCAAATACATCATAATGAACAAGGTCCAACACACTAGAAGACTTGTGAGAACTCAAATAAAACTAAACATGGTTTTGCTTTCCATAAATGCAATGTTCACAAAAGTCAAACTCGAGATTACAATCATCTAACCCCCCCTCAACGAGGTTTTTATTTTTCAGGGTACATAGATCCTTCTCACCAATGTGGCCAAATCTCGTATGCCATAACATTGTCTTTTCAACAGGAAGTTTAACTTCCAAGGCATGATTACAAACATCAGAACTAGAAACAATAGATCTCTTGACTGCTCATTCAGATGGTGGGGATGAAGTGACTACTGCCCTCTTCTTTGAATCAAAAGAACTATTGCATTGTGAAATGCATGCCTCCAGCTGAAACAAAGTACCTCTCCTAGTACCCTTAGCAAGCACCATAGCTCCTCTAGTCATCTTGCATCCTTCTTTCGAAAATACAACATGCACACCTGCATCATTCAAACTACTTACAGAAAGCAGGTTCCATGCTAAGGCTGGGATATGCATAACCCCAGAGATCCCCTTCACTTGACCATCAGGGAATCAGATAGAGACTCTTCCATGACCAATAATCTTCAGATGAGAGTCATCACCCAAGTACACCTTTCCACCATCGAACTCCTCATACTTAGTGAACCAGTCTCGATACGAGGTCATGTGGAATGATGCACCAGAGTCGATCAGCCACACATCATCAGATGTATGGGTTTCCAGGGCTATATGAAGGAATCACCATCATCTTATGATTTGTCAGAATTTGAATCAGGAGCTTTCTTCTTCTTCTTCTTCTCCTCTTTGCACTCCTTTCGAAAATGCCTAGATTTACCATAGTTCCAACAGATAGCCTTGGACTTTCTAGGAGATTTGGATATCCCACAGGATTTAGATCTACCCTTCTTATCTTTCTTGTCCTTCTTCTTCCCTTTCTCCTTGGGTCTTCCACGAACTACAAGGGCCTCTTTGGCTGCCTCAGAAGACTTTCTCTGCATCTCTTCAAACAACAGCAAAGAAACCACTTCTTCCATTTTGAATGTGGATGTGGTGCTTCCAATAGCCATGACAAGGTGATCCCATGAGTTCGAAAAAGAACAAAGAAAGGTCATACATCGATGCTCCTCCTCCATCTTTACACCAATGGATGTCAATTGTACAACTAGCATGTTAAAAGCATTCATATGTTTAGCAATGGATCATCCGTCCTCCATTCAAAGAGAATACAACTTCTTTCTTAGAAAAAGTTTATTAACTAGGGAATTTTCTTGATACACATCTCCCAACTTCTTCCAAAGTAGTTTTGTAGTAGTCTCCTCATGGACATTTAACAACACAGAATCAACAAGACTAAGTCTTATGAGACCCTTATCCTTATGATCCTTGAGATCCCAGTCATCTTGTGACATTGCAGCTAGTTTAGTTCCATTAAGACTTTCCCAAAGGTCTCGATCTACAAGCATGTCTTCCATCTTGAGCTTCCACAGCTCGTGTGAGGCCTATATTTTTTATTCTATTTATGTGACTATTTACCTTACTATTGCTGATACTTTTATATTTGTGGGACTGTTGATCCCAGATTCCTAAACTTTTAGACCTTATTATATTAAAGGAAAACTAATTGGGTGATGATAGATAGATGCTTGTATTAAGAGAAAATAAATTGGGTGATGTTAGATAGATGTTATTTTATAGGAAAACTAATTGGGTGATGTTAAATAGATGTTTATATTATAGGAAAACTAATTGGGTGATGTTAGATTAATGTTTACATTACAGGGCCGATGACGACATGGTTCAGTGGTTAAGTCGCTCGGTTGTAGTGGCGGCCACCAGAGTTCAAACCCCTGCTGGACCAACAACCTCGCAGGCTTTACGCCTTCATTGGGCCAACGAGCTCACAGGTTTGAAGTGTTCCTTCTTAGGGATGAGGTCCCTCGTGTTGTGGCCTCACCGGTTTATCGCTCCAGGCAAAAGCGTTAGTGTTGAGTCGGAGGGCGTGTCACGCCAGCGTCACCGGTCATGTTAAAAAGTTTACCAGGTGCATTATATTTTTAAAAAAATGTTTACATTACAGGAAAACTAATTAGGTGATGTTAGATAAAAAATTGCAATGTGATTTCCTTTATGCTTAAGAGGACTTGTGATATCTTATGTGAGTGCAAGTTTTAAATTGCTTCGGCTATGATAATTATATGTGGAATTAACTTTGTGATTGAGTGTACAAGTTTTGCTAACAAACCACAGATACTAGAGATCATCCCACACCTTATGTTGTAATCCCTTGTGAAACTGATCTGGTTCCATGAGGAACCAAGATCAATTTTGTGTATGATGTAATGTTAATTGGCATGAGGTTGAATGGGTTAGGTCTACCCTCTTTAAAATTGAATTATGATTTGTGTTGTAAGAATTGTTTTGAATTTCATTTTTAAATTTTTTTTTTCTGAGACCCTTTTTGTTACATCCCTCTTTTGGAATCAATAACATTATTTACTTTTCTTGCATATTTTAGTTATGTAATATGTTGTTGGCGTCATAGAAACTGGTGATGTGGATAGAGAAAGTTAGTTCTATGAAATTTTGGAATCTATTGATTATGATCAATGTGATATTATAAAACTAAAACGTCATTTTGTTATGAGAATGTAATGATTGGATATATTATGCTTTGATTTGGAATATAGGTGCTTTGACCACAAAATTTGTATGTGAGATTGTCATTGCAGGAACAGGTGGACCATGTTCGACAGGAAGAGAAAGTATCTTTGAGAAAGAGAATAGACTCTAGAAATTAACCATGGGTGTTTGTTATTGAAAACACCAATCAGGTAGATAAACCTTGATGCCTAGAATTTAGTCATGTTTGCGGCTAAGATAATTTAGACAAGATGTCGACGTCTGAAGTAAAGGTTTAGCACCTTTCATAAGTCGTCATATAGAATTTTGGAAATTGACATTGTTGTCGCAAGTCTTCTTAATCATGTCGTCTAATAGAGATGACTAATGTTATGATTCTAGGTAAATAAATGAACTTATTTGTGGCTGAATTGTGAGTCATGTCTTGATGTTGAATGACGCAAGAAGTCGTAATTATGTGTAAAATGATCTAGAAAACTCATTTTGCGTTACGCCTAATCTGTCGTGATTGTCGTAAAAACGCTTTGAACATATGTTGTGAACTCATTCCTTTTTGGAAATCGACGGATGTCGAATTAGAAGCCAAGGTGTGTAATAATCTATTTTGGTTGTTATTTGGAGGAATATGCCAAAATCACATTAGTTATATTTTAGTAAATGTGAGGTATTTCCTTATTCTTTATGGATGTCAATATTCTTGTCGAAGCTTGAGTAGGGACACGTTCAAGTTCTGTTTGTTTTTGATGTCTTCCATTTCGAATGAGTTTTCTTCCTTCTAGCTTAGACCTCGAGTTATTATTGATCTAACCTTTATTTTTTCTTTATTAAGTTGGCCTTCGTTTATTCTCTTGATCAACTTTAGAGACACTTTATTCATTTATTATCTACCACCTTGCAAGAGCTTAACTCCACTATTTGGTGTTAGTTGCAAATTTAGAGGTTTAGAAGCCTTCATGTTTGAGTAGTGGACGGGGTTGTTATGCCCCCAGCTGCCATGTCGCCATAAGGAACCTCCATAATGTAAAGTGGTCACTGAAGGTTAGGGATCAGGTAAGCATGCAGAAACAGATTTCCAACTGTTTAGGCATGGTCAGCAGTTGAAGTGCCATTATTCCCTCTTCGTGCAGAGTATTGGAGGGGGTATTTCCTTTGAGAGGGGATAGGAATAGAGAGGACGAAGCTGTGGTGAGAGTCTGAGGGGAAAATGTGGAGGGATGTCACTGAGAGATCAGCAAGGTCGAGCTTGGTTGAGCAAATTCCTTTATACTATGACAGGTTCTTACCTTTTCCCTCTGCGCAGTCTTAGATCACTATTTGTATCTTATTTCTGCAGTGTTAGTGTTGGATCTTCAAACTTAAAGGATAATGCAAGTATTGCTTTTAACTATAAGCACTATGTGAAGATGGTTTTCTATGAAAACGTTAGTTTTGAGTGAAGTGCCACCCTACACCATGCCACTGTGAAGGAGTTTAAATCTCAATTTTAATACATGTTTTGACGTAGGTCTAGTCTGTTTAGAAAGTCTGTGGTTTGGTTTTAACTAGCTGTGGTAACAGAAGATGAAACCAGTCTAGGAGTAGGATTATAAAACGTCTCTCTATCCTAGCACAGGAGAACCCCGAAGGCATGGTAGGCAGAATGGATTCAAACTGTGTCTTTGTTTGTTATTGACTGAAGAATGTGAGTACATGGTGCACTCTTGATAGCTAGTGTTTAGTCGAAGTTCTAACTAATTTTGGTTCCAAAAGCCCACCAAGGTTTAACTTCGACGACATAAGATATAAGCTTAGTTGGCTTGTTGTTAATTTCAATAGCCTGTCCCATTAGAGTTTAGAGGTGTGACAATCATTTGCAGATAAGAAATTTAGATCAGAATGAATGCTGACATATGTATTTAACTAAGTTTCTTATCCAGTATTAGTTCTTAAGTTGGAGGTCGATAAATGAGAATGATCATCTCTAGATTCTTAAGATAGTTTCCAAGTCTTTTAAGATCTTTATTATATAACTCTTACTACATAAAACCATTTGAAACTATTTGTATTGGAAGGAGGGTGTAGAGTTTTGTAGTATAAGTAATTATCTGTGGTCAAAAACCATCATGCATATAAAGTAAAAGATAAGGGTGGGGAACCCACATATTGTGTTTTAGTTAATTAATTTGCATGCAATGTTCCTTGTATTTAGAAACATTTTGATATATCGCTAATACCTAGTACATTGAAGACCTTTATGAGTCTTAAAAAATTAAAACTCTGGGCCTTCGGGTATTCGTATTTTGTACTTGGGTAAAATTGTAAAAACTTCTGAAAATCGTATAGCCAAGTTAGAGACCACTTGTGAGTGGATAATTTAAAACAATGGTATGGACTGTTTAGGGATTATTATTGCATTACAAAATGTTATCCGTATAAACACTGTACTAGAAAACCCTTCACACATCGTAAAAACAGAGGTGATTCCATAAGCTCGGGAATAGAGTAAACCTTTGCGCCATGCACTATTGCATGATGAAATTCTAATACCATGAGGTCATCGAGGTTAACATATATATATATATATATATATATATATATATATATATATATATATAACCTTACAAATAGGAAAACTATAGGATTGCGATTGATTCAAGTTGAGTAGGGTGGGTGAACTTAATCTATGCATTGATGCAACGTTAAAATAAAATTTAAATCCTTTGGCCAAGGTGATGCATGATCCTCAAGTGCATTGAATATTCACTATGACTGGATGGCGTAGCTTGTGGAATGGTCATGCAAGACTAGAGGGAATCTAGGGGATTGCATGATAACAAGTCTCGTAGGTCACAACACCACAGCTCAAATGGCAAACACCGATGGTTATCCTAAGTCTATCCTTTTGAGTAGGGTAGGGCCACTTTCGGTTAGGAAGGAGTGTGGGAGACTAACGGTCTATGGTTGGAGGTTAAGCTCCTTGAAGATACTTTCTCTTCCAAATATTGAGGATTGCCGAGTCTTGAATGTGAGTGGTCAACAATCGAGATGCGGTGATAATGGTATGTTTCTAATATTGGATTTGCTTTAAGAATTTTCAAATTAGTAAGAAAACTAAATGTTTATGGTTTATCATTTCTTTCACTTTACGAATAATGAAATCATGTTTATTGTTAAATCAAAGAATGTTATACTTGTTAGTAGTGAAATCTTTTATGTTTGATCACAAAGAAAAAGAAAAAGAAATACCTATGGTAAAAACTAGTTTTCAAGTTAAATCAGATATGGATGTTACATATGGTATCAGAGCTAACCAGGTTCAACACTAGGGCTAATGACTCCACTAACCTAATTAGGAAATCAACATTAAGTGAGTAGCTAATGATTTAATTTACTATGCCAGGATGGTACACATCAAGAAAACTGCAAGAAAATCCTTCGCGGGAAAGGAACGTTATCTGCAAGCTAAGCAGAAATGACTTGCGATGATCAAGACCATTGAGAAAACTAACGATGAAAATGACATTTGGCTTGATGATGTGGAAACCTTTGCTAATGCTTTGTCACGACTTAAATGAGTGAAAAGAGAACTTCTAGAGATAGCTACGATGATGGCTCGAATCATGATCAATTACTGCCCTATTATTGTACCTAATAGTGCACCTATTAGTGTACTTGTTAGTATACCTATGAGTGTACCTATTAGTGTATCAATGATCATTTGGGATCCCCATAAAGCACCTAGTGCTGAAATCATTGTACTGTCATCCGGTAGTAAGTCTGAGGGTTATACACCTCGTGATTATGTGTCAGAAAATGAATCTGAAGGATACACCCCACTTGTTAATACTGAGTGAAAACATGAGATATGTCTATCTTTTTAGAATGTATGAACAATTTTGCAAAGTTGAATAAAGACAAATTTTGGTTTGAGAACAATTATGATTATGATCAATTGTTGTATGTTGATGATATATAAATGATAAAGCATAGAACTGATTAGTATATGTTTAATTAGGTGAGAAAACAAACAATCATGGATCAATCAGAGTTTAATGAGGGGGAAGATCGGGAAGGTCATAACTCTCGGGAAAACTCTACTGATAAGTTGGATAGAATTCTATATATGCTTACCAAAACTAAGGAAAGGCTGGGCAAACTAGAATGGAAAGTGAATGAAATTGGAAACACGGAGGGTGAAAATGAGAATTCTCATAATGCAAGTAAAAGTAAACAAAGGGATCATGTCACATCAAGTGAAAACCAAGATGATAGTGAAGTTCAAAGGGAGACCAAAGATAAACTTGCACTGGAATTATCTAAGGATATGAAAAAGATTATCCCTCCTAAGTTTGATGGAACAAAAACCAAAGATGATGCAGAAGCATGGTTAATAGAAATGGAGAAATATTTCAAAATTAGAAATTACTCTGAGGTTACCAAAGTAGTGTGGGGAGCGTATCAGTTATCTGGGGAAGCATCCACTTGGTGGATGAATAAGAAAATGGAGCTGGAATTAATTCCCTTGAAGGTGACATGGAATGAGTTCGTGGAACTTTTATGAAAGAGGTGGTTACCTCAGTTATATTTTGATCAAAAGTTAACAGATTTCCAAAACCTCAGGCAAGGTGAACTATTTGAGGTTGAGTATGCAGAAAAATTTACTAGACTACTGAAGTATGTTCCTCAATACCAAAAGGATGAAAGATTTTAGATTAGAAAATTTATCATGGGACTCAATCCTCAGATTGGTGGTGAGGTGGAGGTGCATGGTCCAAGCACAATGGACCAAGTGTATGAGAAAGCAATTAAGCAGGAACAAAAGATCAAATCTATTTTTGCTTACCGTGAAAAGAAACGTAAGAAGTATGATAAGAACTACAACGATCAGTCATATAAAAGGAAGAATGAGAAGGGATATGGAAATAGGAGGTTTGATAAAGGAAATTGAAAGAACAAAGGGGGATTTGGTAATGAATGAAGAAATGAAGATTATAAGAGAAATGACAATTTTAAGAAGAATGATGATTCTACGTATAGGCCATCTGAGAAGCGAGGACCTATAGGAGGGTGTTTTTCTTGTGGAGGAGATCATTATGCTAATCGTTGCCCTAATAAGAAGTAGAATGGGAAGCCTAGGAACACAGAACTTCCTTCGTAGCAGGAAGCATTGCAACAAAGGATTCATGCCGCTCTTGACAATCGACAAGCAAAGTATCAGATCACCCCTATTGAGATGATAGGTACCTTATTTGGAGTTCCTATTTCTATTCTATTTGATACTGGTGCAACAGAAAATTTTGTCACCTAGAGTTTTAAGTAAATTTTCTAGAAAAGCTGGTTTTATGTCAAAACTGTGGACAGTTGAGCATGCAAATAACTCAAAGGCTCAGGTAGAGCAATGTTTGTTCGAAGCTAAGATTGATATTTCTAACTTCACCACTGAGGCAAATTTATACGTAGCACCTTTAGGGTCCTACGATGTCATCTTAGGAATGAATTGGTTGTGGAAACATAGGGCCATGGTAGATTGTTTTCATAAAACAATTGAGTGTCTGGATGAGAAGGGAAATTTAGTAAATATTCAAGGAATTCAAAGGGAAATAAGGATTAGATCCATTTCTTCAAAACAATTAAAATGGGCTAGGTGAAAGGGATGTCGACTTTTTGCAATCAAAATGGACCTAGTAGAGGAAACCTTGGAGAAACAAATATTTGAGGAAAAATATCCATATCTTTGCAATTTCAGTGATGTATTTCCTGAGGAGCTACTAGGCTTGCCTCCAAAAAGAACATTTGATTTTGGCATAGATATTAAACCAAGATCAGAGCCAGTATCTAAAGCTCCATATCGTATGACCACCACTGAACTTATGGAATTAAAGGCTCAATTGCGGGAGCTATTGTCTAAGAATCTAATTAGGCCAAGTGTATCACCATGGGGAGCCCCGGTTATATTCGTCAAGAAGAAAGATGGAACTCTTAGGCTGTGTATAGATTATAGGATGCTTAATAAGGCAACAATAAAGAATAAGTATCCATTGCCACGTATTGATGATCTATTTGACCAAATGCGTGCTGCATCAGTCTTTTCTAAGATAGATTTGAGATCTAGATACCATCAGTTAAGGTTGAAAGATGAAGATATTCCCAAGACGGCATTTAGAATGAGATATGGTCATTATGAGTTTACGGTGTTACCATTTGGATTGACCAATGCACCTGCTGCTTTCATGAATCTCATGAATAGTGTTTTTAGAGATTGTCTTGATAAATTTATATTAGTTTTCATTGATGATATTCTGATTTATTCCAAAAAAGAAGAGGAGCATAGACAACATCTTCAAATAGTCTTGCAAAGATTAAGAGAACACAAATTGTATGCGAAACTCTTGAAGTGCACTTTCTTTCAGAAAGAAGTACAGTATTTGGGGCATATAATATCAGCTAATGGGATATCAGTTGATCTAGCCAAAATAAAGGCTATTATGGAATGGCCTAAACCTTTCGATGTTTTAGAAGTACGAAGTTTTATGGGGTTGGCTAGATATTATAGAAAATTTGTTTTGAATTTCTCAAGCATTGCTAGCTTAATTACTTCCTTGCAAAGAAAAGGAAAAAGGTTTGTCTGGACTGAAGAATGTCAAAAGGCTTTTGACTTGTTAAAAGAAAAGTTAACGACCACTCCAATCTTGAAAGTTCCTGATCCTAAGGGATATTTTGAGGTTATTACTGATGCCTCGGGGGAAGGGTTAGGAGGTGTACTTATGCAAGATGGCCGGGTAGTAGCCTATGAATCAAGAAAGTTGAAAAACTATGAGCAGAACTACACTCCTCATGACTTAGAACTGGCAGCAGTGATTCACGCCCTACAGATGTGGTGACATTATTTGTTGGGAAAGACTTTTATACTAAAATCAGATCATCAAAGTCTTTGCTACATATTCACACAACCTCATCTCAATGCAAGATAGAGGAGATGGTTGGAAATAATATATATTATGACTTTGAGATTTCTTATATCAAAGGCAAAGAAAACTGAGTAGCTGATGCCTTAAGCAGAAGAAGACACATAGCTTCTATAATCTCTATTCATGATAACTTTAAAGAATTAGTACTGCAAAGTTTGTCTGGAGATGAATATTATGAGCAGGTGAAATAGGCTCTGCACTTAAACCCAAAGGACCCAAGATATGATGGATTCAGTTTTGAATCGGATGGATTGATGAGATTCAAGGGAAGAATCTACGTTCCTAATTCAGTAGAACTTAGAAACCTTGTTTGGAAGGAAGTTCATTGTGCACCATACTTCGGACACCTAGGTGTAACAAAACTTTTAGCTGATGTCAAGCCGCTATATTTCTGGAAGGGAATGAAAAGTGATGCTGCAAGGTTTGTAGCGAGTTGTTTGGAGTGTCAGAGAGTTAAGGCAGAACACCAACATCCTGCTAGATTGTTATACCTACATGATATTCCATAATGGAAATGGCAGGTTGTTAGTATGGATTTTGTCCAAGGGTTACCAATTTCTAAGAATAGGCATGATGCAATATTGGTTGTTGTTGATAAACTAACTAAGGTAGCACATTTCATACTGGGAAATTTGATGGATGGAGCACATCTTTTGGCTCAGAAATTTGTGCAGGAAATATTAAGATTGCATGGTGTACTTGAAAAGATTATATCTGATAGAGATGCTCGGATAACTTCTCAGTTTTGGCAAACCTTATTTTCTGCATTAGGGACTAAACTTAATGTGAGTACTGCTGATCACCCTGAAACTGATGGACAAACAGAAAGAGTGAATTAAGTATTAGAAGACCTTTTAAGAATGTATTGCATGGATTAGCAATACAGATGGGAGGAATATTTACCTCTTGTCGAATTTGCCTATAACAATTCCTATCATTCTGCCATTAAGATAGCGCCATTTGAAGCATTATATGGAAGGAAATGCAGAACTCTTATAAGCTGGGATAAGCTGGAAGATAGGATAAGCATTGGATCTGAAATGCTTGCGGATATGGAAGAAAAAGTGAAAATGATTAGGAAGAGGTTGGCAGAAGCCAATGACAGGCAAAAAAGTTATGCATATGGCAAAAGGGTGCCTAGACATTTCTCTGTTGGTGAGAAAGTTCTTTTGCGAGTAAAACCCCATAAGAGTTCAATTAAATTTGGTAAATCATCAAAATTGGCTCCTCGATATGTCAGACCTTTTGAGGTTCTTGAGATTATCAATCCAGTTGCCTATAAAGTTGCTCTACCTCCAGCCTAGTCCAAAATGCATAATTTTTTTCATGTTTCATATCTAAAGAAATATTTTGTAGGTAATGACCACATCCTTAACCAGAATTCTTTACAGATGCAAGAACCCGGGGTGGTTGTGATCGAGCCACTCAAGGTGCTCGAAATCATAGACTTTGTTTACGTAATTGAGAAGTTTTGCAATGCAAAATTCAGTGGGACCAATATAGAGAGGATAGCGCCACTTGGGAAAACTATAAAGACATTTACCAAAGATTTCCTAAACTTTTCAAAAATATTAATGTTGAACTATAAAAAGTTTGTTTTAAGTTTAATTTTGGCTTGATAAACTCAATCATCAGGGAGGATGATTTTTAAGGGGAAGGATATGTTACATCCCTCTTTTTGGAATCAATAACACTATTTACTTTTCTTACATATTTTAGTTATGTAATATGTTGTTGACGTCATGGAAACTAGTGATGTGGATAGAGAAAGTTAGTTCTATGAAAATTTGGAATCTATTGATTATGATCAATGTGATATTATAAAACTAAAATGTCATTTTGTTATGAGAATGTAATGATTGGATATATTATGCTTTGATTTGGAATATAGGTGCTTTGACCACAAAATTTGTATGTGAGATTGTCATTGCAAGAATAGGTGGACCATGTTCGACAGGAAGAGAAAGTATCTTTGAGAAAGAGAATAGACTCTGGAAATTAACCATGGGTGTTTGTTACTGAAAACGCCAATCAGGTAGATAAACCTTGATGCCTAGAATTTAGTCATGTTTTCAGCTAAGATAATTTAGACAAGATGTCAATGTCTGAAGTAAAGGTTTAGCACCTTTCATAAGTCATCATATAGAATTTTGGAAATCAACGTTGTTGTCGCAAGTCTTCTTAATCATGTCATCTAATAGAGATGACTAATGTTCCGATTATAGGTAAATAAACGAAATTATTTGTGGCTGAATTGTGAGTTGTGTCTCAATGTCAAATGACACGAGAAGTCATAATTGTGCATAAAACGATCTAGAAAACTTGTTTTACGTTACGCCCATTCCATCGTGATTGTCGTAAAAACGCTTTGAACATATGTTGTGAACTCATTCCTTTTTGGAAATTGACGGATGTCGAATTAGAAGCCAAGGCATGTAATAATCTATTTTGGTTGTTATTTGGAGGAATATGCCAAAATCACATTAGTTATATTTTGGTAAACGTGAGGTATTTCCTTATTCTTGATGGATGCCGATATTCTTGTTGAAGCTTGAGTAGGGACACGTTCAAGTTCTGTTTGTTTTTTATGTCTTCCATTTCGAATGAGTCTTCTTCCTTCTAGCTTAGACCTTGAGTTATTATTGATCTAACCTTTATTTTTTCTTTATTAAGTTGGCCTTCGTTTATTCTCTTGATCAACTTTAGAGACACTTTATTCATTTAATATCTACCACCTTGCAAGAGCTTAACTCCACTATTCGGTGTTAGTTGCAAATTTAGAGGTTTAGAAGCCTTCATGTTTGAGTAGTGGACGGGGTTGTTATGCCCACCAGCTGCCACATCGCCATAAGGAAACTCCATAATGTAAAGTGGTCGCTAAAGGTTAGGGATCAGGTAAGCATGTAGAAACAAATTTCCAACTGTTTAGGCATGGTTGGCAGTTGAAGCGTCATTATTCCCTCACCGTGCAGAGTATTGGAGGGGATATTTCCTTTGAGAGGGGATAGGAATAGAGAGGACGAAGCTGTGGTGAGAGTCTGAGGGGAAAACGTGGAGACGTCACTGAGAGATCAGCAAGGTCGAGCTTGGTTGAGCAAATTCCTTTATACTACAACAGGTTCTTACCTTTTCCCTCTGCACAATCTTAGATCACTATTTGTATCTTATTTCTGTAGTGTTAGTGTTGGATCTTTGAACTTAAAGGATAATGCAAGTATTGCTTTTAACTATAAGCGCAGTGTGAAGATGGTTTTCTATGAAAATGTTAGTTCTAAGTGAAGTGCCACCCTACACCATGCCACTGTGAAGGAGTTTAAATCTCAGTTTTAATACATGTTTCGACATAGGTCTAGTCTGTTTAGAAAGCTTGTGGTTTGGTTTTAACTAGCTGTGGTAACGGAAGATGAAACCAGTCTAGGAGTAGGATTATAAAACGTCTCTCTATCCTAGCACAGTAGAACCCAGAAGGCATGGTAGGCAGAATGGATTCAAATTGTGTCTTTGTTTGTTATTGACTGAAGAATGTGAGTACGTGGTGCACTCTTGATAGCTAGTGTTTAGTCGAAGTTCTAACTAATTTTGGTTCCAAAAACCCACCAAGGTTTAACTTCGACGATGTAAGATATAAGCTTAGTTGGCTTGTTGTTAATTTCAATAGCCTATACCATTAGAGTTTAGAGGTGTGACAATCATTTGCAGATAAGAAATTTAGATCGGAATGAATGCTAACATATGTATTTAACTAAGTTTCTTGTCCAGTATTAGTTCTTAAGTTGGAGGTCGATAAATGAGAATGATCATCTCTAGATTCTTAAGATAGTTTCCAAGTCTTTTAAGATCTTTATTATATAACTCTTACTGCATAAAACCATTTGAAACTATTTGTATTGGAAGGAGGGTGAAGAGTTCTGTAGTATAAGTAATTATCTGTGGTCAAATACCGTCATGCATATAAAGTAAAAGATAAGGGTGGGGAACCCACATATTGTGTTTTAGTTAATTAATTTGCATGCAATGTTCCTTGTATTTAGAAACATTTTGATATATCGCTAATACCTAGTACATTGAAGACCTTTATGAGTCTTAAAAACTTAAAACTCCGGGCCTTCCGGTATTCGTATTTTATACTTGGGTAAAATTGTAAAAACTTCTGAAAACTGTATAGCCAAGTTAGAGACCACTTGTGAGTGGATAATTTAAAACAATGGTATATACTATTTAGGGATTATTATTGCATTACAAAATGTTATCTGTATAAACACTATACTAGAAAACCCTTCACACATCGTGAAAATGGAGGTGATTCCATAAGATCAAGAATAGAGTAAACCTTTGCACCATGCGCTATTGCATGATGAAATTCTAATACCATGAGGTCATCGAGGTTAACATATATATATAAACCTTACAAATAGGAAAACTGTAGGATTGCAATTGATTCGAGTCGAGTAGGGTGGGTGAACTTAATCTATGCGTTGATGCAATGTTAAAATAAAATTTAAATCCTTTGGCGAAAGTGATGCATGATCCTCAAGTGCATTGAATGTTCACTGTGACTGGATGTCATAGCTTGTGGAATGGTCATGCAAGACTAGAGGGAATCTAGGGGATTGCATGATAACAAGTCTCGTAGGTCACAACACCAAAGCTCAGATGGCAAACACCATAAGTCTATCCTCTTGAGTAGGGTAGGGCCACTTCCGGTTAGGAAGGAGTGCGAGAGACCGACGGTCTGTGGTTGGAGGTTAAGCTCCTTGAAGATATTTTCTCTTCCAAATATTAAGGATTGCCGAGTCTTGAATGTGAATGGTCGACAATCGAGATGCGTTGATAATGGTATGTTTCTAATATTGGATTTTCTTTAAGAATTTTCAAATTAGTAAGAAAACTAAATGTTTATGGTTTATCATTTCTTTCAGCTTTATGAATAATGAAATCATGTTTATTGTTAAATCAAAGAATGTTATACTTGTTAGTAGTGAAATATTTTATGTTTGATCACAAAGAAAAATAAAAAAAAATACCTATGGTAAAACCTAGTTTTCAAGTTAAATCAGATATCAATGTTACACTTTTCTTGTGTTTTAACTTGACCCTGGGTGTTCTAACTAGGTTAAAGTTGACCCTGGGTTATACCCCATGGGTCTAGGGTCCCTTTTGACTTGGGTAACCCTTGGTTAACCTCCGTATGGTCACCTTAACTTCACACTGAAGTTAAGTGACGAATTTGGAGGCATGGGAGGGATAGGATGAGTGGTATCAACACTCAAGCCCATCTCTTTTCAATTCTCAAGGCTAGAGATGACTCCAAGATCCACCAATTGTGGAGGACTTGACTTCAAGTCTCCCTCACAATTGGTGAGAGTGGTCCTTCATGAGAGGGAAGGAAGGGGAGACATGTGTCACCCTTTCCCTCTTCAATTCCCCTTTTCTCTCCCATGTGTTGGAGAGAGGACATGTGGTAAGGGGTAAGGTAGACTTTGGGGATGGCTGAGTGACATGTGTCAACACCCATCCTTTGGGACTGATGCCGAGACTTCTGGAGGTCATAACTTTTGACTCAGATGTCAGTTTTCTACAAAATTTTACAGGTGGATACGTTATGAGGTGGCCAGTGGTTTCCCAACCCACCCTAGTTGGTTGGACCTCGTCTTGGCACTTTTTCGGGGCTTGAAACTTTCATCTTGGCCCTCAAAATGGCAAATTAGTGTTTTTTTCTAGTTTTTTAAAAGTTGTTTTTTTTACTAACTCGAAACTCATGTTTCGAATTTAGGATGTTAGTTGTTTTTTCGTCCTACCTTAGTTTTATGAGTTTTTTTGGAAAAAATTGGATTCTCAAGATATGATTGTAAAATTACCTAAAATGGCAAAATCTGACAATTGTCGAAATCTGCCAAAAAAGGTAATTTTTTGATTTTTTTTGTTTTCTTGGATATAAGAGGGTTTTCTCTCATTGTAGCAGCAGAGTTGATGAATATAAGTTTTTTAATGTTTCAGTATTCAGATATTTGGCTCTCACATGATTAATGGCAAAAATATATTGAGTGTATGTTGTGTGCTACATCATCTGGTATCAGAGTAGGAAGATGGCTGGGAGAGGAAGAGGAAGAGGTGGTCTTGCCCAAATGCATAGAGAAATGCAAAATCTGCAAAGGCAAATAGCTGAACTTACAACACAGATGGAAAACCAAAGACTGGGTAGAGGAGGAGACGAATCTGATGAAGAGATAGGTCGAGGAGGTGCAAATCAAGATACAGAACATGAAGAAGAAGAATTAGAAGGCATGAGTTTTGAAGAGCGGATGCTCAGGGCCTTAGAAGGGAAAAATGAAGGGATCAAGGTAGATGTTTCAGATTATGCAGGTAGTCTTAAACCAGAGGAGTTGATAGATTGGTTGAATGACATGAGAAAATTTTTTGAATGGAAATCCATGACAGAGGAAAAGAAGGTGAAGTTTGCATGCACCAAATTAAAGGGTCATGCAATGATTTGGTGGTATCATCTTCAAAAGGAACGAGCAAGGAAAGGCAAGGATAAGATCAGGACATGGAATAAAATGGAGAAGAAGCTGAGAGAAATTTTGTATCCCATAGATTATGCGCAAACCATTTTTCATAGGTTTCAAAATTTAAAGCAGAACCTCTCTTCTATGCAAGATTATACAAATGAGTTTTATACGTTGTCTATACGTATAGAGCATCAAGAAACTGATGAACAGATGGCTGCTAGATATGTGAATGGCCTGAAATTCTCTATTCAAAATGAATTGAGCATGCATTGACTCAATAGTATGGAAGAGGCTTACCAATTAGCTCTAAAGGCTGAAGAAAAACAAAACAGACAATACCATCAAAGGAATAGAGGAGGAAGAAGGGGTACATCAACCCCATTTTGAGGAGGTTCAAATTATGGCAGGGGGGAGTCATCCCATGGATTGGAAAAACAAGTAGACACCCGACAAGATCCTTCGAATCAAGAACGAGGAAGGGGATTTTAAAGAGGTAGAGGTTATGGTAATGGTAGAGGATGGGAAAACCAGAGAAGGCCTTTCACTTGTTTCAGATGTGGAGAAGGTCATAGGGCATTTGAATGCTTAAATTATAACATGTAAGAAAGAAATCAAGGAGGACAACCTAGGGTGAACCTGATTCAAATGCAACATGAAGTGGAAGGGACGAAACTAGAGGTTCCACCAGATGTGGGAGAAAGTCTCATGATGAGAAGGGCAATGGTGATCCCAGAGAAGGAGAAAATAGAAGACAAAATCTCTGATGGTTCATGGCTTCGAACCAATATCTTCATAACTAGATTCACTTCGGGTGGCAAGGTATGTCAAGTTATTGTTGATGGAGGTAGTTGTGAAAATATGGTTTCTAAGGAAATGGTAGAGAACTTGAATTTACACTGTGAAAAACATCCTCATCTGTATTGCATTGCATGGTTTAAAAAGGGGAATGAAGTCACTGTTGATAAAAGATGCCTAATTAAGTTTAGCAAAGGGAAGATCTATCAAGATGAGATATGGTGTGATGTTGTCCCAATGGATGCCTGTCATGTGTTATTGGGAAGGCCATGGCAGTATGATAGAAAAGTTATGCATGATGGAGAGAAAAACACATATACCTTTTGGAAAGATGGCTCTAAGGTGATTTTATTACCTCTCGAGGATGAAGGAAAAGGTGAGACCATGTTGTCTGAAAGAGATCTTGTTAAAGAAATGAAGGTGACAGGGTGTTGTTACACATTATTAGTGAACAAAGGTGAAGAGGAAGACATTTCAGTTCCCCCAGAAGTAGCAGAGCTATTGGAAGAATTTGTTGATGTTTTGCCTAATGAATTGCCTAATGGTCTACCACCAAAGAGATATATTTAGCATCATATTGATTTGATTTCAGGAGCAACTCTACCCAACCAAGCAGGTTATAGGATGAATCCAACACAACATGCAGAGATGAATAAGCAAGTCACAGAACTCATAAGTAAAGGTGTGGTGAGAGAGAGCATTGGCCCATGTGCTGTACCTACATTGCTGACCCCAAAAAAAGATGGAACATGGAGGATGTGCACTGATAGCAGAGTAATTAATAAGATTACCATCAAGTATCAGTTTCCTATACCTCATATGGAAGACATGATGGATGTCCTTACAGGTGCCAAATATTTCAACAAGATCGACCTACGAAGTGGCTACCACCAAATCCGGATCCGAGAAGGGGATGAGTGGAAGACAACCTTTAAGACTCGAGATGGATTATATGAGTGGATGGTTATGCCATTCAGGTTATCAAATGCACTAGCACATTTATGAGATTGATGAACACTATACTATGACCTTACATTGGTAAGTTTGTGGTAGTTTATTTTGATGATATTTTGGTATTTAGTAATAGCAAAGAAGAGCACCTACAACACTTGAGGATCATCTTTGGTGTGTTAAGGAAGGAGAAGCTCTGTGCCAATTTGAAGAAGTGTAGGTTCATGTAGGACAGTTTGGTTTTTTTAGGCTTTGTCATTTCTAAAGATGGTGTTAGAATGGATCCAAAAAAAGTCAGGGCAATTCTAGAATGGCCTAGTCCAAGCAGCATCATAGAGGTAAAAAGTTTTCATGGCTTGGCCACTTTCTATCGAAAGTTCATTCAAAATTTTAGTAGTATTGTAGCTCCTATAACAGATTGCACCAAAGGAAGGGAGCTCATATGGACCAAGGATGTTGAGGATAGCTTTAAGTACTTGAAGCAAAAGGTAACAGAAATACCTATACTTGCATTGCCAAATTTTGATAAGGTATTTGAAGTAGAATGTGATGCCTCCCATGTGGGAATAGGTGTTGTGCTTAGCCAAGCTAGAAAACCTATAGCTTTCTTTAGTGAAAAGCTGAATGAAGTGAAAAAGAATTATTCTACTTATGATTTGGAATTTTATGCAATTGTTCAAGCATTGAGGCATTGGAGACATTATGTAGTTCCCCAGGAGTTTGTATTGTTTATAGATCATATTGCACTGAGATACTTGAACACACAAAAAAAGTTGAATAGTAGGCATGCCAAGTGGGTCTCTTTCTTGCAGGGTTACAACTTTGTGTTGAAGCATAAGTCTAGAAAACAAAATTAGATTGCAGATGCATTAAGTAGGCGTGTTGTACTTTTAACCACAATGGAAGCTAAGGTGCTTGGTTTTGATGCCATAAAAAATTTGTATGAGTTTGATGATGATTTTTGGGAGATTGTGGAACAATTGAAGGCACCAGTATCTGGTAACTTGGATCACTTTAGGGGTGAATATTTTATGCAAGATGGGTATCTATTTAAAGGAAAACAACTATGCATACCAGCTGGCTCTATGAGGGAAAACATTATCAGAGAATTTCATAGTAGTGGGTTGGCTGGACTTCTTGGCAAGGACAAGACAATAGCCTTGATCAAAGATAAATATTACTGGCCAAAGATGAAGAGGGATATAACTAAGTATGTAACAAGGTGTAGAATCTGCCAAGTGGCTAAGGGACATTCACAGAATACAGGATTGTATATGCCCTTACTAGTACCAGCTGCACCATAGACAGATTTGAGCATGGACTTTGTTTGGGACTTCCACATACTCAACGAGGTAATGATTCCATTTTTGTAGTTGTTGATAGGTTCTCCAAGATGGTTCATTTTATTGCCTGTAAGAAAACTAATGATGCAATGAGGGTAGCAGAGTTTTTTTTTCAGAAGTTGTTCGACTACATGGTGTTCCAAAGACTATTACCTCTGACAGGGATACTGAATTCCTCAGTCATTTCTGGAGGAATTTATGGAAGAAGATGGGGACCAAGTTACAGTTTAGTAGTGCCTATCATCCTCAAACAGATGGGAAAACAGAGGTAGTCAATTAGAGTCTGGGAAATTTGCTGAGGTGTATTGTTGGAGAAAAGCCAAAACAATGGGATTTGGCATTACCCCAAGCTGAATTTGCCTATAATAGTTCTGTTAACAGATCAACGGGAAAGTCCCCTTTCTAGATTGTGTATGGTAGGAATCCTCAAGGTGTTCTAGATTTGGTACAACTACCAATGAAAGATAGGGTCAGTGATGATGGGGAAGCATTTGTAGAACACCTTCAACAGTTGCAGCAAGAAGTGAGACAGAAGTTGCAGGACGGTAATGAGAGGTACAAGAATTCAGTGGATACTAGTAGGCGACATCAGACATTCAGTAAGGGTGACTTAGTGATGGTATATTTGAGAAAAGAGTGGTTTCATACTGGAACATATCACAAGTTGAAGTACAGGAAAATTAGTCCTTGCAGAACTATGAAGAAGATCAATGATAATGCCTATGAGGTCAGTTTACCAGATGATCTCGATATTTCTCCTGTGTTTAATATTTTTGATTTATATGCATTCCATGGTGAGGATGATGCTGAAGATAGTCAACCAGATGTGGCATGGCACAATCACATTCCCCATAAGAAGAAGGAAAAGATTGCACAGGTTCTTGATAAGAACACTATCTCCACTCGACACGGGCATTACAACAAGTATTTAGTACAGTGGAACGGATTACCACCATTAGATAGCACATGAATTACAGAGTGGGAAGTGCAGAGGTTAGATCTAATCAAATGGCAGCAATTTGATTGCAAAAGTTGCGTTCTTTTCAACTAGAGGAGAATGATGCCGGGACTTCCAGAGGTCATAACTTTTGACTCGGATGTGGGTTTTCTATGAAATTTTATAGGTGGATGCGTTATGAGGTGGCCAATGGTTTCCCAACCCACCCTAGTCAGTTGGACCTCGTCTTGGCACTTTTTTGGGGCTTGAAACTTTCATCTTGGCCCTTAAAATGGCAAATTAGTATTTTTTTCTAGTTTTTAAAAGTTGCTTTTTTTAATAACTTGAAACTCATGTTTCAAATTTAGGATGTTAGTTGTTTTTTCATCCTACCTTAGCTTTATGAGTTTTTTGGGAAAAAATTGGATTCTCAAGATATGATTGCAAAATTACCTAAAATGGCAAAATCTGATAATTGTCGAAATCTGCCAAAAAAGGTAATTTTTTTATTTTTTTTGTTTTCTTGGATATAAGAGAGTTTTCTCTCATTGTAGCAGCAAAGTTGATGAATAGAAGTTTTTAAATGTTTCAGTCTTCAGATATTTGGCTCTCACATGATTAATGGCAAAAATATATTGAATGTATGTTGTGTGCTACATCATCGACACAATAATAGTGGGGGGGGGAGAGTGAGGAGGTGACAAGTGTCACCTCCCCATTCCTCTAAGCTCATGGATTGGGCTTATTTTAAATCCCACTTGGGATAGGGAGAAAGGTTGTTGAATTTTTGAGAATTTTTATCATTAGAATTTATTTTTGGGAGAAAAGTTAGAGGGAGTTTGGTGGCTTATGTTGGAGGAGACTTTAGAGGAGCTCTACATCAACTTCTTCCATTATTAGGGCTTTAAAGGCTAGTTTTCAAGGCTAAGGCCTTCCCCTTGTATTTTTAATTTGTTGCATGATGAATGTATGAGATGCGTTTTGCTTGTGTTATATCTTATTATTGTGGGAAATGTTTAGTAGGGTGTTGAAAGAGCTTCTCCCATTTGGTAGAAATGCTCATCAAGTGTGGGGTAGGGGAGGAGTGATCCTCCTCGAGGTCATTGCCTTGTTTTAGGATGTTGAAAGTCTTGAGCACATTTTATGTAATTTTTGAGTAAAATTGTCACATGGCTTGAGAGCCAAAATATGAACTCCTTGGAAATTTTTTTAATATGTTTGGCTTGAGGCCATGAGGAAATTTGTGTTGAAATATTTTGAAGGGTGGCACTCTAGAGTTGAGTGTGTCCACTCTCCTACCCCTTTTTAAACTCACTTTGGTTGAGTTGTGTGTTGTAAATATCCATGGGTGTATTTTTGTTTTGGGATGTTGTTTTTCCTTGTTGTGAAGTGGATTTGGATACCCTGGGTGTGTGGATGATCTCCCTAGCTCGGGGGTGACCCTCTTGCGGGTCTACGATAGGGAGGAGAGTAGGATGTGTGGTGTTTCTTTCCCTTGTGTGTTATGCAAGTTTTCATGGAGCTTAGTGTGAAGGTTGAAGAATTTACTTGTCTTAGAAAATATTTTATCTTCCTTTACTCTTAAGGCTCTATAGGAGAGCTTGGTCTCATTAATGGCTACATCCTTGTTGATTTTAAGAGGAGAACTTCTCTCTCTCTCTTGTTATAATATTTGGTCTTCTTGAGTTGTGAGAAAATCCTCTTTCAATGTATTAATAGTTTTAATTATAGTGTTTATTAAATATTACCATTGTGAAATGAGGAAGGAAGGAAAAATTTGTTTTTAAAAGGATATTGATTTTGTATATTTCCTAATACTCCTAGTTACAAAGTTGAGATTTAGTTCTTGTAGTAAATTAAGAGTTATAATTTGATGATTTAGATCTTACCATATAAGTTAGTGGGAATTGTAGAAAAGTTGTTTATAAGTCAATTCATTGTATGATAATATGGAAATATCAATTTGATAAATATGAAGTTGTAATTTTGTTACTAAGAAAAGAAATGAAATTGGATTATAGTTATGCATTTGAGTTTAATTGTAATTAATTATATGCTTACTATATTTAAATTGAATTTATTGACTTGCAAAATAATTGAATTAAAAGAAAAATAGATTTAATTATCCTTGTGTAATGGTTTTTTTTTTTTTAAATTTAAAATTTAATTTTAGAGGTGCATTTGAAAATATATTTGTATGAAAATCAAATATATATACTAATTCTTTATTCTGCCTTACAAATTATTTGACAGTAATAGTTTAATAATTATATATATATTCTGTATTTATACAGTTATTTGTTCAATTAATGAAATTGTAGATTAGGTTGACTATGAAATTTCTGTGTATATATAAATATATATAAATATATTTTAAATTTTTATAAACGAAAATCAATGGAGAAATAAATATATATTTTGCAGGTTTTGTTTTGAGACACAGACAATTTTTTTTTTACAACATTGGTGGGGGTTCGAACCCCCATCATAGGCATTGCAAAGGGTGTGGGGAGGGGGCAGAGCCCCCACCCAAACCCCACTAAGTGGGATGTGGGTGGGGGCTCTACCCCCTCCCCACACCCCTGTTAACACAGAACCCCCACAGACCTCCATTTCTGTGACCCTCTACGACTCCATGCGCCCTGCGTTCCCCGCGACCACGCTACAATCGTATCTCTACCCAATCTCCCCTCCACCCATACACAGCCACCCAATCTCCCCTCTGCCCATCTCTGCGTTCATCTCCCCTTCACCGCCGTGACCTCCCTCTGTCCGCGGCCCCATCACTCAGAGCCTCATCTCTGCGTTGTCGCCGCCGCCTCCATTGCCCTGCACAACCAATACAAAACAAAAGAAAAATATGTGTTAGGGTTTCTCCAATGAGAATCAAAAAAATATATGGCAATATAACAATATTCATTGTTATATAAAGAAAAATATAATATATAATAATAAAATAGATTATTAATATATATATATAATTTTGTAACTCCATTAAATAATATATATATGTATATATATATATATATATATTATTTATTGATAATTTTTTAAAAAGAAGCTATTTTAAAAAAATAGGGTTTCTATTTTGACAATAATGTATATATAACAATTAAATTAATAAGAATATATATATATATATATATATATATTCATTTTAACTATAGGAAAAATGAGTTTGGGGTTTAACAATTTTCACAATTAAAATACCAAGAAAATGAAAAGAAAAATATTCTTATTTTTCTAATAAAAGAAAACTTAGAAATATAAATGCAAATAAGCATGTGTGTATATATATATATGCTTATTTGCATTTATATAGATATGTATATCTTTATAAATGAAATTAAGCCATCATATGCATTTGATATGTGGCCATTGTAAATTCAACCTATAGATTGAGAAAATGTCCATTTGAGAAAAATGAGAGAAAAAGAGAAAGAAAGATAAAAGTGAAAACAAAGAGGAGAAAATGTGTGGCATTTCTAAAATAGGCTAAGAGAACTAATTAAGATTTAACTTTCCGTTAATCCTGAATTGGGGCAAATTAATTATTAAAATTAATTCAAACGATGAATTAAACCTAGAGTAGAAACCTAGGGGACTTCAGCAAGCGAAGTTAGTGAGTCATGTTCAAGTGATCTGATCTACCAAGAAATTAGGAATAATGTAAAGGATGCGGTGATAACTCTAATTGATAGAGAACTGATTTACCAAGAAATTAGGAATAATGTAAAGGATGCAGTGATAACTCTGATTGATAGAGAATGTGAAAGAGAGCAAATTAAATTAAATTTTAGAGAAACGGGAAGGAGAACAAATGAATAGGTTTTGTTGAAAATGCTAAAATTAGGAGGAGAAATTAATATTAAATTTTAGAAAATGTGAAGGAGAGCAAAGGATCATGCTTTGTTGAAAAATGATCAATCAACTTAATCAACTGTGTGAGTGAGATGTAAGGAATTTAATGACCCAAGTCAGGAAACCTCGTTTCAAGATTAGTGTTAGTGTAATAAATCCCACTCACGCCTGTAAGGCGTTATGCTGCTGGATTTTCCTAGAATTTAGGGTTTACTATTTTAGTAACTTTAACCCTTGTAGTGATGTTAACCACGTCGTGATGACCCCCTTGTTGGCCTTCTTGCATTTGGGTATGTGTACGAGTGCATAGTACCCCACTGACAACCGTATTGTTTATGCCTTAAGCGTACGCCACTGAGCATGCTAACAGGTGCGAGGGGGTTTCTAGGGAAGCGTGGGAAAATTCTTGATATTTCGTGTCATGACCACATGACAAATGTGGACATGACACGTGTGAAGCATGTTGTGACCGCATGGGAAATGTGGGCATGACAACTCAAAATTACTGCCATTGAACTTCTCCACTTCAAACCTTCTTGATGTGCTTGCCATCTCCTTGCTGCAATAGAAATTAGAATACTCTACAAAAACTCCCACTCAACTTAAGATCAGCTCAAAAAACCCCTACCCAATAGTTAAGACCAAAACTGGCCAGGCTCTGATACCAACTGAAAGGAAGCTAGGTGTGTGAAAATTGCTTCCTACACTAATCTAATGAGGGGAGAGCTATACAAATTCAATTTAATCCTTATCACTATAGAAACATACATCTAACAAAGTTATTACAACAATACACAAGAACTAAAAAGAAGACAGAAGAAGAGAGACAAAGATATACGGTGGGGAAAACCCTTATTGGGTGAAAAACCCCACACTCAAAAACATGCACAATGTATTAACAAATCTAAAAGTTGTTTACAATACATTTGCAATGTAAGCTTCAATGGTCTTTGACACTTGTGTCTGGAGTCAATCTGGCAGCATAACAGTACCTATAAACTTGTGATACAAACTCCATCTCCAAGCACCTGTTTATATAGAAAATAAAAGGCAATATTAGACCTATCTTGGGATGGGCGTCCAACTTGGCTTCATGGACCAAAACCCATGCCGAAGGACACTTGGTCAACATTGTAGAATGTACCTAACACTTCTCCACAACTCCCATCCCAAGGAGGTCACCTATTTCCAAAATGGGCTATGATAGATGCTCTTACAACACTTACGACCATCATAGAATCTGTCATAATGGTTACAACTTACAGCTGTAAGAGAATCTATCATACACATGCTATAAATAGCATATTCTCTTACAACATGTCATATTCCACCTTGGGGCACCCAAATATGCCTTATTGAAAGATGCTTCATGACACATGTCATCACCTGTCTTACAAACTTCTATTTTCGACTCTTATATGTCATAGATTCTGGCATAGGAATCCGTCATAACCGTTTCAGTCAATATTCCCTTACACAACATGGAAGATGCCGACACATGGAAAAATGCTCCTACCATAAAGTGGGATGCCTATCTCCTCATGTGAGGACAAAATTACAAGTTGTCATATTCCATGTAGGATCGACACATCATCGTGCCACATCCCACAATATGACAATATGGAATTTACAAATATTTACAACATAGGCAATTAAATAATAAATACAAACATTAATAATGTAAGGAATTACCAAGGTTGAGACACCTTAATTCCCAGTAGTACACATTTGTCTATTATTTTACATCTTTCTGTAGCAGCATTTTCTGGTATTTGTCTATTTGCTTCTGTATTTGCATAATTAGGATTTTAAGCATAATTGGGCATAATCAAGAAATTAAATCACACAAATCTAATTTTCTCAATATTCTAAGTGACCAAGGGCCTGATAGTAGAGGCTTACTCAACTTAAGGTCCTTGAATGCTTTAGGGTGAAAGGAGGATGCACCAAACCAACCAAATCAAAAACTATCCCAATTTTACCCTAAACATTTTGGTGAACCCATGTTTTTAATGAATTTGGCACCTTGCTAAGTTTTTTGGTTCAGATTTACATTGATTTCATTCATTCATATCATCATTCGTCTTATTGTATTGGAAAAATTACAAAAAAATTGAAAAAAATTTGCATTCTAGGATTTGCATTTTCATATAATTCTCATGAATAAATTTGAATTTAATTAAATTTCTAATTTTTCTATTAGATCTGAGATAAATTGCAGAAAATTAAAAAAATTAAATCATTTACATTGCATTTTCATAATAAAATTGCTAGGGTTTTGTTAGAAATTTTAAATTTTTCATATAACCTAATAATTTGAAAAACTAGGGTTTGTAGGTAAAATCTTGTTTCACATTTTTATATTGATGTTAGATGCTCATTCAAATTTTCATTTGGTTGTAGTGTTGCATTTTAGTGTAAATTTGCATTTAGATTTAAAAAAATTGCATTTTTACATAGAAAATTTCAACAAAAAACTAGCATTTTTCATTGATTTTCATTAGATTTGCACTTGCATTTTGTATTATAGCATTTGAAAATAATTTTCATATCTTAGTCGAATTAATTTTCATCATAAATTAGATTGCAATACATCCACATAGCATTTTACATTAAGATCTCGTGCCTAGGGCTTGAAAAACATTGATTTTCACTAGATTTGGCCTTATCGACTCTCTAAATTTGCACCATATGTGTGTTGTGAAGAATATTTTTACACTAATTGGCTGTTATCAGGGTTACTATCTTCTTCCCCTCCTAAAAATCTTCACAACACCTTTTTATTGGGCTCTTGTATTGAAATTTTGGTGAAAATTTGCATATTTTTGCTGTATTTGCCCTAGGGTTTGACTTAGATTTGCACTCCAAGAATGCTATGAAAACATTTATGGATTGAGGTGACTGATATAATTGCTATTATTTTCTGTACCTCCTAAAATTCCTTACAACACCTCTTTTGCTAGGTCTTGGAATTGAAAAATTGTGGAAAATTGCATATTTTTGCTATATTTTCACTAGGGTTTGACCTTGGGTGGCACTATAAGCATGTTGTGATAGAATTTTTGGCATTAGGTGGCTGTTATTAATGTTATAATTTTCTTTCCATCATTATTTTCCTCACAACACCCTTTGTCATGCTCTTTTGCATTGAGATTTGGTGAAAAAATGACATATTTTAGTGTATTTTCACTAGGTTTGGAGTAGTCATCATTCTAGATTTGCATCAAAAGTATGTTGTGAAGGATATTATTGCTGAATTAGACTGAGTTAAGGCATATTATTTGTTTCCCCTGATCAAAATCTTTACAACACCTTTTCTTTCACATATTTGCATTGAAAAAGTACAAAAAATCAAGCATTTTAGGTCATTTTCGCATATAGTTTTGCACCTATCTTTTGCATAAATTTGGAAAAACTTCTAAAATTGATATTGCATTTATTTAATAAATATACACATGGATTTTAATCACAATAACAACAATAGGTTCTCTCCTAGGCCTTACCTAAAAAGAAAGGTCCCCGAACCTGAAATCGTGTTTACACCTCATGATAGAACAATTGGAGACACTAAAGGACCTCTCTATATCACTGTGAAAATCATGGGAAATTATGTGGATGGAACCTTTATTGATCCTAATTGCATGACCAATGTATCTACTAAAGAGTTTCTCTTTTCACATCAATTAATGCAAGGATCTTATGACCCTTCGGATATGATGATTAAGACACATAAGGGAACCTTTATAAACACTTCTGGGAAGATATCTTTGTTAGTCACTATATTTGAGAAACATGTAGAACAATGGTTTGATGTTGTCTCTGTTTCTGATCTCTTTTGCATAAAAGTGGGACACCCATGGTTAAAGGCTATGAAATCTATTCCTTCAACAATTCATAATTGTGTAAAATTTCCTTTGAATGGACAAGTGATTACTCTCCCTTGCAATAAGTATAAACCTTTGGTTACAAGACAACATTGTACACTAGATTAATTTTGGGAGAGATTTGAAAAAGAACCGGAGCCACAAACAGACTTTAACTTTTTGAGCTATAGAAACTACAAAATGAAATTATTACATCAAGTGGCCGGTCTTCCTAGACAGGAAACATCAAAAGATAAACAAATCACATTTGAAGAGAATCCTAGACTAAAGGCAAAAGGACCCTATGTTGAGGTTCCTCCCCCGTCATCCTTACAAGGATCGGGAGGTAATTGTCGACAGTAAAACATTCCACCTAGACAAATGAAATTTGATCCTGGTGCTTCCTCCTCTAAAACACAAAAACCTATGAAAGTGAAAAATACTACCTTACAAGAGATAAGTGGTAAGACAATAAGAAATAGAAAAGAAAGAGAAAGGAGGAGGAGACAACAAGAATATACCCAATGACTTCCATCTCAACAAGAAAACATTGAATGACACATAAATGATCCTAAAAATGAGCAACTTGAAAACAAGAACAAAAGTTGGGCTATGGTACCTTATGTCCCACTTTCATCTAACATTCATGATTGAGAAGATGATGATGATTTGCTTGATGACAAAACTTAGTTTAAAGATTCCCATAGGTAAGTATCTCTAACCCTCTACCTCTTCGTGATGTGTTTCCCCCGTAATGT
Source organism: Cunninghamia lanceolata (assembly GCA_027924645.1). Lineage (NCBI taxonomy): Eukaryota > Viridiplantae > Streptophyta > Pinopsida > Cupressales > Cupressaceae > Cunninghamia > Cunninghamia lanceolata. The sequence goes on along the minus strand of BSBN01000973.1, from coordinate 3,154,262 downwards.
GTTATGTGTTGTTTAGGCCTCTTGGGATGACCCCTGATTCTCTTGTAAGGTCCAGGATACCAGGAGACCGCCTCTATTGTGACCTTCTATTTGTATCATCATTATTCTATATTGCCTCTCTCTATTTTCACTATTGTGTGTTGTGTCTTATGGACATAACATTGCAATTGGTGAGTTGAGGGCACCCTCCTACATGACTATCCCTAAGGCACTTGTTTCTCCTCTCTTGATTTATTGTTTCCCTTCCTCTAGTGTTTCTATCTAGCAGGTGGATGACGAAAAATATTTATACTTTTGCGAACCTAGCATCCCTTTAGTGAGAAATAAAAAATTGGACTTAGTTCCTAATATGACGATGGGGTTGTAATATATTATCTGATGCTTGGACTTCGTGCTTTTTGTATAGTGATTTTGACGATGTTTTATCTCACTTACAAACCTTAACAATATTGTTTCTCTGTGCACTTTGTTTGTCTTTGAATCTTTCCTTGGTGACTCTTAGTTTTGAGATTTTTGTGATATAACCCCACTATTATTCTTGATCTTTGAATTCATAGTATAACCTTGGCTCTTTGTGTGATTGATCATATGCATTGTTGTTGTTATTTATCATTATTATGTGGACACTAACATGTTTCTTGCAGGGATGTGTTTGTGGGAACATTTGGTGATTGTAAAGTACATGTCACCTCTAGGGGGCATGGGCTTTGCGAGAGTCTGTGTTCCCTTGTGTGTTATATTCCTACCTTAATGTGCTTGATATCGATACCTAATATCAACGACCTTAAGGTGGGGCATATATAAGGTAAGCTATCTATTGTAGATGTTAGCAATGTGCTTGTCCTCATGTGTAGTCTTAAAGATTGGTGGTGATGAGTCCCTCCTGCACTCTAAGTTTTGTTTGCAATCAATCAATCATCAATCATCTTAAGCCCTCTGCAGAGGTAGGGATGGTGTACTTCTTGAAGAGAGTGCATCTCCTGTCATTTTCAAAAGTCCTCTACGGAGGCGGGGAGTAGTTCTGTGACTAACTCAACCCTTCAACGTGTCTTCGGCGATTATTGTGGCGAAGTGCAATTGTCAGTGTGTGCCTGTAATGTGCCTGAGATGGTGATGAACCTAGAAATAGGAACATTCCATCACTTGTTTGCCATGTTTTCTCTGTCTTCAAAATGTGTGTGTTTGGTGTGCTTGATTTGTTTGGCGTGTCAATTGCCCCATGTGTAGTTTAAAGACCAACGCGATGAGTGTTTCCTGCATTATGGGAGGTTTTACGTGTCTTGTGTGTGTGTTGCCCCATATGCAGTTTAAAGACCAGCGCGATGAGTGCTTCCTGCATTATGGGTGGTGTGTTTACTTTCCTTGTACTTGCATTTGCATTTCATATATATATGAGAAAAAGAAAAAGAAAAGAAAAGAAATCATTCATGTCTTCTATGCATTTATTGTCTTCTATGCATTCTGATGTAGAGGCATCCACACTAAAACCTTGACATACAGCATGGATGTCCGCAACCCTTCATCATCATCATCATATTTCCTTTAACACTGTCAGCATCATCATATTCTCTCTGCCGACCGATATCCTCCTGCAGACAAACCTTCGCCCTTTCGCCTGTCAGCAGCATCATCATATCTGACTATCGGCAACATCATCATATTCGGCAAGCGCAAACATCCTCCTGACGTTCACTATTCACCTTACCGCCAACCTCTTTCTTCATCATCATGATGTTCAACATCATGTTCATCAGCAGGATATAGAACATCCGGTTCCTCCCATATATCCTGATGACGACAACCTCATGCACCCTTCCTTCGATGCTTACGTCACCCCGATATCCTGATGACGATTATCCTGATGACGATGACGTCACATGCAGCTCCTTCAATATCCTGCTGTCCTGATATCTTGATGACGCTTATCCTGATGACGATGACGTCACATGCAGTTCCTTCAATATCCTGCTATCAGCCAAACTTAACATTATCGGCCCACGATGGTTTTATCAACCCGATCTTCTACCTTATGCCGATACGCTCTTCCTCGGCAACACCTGATGATGATCACCCCAAAACACATTCACCTTATGCAAATGATTGCATCATGCTCATCTCCACTTACTTGGATGACGCCCGAAGTACCTGCAGGATATACACAGAAATATCCTGATGATGCCGTTGCGAAGGATTTTCCAACCTTAGCGAATTTCGATCCGCCAAACCTCCTGAGGTGACCCGATCTGCTTCCTGGACAACTTTCCAGACTCTAACAACTAGCACGACCTAGCACATACCCATGCTAGGGTCCTCAACACCTTTCGACGACAATCCTGCACACCTGCATGCAAACGAACACAAAATGCAGACTAAACCCTAACCTACTGTCCATGGCCATTCCACCGATTCGACGAATCAACCGGTGGAATGGATCAGCGAATCCATGAAACCACCAAAACAGCAACTCGATTACACAATGGAGATCAAACAGAAAATGAACACAAACAGGATCTTTATTGATTTCAAAAGATGCAAATACAATATTCAGTTTCTCTCTGCAATCTAACTCCTCTGCTCAATGCAATACTATGTCTAAAACCAATCGATCCTCATGCATAAATAGGATCTCTTGCGAGTACTACTGACCTGACTCCAAGCAGCTGGGAAATCTCTCCAGGCGGCTGGGAGATCCAACCGGACCTACAGCATAACAACTGTCTTAACAAACTATCTAAAAATAGTAAAGTCTGGTCAACATGACCTTATTACATGCATTGGTCTTATAAGACCTTCTTTGAAACATTAACAAGACTCAAAACAAACTAACTGCCTCATGGAGGCCAGCTGTCAGGTAGGTGCTCCTGCACCATACTCCCCAACAGAAAAGAACTCATGTCCCATGAGTTAGGATGTGGAAGTCCTCCACCTTTACACTTTGTCATGTCAGTGTTCTGACCTGTTCTAGCTTTGTCCTCTGCTGGCTCTTGGCTGCTCCAAGACTTCTGAACTGTAACTTGCTTTCTTGCAAGTAAACCCTCATGCCTGTCAATGTAGGCCCTTCTCTCACATACCTTGTGTTTGTCAGGTTGGCTGACCAGAACCTCTGTCTGAACTACCTCTTGAACTTCTGCAATGTTCAACTCTGTCTTTCTTTCAACTCTTATAGGACAAACAATAGTCCCAACTATGACAACATCCTTGTCATTCCTCTCAACTGGTTGCTGTTTGCAAACCTGTTTCTGAACCTGCTGCTAACCTCTGTCAGTCAAAACTGTAACTTTCTTCAACCTGTTGTCCTTAACAACTCCTTTCCCTGCAGTGTCCTCAACTGCCTTTATGCCTGCTCCTATAGGCTTCTGCACAAACTCCTTCTTTCCCACTAAAATGATTTTGGCTGCCTTCTATACTACAGCATTTTCCTGTAATGGCATCAACCTAATAGTCTTCCCATCTTTCTTGATGGTGTAGGTATTAGCATACCCATCATACAGTACCCTCCTATCAAATTGCCATGGTCTACCCAACAGTAGGTGACAACATTCCATGGGCAAAATGTCACACAAAACTCTATCATGATATGCTCCAATCTGAAAATCCACATATGCCTGTTCATAGACAAAAAGTGATTGACTATCACTCACCAGAGATGCCTTGTAAGGGTGATGGTGTGGAATCCTTTCCAAATTAAGTTTATCCACCATTTCCTGAGATACCATGTTGTCTGTTGAACCAGTATCAATGACAACCTTACATACTTTACCTTTGCTCTTGCATGTGGTCTTGAAAAGAGCTCTTCTTTGCATCATATCCTTTGATGTCTGCAAACTAATTCTCCTAAGCATCAATGCTTCGCCCTCCTCAGGATATGCATAATTGTCAGGAACTCTATCTCCTTGATAAGTGTTTGAACTCTGCACACTTTGCTCTACTTTCTCTTCTTGCACAAGTTGTACTGTCTTGTCACTCGTTCTATCATTTCTGGATGATGAACCTTTGCTTTCTAGACATTTGAAAAATGGATGACCAAACTCACCACAGGTGTAACACTTTCCTGAAAATGTAGTAGAACCTCTACCACCTCCAAATCTGCCTCTATTACCTTTCCATCCACCTCTGAAATCAGACTGTCCCTGTCCTTTACCAGTGTCTTCTTGACCCTCATTGGTTTGCCTTTGTGTAGGGGCTGCTCCTCTTCCCCTCATATTGTTTCCTCTTCCTCTCATGGACTTATCTTGTCCCCTATTCATCTTTTCTTCAATCCTGATTGCCATTTGGTAACAATCCTCCACACTCTTAGGGTTAGCTAAAACTAACTCATCCTGTATGTTCAATCTCAAACCAGCCAAGTACCTAGCCACCTTTTCTACCTCATTCTCATGATGACCAGATCTCATACTCAACTTATAAAACTCCTCAGTATATGCCTTCACATCCATTTCCTTCTGCCTTAAAAATTGCAGCTTCTTAAACATCTAAATTTCATAATCCCTAGGCAAGAATTTACCTTTGATCCTTGCTACCATCTTATCCCATGAAGTGATCTTTGACTTCCCTTGTTTCCTTCTCTCGGATTGTACATAATCCCACCATACCAAAGCATGACCTCCTAACTTGGTCTTTGCAATCTTTACCTTTTGATCCTCAGCAACATCTTCACATTCAAAGTGGTTATCAAGTGCAGCAATCCAATCCAGCAACTCATCTTCATTCAAACTTCCATTATACTTGGAAACATCAACCTTTACCTTAGGTTTATCACTCTGCACTGTCTTTAATAGTTTTGCAAATCTCTAGTCTTCAGCATCCAGATCTTCAGCTACCTCTTCATACTCTTCAACAGTATCTTCATCTTCTTCTGACTCACTGTCGTCCACTTCCCTCTTTTTGTTCTTTTCCAGGGCTACAAGCCTAGCTTGAAGTGCTTCAGCAAGCTCCTTCATCTTCCTCATCTCTCTGGCATGTTTTTCCTTCATCTCCTGCAATTCCCTTGCAGTACTAGTACCTTTCGGAGGCATTTTGTCAACCTCTCACTTCTCTACCTCTGTCCTTTCGGTGACAGAATCAACTCACAACAGCCCAGACCTTTTGCTGAGCTCTGATACCACTATGATGCAGAGGCATCCACACTAAAACCTTGACATACAGCATGGATGTCCGCAACCCTTTATCATCATCATCATATTTCCTTTAACACTGTCAGCATCATCATATTCTCTCTGCCGACCGATATCCTCCTGCAGACAAACCTTCGCCCTTTCGCCTGTCAGCAGCATCATCATATCCGACTATCGGCAGCATCATCATATTCGGCAAGCGCAAACATCCTCCTGACGTTCACTGTTCACCTTACCGCCAACCTCTTTCTTCATCATCATGATGTTCAACATCATGTTCATCAGCAGGATATAGAACATCTGGTTCCTCCCATATATCTTGATGACGACAACCTCATGCACCCTTCCTTCGATGCTTACGTCACCCCGATATCCTGATGACGATTATCCTGATGACGATGATGTCACATGCAGCTCCTTCAATATCCTGCTGTCCCGATATCCTGATGACGATTATCCTGATGACGATGACGTCACATGTAGTTCCTTCAATATCCTGCTGTCGGCCAAACTTAACATTATCGGCCCGCGATGGTTTTATCAACCTGATCTTCTACCTTATGCCGATACGCTCTTCCTCGGCAACACCTGATGATGATCACCCCAAAACACATTCACCTTATGCAAACGATTGCATCATGCTCATCTCCACTTACTCGGATGACGCCCGAAGTACCTGCAGGATATACACAGAAATATCCTGATGATGCCGTTGTGAAGGATTTTCCAACCTTAGCGAATTTCGATCCGCCGAACCTCCTGAGGTGACCCGATCCGCTTCCTGGACAACTTTCCAGACTCTAACAACCAGCACGACCTAGCACATACCCATGCTAGGGTCCTCAACACCTTTCGACGATGATCCTGCACACCTGCATGCAAACGAACACAAAATGCAGACTAAACCCTAACCTACTGTACATGGCCATTCCACCAATTCGACGAATCAACTGGTGGAATGGATCAGCGAATCCATGAAACCACCAAAACAACAACTCAATTACACAATGGAGATCAAACAGAAAATGAACACAAACAGGATCTTTATTGATTTCAAAAGATGCAAATACAATATTCAGTTTCTCTCTGCAATCTAACTCCTCTGCTCAATGCAATGCTATGTCTAAAACCAACCGATCCTCATGCATAAATAGGATCTCTTGTGAGTACTACTGACCCGACTCCAAGCGGCTGGGAAATCTCTCCAGGCGGCTGGGAGATCCAACCGGACCTACAGCATAACAACTGTCTTAACAAACTATCTAAAAATAGTAAAGTCTGGTCAACATGACCTTATTACATGCATTGGTCTTATAAGACCTTCTTTGAAACATTAACAAGACTCAAAACAAACTAACTGCCTCATGGAGGCCAGCTATCAGGTAGGTGCTCCTACACCACATTCAATGTTGTATTCTCTGTGTTTTGTGTGACTGTAACTGTCTTCTCCATGTTTTGCGTGCCTATTCTTGCCTTCTCTGTGATTGGCGTGTCTTCTTTGTGCTTGGTGTGTTTGCTATGTTTGTTGACCGCACTTTAATGCATGTATTGGCCTTGTATTTATACATACATTAAAGTGGGGGCTAAATGTATCATCGAAAAATGTCCCCTTGGGGACTTTTCCCTCTTAAGGTTTAGCTCCAAGGTCTTTAATCTACATTTAGGACATCTTGCATCATATTTTGGCATCTTGATGAGAAAACCCCTAAGTGTCATGGCAAATAGGACCTAGGGGGACCACTTGAGATAGACCCTGCCTAAAATAGGGGGGGAGGACTTGGGCACCCGCGCACTAGTCCTGCCCTATTTTAGGTCAGGCCCAAATTCAAAGTGTCAGTTTGTGACCGTTATTTGAGTCCTATGCTGACATAGTAAGTTTGAATTATAAAATTCTTGGCGAGAGTGTTTGTAGTTGCATTTATAAGCATGTTTAGGCATTCATTTGTAAACTATATGGACATTAGATAATTATAGTGATCTTTATGCATTCTAAAGGTGATTCAAAGCATTCATTGTGTGGCAAGAGCAAATATTGTGTTGTTTATGTGTTTGTATTTGCAGATTTGAATATCCATCTCCTCATGGCATGAAGAGCTTCTTCCTTCCATGAGATCTTCACTACAAGGTGGTATCATTTGTGTTTTCAAGCATTTATCATTTGGTTTTTACCTTTGTCCTCCATGGCACACACTCTCTATCTGACAATGGTGTTTGAAAGGCTTGAATGCCTTTATGGGGCTTGATTGAGGCAAGCCTCTAAACACCACAATCCCCTCTCCATTTTCCCGTGATTGCAGGTTACAAGTTGAAGAAGCAGGAAAAGTGGAGTTGCAGAGTGTCAGAATTGTAGATCAAAGCTGAAAATAGGGACCTAGATTTGGGCACCCACTCATTAGTCCTCCAGATCTTGTAACGGAAGAATCTCTAAGACAACAGGAACAGGTTGCATACTGAGTTCCTAGATCCTGACAAAAAACATGGTATTGGACTAGGGTACCCACTCATTAGTCCCTGACTATTCTGTTTCCTGAACTTTAGAAACTAGTACACATTTGTCTGTTATTTTACATCTTTCTGTAGCAACATTTTTTAGTATTCGTCTGTTTGCTTTTGTATTTGTATAATTAGGGTTTTAAGCATAATTAGGCATAATAAAGCAATTAAATCACACAAATCCAATTTTCCCAACATTCTAAGTGACCAAGGGCTTGATAGTAGAGTCTTACTTGACCGAAGGTCCTTGAATGGTTTAGGGTGAAAGTAGGATACACCAAACCAACCAAATCAAACACTATCCTAATTTTACCCTAAACACTTTCCAACAACAATTATTATTCTGGAGCCTTTTCTGATCTCACACCCATCATTCTGAAACATGAGATTGTACCCTTTGCTACACATCTATCCAACACTCAAGAGATTATGTTTTAAACCTTTGACAAAAAGAATATCCTCAGTGTTATGCTTTCCATCAAAACTGATTGAACCATTTCCACAAATCTTAGTAGCTTCATCACCACCAAGCCTAACTAATCCACCATCAAAATTTTCAAGTTTAATAAACTTACTCTTATCACCTATCATAATTTGAGCATCCACTTGTGTATGAGGAAAAATTGATTTAAATTAAAACGGAAAAATTGATTTAAATTAAAACTAATAAAACCAAAAACCAATCACATAAAGTGAACCAATCTAAGTAAAAACCATTATCATAAAATCAAAGATAAATAAAAGCTATTACCAAAATTTGTGTTGTTCCCTTTGGAGATGTGTGGATTGCTCAATCAAGTTGCGAAACCATAGCTACAACAAGCAAGTAGTGTGCTCAATGTGCTCAAAGATCAATGTTAAAAGATTGTAAGGTTGCTCAATTGAATCATCATTTTGTATGCTCAAAGCTCTGTTAAGTATGCCTGAGAATACGATCGAAGAGAGAGGCTCAATGAAGGAGATGAGGGGGGTTTATATAGGTTTCAATAGAGATCAATCAACGGTCCAGATAATTTAGAAGAATCAACGAAGGAAAACAGTTGAGAAACGTGCAACGAATAAGAAGAAGACAAGTGTCACACAAAAGCTATTTTATTTGAGTTAAACACTTTCTTTTCTAAAGATAAGACATGCTTTTCATAAATTAGAAAGATTTTTTCTAATTTAAGAGAAATTGATAAAAACAAGGTTGAGTGAATAGATAACTCAACTTAAGATTTGCTTTTGTATGATTTGATTTATTTTATTTTTAGAGATTGAGAGGATTTAAATAAATTTGATTTGATTTATTTAAATTTGGAAGAATGAATTTGATTTAATTAAATAATTGGTAATTATTTAATTGTAGATAAGATAGAATTTGTGATGAATTAATTAAATAATGGGATTTATTTAATTAATGGAGACTTGAGATTTGGAAAGAAGATAATGATCTAATTAAATAATTAAAATTATTTAATTGTGGAAGAATATAGAGGAATCTAATTTAATTAATTAAATAAAGAGAATTTATTCAATTAATGTCGAAAGTATGTGATTTAGAAGAATTTGGTGAAATTAATTAAATAATTAGATTATTTAATTAACGTTGAAATGCAGGTGATTCGACAGATTATGAAATGCAAGTGATTCGACGACACGGTCATTTTAGGGTGTCTACATTTTGCCCCTCTTTGATGCAATGCAGTCTATAGCGTTGCCTCAAAGAAAATGATTGTTGAAGACATGATACAATTTTAATGCCCCAGTGTATGTAGTTGCCCAGCGTATCTGGCGTAGGGTGCTCCCTCGAGAGGAAAGACAGGGAAGTGACAGAAAAACTGTGTTGACGCTCGACTAGAAGATTTTGTTGGAGACAGATAAGGTTGGGTTGATGATAGATAGAAGAAAGTGGACATAGAAGAGAACATGATAGAAAAGACTATTGATCAATCATTGTTGGAAAACTATATAAGGCCATGGGTAAATGGATGGGTAAATGAATGAGCTTGTTGCAATGGTTTCACAAATGTTTATAAAGAGCAATCCTTATTTTTGATATAGCACATGGATAGTTTGCCACCAAGGTATAAAAGACCAAAGTGCTGTAATATCCAAGTGCGTGGACGTTGACTCTACAAGCAAGCGGTTTGAACTTAGATCCCCTTAGACATAATATAACCTTGTAGGTATATGTGAATGAGCCATAGTCTTGAACATAAAATAAACTTCAATACATGTAAATGCAAGAAGAATATTAATATGTAAGATGCTAGGTCGTAACACACACAAGATAAATAGAATGCTAAGAAAGATGCTAAAGATCATTCCTCAAACATGGCATACAAAAGCAATGACTATGCCCCTAATCCGTACTGCATTGCAACATACCAAGATTATAGATAAATCAAGGTAGCCTTGAATAGGTAATGGACAAAGGAGTAGAAGATAAACCATAAAGCAAAGTGACTAACTTACAAAGTAAACATATAGCCAACACATTCTCTTGCCAAAGAGGTTGCTTAGGATAGATTGGATAGGAAAGATAACAGCCTTATTGTAGGAGTGGTGTGTCCGTTAAAGGGTGCTATCTACCTAAAAAGACAATGTCTTGCTGCGGGAGATGCCACATGTCGCAGGAGATGTGTGTGTTGGTCTCGACAATGGAACACTTCGCAGAAGACAAGCTTGTTGATCTAGGGCTTGGGTTAAGTGATACTTAGCTGATGTTGGCAATCGGAATAGTAGGACAGTAGATGACTCTAGAAGGAAGCTGCTTTGCTTCAGGTTTGCGAAGAACCTTTCCTTTGAAAGGATGCGCTAGCTTGATGCTTGAGTTAGTCAAGTTGAGGTGAATGGATTTTGACAAATGGAAGACTAGAAGGATGAAGTGCAACTGGGTTGAGATGGGTGGAGAATGATGGATCGTGTGTGCCTGAGTACTGGATACATCCTTCGTATTCCAGACTACCTACATACCCTGTATCCACGGGATCAAGGTACACTACGAGGAAAGATGAAAGTGATAAATATGTAGTTCTGGACAGAGTGATGAAATGGATCAAGGTGAAAAGAGGGGATCTTATGTACCTGAGTACTAGATACTTTCTGTGTATTCCAGACTGCCTACATACCCATATCCATGGGATCAAGGTACCTTAAGATTGAAAAGATGATAATATGTAGTTCTGGTTAGTGTGATGATGTGGGAAAAGTGTTGAGAAGATAACATCCTTATCATAGGAGCGATGTGTCCGTTAAAGGGTGTTATCTGTAGAAAGGAGCGTGATTGAAGAGCGGCGAACCATAAACAAGGATCCATTCCTAGACCTAAGTTAAGGAAAGAGTTGCCCCCATTCCGCTAGAGGAATTTGTATGGATGACTGACGAAGAAGACCTAGAAAGTTGTGACCTAGGACCCGGCATTGCAAACTGTTGACACAGATCAAGATGTGGGATGACGACGAAGGACATTGACAAATTTCTAAGCTATACTAGATAGGGAGATGGAAATGCAAACAAAGTCAATGGTTTTATTATGGATGGATGGAGGAAGCGTGCTTTGTGCACTAGACATGGAGTGGACAGGACTCGATAGACAATGGATGCTGACTCTACACATAGCGCCTGTTTGCCAGGTTTTCACTATGGTACTTATCCAAGGTGCCTGTTTACCAGGTTTTCACTAGAGGACGGATTTTTTTGGATTTTTTTTGTTTTTTTGTGTTTTTTTTTTTTGGAATACTCTGAGGATCAGGCATAGAACTTCTTGAGATGGACACTGTTAAGTGGCTCATCTAGAGGGATGCCGTCAGGTGTAGCTAAAGTATAAGCTCCTGATCTATATGCTGCTATGACAATGAAGGGACCTAACCAGTTAGGCTCAAACTTGCCCTTCTTCTCTCGATCTGCTTGATTTCTCTAATTTTCTTTTAGTACAAGATCACCAACTTGAAACTGTCTTTCTTTGATCTTTTTGTTGTAATTACGCCGGAGGCGGTTTTGATAGACATGGAGATGATTAAGTGCGGCAAGGCACCTCTCATCTAAGAGTTCAAGCTCAGCTAATCTGGAAGTGCGATACTCCTCTCTGCCGATCAGGTCCTGCATGGATACTCAGAGGGATGGGATCTCGACCTCTATAGGTAGGATGGCTTCAGAGCCAAAGACCAAGGCATATGGTGTGGCACCAGTTGGTGTTTTGATACTAGTGCGGTAGGCCCATAGGGCGGGATTGAGTTGTAAATGCCAATCACGACCAGCTTCATTGACCATTTTCTTGAGGATTTTGAGAATAGTTTTATTGGAAGCCTCAGCTTGGCCGTTACTCTGCGGATAGCAGGGAGTTGAAAAGTGATGTTGGATATTGTATTGTGTGCACAAGGCATGAACATCTTGATTCTTGAATGGTCTCCCATTATCAGTGACAATGGCTTGGGGAATACCATACTGGCATATGAGGTAGTTTAGGATAAACTTGGCTATTTGCTTACCGGTAATATAAGTCATAGGAATGGCTTCAACCCACTTCGTGAAATACTCAGTGGCGGTAATGATAAACTTGTGGCCATTGGAGGAGGAAGGGTGGATTTGTCCTACGAGGTCGAGACCCCATTGAGAAAAAGGCCATGGAGTTGTCACAGGGTGTAATTCATGAGCTGGTGCGTGAATCAAATCTCCATGCTGCTGGCATTGTAGACACTTCTTAGCAAATTGTGCAGCATCTTGTTCTATTGTAGGCCAGTAATAACCTATTTTGAGTATCTTCTTAGCAAGATTAGGACTGGTAGAATGTGCGCCATAGACACCTTCATGTATGTCTCGTAAGGTAGCCTCAGCTTCTTCCGCATTAAGACATCATAAGAGGATACCATCGAGACTCTGGTGATATGGTGTATCACCCAGAATGATGTAACGAGAGGATCGACGGATAACGGTTTTGCATTGGGTGGATGATAGGTCAGGGGAAAGGTTTTGTTCTTGAGGTATTCATAGATATCTTCGTACCATGGGGAATTGGGACCAACAAGTTCGCAGATGATTTCAGTAACAGGAACATCGACGGCTAGTATCAACAATTGCTCGATCAAGAATTCACACTTCTGTGTATTTGCAGGCATGTCAATCAGTGACCCTACAAAAGCCATAGAATCCGCAGCTTTGTTATGCTCTCGTGGAATTTGCTCAAATGTGATGCTAGAAAAGTGTGGTTTGTAGGCATCCACCAGTTGCTTGTAGGGGACCAACTTTTCATCCTTTGTTTGGTACTCATCTGTGACTTGGCGAATGACTAGTTGTGAGTCTCCATATACTTGTAATTCTGTGATGTCCCATTGAATTGCTGTATTGAGACCTATAAGGAGTGCTTCATACTCGGCAATGTTGTTGGTGCAAGGGAATGCAAGCCGATATGACTTAGGAATATAGTCATTTTGAGGTGTGATGAACAAGATGCCGGCCCCTGATCCATGCTATGTGTAAGAACCATCAAAGTATAACTTCCACATTATGGAGTTAGCAAGAGTGAAGAGATTCTCATCAGGAAAGTCTGCTACCATAGGATGTGTATCTTTCATAGGTGCTTCTACTAGTTGATCAGCGAGGGCTTGTCCTTTGATTGCTTTACGATCCACATACTCAATGTCGAACTCACTAAGGATCATGACCCATTTAGCTAGTCTACCTGTGAGAGCTGCCTTTGCTAGTAGATACTTTAAGGGATCAATCTTGGCTATAAGAATTGTGTGTTGGTTCAACATGTAATGCCACAACTTTTGAGAAGCAAACACTACTGCTAAACAAGCCCTTTCCATTGGTGAATAATTGAGCTCATATCCCACCAAGGTTCTACTAATATAATAAATTGCATGCTCCTTTCTTGATTCATCATTTTGTGCTAGCAGGGCCCCCAGGGCCGAATTTGTAGTGGAGATATATAATATCAAAGGTTTGTCTGCGACTGGTGGAACCAATACAGGAGGTGTAGCTAGATACTCTTTAAGTTGATCAAATGCTGCCTGACACTTGTTGTCCCATTGAAATGAGACATCCTTTCGGAGCAAGTGTTGAAAGGGTTTACATTTATCTGCTAGCTGTGATATGAAACACCGAATGGACTGCAACCTTCCCTGAAGGCTCCTTAGTGCTTTAAGGTTCTTGGGTGGAGGCATCTCCACTATAGCCTTTACTTTCGCTAGATCGACTTTGATGCCTCTATGAGATACTATGTATCCCAACAACTTCCCTGATGTTACACCGAATACACACTTCTTTGGATTGAGTCTTATTTGGTATTTTTCAAGCCTGTCGAAGATCTGTCCTAGAACCTGTATGTGATCTACCCTAGAAGATTTAGCCAGTATATCATCCACATAGTCTTCCATGATGTGATGAAAGAGATTGTGGAAGATCATTGTCATTGCTCTATGATAGGTTGCTCCTGCATTCTTCAGACCAAACGGCATGATGCACCAACAATAATTGCCCCAAGGACAAGTAAAGGTTGTTTTATGTTGATCTTCCTTAGCTATCCTTATCTAGTTGGAGCCCAAGAATCCGTCCATGAGAGAAAGCATCTCGTGACCTGCTGTCAAGTCCACTATAATGTCAATGCTTGGTAGTGGAAAGTCATCTTTGGGACATGCCTTGTTGAGATCTCTGAAATCATTACACATGCGGATGCACCCATTGGGCTTAGACATAGGTACAATGTTTGAGACCCAATTTGAATAGTCAATGGGTTGTATGAACTTTGCATCTAATAATTTCTGTATTTCCACTTTTACTAAGAGAGCTATTTGTGGGTGCATCTTTCTCAGCTTTTGCTTGACTAGTTTCACTTTGGGATCAACTGTGAGATAATGAACTACTAGCTTAGGGTCTAGCCCTGGCATATCAGCATAGGTCCATGCAAAGTTGATGGTTCTCTGTAGGAAGAATGTGTTAAGATTCCTATTCTCTGTTTTTGATAATGATGCTACTAGGAATGTGGTCTTTGGATTTTGCTCTGTGCCAAGGTTTATCTCTGTAGAATCTTCCGCTAGGAGAGCTGACTTCTCTTGATACTTAGATGGTAGGGGAAGGTCAAATCCTCCATCCTCAGGTGCCACAGTTGGGTTTTCACCTTTGGATACATCCTTTGTTTTTACTATTTTGTGATCAGGAGGTGCCACAGTGTGGTTTTCACCTAAAGATCTTTCTTTATTTGTACTTTTGCGACTGGAGGATTTGGCATTCTCACCAAAATAAGTTGTTGGCTCTAGTTCCATTACAAAACCCACTTTATGATCACCAAGGGGGATACCTTCCTGAAGTCCCATGAACTCAGCTAAAGCTTCGTCATTCTGAAATACATCTATAACGGGGGACCCTTGTTGGTCCCAATCGATAAGTTCAGGGTAGACAAGTGTAACATTCTGGGTGATTGTGGTGGAGATTAAGGATATGGAGGATAGTGTAAAAATGGAGGATTCTGCGAATAGGTTGGTCATATGGAGGGAAGAGTCATTGGTGATATCCTCTGTAGATGTCGAATCGGCGGGAAAAGTGTCAGCTACCTCATCGAGGATATACTCAATGTCCAAGGCGTGCGGTACCTTCTTACCAAATCCTAATCCCTTCTTATCTAGTTTCTTTGTCACAACAATGGGTTCCATAGTTCCTTGATTCTATTTCCCAAGGCCACCTTTGCCTTTATAGCCCATGTTTTTCACTATCCTTAAGCCATTGCCATATTGCTTGACTGGTATTGTGACTAGTTCTTTCTCCTTATAGAGCCAAGAAGAAATATCCTCAATAGTTTCCTCTTCCAATAACCGTCCATGTTGGAATTGGGTTAGGAATGCTGGGGGAGGAATAGCCGCTTGTTTAGTTACTTTGGCAATGGGTGGTTGGCCGTAAGATTTAGGGGATAAAGGCATCCGCCCTACACAACAAGATTTTGAGATATCATAGGTTCCAAAGCCTATATCCCGAATGCGAGCTGTGATTTTGGGGAGGGGTGTATGTTCACTTGTAGAGGCTTGCGTCAGAGTTTCAAGATCAACATATAGTGGGGATTCAAGGGATTTGTCATTTTTAGGCACTTGGTTGCAATTCTTATAGCTGCCTTGCAAGACACGATAGAATTCAAAAGGATTAGGATCTCTTGGGATGGTGATCTCCGTACCATTGTATGGGAATTTTAGAGACTGATGGTACATGGAGGGAATAGCTTTCATTGCATGGATCCATGGGCAGCCTAGGATAATGTTGTAAGGCAGCTCAATATCAAGGACTTGACACCTAGTTTCAAGCATGATAGGGCCCAGTTGTATAGGCAAGTGGATAACACCTTCTGAGTGATGTTCAGCATCATCATACCCCTTGATTGTAATACTATGATTAGAGTTGATATGATCCTCAGAGTATCCCAATTGCTTAAGTAACTTTAAAGAATAGATGTTGAGACCAGCACCACCATCTATGAGGATGCGTTTAATTTTGCACTTATGGATGAGAACTTCAATATGAAGGGCATCATTATGACAAGGATCATGGGATGGGAGGTCGTTCTCAGAGAAGACCACATTGTAAGGCAAAGCAATATTACCCACTATAGCTTGGAAATCTGCGACTGCTATGTTGTTAGGAACCGAAGACTCTTGGAGGGCTTTTTCTAGCATGACTCTATGTGCAGGTGATGACCATAGAAGGTCCAAAATAGAGATCTGTGCTGTCATTTTCCCTAGATGTTCGACAAGATTATAATTAGATTGAGCCGGAAGACTGGGAGTAGGACCACGAATGGTGACATGACCACGACGAGTTGTAACAGCGCAATCCGTAGATTTGCCTTTGATGGTGAGGGTAGACACTCGACTCTCTTCAAAATGACCTACAATGGAATCAAAGGAAGTGGAAGCATGATTGATATCTTTACCTCTATCCTGAGGAGGAGGTGGACCATGATGAGGGAATGGTTCCTTGTACATGTCGAGATCTTTGTTTGTGTGTTGCGCTGGTGGGTCATCTTCAAAAGTGATTTGGTTGCCTTCGATGAGATTTTGGATTAGGTGCTTGAGTTTCATGCACGATGCAGTTCTATGTCCTTTGCTCCTATGGAACTCACAATATTCATTGTCTCTGTAATGTGCAGTTTTGTAAACAGGTTCTCCATATGGGGGAGCATCAGGTAAGGTAATGAGCCCTTTCTGCAAAGCTTACTGTAAGACTGATTCGATGGGCACTCCCAAGGGAGTGAATTGACGTCGCAGAGGGTAATCTTGTTGAGGCCACTCTTGTTGTCATTGTTGTTGATTTTGATATGGTTTCCACTGTTGTTGCTGTTGTTGAGGTGGAGCTTGACTTGGTTTGGAGAGCTGCAGCGGTGTCTACAACATTTGGACATGTTTAGAATCAACTACACCGTCGTTAACCACATTTTTGTTTTTGTTCCAGTATTTGGGTTTATCATTCGTCTGTTGATGAGGAGCGTTGTCTTTCGTTTCTTTGAAGATTTTGACCACACCCTTAGCAATGAGGGCTTTCTCAATATTGATACCCTTGTATGTGATTTCGTCGAAGGTTGTAGCACTGAGAATTTGCAAGTGGAAACCTAACTCTTGGTTGAGGTTTTGCACAAATATGCTAACAAATTGTTTCTCCAGAATCTTGAAAGGGAATTTGCTAGCCATTTGTCTCCATCATTGAAGGAAAAAAATGAAAGTTTCACCATTTTTTTGTTTATTGTTGCATAGATCAATCATGGAAATCTCATGCTCTGCATTGTAAGAAAAGTGGGTGGCAAACTTCTCTGCTAGCTTGTTAAAAGACTTGATACCAGTGGGTAAGTGTGAGAACCATTCTATAGCTTGACCTTCAAGACTGCGAGGAAAGAGACGCATAAGATATGTGTCGTTATGTGAGACCTCGAAGCAAGCAAGATAGAATTCCCTAGGATGGTCTTTTGGGTCACCTTTTCCTTTGTATTTATCAAACTTGGGAATAGTGAAATTTTGAGGAAAAGGGATCATTGGTAATGACTGATCAAAAGGGTAAGGACACACTTCCTCTAAAGAGAAGGTCTTCTTGGTGTGGCCAAACGTAAGATCAGATAGCTGTTGTTGAACTTCTGCGATTTTTAGCTCTATTGCCATGGGAGGGGTGGGAAGCACCTCCTGTTGTCCTAGAAGTGGCTGTTGTTGCCCATACAGAAGATTGTATTGTAAGCCATGAGCATCGGTATTATAAGGGTCGTAAGATTGGTTGGGGACATATGCGTTGTACATTGGGTTGAGATTGGTTTGAAATTGGAGGTTTTGATTCGGCAGAGGTGGAGGTGGTGCTAGGTAAGAATGCTGGCTTTGCGATGGTTGAAGAAAAGAATTGGGTGGAGGAAAGCTAAAGTGTGTTTGATTAGGTTGCGATGGCGGCACATAGCTTTGGGAAACTTGGTGTTGGGAATGTTGAGGGTGGATAGGTAAGGTGTTGAAGAAATTTAGTGTGGATGAACGTTGTGGAGGAGGGACATAGGTTGAAGTGATTTACGACGGTTGAGGTGGCTTGATGACGAGCGTAGAAGAATGTTGTGGTTGGGGCTGCATGACTCTAATTGGTTGAGAGACATGGAGGTTTGATGATATGGGAGGTGGTATGTGTTGAGACCCTTGTTGTATGGCTACATAGTTGTTCCCTGGATTGTAATTTGGTGGGAAACCTATTCAGGATGGGGTAACCAAGATTCCACTTGTGATTGGGGTGGACACTTGAGGAGGTGGTTGCATATTTGATCGAGCTAAGGGGGCTTGCTTAGCTAACTCTGCTTGACGTTGGAGAGTTTCTTGTTGGTTTTTGCAAATCTCCATAGGAGTCAAAAGCGGTGATACGACCCTCTCTTCTGTTGGATTTTGAAAAAGGGGATTCCTATACTGCAAGCCTTGTGCAGGTAAGGGCGTAGACACCATGGACATGGTTTGCACCACTTGTATGGCACTCAACGTGTTGTTTGTCTCCTTGAGAGAGGATAAATCAAAATCTTGAGGTAACTTGGCTCCTTGCTCTGTAAGTAAGTGAAAGAAATGATCCTAGTTCTCACTAAGGATTTTGTCAAAGGCGGCCACGACTCTAGGCTCTTGTATGAATTCATCAAGATCTTGCCCATCTTCTTGAGAGGATTGACCTATTTCAAAGTGTCGCTCTTCTTGAGATGGGACTAGATCTGCAGTATAACCTTGAGGGACAAAATCTGGAGGCAAGCCGGTGGTGTATTGAGGTGTACTTATCAAAGGGATCCTATCCTCCTGAGGATTGCTTGGTTGGTTGACATGCGGCATGCTTGGCGAATTGGTAGATCTTGCCGCGGGTGTTCTAGGAGTGACCTTGGGAGCAATGTTGAGATGACCTAATTGCGGCATGTGAGGAGGCGACTTGCGCTTCTTAGGGACAACCTGCTTGGACTTCATAGTTTGCTAGAGCCTAGTGGTCACCATGGAATACACTAGGACAAGAAAGGTAATGCTGAGTTTCTGTTTGTGATTTGGAAAAGACAAACTCTTGCTACATAGTATACTGGACCAAAGGCGCTGTACTGTTTGACCAGAGGTGTAGGACTGTGCAACCAAAAGCATGCTACTATGATGCCAAAGGCGATGGACTAAGCTACCAGAGGCGAGATACTGCTATACCAAAGGTGAGCTGCTGTGACCAAAAGTGAGCTACTGTTATACCAAGGGTGCTAAAGTAGAGTTTAGCCAGAGGCAAGGTATTGCTATACCAAAGGTGATCTAGTGTACTACCAAAGGCGAGCTGCTATTATACCAAGGGTGCTGAAGTAGTGTTTGATGTTTGTAAAGGCAATTTTGACAAATTTGGTTATGGTTCTGATTGGATTTTGTCTTTGGCAAGAGAAAACACAGCAAACAAGTGGTCAAAAAACAAGGACTGACACAACAAATAGTGTATGTTCAAGGCTTCAAACAAGCCCAATGTTTCCACAGGTATAAGACAATTTGCAATCAATAACAAGCACTTTTTATCCTTAGAGACAAGGTTTCATTGCAGTAGATCAGCTCACAGCTTAATACTCCATCGATAAAAATATCATTCCATAAAGGTGTCGGATATTTAGTATCTTTGTGAGAGACGATAGGTAGGGATATCTCACCCTCCCCTTGGAAAGCTCAAGTAGGTCACAAGAGCTTTATGGCCAAGGGAGTACTATCTCTTCTCAAGGGAGCTAATGGTGAGTATCTTAAGGGCTTAAATCAATTCCCCTTGCACTGATGATTACCGCAATGTTCAGAGGTAGGTCAGGTAGTCTCTATCTAAAAATGGTTCTTAGTAACTTTGAGGGACCAACGCCTTACGAGCAATGCGACAAGCTACTAAAAGCTTTAACCAATCCTACTAAGAGTATCAAACACTTCGCTTAATGTGAAAATCATTTCCATAAAGAGCTAGTACACCTCTTTTCAGTTTGGCGCCACAAGGTAAGGCTGACGTCAGTTAGGACTTGGCTTTCGCCTTATCCTTCTTATATAGCAGTTCAAAGGAAAACTCTACTTAGGGTCGTCCCTTTTGGATGAAGCGCAATCCAAAAGCAACCCTTCTAAAGGAAGTACAGAAATGTAAGAGTAAGCACGTCAAACAAAGGTTCAATTGTCCCGTTATAAGAAAAATAAGGTGCAACTAAATTAGGCACACACACATTTGTAGTTGTCAATTGTCCCTTATGAAATTGAAGTGTTTGGCATTCATGTCCATTGTCCCTTAGAAAATTGAGGTGTTTTCACATACATGTCCATTGTCCCTTAAGAAAAGCAGTATGTTCCTAAGACTTAAATTGCAAAGAAAATGATTTGTTCAATTATCCTTTTAACAATTCCAATGTGTTTCTAAGACTTAGTGAGAGAGATCAAGATTTCTTCAATGCTCGTCCTGCATGAACACATTAAAAACACCTATTTGCTCTGTGTGAGTAGTAAGAAGCTGCAACAAGTCAGTTAGTTCCACCAAAAATTCACAAGTTTAGCAAAAAACAAATCAATTTGACCAAAAGCGAGTTACTGCTATACCAAAAACACTTAACTCTGCTACCAAAAGCACCAAACTGTGTTTCCAACAGTGCTGTGATGCAGACCAGACGCGTAAACCGATAATACCAGAAGCGCCAAAAAATATCCAGAAGCGCTACACTGTGTTTTCGAAAGCACTGTAATGCATACCAGAAGCACAAAGCAATAATACCAGAAGCGCTGAAAAATAGCTAGAAGCGTGGTACTGTGTTACCGAAAGCGTGATACTATATAGCCAAAAGCACTATGCTGTCTTAGATCACAAAAAAGTTCACTTTTGTCAAAATAACCAGATCCAAAATAAGATTCCATGATTGATTGACTGTTTTGAGAAGTAGTATCTGAGAGATCTGTATCTTGAAATCTAGAAAACTCAGAAGGTGTAATAACACAAAAGATTAACACAAAAATTGAAGATACTCCTAAATAAGTCAGCTTAGGAAGTATCAAAAATAGGTTTGAAAGACAAATACAACAGCTTGTTAGACAAATCCACAAGATATGTAACGAGAAAACCCTGCAAAAACATGAAACGAAGTCAGAAACCTAATTTAGCCAAAAGCGCTTAACGATACTACCAAACGCGCTGTTCTGTTATACCAAAAGCATTGCTCTGTGCTACCAGAAGCGCCGCAGTGCCCCCAAGGGCGCTGTACTGTGCCTCCAAGAGTGCTTAAGAATATTGCCAGAAGCACTTTGCAATGTCGTTTGCGCTGTACCATACTGTGACTTCAAAAAAATCAATTTCTCAAAGAAAAAGAGGGATTAGTGGGTCCCACCGGGCGTGCCAGAATGTGTATGAGGAAAAATTAATTTAAATTAAAACTAATAAAACCAAAAACCAATCACATAAAGCGAACCAATCTAAGTAAAAGCCATTATCATAAAATCAAAGACAAATGAAAGCTATTACCAAAATTTGTGTTGTTCCCTTTGGAGATGTGTGGATTGCTCAATCAAGTTGTGAAACCATAGCTGCAACAAGCAAGTAGTGTGCTCAATGTGCTCAAAGATCAATGTTAAGAGATCGTAAGGTTGCTCAATCGATGCGTCGTATGCTCGAAGCGCTGTTAAGTATGCCTGAGAATAAAATTGAAGAGAGAGAGGTAATGAAGGAGATGAGGGGGGTTTATATAGGTTTCAATGAAGATCAATCAACGGTCCAGATAATTTAGAAGAATCAATGGAGGAGAACAGTTGAGAAACGTGCAACGAATAAGAAGAAGACAAGTGTCTTGCTTTCTTTTGCATGAGAGGAGTTATCAAGAATAGAAGAATGAGTTAAAGCAATTAACAGAATGTAATAATCAGTTAAGTGATTTAAAACAAGAAGAAGAGATTTGCATGAGAATAAGAAGATATTTTGCTTTATTAAATATAGAAAGCTTGAGTTATATTAGAGATAACTCAATTTAGAAGAAAAAGCAACTTAAATAAATATTTGATTTATTTAAATTTAGAGAAGATATTTTAGAAGAAATAATTAAATAATTATAATTATTTAATTTAGAAGATTTGAAAGCAAATTAAATAAATAAATTTATTTAATTGTTGTGCATGATTTTGGAAGAATGATTTTGATTTAATTAAATAATGTAAATTATTTAATTATAGATAAGAGGGAATTTGTTATGAATTATATAAATAATTGGATTTATCTAATTAATGTGGATTTGATTTTTGAAAGGAGGATAATGATCAAATTAAATAATAAAAATTATTTAATTATGGAAGAATAATAGAGGAATCTGATTTAATTAATTAAATAAAGAGGATTTATTTAATTAATGTTGCAATTTTGTGATTTAGAAGAATTTGTTGAAATTAATTAAATAATTAGATTATTTAATTAATGTGTGAAATGTAGGTGATTAGGAAGAAATGACGAAATGCAAGTGGTGCGATGACTTGGTCATTTTAGGGTGTCTACACCACTATCAATGACCCAGTCATCCTTTTCACTCCTAGCATGAAAAGTAGATATTATAGCACCTTTAGGGTTAGCACATGCTTCTGGATTCCTTTCCTTCACACATCTTCCAGAGTTAGCAGAACCAGTTTCATCTCTTATAGAAATAAATAAGAATTCATCATCAGAAACGCTTGCATAGTAGTTTTTCTTGACCAACCTTCCTCTATTTTCCTTATTCTTAATTCTCATAGCTCTATCTAGACATCTTGAAGCATAGTGACCTATTTTTCCAGAACTGAAACATTTAAAAGGTAACCTACCACTAAACTTACCAATACCCTAATGGTACCCTATAAAAGTTTTTCCATAGCTCAGGTATTTAGCCCAAAGTTTTGTGTCATCAGGTTATAAGATCTCTAGCCTAGGGTTTTTGCATAGTAAAAAATACTCTGAATAAAACCCCTTAAACCCTAAACCCTTGTGTTGAGCATGTTGGAAATCACTTTTGTTATATTTTTATGGTGACTACCTATTGCCTGTTGCTCAAGCCTTTAGTTACCTCTTTGTGCCCAAAAGGATGTTGTTTAATCGGCCCCTTGCCATATAATCACTGCCTCCAACTTGTGCCTAATATTCTTTATTTTAAACAGTCCCATGGCCCCTTTTTTCCTAGTAGACGAAGGATGGTTTTTAAAGATGTATGCCAAGGTCTGATCTCACTAACTCTTTTTTGATAGGTGGCAATTACTAATTTGCTTCTGCCAATCTACCAGCATTAAAATATTGATAAAGAAAATGTTTGGGGAACTGCGGAAAGGGCACCATCTGGTAAGAAACCATCTTTGGTTGCAAAGAAAGAAAGTGGTGGGTCCTTGGCACTACGTGGTGGCCTTTCTATGGCTTCTGCTATTCCATCGAGCTTCACCAAAGGGTCCCTCTAAATGGTTGCAGAAGGGTGGAAATGTGACATGTGGCCTCTAAGGGGCGGGACTGTGCTTTGGGGGATGAAATCATGACGTGTCAAAATCTTCAGAACCGATGATGCTTTTTGGGAGTTGTCCCATTGCATGCGGTTGATCCAATGGTTCTCTGCCATTTCGCAGAGATCAAATCTTCTACTAGATCTTTTGAGTGTAGAACTGTGGATAATGTCCTAACTGTACCATTTTAGGGGTCTTCTCAAGATCATGGTTAAGAGAACTACCCAGGTGGCTGGCTATTATTGGTAATGCTAAAGAAAAATCTCCTTCCACGTAATGGACTAAATCAACACCATTGATTCGAGCCAGCTAAGGTCCTGATCGACGGCTCAAATTCAAATAATTGATGAAGGGATGTGTTAGCACTGGACCTGGCGATACTCCATTGCCAAATTAATCTCTCAAGCATGTGTAGAGTCTCCATCACTGCCACATGAGGGAATTTACTAACTAAAAGATTAGCTTATGCAGGATCAACCCTTGGAAATCTGTGCTTCTACTAGAAATGACCTTTCATCTGTTGTGTGATGAGTTATGGCAGGATGAGAAAGATGAAATGATGAAATTGAGATACTTGATCTAGCATCTTCAATGCAAGAAGTGATGTTTTCAGTTAATCAAAATAATGAAATTCTATCTTTCTGCTCATTTTGGTAATCTTCAAAAGATTTTCATTTATTGAAAAAATACCTTGAAATGAATGGAATTTATTAAACCAAGGATGTAGCAAATGTGTGTAAGATATCCCAAAGTTTGTATAAATAAGTGTTTCCTGGTGTTGCCTCCTACATTGTTTGATTGTGCTAACAATATGGCTTTCCCCCGTTCTTGTATGTTCTTTTTGGTCCCCTATTCTATTGAATTCTCTTCCTTGTTCTCATGGTTATGAATCTACCCCTACAAGATTAAAAGAGCTAGAGAATTCTTCTTCTATAGAATCAGGGGAATTGGAATGTTTCCAGAGCAGTAGTAGTATTCTTTAAATTCCTATGAGCTTTTCGTCTTCCTATTGTTTCATCCAGATAAGGACCCTAAGTTTTTATCTCCAGACTCCAATAGTTCCTTATTTCTATAAGTTGGTAGATTAAATTCTCGTGTAGAGGGAAAACATTTCTCTCTTTGCCTTCTTCCCACATCTACTTTCCCTAACAAAGTATCAACTCTAGTAGTGTGAATGTTTCCTCTCTGAATGTAGCATATGAAGATTAAAAGCTCCATTTTTGTTGTTGTAGCTACTCCCCTCGCTAGATAAATGGTGTAGCCATGTCTAGCCTAATGTGATTTCATCTGGTTTTTGTCTTGTTGAGTTGGTTGGTAACCACTCAATCATGAAAGAGGAATTGCATCCTTGCAAAGGACAACGGACATAAAGGGAAGAACTCCAATTAATGGGATTTTCTTTTGATATTGTTCCTTGCAACTATTCTCACTCTTTCACACTTGGCTTAGATAAAAAGAGTAGCAAATGCTCTAATTTAAATTAGATGGCACATGATGGGTATGTGAGCTCTAACGTCATCTAACAAATGGCCACCCATCAACATCACAGCATGAGAAACCCCCACCAAAGTGAGAGAGCATACAGTTCAGAAGCATGTACCTAAATGTGTGTGGGTATTTCTGTTATAGGGGCACTCTCTTTGCAATTGAAAGACACTTACACCTGCATCTTGTTGCACTTTCATCTTCTGGTTAAGAAAATTGTAACTTATTTTATCTTTAAGCATGTGGCTTGTCTACTCCCTTATTTTATAAAAGGGAATTTAGGGCTTAATTGTTAGGCAATGGTTCGAGGTCATGTCTTCTAGACTTAGTCTAAAGTATGGGATCAATCTGATCATAGAGGAGTTGTACATAGTTGTCTTTTTGAAATAAAGATTAGTTGTCTTGTTTTAGTCTTCATTTTTGAGTTCAAAATCTTGATATAATTGCAAAGTTGTTTTATAATTCATTATTAGTTTACTTTACAAGTTATTGTTGAGTTTTCAGAGCATATTGTCTCCTACTCATGTACACATTATTACAATTATGAATATGAATTTGATTAATGATCAATTTATTCATCATCACAGTCTTTCCTATGTTTGTATATTCTTCTTGTGGCATTTACTTAGGTAGTAAAATAATAGCGATAAGAGGATATTGAATGTAGTATTGGTTTACAAGGATAATTAAGCATGGTTAACTTTGAAGCTAGTGAGGTATTTTAATGTAAGGCATTATTCTATCTTCACAATAAACTAAGACCCTTGGAATAGGCATTGATCCATTTAAAATGCTATACTATACTTAACCCCCCTTGATTATCCTCATCGTTAAAAAATCAAAACAGTTTTCTCTTTCAACTGTAGGTTTTAGATGCTATTTTATTTACATGTTCCTATGCAAAGAATTTTGTTGAAGCTTAAGAATCTAGCCCATTACTTTCCTCTATCATTAATTCTTCAAGCAATCTAGAAGGAACATATTTGTTTCAGTAACAATGTTTTGAGCAAGAATTCAGGGAACCCCCCCGTTTTATTAAACACTATTTTTTCAAACAAGAGGAACACCCTCCTTGGTCTTGTAGAGCCTAAAGTGCAGAGGAAAAGGGATTGAAACCCCATTTCTTGTTCGTTGGCCAATCCTTCGAGATAGATAAGTTACTAGAAATGGCTATTTTATAGATCTATTTTCTTGAGATCAGGTTGGGAATTTAAAACAACCAATAGATTGGTGACTCTACTGGGGAGTGAAGGAAGAATTATGTCTTATCTTGAGGTCTTAGCTCAATTAATCCCCATATTTATTAAAGAGTCAAAACTCAAATTGTTATGTTCCCTACAAAAGGGATGGTGACTCTACTATTTTCATTTATAGTTGAGACATATATAAGTGTGAGGCCTACCATTTCATTCCCTTATATTTGACTATTTTATTTACTGTCAGAGACACATTTTAGACTTATGGGACTATTGATTTCGATTTGTAGGACTATTAGACTTTATGCTTTATGTTGATTTATTATGTTTAGAATGATTATGATGTGACTAGACCTTAATTTGATTCACTGATGATGTTTAGACATATGATTTACATTATGATATTATTGGGATACTAATCATGTGATTACAGTTATAGATTTATTATGTGATCTTATTTTGTGGTGGATTATTGTAATGCAAAATTAGGAATCCAATTATGATGTGATTCTTTGATGTTTATATGATCATGAGATGATGTGAGTGTATGTTTCACTTTGCTTCGGCTATGATATACATGTTGGACTAATATTTAATTTAAGTGTGTAGGTGTTTCTAACTAAGCCACGGATAATCAAAGATTATCCCACACACTTTGTAATTTCCCGTGTAAAGCCGATCTAGTTACAAGAGGAACCAAGATCAACTATGTGATGGATGACAAATTTTTGTAATGTTGTTATGTGATGTTAGTTGGGTTAGGTCTACCCCTTCTTATATTTGATTTTTGATTGGTGTTGTTAAGTGTAATGTTCATTTAAATTTTATTTTGAGTTTATAATTTTGAGACCCTTTTTTATGTGTTTTTACTCAACCTATGGTGCTCAAAATAGGTTAAAATTGATCT
Organism: Cunninghamia lanceolata; assembly: GCA_027924645.1. Lineage (NCBI taxonomy): Eukaryota > Viridiplantae > Streptophyta > Pinopsida > Cupressales > Cupressaceae > Cunninghamia > Cunninghamia lanceolata. The sequence continues at coordinate 3,127,144 of BSBN01000973.1, read as the reverse complement.
TGGGTTGTACCCCTAGGGTCCAGGGACCATTTGAGCTTGTATAATCTTAAGTAAACTCCCATTTGGTCACTTTAACTTCACCCTAAAGTAAAGTGACGAAAATAGAAGTTTGGGAGGGAGAGGAAGAGTGGGTCAAACACTCAACCTCTTCCTTTCCTCTTTCCTAGGTTGGGGGAGACTTCAAGACCCCTTAATTGTGGAGGACTCAACTCCAAGCCTCTCCCACAATTGATGAGGGTACCTTGGGGTTGAGTGGGCTTTCTTAGGAGGAGATGATTGGGGCACATGTGGTACCCACTCCTTCTTTGGCTCCACCTTTCTCTCTCACATTCGTAAGAGAGAGCAAGTGGATAGGATAAAGACTTGGTGGAATGGGTGGATGACAAGTGTCACCACCCCATTCCAAGAGTCTTGCAAGTGGTTGTGTGGAGGAGTGCGGGGGTGACATGTGTCACCTCCCCATTCCTCAAGGCTCATGAGAAGAGCCTATTTTAATCCCTCTTGAAGAGAGGGAGGGGGTTGTTGAATCTTTTTCAATTTATAATTTTAGTTGTTTTGGGAGAAAAAAGTTAGAGGGAAAACTGAAGGCTCAACTTGGAGGAGTTAGAGGAGGTCTTCTCATCTATCTTCCATTTGGGCTTTATAAGGTTGGTCTCAAGGCAAATGCCTTTTCTTATGCACTTTTTCTTTACTTATGTGATGTATGTGTGAGTTCTATTTTGTATTTCTGCTTTGTTGTTGTGGGAAATTAGTTATGGGAGTTGTGAGAGCCTCTCCATTTGGAGAGAATGCTCAACATGTGTGGGGTGGGGGAAGAATGAACCTTCTCGGGGTCACATCCTTGGTTTTGTGGAGTTTTAGCCTTGAGGGCAATATGTGTAAATGATTATTTGAAATAACTTGAGAGTAAAAAGAAAGTTTTGTGAAAATTATGGGTTTAAGTGTTGGCTTGAGGCCTTGAGAATAATTTGTTTTGGGAAGTTTTTGGAGTGGCACTTTTGAGTTGAGTGATGTCCACTCCCCTACCCAATTAAACTCATCTTAGGTGAGTTTTGTTATGTGAAAGCCATAGGAGTATATTGTTTTGGTGTTAGTATGCTTGTTGTGATGTGGTGTGTTTTCCCTTGTGTGAGGATGACCTCCTAGCTCGGGGGTGACTCATGAGTGAGTCTATGGAAGGGAGGAGAGCAGTTTGTTAGTGGCTTCTTTCCCTTCTTTGTGTTATTGCAGGTTTTTAGAGCTATGAAGTGTAGGAGAAAATGAGACCTTCCTCTCTGTGTTGTCATTTTGGGCTCTTGTGAGAGTATGTGGCCAAGTTTGGCCTTTTGTAATTATTCAAGTCATTAGAGAGAAGAAAACTCCTCTCTTGTAATGTATAGTTATATGTTTAAATTTGGAGTTGTATCTCAGTTTATAATGCATTGGAAATAAAAGTAATCTTGTTGATTTTTATTGCTATGTGAAAGTTGTTAAATAGAAGAACCACTTATGTTGTTTTTTTAAACTACTAAAATATACATATGTCACTGTCTTTGATTTTGTTGTTGCTTACCAAAAAGAATATAGTGTTTGGTTTTTAAATCAGAGAAGTAAAAGTTCTTAGATGCATTGTAAAAGAAAATAAGTTTAGCTATATACCCTTTTATTTTTGTAAAAGAAAAATCTGAATTTTCCTTATTATTCTGTATTAAAGTCATTTTTGTCAGCAATGAAAGAGAAGATAGATTTAATGTGTTGTAATCATTTAAAAAAAAAAAAAAACATACGTATTGTTTACTTTTCCTTTCAAAAAAAATGATATGCTTGTTGTCTCTATGAAATAGTTTTGGTGTAAATGTCTATAAAAATGTAATTATATATGTGTGTGTGTGTGTGTGTGTTTAAACCCATTATTATAAATTTCACATTATTCTTTTTACTTGCTGGAAAAATCATGGTGTAGTTGAAAAATCATGGTATACAATATATATATTCTTGTTTTTATTCTGGAAAATATGTGCAACTAAAAAAAAAAATCTGTGTTCTACTTATTTTTTTAATTCTGGAAAATATATGCAACTGTGAAAAAAAAAATTGTGTGTTCTACTTGAATATATATATATATATATATATATATAGAGAGAGAGAGAGAGAGAGAGAGAGAGAGAGATGGTTTTGCATACTGTATACCAGAATTTTTTTAAACAATAAAGAGGGTGCAGTAGAGTTAAACGACAACTGCATTGTTGTTTGAAAACTGTTATAATGAGTGGGTTGGGGGGATTCGAACCCCCCACCAATGCTGCCGCCATAGCCCCTTTCATGGGTTTCTTTGAGTGAGTTTCTTTTAAATAAAACACAACAAACAATCACATTTCCCTCTGCAATTTAGGCGGCACCCCAACTATAGCTTGCCACCTCCTTCCTTTGGCCATTCAACCATTAAAGTCTGCAAACCCCTTTTTGTTATACTTGCAATATATTTAGTGTATAATATATATATAAACGCTGAGAATACCTCCATGAAATTTGTAAAAAAAAAAAAAAAGGTACCTCTAGTTTTAAAATTAGAAATAATTATATATTAACAAGGTAAGAAATAGTAAAAAAAATGAAAAACAAATGTAATACCTCAAATGGAGACTTCCTCCATGGATGCCCCCATCAAATCTACAACAAAAAAGTATGAGAGAAGAAAAGAAATGAGAAGAAGAAGAAGAGAGAAAAGTAAAATGGGATGGAGGCTAGGGTTTACCTTCTTTTCTTCATAAGGAAATTAATATTTTAATTGGAGAACTTTTAGGGTTTTCTTTTTGGAGTTTAATTTCTTTTTTTATTTTTGCCTTTTTCTCCTATTTTTTGGTGCACATATTTATTCATATTTTATTTTCCTTTCTCCTTCTTTGATTTTTAATTTAATGAGGGAAGATGGGGGGAATTTAAGTGGGTGACTTTTATATTTGTTTTAACCATATATTAATTTTAATTTAAGTGGGTGACTTTTATATTTGTTTTAACCATATATTAATTTTAATTTAGTGGGTGACTTTTATATTTGGTTTAACCATATATTAATTTTAATTTAAGTGGGTGACTTTTATATTTGTTTTAACCATATATTAATTTTAATTTAGGTGGGTGACTTTTATATTTTGTTTTAACCATATCTTAATTTTAATTTAGTGGGAATAGGGAAAGAGGGTGAATTTGATCCACCTAAGTCCCTATGGGGAATTATATTTTACTTTAATATTAAATTTAAATGTTTTGGATTATTTTATTAGTGGGTCTATATTAATTTGAGATTAATTAAATTATTACGGTTTTAATTAATTTAACTTTATTTTAATTTATTAGTAAATTTAATTGTTTTGGATTGTTTTTATTAGTTGGTCTATATTATTTTAGGATTAATCCATTATTTATTTGTTTATTCAATTTAATTTTTGCTTAAATGGGGAGTTGATTTTATAACGTTATTAATGGATTTTAATCTAATCTTTGGTTTAATTTTTCTTTTCTTTTTCCTCATAAATGTTGATGGGAAAACCTTTTTTAAAATTCATAATTTGAACGCTAATAAGACATTATGCTGTGAGATTTTTTCAGAAATTTGATCGAGTAATTTAAGTAGTTTATTTATACATTTGGCTAACATTTAATCCTTACCTTGAGATTATGTTTTAAATACAACTATAATTTAGTCTATTTTGTTTAGTGTTAGGGTTTGGATTTTGGCACATGTCAAAATCCTACCACTTCACCTAGGAAACTTAAGGTAGATGTCAATTCTGATTCTAACCCTAATGGCGACACACCTCATGACGCCTAACCCCCTAGTCGACTTTAATCACATAGGGGAATGCGTATGTGATCGCATTACCCCGAATATGATTGTCATGTTTACGCCTTATGTGTATTGCCACCGAGCACACTGACGCGTGCGAGGGGGTTTCTAGGGATACGTAGAAATTTTTTGATATTTCATGTCATGACCACATGACAAATGTGGACATGACATGTGTGTTGCATGTCATGATTGCATGAGAAATGTGGGCATGACATTTGGTATCAGAGTCTAAGTTTAAATACTAGGCTTGTTTGGGCACATTACTTATTCTGTAATTTCCATTAATTAGTGACTACCTTATTTTTGTAGGATGCCTCCTTGACGAGTTCAATGAGTGTGTTCACGCCACACTACATCCGTCGAGGTGCACAGTGATTCTTTAACTGAGGGTCAGGCACTGCAGGCACCACCATCACCACAGGTCTTACCTATACCAGATATTGGGCCACATATACTTCAGGCACTACAGGCAGTGTTAGATAGGCTACTACCGGCCACAGTTGCACCGCGCATAGAGCCATGTGCTGAGCCCCACATTGATCCGCAAGAGGAGCCATGTGTGGAGCCCCATGTCGAGTCGTGAGAGGCAACACGTGTGGATCCGTATGTTGAGATACCAAATACGATAGCAGAGGAGGTTGGATCAACCTACAGGGCTTGTAGTAGGAGCCCTCCACATCATGCTAGGCATGAGGAGACAGTGTGAGTGGAGCAGATTTTTCACAGGCCTTATGATTATTATGCGGATGAGCCTATCAAAGGGAATAGAGACCAAGGAGACCCCATCAGGGATTTGTTGAGGTTGAATCCTCCTACATTCGCTAGGACTACAGAGGGAGCCGAAGCTGAGGCTTGGCTCATTAGTCTAGATAGATGCTTCACGTTGTGTCCTTACGAGGGCAACACGAAGGCACGTGTGGTAGTCCACCTATTGCAGGATGCAACAACTACATGGTGGTGCACTAAGGAGTTCAAGCGCCATCTATAATTGGACACACTCACTTGGGAGACTTTCATTGAGCACTTCAATGCGCAGTATTTATCAGATCACTATAGACAGCGTCACATAGACGAGTTTTACGACCTTTAGTAGAGAGGGCTTATTATTGCTCAGTATGAGGGCAGATTCATTGAGTTGTCTCGACATGCAGAGTATCTCCATGATGAGAAACTCCTGGTTCATAAGTTTATCAAAGGATTGAACCATAGCATAGCAGGGCCTATATGCATGGTAGACCCCCAGACATTGAGTGATGCTACTGAGAAGGCATACATAGTTGAGAAGATACAGGGACAAGGGCAGGGTTCATGCCCTCAGTTTCAGGATCATGGGTAGCAGCAGCATCAACAAAATTACCGCAAACCACCGTTGCCACCCAAGAGAGGAGGATTTAGTTGTCCATCACTACCTCCTAGGCCTCCACAACAACAGGAGCAGCAGAGATCTAGGCCACAATAGAGGGCACATGGGGGTCATAATTGAGGTTGGCAGCAGTAGGGCCCATGTAGAGATCAGAGGCAGTAGGGACCACCTACGGGACTCGTGAGATCACAACAGTCATATAGGGGTCCACAAGTAGATCTAGACAGCAGCATTTGGGTAGGACTCAGACTAGAAAGGTACAGACTTGGGGCCCATGTTATGTGTGCGGTGGAGTGGGACATCTAGCTAGAGAGTGCCCACAGGGCTTTACAGTAGGGGGACAGCCCCGCGCAGGAGGATCAGAGCAGACGGTTGGAGATGTGGGTAGGTCCCACTGCATGTTCACAATGGTTGATAACCGCCAGGATGATTTTCAGGCATCAGTGATTGATAAATTAGGTATGATAGGGGTGTCCCCATTTCTATTATTTTGACTCTAGAGCTACTAACTTTTTCCTATCTCCATCATTAGTGGAGCGTTGCAGGTTGGTGGCCTTTAAGCAGGGCAATAGGTGGGAAGTTGAGTTGGCCATAGGGGCCAAGACGATAGTAGATGCCTTAGTCCACGACTATGAGTTATCTTTGGGATCCTTTACTACAGTGTGTGACCTTTGAGTTATGACATTAGGATCCTACGATGTGGTTTTGGGTATGGACTAGCTTGCAGCTCATAGAGCCAAGCTAGATTGTCACCAAAAGGTGATTAGCTGTTTAGACGATCATGGTACATTAGTTGAAATAGTGGGCATTCAGAAGCCCATAGCAGTTTGTATGATATCCGCTTAGCAGCTTAAGTGCTGCATGCGGAAGGGATGCCAGATGTTTGCTATTACAGTTAGTGACAGATCAGAGGACGAGCTTGAGGCATCATTAGATGACCATCCCATCTTGAGAGAGTTTGCCGATGTGTTTCTAGTAGACTTACTAGGGATGCCACCCCGTCATGAGGTAGACTTTCATATTGATTTAGTGCCAAGTGCCAAGCCAGTGTCTCGTGCACCCTATAGGATGACCACTCATGAGCTCATAGAGCTTAAGTTGCAGCTTGAGGATTTGCTCGAGAAGGGGCACATTCAACTGAGCATTTCACCTTGGGGCGCTCTGGTCATCTTCATGAAGAAGTATGGGTCACTTCATCTATGCATGGATTATAGGTAGTTGAATAAGGTGACGGTGAAGAACCGTTACCCTCTGCCTAGGATTGACAATCTTTTTGACCAGATGCAGGGAGCCAGGGTGTTCTCTAAGATTGACCTGAAGTTTGGTTACCATCAGTTGCGTATCACAGAGGTGGACATCCATAAGACTGCCTTTCGAATGCGATATGGCCACTATGAGTTCACTGTGGTCCCCTTTGGTTTGATGAATGCCCCTGTAGTGTTCATGAGTCTCATGAACAGGGTGTTCTGTACCTACTTGGATCGGTTCGTGATTATTTTTATTGATGACAGTTTGATCTATTCGCAGACTGAGGAGGAGCATGAGGAGCAACTACGTGCTCGGTTTTACAGTGCTTGAGAGAGCAGCATCTATTTGGCAACTTGGTGAAGTGTGCCTTTTTCAGGACCGAGGTGTAGTACTTAGGACACATCTTATTTGGCAATGGTATCTCCGTAGATCCATAAAATATCAGGGCAATCAGAGATTGGCCAGTACCCACCAGTGTGATAGAGGTCAAGAGTTTCATGGGATTGGCTGGTTACTACCAGAGATTCATAGAGGTTTTTTCTAGGATAGCACACCCCATCACTTCCCTTCAACAGAAAGGGAAGAGTTTCACTTAGACTGAGCAATGCGAGAGGGCCTTTGGGGTCCTCAAGGAGCATCTTATCAGTGTACCCATCTTAGCGGTTCCTGATCCTATAAAGGATTTTGTGGTTTGTACAGATGCTTCACTTAAGGGTTTGGAAGCCATGCTCATGCAGGGTGGTAGAGTGATTGCATATGAGTCACGTAAGCTTAAGACACATGAGCTGAATTACCCTACTCACAATTTAGAGATCGCAGCAGTGGTACATGCTCTTGTTTGTTGGAGACACTTTCTATTGGGTCGTCACTTTGAGTTTCATTCAGACCATCACAGTTTGCAGTATATATTTATACAGCCGAATTTGAACACCCGCTAGCGGCAATGGATGGAGTTTCTATGCGAGTACAACTTTGATGTCCACTACATCAAAGGGAAGGAGAAAATGGTCACTGAAGCATTGAGTTGGACGTGCCACGAGATCCTAACCTTGACCTTGAGTGTGGGCTGAGGGAGTGCATCATTCAACATCTTCTTGAGGATGAGTGGTTTCTTGAGGTGCAGCAGGAGATCCAGTCACAGAGGGCCCTTAAGGGAAAATTTATAGGATATTCCCTTGAGTCAGATGGGCTACTTAGACATCGACAGCAGATCTATGAACCTCATGTGGGTGACTTTCATGCAGTAGTTCTTTTAGAGGCTCATAGAGCACCTTATGCAGCACAACCACAGGTGAAGAAGATGCATGTCGACTTGCGATAGTTATACCATTGGGCAGGTATGAGACGGAATATTGTAGAGTATGTAGCTCATTGCCTTGAGTGCCAAAGGGTCAAGGCCGAGCATCAGCATCCAACGGGTCTTTTATACCCTCATGCGATACTTGAGTGGAAATGGGACACCATTTCCATGGATTTCATTATTGGTCTTCCTATGTCATCTTGTCACCATGATGCCATCATAGTGACGGTTGATAAGTTGACCAAGGTGGCGCATTTCTCACCTATACACACGACGTACAATGAACCATCAGTGGCGAGAGTATTCTTGGATGATATTGTTAGATTATATGGAGTACCTCACCATATCATTTCTGATAGGGATTCAGTATTCACATCAGCCTTTTGGAGGGATTTACAGCAGGCATTGGGCACACAGCTCAACTTTAGTTCCGCTTATCATCCTGAGACAGATGGTTAGATAGAGTTAATCAGATTCTTGCGTATATGCTATGTTATGTATGTCATGGATCACCGGAGTAGATGGGAGGAGTATCTGTATCTAGTTGAATTTGCCTACAACAATGGACATCATAGCTCATTAGGTATGCCTCCTTTTCAGGCCTTGTATGGAAGACCTTGCAGGACACCTTTGAGTTGGGACCGTATTGAGGACAGAGTTACAATAGGCCCAGAGTTGGTTCAGGATATGGAACAGCAAGTGACCTTGATTAGGCAGAGACTTCAAGAGGTACAAGATTGACATAAGAAGTATGCTGATGCTAAGAGGGTAGATCAGAGCTTCTTAGTTGGGGACAGAGTATTCTTGAGAGTGTGACTGCACAAGAGTCCAATCTGTTATGGAAAGGGATCTAAGGTCGCACCATCTTTTGTTGGACCTTTTGAGATCTTGGAGTGGATAGGATCCGTAGTCTACCATCTAGCCTTGCCACCTAGCCTGTCATGCATCCACGATATTTTTCATGTTCCTATTTTGCAATGTTACATATATGATTTATCTCATGTATTGGATTGGAGTACTCTTCAGGTAGAGGCAGATGGTCAGTTAGCTTTGGAGCCAATTCACATATTGGCTCGTCGGATGTTGGGTCTTCAAAGTCAAGAGCTAGACCAGGTTAGGGTCCAGTGGGACATGTACGATAAGGTCACGACGACATGGGAGGATGCAGCCAGATTGAGGGCCCTTTATCCTCACTTCTTTGACGACTTCTAGAAGGAAGTACAGTCTTAGGGGGGGAGAATGTGAGGCCTAGCATTTCATTCCCTTATATTTGACTACTTTATTTACTGTTGGAGACACATTTTAGACTTATGGGACTGTTTATTCCGATTTGCCAGACTATTAGACTTTATGCTTTATGTTGATTTATTATGTTTAGCATGGTTATGATGTGACTAGACCTTGATTTGATTCACTGATGATGTTTAGACATATGATTTACATTATAATGTTATTGGGATACTAATCATGTGATTACAGTTATAGATTTATTATGTGATCTTATTTTGTGGTGGATTATTGCAATGCAAAATTAAGAATCTAATTATGATGTGATTCTTTGATGTTTATATGATCATGAGATGATGTGAGTGTATGTTTCACTTTGCTTCAGCTATGATATACATGTTGGACTAATATTTAATTTAAGTGCGCGGGTGTTTCTAACTAAGCCACAAATAATCAGAGATTATCCCACACACTTTGTAATTGCCCGTGTAAAGCCATTCTAGTTCCAAGAGGAACCAAGATCAACTATGTGATGCATGATGAATTTTTGTAATGTTGTCATGTGATGTTAGTTGGGTTAGGTCTACCCCTTCTTATATTTGATTTTTGATTGGTGTTGTTAAGTGTAATGCTCATTTGAATTTTATTTTGAGTTTATAATTTTGAGACCCCTTTTATGTGTTTTTACTCAACCTATGGTGCTCAAAATAGGTTAAAATTGACCTTGGGTTGTACCCCTAGGATCTAGGGACCATTTGAGCTTGTATAACCTTAGGTAAACTCTTATTTGGTCACTTTAACTTTGCTCTGAAGTAAAGTGACCAAAATAGAAGTTAGGGAGGGAGAGGAAGAGTGGGTCAAACACTCAACCTCTTCCTTTCCTCTTTCCTAGGTTGGGGGAGTCTTCAAGACCCCTTAATTATGGAGGACTCAACTCCAAGCCTCTCCCACAATTGGTGAGGGTACCTTGAGGTTGAGTGGGCTTTCTTAGGAGGAGATGATTGGGGTACATGTGGTACCCACTCCTTCTTTGACTCCACCTTTCTTTCCCACATTTGTAAGAGAGAGAGAGAGAGTGAATGGTAGAAAGACTTGGTGGAATGGGTGGATGACAAGTGTCACCACCCCATTCCAAGAGTCTTGCAAGTGGTTGTGTGGAGGAGTGAGGAGGTGACATGTGTCACCTCCCTATTCATCAAGGCTCATGAGAAGAGCCTATTTTAATATCTCTTGAAGAGAGGGAGGGGGTTGTTGAATCTTTTTCAATTTTGAATTTTATTTGTTTTTGGGGAAAAAAGTTAGAGGAAAAATTGGAGGCTCAACTTGGAGAAGGAGTTAGAGGAGCTCTTCTCAACTATCTTCCATTTGGGCTTTATAAGGTTGGTCTCAAGGAAAATGTCTTTCCTTATGCACTTTTTCTTTACTTATGTGATGTATGTGTGAGTTCTATTTTTTATTTTTGCTTTGTTGTTGTGGGAAAATTAGTTATGGGAGTTGTGAGAGCCTCTCCATTTGGAGAGAATGCTTAATATGTGTGCGGTGGGGGAGGAGTGAACCTCCTTGGGGTCACATCCTTGGTTTTGTAGAGTTTTAGCCTTGAGGGAAATATGTGTAAATGATTATTTGAAATGACTTGAGAGCCAAGAGAAAGTTTTGTAAAAATTATGGGTTTAAGTGTTGGCTTGAGGCCTTGAGAATAATTTGTTTTGGGAAGTTTTTGGAGTGGCACTTTTGAGTTGAGTGATGTCCACTCCCCTACCCAATTAAACTCATATTGGGTGAGTTTTATTATGTGAAAGCCATGGGAGTATATTGTTTTGATGTTAGTATGTGTGTTGTGATGTGGTGTGTTTTCCCTTGTGTGAGGATGACCTCCTAACTCGGGGGTGACTCATGAGTGAGTCTATGGTAGGGAGGAGAGAAGTTTGTTAGTGGTTTCTTTCCCTTCCTTGTGTTATTGTAGGTTTTTAGAGCTATGAAGTGTAGGAGAAAATGAGACCTTCCTCCTTGTGTTGTCATTTCGGGCTCTTGTGAGAGTGTTTGGCCAAGTTTGGCGTTGTGTAATTATTCAAGTCATTAGAGAGAAGAAAACTCCTCTCTTGTAATGTATAGTCATATGTTTAAATTTGGAGTTGTATCTCAATTTATAATGCATTGGAAATAAAAGTAATCTTGCTGATTTTTATTGCTATGTGAAAGTTGTTAAATAAAAGAACTACTTATGTTGTTTTTTTTAAACTACAAAAAAATATACATATGTCACTATCTTTGATTTTGTTGTTGCTTACCAAAAAGAATATAGTGGCTAGTTTTTAAATTAGAAAAGTAAAATTTGTTGTTAGATGCATTGTAAAAGAAAATAAGTTTAGCTATATACCCTTTTATTTTTGTAAAAGAAAAATCTGAGTTTTCCTTATTATTCTGTCATTAAAGTCATTTTTGTCAGCAATGAAAGAGAAGATAGATTTAATCTGTTGTAGTCATCTTTAAAAAAAAAAAAAAAGCATACGTATTGTTTACTTTTCCTTTTTAAAAAAATGATATGCTTCTTGTCTCTATGAAATAGCTTTGGTGTAAATGTCTATAAAAATGTAATTATATATATATATATATATATATATATATATATATATATATATATATAAACTCATTATTATAAATTTCCCATTATTCTTTTTGCTTGCTGGAAAAATCATGGTGTAGTTGAAAAATCAGAGTATACAATATATATATTCTTATTTTTATTCAGGAAAATATATGCAACTGAAAAAAAAATCTGTGTTCTACATAATTTTTTTTATTCTGGAAAATATATGCAACTGTGAAAAAAAAATGTGTTCTACTTGAATATATATATAAATGGTTTTGCGTACTGTATACCAGAGTTTTTTTTAAAACAATAAAGAGGGTGCAGTAGAGTTAAACGACAATTGTATTGCTGTTTGAAAACTGTTATAATGAGTGGGTTGGGGGGGATTCGAACCCCCCACCAACGCTGTCGCGGTAGCCCCCTTCGTGGGTTTCTTTGAGTGAGTTTCTTTTAAATAAAACACAACAAACAATCACAGTCCCCTTTGCGATTTCGGTGGTGTCCCAACTGTAGCTTGCTGCCTCCTTCCTTTGGCCATTCAGCCATTAAAGTCTGCAAACCCCCTTTTGTTATACTTGCAATATATTCAGTGTATGAAATATATATAAATGTTAAGAATACCTCCATGGAATTTGTAAAAAGAAAAAAATAGGTACCTCTGGTTTTAAAATCAGAAATAATTATATATTAACAAGGTAAGAAATAGTAACAAAAAAAACAAATGTAATACCTCCATTGGAGACTTCCTCCATGGATGCCTCCATCAAATCTACAACAAAAAAGCATGAGAGAAGAAAAGAAATGAGAAGAAGAAGAAGAGACAAAAGAAAAATGGGATGGAGGCTAGGGTTTACCTTATTTTCTTCATAAGGAAATTAATATTTTAATTGGAGAACTTTTAGGGCTTTCTTTTTGGAGTTTGATTTCTTTTTTTATTTTTGCCTTTTTCTCCTATTTTTTGGTGCACGGATTTATTCATATTTTATTTTCCTTTCTCCTTCTTTGATTTTTAATTTAATGAGGGGAGATAAGGGGGGAATTTAAGTGGGTGACTTTTATATTTGTTTTAACCATATATTAATTTTAATTTAAGTGGGTGACTTTTATATTTGTTTTAACCATATATTAATTTTAATTTAGTGGGTGACTTTTATATTTGGTTTAACCATATATTAATTTTAATTTAAGTGGGTGACTTATATTTTGTTTTAACCATATTTTAACTTTAATTTAGTGGGAATAGGGAAAGAGGGTGAATTTGATCCACCTAAGTCCCTATCTTTTGGGGAATTATATTTTACTTTAATATTAAATTTAAATGTTTTGGATTATTTTATTAGTGGGTCTATATTAATTTGAGATTAATTAAATTATTACGGTTTTTATTAATTTAACTTTATTTTAATTTATTAGTAAATTTAATTGTTTTGGATTATTTTTATTAGTTGGTCTATATTATTTTGGGATTAATCCATTATTTATTTGTTAATTTAATTTTTTTTTGCTTAAATGGGGAGTTGATTTTATAACGTTATTAATGGATTTTAATCTAATCTTTGGTTTAATTTTTCTTTTCTTTTTCCTCATAAATGTTGATGGGAAAACCTTTCTTAAAATTTATAATTTGAATGCTAATAAGGCGTTATGCTGCTGGATTTTCTAGAAATTTGACCGAGTAATTTAAGTGGTTTATTTATGCATTTAGCTAACATTTAATCCTTTCCTTGAGATTATGTTTTAAATGCAACTGTAATTTAGTCTATTTTGCTTAGTGTTAGGGTTTGGATTTCGGCATATGTCGAAATCCCACCACTTCACCTAGGAAACTTAGGGTAGATGTCGATTCTAATTCTAACCCTAACGAAGATGAACCTCATGATGCCTAACCCCCTAGTCAACTTTCATTACGTAGGGGAATGTGTATGTGATCGCATTACCCCCAATATGATTGTCATGTTTACGCCTTATGCGTATTGCCACCGAGTATTCTAACATGTGCGAGGGGGTTTCTAGGGACACATGGAAATTTTTTTATATTTCATGTCATGACCACATGACAAATGTGGACATGACATGTGTGTTACGTGTCGTGACCGCATGAGAAATGTGGGCATGACATAAGCATGCTACATAGAATTTATATGCAGGGATGTTTTACATGACTCTAATGTGGAATAGGATTCAGAACTGAAGTTGATTTTAAAAGGATTAGTATGCTTTCAATGTTTATTCCTCTATGTGCAGAGGTGGCGGCTCTACGAAGAAGAAACCTGGTAAAGCAGTTTGGTATTCTTGATTTTCATGATCAAAACAAAGTTTACACCAGTAGCAAAGTTCTTTTTAGGTATTTTACAAGGCTTGAAGAACTTTCTAAATATTTCAATAAAAATGCAAAATGGATAGGAGAAAAGAGTTGCATTATTTCTAAAATCCAGTGGTATAAGATGAGTACCATGCAACCACTTTTATGTTTCCAAAAGGGGTTTGTCATGGAGAGATATAAGGCTATAGATTTCAGTAATATTTGTGGTTTTCCAAACCATGTTCCTAATGAAATTAGGGGCCAAAAACCAAAATTCAATAATGACAAATCCAAAATAGCTAGCATCCATTTATAAGATTTTTGTGATTTAATGGGAGATTATGAGGTAGATCTTGAAGATGTGGTTATTAAATTGTTTATTCAAACCCTTAAGGAAGATGTAATGCCCCGCCATGAAACTTTAGAGAACAACACATTTATGCTATATGCAACAAGATAATTTTTTTTTTTAAAAGATAGAAATAAGAAAGTAATATTAACACATCATTTAAACTAATGACTTGTCCTCTAAGATAACATGGTTGCATTACTTGACAAAACAATTAACATAATCTAACACACATCATGAATTAACATCAGTAACTCATTGTAAACCTAATGCACTAAATCAATAAACATTTACATTTACATAACATCATATAAGTATTCATCAGGATCTAGTACATAGTCACAATTTCTCCCAACATATGAATACAACATTACATTGTTACATTATCATCTTATGAATACATACATTATAAATAATCTGATACACAGGATAACACATGAGCATAATAACTGTCTCCATAAACAGGTACACAATCTGAATCTGCTATAGGAGTTACCACCTTCTTGCACATGAACAAAGGCAAGGAGAAACCAATGGAGATAAAGCACATCCACTTGACCATGTGGAACCCTAAGGTCCACCCCCTGTGCTAAGAGATAACATAAGGTCCCAAAACATCATACAGTCAGGTAGACAATTGCCTAACAGGAACAAGGACTGAACAAGACTCCATTACAACACATGACAACACCACAAGCAACTCAAAATCACTTCCAGAGGCAACACATGATGAATGGGGAGAGTACAACTAGGGAATGCTAGGCTGCAGTAGGAAGAGTGTCATCGCATGGTCCTGACATGGGTTATCCTGACAGCCTCTCACTAGGCACCAGCCCCCATCTATGGTTATCCTAATAGCCTCTCACTAGGTGCTGGCCCCATAGGGTGACACATGCGGAATCAACCTTCCTTTCATGAGGACAAGGAAGTGGCGGGGCATTACAGAAGAAGCTAGAGATTGGTTTGCATGTCTACCCAATCAGTTTATTTCCTCTTGGAAAGATCTAAAAATAGATTTCATGGAGCAGTTCGGTGAAAGAATAGATGTCAGTTTGTTGATTAGAAGGCTCATTCAGATTGAAAAAGAAGAAAAGGAATCAGTCCCAGCTTTTAACTTAAGATTTGCTAAAATAATAAAGGATATTCTTGAAAATACTAGACCTAATGAGGCTATGTGTTTAATCATATATCTAGGTCCATTCAATGAAGAAGATAGTTATCTATTAAGATATAAAGACCCTACTACTATGAGATAGGCATATTCTTTGGCCATAGATATAGAGAATAATTTAAAGCATACAAGGGTAAAGGATTGTGAGTCTATAGGAAGTGATTATGTGGAGAAAAATGGATCCAATTGTGTTTTCATTTGCCAGAAAAGGAGATAAAAGGGACAAGTCAAGAGTGTCCTTATTTGCTCAGTCTATACAGGGAACTAAAAATGAGATAAATATAGAGAAGGGTAAGCCTTGTGATCAGAATGATGGAATTCAAAGTTTACATAATTCCATCACTCACTTTGCTCCCCTTAGTCAAGGTGCAAAGATATCCCCATATTCAATGTATAAGGTAACTTATGTAGAAGATAGAAATCAGGCACATAAGGAAATAATAAATAAGGAAATTTTTTTGTCTTATGAATGTGCGACAAGATTTGAGGATGTCTCCTATGTTCTTGAGGAGGCATATCTAATATCTAATCATGACATTTCATCTCCTAGAGAATCAGCTTGTTTTGAGCATGAATATTACGAGAGATTGGTTTGTACCAACAATACAGAAAAAGATGAGCAGTTATCAGATTGGTCATATCAAAGTTGTGAAATCTCTGAGTCTGATAATGATGATATAGACAGTGATAGTGAGGAAGGTATGAACACAATGCATATAAGGAATAATCCCCTTTATAATGAGCCTTCAGAATTATCAAAAATACGAAGTATGGACCTTTATGGATATAGAAATAATCCAATCTTTGAAGAAGAACCCTTAAAGGCTAACAAGTAAGAAAAGCATGAATTTACATTAGATCAGAATGCAGAGGTGTTTGAGGACACAAGCCCCTTATTTTAGATCAAAATTTAGATGCATGTTCTATTAATGCTTCCCAGTTCTCCACTTTTCATCAAGTTGAATTGTCAGATCAAATGCTGGAAAGTAAAATCAGAGTGTTAGATTTTAAGGAGAAGGTTGAGTATGATTGTTTTAGGTTTGACACTAACTCAATAAAAAATAAGGATGTCCTCAATATTAGATATCAAATAAATTATGAATGCTTTCATTTTTCAGATATATTTGAAGACCAACAATCAAGAAAAGATAATTATTTCAGTTGGCTGGATATGACTGAACCATGTGTTAACGCTTTATTTAGTGACAATATATTTCAATCACCATTGGTTCAGAGCAGCTGTGGAGATTTTGAAGAGGATGGATTTAACTGTCCTATGAGCTATCTAAACATCCATGTTAGAGGTAAGATGGATTATAATGAAGGTTTAAAAAACAACCTAATGAAGTCACTGGAAAACAAAAAATTTGATAGAGGCAAGTTCTATTTTTCCCTTGCATAATGGCCTGGGGCTATTATGTGTAGTATTGTTTGATCTGCTCCTCCAGAGTCTTTTTGTGATCTTGCTCTATTCAGGCTGAACATATGTCCCCAACTAGAGCCACTGATGGTACCCTATAATTTTTTTTCCATAGCTTAGGTATTTAGCCCAAAGTTTTGTGTCATTAGGTTGGAAGATCTCTAGCCTAGGGTTTTTGCATAGTAAAAAATACTCTGAATAAAACCCCTTAAACCCTAAACCCTTGTGTTGAGCATGTTGGAAATCACTTTTGTTATATTTTTATGGTGACTGCCTATCGCTTGTTTCTCAAGCCTTTAGTTACCTCTTTGTGCCCAAAAGGACATTGTTTAACCGACCCCTTGTCATACAATCACCACTTTTGGCCCGTGCCTAATATTCTTTATTTCAAACATTCCAGTGGCCCCTTTTTTCCTAGTAGATGAAGGATTTTTTTTAAAGATGTATGCCAATGTCTGATATCACTATCCTTTTTTTGATAGGCGACAATTATTGATTCTCTTCCGCCAATCCGCCAACATTAAAATATTGACAAAGAAAATGTCTATGGAACCACGGAAAGGGCGCCAGCTGGCAGGAAATCATCTTCGGTTGCAAAGAAAGAAAGTGGTGGATCTTTGGCGCTACGTGGTGAATTTTCTATGGCTTTTGTTGTTCCACTGAGCTTCACCAAAGGGTCTCTCTAAACAGCCGCAGAAGGGTGGAAACGTGTCACGTGGCCTCTGGAGGGTGGGACTATGCTTTGGGGATGAAATCATGATGTGTCAATATCTTTGGAACCGATGATGCTTTTTGGGAGTTGTCCCATTACATGCAGTTGATCTAATGGTTCTCTGTCATTCTGTAGAGATCAAATCTTCTACAAGATCTTTTGAGTGTGGAACTATGGATAATGTCTTAACTGTACCATTTGAAGGGCTTTCTCAAGATCATGGTTAAGAGGACTATCTAGGTGGCTAGCCATTATTGGTAATGCTTAATAACAATCTCCTTCCACACAATGGACTAAATCGGTGTCATTGATTCAAGCCAGCTAAGGTCCTGATCGACGACTCAGATTCAAATAATTGATGAAGGGATGTGTTGGCACTGGACCTGATGATACTCCATTACCAAATTAATTTCTTAGGCATGTACAGAGTCTCCATCACCACCACTACGATGGAATTTACTAACTGAAAGATTAGCTTATGCAGGATCAACCCTTGGAAATCCGTGCTTCTACCAGAAATGACCTTTCATCTGTTGTGTGACGAGTTATGGTAGGATGACAAAGTTGAAATGATGAAATTGAGATACCTGATCTGGCATCTTTAATGCAAGAAGTGATGTTTTTAGTTAAGAAAAATAATGAAATTCTATCTTTCTACTTGTTATGGTAATCTTCAAAATATTTCCATTTATGGAAGAAATACCTTGAAATGATTGGAGTTTATTAAACCAAGGATGTAGCATAGGTGTGCAAGATATCCCAAAGTTTCTATAAATAGGTGTTTCCTCCTACATTGTTTGATTGTGCTAACAGTATGGCTTTCCCCTATTCCTGTATGTTCTTTTTTCTCCTCTGTTCTATTGGATTCTCTTCCCTATTCTCATGGTTATCAATCTATCCCTATGGGATTAAAAGAGTTAGAGAATTCTTCTTCTATAGAATGGGGGGAATTGGAAAGTTTCTGGGACAACTTAGCAGTATTCTTTAAATTCCTATGAGCTTTTCTTCTTCCTATTGTTTCATTCGGATAAGGACCTTGAGCTTTTATCTCCAGACTCCAATAGTTTCTTATTTCTGTAAGTTGGCAGATTAAAATCTCATGTAGAGGGAAAACATTTCTCACTTTGCCTTCTTCCCACATCTCCTTTTCCTAACAAAGCATCAACTCTAGTAGTGGGAATGTTTCCTCTCTAAATGTAGCATATGAAGACAAAAGCTCCCTTTTTGTTGTTGTTGTTGCTCCCCTCGCTGGATAAATGGTGTAGCCATGTCTAGTCTGATGTGATTTCATCGTGATTTCGTCTGGTTGAGCTGGTTGGTAACCACTCAATCATGAAAGAGGAATCACATCCTTGCAAACGAAAACATACATAAAGCAAAGAACTCTAGTTAATGGGGTTTTCTTCTAATATTGTTCCTTGCAACTATTCTCACTCTTTCACACTTGGCTGGGATAAAAAGAGTAGCAAATGCTCTAATTTAAATTAGATGGCACATGATGGGTATGTGAGCTCTAACGTCATTTGACAAATGACCACCCATCAATATCACAGCCAGAAAAATCCTTGCCAAAGTGAGAGAGCATACAGTTCAGAAGCAGGTACCTTAGCATGTGTGGGTATTTTTGTTATAGGGGCATCTCTCTTTGCAATTGAGAGATGGGTACACCTGCATCTTGTTGCAGCTTCATCTTATGGTTAAGAAAATTGTAACTTCTTTTGTCTTTAAGCATGTGGCTTGTCTGCTCCCTTATTTTATAAAAAGGAATTCAAGGCTTAATTGTTAGGCATTAGTTCGAGGTCATGTCTTCTAGACTTAGTCTGAAGTATGGGATCAATCTCATCATAGAGGAGTTGTACATAGTTAGCTTTTTGAAATAAAGATTAGTCATCGTGTTTCAGTCTTCATTTTTGAGTTCAAAATCTTGATATAATTGCAAAGCTATTTTATAATTCATTAACAATTTACTTTACAAGTTATTGTTGAGTTTGAGAGCATATTGTCTCCTACTCAAGTACACATTATTACATTGATGAATATAAATTTGATTAATGGTCAATTTATTCATCATCACAGTCTTTCCTGTGTTTGTATATTCTTCTTGTGGCATTTACTCAAGTAGTAAAATAATAGCTATGAGAGGATAATGAATGTAGTATTGGTTTACATGGATAACTAAGCATGGTTAACTCTGAAGCTAGAGAGGTATTTTAATGTAAGGCATTATTCTATCTTCACAGTAAACTAATATTGATTACATAATGGCTCTTACGTGTTTAGATCAGTTTCTAACTCTATGACCCTTGGAATAGACATTGATCCGTTTAAAATGCTATACTATACTTAACCCCCCTTGATTATCCTCATCGTTAAAAAATCAAAACAATTTTCCCTTTCAGCTGTAGGTTTAAGATGCTATTTTATTTACATGTTCCTATGCAAAGAATTTTGTTGAAGCTTAAGAATCTAGCCCATTACTTTCCTCTATCTTAATTCTTCTAGCAATCTGGAAGGAACATATCTATTTTAGTAACAGTGTTTTGAGCAATTATTTAGGGACCCCCCTATTTTTTTAAACATTGTTTTTCAAATAAGAGGAACAACCTCCTTGGTCTTGTAGAGCCTAAAGTGTAGAGGAAAAGGGATTGAAACCCCATTTATTATTTGTTGGCCAATCCCTCAAGATAGATCAATTACTAGAAATGGCTATTTTATAGATTTGTTTTCTTGAGATCAGGTTGGGAATTTAAAACAACCAACATACCCTTTTTCATTCTTCTCACAAAGTTATTTTCCACTTCATCAAAGTCTTCCAGATCTGATTCAACAATCTTCTCTGTTTTGCCAGCTTTAAAGGCAGTCTCATCTTTTGCAGTTCCACTACTTGTACCAAACTCTCTTATTTCAAAAGTAGTTAGGGTGCCAAGCAACTGTTCTTTGGTAAACTAATTCAGATTTTATAATTCTTCAATAGCTAAAACCTTATGACTGTAAGCTTTAGGAAGCATTTTAAGTACCTTCGATATCACTTCTTGATCATCTATCTTCCTACAAAGTCCTTTTATGCCACTGACAACTTCTTCCACCTTCTGCAAGTAGCTTGTAATGTTTTCATGTTTAGATATTTGCATGGTCTCATAAGTGAGCTTCAAATTTTACAATTTAGCCTTTTTAACCTCCTCATCTCCTTCATAAACACTTTCCAACCTTTTCCAAATCTCATTAGCAGTTTTCAAATCCACAACTTTCACTAATTCAAAATTAGTAAGTCCACTTAAGAGAGCATGCTTTGCCATACCATGTATTTCCGTAGCTTTGATTTCATCTTCAGTATTTATACCTTTCTCAAATATAGTGTAATTAGACTTGATGCATGTCCTGACCTCATAACCAAGAGAAATTAGAAAGCCTTCCATCCTTACCTTCTAGAGTGCATAGTTTGATCCATCAAACAAGGGAATATCCTTCTTGTGTACCATCATGGATCTACCTCAAGCTGTTAAAATTTCTTTAAAGGAACCTCACTCTGATACCAATTATTGAAGGCACAAGACAACTGAGAGGGGGGTGAATCAGTTGTATCAAGAATTTCAAACCCTCGTAAACATAATCACATCCACATTAGTTTACTTAATCCCTTAATATGTTATGAAGATTAAACATGAAAATCAAATAATAGAAACTTAAACACATCAACACCATGCACAAAAGAACTCCATATTTTTACGTGGAAAACCCTAAAAGGTAAAAACCATGGTGAGGATTAGCTCAGAATATAAAGTAGTAGCAACACCAAATTACAAGAGGCTCACTGCCATATAAAGAATGCTCACTATCTAAGTGGACTCATTGCCCACTAAAAAGAGAGAAGAAAGTAGAAGAGGTTCACTGATATAATTGCATCTAAGAAATACATGGGTTTCGTTCCAATGAAGCACAACAATAATCACCTTTGCATCTATACTGAAATATAGTAGACACCTTTTGCTCACTGCATCCAATCATCTAACTTATGAAAGCTCTTACTGCCCTTTTATCACTTTCACATCACAAACTTCATCTCTTCCATTTGTGCCCACACACACATGAACTCTTGACACTTATTTATATCACCATCAACCTTGAAACAATCTTCAAGGTTGGTAACACAATCTTCAATCATTGAAACAGTCTCCAAGATTGGAAAACACACAAAATTTGAATTAGGTCTAGACCTAAACATTCCATGATGCAAGGGAATGAAGGAAAACCACTCTAATCCTTAGCTTAGACCCAAATCTATCCAAGCATACTACACAACATTCAAATAATCATCAAAATAACTCCACAATCAGTGCAAACTTCTAGGTTGGCCAACTGGTGCAAACATAGGGGATTCTTCATCACACGCTTTCATGATTACAACCATAACTTGTGGACCATACCCAAATCTTCAACACATTATAGAAACATCCACTAATAACTTGAGGTCACCTGGAAATCAACAAATTCATCCACAACAACTTTCACCCAAAGAAGGATCACTATCTGCTCACAACCAACACTATCGAAAGTAGTTAAGGAACTTATAGGATTAAATGTAGAACAACAAAACTTGAAACCACTCTGTGGAGAAATATAGAGTAAAATACTTTCTCCCATACATCTCTGCATAAATCAAAAACATTGTCAAATCCTATTCTCAAAGTGGTGAACATAACTTTAACTTCATAGCAATCCAGGGCACCAAATCCTAGATTTAGCATCTTAAACCAACTCTCAACAACATATATAAACCACACACTCAAATCTCCAACACAGAAGAAATGCGGAGCAAAAAATTGAGCAGTATATTGTAAGCCAAAAGTCTCCTTCAACACACTATTTTTAGTATTATTCAAATTTTCTCAAAAGCACTTGGAAACCTAACTACATAGGCATATTCTTAGCACCTTTAGCATCTATACAAAGCATCCAAACCACCTTTTATCAAAGAAATTGCATCAAACTAACTTCATTAGGAGACACAGTTGACACCAATGGCAACACAATCATGTTGACATCAATGACAACATAGATTAGCACATAGTTGCAACATCATAGTGATGTGTTTGGCCTTGTGGATGTCTCTTCTATCGATAAATATAGGTACTATGTATCTTTTATTCATGATTACTCTAGACAAACATGGGTTCATTTTTTAAGCATAAATATAAAGTTTTCTACAAATTTAAGGAATTCAAGGCACTTGTAGAAAAGTAAATAGATAAGAAATAAAGGTTTTGAGATAAGATAATGGAGGAAAGTAGTAGTCTAAGGAATTTAAAAAATTCTATAAAAACACTAGAATTATAAAATATTAAATCATACCTTATACACCAAAACAAAAAGGGAAATTATAAGAATGAATAACACCCTAAAGGATAGAACTAGAAGTATGTTAAATAGTGCAAATTTAGAAAAAGATTTTTGGATGAAGCTATAAGTACTTCATGTTATCTAATAAATAAGTTTCCTATTTCTACGCTTAAGGAATAAAGCACCATATGAAATTTGGATAGGTAAAAAACCTATTGTTTCACATCTTAAAGTATTTGGTTGTGAGGTATTTATTCATGTGCTTAAAAGAAAAAATTATCTAAGCAAGATTTTAAAGCTGAGAAATGAGTTTTCATAGAATATAATGAAAATATAGAAGGGTATAAGTTTTGGAATCTTTTAACTCTAAAATTTGTGTACATTTAAGAGATGTTTGTAGGGAGTTTAGAGTTTTCTCCAAGGATGAACAACTAAATAGATTAGAGAAAAAAATCATTTTAAGAATAAACAAGAGCAAAGAGATGCATCTATAAGTAGACAAAATTTTGAACAAGGCTAGGATAGTGAGTATGGAGATGAGTACATGGAAGAAAGATCATAGGCATGTTTTAGAGAAGAAGAATAGAGTTTGAAGAGGCTAGTTCTCCATCACTTGTGAGGATATCCACAAAACATCAAGAACAACTAAATAGGTATAGTTCGCTAGATTTCCATTATTTTTTCTCTCTATAACAAGTACTAATGATGAGCCAATATCTATGGAGGAAGCTTTAACTTCTAAGGAAAAAAAGTCTTAGAAGAATGCCCTGAAGAAGGAAATGTTATCCTTGGAAAAATGTGAGACTTGGTATTTGGTCAATTTTACTTAAGGAAGGAAACCTATTGGCTACAAATGGGGATACAAAAAGAAGTTTAGGGAAGATGGTATATTGGAAAGGTACAAGGAAAGATTAGTAGCAAAAGGATATTCCTAGATTGAGGGAATAGATTTTGGTGAGATTTTCTCTCCTATAGCTAAATTAAACTCCGTTAGATTTATGTTATTCATTCCTACTACTTTTGATCTTGAAATAGAACAAATGGATGTTAAAATTGCATTCTTTCATGGAGATTTAGAGGATGATATCTACATAAAACAACTAGAAGAAATTACTTGGTCAAGAAGAAAGAAAACCTAGTTTGTAAGTTAAAAGGGTTTTTGTATGGTTTGAAGTAGTCACTATGGATGTGGTATCAAAAATTTCATTCATATGTTTTGGAACTATATTTTTCTAGGAGTAAAGATAATCATTATGTTTACTACAAATAAGTTGGTGATCACCTTTTAATTATTATTTTATATTGTGATGACTGAAAGCGATTAGGCAATAATTAAAGAACTCGATGCTTAGATTTAAAATAAATTTGAAATGAAGGACTTAGGAGATAGATATAATAGAGATAGAGATAATAAAATTATTGTTAAACTAGAGGACATACATTGATACTAAATTAGAAAGTTTTTATATGCAAGATAGTAAACTTGTAAACATCCTTTTTCTTGTAGGAACTAAGTTATCTTTGGAAAAATGTCCTAATTTTCAAGAGGACTTGGAGGACATGTACAATTTTCCTTATGATAGTGCAACTTAGGAAGCCTAATGTATACTATGATTAGTACTAGACTAGGCATTGCCCAAGTAGTGGGAATTCTTAGTAGGTTCATGTCAAATCATACTATAGAACACTAGAACTTTGTAATAAGGATCTTCATGTACTTGAGAGTAACTTCATATTACTGTATTTGTTATCATGGGGCTAATAATATTGGAAAACAATTGAATATATAAGGCTTTGCAGATTTGGATTAGGTTAGAGTTCTTTATAGTATAATATCTACAAGTAACTCTATGTTTTTATTGGGTTTGGAGGAGCAATTTAAGCTACATGAGTAAGACGTAACTGATAATTTCTTTATCTACTGTTGAAGCAAAGTATATGGTTGTAACATGTATACTTGAAAAGAAGTAGTGTGGTTACAAAGATTAAGTGTTGTTATTAGTTTTGAGAGTAAAATAATGACAATCGATCATGATTGTTAGAGTGCTGGTTTGTTTATCAAAGAACCTAATGTACCATGCTTATACCAAAAATATAATTGTATCTAGTATCATTTTGTTTAGGAGATGGTAGAGACCAAGAAGGTTTGGATAGAAAAAGATACTATTGTACATGTAGTTGACTCTCTATCAAAGCTCATAATTACTAAAAAAGTGTCATTAATGCAAGGATGTAATGATTTTTTCCCTTTCTTGTACTTAGTTTATTTCATTTTCTTCTATAACTTTTATGGTAAATATCAAGTGGGAGAATGTTAGAACTATGTTTTATTATTCACCTATAAAGAGTTCTTAATATGTAGAAGTTTGATCAAAGATAGTAGGTCAATATGAAGTGTGCATAAGGAAGTCAATTAGATTATTATGGTGTTTGTGTGGTATGAGTAAGGTTTGTGATACTGTACGATAATGTACATTGTGAGTTAGACTTTATGGTTTGGCCTAGAGGTGTGTTAGGCCTTGTTGAAGGGATAGTAGAAACCATAAGGTTTAGTTACAATATAGTTATTACATCATGTGTAGAGTGCTCTACATTATTGTTGAAGTGTGTGTGGCATTACTTGATTGCATGTGGCATTTGTAGAATATAGCTAGATGATTTGGAAGGTTCTCTAGAGCATGGGAATCTTACCTTTGTTATTGCAAGCCATGAAAATGGTCTTAGAAGTATCACAACACTATTGTACTACTTCTTGATAGTGTAATCTTCAATACCATAAATGTATGGTCAACTATTGATAACTTGGACCAATTGTGGGTGTCTCTAGATCAAAGCCTTTTTTTGGTTGGGAACACCTTGTGGGAGTGACACATGGCAGAGATGATGTCATGACATGGTCCTTGTTTAGTTGTGTGATGGTTAGTATTCCAAAGGTAGTTAGGATGTGGAGTTGGTTGGTATTCCATAAAATAACTCTAGTTACACCTAAGCTACAACACAAAAGGAGAAAGTTGGTAACATTGATGTTGATGAATTTAAAATAGGTGAGTGCAAAAGTTGTACACTATATTGAACTATAGATTGAGGACAATGACATAAGGGACAATAGTTTATATTTGGATTCTATGGTTTATAGATTAATACAATTGTTGGTTCTCTTTTGTTGCTAGGTTTTTTTACTAAAATGGTTTCCTAGGTTAAATGTTGTGTCTCATGTGTTATGTGGATGTTGTTTGAATTAAGTTGCTTCCTCATTTTATTGCTAAATAATTTGATATAGTAATATTAATCTCTAATTTGATCAGATAATTAAATTTTTGTTACCATCATTGATGGGAATTTTGTACAAAAACTACAATAGAGGGTCATTTGTACAAAAAAAATTATATCCACACCAAAAAGGTCACTATCATAGTTGTGTCTTTGAGCCTAGAAAAAAAGTTAAGAATGATCTAGTTTAGATTTTGTTATTCTTGCTTCCAACACATCTAATTTAATTGATTCTAAGCTATGGCTCAAAATTTACAATCAAAATAGTGGACAATTATCTATCAACCATCAAAATTAGCAACCTTTTGCTCCTTTTAATTCCCCCTTGTTTCTAAATTCTATCATATAATGTCTGAAATGTTAATTAGGGTAATTGGATTTTATTGCTTGTCATATTTTGTAAACCTAATTTTAAAACAAATTAATTATTTCTTTTCACTAGATCCTTCTTGATGATGGGCCACTTGAGTGGTTTGAAACATTGATGAAAAAAGTTTTTGCATAGAACTTATTGGTTCAATTGGGTATGAATTTGGGGCTACACAACCCCCATGACCAAAATGACATTGAGTTAGTGCATGTTGGGGTTCAATTAGCCTTGATTGGGCATTTTATTGAGTGAGTTAAATAGTAGGATCAATTGGACAACTAATGGGGTAAACCAATCCGCCCCATAAATCCAATTATATTGCATAAGTGCAATTTGTGGCTTAATTAGTCTCAATTATATATCCAAATGAACATATCAAGATTAAGTAATTGGTTAAATCAAATAAAGAATTATGACTAATTCATCCCTTACAAAGCAAATAGCATTGAACTACTACATATTAAAGCTCAATTAAGCCAAAGCTCAATTAACCCAATTAAACACATTATTTTCTTAAGAAAACCATTATCATTAGTATAAACTATTAAAATATAAAATCTCCTACCAGAAGATAGTTTTGGAGAGAATCTGTTTGAAAAGATTTTTGTAATAGGCATATATTACCTTTCTAACTTTAAAGTTATGCAATAATATTGTTGAGCTTTTAACAAATAAGGTATGATGTAATTGGCGATCCGGGCCTAAATTTGACAGTCTACGTGTCAAGCAATTTTTTTGTGACAATCATCTATTTGAAGTTACCTTTCAAATATTAAAGCCTATTCAAGTTACCTTCCAAATATTAAAGCCTATTCAAGTTACCTTTCAAATATTAAAGCCTATTCATTTTAGGATATATATAGACTAAAAATAGATATAAGAATAATTATATAGAAATTTTGACAGTTTATCTTCCCTTTCAAGTGATACGGTCTTCCTGAAATTTTAATTGTATTTTACAGTTAAAATGACTAAATACGGCCATACAACCATCAAATTTAAGCCCTGGCGATTGTCTGTGGTAAGATTTATAGAGATTTTTAATAAAGCTTGTAATTTAATTAATGTGATGGATTTTAAATATTGGTGGCACTTATAAGTACCCATTCCTTATTTATAATTTATTAAGAAATACTCATTTTTTTTGTTTGAAGAATTTGTGTGTTAACGTGTCTACTATTCTATGGGAATTTCAATTGATCAAAATTGACATTAGGCTGTTGAAGTGAATGATGTTTAAGAATAGCTGCACATATATCACCCTTCTAATTTTAACGTTAATCAATAATATTGATTGAATTTTTAATAAATAAGGTCTGATGTAATTGGCCATTGTCTATGGTAAGATTCCTGGAGATTTTTGAAACAGCTTTTGTAATTTAATTAGTGTGATGGATTTTAAATAT
Source organism: Cunninghamia lanceolata (assembly GCA_027924645.1). Classification (NCBI taxonomy): domain Eukaryota; kingdom Viridiplantae; phylum Streptophyta; class Pinopsida; order Cupressales; family Cupressaceae; genus Cunninghamia; species Cunninghamia lanceolata. Next base: position 3,099,250 of record BSBN01000973.1, on the reverse strand, counting down.
TGGTGCATATAAGCCTTCAATGCTAACACTTATAAGTACTCATTCCTTATTTATAATTTATTAAGAAATTCTCAGGTCTTTTTTGTTTGAAGAATTTGTGTTAACCTGTCTACTACTCTATGGGAATTTCTCACAATTCCTATTCAATTGATGCAGAGCGCAATGCTTGGGGACATTTCTCTGCTGCGTTCGAAGAAAATTTGGACAGATACTAATCATTCACAGCAAAACTCAAATTGATAAAGAAGATCTATCTATGTATTAGTTTCACCACCATCAGCCTACAACTACACGAGTCCTACGGAGAGATTTACAGAGAACTCGACATTGTTGAAAGGAGTTGTGCTACTTGGACAATCCATGAACAAATTCTCAACAGGGCAAACGGAGCCCCTTTCCAGCAGCCTCTTTTACAGTTGCAGTGCTCTTCTTCCGGAGAACAATTTCCGTGTCGAGCCCAAAGGCGTCGACTTTCCGGACATGAACAAGACTCGAGTTTTTAAACAGAGCAATGAAAGGATCAGGGCTATAGAGATCGTTAACAGAATACTTATCTCCCCGTCTGTGGGCAGAAACATGGACGACAGCGACGCCATCTGGCTTGAGGGTGCGCTCGATCTCAGAGACAAAGAGGGAAGGATACAGAGCATGGTCGAAGGCGTTGGAGAACTCAAAATCAAAGGAATTGTTGGGAAATGGGTGAGAATGCATGTCACCATGAAGGACGAGAGGAGGAAAGGGAACAAGATCGATTCCAATGGCGTCCACAACCCCAATTGCTTTCAGGGCTGCAACTTCTTGCCCCACACGAGCTCCAATGCACAGCGCCTTCGCTTCCTCTGCCACCAATCCTTTCTCCTTCAGCTGCCCAAATATGGCCGAGAAAACTTCCACTTTTCTTCCCCAATCTCGGCTCGTCCATACCTTTCTCAGACGCGGATTCAGAGTCTTGTTGAGCTGCAGTTGGATGTATTCTGAGTACGATTTGAATGTTCTCCGAGGTTGAATCGATGATGGCTCGGGCGTAGCGCCTGTGTAACAAATGGGTTTCTCCTGCTCCTGATCCTTTTGCTTGTGCGCATTTAGCCAGAGGAAATGGATGCATGTTCCCAGCATAAACACTGCTAACAGTCCGAGCGGTGGTGCCAATCTCATGTCTTGGAGCGTGGAGGACTAAACCAACCCAGCAAATCTCAAGTGAGAATATTGACTTGGCTGGTTTTCGTGGGTTTTTAAGTCTCCGAGGTTTGTTGGCAGGGAATGCATGGTGGAACTGGAAAGAACCCGTGGTTTGCATGCCGAATCGAGATTAACGAAATCATGGGCCGCCCGTGTCTATATCAATCAGTGACGAGAACTGTGTGTTGACGGGTGTTACGAGGCAATGTCTCATTGCCTCTTCCGTCCCCCATTTCTTTGACGACCTCTTCCACTAGGCCAACAAATCCGTCCCCCACATTTCTTTGACGACCTCTTCCACTAGGCCAACTGAGTTTCCTCCCCCCACACACTTTGAGAGCACTCTATTTAAACATCTTATCTTACTACTAGCACTTGCACCCATAGGAGGTTCAAGGAATACGCCGATAGGAACAACCGACGACTTTAGAAAATTTTGGGGTGTGAGACAATTCCGAGCACTATAATGCTCACATATAAAAGCCTATCGGCTAATTAACGCTTAATGGAATGAGATTGAAATGCTTTTCTTAACTATCATGGTAACAAGACCAATTGTTGTTGCGTTTAATAGAAAAGATGAGATAAGAGCATACAAAAAGGAAGCCATTACAAGATCACAACTATAGTGTACATAGATAAGGGCTATTCTTAAACATCATCTAATTCAATAGTTAAAGGTTAATTTTGGCTAATAAAAGTAGGACAAATATTTACCACTTAAACATCATCCACTTCAATAGTTAAAGGTCAATTTTTGGCTAATAAATGTAGGACAAATATTTACCACTTCAACAGTTAAAGGTCAATTTTGGCTAATAAAAGTAGGACCAATATTTACCACATTTTGTTGTGGATGAGGTTCTGAAACATCATCCATTTCAACAGTTAAAGGTCAATTTTGGCTAATAAAAGTACAACAAATATTTACCACTTAAACATCATCCACTTCAACAATTAAAGGTCAATTTTGGCTAATAAAAGTAGGACAAATATTTACCACTTCAACAATTAAATGTCAACTTTGGCTAATAAAAGTAGGACAAATATTTACCACTTTTTGTTGTGGATGAGGTTCTTAAACATCATCCATTTCAACAGTTAAAGGTCAATTTTGGCTAATAAAAGTACGACAAATATTTACCACATAAACATCATCCACTTCAACAGTTAAAGGTCAATTTTGGCTAATAAAGGGACAAATATTTACCACTTCAACAATTAAATGTCAATTTTGGCTAATAAAAGTAGGACAAATATTTACCACTTTTTGTTGTGGATGAGGTTCTTAAACATCATCCATTTCAATAGTTAAAGATCAATTTTTGGCTAATAAAAGTAGGACAAATATTCACCACTTTTTGTTGTGGATGAGGTGTAAAATTGGTATTGACTATTTGACCATTGAAATGGATGATATTTAAGTAGAGTGGTGGATAAGGCTTGGCAAGTTATGTAATTGTTAATTAATTTTAAAACTATAAAAAAATATTTCTTTAGAAAACAATGGTAAAAACAACATTCTTAATTTAGGCATGATACAAAATGGTGTTAATGGTTCTATTTGGCCTCAAATGTCATCTATTTGTTTCTAGTAGCACTAAAATAGTTCTTAGCCCTATTTTGCCTAGATTTGCCTCTTCATTTGAAAGTTGATGTGGGCTTTATGCACCTTGCAATTTCATCAATGTTGTATCAAGTATGCACAATGCACACCTGTGCATCTTGTAAAATTGGTATTATTTTGGTTTTAAATAGAAATTGTGAGAGTCAATGAATGAGAGATTAGCAGGTGCGAAGAGAATTGAAGTGATTGATTGGATTGGGTCTTCCTATTTATGTCACTACATGGTGACAACAATTTGTTTTTAACTCAAAATATGTCAAATGTTTCTTATAGAGATGTTAAATGCTTTTCCTTGCTCTATCACGCATGGTGATTCTTGTGGAAGAAAATACTCATTCTCAATTACATTGCCAAAAATTTGAGAAAAAGAAAAGATGACAAGATACAAGTCCTAATTTATAATGCCTTGCTTTGCCATTCTACTTGTCTCTACTATTTAGAGCTTCAAATTGCCTTGGATGACCCTAAGAGTGTTTGTATGAACAAATGGATTTGCCTTATAGCTAGAAAATTGGTGGATGAATGGCTATACAAATCTCTTATAGAGATGCAAGGCCTAGTAAGAAGCTTAACGATTCTACCATGATAGAGCTTAGGCATAGTTTTTAGGTGTGAAAGCCTCACTACCGTATAACTGAGATTCATCAATATTACCATAATACACACTATTTCTGGAGTTTTCCAATCTCTAAAAATATTTTATTGTTATAGTTACTTGAATGTTAATGATGCTTGATGCTTGGAAAATTTATCTAGAGTTGTGTCGACGTCTTCAAAATTTGGGGATTCATACTTGTTTGCAGTTGATAAAATTGAAACCCACCATCCTTGAACTACATAAAGATGTTAGTTATATCACATCACAATGGGTTGGTTCTCCCTACTTAGAACAAAAGGAGATAATTATAACAAAAAAATATATTGTATAAGCTAGTAGTCACATGGAGGGGGTTTCCTAATATTTTAGAGATTGTTGCTAAAATTTTTAAGAGCTTTCATAAGTAGGTAGTCTCATGGATATTGTGTAGTAGACAAGCTTAAAAATTTAAGCTCCAAAATATTAGGAAGTCAGTGGTCTTGTGATTTTTTGGAGTAATAAGGAATGCTAAAAAATAATTAAAATAAAAAAATTATCCTTAAATTTATTGATGGGAATCTAAAAATTGTAGATGAATGACACATGGTAGCAAAATCTCCTAAGCTAGTGTGAAAAAAAGGCCCACCTCAAGGGCACCCCCTAAAAATTTAAAATCTAAAATGTATGGGCTCTTATTTTCTTGGGCAAGATTCTAATTTATCTTGTAGCAATTTTTTTTTATCTAATGCGACCCCCTACTCCAAATAAATAGTTCTTGAAATGGGTGTTGTTGAAAGATATAAAGGTTTTGTTTTGGGACCAATGTGCCATGTATGATCACCAACACTTGGAAAGACCAATTGATGTGGGACATGATCACTAGGTCAATATTTGGGATTAGAAAGTTGGCTCCTTATCTATCTTAAGCTAAGCCTAAAGTTGTGAAATGAAAAGGGAGAGAGATTATAGAAAGAAAATAACAAAAATAAAGGCTCATGCCTAATGGATATGTTCTCACAATCAAAGTAGAGCTTCATAGCTCTAGATAAAATAATCAACATAAAAGAACACACATGTTCAATAGTTAACAAATGAGCAGAAATAAGAGTCCAAATTTCTAGAATAACAACCTCTTATATTAATACTCACAATGCCACTTGACCATTACATACAATATATTTGGAAACATGCATAGAGGATCCCCTACGCAACTATGAGAAGGTCAATACTACAATCAAACATCAAGCTCAAAATCTTAGTTGCACATCACCCAACTTGAGACTTAGGTTACACATCAAGTTTAATAGCTCAACTATAGAAATTGCATCTAAACTAATAAGTGGCACATAAACTAGTATTTATAGAAAGAATTCCTCAAAATAATTCCCCCCCAAAATAAGAGTTTGAATTTGTAGGTTGGCTGAGGAGATGGTGACATCTTTGTGAATCCAGACCCTTGAAGTTTCTTGTTGGTGGTTGGAGTCTACTACATAGGCCATGGGTATATGCTCAATTGAATTCCATCATGTAGTATTTCACTTTGTAGCCTTGGGTAGGTGAATTCTCTAGAAATGCATCATATAGGATAGAAAGTTGACTAGCCTTCAATGTTGGATTGATTTCTATGAAGAATTTGAATTTGGAATGCAACAAATCTTTGCCCATAATGTTCTTGAGTTGTAGAGTAGTGTAAGGATGTCATGGAGGAGTCATGGATACAAGAACTATACTGACATGGTGCATTGCTATGGAGATCTATGAAGAAATGACCATGCATCCTGTGAGTAGTTGGATGAATTTGTGATGGTAGATTGGACATGGGCTCTTTTGGAGTAAGATTGTTGGTTTAATTTTCAAGAATTCAAAGGAGCATGCCACGTGGTGGTAGTTATAACATCACTAACTGAGCATAAGTTGTTGTAATGAGTAGGGTTCACCAACATAGAACATTGATATGCTAATTAAAATTGATTAGATTGTTGACACGAACCAATGGCAAGGCTTCATGACTAAATCTTTATTTGTGACATTGAGAAGTGTCATGAATGATTAGATCTTCATCTCACCTAGATCATTTGATGATGTGTGTGCTTTGACACTTGAACTACTTACTAGACCACACTAAACACATCAAAACTACAAAATTGGAGTGATGGGGATGATCTACCAGTGGTACTATTGGAGCTTAGTCTAGCTAGTCTCAAAATTTGCAAAAAATCTTAAGTCTACTACCCCTTTGTTTCCTTAGACCTGCTTTACCCATCATTGATAATTGATATGAGATTTCCTTCAATGGGTCTTACCTTGGTCATATTTTGCCTTGGAGTGGTGCTTTTCCTTCCCCATGTTCTTATCATGTGTTGGAGTGTCTAAAATATCTAAAAAATTATAAAAAAATCTTAAGTCATTTTTTGTGTTTTCTGTAGAATTGTGGAAGTTTAGTGGACGATTGGATGTACTTTTCACTTCATATTTGGTCTTGACCTCCAATCCCACATGAAATCCCCATGAATTTTATCAAGCCTTTTTCTTCCTTCATTTTCTTCATTTCCTCTACTTTGTGGAATCCCAATCGGATACTAGACATTCCTCCTTTCATTCCATATCTTGTATCCACTTCCTTTTCTACCTAAAAGTTTTTTTAGAACTCTTTTGGCCATTAGCCTTTTCACTCCATTTATTTCTTCCATTTTGTGGATTTTTGATAGATTTTTAGACTTCATATTTTGAGTTTCAATATCCACGTCTAGTCCCATCTCCTCTTTTTACATTCATCTTGACCTTTGTCATTTTCCCTCTTTCCTTCAATTCACCTTCCTTTGCATTTTACATGATTTCCATTTCAAACTAGATATTATATCATCCAATTCCATATCTAGTTCTCCATCCCCTTTCCACAAAAAAATGATCCCCCTTTCCTTTCTTGCATCCACCACAATCCCTTCTTGTGGAACTTTCCTAGCTTTAAATGGATCTCATCCATTTGGACCTCCACTTCCCACATTTGGTTTCTTGTCGGTTCCTTGTAAAGTTCCCTTAGTCTAAGTGATCACCTCCCTCCTCTTTGTATACTTTCCATAGACTTCAGGATATCATTTCTTTCATCCATATCCCATCTTGTTGTCTAATTTCTACAACCAAATCCCTTCACCTTCAAAATCACTCATTTCTTCCTTTGCAAAAACCTACTTGCCTTTAAGATGTCATTCCTTTTTCTACTTCCCACAGCCACTTCCCACATGTCATTCCACATGGTTTTTCCATAAAGTTTTCTTTACTCCCACATTTGGTCCCACATTAAATTCCCAGGATTCTTCAAAAAAGTCTCTTGTTCCAACAAATCCCTTGCATGATCCATGACCACCATTAATGTTCCCAAATGGATGAGATAAGATGAATTTAGAATTTCAAACACCTCTAGGTACTTGTGGACCCTGCATGGATAAGATTTCTATAAAAAGGTGTGGGTTATTGGTTTGATTTGGAATGGCTCCAAGTGCAAACCCTCATAACTTGATGATGCAATGAGCATGGGTGAACTGCAAACATGTTGGCCACTCAAGGATTCATGTCCAAGCAATAAAAATGAAAATGTAAAGATATATACATGTAAAAAGATGTAATAAGGATTGCTCATTGAGCTAATTTCTAGACCGTAAGTGCTTTGATATTGTGATAGGGAAAAATTGCAATGCAAACATAAATGAAAGATAAACCAAACAAGTACAAAATTACCTTCCTTTTGCACATACAAATTGCCTACACTGATCAAGCAAATTGTAGTTGCACCCAAAACTCAATTGATTGCTCCTTGCTTTTTGATGTGGATTGCTCTATAATTGTAATGTCAATATTGATCTCCTAAGGAATGAAAATGACAACATAAGTTTACTTTAAACGAGAGATCCTCAAAAATAGAGAAAGAGGCTTCTTTTATAGACATGTGAGACAACAGATCTACGGTTGAGGAAGATCAAAAAGATCAATGGTTGAGGATGGTTGAGAGAATGTGTGTGAATGAGAGAAGGACAAGTGTCCAAGCCCTCTCATGCATCAAGGGAACTTTAATAGATCTGATTAGGGAGTTGACTGAATTGATTGAGTAGTTAAGTGAATTGATTGATCGGTGAACTAAATTGACTGCTTAGTTGACTGAGTTGATTTCTTAGTTAACTAGATTGACTAACCTGTTAACTGATTTGATTGACTAGATGACTGGATTGACTAACCTGTTAACTGATTTGATTGATTTAGTTAACTAATTTGATTGATTAGTTATCTAAATTGATTGAGAGGAAATTGTGGTGAGGAGGAAATTAAATTAATTAATTATTTAATTTCATGTGCACATGGAAAATAAATAAAATATTAAATTTTATTTATTTTGGAGGGAATGGAATATTAGATTTAATTAAATAAATATTTTAAATTTATTTAATTAATATGTGGAGGTCAATTGATTTAAATTAAATAATCAAAATTATTTAAACAAATATGGAGGATAAAATGATTTAATTAAATAATCAGGGTTATTTAATTAACATAGAGGACAAATTGATTTAATTAAATTATTGGGGTTATTTAATTACCATAGAGGATAAATTGATGGTAAAGTATGATAGATGAAAGCCTGATATGGGAATGGGTCAATTTTAGGTGTCTACAGATATGATTATAAGGAATCAAACCTTGCATGCCTAATCTATAAATGGATGAAATGCATCTTGTAATATATGAGAAGGGTATTCAACACACATCTTTTGTAAATAGTATGTCTCCATGGTAGTGTGTAATGATTTAGGGGGATGCTCGAACCTAGTTGTTGATCCTCTCTTGCCACACTTGCTGGTATGAATGTAACTGAGGTTAGACAAATGTGTGATAACAATTTAATTCATTTCAAATCTTTTGTAATGGTCTCTCTATTTCATACGGGTTATTGTAGTTCTATTCTAGATAATTAAGTATGTCCATTTGCATGTGATGTATCTTTGATTTCTATGAATATGCACTTCTAGTGCATGTCATGCTTTGCAAGTGTTTTTCCCTCATATTTATAATCCATGACTCCATTGCCTAATGGAGTAGGCACCGGTTTGATTAGTGAGGGGAGTTTTTTTAAATTATAATATCTCTCTTGTTAACTATAGGAGTAGGGTAGGTTCTATAATGCCTCAGGCATTTGTGCCTTTTGACTGTAGACTTGTATTTTAGTTTTCATTACTGTTATTAGTGATGACACTTTATTTTGACATCGAGGTGATCTCGATGAGGTTTTTTTGGCATCTAGACTTTATCATGGGTGCATATGTTACGACTTCATTCAATGATCTTCTAGCATGCTATTTCACTGTTTATGCTCATGTCATATATGTATATGTGATTTTCATGTTATTGGCTAATTATTGATCACTACATGGATGATTCTTGTTTACGAGATGTTTATTGATTGCATATTTATCATTCCATCTTGGGTTCTATGTTGTGCTTCAACTATATTGTATGGAGTAGGTGTGCCTGATGTTTCACTTAAGTGTACAAGTACCAGGTTTCCCCAATGATGATTATATTGGAGATCTTTTTCATTGGGTTATTTACTTGTTTAGACTTATTATACCACTCGTATGAAGTATTGGATGTATCTTGCATAACTTTGTGTGTTTTCAAATCCAAATCGGTGGTGATTCAGGATTTCTCTTATCTTATGCAAACCTATTAACTTGCCGATTGTTGATGTGTGTTTGCATGATTTTGACATTTTGCATATGATATATGTCAAATTTGTTTAATTTAAATTAGGAATATATAATATTTTGTAATGCTTGATTAAATTGATTGTTGTTGGAAAAATATTCTTTACTTAATTTTCTACATGGAAATGAATTAGCATAGTGGAAGTTAGAATATTGTTTAATCAATTTTCATAATCATGGGAATTTTATTAACATAATTTAGTTAGTAGAAATAAAAGGAATAAGATGTTTAAAGTGGTCTTTCACAAATAAAATCTTTTAATTTCATTTCTTTAAAAAAAAATATTACAAGTGAATTTTATATTGAAATTTATGAATTAGGGCCTTTTGTATAAAAAGGGGAAAATAGAGTTATTTTGAATTCATTTATCTATTCTTGGCTCTCTCATAAAATCCCTTTCCTTGCTTGAAGAAAAAGAGCTTTTTTTTTCTATTGATTGAAATAAAGGATTTGCTTTCTTGTTTGAAATAGGATTGATTGGTAATTGCTTGTGGATGCTTAGATTTGGTGTGGCAAAATATTGCTTGCAAAACTCCTCCTTGTTCTTGGATTTCAAGTTTGTTGGAAAGGTAAAGTCCTTCAATTTATTTGTGTTGTAAATTCTTATGTTCTTCCCTTTCCATGTCAGTATGAGTGGATTTCTATGGCTTCATTGGATATGATAGAGTGTTTAAAAAAAATTGTAGTTGTAATTTTATTTAAAAAGTTTTTGAATTTTGAAAACTTGCAAAAACAAACAAAATTGTGGCAAAATTTTCTTAGAAATGCCCAATTTAATTTGAATGCATAAATGGAGTGTTGTTCACATTTACAACAATGGGTTTTTTAAAATTTGATTAAGTATGTAATTTGGAAATTAAGAAAAATCCAAGGTTGCAAAGCAACCATTAATGGAGGAATTGGGGGTTTATGGTTATTTTTGCATTATAAAAAAGTGAAATTTTACTTTTGAATGAAACCTCTTTTTGATGAATTTAATTATGGGATGAGTAGTCTCCCTTGTGAAATGGAATTTTGCAACTTTTGAATTCATGTTGCGATTTTTATCACCTTTTTTTCCATGCCATGCCCAATTTGTGAAATTGGTGATGGATGTATAGGAAGAGGTATAGGGTAAGAAAGGAGTGGCTCTTGCCACACACCATGATGCAAAGAGATTGTTTGAAATAGTGAGTGGATAGTTTAATCAAGATTAACAATAAATTCATTGGGTAAATTAAAATATAATTGCAAGATCTATTTCAAATGAGGTTGCTTTCCTAGATCCAGTTTCAATTGTAAAGAGCATGTCATGACTTGTAGAGTTAGTGAATGCTAGACTAGACCCCTTGATAGGGAAACCAACTACTCATATTCTACAAGGTTATTGATTCATCATAATGAAACTTCTTCTCTTGACCACTATGTTGTTATGGATTGCACACAGAAGATATCAATTAAATGCAAATAAAGATTAAATAGAGGAATGAAAATACATAGAAATAATAACAGTGAGAGACAGGTTTTAACACGGTTCACCCAAACTCGGGCTACATCCACCAACAGAGAGTCCAATATTATTATCTAGTAAATCAAACCGATTACAACTAGCAATCCTTACAACTCAATATCGCTACAAAATGCTACAATACATCAATGGAAACCCTAACCCTTAGCTGCTTTTATCAAGCCTTATATCAGTTACAAAATAGGGTTTTTTATGTTGGCCAATAGAAAATAACTTCTGATGCCTTAATAAAATAAAAAAATCATTGAAGGTTTTGAGGCTGCTGCCCCTGGACCCCGCCTTGTATCACGACAGGGAGCGTGTCAAAGGCACTGCCCTTGGACCCTACAAGGGGCACTACCCTTTGACCTTGTTAAATAATTTGGGGGGAAAATGTGCTGATAAAAGTGGGTAAATTTAACCTCTGAGTCTGATTAGGCTCCATATAACAACAATCTCCCACTTGGAGACTAATTAGACTCCACACCATATCATCTCCCACTTGGAGACTGATCATAACACTGCTGACCTTATAGCTCCCATTGGAAATAAGCACCCTAGACTCTTCTATGCTAATTTTTCTATTTTCAGTCTTGAAGACCAACCGAAGTTGAAGAGGAGCTCAGGTTCTCCCTTGTCACTGCCTTAGTAAACATATCTGCCAGATTTTCATCTATATGGATCTTTTCTAGCTGTAACTATCCATCATCCAACACCGATCGGATGAAGTGATACCTTAGCTATATGTGTTTGGTCTTTGAATGCAAGGCAAAATTCTTTGCAAGATGTATGGCACTCTGGCTATTTGTAAACAAAGAACTGTTAGCCTGTTGTTTGCATAATTCTTCCATGAAAGATGGCAGCCATATCATCTCCTTGCTTGCCTCTGTTGTTGCTACAAACTCTACCTCCATGGTGTATAAAGAAACCACCTTTTTCAACCATGAGATCCAACTCACTGCTGTCCCACCTATAGTAAAGACATAACCTGTAGTACTCCACCTGGTATCAATATCCCCTACCAAATCTAAGTCCACATAGCTTGCTAAATCAATATTAGAGCCCCCAAAACATAAGTGTTTATTGGATGTACCTCTCAAATATTTGAGAATCTATTTTACTGTATTCCAATGCTCTAATCTGGGATGACTCATATACCTACTTACGACTCCTACAACATCTGCAATATTCAGTCTCGTGCATACCATGGTGTGCATTAAACTTCCTATAGCTGAAGCATATGGTACCTTGGACATTTTGTCTTCCTCCTCTTGTGTCTTAGGACACATCTCCTTAGTCAATTTCAAATAACTAGGCAAAGGTGTGCTGATAGATTTTGCATTCTCCATATGGAATCTCTACAACACCTTTTAAACATAATCAGCCTGAGATAGAGTCAATTTTCTATTCTTCCTATCTCTGCAAAGTTTCATACCAAGGATTTGTTTTTCTACCCTCAAATCCTTCATAGCAAATGATTGTGCTAACTGTTGTTTTAACTCTCTTATGTGATCCATGTTAGACTTTGCTACAAGCATGTCATCAACATAGAAACATAAAATAATGTAGTTGTCATGATCCAACCTCTTAAAATAAACACAATGGTCAAAATTACACTGGCTATAGCCTTGCTCAGCCATAAAACTATCAAATTTCAAATACCATTGCCAAGGTGCTTGTTTCAAGTCATATAAACTCTTCTTCAATCTGCAAATTAGTTTCTCCTTACCTTTCACCTCAAATCCATGTGGTTGTTCCATATAGATCTCCTCCTCCAAATCACTATGGAGAAAGATAGTTTTCACATCTAGTTGTTCCAAATGCAAATCTTCAGAAGCTACAATACTCAAAACAGTACCAATAGAAGTCATCTTGATAATCGGAGAAAATATCTCATCAAAATCAATACCTTTTTTCTGTACAAATCCTTTTACAACTAACCTAGCTTTAAATCTTTCTTACCTCCATCTTCCTCTTTTAGCTGATAAACCCATTTGTTTGGTAAAGCCTTTTTACTTGTAGGCAACTTACATAATTCCCAAGTCTAATTTTTCAGCAAGGAGTCCATTTCTTCTTTCATTGCAAGCTCCCACTGAACCTTTGCATCCACCTACATAGCTTCATCATACCCTTCCATTTCACCAACATCTATTAACACAATAGAATACAAAGAGGGAGAAAATCTTTCAAGAGGTCTACTTAGCCTTGTTAACCATCTAACATTCACTGGAGTTTGTGGTATTTCTTGTTGCTATTGCGGAGCATGAGGAACCACTGGAACATCACTACTTGAAGTATCATCCAGCACAACATAATCCTTTTCTTTCTTCTCATGCTACTGCAATTGAACTTTGTACAACACCTTCTCATTGAATACAACATCCCTACTTCTCACAATTTTTAAATTTTCAACATCCCAAAGCCTATAACCAAATTCATCAATGCCATATCCAACGAAGATACACTTTTTTAATTTTGCATCTAGCTTGGTTCTATTTTCATAATCTACATGTGCAAATGCTTCACATCCAAAGGTTTTGATAAAAGAATAACTCACCTTCTTACCTGTCCATGCTTCCTCTGGAATACCACAACCTAAAGGAACTGAAGGACCTCTATTAATCAAATATACAATGGTATTAACAACCTCTGCCCACATGTTTAAAGGCATCCCAACATGCAATATCATGCTCCTTGCATGCTCCATTATTGTCCTATTCATGCGCTCAACCACTCTATTTTTTTGTGGAGTCCCTAGAACCATTTTTTGCCTACAAATTCCATTAAAGGAACAATAATCCTCAAATTCTTTGGGGCAATACTCACCACCATTATTAGATCTAAGACATTTTAATATTTTACCTGTCTCATTCTCAACCAAGCTTCTCCATTTCTTAAATATTTCAAATACATCAGATTTCTGCCTAAGGAAATAAATCCAAACCTTCCTAGTTGCATCATCTATGAATACAACATAATACTGAGAGCCACCAAGAGAAGATACCTGAGCCGGTCCCCATACATTTGTATACACAAGCTCCAACTTTTCATCTTTCTTTTGCTTCCCATCCTTGATAAAACTAACTCTCTTTTGTTTGCCATACACACAACTTTCATAGAAATCCATATTAATACATTTCAAACTTGGTAAAACTTTCTTAGAATAAAGTACCTTCATACCTTTTTCACTCATATGCCCAAGTCTATTATGCCATAGTGTTGTCTCAGAACCTACAGCAACTATTTCAGTCTCTTCCTGCGAACCCACAGCAACTGTTCCTAAACTTGTTTGGTTTTTCTCTACAACAACTAAAGCAGAAGGAATAGTATGACCTATACAAAGATATAAGGTGCCTACTTTCACACATTTGGCTACTATTAAGGCACCTCTTGAAACCTTCCAATTTTTATCAGTAAATGTAACAATACAATCTTCATCAGCTAGCTACCCTACTGAAATTAACTTTATACTCAACCTTGGAACATGCCTTACCTATTGTAGTAGCCAAAGATTCCCATTCTACAACTTAATCTTGATTCTTCCCTTTCCAACAGTCTGAGAGGGTTCGTTATCTACCAAATAAACCAACCCAAAATCCCCTTAGACATAATAAAAAAAACAAATTCTATAGGGCATAGCATGAAATGAGGCCCTTGAATCTAAAACCCATGAATCATCAGCATTATCTAGGAAAAGAATCAAGGCATCATCTTCAGATTTATTACTTACCACATTTGCCTCCTTATTGCCTTCTTGTTTGTCTCCTTTACTCTTCTGAGACCAGCAATCTTTCTTCAAATGACTTGGTTTCCCAAAGTACCAGCAATCATTTTATCCTCTAGATTGGGACCTCTTGTCCTTTGATTTTCCTTGCGACTTCCCATGACCTCTAGGACCTTTTCCTCTCTCCTTTGATCTACCCCTGCTTTCTGCATTCAAAACACTACTTGATGTGGACCCTCCTAAGATTTTCTATTGCATTTCCTCACTAAGGATGACATCAACAACATCATCAAATTTCAAAGTATTTGAACCAGAGACAGTTACTTACAGCGATTACCAAGCTATTCCAGCTTTCTGGTAAAGAACATAATATCAAGAGAGCCCTCACCTCTTCATCAAATTTCACTTTTACAAAAGTTAACTGACATCTAATTGTATTAAACTCATTTAAATGATCTATCACAAATCCACCTTCAATCATTTTTAGATTAAACAAACGCTTCATGAGAAATACCTTATTTGAGGCTGAGGGTTTTTCATACAATTTTGCCAATGCTTTCATTAGTTCACTTGTTGTCATTGCTTTTGTTATTTTGAACACCATAGATGGTGCCAGGCACAACTAAATGGTTCTGAGTGCCTTTCTATCCAAAAGATTCCAATTCTTATCAATCATTGTTGATAGTTTCTTGGCTATTCCTTCTAACGACCTCCATAAATCCTTCTGATAGAGATAATCCTTCATGTACATCTTCCATAATTGATAGTTTTGCCCATTGAATTTATCTACATTCAATTTACCCTTGTCTGCCATTGTTTCCACTCAACCGTGAGACCTTCCTGTAGACGATAATCAAACACAACCTGCTCTGATACCACTTGTTAGGGATTACGTGCAGAAGATATCAATTAAATGCAAATAAAGATTAAATATAGGAATGAAAATACACAGAAATAATAAGAGCGAGAGACAAGTTTTAATGTGGTTTACCCAAACTCAGGCTACATCCACCAATAGAGAGTCTAATATTATTATCTAGTAAATCAAACCAATTACAACCAATAATCCTTGCAACTGAATACCACTGCAAAATGCTACAATACATCAATGGAAACCCAACCCTTAGCCACTTTTATCAAGCTTTATGTTAGTTACAAAATAAGGTTTTTTTTTATGTCAGCCAATAGAAAAATAACTCCGACGCCTTAATAAAATAATAAAAAATTGTTGGAGGTTTTGGGGGTGCTTCCCCTTGACCCCGCCCTGTATTATGATAGGGAGCACTACCCCTGGGTCCTGCAAGGGGTGCGGCCCCTTGACCTTGTTAAATAATTTGGGGGGAAACTACGCTGATAAAAGTGGGGTAAATTTAACCTCCGAGTCTGATTAGGCTCTATATAAAAACATATGTCTCTCTTCCTTTCCTTACCATTGGAGTTGTTCTCGATGTGTGATGTGAACCCCAACATTTGCTTGTGTATTGAGATTCTTGATTTGTGCCTACAAATGTGTTGTGTGATATACATGTTGGTTTACATGTGTGAATCGTTCTCTCCCTTTCTTTGTGTGAGTATGTATTCTACCCATGAAATCATCTCCTAGGACAATGAGGTGGGATTTAGGGCACCACATGGTTGGTTGGCGTTGAACCTGTAAGGAAATGTGAGCATCTTAGAATGTATTTCTAAGAACAGTGGTGTCTTCGACAAATTTAAATTCTTTTCAATTGCTTCAAAAACACACACAACTATGCCATTAAAGTGGAAACTGACATAAAACATTTCCAACATTGACCCTTAGAGGAAAGCACAAGCAAACATTAACCAGTTTCAATAGCAGAGACATTAAACGTGAAAGACAGAACAAGAACACAAATTTACGTGGGGAAAACCCTTACGGGTAAAAAATCCCACACTCCAAATCATAGAGCTATTGTATTATTTAGCAACCAAACAGTTACAATACATTTACAGGCTCATAGACTTTACAGGAAATTAACATCTTGTTCCTTCTGAAGAATATCTGACAGTATAACCCTGCACAAAGTTCTCCAACACTCGGTTAGTTCTTCATACTGTTATCATGCCACAAATAGCACATAGTACAGAACTTCACCTTCTCGGCTAGAACCCTTTCACCTAAACTCTATTAATAGTCTCTCCTCAGTCCTTTTACATACTGTTAACATGATGCATACAACATACAACATAGGACTTCATAGAAGAAGAAGAACAGAGTTTTCCAGATTGATCGTACCATCTCTTAGACTCTCTCTCACTCTCTATCGATTCCCAATTGCTTTTAGCAATCTAATCTAGAAACTCATGCAACTGACCATTTGTTTCAACTACCCAGCATTGCTGTCTTCCAATTGTCCAAACTGCCGCTTCTAACCGTTCACATGTTCGTGAGAAACTTTAATCCCACATGCATCTGTCATCAGGTGACTTTCCAGCTTATAGACTCAACCACTTAGTAAGACTATTGTTGGCACTTTTGCTGCCACCGACCCCAGTCTAACCTAATTAGTGTAATCCAAAACCATCGGCCAACACTCGACCATTTACTCTGTCAAGTCATTGTCCCACCGATGCCCAAGACTTCGTGCCTTCATTAGAATAACACAGCTCATTAGAAAAACTACCACAGGCTCCACCAATGGCCAACCTTATGCTAATAGACATCATATATCGATTGAACCATTGAACCCGTTGAACCTGACGAACCATTTAACCTGACGGGTGAAGTTCAAACCTTCACCAAAGTAACCAATCCATATCGGTTGAACCATTGAACTTGATGAACCATTGAATATGACGGGCAAAGTTCAAACCTTCATCGAAGTAACCAATGCATATCGGTTGAACCATTGAACCTGATGAACCATTGAACTTGACAGGCGAAGTTCAAACCTTCATCGAAGTAACCAATGCATATCAATTGAGCCATTGAACCCGATGAACCATTGAACCTGATGAGTGAAGTTCAAGAGTTCACCGACAGTTCAAACTTTGTCGTTGAACCATGGAACCTTTGAGCCATTGAACCTATAATTTGAGTCACAAGTACTCAACATTCTCCCACTTGACGAAGGAATTACAAAAAATCATCAATGCTCCAAGTCACAGAACCAAGCTGATACTATCTTCAGAAACAAGATAGACCATCAGCTAGAACAACAATCAGAAAGCTGACTGCTCACATCCAACTGAACCAAAAAACCCACATAACTGAACATAGCACACAACTAATGCTAAAACATCCAATCACTCATACCTTGAAGGTATGAACATTAGTAGACTCATGCCACCTACACATACACCCGTCAACTGCAAATACAAGCTCCATGTGTCAACCAGTCGAAGAAGACCAAACACATCAAGAACTCCCACTGCATGGATAATGCAGATCTAAAAAAGATTAAGACATACTAAGTCTACCAATAGCATAACACAGAAAGTGTAAACATCATGTAGTACCAAGGAAACATCCACCATGATATGCAAAAATCTGTAAATCAATAACCTGTACATCTCACCACCAGTCCAGAAATCTCTCAAGTTCTTCACACCCAATAATGAAAGAGATAATAGAACCTCCATGTCATCACCCAAAACCATAAGTGAAAACACATGATCACAAATGAGTGATCACTTCCGCTCTGAACAAAACCTCAAAACAATGTAATGTGAAACACACCATCAGAGAAAATAATTGAGACCAAGAGAAACACTACACATCATATACCTGTAGACAATCCTTCTACATACACCTCTGAATGCTAACTATGTCAAGTATGATCTCCTTCAAAACACCCCAAAGAGAACAGCATAACAACACCCAAACAAACATTCAATCTCAAGAGATCAACTTTAGCATATATATCATGCAGCTAACATGGATGTAAGCCTCTCAAACCAAAGAAGATCAAACTAATGCATTTCCCATTTCAAGAAATCAGCCCATACACCATCTCCTAACAATTCTCATCAATGAATGATATCTTAAACTCAAATGCATAAGGAGATAAACATGCTATCCATCTCTCACAATGAATCCTCCAGAACCATCTATGAGCAATTCAAGATCCATATCTATGAAAGAAAGCATAAAATACCTCAGAGAAACAATGGGCAATATCTCTCAACTAATAAACTACCGAGTAGACCAAGAGTGCAGAATGAGAATGTTCTTCCAAGATATCCAAGTCCCAAGGGCTTTCTCCAAGAACAATCTCCTCTAGATCTTTGTTAAACTCATGTCCAACCAAGGTAAAGACTCCTTAGACTTTCTGCTGCAAAATATGATCAAGCACAACATATACAGTCTCACCTTATTCTTCATGTATCCATGAGTACCTACGAACAACGACCTCATGCTGAACTCCAACTGCATCACTACAACACTATGAAGTAATCAAGCAAATGATAAATGTATCCAAACATAGAGAAGTTACTAGACCACTGTCAAAACTCCAATCATTTGAATCAGGAACTTATCATGACATCATGATCTTACCATCTCCCTTAGGAGATTCCATGCTTCAGGTGAACATAACCATGGTCTCAAGGGCAATGTATCATGCCAAAACTCGAATGCAGAAATCAAGAAAATATCATGACATGAAACAAACCAAACTCTAAACCAACATCACCTGTCAAGTACCACCAACACCTCAGCCAAGGATTTCATGAATCCTCCATGACTTCAAGATGTTACTCATCCTTAAATAGTGCCCCTGCAAATGCAAAAGAACCCTTCTACAGCAATAGGATCAAAGAGCTCCTCCTAGTAACATCTGCAACACTAAAGTAGATCATTCACCACTAAGTGATGAACACACAATCAATGCTAAAGCTCCCACTGAACTATAATAACTGAGCTTTCCAAGCATCCTGACCAAACATATCCTAATTTAAAAATCTTCCAGGTCCACACATTAACATGTCCATGTGACAATAAAACCAAGTGACACCAAGATCTCCAAACCAAGGAAATAAACTATCACTGTCAATAGCTTACACAAACCTGTATATTCAAGCTATACATGACATCATGATACAAATGTTACAAGTCTCCATAACCAACTATTCAAATACTCTACAACCTCCATCCTCTCATCTCGAAACAGTCACACCAATGCACAAGTGACCACATACAAGACTAGCTAACAAGTCTGCACAATCAAAGAATCAATCTTGTGGATATAGACCGTCCACTTCCAAGTTATCCCACTGCAATCAATAGGCTGTACACACCTAAAAATTGTATATCTCATAGATCTAACTATCCTAAAACAAGAAAACTTACTATTACACTAGAAACTACAAATCTGAGATCTCAAAGAATAGATAACAATGTAGACAACATGACTCAAGCACCAGATTACTTACAAATCTAATTCGCCAATCATGTCCACAACCAGAGCACCATAGTCAAGAAACCAGAAGCTTTACCACAGAAAGGATGAGTGTCATATCACATACTAGCACTCCCATGTAGAGAAAGCATTTCACCTCCTCACACCATGCATAGAGCATGCATGCAAAACTGTAACTTTATCATCCAACAACACCCCAAAAGCCAGGGTGTAGAAATAGCTTAACTGCAACTTCACAAAACCACAAATTTTTCTTTTGATCATGTAAAACTTGCAAAACCACTGTGTTTGAAACACACCCATGCACATCCATACCCACTTCACATCTGGAAGACCCAAAAGTCTACAACATAAACTCCATAACAGTTAAACCAGAATAATGGATCATCATGAATATGCATAACCATAGATTTTAAGGAAAACCTATAAAACCCCTAAATCCAATAAACATGAATCTAAGTCATGCAAGTACAAAATATCCAATTAAGGAAACAACAGTTCAAGAGTTTCAGGCCCACTTGTAGACCAATCCCTCAACCACCAACATGCACATGCATCCGAGAGAATCAGGCTATTACAGAAGCTCTCAGACCATCCAATGATCAACTCCATAGCCTACATGCAATCAAGGTAACAGAAAAATATGCCTTCCAATACCAGGAACAAAACACCCAGCATAAGCATAATACTCCATGGCTGAGCAGTAACACAAACTTCTTCATATCATCAGAGAGCCTCTCACACAGACACCCAATATGAAAATTACTGCAGCAACACAACCACAAGGAAAACCCCATGCAACCGGATTAAATACTGTCAACTAAGAGCCTCAGGCCACATTATGACCAGCTCCAGTCTCTTCATCTTCACCATTCTTCAAGTGCCTACTATAACATGAAGACAAGATTAATTGCAAGACTTCCACTCAAACAAGGATCAAACAAACAAACATTTCCTTCAGATTTCCTCAACCCTGTCACACTAAGAAATCATCACAGAAGGAATACCCAAACCTTATACACCAGGAACTCTTACATGCAAACACATGCAGCACATAAATGTACAAATGTGAGCAACAAGGCAAATCCTAGAAGAAGGCTCTGATACCACTTGTAAGGAAATGTGAGCATCTCAGAACGTATTTCTAAGAATAGTGGTGTCTTCGACAGATTTAAATTCTTTTCAATTGCTTTAAAAACATGCACAACTATGCCATTAAAGCAGAAACTAACATAGAACATTTCCAACATTGACCCTTAGAGGAAAGCACAAGCAAACATTAACCAGTTTCAACAGCAAAGACATTAAACATCAAAGATAGAACAAGAACATAGATTTATGTCGGGAAAACCCTTACGGGTAAAAAACCCCACAATCCAAATCACAGAGCTATTGTATTATTCAGCAACCAAACAGTTACAATACATTTACAGGCTCATAGCCTTTACAGGAGATTAACATCTTGTTCCTTCTGAAGAATATTTGACAATATAACCCTGCACAAAGTTCTCCAGCACTTGGTTGGTTCTTCATACTGTTATCATGCCACAAATAGCACACAGTACAGAACTTCACCTTCTCGGCCAGAACCCTTTCACTTGAACTCTATTAACAGTCTCTCGTCAGTCCTTTACATACTGTTAACATGCTACATACAACATACTGTTAGGTTAAAATGTAGTTTAATCAAATGAATAATATAAAACCCAAACATCAACAGAATAATGAAAACAAGAAAGATTGAAAGAAATGAAGCAAATGATTAACAATGCAAACCTTCCTTGTTTCAAAGCTTTTGTTGTTCGCCTATTACAACCATCATTTGCTGATGAAGTAGGCCCTCAGTGAGTGCACTCTTTTAGCTGTGTTGTAGGATGTCGATAGTAAATGGCTGTGATAATGAATATGCCAAGAAGGTGAGCTTCGAAGCAACAATGGTGATCTCAAGCAAATAGTATTGGGGTGCCAAAGGTGCGCGAGAGAATTTCTGAAGAGTAACAATACGAATAGCCTGGATGAATAGAATGGAGGGATGAAGCTTCTTTTATAGACTTGGAAGAATGAGAATCAACGGTTGAGAGGAGATATGATGATCAACTACTAACGATGGTTGAGGAATGTGCCACCAGTAGAAATATGACAAGTGTCTCAGCTCCATCATGAAAGAGGGGATGTGAAACATTGATTGGAGAGTTAACTCCTTTAACTGATCAGTTAACAAACTTGATTAATCAGTTGGAAGAATGGATTATGGAATTGACTGAATTGATTGAGGGATTAACTCAATTGACTGGTTAGTTAACATTTTTGATTGATTAGTTAACTAACTTTTGATTTGAGAAGAAATAGGCCATGTGGGTGAGGGAAAATAAGGTAATTAAATATTTAATATATTTAATTACATGTGCAATCCGATGAGGTGGACAAGGTGAGGTGGAAAAATGAGGTGTAAGTGTGAGGTGGATTTTTGAATTTAGAACTTAGGATAGAGGAATTTGGATTAATTAAATAATTTATGATTATTTAATTATGTAGGACAATTAGAAGAATTTTAATTAAATAAATAGATTTTATTTAATTATGGAACAGTGAATCGATTAAATAAATTTAGAATATTTATTTAATTGATAGAAGAATGGAATAAATATTTAGAATATTTATTTAGGATGAATCTTGTCATTTTTAGGCGTATACATTTTGCCCCTCTTTGATGCAATGTTGTTTATAGCGTTGTTTCAAAGAAATCGATAGTCTGACAGTGATACATGCCCCAGTTTGCCCCTGGTACAAGTTTAATGATGACAGGATGCCCCCTCAGGAGATTGGACATGAAAAGGGCGAGAGATTTGGAAATGAACAATCTCACGAAGACGAAGGGGTTAGGTTAGGTTGGAGGAAAAGGGACTCGTTTCAGGGAAACAAGAAGAAAATTGGAGGAAAAATAGACGCGGGAAGTAGTCACAGTCATCACCTAGCCAGAATTAGGGTTTGTGGGCTATAAATAGGAGCTGGGTCCACAAGATTATTCATTTGTACACTTGTTTGATCTAGATTGGAGATAGAGAGCTTAGAGAAAACTTAGAGCAGCATGGCCGCTAGAGCAACTGATATTCTGCGCAAGGAGCATCGATTCAAGCGAGTCTGTTGATTGGGCGGCCAGTAGAGGCAGGGCCCCCGGTATGTGCTTCAAAAAAATTCCCCTAGGGTTGAATTAGTGTGTCATAAATGCAAGTAGAAAATAGGTCAAACAGATGCGCTGAAGTGCAGAACGGCACATATGTAGCGCGAAACGGCGCATCTGTAGTTTTGCTGTGTATATGCCTAGTTTGGCTGCGCATCTTTGAAAACTGCGCATCTGTGCATTTTAGCGGCGCTTTTGTAGTTAGGCAGCGCTTTTGTTGAATGTAGTGGCGCATATGTGAAAGCTATGCATATGTGTAATTTGGCGGCGCTTCCATGATACGGCGACGCATATGCTGAGTGTTGCTACACATGTACTAAAGCTGCGCATATGTGAGATGTAACGGCGCATCTGTGTTTAGGCATTGCATATGCTGATTTTAGCGGCGCATACACCAGAAGAAGCACATCTATTAAGAAACGGTGCTTTTACCACCTGTAGTGGTGCATTTGCTTTGGATAGCCAATTACTTAGCCAAATTGATTCGATTAGCATCCTGTTTGATGCAGAAAATCGATGAGCTATCTTTGAGATTGCAGGAATCTAGTCAAGAGATGTAGTGTGCTGTTTTGATCAATTTGAAATGCTAAGTTTAGTTGATATAGTTCAGTAGATATGTTGAGTATGGTATATGCAGCTTTAGACTAAAGCTATTTTTGCATGCTTGCAGGAGGAGATACGAGACACACTACAGTCAAGGGAGATGTTTCCCATACCCCTATTGCAGAGATATATGCTTACAGAGATTGACAGGGAGGTGTTTGGTGCCATGGGTTTGGACTACGTTTGCTTCATGCCCGAAGTGCAGGTGAATCGTGGATTGTTGACAGCTGCCATGGAGAGATTCCACAGTGAGGATGGGACCTTCCATTTTCTGACTAGCGAGATGACTGTGACATTAGAGGACGTCTACAGGATATTGCACTTACTCGTTCAGGGTGAGTTGGTAGAGTATGACGCACAGCGTGATGCGGGACTCGCCAAGTGTAGGTGAGTGTTCGATGACCCTGAGCTGGTGGGACAGGTCATCCCGTGACATGATATACATGACTGTTATGACTACTTCCCTAGGATCGTGGCTGGATTGCTCGGAGGCGTTGTATGCCCCGACAGGAGATCGCATGGGTTCCCCATTGGATGGAGTAGGATCATGGAGTGGATGCTGACTAAGGGCACCCGATATGCATGGGGAGTCTGCGTACTAGCCCACTTGTACCATGACATGCACCAGGTGGTGTATCACCACAGCATGAGTCTATCGACTGGGGTACTACTGCTACAGTTTTGGTTGTGGGAGCACATAGCAGTGACTAGGCCGATATGTGTGTTCGCGAGGCGGCGAGGAGAGCCATATAGTTATGGCTATGCAAGAGTGGTTTCCCAGCACAGGTTGGGGAAGTTGGAGTACTGGAGGCATACTTTGGATGGTGTAGATGTGGTCGTCTGGCAACCATATCTGGATTGCGAGCCCTGGGATGATGAGGGAGATGAGTTGCCGTACTGCTTTCAGACGCGGTGGCTGATAGGCTGGACACGACATATATTGGAGAGACAGATGGTGGGCTGGGTGCTGAGACAGTTTGGTAGGAGGCAGGGCATGCCACAGGGACAGGCACTGTTCACACTGACACATGCAGAGAGGGTCCGATGGGGGCCAATGGCTTTGTATGAGGAGGCCCTGGTAGAGTTTTGACAAACTCCTTATGTGGCATGGGACATGAGGACAGAGATAGCAGATGCCGGGGTTACACAAGACTATGAGGATTGGTTGGCGGCACATCCATTCTTGAGGTACTCAGGACCTGGCATGCTGGTGCCTCGTATTGACGAGGTCGATTCAAAGGAGGAGGGATAGGTTGGCCCAAGTCAGAGGGGAGGTAGAGGAGGACAGGGTCGAGGAGGACGGGGTGGTGGAGATGGAGAGAGGCCGAGACAGCGGCGGAGGTTAGCCCAGGTAGAGCAGGTAGTGCCAGTATAGGCTGCACAGTAGCAAATACTGCAGCAGGCACAGATGTCGCCACCCCAGCAGGTACCACAGCAGCAGGTGCCCCAGCCACAGGGGCCAGGACAGGCAGAGGCATCACAGGGGCCAGTGCAGGCAGAGGTGTATGAGAGGGCCATAGCTAGCCTGAGGGGACATGTGCGAAAGCTGCAGGCACAGCTTAGGAGGGCTAATGGCTGGCGAGTGATAGATGTAGCGGTGATCGCTGGGCTGAGTCGCGAGAGGGATATGGTAGATGCACGGGTATGTGTTATCCGTGTGGAGTGGGACACTGTAGTGGCAGCCATGGGGACAGATGCAGCTAGCTCCTTTTTGGTTGGGCGGGTGCAGTAGGCACAGGCACAGGTAGGCCAGTTATAGACACAGTTGGCCTAGGCGCAGGCAGAGCTTGCCAGAGCATAGTCACAGGCACAATACTACTAGGGTTTATACCATGGGGCAGTGCCAGCTAGTCAGAGGGCTTCGAGTTTTAGGAGTCAGTCTGGGGTTACTCAAAGAGCAGGTCCTTCATAGTCAGGGGCTTTCGTGATGGGTCCTCAGCAGTCAGGGGCTAGCAGTGGTGGTCCACAGCAGCAGGGGTAGGCTTGTACTAGATTTTGTACTTTTTGGGACATGTATCACCATCCATTTGGATGCATACTATATATGACACTTTGATTTAGAGAGAGAGATGATGATATTGTACATTTGGACCACTTTTTATGATTATATATATGATGATGCAGCCTTATGATCTATTGCATATGTTTATGAACTATGATGATTCATTTATACTGTATGATGTGATGTATGTGTAGACTTAGATGTTCTATCTGATGCTTCATGAGATGTTTTTGATGTGATGCTATGTGAGATGCCTTTGATATGATGCTATGTGATGTCTATGTGATGTAATGTTTTGAATGTATGCAAATGCAACATGATTTCTATGTGATTATGTAGCTTTTTTTGGATGTGATGTACTTGGCTATGTTTTTGATTTCTTTTCTTTATGATGCGATATGATGATGATGTATGGATAATCTAATGCATTGTGTTATGTATGCAATTGATTTAATCATGTTCATGACTAACTCAAAATGTGATATGATATGCACCTATATGTTCTATATTTTTGTGATGTCCAAATGTACTCCATCGACACAAGAATGACAGGATGATAGATAGAAAGACTGAATGTAGAAAGACTTAGAAACTGCATTTGATATTGTTATTTTGCATAGTTTGGGTACTGTTGGTTGTAATGGATATGGATGCATGGATGTGTATATGGATAATAGGATGGATGTTTTGCTTTTAGTGTGCTTTATTTCATCATTGGGCAATTTATTTTTGGTACATTTTATGAAATGTTGTAAGTGAATACAAGCATCTAGGTATAATTGAACCAAGATGACTTGAGTACCACTTACGTGGGTGTGTAATTTGGCAAGTAAATACAAGCATCTAGTCAAAATTGAATCTAGATGACTTGAGTACTTCTTGTGTGTCAACAAACAAGGATTGCCCCCATTCATGTTAGACCTTTGATGTCCTCGATGATTTTTTGCCGATCATGTCCTTAGACAAGGTGTCACATTACTAAAGCAGAATCCACAGATAGCAAACAAAGAAAATGATCATGCCCTCATCATAGCATCTCTAGCTTTTTTTGGCATCCTTGAGTAGCATAGTAGGACGTGATAACAAAAATCAAGATGCTGTAACTTAACCATGGTTTCAATCCACAAAACATTCTTGCCATTAGATATGTTTTTCTTGCTGTAATTTAGATATAATCAGTTAGAAGACCTTGGGTATTTGCTTTGTGTTTGAATAGGTTAAGACGTTCATAAGCAAGATTTCTGCTTGGAGCACGGGTTCTGCTTGCTTGGTGAGAAGATTTAACAACCCTTATTGGTGAGACGGACCCTAAGGGGCTGACCTAGTGCCTCGGGGACTCATTGCTAAATGGCCTTGCCTATGTGACGATGCAGAGGCAATGTAGTTCAGGGTAAACCCTAACGGACCTAAGACCTAGGTGAGAGAAAGTGGAGACAGACTTAGATTGATAGAGGGACTAGATATGGGATAGATGGAAGCCTCAGGAGCACATTAGAATAATGGCCTTGCCTACGTGATGGCGCAGTGGCAACGTAGTTCACAGACTTGGACCATGGACACTGACAAGAGACACCATGCCAGGCTTACACGGAGGGGACAGTATGGGACAAAACCTTGGTTGACAAGGCCACAAGGAGAGTATCAAGCCACGATAGGTAACTGTCAAGTGTTTATTGTGGGATAGATATGGATCGAATGGGACAAATGGAGAAAGAATGGACTCAAGGTGATTGGATTTTCAGAGATGGAGAAGGTGGTTTATCACAAGTAATGCCTGTTTTCTAGGTTTTCATCACTTGCTTTTATTTGTATGAGAAGCTAGAAAGTAAACATGACGCTTGTTTGCCAGGTTTTCATTATGATACCTATCCAAGGCGTCTGTTTGCCAAGTTTTCACCAAAGGATGATTTTTTTTGTATGCTTTCTATATATATATATTTTATTTTTTTAATTTTTTTTGTATTTTCTCTTTTCAACTTTTTTGATTTTTTTTGTATTTTTACGCCCCTTGCATTGGGGTTCTCCTAGGTATAGAACTGGTGAAGGTGCATGCTGTTGATTGGATCATCGAACAATTCACCCTCTGATGTTGCCAACTGATATGCCCCCGATCCATAAGTAGCTACAATCACATAGGGCCCAAGCCAGTTAGGTTCGAACTTGCCTTTCTTTTCTCTGTCTTGTTGATTGTGAGGATTCTCTTTGAGAACGAGGTCCCCTACCTTAAAGCATCTTGGGCGAACCTTGTGGTTATAGCTTCTTGACATCATCTGTTGATAAGCTTTGAGATGATTGAAGGCTTTCTGTCACCTTTCCTCTAGTAGTTCTAGTTCTTGTAACCTAGAGACCCTGTATTCCTCATCTGATATGAGACCCTTTAGCGACACCTTGAGGGACGGTAATTCGACTTCAATGGGAAGGATGACTTCTGAACCATAGACAAGGGTGTAGGGCATGTCACCTGTGGGAGTGCGTATACTAGTTCTGTAGGCCCACAGAGCGGGATTGAGTTGGACATGCCAATCACGACCAGCATCATTGACAGTCTTCTTTAGGATTTTCAAAATGGTTTTATTCGATGCCTCAGCGTGGCCGTTACCTTGGGGGTAGTATGGAGTGGAGAAACGATGTTGGATTTTGAAACGCTCACAGAGTTCTTGGACATCTTGATTTTTGAATGGTCTTCCATTATCCATTATGATGGATGAAGGAATGCCATATTTGTAGATAATGTAATTTAGGATGAAAGAGGAAATTTGCTTGCCTGTGACAGTGGTTAGGGGAACGGCCTCAATCCACTTTGTGAAATACTCAGTGGTGGTTATGATGAATTTGTGGCCATTGGAAGAGGGTGGATGAATCTTTCCCACCAGGTCAAGTCCCCACTGGCAAAAGGGCCAGGGTGTCGTTAAAGGTCTCAACTCTTGAGCAGGTGCATGGATTAGGTTCCCATGTATTTGGCTCTGTTTGCACTTTTTGACGAACTGGTATGAATCCATTTCCATGTTTGGCCAGTAATAACCCAAATGCTTGAGTTTCTTGGCTAAGGAAGGACCGCTGGAGTGTGTTCCGTAGATCCCTTCTTGTACATCTTGCAAGGCAGTTATGGATTCTTCTTTTTCTAAACAACAGAGCAAAGTACCATCCAGACCACGTTGGTAAAGGGTATCGGCTATGATGGTGTAGTGAGAGGTTTGTCGTATGAAAGTTCACTTTTGGTTGGAAGAGAGGTCAGGTGGGAGAAGGTTGTCCTTGAGGTAAGTGTAAGTCTTACCGTACCAAGGTGAATCAGATCCAACTAGGAGGCAGATGGAATGGGTCTCAAGGAGATCATAAGCTGGTTGCCGGATAGTTTCCACTAAGAACTCATACCATGACTCAGTTTCAGGTATTTCCAGGAGAGAGGCTATGGTAGCCATTGCATCTTCCACCTTATTCTCAATCCTAGGTATTTGCTCAAAGGAGATGGTCCCGAAGTGTTCTTTGAAGTCATCAACCATTCATTTGTACAGGATGAGCTTTTCATCTTTGGTTTGATACTCATCGTTGACCTGGTTGATTATAAGCTGAGAATCACCGTAGACATGTAATTCTTAGATTTTCCACTCAGTTGCCATCTTAAGACCAATTACCAAGGCTTCATACTCGGCTATGTTATTGGTGCATGGAAATAACAAATGGTAAGACTTTGAAATTGTGTCACCTTGAAGAGTTATAAACAAGATACCTGCCCCCGATCCATGGTTTGTGTAAGACCCGTCAAAGTAGAGTTTCCAAGAAGATGTTTATATAGTGAATAGGGACTCATCGGGAAACTTAAACTGCATGGGCTTGCTGTCTTGTAACGGTGCATCTGCTAGTTGGTCAGCTATGATTTGACCCTTGATGGCTTTTTTGTCCACATATTCGATGTCATACTCACTGAGAAGCATTACCCACTTTTCTAGGTGACCGGTGAGAGCTGCTTTCCTGAGGAGATACTTCAATGGGTCTATTTTTGCGATGAGTTTAACTGGATGTGCGAGCATGTAATGTCAAAGTTTTTGTGAAGCAAAAACTACTGCGAGACATGATCTTTCTACTTGTGAGTATTTCAACTCATATCCCACTAAGGTTTGGCTGATGTAGTAGACGGCCCGTTCTTTGTTCTCATAATCATGCTGTGCTAGAAGTGCCCCCAGAATAGTAGGTGTAGCAGATATGTAGAGAATTAGAGGTTTTCCTTGGATCGGCGACATGAGAATGGGTGGATTCATAAGGTACTCCTTTAGCTTGTTGAATGCCTCTTCACACCACTCATCCCACCTAAATGGAATGTTCTTATGCAGGAGATGGCTGAAAGGTTGGCACTTGTCTGCCAGCTGTGATATGAATCTGAGGATGGCCTGTAGCTTGCCCTGTAGGGATCTCAACTGAGTTAGAGTCTTGGGTGGTGGCATGTCCATTATAGCTTTGACCTTGGCAGGGTCTACCTCTATTCCATTTGCCGACACGATGAACCCTAGCAGCTTGCCTGAAGTTACCCCAAACACACATTTCTTTGGGTTCAACTTGACTTGGAATTGGTCCAACCTTTGAAAAACTTTTTCTAGTACATCCAGGTGTGAGTCCCTTGTGAGAGACTTTGCTAGGATATCGCCGACATAGTCTTCCATAGTTACATGCATCATGTCATGAAATATAGTAGTCATAGCTCTTTGATATGTGGCACCTGCATTTTTTAGCCCAAATGGCATGACATTCCAGCAAAAGGTACCCCATGGGCAAGTAAAAGCTATCTTGTGTTGGTCCTCTGGTGCTATTTTGATTTGATTATACCCTAAGAATCCATCCATGAGTGATAGCATTGTATGTCCTACAGTTAGGTCGACTATGATATCGATGTTTGGCAATGGAAAGTCATCCTTGCGGCATGCTTTGTTTAAGTCTCAAAAATCATTGCATAGTCAAACCCGGCCATCTGGTTTAGACACTGGCACAATGTTGGATATCCATTTTGGGTAATCTATGGCTCTAATGAACCCCACATCCAGAAATTTCTTGAGTTCTTCTTTGACCAAAAGTGCTATGTGAGGATGCATCTTTCTCAGCTTCTGCTTTACTGGCTTTACTCCTGGATCCAATGGTAGGTGATGTAGAATTAAGTTTGGGTCTAGACCTGGCATGTCTGCATATGACCAAGCAAAGCTACCTCTCTTCTTCTTAAAGAATGGTACAAACCTGGTTTTCTTTGGTGGTGTAAGAGATTTGGCAAAGTGGATAATCTTGGGCTGTTCTTTTGTTCCAATATTCACGGGCTCTGTCAGTTCCACAATGATCTGTGACCTTTCCTGGTACATATCACTAGGGAGAGTATCAAGCATTCCATCGTCAGGTGCCACAGTTGGGTTTTCACCTTCAGATGCGTCCTTTATTTTTACTGTTTTGTGATCTAACACTACCGCAAGGCGGTTTTCACTGTCAGATCCATTTTTGATCTTGATATTTTTGCAATTGGAAGGCTTGGCACTCTCCTCGAAGTAAGCCATGATATTCAGTTCAATAGCAAAACCAACTTTATGATCTCCCTTGGGTAAGTGGTCCCTAAGTTCCATATAATCAATGTAAGCATTGTCATTTTGGAACATATCTAGTTGGGGAGTTCCTTGCAGATCCCAGTCAATAAGCTCAGGGTGCAAGAGGGGAAGGGAGTCAGATGATAGACTTGATTCATTGATGGTGTGAATGGAAATGTTAGGAGCATTGGTGGGGGTAGTGTTCAGGGTGGTACTTTCCTCCAATTTGTTTATTGCAATGGAATTTAAACTTTCCTCGAAAGCCATAATCTCAGGGATGGGCGAATCAGACTCCAGTGGTCTGTTCCGTTGCATTTGTCCCTCACGATAGGGGCTAAGAGTTTGGATGGTGTTGACCTCTTTATCATCGTAGGAGTGCTCTATTAGCTCGTCCCACTCATACTCATTTGAATCATTTGAATCTGTGTCACTGTCCACTTGGAGTGTTTGGATTGTTTCTACAAGGCAAGCATTTTCCTTGGCTAAACCCTTGCCTTTGTATCCTAGGCCACTTGTGTTTCTAGCCGATGAGGATGAAGAAGGTTGTATAGGTTCAATGATTCCTTCTTTTCTGAGGTCGATGGGGCCTTGTCCTTCATACCCCATCCTGTGCAAAATAGTCTCACCTCACCCATAGAGTCATGTTGGGAGTCTAGGCGGATCTTGGGGTGTGTTTTCTTCTTCAGTATAAAGCCATTGTAGGAGATCTCGCTCCTCTGTTTCATCAGATAAGGTCCTCCATTTTACAAAGGGAGTTGCGGGAGCTACAAGAGGAGCAGATGGCTTTGGAAAATGTTTGGGTTGGCCAAAAGATCTGGGAGATAAAGGCAATTTGGCAAGATTGAGACTGTGCTCAATTGAGTACTCTCCCACTCCAGTTTCTTTTATGGTAACTTTCTGCGCTTTGGGTCTTGAGGAGGAAGCTTCAGCAGTATGGTCTGTTGCGAGGTAGGGGAAATGTATGCTCTATTGTTGGGTATGACACAATCGGGTTTTGCATGGAAAGAATTGCAGTGTTGGTAGGGGTCAAGGTCACCTTGAATGGTGACTTGCTTGCCATTGTGCGGGAATTTAATGCATTGATGATAGGTTGAGGGGATAGCCTTCATGGCATGAATCCACGGTCTCCCTAGTAGGATATTATGAGCGAGCTCCCGATCAAGGACTTGACACACATCCTTTATTATTGGTCCCACTTGAATGGGTAGGACAACTGTTCCCTTTGTGGTTCTTTCTTCCTCATCATATGCTTTGATGGTAATTTTCCTCCTTGGATCAACTGCCTATTCGGAGAACCCCAGTGCAAGGACTAGCTTTAATGTGCAAATATTTAAACCAGCACCTCCATCAATGATAACCCTCTTGATGCGGTGTTTGTGTATGAAGGCGACAATGTGCAGAGGGGTGTTATGAGGTTGGGATACAGAGAGGTCATCTTGCTCAGTAAACGATATGGAGTTGGAGGATGTCAGATTTCCTACCATGGTCTGGAACTTCTCTTAGTCTAGGTTAGTGGGGACAGTGGTTTCCACTAAGGCTTTCTCAAGAATCTCCTTATGAGAAGGAGATAGATGCAATAGCTCCAATATAGAAATGTGAGCCAGAGTTTTCTGTAACTGGTCGATGACATTGTACTGACGGAAGTTGGATGTAGACGGTGACGACCTTGGAGGGGCTGTATTGAGTGTGACTTTACCACTGCGGGTAATTATACTACAACCAGTTCTGTTAGGTCCTGGTTGTTGGTTGGGTGAGATGAAATTGACCTGTGGGATATGCTCAGAAATGCAGTTTATGGTGTAGTCAAATGGCACACTTGCATAGTTGGCATTACTAGTCCCGCTGTTCTGATTTGGCCGGTTGTGATTATTGTTGTTGTTGTCATTGTTGTTGTCATTGTTGTTGTCACTGTTGTTGTTGTTGTGGCCATTGTTGTTGTTGTTGTTGTTGTTGTTATACAGCCTGTTGTGATTCAGAAGTGGATCCCTGTATGCCACATGAGTTTCATTGGAGGTATGTTGTTGTGTCCCTCCCTGATTCTGATCTAATGTATCTTGGATGACATTTTTGAGGCGGATGCAATTGTTAGTTGTATGCACCCTTCCTCAATGATAGTCACAATAGTTTGTGTCCTTCCAGTAGGGAGGTTTGACTATAGGCTCATAATCACTTGTTGGCGGTAGAGAAATTTCGTTGTTAGCCAACAACTTACTTAGTGCAGACTCTTGAGACTCACCCAATGGTGTGAATTTTCTCCTTGGATTTGAACCGAACCAAGGTCTGGGCTCCTGAGAATGTGGTTTGTTGAGTGTACCATTGTTTGTTTCTCCTTTGAGAGTGAATATGGGTTGTTGCTTGGGAGCTGCCGCCTTGGCATCTACTACCCCATCGTTGACCACATTCTTGTTCTTGGTCCAAAACTTTGATTTGTCCATTGTGTAATTGGAAGTAGGTGTGTCCTTGTATATCTTGATAGCTCCTTTAGTGATCATAGCCTTTTCGATGAATAAGCCCATTTCAATGACTTTTGAGAATGATGTAGAGCATTGTATCTGTATTTGATAGCTAAGATCAGTGTTTAGGTTGTGGACAAACATCTCCAATAGCTGCTTCTCAGGCATATCGTAAGAACACTTACTAGCTAGTTGTCTCCATCGTTGTAAGAAGGTGGTGAATGACTCACCACTTTTTTGTTTGGTGTTGCATAGATCTAGCATAGATACTTCATGTTCGAGGTTGTAAGAGAAGTGCGTTATAAATTTATTGACAAGTTCATCAAAAGTTTTGATTCCTGGTGGGAGATGCGAGAACCACTCCATAGCTTGACCACCTAAAGATCTTGGGAATAGTCTCATCAAGTAGGTCTCATTGTGAGCTACTTCTAAACATGCTGCATCGAATTCCCTAATATGGTCTCTAGGGTCCCCTTTTCCTTTGTATTTATCAAATTTTGGAACCTCGAACCTGTAGGGGAATGGTCTCATGTCCAAACTTTTGTCAAAGGGGTAGGGTGTGATATCTTCCAAGGAGTAATTCTTGGTACTTGTACCCGTCTTAAGGTCTGATATTTGTTGTGTGAGGCTCTCAAGTTGCTTTTGCATTTCTTCCATAGGAGCATTTTGACCTATGGGTCCCTTTCCTCTCTCATTTGCATGTGGGACTGTGTCATTTGTACCCCTCTCATGATCATTGTCTACATTTTCCATGATTGTACTTATATCAAAGTCTACGGGGAGTTTAATTTCAAGACTAGCAAGATGATGGAAGTATTTATGGGGGTCTTCAAAGAGCACCTTCTCTATTAGGCATTGGAATTTTCTATCTTGGATGTGCGCCTCATATTCTTCATGAGAAATTTCTTCGTCACTATCATGTGATGTGACGATGCGATTGGATGAGCCGACCATTTCTATTTGCTTTTTGTATTAGGATCGAGTAAGAACCATGCAAGGTGACGTGGGATGGAGTGGACTAGGATTAAAAATTTTGGCAAGGTGTCGACTGAGACTGTTGTGAATAGGATACCGAAAACAAGATTTGGACAAAGGATTCTCTAGCTCAATGACTTCAAGTAAGACGGTTGACACAAGACAGTAGCCACTAGTAAGGGTAGTTGATACCAGTCTTACTGTGTATGGACTAGTCGTTCAACAAGACTACTAGCAAAGGTACTGTGACCTACTAGGCTTATGTGAATTCACTGATGATACGAAGAAGGGACCTATGTCGAACTGGTATGGAATAGACTTGACTTACACTTTGACAGGAGATGAATGGGTGATTGATGGAAGAGAGACACTTTGGGTGAAACGGATGTAGACTGACTGCAAGGCTAAATCTAATCTCAGAAAGTGAAGCTAGGCTGAAATGGGTGCTCCAAACAGGTAAAAATATTTTCTAAAAAATAGTGCAAATGCTCACTGTCGTGTATGTGCAGAAACAAAAGCGTAGCAAAAATGAATATATGCGCCATAAGTCGTAGTATATGCGCAGCACTGGTGAAGTATAAATGCGCATCAATAGTTTGTATATGCACAGCAAGTCTACACGTATGCGCAGCAAGTCGATACCAATGCACAACAGAAATAAGTATATGTGCAACTCTATTTTTTGGCAAAATTTTGGATTTTTCTGTTGTTTTTTTGGTATTTTTAGCTAGAAAAAGGCCTTCTTGGTTTGATTTTATGAATTAATAGTAAGAAAACATAGCAAGCACAAAGAATATTTTATAGTTTTTCATTGTTTTTGTGGTTTTTTCAACTCTATTTTGGACTAAACTGAACAAAAACAAGCACAAAGATCCTAGGCGAGAAATAGATTACAAGGGTTTTGGGCCACTAGAACAAGAGGTATTTAATGCAGGCAACCGTTCAAGTGGTTACACATGTGGCGGCACTACTCTCCATTGTGGAGTCTCCCAGCCTCAAAGGGTTGCGCCTTAGAGGGTTTTGGGGGAAGTTGGCCGTTGGTGTAACATAGTAGCACTTGTTGCAGGAAGTTTTCACCTCAAGCACAATTTATTTTTAGTGGCTTGGTAGGGCTTGGCTTTAGCCTATTACCACTCAGGGTCGTTCCCACTTGGACAAGCATGCATCCAAGGGCAGGCCCCTCTTAAAGATTAAACAAATGGAATGACAAGTCTGGCACTCTAATCACCCAATAAAGGGGAGAGCATAAGCCTATTGTCATTCGTCAAGCACAAAAAACACTGATTAATCCAACCTATTTAAAAGTAGAAAAACTGAATGGGCTAATCTACTTGGGCAAGCGCAGAACTTTGAAGTGATTTTAGCAAGATAACATTGGTTCAGTTTTAATCCTTGTAGCATGAGATAGTTAACTTTGAAGTTTTGGTCCAACAAGATAGCAGTAGTTCAATTTTAACCCAGAAATCAATGGTGAATTCAATTTTAATCCTCGTAGCACGAAGTAGTTAACTTTGAAATTTTGGTCCAACGAGATAGCAGTAGTTCAATTTTAACCCAGAAATCAATGGTGAGTTCAGTTTTAATCTCAGATAGCAATAACTTGGAAAGTGTTGCATTGCAAGAAACAAAGGATCCAGTTACTTCTTTCCTAATTAGAGCTAGGTGACGATTTGAATGAACATTAGTTTTACTATCCTTTAGAAAGTGAAGTGTGAACTACTTAGATGCAACTATATGGAACTAAACCTAAACCTATCCTGCAAAACAGCTCCAACAAACACTTGTGAAAAGGTTAGTGTTAGCAAATTTTCCTAAAAAAGTACTAAAACCATAGCTTATTACAGAAGCGCAGCTTCAGTGATTAAATGCGCAGAAATAATCAACAGAAGCGCAACAAGGATAAATACACCGTAACAGTACGCATATGTGCAGAAAAAAGAACAGATGCGCAGTAATGATGAATGCATTGCAATAGTGAGCCAAAGTGTAGGAGTAACGCACAGAAGCGCAGAATTAATGGATGCACCGTAACAGTGCGCAGATGCACAACAGGAATGAACAGATGCACAGGATTAGTAAATGCGTTGTAACAGTGTGCAAAAGCGTAGCAAAAATGCACAGATGCACAGGAATAATGAAAGCACCATAGAAATGAGTATATGAGCTGTAGAAATGTTCAAATGCACCGAAGTAGCCTGTGCATGACCTGTGCGTGCCTATACGGAACCTACCTTCAAAAAAGCTTAGATTTTGATGAGATAAAGGGGCAAAGGCCCCACGGTGGGTGCCAAAAATGTTAGGGTAAAATGGAGTTTAATCAAATGAATAATATAAAACCCAAACATCAACAGAATAATGAAAACAAGAAAGATTGAAAGAAATGAAGCAAATGATTAACAATGAAAACCTTCCCTGTTTCAAAGCTTCTATTGTTTGCCTATTACAACCGTCCTTTGCTAATGAAGTAGGCCCTCAGTGAGTGCACTCTTTTAGCTGTGTTGTAGGATGTCGATAGTAAATGGATGTGATAATGAATATGCCAAGAAGGTGAGCTTCGAAGCAACAATGGTGATCTCAAGCAAATAGTATTGGGGTGCCAAAGGCGCGTGGGAGAATTTCTGTAGAGTAACAATACGAATAGCCTGGATGAATAGAATGGAGGGATGAAGCTTCTTTTATAGACTTGGAAGAATGAGAATCAACGGTTGAGAGGAGATATGATGATCAATGGTTGAGGATGGTTGAGGAATGTGCCACCAGTAGAAATATGACAAGTGTCTCAGCTCCATCATGAAAGAGGGGATGTGACAACATTGATTGGAGAGTTAACTCCTTTAACTGATCAGTTAACAGACTTGATTAGTCAGTTGGAAGAATGGATTATGGAATGGACTGAATTGATTGAGGGATTAACTCAATTGACTGGTTAGTTAACACTTTTGATTGATTAGTTAACTAACTTTTGATTTGAGAAGAAATAGGCCATGTGGGTGAGGGAAATTAAGGTAATTAAATATTTAATATATTTAATTACATGTGTTAGAAGAATTTTAATTAAATAAATAGATTTTATTTAATTATGGAACAGTGAATCGATTAAATAAATTTAGAATATTTATTTAATTGATAGAAGAATGGAATAAATATTTAGAATATTTATTTAGGATGAATCGTGTCATTTTTAGGCATATACACATACAACATAGGACTTCACAGAAGAAGAAGAATAGAGTTTTCCAAATTGATTGCACCGTCTCTTAGACTCTCTCTCATTCTCTATCGATTCCCAATTGCTTTTAGTAATCTAATCTAGAAACTCATGCAACTGACCATTCGTTTCAACTGCCCAGCATTGCTATCTTCCAACCATCCAAACCACCACTTCTAACTGTTCGTATATTCATGAGAAACTTTAATCCCACATGCATCTGTCATCGAGCGACTTTCTAGTTTTTAGAATCAACCACTTAGTAAGACTATTGTCAGCATTTTTTTGCCGATGACCCTAGTCTAACCTCATCGGTGTAATCCAAAACCATTGGCCAACACTCCACCATTTACTCTGTCAAGTCATTGTCCCACTGATGCCCAAGACTTCGTGCCTTCATTGGAATAACATAGCTCATCAGAGAAACTACCACAGGCTGCACCAATGGCCAAACTTATGTCGATAGACATCATATATCAGTTGAACCATTGAACCCGTTGAACTTGATGAACCATTGAACCTGACGGGTGAAGTTCAAACCTTCACCAAAGTAACTAGTGCATATCGGTTGAACCATTGAACCTGACGGGCGAAGTTCAAACCTTCATCAAAGTAACCAATGCATATTGGTTGAACCATTGAACCCGATGAACCATTGAACCTGACGGGTGAAGTTCAAACCTTCATTGAAGTAACCAATGCATATCGGTTGAACCACTGAACCCAATGAACCATTGAACCCAACGAGTGAAGTTCAAGAGTTCACCGACAGTTCAAACTTTGCCGTTGAACCATGGAACCTTTGAGCCATTGAACCTGTAATCTAAGTCACAAGTACTCAATAGAACCACCATTGGGGACTTGTAGGATCCTCAAGAGTGGCTTGGATTCATGCACAAAGTGTGGACCTTTGTATTGTTAACATTTCTTATTGCATTGATTTGGAAGAAAATGTATAATTTAAGGACGTTGGTGTCCTATCATCGTAACATGTATTATTATTTGATCCTCCATGGTTGAGGAATTGCAATCCACACACATAAGTGGTGATGGTCTATTCATTGGTTTAGCACTATTTGATGTTTGTGATGAAAGTGCATTGTCTATTTTTATGCTTTTTCTTTATTATGATGCTTTTTAAATAAAATGAAGTAGAGAACCTAAATCATCATTTGTACAATATGAACTTAATTTTGGTAAGGAATCACATCTTGTAAATTTTAGTTAATGAATCATTTACCTTTTATTTGGTGGACTCCATCATCAGATTGTCATTATCAAATTTGCCTTGTAGCATCATGAGCACACTTGGTTTTAGAGTGTTGTTGAGAGTGTGTTAGCTCTCACATCTTCTTACCTCTTTTTAGTCTTGGTTGAGACTCTTGTCATCAAACTGGATTGGTTGATTGAACTCTTGTCGAATCTTGAGTGTTTGTGTTTGTGTGAGTTGAAGAGACTTGAATCTGATGTCTTTGTTAGAAATGAAAGAAACACTACTTCAATGGAAATCCAATCCGAATAAATTTCAGCAATCTTTTAAGTGTGCATTAACAATGGAGATTGTAACAAAACATAAACCCACAATACATAAATATACCAGAAGTAGAATGAAGCACATAACACAAGTGTTTAATGTGGAGAAAACCCTTTGGAGTAAAAAAACTCCACCAAGAAAAGAGTCGAAGTTGTATTATCTTCACAAAAGGAGATTACAAATACATTCACTTCCTCTGTCCTTCAACCTTCACTCTAGTAGAACCTGGGTACCTATAAACTATTATATTCCTCTCATCTACTATGCTATGATTTATATAGAATTTACACAACCTCAAGACATTAAATGACTTCTTACAAGCTTATAACACTTGTCAAGAGTCAACAATACAACCTTGGGTGTCCATGGCCAAGAATAAGCTCTTACAGGGTCATAAATGTTGTCATACATTTATCCTACACTTGGGAAAATGTGCCCATGCAAGCTTGAATGCCTTGGGGCCAAAAATAGCCACTTAAAACATCTTATGACCTGTCATATGCTATTATTAGTGTTATAGATTCTCATGACAACTTACAGTTGTCATAGAATCTCTTACAGCATCTATGACGTGCTTCATAATACTAAAAATGGATTATTCCTCCACATGTACACCCCACTTTGACCAATTACCATTTACCATAGTAAATGACATCCCGTAACTATCACCGGTAACTCTAGGACTTACCATGTAGTAACTCCGTAATTACCGTGGACAATAAATAATTTTTACCACTGCTAGTGAAACTTGTACATCCCTTATGGGTAATTACAAATAATAAATGGAATAATACAATAATGGGATTTACAAGGTTAATGGCACCTTATCCCAACATTCTCCCACTTGACATTATACATTGTAAATCAACCCATAGGAAATCAAAAGAAAAATAATCAGGCACTAGAAATAAGACCCATGGCCTCTCTACACCGCATAAACTTCTCTGTGCTCATAGGCTTGGTCAATGAATCTGCAACATTCTCCTGATTGTCTATCTTCTTCAGCTCAATCTCTCCATTTGTAACCAACTCTTGAACAAAGTGATACTGAACATCAACATGCTTAGTTTGAGCATGATACATGGGATTCTTAGCCAAACAAATAGCACTCTGGCTATCACAACTAATCTGAATGTTCCTGTAATCAAAACCAATACCTGTACATAGTCTCCTCAACCAAACTACCTCCTTAGAGACATGAGTTGCAGCCATATACTCTACTTTTGTAGTGGACAAAGAAACTATGGGCTGCCTCTTACTCATCCAACTCACTGCACCTCCAAATAGAGTAAACACATAGCCACTACTGGACCTTTGACTATCCAAGTCACCTGCCCAATCTGCATCAACAAAACCCTATATGTCTAAAGATTTATCAACACTATCAGTACCAGAATAAACCAAACAATGATCAGGAGTACCTGCATAATATTTAAACACCCTCTTCACATAGTTCCAATGCTGTCTACTAGGGTTAGACATAAATCTTCTTAAACTCCCATTGCTTGGACAATATCTAGTCTAGTGCAAACCATTGCATACATCAAACTTCCTATAACACTAGCATATGGCACATTAGACATATCCTCAAGATTATCCTTAGTGTTTGGACACATATCTAATGAAATCTTAGTACCAATGGTTAAAGGAACTCTAACTGGTTACAGTACTGCAAACTAAACCTCTGCAAAATAGTATTCACATACTTACTTTGTGACAACCAAAGCTTTCTGTTAACTTTGTCCCTCCTGATCTCCATTCTCAAAATATACCTTGCAGCACCAAGATCCTTCATCTCAAATGCACTTGAAAGTTGGGCTTTAAGCTCACTGACCATACCCTTAGTATTGCTGAAAAACAACATGTCATCAACATACAAAGCAAAAACCAGTATAGAATCATCAACACAATGAATGTAAACACAATGATCCTCCTCACTTTTAACAAAACCCAATTTCAAAACAAATGAATCAAACTTTTGATTCCACATTCTTGGGGGCTGTTTTAGACCATAAAGAGACCTATTTAACTTGCAAACCCAATGTTCTTTTCCTTTTACCTCAAAACCTGTAGGCTGTTGCATATAAATTTCTTCTTCAAGATCTCCATGGAAGAACGTAGTCTTAACATCCATTTGCTCAATCTCCCAATCATAAGTTGCAAAAATGGATAAGAGAAATCTAATAGAAGTCAATTTAGCAACAAGAGAGAATATCTCACCAAAATCAACTCCCTCTCTCTGGGAGTAGCCCTTGGCTACCAGTCTAGCCTTGTACTTCTCCAATGACCCGTCTGCTCCAAACTTCTTCTTGAAAACCTACTTACATCTTATGGCCTTTCTTCCTTTGGGCAAATGAACAAGATCCCAAGTGTTACAAGAGTCTAAAGCCATCATCTCCTCCTGCATGGCTAGTTGCCAAGACTCACTATCATATGCAAAAATAGCTTCGTTGTCTTGTGGATCTCTTCAAGGGTGGAGTAAGAGACTCTACTCGTTCTTCTACATGATCATCTGTAACAACTTATTCTATAACAACAGACTCATCTTCATCAGAACTAACGAATCTTCTTCTTCTTCTTCACCCCCCAATCCATCATTCTGTTCTTCCTGAGGTGCATCTTACTGCTCTAAATCAAAGTGCACCTTCTTTACCTTTTCATCTTTTTGTTTTGGCTGCTTAGGTTCAGAAATAGCTCTAAGTTCCCTGAAAATAACATCTCTAGAAAAGATAATCTTGTGGGTTAGTGGATTCCAAAGCGTATAACCTTTGACATTATCACCATATCCAATGAATGTACACTTTTCAGCCTTTGGATCCAACTTAGATTGTTTTTCCTTAGGCACATGAACAAAAGCCTCACAACCAAAAACCCTTAAATGTGAAACAAAAGGTTTCTTGCCTGTCCACACTTCGTAAGGTGTCGAATCAAAAGCCTTACAAGGAGATTTGTTTATCAAGTAGAAAGTAGTACACACAGCCTCTACCCAAAAGTATTTATCCAACTGTGCATCACTAAGAATACTTCTGGCCCTTTCCATAATTGTTCAGTTCATCCTTTCTGCAACACCATTCTGTTGTGGTGTATATGGAGTTGTCTTTTCTCTGATTATACCTGCATGCTTGCAAAACTCATCAAATTCCTTAGAACAATATTCCCCTCTATTGTCAGATCTTAATATTTTTATATTTAAACCTCATTGGTTCTCTACTAAGACTTTGAATTCCTTAAACTTAGTGAAAACTTTAGATTTATGCTTCATAAAATAAATCCATGTAAATCTAGACACATCATCAATGAAGGTTACAAAATAACGAGATTTTCTGATAGATTCATTATCCACAGGTCCAAACACATCCATATGAATAATTTCTAACTTCTCTTTTGCTCTATTACTTCCTAAAGGAAATGGTTTTCTATTTTGTTTACCAAACACATAATGATCACAGAAATCAAAGTGCTCATCAGAATAGGAGAAACCATCCAACAAATTTTTATTCTTAATAGTTTTCAGTACATTATTACTTATGTGGCCCAATCTACGATGCCACAACATACATGCATTTTCAGTATTAGCCTCAGATACATAAGAGGCATTATAAATTGTAGTGGCTTCAAGCTTGAATAGGCTTCCGAATCTCTTCCCCTTCACTACCACCAAGTTCCCTCTCACTAATCTGCAACCATGCTTGTCAAATGTCACATGCATTCCCAAATCATTCAACTTCGAAACTGAAATAAGATTTCTAGCTAATCCAGGAACATGCAAAACACTAGGGAGGGTTTTAATCCTCCCATCACAGAAACACAACAATACCTTTCCTTTCTCGACAATTAGATATGTAGAGTTGTCACTAAGGTAGATATTACCTCCATCATATTCTTCATATGATGAGAACCATTCCTTATGCAGAGTCATATGAAATAATCATCCTAAGTCAACCAAATAGTGATCATTAGAAACAAGATTACATGTAGAAAGTAAAACTTCTTCATCTACATTTGAGGACTTATCCAAAGCACTCTCCCACCGTTTCTTGGGGTTTCTGCACTCCTTCTTCACATGTCCCCTTTTATTGTAGTTCCAACACTTAACTTTGTTCTTTTTACCAGGAGTATTAGACCAGCCCTTGGACTTGTCCTTAGCCCCTTTTTGATTTCCTTTAGGTTCCCTTTCCTTAGACCTTCCCCTGATACTGAGAGCATCCCCTGAACTATCTGAACTCTTCTTCCTCAATTCCTGTGACA
The DNA here is from genome assembly GCA_027924645.1 of Cunninghamia lanceolata. Taxonomy (NCBI): domain Eukaryota; kingdom Viridiplantae; phylum Streptophyta; class Pinopsida; order Cupressales; family Cupressaceae; genus Cunninghamia; species Cunninghamia lanceolata. The sequence continues at coordinate 3,055,763 of BSBN01000973.1, read as the reverse complement.
GTAGCACTGAAACAAGAGTAACCAACTTCGGATCCACAAGGTTAGTAGTGATAGCAAGGATAACATTCTCCCAAGACTCAGGTAAAGAACATAGAAGTAAGATACATCTATCTTCCTCACTAACCTCAACATCTACTAAATCAATCTGACTCACCAATAAATTAAAAGAGTTTAAATGCTCTGCAACTGACTCATCCTCTTTCATTTTCATGGAAAATAATTTTCTTTTTAAATAAAGTTTATTTACCATACTCTTGGCTTGATAGATCTCACCCAACCATTTCCACAACTTGTATGTAGTCTCTTCCTTTACGACATTCAACAAGACAGAGTCTGAAAGACACAACTAGATGGTTCCCCGTGCCTTCTTATCTAGTCTATCCCACTCATCTTGATAGACATCGTCAAGTTTCTTCTCTTTTTGGACAGCCAACCATTGGTTTCTTTCTTCCAACAAATCTTCCATTTTCAGCTTCCACAACTCATACCCCATTCCATTGAACTTCTCAATGTCCAATTGAAAGGTTGATGTAATGGTGGATGCAGCCATAATAACAACACAAGATATGCAAAACAAACACAACCAAATCTCCCACTGCAGCTATAGCTTCCACACTACCACCCAAGAGTCAAAGCTGGCCAGGCTCTGATACCAAATGTTAGAAATGAAAGCAACACTACTTCAATAGAAATCTAATTCGAATAAATTTCAGCAATCTTTTAAGTGTGCATTAACAATGGAGATTGTAACAAAACATAAACCCACAATACATAAATATACCAGAAGTAGAATGAAGCACATAACACAAATATTTAACGTGCAAGAAACCCTTTCGGGTAAAAAAACTCCACCAAGAAAAGAATCCAAGTTGTATTATCTTCACAAAAGGAGATTACAAATACATTCACTTCCTCTATCCTTCAACCTTCACTCCAACAGAACTTGGGTACCTGTAAACTATTATATTCCTCTCATCTACTATGCTATGGTTTATATAGAATTTACACAACCTCAAGACATTAAATGACTTCTTACAAGCCCATAAAACTTGTCAAGAGTCAACAATACAACCTTGGGCGACCATGGCCAAGAATAGGCTCTTACAGGGTCATAAACGCTGTCATACATGCATCCTACACTTGAGAAAATGTGCCCATGCAAGCTTGAATGCCTTGGGGCCAAAAATAGCCACTTACAACATCTTATGACATGTCATATGCTATTATTAGTGTCATAGATTCTTATGACAATGTACAGTTGTCATAGAATCTCTTACACCTTACAACATCTATGACATGTGTCATAACACTAAAAATAGATTATTCCTCCACATGTGCACCCCACTTTGACCAATTACCATTTACCATAGTAAATGACATCCCGTAACTACTACCAGTAACTCTGGGACTTACCATGCAGTAACTCTATAATTATCGTGGACAGTAAATAATTTTTACCACTGCTAGTGAAACTTGTACATCCCTTATGGGTAATTACAAATAATAAATGGAATAATACAATAATGGGATTTACAAGGTTAATGGCACCTTATCCCAACAGTCTTCACATTCTTCAGGACCTTATGGGGGTTTCCAAGTGTTTCTAGAGTGTCAAAATCATGTTTAGAGGCCTTAGAGGGGTTTGGAGAAAATTATGGGTTAAAAGCATTATTTTTTGTCAAATTTTGGATACTGCTAGGATGATAACGCATTACCAAGGACCACAATGCCTAGTTTGGACTTTAGAGCCCAGAAGGGACTACAACACCTAGCTCTGTGTCTAGGTTTAGCACTAGTGTCCTAGTTTTGTGCTAGGGTCTAGTTCTAGCACCGAAGTCCTCCCTAGCACTGTAGTCCCTTAAACTTCTAGGACATATGAGTAGTCTTGGACTGTGAGCATTTCGAGACATTTTTTGGGGAAGCTTTGCATACAAAATTTGTTCCCCTTGACTCCTTGAGTCTATCCATGTGTTCATTTCACTGAGAATAAGTGCATTCTATAATTCATTCCCTCTCTTGTGTTGGGAAGCATGTCAAAGCACTGAGCAACTTAGTTAGTCTTCTGCTGACACCACATGTATAGTGCTATGGTGGTGATTTCTTGTGAGTGTTGTACCACTCAAGTATGAAACATGGTTGTGTGTAAGTGTGTTGACACATGTTTTAATTCTTTTAAAAAAGAATAAAATTTGGTTTATCTTTGGTTGTCTTGAGCTGATGCCTTGGTTGAAAGCTTGGGGCATTATAGGTTCCACCATGCCTACATAATTTAGAATTATAAACTATGTTATATCCTATGCAATTGTAAAATTAAAATATTGTAAGAGAATCATGTTGGTATATTTTCTCCTATTACCCATGTGTATGAAATGTTAAGTGGATTCATCTATTAGGAAACAATATAGTGTGGCTATCATCCATTGGTGCAAGGTAAGTGTGGATTGTTATTTGTTAATTGGATGTCTTGTAGGAATGTATGTAGCTAATGTTGACATGAACTTAGTGAAAAATCTTGGGGTTCATAGGATATTAGGTATGGCTTCTTAAAGGTCTTGAGTCTAAATTATTTATTTCTCTTTAAGTGTCCTATTATTGAGACATCAGGGAATACCCCCTTGGCCTTGTAGAGCCTAAATCTGAAGGTGAGATTACACACCCACAACAATTGCTCCATTCATGCCACTATCTGAGCATAAGTACTACCCACTACCATTATTGACATATCCTTGGCCTTAGGTTTTGGTGAACTAGTATTTAAGATTGATGGAACTACATGTTTGAGCACCAATAGAATGACACCATTAATGGGGATGAATTTTGTTCTTGATGTAAGTTGATGGGCTGCCAATTCAAGTTAATCATATCCTTGGTTACATCAAGTGATGAATCTACTGGTGAGTTGAATCTGTTGATAACTGAGAGGGGGGGTGAATCAGTTATCTTAATTATTTTAACTTTATGTTCTTCTTTAACAACTAGTGCATCATCAAATCATATAAGCATGAAAGTAGAAATAAAATCAATACACATAACACAAAGATTTTGACGTGGAAAACCCTGTTAAGGGAAAAACCACGAGGTGATTAACCCAAGATTGTATTCTCTATTAAAAGAATAAGGTAGTACAAAATGACACTTGCCAATTAGGGCTCACTGCTCGAGCACACTACTCACAAGAGGCTCACTGCCTACAAGAGACTCACTATCTACAAGGTATAAAAAAAGTAACCAGGTGATTGAACTAATGAGAAGCATCCACATATGCTGAGGTTCAGTTCCGGTTAGGCTCAATACACTGATCTACTGCACTTCATTCTTCCTCCTTTTTGTTGTTGTTGTCCTGTCACATACCAGACCTGTATTGCTGCTTCCACACTATTCTCTACTTTTCTTCCCACAACACAACACACCACACACCACTTCACATCTAAATATATCTAGTATATATATCCGCACCAAGGATTTCATCATCTTTCTAGTCAACATCCGGAATACTCAATATTTTCCCAAACTCTGATCTGTCAGCTGAATCCTTGCATACTAAGTGATGCATATCAAGGAGATACTTATAGAAGTCATCAATCATGTCAGCCAACCATGAATGATCCCTTATGAAACTTGATCATCATCAACTTCTCATCCAGATTAAGGTCTGATGCTCTGCTAGTCAGTTCTTCATCAGTCTACTCTGCCAAACAGGGACCCAACACTTAGGTGCTCATATCTTTTCATTCTTTCATCACCGAAGGCTCAATCTCTAGAATGTATTAGTCATGGTACTCCTCTTGACTTCCCCAAGTCCGCACTTTTCTGAGATACTTCCTCTGAGAGATTTGGACTTGATTGTCAGACCTTGCTGCATGCTCTATTCTTGCCCACCGGACCAAGATATTTTTCAATCTGACTTCCGGTATAGACATGTCATGTCCTGTGGATGTGTGGGATGGAATTTGTTGCCATCAATGACACCATTCATGAAGCCACACAGTGTCTCTTACCAACAATCTCCCCCTTTGGCATTGATGGCAACACTTAGTGAAAAATTACTGTCACACTACACTCCCTCTTAGTTGATGCTCTATTCTAAAGTACACTTTTCTGGAGCTCCCCCTTAGCTAGATTCCACTTTTTTCACTACTCCTCACTTCCCCTTTGACATCAATGGAAAAGGGTAGAATCTGCACACCAAAATTTCCAAAAATCCAACTATACTTAGCTGCATAAGTATATATACATGTTGTACTTACATATACTGAAGTATATCTGCAAAAGTTGTCTTCAACTGGACAAATTATGTTGCCCAACTCTGCTTCATCCTGTCCAAAATTGAGATGTGACCACTCAATAGGAATGCAAAAGATTCTACCCTCTTTAGATCTGTTGGATCACTAGTCTAGGCTATGGTCTGAGTGTTGATAACTGAGAGGGGGGGTGAATCAGTTAGCCAAATTATTTCTTCTTTCAGAACTTTCTTATTAATCAATGGAGCATTAAATCAAACAAGCAAACATAACCATGAAAATAGAGATACACATGACACAATATTTTTGATGTGGAAACCCTGTTAAGGGAGAAAACCACGGGGTGATTAACCCAAAATTATTCTTTGTTAGAAGAATAAGGAAATACAAAATGGCACTTGCCAATTAGGGCTCACTGCCCGAGCACACTACTCACAAGGAGGCACACTACCTACAAAGAGACACACTGTCTACAAAAGAGAGTTATACAATACTTGAACTGATTGGTAGCATCTACAAATGCTGGAGTCCAGTTCTGGTTAGGCTTAGTATACTGATCTGCTGCACTTCATCTTTCCTTTTCTTTAAGCTTCTTTTCTTTCATATACCGGACCTTCCTTACTGCTTCTGCTCTGTACTTCTACTTTTATTCGCACAACACAACCATAACAACTCCTCTCACAACTAAATCCATCATGTATATATGTCCACACAAGTGATTTCTTCACCTTTCAAGTCGGCACCCAGAATAGTCAATTCTTTTCACAAACTCTGATCTGTCAGTTGAATCCTTCCACACCAAGTAATGTGGATCAAGACTATGCTTGTAGAAATCATTAATCATGTCGGCCAAACATGATTCATGCCTTCATAACCTTTACCACCATCAGTAACACATCTGAAAAGTAGTTTGATGTTCTGTCAGTCAGTTCTTCCTCTATTCACACTGTCACTCAGGAACTCGGTACTCAAGTATTCATATCTTTTATCTCATCTATCACCAGAGGCTACAACCTTGGAATCTATTACTCAAGGTAGTCCTCTTGACTACCCCAAATCTGCACTTCACCAAGATACTTCCTCTGAGAGATCCGGACCTGTCTGTCGGACCTTGCCACATGCTCTATTCTTGTTTACCGGACCACAACAATCTTCATTCTGACTTTCGGTAGAGACACACCATGACCTGCGGATGTATGGGATGAACTTTGTTGCCATCAATGATAACAATCATGAGTCCATATAGTGTCTCTTGCCAACAATCTCCCCCTTTGGCATTGATGGCAACACTTAGCAAAAAATGACTAAGTGTTTACACTATGCTCCCCCTTGGCTGATGCTCTGTCTTTATATACATTTTCTGGAGCTCCCCCTTAGTTGGATTCCTATTTTTTCACTGCTCCTCACTCCCCCTTTGACATCAATGGCAAAGGGTAGGGTTTGCATCCCAAAAATTTCAAAATTTTAACTGTACTTAGCCGCATAAGTATATATATGTGGAATACTTACATAAACTGCAGTATGTCTGCAAAAGTTGTTTTCAGTTGGATGAGTTCTGCAGCCCAACTTTGCTTCATTCTATCCAAAATTGAGATGTGACCACTCAATAAAAACACAAAAGCTTCTACCCTCTTAAGATCTGTCGGATCATTGGTCCGGGCGGTAGTCTGAGCATCACTTATGGCCTCTAACTTAGGGATAATAATCCTTCTAAGTTCTCCTATCCGGTTAATTATGTTCTTCCTTTCCTTCTCAAAATTCTTTATTGCATTTGTGATTGCAATAGTTTGACACTCTTGATTTACTATGGAGGAAGAGAGAGGATCAAAACTTTGAGACAAACTTAGTAGTTTATCCTCTTGCTCTTTTATCTTCTTCTCAATCTCTACAGTTGCTTTGGACCAGGAGATACAAAATTTGTAAATTTCACCGCCATCCTTAAGAGCATTTTCTAAGCTCTTTATTCCAATACTCATATTTCTCCTATCATTAGTGATTAGTCCTTGTACCTCTGAGAATCTCTTATCTAAAAACTCCTTCCGGACCTTTTCTTCAGCTAATTTTTCTAGAGAATCAAAATGTGTACTAATACTGCTGACTAAGGTTTTGAGATTACCGGAAGAGGAGGTTGTGGGATCCTTTTGAAAGGATGGTATGATCTTTTCTAGCACTTCAGATGCAGCTTCTATCAACTCACAGTCTTCCATATGGGACTTTAGGAGTTTTTCATTAGCCTTAGCATTTGCAAATGAAGCTATTTTCATTGTCTGTACTGGAGAAAGAGAATCAAAATTGAATAGACCTTGTAGAAGCTCTGGTTTATCAATCTCTATTATTTCTTTGCTCAGGAATTCTTGGACAGTTTGTGCAGTGTCTCTTGCCAAAGATAGATGTTTCTTCTCTTCTGCAGTCTTGGAGCTGTCCTTTGGAGTTTTCTCTCCTTCTACATTCCCACCACTAGCAGTTGTGGTTTTCTCTACTGAAGTCTTTTGTCCCTCTGCAACCTTTGCACTGTCACCTTCTTTTTCCTTCATTTCTGCTTCTTTCTCCTTTAATTTTTCTTCTTCTTTGGATCCGGAGACTGTAGGGGAAACTGAAGGAGAAATGTTAGTCTGTTCAGGGCCCACCTCTTCTGTCATTTTCTCAGAAGTTTCTTCTGCAACACTTGTGGTTGAAGGATCAGTACCTAAGTCCTCTACAATAGGAAGATTAAACCTTTTGAAGGCCTTCCGGAGGATCTCTTCTGTATCCTTGGCCACCTTGTTAGTCTCACCAAGCATGAGCTGATTCATACTTGCTTTGCTCCTGAACTCATCCGTGCAGTCTTTGAATACAATGTTCATTGTCTTGGGATCAATTGAAGGATATAGCTGAATAGCTATCTGTTCCTAGATCTCAAGATCTTTAGCTTGGGCAATGTTCTTTCTTGATTCTAGTTCCTTCTCCAAGCTTTTAGGGATCATAGATATAATTTCAATAAATGCTTTGTTGTAAATATTTAGATACCTGACTGTGGCATCTTGCAATATCTTCTGATCTGCTTCACCATAATCATCATAAAATTCAACCATTGGCTGAAGATTTCCATCCACTGTGACTGATTTGATTATGTCATCAATGTTAAGAGTGGGTTTTTCAACATATTCCTCTGCCTTTTCTTCTTCCATCTGTCCGGTAGAGGGTTGACTGGATGTTTACTTCTTTTTCTTCAGTTTCTTGACTTCTTCATCAGATTCAGTTTCCTCTTCATCTCTCTGACTTGTATAAGCCCTTGTGGCTTTTGTCTTGGACCTTTTCTCTCCTTTGCCGGATGCTTGGACTTCCAGTTTTGAGCTTTTAGCAGGGACAGGTGCTAGTCTCTTTGAAGATCTGGTCTGGGAGGAAGTTTCTACCGGAGCACTTTTCTTGCTTCCCTTTTCTGCTTCTTTCTTTTCTTCCTCAACCTTTTGCCTCTTTTCCCTGTTGGTAGCAAGTGCCTCCTTTGAGATGCCTAGGCCTTTTGCAATTTCTTCAACTTCTTTTCTAACTTTCCTCTACATTTTCGGTTGCCTCAGTTCCACATGAACCTTTATACTTAGCTCTTCAAAGGTTCCAAACCTTTCTGCCTTTGGATCCTTTGGCTGACTTAGCATGTGTTGAACATGCATCTCCACAATTTGTTCATCAACTTCATACCCCATGGGCATGATCCAGACTGTCCTTGGTTCTACTGCCTCCATTAGGCATTGATCAGTCTCTACCATAAAGCAGACTATGTCTTTGTATTTCTCAACAAGGGACTGGGGAATCCTTTCTCTTGTTTGCATCATGTTCTGAAAGTTCTTAAAGTATCTCCACAGAGCTGTATTTTGTGCTTGGTTATCACCAAGTCCATGCAAATAATCTCTGATTTGGATAGCTACTAGCCTATCACTCTCCCATACCCAACCATTAGATTCGGGAAGCTCATTCATAAAGTAGAAGAATAAGCACAAAATTAATCCACCATACTTAAATGAATTCTTTTTATCTTTCTTGATTTTCTACAGATTCTCTAAGAGTTGGTTTAGGAGAAGTTGACAAAGATCATAGTCTGCATCCTCTCTTAACATTTCATAAGCTGTATAGATGGCAGTTCCAAGTACAAAATTTTCTCTGCTAGAATGATATATCTTATATCCAATGATCATGGAGGCAAACTTGATATCCGGATCAGTGATGTCTTCTACTGCCATTGCTCTTTTGTCAACCTTAGATTTGGTAGCCTCACTCACAGTTTGGTTCTTCACAGATTTGAGAACAGGAATCCCACCAGATGAATGTAATCCGATAACTACCCTGATGGCATCCTTAGTGATCTTGAATGGTCCATTCAACCACATGAAGTTGTCATGTATTCTGCTCAGAATGTATCTAACCCATTCATCCTCCGTGAAATAGGGGAAATGTATGTATTGTGCAAAGTGTTTGTTTCAGAGGCCCTTGTATTGGGGTTTCAGCTCAAATGAATCATCTAACAGTTGTTTGTGATAGATATCTCTTAGTTTAAATTCCCCAAACTCTTCAATACTCGCATGTATGTAAACCCTAATATCTTCGGTGTGCAACACGCCATGCGGAACACTAGAGAAGGCTCCTAGGGGATCTACCTCCAAGGATTTGTATGGATGTTTCTTGAATGTGGGGTGAGGTCTATCAGAGATCTTAACTATATTCAGAGTAGCCATTTTTCAAAAGATTTGCAGTGAGATATTGAAAACAGAAAATACCTTATGCGCCTTCGGTTACACGGAGTTGGTTGGATTGATTTCTGGATGTAATGACTTCTGCAAGTGATCTTCGATGAACTTGATGAATTTTGTTGCAGAGCTCCACTTTTCATTTCTTCTTGAGTGTAGAATGAACAAGTGATTAATGAGAAAACCCTTATATTCCTCCGCAAACCCTAATATCAGATTGCAATAAATGCTCGACCTACATTATTCTGGTTTGCCTTATTCAGATGACTTGAAGAATCAGATCTGTCCAGATCTATGAACATCACGTGAATCTTCCAAAACATGAACAAATTGAGATGACACATCACAAGGACATCCCAAACACTCTGTCCAATCCACAGAATAGGACAATGCACTTTCGAATCTCACTGGACCTTTTTGTAACCCTCTGTTACTCCGGAGCATCTCCCAAAACTGGTTCTACTTGATCGATCACAACTTCTTCACATCTTCATGCGGACCTCTGAAATCTTAACTAGATTATCTCAAGACTCATATCTACAAACCCTTTAATCCGTATCCTCTTCTTGTGCCAATTCTGGCACCACTTGATTGGCTGGGGGAACAAGGTTCTCTTTGTGTCTCCCCCTGAGCCAGAGCTCACCTTTTAATTTCTGGAAGGAATATTAGCACCAGAGTCTGGTGTGGATCCAACCTCTATATTCTCTATACTTTTCTTCACCCAAATCTTGCTCATCTCACTTTTAACTTCATCCGTATTCACTTTTTGTTTACCCTTATCTTGATTCTAATTATGATATACCGGACCTCCTTTGTCCTGATTCTTGTTTCTGCAAAATTTTGCACTATGACCGGATCTATTGCAGATTTGGCAAATAACATTTCTTTCCATATTTGACTGATATCCTTTTGATCTACATTGATTAACCATATGACCTATTCTATTGCATGCAAAGCATCTACCATTGAATGATTTGTTCATTTGCATATTTCTACATTCATGAGATTTGTGACCATACCTTTTACAGTTAAAACATTGTCCGGAGAAGGAAGAATTAGTCTGATTTATTATCTTTCTGCACTGATTAGCTTTGTGACCAAAGAGATTATAGCTGTGGCAGTATCCATTGAAAGATGGATATCTTGAGCATTAGGCTATCTTACCAGAGGTCTTCTAGGCCTGTTCCTTGGATTTTCTGATCCAAAATTCTTCTGACCGGATCCGGAGCTTTCTCCTTTCTCATATCCCAAACCACACTTGTCATCTACCCTTTTTTGACTTCCAAGAAGAACTTCAAGCTAAGCAGAACTTATATTGAATTTCTCTTTATATTCATTTGCTGATTGAAGATCCCTTTTGAGAGAGACAATTTGATCCTCAAGTTTTTCTTCATTTTCTTTAGCATCTTCAAGATCAGATTCAAGATGTCTGATAATTCTATCCATTTGGTGGCAATCTTATGATTTCTCCTTGAGAGATTGTCTTAGATTATCTTCAATTTTGATTTTCTCTTCAATCTCTTGGGTAAACTTTATAACTCCTGATTCCATTTCATGTCTTACCATAATGACTTCTTTTGATGACTTTTCACATAACTTGGTTTTTTTAGTCAGCTCTTCATTTGCATCATTAGCTTCACCTTATCTTGCCAATTGTTGAAGCAGCTCCTTTCTCTTTTTCATAGAGAGACTTAATTTGTCTTTTAGTTCTCTCATGAAATCATCAACCTGTTTGAGTCTTTCCTTTAATTCATTGACTTCAGAGTTTGACCGTTCAAGATCCTGAAGGGCAGTCTTGAGTTGCTCCTTTAAACCATATGTATCCATTTGGATTCCTAGATCTTCCTCGAGCTGTTAGACTCTTGTTAGGAGGAACTTAGCTCTGATACCAATTGTTGATAACTAAGAGGGGGGGTGAATCAGTTATCCAAATTATTTCTTCTTTCAGAACTTTCTTATTAATCAATGGAGCATTAAATCAAACAAGCAAACATAACCATGAAAATAGAGATACACATGACACAATATTTTTGACGTGGAAACCCTGTTAAGGGAGAAAACCAAGGGGTGATTAACCCAAAATTATTCTCTGTTAGAAGAATAATGAAATACAAAATGGCACTTGCCAATTAGGGCTCACTGCCCGAGCACACTACTCACAAGGAGGCACACTGCCTACAAAGAGACACACTGTCTACAAAAGAGAGTTATACAATACTTGAACTGAATGGTAGCATCTGCAAATGCTGGAGTCCAGTTCCGGTTAGGCTCAGTATACTGATCTGCTGCACTTCATCTTTCCTTTTCTTTTAAGCTTCTTTTCTTTCACATACCAGACCTTCCTTACTGCTTCTGCTCTGTACTTCTGCTTTTATTCGCACAACACAACCATAACAACTCCTCTCACAACTAAATCCATCATGTATATATATCCGCACAAGTGATTTCTTCACCTTTCAAGTCAGCACCCGGAATAGTCAATTCTTTTCACAAACTCTGATCTGTCGGCTGAATCCTTCCACACCAAGTAATGCGGATCAAGACTATGCTTGTAGAAATCATTAATCATGTCGACCAAACATGATTCATGCCTTCATAACCTTTACCACCATCAGTAACACATCCAAAAAGTAGTCTGATGTTCTGTCAGTCAATTCTTCCTCTGTTCACACTGTCACTCAAGAACTCGGTACTCAAGTATTCATATCTTTTACCTCATCTATCATCAGAGGCTACAACCTTGGAATCTATTACTAAAGGTAGTCCTCTTGACTTCCCCAAATCTGTACTTCACCAAGATACTTCCTCTGAGAGATCCAGACCTATTTGTCGGACCTTGCCACATGCTCTGTTCTTGTTTACCGGACCACAACAATCTTCAATCTGACTTCCGGTAGAGACACACCATGACCTGCGGATGTATGGGATGAACTTTGTTGCCATCAATGACAACAATCATGAGTCCATATAGTGTCTCTTGCCAACACTGAGCATCTGTTAGGGCCTCATGCATGGCCTTTAATTTAGGGATAATTATCCCTCTGAGTTCACCCATCCTACTTATTATATTTTTCCTTTCCTTTTCAAGTTTCTTTAGTTCATTTAGAATGGCAATAGTCTGACATTCCTGGTTTATTATGGATGTGGTGAGAGGATCAAAATTTTGAGATACACTTGACAGTTTATCCTCTTGCTCCTTCACTTTCTTCTCAATATCCTTTGTCACTTTAGACCAGGATAAACAAAATTTATATATTTCTCTGCCATCTTTAAGAGCATTTTCTAAGCTCTTTATCCCAATATCCATAGTTCTCCTATCATTTGTTATTAGCCCTTATACTTCAGAGAATCTCTTACCCAAAAATTCTTTTCAGACTTTCTCTTCTGTTGCTTTCTCTAAAGAGTCAAAATGTGTATTAACAAAATTAACAAGAGACTTTAGATTACCAGATGTGGAGGCTAAAGGATCCTTTTGGAAGGATGACATGATTTTCTCTAGCACACCGAATGTAATTTCTATTAGCTCACAGTCTTCCATGTGAGACTTCAAAAGCTTTTCTTTTGCTTTGGCTTGAGCAAAAGATGCTACCTTCATTTTCTGGATCAGAGAGAGGGAATCAAAATTGAATGGTCCTTGAAGTAGCTCCGGTTCATCTAATTCCATCATTTCTTTTGTCAAGAAGTCTTTGACTGCTTCTGTAGTGTCTCTTGCCGGAGACAGAGTTTTCTTCCCTTCTGCAGCCTCAGCACTGTCACTTGTGGTCTTCTCTGTTTGACCTTCTTTTCTTCCCTTCACTTCTTCTCCTTGATTGATGCTCTCTTCTTTTCTTTCTTTTCTTTCTTTTCTTTCAATTTTGAAGTCTACAGGGGGATCTAAAAGAGAGGTGTCTACTTCTCCATGAACTTCCTCTTCCAGAATAGAGGAATCTAAGTCCTTATCTTTCTCTTTACTTGTCTCCTTTGTCTTTTCTGCAACTGTCTTAGTAGATTCTTCTTTGTCATCCATGGCAGAGGGTTCATCACCTAAGTCCTCTATAACAGGAAAATTGAATCTTTTATAGGCATTTTGGAGGATGTCTTCAGTCTCTTTAGCCACTTGATCAGTCTCTCTGAGCATAACCTTGTTCATTCTGGCTTTGCTCCAGAACTCATCCTTGCAATCCTTGAATATTATGTTTAGTTGTTTAGGAGTGATGGAAGGATAGAGCTGAATAGCTATTTGTTCCTAGATCTCTAGGTCCTTTGCCTTAGCATTGTTCTTTCTTATTTCAAGTTCCTTCTCCAAGATTTTGGGAATTAGAGATATGATCTCAATGAATGCTTTATTATAGATGTTAAGATACCTAACTATAGCATCTTGCAAAATCTTCTGGTCAGCTTCATTATATTCATCATAAAATTTATTCATCGGTTTCAAGTTTCCATCCATAGTGACTGATTTGATGATATCATCAATGCAGAGAGTAGGCTTTTCAACAAATTCTTCTGCCTTTTCTTCCTTGCCTTGACTGGTAGAGGATTCATCAGATACTTTCTTCTTCTTCTTCATTTTCTTGACCTCCTCATCTAACTCAGTCTCTTCATCATCCTTTTGACTTGTATAAGACCTTGTGGCCTTTTTCTTGGTTCTCTTCTCTCCCCTTCCAGATGTCTGGGCTTCCAGTTTTGATGCTTTTTGGCTCTTAGAGGTGGCAGGTGCAGAGCTTTTCGAGGATTTGGTCCGGGAGGGGGCTTGCACCGGAGCACTTTCTATTTCGTGCCTTTCTTTTTCTGCCCTTTCCATCTTCTATCTATTGGCATCAACTACCTCCTTTGATATTCCATGCCTTTTGGCGAATTCTTCTACTTCCCTTCTTACTTTTCTCTTGATCTTAGGCTGTCTCAATTCAACATGAACTTTTACACTCAACTCTTGGAAGGTCCCAAACCTTTCTACCTTAGGGTCCTTGGGCTGACTCAACAGGTGTTGGATGTGTAGCTCTAGGATTTTCTCATCAACCTCATACCCCATTGGCATGATCCACACTATTCTAAGTTCCACTGCCTCCATCAGGTATTGATCAGTGTCTACCATAAAGAACACTGTATCCTTGTACTTCTCAACTAGTGATTGAGGGATTATTTCTCTAGCTTGCATCATACTCTAAAAGTTCTTGAAGTAGCCCCAGAGTATTATATTCTGTGCCTTGGCATCACCAATTCCATGCAAATAATCTCTGATTTGTATGGCTACTAGTTTGTCATTTTGCCATATCCAACCACTGGATCTAGGAAGCTCATTCATAAAGTAAAAGAACAAACACAGTATTAGCCCACCATAGTTGAATGAGTTCTTTTTGTCCTTCTTGATATTTTGTAGGTTTTCCAACAATTGGCTTAGAAGAAGCTCACAAAGATCATAATCTGCATTCTCCCTTAACATCTGATAAGTAGCATAGATTGTAGTTCTGGATATAGAATTCTCCCTTCTGGAGTGATATATCTTATAGCCAATTATCATGGATGTAAACTTGATATCTGGATCAGTGATATCTTCAATTGTCATTGCTCTCTTGTCAAATTTTGATCTTGTTGCCTCACTCACTGTCTGATTCTTGACGGATTTGAGAGCAGGTAACCTACTGAGTGAGTACAATCTAGTAACTGCCCTAATGACATCTTTGGTTATCTTGAATGGCCTCATCAACCATGTAAAGTTGTCATGCATTCTACTCAGAACATACCAGACCCATTCATCTTCTACAAAACAAGGGAAATGGATGCAGTGTCCAAAATGCTTGTTTCGGATAGCCTTGTACTGAGGTTTGAGTTCAAAAGAATCATCTATTAACTGATTGTGATAGATATACATTAGCTTGGATTCCCCAAATTCCTCAATGTTTGCATGAATATATGCCCTAACATCTTCTACATGCAAAACCCCATGCGGAATGCTTGAAAAAGTGCCTAGCGGATCAAGTTATAAGGATTTGTAGGGATGTTTCTTGAATTTAGGATGTGGCCTATTAGTGATCTTCACAACATTTGGACAGCCATCTTTCAAAAGATTTTAGAGAGAGGTTTTCAAGAGTGGAAAATACCTTTTATGCTTCTAGGGTTCACGATATGAGCCGAATCAGATTGCTAGAAGAATCAACTTTTGTGGTTGATCTTTGAGAGGCTTGAGACAATTTTGTTGCAGAGCTCCTTTTATCTTTTTCTTGAATGCAAATGTATAAATGATGAACAAAAGAACCCTTTTATTTCTGTGCAAACCCTAATTCCATTTTGTAATAAATGCACAACTTAGGTTATTTCGATTGCCTTGTTTTCCTTGTTTCTGAGAGAGATCTTTCCGGATCACTGAGATGCACCTAGAATGATAACTTACAAAGTATCTCCCTTTCTCCAATCTTTCCATCTAATTACAAATTCAAATATTTCAATTTTGAATTATACCAGATCTAACTAAGAAAGTCCTACTTTTATCGGATGACTGTCAAACTGGATTAATTTTGGATGATTAACCTTTTCAAACTTCTTGCAGATCTTTCATATCTTTACCAAGGGTTATTTAGATGTTTCTCTGAGAGCCCTTTCAATCCACAACTTTCCATGTGCCAATTTCAGGCACCAATTAACTGGCTGGGGGAAATAGTTTTCTTCTGTGACTCCCCCTAAGCCAGAGCTCATCTATTTAGTTTCTAGAAGGAATATCAGCACCAGATTCTGGTACGAATCCATCCCCAACATTTTTTGTACTTCTCTTTACCCAAATCTTGTTCATCTCCCTTTGGATTTCTTCCGCATTCACTTTTCCTTTTCCTTTGTCTTGGTTTTGATTATGATGCACCAGACCCTTTTTGTCCTGATTCTTACTTCTACATAATTTAGCAATATGACCGGATCTATTGCAATTGTAGCAAACAATATTTCTTTACATATTTGACTGGTATCCTCTTGATCTACATTGATTAGCCATATGTCCCATTCTATTGCATGTAAAGCATCTACCATTGAATGAATTGTTTATTTGCAAATTTCTACATTCATGAGATTTGTGACCATACCTTTTGCAGTTAAAACACTGTTCGGAGAAGGATGAATTAGACTGATTCATTCTTCTTCTGCACTGATTTGCTTTATGACCAAAATTATTGCAATTGTGGTAGTATCCATTGAAGGATGGATATCTTTGAGCATTTGATTGCCTTACCGGAGGTCTTCTAGGCCTGTTCCTTGGATTTCTTGATTTAGAGTTCTTCAGACCGGATCTGGAGCTTTCACCTTTCTCATACCCCAAGCCTTGCTTGTCATCTACCCTCTTTTGGCTTTCAAGAAGAACTTCAAGTTGAGTAGAGCTTATCTTGAATTTCTCTTTGTATTCATTTGTTGTTTGAAGATCCCTTTTAAGAGTATCAATCTGATTCTCAAGTTATTCTTCATTATCTCTAGCTTCTTCAAGATCAAATTCTAGATGTCTAATTATTCTATCCATTTTGTGGCAGTCTTCTGACTTCTCCTTGAGAGATTGTCTTAGATCATCTTCAATTTTTCTTTTCTCTTCAATTTCTTGGGTGAATTTCATTACCCCTGATTCTATTTCATGTCTTACCATAACGACCTCTTTTGATAGCTTCTCACATAACTTGTTCTTCTCATTCAGATCTTCATCAGTATTATTGGCTTCACTTTGGCTTGCTAGTTGTTGAAGTAGTTCCTTTCTCTTTTTCATAGAGATACTTAGTTTCTCTTTTAGTTCATTTATGAAATCATCAGCTTGTTTGAGTCTTTCCTTTAAGTCATTAACTTCAGAGTGAGACTGCTCAAGATCATCTAAGGCAGACTGAAGTTGTTGCCTCAAACCATACATATCCATTGAGATTCCTAGATCTTCCTCAAGTAGTTAGGCTCTATTTGGAGGAACTTGGCTCTGATACCAATTGTTGATAACTGAGAGCGGGGGTGAATCAGTTATCTTAATTATTTTAACTTTTTGTTCTTCTTTAACAACTAGTGCAACATCAAATCATATAAGCATGAAAGAAGAAATAAAATCAATACACATAACACAAAGATTTTGATGTGGAAAACCTTCTTAAGGGAAAAACCATGGGTTGATTAACCCAAGATTGTATTCTCTGTTAAAAGAATAAGGTAGTACAAAATGACACTTGCCAATTAGGGCTTACTGCCTTAGCACACTACTCACAAGAGGCTCACTACCTACAAGAGACTCACTATCTATAAGGTATAAAGAAAGTAACCAGGTGATTGAATTGATGAGAAGCATCCACATATGATGAGGTTCAGTTCCAGTTAGGCTCAATACACTGATCTACTGCACTTTATTCTTCCTCTTCATTGTTACTGCTATGCTGTCACATACCAGACCTATATTGTTGCTTCCACACTATTCTCTACTTTTCTTCACACAACACAACACACCACACACCATTTCACCTCAAAATACATTTGGTATATATATCCGCACCAAGGATTTCATCATCTTTCTAGTCAGCATCCAGAATACTCAATATTTTCCCAAACTCTGATCTGTCAGCTGAATCCTTGCATACTAAGTGATGCGTATCAAGGAGATACTTATAGAAGTCATCAATCATGTTGGCCAACCATGAATGATCCCTTAAGAAACTTGATCATCATCAACTTCTCATCCGGATTAAGGTCTGATGCTTTGCCAGTCAGTTCTTCATCAGTCTACTCTGGCAAATAGGGACCCAACACTTAGGTGCTCATATCTTTTCATTCTTTCATCACCGGAGGCTCAATCTCTAGAATGTATCAGTCATGGTACTCCTCTTGACTTCCGCAAGTCTACACTTTTCTGAGATACTTCATCTGAGAGATCCGGACTTGATTGTCAAACCTTGCTACATGCTCTGTTCTTGCTCACCAGATCAAGATATTCTTCAATCTGACTTCCGGTATAGACATGTCATGTCCTGTGGATGTGTGGGATGGACTTTGTTGCCATCAATGACAACATTCATGAAGCCACACAGTGTCTCTTGCCAACAGAATCTAGATTAGTTTGTTTCCTTGAAGAGATCAGATATGCTTCAAGGTGTTCCTCCTTTGAAAGAGGTGGTGACCTTGCTATCAAGAAAGAATCTTAATTATTTCTACAATTTATTTGTTGTTGATGTTTCAAGACCACATCTCAAGCTTATAATAGTTGGTGAAAAAGGTATATAGGATTTTATTCCTCCCTTTTGAGACAAAGCTTTTTGTAGGATGAAGAAACACATGGTTATAATACCCTATTTCTCTGCCCTACCTGTTATAATACTCTAGTCATGGCTTCTTAGCATGATAATGATCATATTTGGACATACCCTTCATATGCATCTTCTTATGTTTCAAGCCCTAGATACTATGATGAAGTCGATGCCTATGACTCCTATAGTGATGCTTATTCTTACTATTCAAATAGCCTTACATCTTATGGTATTCTACCTCATAACCAAGCATCCATGCACAATCACAATGAGCTTGTTAGGAAGCACAAAGAAATTGAAAACCAAACTAGGTTTCTTAAGTCTAAACTGTGATCCAATGCTCATCTTGTTGCCACAAATGACCAAGTTTTTCTATGCCCCATCATTCCCCTAGACATCACCTACAAGTAGTTAGACCTCTCTTGGGTTAATTATGAAATGCAAACCATGATAGGGGTGTGTGCATGGAGATGGGGGACCAAAATGTGGCCAAACCACTTTTTGGTCCAAAAGAGAGAGAGAGAGAGAGAGAGAGAGAGAGAGAGAGAGAGAGAGAGAGAGAGAGAGAGAGAGAGAGAGAGAGAGAGAGAGAGAGAGAGAGAGAGAGAGAGAGAGAGAGAGAGAGAGAGAGAGAGAGAGAGAGAGAGAGAGAGAGAGAGAGAGAGAGAGAGAGAGAGAGAGAGAGAGAGAGAGTTGTTATAGTTTTATATGGCTATCAAACACTTATGTTATGCAAATTAAATTTTTGGTCTTTAGGAATTTATTAAATGTCTTTGTATGGCTATAGAGATGGAGAGATAGGGATAGAGAGGGAGAGATAGAGAGGGGGGAGAGAGGGAGAGGGGCGAAGAGAGGGAGAGATGGAGAGAGAGGAGATAGAGAGATAGGGGTAGAGGAGATATCTAGAGGGGGAAAGAGACAAGGGAGAGCGATAGGGGGAGAGAGGGGGGAGATTGAGATATAGAGAGAGGGAGGGATATAAAGAGATAGATAGGAGATAGGTGGGGATTTAGGGAGGGAGAGATGGATAGAGATAGAGAAAGGGGGAGAGAGGGATAGGAGAGAGATAGGAGAGAGAGAGGGAGAGAGAGATTGTAATGTTCCTTTTTGGCACATAGATCTTTTGTGTGTATTTGGCCAACTGACAGAATCAATCAAAATGATTGAAATTCCCTACACTTCAGGCTCTGCTATTCCTAGGTGGGTATACCTTATTCACTAATTAATTACTGACACCGCCATATTTGTTGGTGATTAATTAGCAGATTATAACCCTCATACAATTCTTTTTATACTCTATTCCACACTAGCATGAGGTCTGAAATAGATATTATAGTACATATTTATTTTCTACTCCTAAAACATAAAGTCAAATCAATATATGAAAATGATATTGTACAGGGAACTATTTCAAGAGTAAATGATCAATCCCTTTTTCTTCACCGGGCAACAAAGTCCAAACCCTAAAGATATGTAACCTCCCTCTAGCTATAACTCTAATTGTTTGGCACATAGATTGTTTATGACTTGCATAAATGTGCAAGAAGGTTGCTATTTAGGCTCTACTTATTTATCCAATTGGATTTTTCTCGATTACTATGATTTGCTTAAAGGAATTTTAATTCTTTCTTAAAGAAGCCCAATAAGCAATTCACACAAAAGCAACAAATGTACTTTGATAAACTAGAAATATGTTTGATAAAATGATTTAAATAGCAAGGGAAAACCAAGTTGGAGACAACCAGATAACATTACCAATAAAATTAACAAACAATTGAAACTAGAATTTAGCCACCAATTCAATGTTTTCTTTCCATTACTTGATCAGAAAAATGCTTTTACAGTGTATGCTTCTTGAAAATCCAATTCCCCCTGATTTCCTCCTATTTACTACTACTTTTCTCCAGTCCTGGTTTCCTTCTTATATAAAATGAAGGCATCATACAAGCTACAAACCATTACATTTCAAAAGACACAATTTTTCATTAATGTCATTTACTTTTAACATGAAATTAAACATAATTAAAAGTTTTTGTAAACATTAAAAAAATCTATAATCTTCATCTTCATGAATAGATATTCTTGGATCCAACGAGGCTCTCTATCTCTAAACCGCTCATATAATGAATAGGTTAAAGTGGGAAAGATGTTCAATGTATCTTTCACTGGCGTACATATCAATAGTGGCAATTAGGTCCTTTATAGCAAATTCCAAAGAAAACATTCCTTCTAGCTACAAATGTGTGTTGTCCACCACTGTCAATTCATCATTTACCAGGTTGAGGGCTCAAGGCAGCAACAAAGCCAGTTCATCCTTCCATACACTCTATTCATTGAGATCACCTAGATCACTGAAGAAAACATGAAAAGAGATATCCAGTGGTTGATCAAATTCACCAAGCTCTTCTATAAGCACAATATGGAATCGATTGTGCATATCAACCAGTTCATCACAAGTCTTAAGTATTTGACCATCAATATCTTCTTTAGCTATTAGGTCTTCCCTTTTTTCCATCATTCTATGTTGTAATCTATTGTGTTCTTGGAGAGTAGCGTAAGTTATCCAAAATCTATCAGCTTTTACAAGTACCTTTTCAAACCTTTTTCTTATTAGTTCTGAAATGATCTTAAACTTAATGGTCTTCATTTCTTCACCCAATTTGTCACATTTCTTCTGAATCTTTTCAACTTTATTTTTCTAGTATGCATTCTTGGTGCAATCATGGTAGGAGGGTTCATATAATGAACTATCTAGACTGTGCAGTAAGAGTAACACAACAGAAACAACTCAAAGATATGGAACAAATACAGATTTAGTCATTCAGTATATCATAGAATTCAAATACAGATCGACTAGCAACATGCGGGCTTACAAATGGGCTCACATGCCTGATTACAGAATATTAGAATATGCACAAGATATAGCTTTGAAGTCCCCTCGCTCAAAATATAGACTAAGGATTATGAATCAATCACTAACTACTTTCCTAGGGATCTACTACATCCTTATATATCATCTCCGGTACAAAAGATTCCTCCACGTCGACCAAGGAAGATCACAACTCTAATGAAGAGTTGTAACGTGTGTACATGGATAGGTCAGACCTAATCATGTAGAACACCTCCACAAATGTATGGAATGATATGCAGATCTTAGGGAAGGTTGGACATGAACCAAAGGTCATCGAATGATGTGCAATTAAGCTCCACAAGTTGAGGAATGCTCTGCAAGTCTTCTCCTTTAGCTAATTGTCTGAGACTATTAGGGTGCTCTATTATGAGAAAATAGTCAATCTTCTGATAGTGATATCTTTTTGGTACTTAATCCAATTGCTCTAAATTCTAGATATGATGTAGATAAATGAATCTAGGTACTAAGTCCTACTTTGTGAGATCTAAAATGTAACTGCGGTAGAATGCGGACCAAAATACAAAAACTGCTACTGATTGAACTGCCTGAACTGAACTGGAAAATGAAAAGAAACAAACTGAATTGCAAATATTTTTTTTGGTTGATGCAAGATTGCTCTTGAACTAGGGATGCTCCTACATCAGACATCCAGGGTTATTGAAAAAGTGAGTCCCTCACTTTGCTTGGGCTAGGGGTGAACCAAGATGGTCCACCTCAGATTGAGAAATCCATGATGAATATTCTTCTAGTCTGCCTTTCCACTTCACAAGGTATTCTCTGTATTGTCTTCCTCTGGTGCTGTATCTAACTCTATTGTCCAAAATGTCTTTAATCTGCTCCAGTGCTCATTGTGGTAACTGCTTCTTCAAGTCCTTTGCCATGCTGTCACTGAACTCTACTTCATGATATTGGTATAGTTCTGCAATATTGAAAATAGGTGATATGCCCAATGTCTCTGGTAACTCTACTTCATATGCATTTCTTGAATCAAATTTGTTGAGTATCCTACAAGGTCCAAACTTCTTCATCTTCAACTTGTTATATGTCCCAACTGGAAATCTTTCTTTTCTCAAGTATACCATCACTTCATCTCCTACTACAAATTCCTTATGTCTTCTCTTCTCATCTGCTTGCTCCTTATATTTTTTGTTCATGTCTTCCAAATTCTTCTTAACTTGATTATGCATTGTCTCCATATGTTCTGCAAATTCTTGTACTTCTGCACTTTTCTTTTGCACTAATATCTCTCAATTCTGTAACTCCTCTAGGGCTTACTCTGGTAACAATCTCAAAAGGTGTTCTTCTGGTACTCCTATTTACTGAGTTATTGTATGCAAACTCTACTTGTGAATGAATTAAATCCCAACTTCCTATCTTTTCTCCAACCAAACATCTCAACAAATTTCCCAAACTCCTATTCACTACCTCTGTCTATCCATCTATTTGTGGATGAAATGCTAAACTAAGCTTCAAATCTATCTTCATCTTCTTCCAAAGTGTCTTCCAAAAATATCCAAGAAATCTGGTGTCTCTGTCTGAAGATATGCTCTTAGGTAATCCATGCAATCTCACAATCTCCTTGAAAAATAGGTCAGCTACACACACTGCATCAGTTGTCTTCTTACAAGGTATGAAATGTACCATCTTTGAAAATCTGTCTACCACTACAAATATAGAATCATATCCTCTCTGTGTCTTAGGCAATCCCATCACAAAATCCATGCTTATGTCTTCCCAAGGTCTCTCCGATACTACCAAAGGTTTATATAATCTAGTATTCTTACTACTCTCTTTTGCAAGTTGATAAACTCTACAACTTTGAACAAACTTCCTAACATCCTTATATATCTGAGGCCAAAAGTAATTTTCACTCACCGAAGCTACTATTCTATCAATGCCAAAATGTCTTGCCAATCCACCACTATACTTATCCTTGATCAAATTATCTCTCATTGAACTTCTAGGTATGCATAACTGATTTCCTCTAAACAACATATCTTCCTGAATGAAATAGTCCAACCACTTACTCCTATCTATCACAATAGGTTTCTTACATGCTTTCTAAGGTTCTACAAAATTAGTGTCTCCCTCATTTAGATACTTCAATTCATCAAAACCTATCACTTCAACCCTCATCTTTGCCAACAAGTTTCTTCTCCTACCCAATGCATCAACAACTTTGTTTGATTTACCACTCCTATGCTTCAATACAAATGTATAACTCTACATGAACTCTACCCATCTCACGTGTCTTTGATTCAACTTACCTTGACTATTCAAATACTGCAAAGCTTGATGATCTGTATACAACACAAACTCCTTAGGCAACAAATAATGTCTCCACATCTTCAAGGATTGAATTATGACATAGAACTCTTAGTCATAAACTAAATATCTTCTCCTGCATCATTCAACTTATCACTGAAATATGCTATAGGTCTACCTTCTTGACTTAACACTGCTCCAATTGCATTCCTACTTGCATCACAATCTACTTGAAATACCTTATTGAAATCCGGTAATGCTAAAATAGGTTGCTCTATCACCTTCTACTTCAAAAACTCAAAACTTTTATTTTCTCCTGATGTCCACTTGAAATCTTTTCTGTCACCTCTCATTGTCTCTTTCATAGGGTTACATACTGAACTGAAATTTTTAATGAACTTTCGGTAGAAACTAGCCAATCCATGAAATGATCTAACCTCTCCAATGCTCTCCAGTGTAGGCCATTCAACAATTTCTCTCACTTTCTCAGGGTCCATATTCAATCCTTTCACATAAATCACAAATCCCAAATACACCAATTCTTCTTTCATGAAACTACACTTCTTGGTGTTGATCAGTAATTTCTCTTCTCTCAACCTCTATAAAAGTTGTCTAATATGCCACAAATGTTCTTTTATTTTACTGAAAATCAAAATATCATCCAACTATACAATAACAAACTTACCCAAGAATCTCTTCAAGACTTCATTCATCAACCTCATGAAAGTACTAGGTGCATTTGTCAATCCAAAAGGCATCACTAACCACTCATATAGTAGTTCATTTGTCTTAAAATAAGTCTTCCATTCATCTCCTTCTCTGATTCTGATCTAATGGTATCCACTCTTCAAATCTATCTTTGTGAAATATCTTTCTCCACTCAAACAATCCATGATATCATCCATCCTAGGTAAAGGAAATCTATACTTAACTGTGATCTTGTTTATTTCTCTAGAATTAGTACACATTCTCCATTCTCCATTTTTTTTGGTGCTAACACTGCAGGTACTGCACAAGGACTCAAACTTTCTCTGATCAAACCTTTCCTCAACAATTCCTATATCTGTCTATTCAATTATTCATTCTTTGTCGGTGTCATTCTATGTGTTGCTTTGTTAGGCAAACTAGCTCCCCGTATAAGATCCATGTGATGATTGATACTCCTGATAGGTGGTAATCCTTTAGGTACATTGTCTAATATGATATCTTCATACTCTATCAACAACTCTCTTATGTCCTCTAGTTGTGATTCTTTAGTCTCCTTTTTCAATATTTTAGGCTTCTTAGGAATCAAAGCATAACACATATTCTCATGTCTCAAACCATCCAAGAATTTTCTTCCATCTACCAAACAAATTAGAAGCATTCCCACATACTTCACTCTTAGGATCATCTTCCAAAAGAATCAAGGTAATTCTCTTCCCATTTGATGTTATAGTGTATGTATTCTTTCTCCCATCATGTATAGCTTTTCTATCATACTGCCAAGGTCTACCCAACAAGATATGACATACATCCATAGGCATAATATCACACAAGACTTCATCATGATAAGATCTAATATGAAATTTCACCAAACATTATTTACTCACCAGTACCTTATGATCATCCTAAATCCATGCTATCTAGTAGGGCTTAGGGTGTTTCAATCTTTCCAACTTCAGCTTAGTTACCATCTCCTCTGAAACTAGGTTATTAGAACTACCACTATCAATAATGACTTTACAACATTTACCTCCTGATTAGCATCTGGTTCTGAACAAACTCTTCCTTTGCGGTGGTTCTTCATTTGTCTCTACTTGAAATAGTGCTCTCCTCATCACTGGTGATTCTCCTTTCTTCAGTTTTCCAACTGAACTAGGTGATCTAATAGGTACTTCTTCAACATAAATTTCTCTTCCACTGTTCTTTGTTCTCTTGCTTGTACTCCCTTGATTACACTCAAATGTTCTAAATCCTTCACCTCCACACTTGAAATAAGTGCCTCTTAATGTTCTCTTATTAAATCCTCTTCCTTCTCTTCTATATCCTTCATTATGGTATGCACTAGGGTTTCCTTTCTGATAAAAATTTATGTCATCTCTGGTATGCATTATTATCTCTATCCTCCTTGAATGTGTTGTCAAACTTGTTCTGCTCCACAAATGATCTCTCACCTCTGAAAAATGTTCTACCTCTCTAGAATTTACCACCTCTACCTCTCTGCCTCTGATCATGTCTCTTGTTCAACTTCTCTTTAACTTTCAGGGCAAACAAATATGCTTCTTCTAGTGATGTCATCCTTACCAAATTTAGTTCTTCTTGAATGTTCAATCTTAGTCCATTGATGTATCTAGCCACTTTCTCTTTTCTTGCTTCACTATGTCATGTCCTTATAATCATCTTATGAAATTCTTTAGTATACTCCTTCACAGATTTCTCCTTTTGTCTCAGGTTATGCAATCTTTTCAACAGTTCCAACTCATAGTCAGCAGGTATAAACTAATTCTTCAATTTTGTCATCATTCTATCCCACTTTGTAATCTTTTCTTTTCCTCTTCTATTTCTATCCAATAGTACTTCTTTCCACCATATAGCAGCATGTCCTTTCAACTTTGTCTTTGCAAATTTCACCTTCTCCAGATCTTCAACTTCTTCATACTCAAAGTATTCTTCCATGCCATTTATCCAGTCAATCAATTCTTCAGGGTTCAAATTACTAGTATAATTTGGTACAACTCTAGGTACTTTCCCTATCTTTGAAATAACTCGCAACATCTTGACTTGATTTGATTCTTCTTCTTCATCACCTCCTAGGGTTTTACCAACTTGCTCAACAGATTGAAATTCTTCTTCATCATTAGTTTCAACATTAGGTCTTTATGTCAATCCTCTTCGCTGATCTTCTTCAACAACATCCAATTGAATTCACATTATTTTCATCATTTCCATCATCTCATCCATTCTACCAGCCATTGTTCCAACAACAACAACTCTCCTTCGTGGCATCTTCCTAGGATCAAGTACAAACTGCCTCAAGTTCGGTGATTAGGTTACAAGGTGACAACTACCGTACAATCAACGATTGGTTGTGACATAAGTAACTTGCCTCAATTTGGCAATCTGTCCACAACAAGATCCTATAGAATTCTCTCACCAACTTCACTCAATTCGCTCCCAAAGACTCAAACTTTTGCTCTGATACCACTTGGTGCAGTCACGGTAGGAGGGTTCATACAATGAATTGTCTAGACCGTGCAGTAAGAGTAAACACAATGGAAACAACTCAAAGATATGGAACAAATATAGATTTAGTCATTCAGTATATCGTAGAATTTAAATACACCAGCTGGCAACATGTGGGCTTATAATTGGGCTCACAAGCTTGATTACAAAATATTAGAATATGCACAAGATATAGCTTTGAATTCCCCTCATTTAAAATCTAGACTAAGGATTATGAATCAATCTCTAACTACTTTTCTAGGGATCTATTACATCCTTATATATCATCTCTGGTACAAAAGATTCCTCTGCGTCGGCCAAGGAAGATCACAACTTCAATGAAGAGATGTAACGTGTGTACACAGATAGGTCAGACCTAATCATGTAGAACACCTCTGTAAATGTATGGAATGATGTGCGGATCTCAAGGAAGGTCAGTTGACAAGGTGTCATTGTACCTCATCATTTAATCATATTTTAGGTGTCAAAATCTAGGGGATGTGTCCTCGGTTGTCTGTAATTAGGGATTCTATAGTTACCAGTTTTCCTAGCTAATATTAATAACTTCTACCAATTTGAAGAGATTAATCCATCTACTTACTGAATGAATTCAAGGAATGCTAAAAATAGAATTAAATAGGAAGTTACTTAAAGCAATCTTAAAAATAGTAACATGTATCTATCTATCAAAATCAGTAAATACTTTTCACAGCAAAATCTGAAATAACAAAATAGTGGTACTAGCCTTTTGCCTTGGTGGTGAGAGTGGGCCCTTGCTCCACACCCTTGGGGCTAAAGGCTACAATAGGGAATCAACACAAAGGAATAAGATCACAACTAAATTCAATCCAATTCCATTCGCTTTGCATTCATGAAAACTCTTGATATCAAAGAACTGAGATTACTGAGAATCAGAATAAATCAATCATTGTATATTTCTTCTACTATTTCCATAAGTATATATAAAATGAGTGATGACATATCACTTATCTTATCTACCAATTCTTCTATGAGATGACATCCATCTCTTTACTACACTAGCTATCTATGGAAAAATAATCATGCAATAAAGTAGATTGAGTGGAACAGAAGTCCACTTAGAATTCTAAGTTTGAGTCTTAATACATTTGGGCAGTGAGGCCCTAAAAATATGGATATTGAATTAGTTTTATTAGTAACTCATGCAAAAACATTAAAAAGATAAAAACTCCAGCAGTTAACTAAAGATGACCCTTCACCATTCAAGTGATGATTTGAGTGAAATGAGGGGTATTACGATCACTGCTAAGAGTGCATGATAGGCAGCTTATGCTGGAAATATGCCTTGCTCTCAAGAGGTGCTGGAGATATCTGTCTCTATCTGCAACTCTGGAGATATGTCTATAGCTCCGGAGATGTCTGTAGCTCCAGAGATACCATTGTGGCCTTCTTGTTCAGCTCCAGAGATGCTCTAGACTCCCCTCCAGCTCCGGAGAGGCTTTTCTCTTTCTTTCAAAACTTTTGGTGTCATGGTATTTTGGTATTGTCTTCGGAGATCATTGAAGACTACCTCCGGAGATGCACAAAATTACCATTCTGAGCATCTACACCTGTTGATTCAAAAAGAGAAGTTTTTTGCATTTTTCCATCAATTCCATACACATTAGTCTCTCAATAAGAAATTATGATCTTAAGTAATTTATCTCAATTATTCATTATCTAGAATGATCTTGCTAGCCTATTTAGGTGAAGACATTAGGAAAGATGGAATCAGGAAGGAGAAAAAGAGAGGTAAAAAGATGTATTTCATGGGTACTACTTGGCACTCATCATCCCCCCATACCTAAGGTTTGGCAGGTCCTCCTGCTTCTCACAATCTAGATTTATTTTGGTGAAGCAGTCTATAAGTCAAGCTATAATCTTGTGCATAGGTAGACCAAGTGGTGTTGTTGGTATTACCATTGCCTTTGTATTGATCAACCTGCTTCATCCAGTCCTGCAATTTCTCATCTTCCATCTCCTCAGCCTAGACAGGGAGTGGTTCAATTATGAGAGGGGGCTTGAACCATCCACCTATCCATTCCTTCTTATGCTTATCCATCATTTTGGTTATTAACTTTGCTTTTCTCATAAATAACCTTAAGTTTGCAGGGGTGACCACTTCTCTCATTTTCTACTTCGAGGTCAAAACATTCCATCTTTTCTTTGCTATGGCAAGTACTAGATTTGCTGAACTATTCATGAAAAGACCAAAATTGATGGAGCACTCTTGCAGACTCTTTAGGTATAATGGAAAAATTTTGTTCTTACTCGTAGGTTGATAAATATAGGACCTAAATTGGGTCCTAAAAGCATTGGGATTGGGACATTCCTTTCTGATGAAGAGATCTATTTCTGTATCCTTCTTGAGATGATCTTCCATTCATTCATTCCAGATTTGATGATTCCTCATTAGGGACATAGATGCTTTAAGCTGGTATTCTCCCACAAAATAATTAAGAATGAAAGTTACATCATTAACACAAAACCCATGCAGATATAATTCACATAGGAAATCCTTATCTTCATCATTACTTCTTGTATATGCTGTCATGAATCCTTCTACTATCTCTGTATTCTCAACCAGGTTAGACAGGACTAAAGAGAATTTCCTCTATAGGACTCTTTCCTGTAAGAACATAGAATAGTTGGCACTTGGGGGCCTGCAAGATAGAATGTCAGAAGAAAGGGAGGCCATCTCCATGATTTTTCCTTCCAGAGTTTCTATTCTTTTTGTCTTGGCAGTGACTACCCTTTGTAATTGCAGCATAGGCTTGGAATCCTCATATTCTCTACATTTCTTCTCCCAATGGAACAGGGCCTTAGGAATGTCAATGGGGATCAGACCCACATATGGATCTGTTTGTATCTCCTACTCATTGGTTACCCTTGGGCTAGCCAACTCTTGAATATATTCCTCTTGATCATCTAGTTTGTTGTTGGCCCAAGTCAATTGTCTATCATGGCTATGCATTTTCTCAATTAATGCTGCCATTATGATGAGGCCATTGTCTCTAGCCATGGTGAGCTCAAAAACACTCTGTGCTACCTCTTTCTCTTTTTCTTCCAATAGTTTGACTGCCTCAATTTTCTAGGCCTCTAATTCTGCTTCTTTCTCTTGGATCTTGTTTTTGCTTTGGAGTTCTATTTATAGATTTTCAATGACTTATTTTTGCTCCATTTCTACCTCTATTCTAACCTTCTTGAGGTCAGTAATAATCTGATTCTTCCCCCAGAGTAGTCTCTTTAGGTTGTTAATTTCTTCTAACATTTGCTGTTCTTTTGAAATCTCAAAATCCTCTTGATCAGAGGGGTGAGGGAAAGTTTCTACTTCTGCTTCTATTTGCTGAACATCAAGGTTTTCCATGGCCATCTGCCCTGCACTGTCAACTACACCCATTTGCCCTATTTCATCTTTTTTTTGCAGACTCCCTATCCTAAGTGTCCTCTTGGGGTTCCTCTGCTTCTAGCACCGAGGAAGGCCCAGCCTTATCCTCATATGTTCTAAAACCCAGGAGTACCTCAGCCTGTGAGAGCTATCTTTTCCTCTTGCTTCTCCATAGCAGAGGTGGGGCAGGTGCCTCCAGAGCAGGTTTCTCATCCTCAGAATCTAAGGAAATAGTAAGAGTTTGTCTGTGTTCTGTCTCCAGAGCATGTGATGGTTCTGAAATTGGACTTGACCCCAAATGAACAGATGGTGCTGGGGAAACTTCTCTTTATTTTCTCTTCCTAGCTAGAGGGATCTCATCTAAATCATGAGATGTTTCTTCAGCCCAAGTTTTCTCTTCTTTCTGTCCTAACCTCTCCCCTATTAATTCCTTAGGGAAAGATTCATTAGTTAGAGTCATCTTTCTCCTAACTGATCGAGTCATATATGGGTTTGTTCAGGAGAAGACCCTCTAATTTCTTTGCCTTTCTTCTTTTTTATCAGGAACAGGGGCTACAGATGAAGTTGCCTCCTGTGAGGACTTCTTTCCTCTTTGAATAGCTATGGAGGAGGTTGAAGGCCCTGTTTCTTCTTCTTGGTGAGTAGAGGAACCCTCACCTTCTAGCTGTGCCCTCTCTAGTTCTCTGTCCTAGGAATTTTGTTCCAAAAATTTTTGCCATAATTCTTCCCCATTGGCCTGAGATAGGAAATGGTGTTTAACTACTAGAAAAATGAGGCCATGATGTTTCATGGGACCCTTATTTTGCTGATATTTTTCTGTAGTTGCCCTGATGGCAGAATATAGGAAATTGGGAATGTTTATGCTAAACTTAGGGTGTCCATTCCCATGCCTTAGAAAAATTAGCATTTTCATTATTGGCCCTAAAACAAAAGAAAATTTACCACCACAAGTAAAATATTTCATCAGCTAGGTGGCTACAGATTGCCTAGGGTTTGGAAGTGTGGACCTAAGAATTCCATTTACTTCATTTTTATTTGAATGCAGTTGTATTGCAGGTTCACCTTGAATAGAAAAATTCTTAATCAAATCAATATATACGGTTTTTAGATGATAAAACCTCTCACCTTATTTAGGTAGCCCAGAAATATGACTGATAGTGGTTGAGGAGAGGTTGATTCAGACTCCTCTAATAGCTGTCTGATTATCCCTTAGATTTCCTAGGAATTCATCCATGATATCTTCTTGAAACCCTTCAAAATTTCCTAGAAAGTCCAACCATCCTGCAGTTCTCAGAATGTTTGCTACAACTTCATCTTGCAACAGACCCGCAACACTCTCTGGTTCAAACTTCTTCTTTACCTCCATTGCTAAATTGGTTCCACCTTCTATGCTTAATTCCTCACTCTTCTATCTGCAGTTTGTCCCTTCTTCTTAACTCCATAGGCTCCAAAGGACTATTCAATTTGCTCTATTTTTCAGGGTATTTCAGAAGTTCGAATGAGGATTATGATGTCTCTAAGCTTAGGCTTATGTAAGATTTGTAGATTAGTTAGAGTACCTAGGTGGTCATAAATGCAACAGAGTGATAGGACACTCTGGAGGCAAGGTGACAGTATAGCATAGATTTTGTGAATTTAGAAAAGAAAATGATGGTAGGAGGACGTGTCATAGTGACGGCACCCAAAAATAGAAAGACAAGATAGTTTCTATTTAATGCTTAATTTAAGATAGAATTACCTGGATCATTTTTAATGATGAGGAGTGATGTACACGGAAAAGATGCTGTGGCATTTATGAGACTGCACATGACATGGCATATGAACAACTTTTGGTGGTTTGAGATGACACCTACTACTCCATTGGTATGCGACCTGCAATCATTTTGCTGAGTGGTTCGAGAATCCACGTTCCTTGGGTGACATCAACGTCGTCTTTGTGAATACCCCTACAATTGAAATACATGCTGATTTTATTTTATTCCTGTCATAAAGCAGAGGATGAGTCATGATGACCTCATCATTTGATGTTTCCACCTTATTGCCTGGAGAAGTGGATTCCCTCCCCCATTGTTGTAAATGACTCTTTATTGATGGAGCGCCGGAGGTGATCCTAGTTTGTGAAGCACCGGAGGTGATCCTAGTTTGTGAAGCACTAGAGGTGCTCCTAGTTTGTGAAGTGCCGGAGGTGCATTTGACTAACTCTTGGCACCTGATCACCTCCGTAGCTCGATTGTTTTCAACTATCTTGAAGAAGGGAACCACCATTTGTTGGTTTTCAACTCCCTTGGTCGAGAAAGACAACCATTTACTAGTTTTCCATCTTTCTCTAGTTTTTTTTTAGAAGCCCGCCATTTGCTGGTTTTCAACCTTCATTTTTTTTTCCTTCTTTTTAAGAAGGCCACCATTTGCTGGTTTTCAACCTTCTTTTTTTTTTCTTTTGAATCCAACACTATGTCAGAGGAGGTATCCCTTGTATCAAAAGACAAATCATTAAGAAACTCTTCTTTAGTAGATGGTCTTTTATAGAGTCTGATTCGGTGACCATTTACTAAGAATGTGTCTGTGCTTCCATCAATAGGTTCCAATAATATTGTTCCATTTTCAAAAACTTCCTTTATTTGGTAAGGACCCATCCAATGAGTTTGTAATTTCCCTTTAAACTCTTTGAATTTAGAATCATAAAGAAGAACCCAATCACCTTGCTAAAATGTCATCCTTTTGATGTGTTGGTCATGTCATTGCTTCCTTTGATACTGAACTAGTTCTATTTGCTGGATGGCCTCTGTCTGAATTTCATCCAACTCATTGAGCTGAAGAATTCTGTTATGTTGAGTTATAGACAATGGTAGACCAATATCCAATACAGTTTAAGTGTTTGGAGTTCAAATTCTATAGACAAAATAGGCTTTTTCCCATAAACCAGTTCATATGGTGAGAACTTTGTTGTGGACTTCCAAGTGGTATTGTAAGCCCAAACTGCTTCAGGTAATCTATTAGCCCAATCTTTTCTGTTCATTGCTACTGTCCTTATCAGAATATTTTCAAGTTCCCTATTAGTTACTTCTACTTGCCCATTCACTTGAGGATGGTAAGGTGAAGATTTTCTATGCTTGACTTGATATAAATCTGTTAATGCTTTAATTACCTGTGAAGTAAACTAAGGTCCTCTGTCTGAAACTATTGATCTTAGGGCTCCAAACCTTAAGAAAATCTTATTATAAAGGAAATCAAACTTTTTCTTCTCTTGCAAATTGTAATGCTTGAACCTCAGCCCATTTAGTAACATAGTCTGTGCATACTAGAATGTACTCCTTGCCGGATGATGGTGGAGAAATTGGTCCCACAAAATCTAAACCCCACTACTCAAATGGTTCCATCATGACTTGAGGATGCAGTAACATCTCCTGGGTAAAGGTTGGTTGTCCCATCCTTTGGCACTGGTCATAGTGCTGCACATACTTCTTTGTATCTTTATGAAGAGAGGGCCAGTAGTAACCAACTCCGAAGATCTTGTGGACTGTCCGGTGGAAGGAGTAATAGCCACCAGATGGTTCATCATGACATGCTCTCAACACATCAAAAATCTCATCAGCTTTTAAACACCTGCATAGAATGAAATCAGGGCCACATTTGAATAGTAAACCATTCAGCCATTTGTAAGATAAACATTCTTTAACTAGACATTTTTTTTTGTTTTGAGGTAAAATGGGATGGATACAAGCCTATAGTTAAAAGATTAGCTATGTCAGCAAACCAAGGTACAGTAGAGGAGATAGCAAAAAGATGTTCATTTGGGAACTTGTCCTCCACTAGTTGGTTTTCTCCTCCTGTATGCAATCTTGACAAAAAATCAGCAACCAAATTAAACTTTCCTAGATTATCAACTATGGTAATATCAAATACTTGCAATAGCAATAACCACCTGATGATCCTTGCACCCACTACTAGCTTATTCATTAGGTACTTGATGGTTGCATGATCAATGTGTACAAATATTTTATATCCCATGATGTAATGCCTAAATTTATTTATAGCATAGATGACTGCCAAGAATTATTTTTTAGTTGTGGTGTAATTTCTTTTTGCAGAGGTAAGGTTTTTGTTGATGTAATAAATGACATGCATACTCTCTCCTTCCTCCTTTTGTCCTAAAACTACCCCCAATGGACTCATTTGAAGCATCAGTTTGTATGTGAAATGGTAAAGTCCAATTAGGTCCTCTCAAAATTGGTGTGACAATAAGCTTCTCTTTCAAGGTTTCAAATGCTGATTGGCATTCTTCTGTCCATAGAAATTCTGTGTCTTTGTTAAGCAGCGTAAACAGGGGGCAGCTATTCTGCTAAAATTTTTGGGTGAAGGCAACTGTGTGATCACTTCTATCTTGTTTTGATCCACTTTGATCCCCTTTTCTAAAATGTGGTGTCCCAAAACAATTCCCTCCTCCACCATCATGAAGCACTTTTCATGGCTAAGGGATAATTGATTTTTCTCACAAAATTTTAGTACTTTCTCAAGGTTTATGAGAGCTTCTTCAAAATTATCCCCATACATAGTAAAGTCATCCATATAGATCTCCATGCATTCATTAGCTAGTTCAACGAAAATAGCTAAAACAAGTCTCTGAAATGTAGTTGGGGCATTGCATAGTCCAAAGGGAAGAACTTTGTAAGAAAAAGTTCCCCAAGAGCATGTGAAGGTGGTTTTGTCCTAGTCTTCAGGTGCTACTTGAATTTGATTATACCCATTGAATCCATCTAGAAAAGAAAAATACATTCTCCCAGCAAGGTTGTCCAATACTTAGTCAATGAATGGTAAGGGAAAGTAGTCCTTTTTTGTGGCCTTGTTTAGTTCTCTATAATCAATACACACCCTTCATTTTCCATTCTTTTTAGGCACTATGACAAGGGGTGAGACCCATTGACTATCTGAGATTGGATATATAAACCCTGCTTGAAGTAATTTTTCTATTTCAATTTTGACAATGTCCTTTAAAGCATGATTCAATCTTCTCTGTAGTTGTCTGACAGGTTTAATATCCTCAGTGTATAAATGATGGGTATAGATCTTAGGAGGTATGCCTTTCATATTTTGGTATTCCCAAGCAAAAGCTACTAAATGGGAAATCAGAAGTTGGATAAGTTTTTCTTCCTGATTTGCTGTTAACTGAGTATTGATATTAAGTGTTTTCCCTGGTAAAATCATGACCTATTTTGTGATTTGATCCATAGATGTAGTTAATCTGTATATTGGAGTCATGGTATTGAGAGGACAAGAATGTGGAAGCAACATGTGGGAAATGGCTAAGTCTCTGTAAAAGGTTTCCCCACAAGGAATGATGTTGGCGAGGGTACAATGAGAAGAAGTAAGAAGTTCTCTCCTAGAATTTTGGACGAGCTCCATCACATCCTTATTGATTAGGATGTGAGTAATATCTTCTGTTGTATCATAGTATATTTCTTCTCCTAACATTCCCATATGTTCCTTGATGGTTACCATAGATACTGAGGCACTATTGTCATTGTTCTTTGGTTCATCCACCCATACTCTTCCTGTATAATGCATTGATGGTTTAGCTGGAGGATACAAAGATATTTTCTTCAAATCTATCCCATTAGAAATGACCATATCCCCAGTTTGACAATCAATAGATGTTGCTGTTGTAGCCAACCATGGTCTTCCTAAAATCAGTGGATAAGCATTTCTCTAGTTTCTAGGTTCTAATATTAGGAAGTCCACTGGAAATTCCCATGAATCTATCACAACTGGTACATTAGTAATTACTCATTTTGGAATAGCTACTGACTGGTCAGCAAGTTGAAGAATTGTAGTTGTGGATTGGATACTTGATAGAGCTAATTTGTTCATTGTGTGAACTATCATCACATTAATTACAGCTCCCAAATCAACTAGAACATTTGAAATTTCTACCCTTGAGATGAAAACAGTTATGACAGGATTTCTAGGGTCTCCATATTTTGGGAAGAGAATTTCTCCCATCAACAGATCTACTACTTTTCCTTCCACCTGTATTGTGGAAGGAAAGTTTTTCTTCCTACCTTGCGTTTTGATACAATATTGTTTAATGAACTGATTTAGTTCTGGTACATCTCTGATTTCTTGGAGAAGAGGAATTTTGAGGTTTAGTTGCTTGATTTCTTGTAAAAGTTTTGATTCCAGGTTGGTTTGGACTTGTTTTTGTAAGATCTTTTTCTAGGGAACATACTATTTAAGTCGTTCTAGGTATGGTGCTAGTTTTTCCATCTCTGGAGCATCTCTGGAGCTCTTGTCAGAATTGTGTTTAGGAATGTTCTCCAGAGTCAGTCTTTTAGGAGCAACTCTGGAGTTGTCCCAGGATGATTCTTCTAGTACTTTTTCATTAGTAATCTCCTCCGAGAGTTGAGTGGATGAATTTTCAAGTTCCTCATCATTGGTTACTTCAACTATAGTTGGAGGAGATGGTCTTGGGAATGCTTTCCCAGAACATAGCTGGAGATTATTTGAATATATAGCGTTAATACCAGCCATATTTTCTTGCTCCATCATGTAAACAGCTGCTTCCTGTTTATTCCATGGGTTTGGTATAAGCTGAGCTGGTAAAGGTGGTTGGCTAACTGGTTCATTTTGTGCTTGACCTTGTGTGTTGGAGGGTCCAGTTAGTAAAGCTTGTTGTTGAGGTTGGAAACATCTAGGTTGTCCCTAGTATTGTTGATTATATCCCTATTGAGAACACCATTGAGGTTGCATGTTTTTTGATCCAAATTGTGGTGGCCACTATTGATTTTCCCAAGGCTAATTTTGCCAATTTTGCTTTTGCCAATGTTGACTTGGCCAATCCTACTGTCCCCAAGGAGGATTATTTTGAGGCCAATGCCAAGTTGGATTCCATTGATTATTTCCCCAATTAAAAGGACCCCTGTGAGAAGGCTAGTTTGGATACTGATTATAAGGGAAATTTTTAGCTTGTTTTTGTCCCACATAGTTCAATTCTTCTTCCATTACAACATTCTTCTTACTCAATCTTTTCATGGCTGGAAGTTGACTACATTGACTGGTAGGATGTTCCCTATCACAGATCTGACAAATCTTTGATTTGTCCAAAGGGCATTCTCTCAACAGATGTTTGTTTCTACACCTAGGACAATAGATGGAGAGTGGTTCAGTTGTTCTATTTTGATTAGTTCTTCTAGTTTTTTCTTGAATTCCATCCAATGTGGTATTTAATTGGACTAGAATATATGTTTTTAGATTTGCAATCTCTTCCATTAATTGTCTTATTTTATTTTTCCCTTTAAAAGTTTTGGATGACCTCACTCCATCTTGGGTTCTAGAATAGTTCCTGCAGAGTTCTTCTATAGCAAGTTTATCCATTTTGTTGATATTTCCTTTTCCCATTAGATCCAGTGCTTATTTTGATTCTTTACCAATCCTTTTACAAACAGGGTTCTAGCCAAGGAGTGATCTACTAGGTTGCCATGCCTTCTCAAGGTGAAATTAAACCTATCCACATAGTCCTCTAAGGTCTCTTCCTCCTCCTGCCTAATTTTAAACAATTCTTCATTTTTATTACTGGATCTACAGTAATCTTGATACTTTCCCAAAAATTATGTTTCCATCTGATCCCAAGAATGGATAGAATTCTAGGGTAAACCCATAAACCATCTCATCGTAGAATCTTTTAGAGTTGAAGGGAACAGTTTGAGTTTTTGGTTATCTGATCCATAATCATAAGTTTGGTAGACTACTTTGAATTCAAACAAAAACTGATCTAGATCCTCAGAAGAAAGTCCTCTAAAATTTGGCAAGTGTGCTGGTGAGATATTCTTCATAGGAGCATTGTCTCCAGCAGCCAAAACAATAGGATATGAGAAGGTTCTTGGAGCCTGATTTTCCTCTTCTTCATGATTATCATTGTCCATGTTTAAAACTATTTCTTCTCCTTGAGGTTCTAGGAAATTAGGTTCTATTAAAGGATCTACCTAAAACTTTTGTTGTAATTCCTGGATATAAACTGCAAGTGGAAGATTGGAGGGTCTAAGGGATTATTGATTTGAGGTGTAGTTTCCAAAGTAGGTTCTAGGTTTCTCTCTTCAACAAGATCTTATGCCACTCCACTACTTTCCCCTATGGCTTGTTGATGGGGTGTATGTTTTATATATCTTCCTTTTGAATCTCTAGCTCTAACCATACAAATCTATCCTAAAAACTATTTTAGCTAAGTTTCCCTAATTAACACAATACATCCCTGGCAATGGTGCCAAAAATGACAAGGTGTTGTTGTACCTCATCATTTAATCATATTTCAGATGTCAAAATCCAGGGGTTGTGTCCTCGGCTATCTACAATTAGGGATTCTATAGTTACTAGTTTTCCCAGCTAATCTTAATAAATTATACCAATTTGAAGAGATTAATTTGTCTACTTACTGAATGAATTCAAGGAAAGCTGAAAACATAATTAAACATGAAGTTACTTAAACCAATCTTAAAAACAGTAACATGCATCTATCTATCAAAATCAGTAAATACTTTTCACAGTAAAATCTGAAATAATGAAACAGTGGTATTAGCCTTCTGCCTTGGTGGTGAGAGTGGGCCCTTGCTCCACACCCTTGGGGCTGAAGGCTACAGTAGGGAATCAGTACAAAGGAATAAGATCACAACTAAATTCAATCCAATTCCATTCACTTTGTATTCATGAAAACTATTGATATCAAAGAACTGAGATTACTGAGAATCAGAATAAATTAATCATTATATATTTCTTCTTCTATTTCTATAAGTATATATAAAATGAGTGATGACATATCACTTATCTTATCTACCAGCTCTTCTATGAGATGACATCCATCTCTTTATTACACTAGTTGTCTAACTATGGAAAAATAATCATGCAATAAAGTAGATTGAGTGGAACAGAAGTCCACTCAGAATTGTAAGTTTGAGTCTTAATACATTTGGGCAGGAAGGCCCTGAAAATATGGATATTGAATTAGTTTTATCAGTAACTCATGCAAAAACATTAAAAAGATAAAAACTCTAGCAGTTAACTAAAGATGACCCTTCACCATTCAAGTGATGATTTGAGTGAAATGAGGGGTATTATGTTCACTGTTGAGAGTGCCTGATAGGCAGCTTATGCTGGAAATATGCCCTGCTCTCAGGAGGTGCCAGAGATATCTATCTCTGTCTGCAGCTTTGGAGATATGTCTATAGCTCCGGAGATGTCTGTAGCTCCGGAGATACCATTGTGGCCTTCTTGTTCAGCTCCAAAGATGCTCCAGACTCCCATCCAGCTCTGGAGAGGCTTTTCTCTTTCTTTCAAAACTTCTGGTGTCATGGTATTCTGGTATTGTCTTTGAAGATCATTGAAGACTACCTCTGGAGATGCACAAAATTGCCATTCTGAGCATCTATACCTGTTGATGCAAAAAGAGAGAAGTTTTCTGCATTTTTCCATCAATTCCATGCACATTAGTCCCCCAATCAAAAATTATGATCTTAGGTAATTTATCTGAATTAATCATTATCTAGAACGATCTTACTAGATTATTTGGGTCTAGACATTAGGAAAGATGGAATCAGGAAGGAGAAAAAGAGAGGTAAAAAGATGTATTTCATGGGTGGTACTTGGCACTTATCATCAATCACGAACCAAAGGTCATCGAATTATGTGCAATTAAGCTTTACAAGTCAAGGAATGCTCCGTAAGTCTTCTCCTTTAGCTGATTGTCTAAGACTGTCAGGGTGCTCTATTTTAAGAAAACAATCAATCTTCTGATAGTGATATCTTTTCGACACTTAATCCAAATGCTTTAAATTCTAGATATGATGTAGATAAATGAATCTAGTTACTAAGTCCTACTCCAGGAGATCTGATATGCAACTGCAGTAGAATGAGACCAAAATATAGAAACTACTACTGACTAAACTGCCTAAATGTTGTGTGGTTACACAACACGCCCCATTTTGACTTGACAAAATAGGGACCCAACTTTTTGTTTGGCTTGGCTTGTGTTTTCTGCTTGCTGGCAGTTTGGTAAAAGTAAGTCAATACAAATGATCTTGCATAAAGGGGATTGGATAAGTCATCATGATGTCGTCAGTTTTTTAAAGTTAATATTTCATGACAATAACCTCATGGTTGGATAGAGTACAAAATTTCATGCAAGTTTGTCTTTTGGATCACCCTGACATTCCTTAGAAAATGAGAGTTATGGTAAGTCAAAGTCTTGGTCAAACATGATATTCCGAGGGGAGGACCATATTTCTTAACATCAGTCATCTTATGAAAGATCACTCCAATCCAATTTTATCACCTGATAAATCATTTATCCGGAGATCCAGACATCAAATTTAGGTGATCGAGGTATTTACCCATCGAACAACATCATATATTTTGCGGGGATCATATTTTGAATATCACCTGATATTCTGAATATCACCTTATCTTTTTGAATATCATCTTGTTGCAAAATATCACCCTAGAGCCAATATCCCGATGACTCATATAGTCTCAATGAAATAAGAAGAGCCATAATGGTGATGTCATCATCCTTTTTACCTCGCGGAGGTATATTTTCAAAATGACCCTTCTTGCACAACATGACGATGATGTCATAGTGCTACAATGATGAACCAAGTTATTATCCTGATGACGTCATCCTGATATTCTGAAGGGAGGTCATTTTAGTCTAGGGAATCATCATCTTATAACATCACCTGACATTTTCAACATCACCCGATGTTTCGACATGGGTTTTTCCGCTCAAAAGCGAATGATCATATTACACATAGAGGGTCATATTTAGAATATCACCTGATCTTCAGAGATCACCCCGCTCCTTTTGTCACCATGACATTAAATGTGTGCAAATGTAGTAGGTGGTTCCTGCCAATTACGAATATGATATATACACCTGGCGAGATCCAGAAGTTCCATACAGAAAATTAGTGGTTTTAATTAATTTGTCCAGATTTGCCCTAATTTACCCTAATTTTCCTTAAAGAGGAGGTAAAAGCAAATTTACAGAATCATTTTACACTCACCCTGTGATAAAAATGAGTTTTTACAGAGCACCGAGCTTTCAAACCCTCATACGACTATCTGCGGACGCATACGGCTTGCAGCATAGTAGAACACGTGAACATCACTGGTATTTGACTCCCTTTCACATAATCATCAGCATAATCAAGAGAATAAGCATAATCAAGTAAGTAATTGAAACCCTCCTCCTGTCATTTCTGCATGTCCAGGTAGTATGATCTCTACTAGTTTGAAGCTGTGAATTATGCATGTTATAATGAAATGATGATAAATGAGTATAATGTGCATAACGCCGTGAAAATATATTGTTATATACATGCATGAGAAATATGGTATGGTAAGACTGGTACTATTTATTGTAGGAGACCATGGCGGACAAGAGACTGAGCAGCTCTGAGGCCGAATTTCCTAAACCCATGTTCGCTCAACCTGAAGGTGTACAGTTTAAATATGGTGCCATCACAGATACACACCAAGGAAACACCAATTTGGTGGCATGGTCAGCCAAGATGAGTGATGAAAATAATAACAACACCTTCTTGGATGCCATTTTTGTGTCAGGGATGTGGAGTGTTGCAGGATTCCCTTACTCTATGGAAGCTCCGGAATTAATTGTTGAATGTGCAAGGAACTACAACCCACAGACCAGAAAAGTAGAGAAACATGGTAGGGTTTATGTTGACCTATCTATCAAGGGGATTGCATCCACTTTCAATTTGCCATTAGGAAAGAAGGTTGCCAACATGGACTTGAGGAGGTTGGAAACTGAATATGAAAGTAACAAGAAGGCTGCCAAGAAAAGAATGTACCAATGGAGGGTGAAAAATAGTCCTTATACTGCAACCGCTAAATTACCAGTTCATCTGTATAAGTTTTATTTCGATGATGAATACAATACATAATAGCTCTACTCAGTAGAGTGACAGGCCAGCCTGATGCTGGAAGTTTTAAGGATTAGATGTATGGGGTCATCTTAATGTGTGTTTATACAGACAACAAGCCACTGTGGGCAAAAATGATAAGTGATGCCCTACATGGTCAGCTCATGAACCTAGGGGGCATGGAGTGTGCGTTTTACATGACTTCATATGTGGTATACT
Source organism: Cunninghamia lanceolata (assembly GCA_027924645.1). Taxonomy (NCBI): domain Eukaryota; kingdom Viridiplantae; phylum Streptophyta; class Pinopsida; order Cupressales; family Cupressaceae; genus Cunninghamia; species Cunninghamia lanceolata. The sequence goes on along the minus strand of BSBN01000973.1, from coordinate 3,013,654 downwards.
CATGTGCCTACAAGGGTACATTTGATGCACTTGCAACAGAAGGAAAGATTGGTGGCACTACTAACGATGCCCACATATGGGATCATTATCCTCAGCTGCAAAGGGTAAATTTCCTCCCTGATTATAAACTAGTGAATGATGCATTTTCTATGCATCTGGTCAGGACAATGGAGGAAGACAGGACTAAAAGACTGAGCATGGAAGCTCAGGAGGTTATTTACAGGCATGGTGCCTGGTTTACACAATATGCTACTTTCTCCTATATCAGGATAGAGGGTTTTGAAGGTTAGCCCCTCATGCTCCCCAGGTATCCCACTGATGCAGTAGTGTTAATGGAGTTTATGAGGCAAGTATCCACAATACTAGATGCATATAAAGCAAATAATAACCTTCCACCAGTATTGTTTCCAGTAACAATGGGCTGGTATATATGCTAGGATTCTAAAAATATAAAGAAATCCATAACTGGCTTAAGTATGATGAAATTACAGCCATTCCCACTGGCAAGATCATATGATTCATATGGGAGGATGCAGAAGATTATGGGGAAGCCTATCCATCAAAGGCATCTTGAAGATTTCTAGGCAGATTGTGAGGATGAAGCCGAAGCTAGAAGAAGAAAATACCAAAGGATAACCCTCAACTAGATTAGGACCTTTGATTGCATCCCAGTGCCTACGCAATTAAAGAAAGATGATGGCAAGATCATGGCAGATGAGTATGAAGAGAAAAAGATATATAACAACACTATCTCAACACCTGATCTTACCCAACTTGAGGATATTTCATTGGATCAATTTATAGGCAGGACCATATAGTTAACCCAGTCTTGGGTAGATGACCAAATAAATGCACTGAAGAAGAAGGGTGTAGCTCTTACAGTGGACAATAAGAAGAAGAGGCAGGAGCTTCCTGACAATGAATATGATGACTTCCTGATAGAGAAGAGGAAATCTAAGGGAGAAAGGTTGCCGCCTCAGCAACAACAGAGCAAAAGACCCCCTAGAGGTAAGAAGACTATTAATGAACCTAAAGGGGTGATAATTAAAAGAGTTATTATAACAGCTGAAGATGCATCAGCATCAGGACAAGCCTTAGCCTCATCATTACCACCTCCTCAGGATAAACAAAAGGCTAAAAAGATACAAAAGCCAGTTGTTGGAACTATTGAAACACATGAAGAGGGTCAGGCATCACAAAAACAAATGGAAGAGGATGCTCCTCTTGATGAAGAGCCTGTAGAAAAAGACCCTATGCCCCTCATCAGAAAAAGAAAAGCACCTCAGGTGATGGTATCCACACCTAAGAAACTAAGAACATCTATGAGAGGTGAGATAAAACATGACCCCATAGTATTGAGGGGAGCTTGTGGAGAAGTATTCAGAAAGGAACTGCAACATAATGTGCCACTTCCTGCCATTGTTTAGTTTAAGACTGAACAAGCTAAAGAACAAATGAAGGAAACCACAGGTGCAAGTCAAGGAGGTCATTTCTCATTAGATGAGACTATAGACCTATCAGATGATGAAGTGGTAGACAATGTTGCCTCGCAACGAAAGGAGACTCTTGTTGCTAACACCTGCATAACACCACAAGGAACACTATCAGTATAGGCGACAGTGTTAGAAGAACTAAAGCGAGTAGAACAGGAGAAAGAAAAGAGCCCAAAAAAGGTAGCCCAAGAAATGGGTCTTGATAAACTAGTGGATCAGGTGACTAGCCTTGAAGTGATAGATTTAACATACAGCGAGGATGTAGCACATCCTGAAAATCCAGTGGGAACACCTGAGAAAACAGAGAATATGAGAAAGTCAAACTTGTAGAAGTGGAAAGCCACACTACAGATATGGGTCAGCAGCAACAAGATACATCTGCTAAACCTAAAATAGTAGAAGTACAAGAAAAGGGAGGAGAAGAAAAGGATACATCAATTGATCCTGCCCTAAAAGTTCAAGAAGCAATTACTACAGGTGCAGAATAGATTGCAACTTCAGATCAGGTTAGTGTACCTAAGATAGACACAATAACATCCACTGATACAAATATGCCTCAAGATGAGGAAATCACCAAAGTGGATGAGGTACAAAACGAGGCAGTGCATGATCATCAAGTGGAAGCATCACAAGATCCTCCACCTCAAAAAGAAGCTCCTACAGAAAAAGAAGTTCCTTAATAAGAGGAAATACCCCAGGAACACCCTCATGAAGAGCATCATGAGGAAGAAATAAAGAAGTCACCATCTCCATCAAAAATAGATGCAGTTACTGGAGATCAGCATGATCATCATGATGATGGTGGATGCCCAGGATCCGGAGACCAAGTTCCTTAGTGGCTTGAGAAAGAGACAAGCATAGAGTCCGGATTAGAGATACATGAGTTCGATGTGTCAACCCTATTTTCAGAGACCCTGATGAAGCCAAAGAGGAAGGCCAGGTTGACTTCAGCCATAAGAAGAGATCCTATTATAGGCAGAAGGACCGCCTAGGTAGCCGTTCCTACAGTTGGCAAAGAGAAAGGCAAGATCACTCTGGATGAATTCTAGACTAGTACGGTAGATTTGGGATTTGCCAATGAAGATTAAGAAGGCCAAGAGGGAAAAGATATAATTGATTCATTGACCCAAAGGGTGAAGAGAGAAAAAGAGAAAAATAAGCAGCATAAAGAGCACATTGCTCAGTTGCATGCCTATATAAAATGGTTAATTAACCCTAAAGATATTTCAAGTGATCATGCAGTCCCATTGACTGCTATTTCCTAGGATGAGGTGAATAAATTGGATCTCATGAAGCATGAGTCATCAATAATGAAGAAATGGATGTTATTCACATTTTATGGAGTGGAGGAAATAGTGAAAGCCTCTTTGAAGAGGTGGAATTCTTTAAGCATCTCCAAGAAGAAGGTCGACAAATTACAGATGGAGATAGGAAGAAGGTCCTTTTAGTTAGAGAAAGCATTGAGTGCTTTAGATGAAATAAAGAGGATTAATCCTCAGGTTCTCATAAGTAACCAAGTATTAAATAGTAATACTGCCATTTTGATTGATATATGGTACAAGGACATCCGATTTGAGTGTGATGTGCTCCAAAGATGCAACAGCAAATTAAGAGACATCAGTATGAAGTTGCATGACATGATGTCATATGAGGTAGAAGTCTTGGAGACCTTGGAAGGTGAAATAGAGGGAAAGATTGAAAATCAAGATGAAGAGTTTGCTATTAAAGCTCTGCATAACAATTTCCAACTAGTATCTAATGACCCTCTAAATCACCTAACGGAAGAAGTCATAGATAAAATCGTGAGGATCAAGGTCAGAGTGGAAAACTACAATGAAACATCTAGCAGCAGGAGGAGTAAATTAGAGACTCTCTGAGGCAAATACCAGATACATAAGCACGCCATCACCAAAGCAAGAATTCAAGATGGTAGGGAAGTAGAAAAGATAGTACAATCTTATGAAAATATCTGGACATCTATGCAGGTCCATATACAAGGAGAAATCATCAAGATGATGAAGATTTGGGAAGCGATGATCCTGATGCTCCTGACGACGAAGATGAGGAACTTGAAAGATAAAGAGTAGATGATGATGCAATACCAAGAAAAGACATAAGCATCTGATACTTAGGAAAATAAGCAATTGAGATGTTTGCCAGCTGGTAACCTGTGCTACGTCAAATGTTGACAAAGTCAAAGATGAATATCCACTGTAGATCTTAATAGATAAATTTGGATCGTAGATCATTTTGTAACCGCTCTCTCACCTTGTTCTATAAAAGGTGCAGGGATGCCTTATTTTGAACATTCAAAAACTTAATTGAAATCTATTTGCTGAAATATTCAGGGCTTATTTCAAAGTTGTTGTATACATATATGTTCTTGCATACTTAATGAATGAGAAGACTATTTTGATTACAATACATTATAAATCTTGAGTAATCAGTGTATGAATTCTTGATACATGTTGTGATTTGTTGCGTCCCTTGGAGTGCATATCGACTTACATGTGTTGTCTACATACCTTTCCTTTGAATTTAGCATCGACTGTATCTAGCTGTGGAATGTCCTAGTGAACATATGGTTTGATTTCTTCTCTTCTTGACTATATCTGATGTGTATGTGGCTCAATAACTGAAGGTTCATCATTGTTTTAAGTATTCTTTTCAATTTCTTTCAATTTCAGAGTAATTCACCATCACAATTGCAATAAATGACAATTAGAAGCAAATAGTAATAAATATGTAGATATCTCGAAGATAATGGAAAATCAGTAGCATATTTGAGTTAAAGCATGTCAAATTGATAAATATCATGCAAAGATTTAATTACAAATTTATCATCTGGAGAAATATACTGTGAAATAACATTTCTTTGTAGCATTTTACCAGATCCTGTTGATGAAAGTAAGGCCCCAAAATGGAAAACAGCAAAGCACATCAACCACTGAGTAACGTCAGTAGGTTATAAACTAATCCACGAAGACTTGGGATCATGAATTCTCTGAATTCATTGTATCTTTCAAGATGAGTAAAGGTTGTTGTGCAATTTTTATTCTATGTTTGCTTATGACTAACATCATGATCAACATAAATTGGCACTAGAAGGAGGGCCTCAAGCTAGAGGATCATCATTAGTAGTTCAGGTGATGATAAAGATTGTAAGGTAACACTCAGATACCGTTAAATTTCCAAGTTAGATGCAAATATTTGTTGTTCTAATCTTGTACATGCTAATCCTGTGTAAAGTTTTTGAGATCAATCATAAATATTGCAAGCTTTACAACCGATCATCATGAATTTGTAGAAATAGGCCTTATCTCATGTAAATTTGCCCAAATCTTTGAGGTTGTTAGTTTGTAAACTTGACATCCTACCATTTGTGACACAGAACTTCAAATATCACCTCGTATTTGCAGCATCTCTACAAATATTCTACAAATATCCAGTCAGTACAATTTTCTGACCATAAATACAGTCCTTGTTGGTGAATTCCAACTAATCTTTACAATAATCTAGCCAATTTTCCTTAAAATCGAGAAATCTTGGCTCACAGGGTAAATACCAAGTCTAGATCCCGTGGAATCTTTGACGAATTACCTGTTAGAGGATTCAGACCTAGAACTATAGACATCCATCACACTCTAGAGTCTAGTGCATTAGGAGCTTCACCTGAGCATTCTCTTGTATCTCCTATTGGTTTGCAAATACCTACAGGATCACCTGTTCAACCTCAGGTTCAGCATGTTATACCTCAAGTTCAACCTCCTCCGGTTGCAATGTCATTCTTTGCAGCAGAGTCACCTTTGACCTTTAATGCATATCACGCTTTACCAAAGAATCTAGATAAATTTTGTCCAAAATATCATCCTTATCAAGATGCGGATGATCATATCAGAACTTTGAAAGAAGCATGTTGTAGGGCCAGAATAGAGCATCAGAATGTTGTATGTAGATTATTTCCTTTTTCCTTAGGGGAAGAGGCTTATAATGGTATATTAGTCTTCGTCAGGGTTCGGTCAATTCATGGGCTATTCTTGAGAAATCTTTCACTGATAGGTTCAAAGTTCCCATTAATCCTTAAATGAACTATCACCTATTTGCCACAATCAAAAGATTTGAAGGAGAGCCTATCACCAACATCAATGCTAGGTTCCAAAAAATGTTATCCAAGTTAGTCACCCCATATGTTGTAGCAAACGCTACAGCTAGGAGTATTTATTATTCAGCTCTGGATCCTTTAACTTCCATGTTCATCAGAAGAGCACATCCTGAAATCACAACTTTGACAGGAGCTTTCCAAGAAGCTATCAAAGTCAATCAGCAGCTGGTACCTGCTCCAACACCAAACATAGCCTTTCCTACACTACCTGGATATCCTACATACCCTTCACAATATCCAAATGGAGCTATGATACCTCCAACAGTCATGCCAACACCATTACAGATATCTCCAATAAGTATCATGCCTCCTCCTCCTAATGGAAATGGTCAAGTGCCACAGTATCCAAGTCAGACACAAGTGCCTCAGGGTGCTGATCAGTCCAACAATAACCATGGATCCTCTTCCTTTTTCAAGCCTCAAACTGAAAATGTAGTAGCCAAGGTACAAGAAGAGAAAGAGGAAATCAAGGAAATATCAGCTCAGCTAAGGAAACTTACTACTGAGATTACTCACCTGAGAAGCCAGAACTTCTATTCTCAGCCTAATCAGAATAGAGGTTATACCAATGACAGACCAAATTATCCTGACAGGGGGTATAACAACAATAATTACAACAATAACAGTGGTAATAACAATCCCCCTAGATAGCCTTTAGTATGGAACTCCAGGCCAAATAATGGTTCCTTACCATCACCTTTAGATAATTAGCCTCCTAGTGAAGCTAAACAGACTATCAAAGTCAATCTTGCTGAGGCAGCCCTCACCAATTGGTGTAGGATACACAATACTAATGCTCATACAGGGCTAGACTGTCCCCAATTTCAAATTGCTACAAGTATTTTCCAAATTGAAGTATCCAATACTGCAAGAAATTCACATCATGTAGAAGGGAATGAGCTTGTCCCTTGTGGATATGATTCAGCTTTAGTACTGGAAAGCTATACTAATCAGCCTTATCAGTAGACTATGTCATCCCATCAACATTATACCCAGACATGTGAAGAATCAACCATGGCTTTTGAGTCAAATTATGTCTTCTCCTTTGAGGATGACAATGAGCCATCAAATGAACATGAGGAAGTACATGCTTACCAACAACAGTACCAGGGTAAGCATAATTATAACTTGAGAAATAATGCCAATAAACCTACTAGTCCATTGACATCTTCCTTACCTCTGAGTAATTTCAATACCCCTCCTGATCCCAAAGCAAGCAATAACCTAGGATTTCCCAAGGTCAATGCTCAGTATTTATCATCACCAAACATAGCATCAAAAGCTTTGAGCATGCCTCATGAATCTGACAAGTTAGTTACCTATCTAGCTGATGAAATGAAGAAAATAAAAATCAACCTATCCTTGTCAAATCTGCTAAAAACTCCATCCATTAAAAAAGCATTCATGAAATTGCTAGATGATCCTGCTCCTAAAGAGGACAGCTATACTTCAGGTCAATCTGGAGGTAAGGATCATGCTGTCAGAGACAATAATGTTAAAACTAAAGTCCCAGCTACTGTTCAAGCTGTGGAGACTTCCCACATGACCTTGTCTAGAGATAAGAGTGAGTCACCTCCATTTCTCCTTACCATATGAAAGTTTGGTAAGAATTTGCATAATTGTCTAGTAGACTTAGGAGCATCCACCAATGTCATGCCCTTGTCCATATGTAATGCTTTAGGGCTGCATCCTGCTAAATCTCTAAAGAAGGTAACCCAGCTGGACAAAACAGAGGTGAATGTAATAGGCGAATTAACTCACATTCACATGCAATTGGCATCAGACCCTAGGATCCAATATTATATTGACATTTAGGTAGTTGACATACCTGATACATATGGAATGTTACTCAGTAGAGATTGGTCTAAAACCCTCAACAGATATATGTCTACTGATTTCAGTCACATGTGGCTATCTTGGAAGGGTATACCAAACTAGATAAGAGTAGATGTTGAACCAAGAATGAAACACATGATCACCGAGTATAACAAAAATAAATGAGATCATGTACGTGAATGTTGAACCTGGAGTTTATTCCATTAGACCTCAAACTATCAGGATAGAGGAAGTCCTGATGTATGATTTTCATGATGATCATCATCCTAGAGATCATCCTCATCATGATAATGCTATAGTTTTAAGATCTGGTCATGATCATAGAGATGAAATAGAAGTAGATCATTTCAAGAGTTTTGAAATATACTTGTCCAAATAGGTAGAACACTGTCAATTATTGGATATACCTGTTCATGATATTTTGATTGATGGTTGGTGTAGATTACACAATGAAGCACATTTTGAGAAAACTTGTGAAGCATGCATTGACATGATGGAGCTTGAGCAAACATGCGGAGAGGCGTCATCATCATCAGAGGTAAGTTCCACATATAGTAATGATGATCATACTGATTCTTGTTCGTCTGCTGTAGGAACAGGAGAAGACATGAGCCTAGATGAGGATTGTATCCAGAAGACAGAAGAAATTCTAGTCTGCAATGAGAATAAAGAGAAAAGAAATGATAAGATCACCCCTGGGAGTGATTGTCTGATGGAGTCAGATTAGGAGTTATCTAATGACGACAGAGGCAGTAATTTCACCAGATTTGAGGAGTTTTTATCAAAGGAAATTAAAAAGATGATAGAACAAGAGAAACTTCCACAAGATGCACTGATTGAAGGATGGTGTAGGTTGCATGAGGCACCTCACTCAGAGACTAGTTTTTCATTGTGTCTACATATTTTAGAGAGACATTTAGTGCCTAGTCCAGAAGATCATCTTTCTGATGATGAAAAAAAGGAAGAAAAATCAGCTTCCCAGAAGAAAGGAAAGATGAAGTCTGAGAATGCTGAAATATCCAAGTTAAAATGGATATCATGTAGAGCAGCTGCCAGAGCTGCAAGGAAGAAAGAAGGCTTAGCTAAGCCTCCTGCTGAAGATAAACCATGGATCCTTAGATTTGATGGATCCAAGTCGAAACAAGGTGCTGGAATAGGGATTGATCTCATTGATCCATCAGGAAAGTCCTACCTAGCAGCCTACAGACTGTAATTTCCCTATACTAACAATGTAACAAAGTATGAAGTCCTAATACATGGGATATTGTTTGCCCTTAAGAAGAAAGTAAAAATTCTACATGTCTATGGAGACTCAGAATTAGTTGTTAGACAAGTGAGAGGAATTTACTCCTGCAATTATAGGAAACTGTCTAATTACAGACAGGGTGTGGGATCTGATTGAGGACTTTGATGCATTTAATATCACCCACATACCTAGAGAATAGAACCATAGGGTAGATGCTTTAGCCTAGGCTGCTAGTACCTTAGAGCCACTGTCTATTTCTGGTTTAAAGAGGTTTTCAGTAGAACTGGTATCTGTGCCTTCAGTACCTGATAATGTTACTAATCTCCAAGTATTCGATGATGATCAGCATATCCTAGATTTCATATCCAACAGAGATGTATTTGATGCTCAGATCATAGATGAGAACAATGTGGAAGATCATATTTGGGAAGAAGAGGAAATATTAGAGTTGCCTAGCAACAGGATTCCCAAAGGAATGATTGAGTTAGAAAGAGCCTTTGATTTGGATAACATACTGAAACAGAAGGATCTTCCAAAAGCTGATGGAGGACAATATTCACAAGTGAATATTAGACAAAATGATGACAAAAGAAATGTTCTGATAGGGAAGGTTTGCATAGAAGAAGAGTTAGAAGGAATAACTCAGGCACTCAAAGATTACATCCATGTCATTGCATAGACTTATGATGAGTTGAAAACATATGACACATCAGTCATAACTCATACCATACCCCTTAAACCAGATGCCAAGCCTTTTAGACAGAAGCAAAGGCCTATCAATGCCTTGCTGGAACCTATAATTTTTGAGGAGGTTAAAAAGTTGTTAAATGCTAGGATCATATTTCCTATGAGACACTCCACCTGGGTAGCTAATCTAGTCCATGTGAGAAAGAAGAATGGAGACATTAGGCTATGTGTGGACTTCAGGAACCTGAACAGAGCATCAGAGAAGGACAATTATCCTTTACCCCCCATAGATGAAGTTCTACAAATTGTAAATGGAGAAAAAATGATGTCATTCTTGGATGGTTTTTCTGGTTATAATTAGGTAATGGTTGACAAAATTGACAGACTGAAAACTGCCTTCACCACAAAGTGGGGGATATTTGCTTATAGACACATGTTGTTTGGGCTGATAAATGCTAGAGCAACATTCTAGCGCGCAATGGACATAGCCTTCAGAGGCTTAATAGGAAAGTGTATAGTCATATACATAGATGACTTAACAGTATTCTCTAAAAATAGAGGAAACCATGTAGTAGACCTGAGAAATGTATTGAAAAAATGTGAACAGTATGGGATATCCCTGAACCCCAAGAAATGCATATTTGGGGTAACAAAAGGAAAATTGTTGGGCCAATTGATAACTGAAAATGGAATTATCATTGATCCTGATAGGGTGGACTCCATCATGAAAATACAACTTCCTGGAAGCAAGAAAGAGCTCAAATCTTACTTTGGTAAGATAAATTTTGTCAGGAAGTTCATCACTGGCTTTGCTGAAATAGTTAGACCTTTAAATGCTATGCTGAAGAAGGATGCAAAGATTGAGTTGACATTAGAAGCTAGAGCAGCTTTTGAAGACATAAAGAAAGCTATATCTAAAGCTCTGGTGCTGATTAGTCCAGACTATAGTAAAGACTTCTATATTTACTCATTTGCTTCAGAGCATACCTTTGCAGCAGTGCTAACACAAAGGAATGAAGAAAAATAAGAAAAGCCTATAGCATTCATGAGCTGCCCATTCAGAGATGCAGAACTCAGGTACGTGGATGTAGAAAGACAAGCTCTTGCTTTGGTCAGAGCAGTGAAGAAATTTATGCACTATATCTTGAGGAGCAAGGTGATTGCTATCGTACTTGATGCAGCAGTGAAGATGTTATTGATGCAGAGCGAGCCGGGTGAAAAAAAGGGCTAAGTGGATCATTGTCCTATAGGAATATGACATGGATATCACACCCATGAAGCTAGTAAGAGGACAGGCATTAAGCCAGATGATATCAGAGATTGATCCAAATATCACAAGTCAGCAGTATGTTATTAATGAGAAGGATAGTGGAGAGTGGTACTCAGACATCAGGCATATCCTGATTACTGGAAGATGTCCTCCCAGACTGCAAGCTTCACAAAGAAGAACCCTGAAAATAAGGTCACAGAAGTACATGATGAAAGTAGGAGTACTTTTCAAGAAAAATTATGAAGGAATATACCTAAGATGCCTAGAAAGGCCAGAAGTAGACAAGGTGTTGTCAGATTTACATGACAAATTTGGAACAACACATGGGTCATCCTTAGCCACAACTCATGCTATTCTAAGGGCAGGATATTACTGGCCTACAATTTTTAAAGACACCGCTAAACATATTAAATGCTGCCATACATGTCAGGTTGCTGCCAACAGAGAGAGGTATGTTGCCCAACCTCTACAGCTAATGATGGAAGTGCGCCCATTTGCACAATGGGGCATGGATTTCATAGGACCAATTAATCCTCCATCATCTTTAGGCCACAAGTATGTTTTAATGATTACTGACTACTATACCAGGTGGACTGAAGCCACTAGTAGCAAGACCTGCAATGCAGAGGATGTCATCAAATTTCTGGAGAGTAATATAGTCACTAGGTATGGGGTTCCCTATGCTCTGGTAAGTGATAATGGCTCTACTTTTGCTTCAACCAAATTGTCAAGTTGGGCCTTTGATTATGCGATCATACTAAAGTTCTCATCTAATTATTATCTCCAAGGGAATGGATTGGCAGAATCCACTAATAAAAATTTGCTGAATATCATAAAGAAGTTAGTAGACAAGAACCCTAGGGAGTGGAATACACTCCTAAAATATGCCTTATGGGTAGGCAGAACCAGAAATAAGGCTGCATTAGGAAACTCACCTTATCATTTAGTGTATGGGGTGGATCCCATCCTCCCTATTAACCTGAAGATTCCTACCCTACAGTTTGCCCAAGAGTACCTAGGCATAGACAATAACCAAGAAGTTAGGTTGCTTCAGCTGATGCATCTGGAAGAGAAAAGAAGTTAGGCAATTGATCAATTTGCCAAACATCAGGCTGTTGTCAAATGCTAGTTTGACAAAAGAGCCAAAGTTAAAGCCTTCAGGATATCTGATTTAGTCCTGATGTGGGATAAAGCCCATGAGAGGAAAGGAGACCATGGTAAGTTTGATAAATTATTGATAGGTCCCTTCCAAATTTTTGAGATATTCGGAGACTACACTTTCAGGCTTAAGAACTTGATAGGTGAGGATATTCCATTACCAATTAATGGACAGTTCCTCAAACATTATTTCTAAGCCTAAGTAGCTTCATGTCAGTCATGTGTATCATAGTGTATATTTGTATAGTTGCTTGTACAGTGTGTTTTGCTTTTTGTTTTTTCTTTGTTTGCTTGTTGAGTTTTGTTTTGGTTAGTCAAGATGATGTAACTCATCACCACAAAACATAACTAAATTGTTAGGATTCAAGTGATGAGAACACATTTATATATAGGTTATGACTCATTTTAAGAAAGTACTTATGATCAGGTCTATGACATCTTTTCATCAGGGTGCCTTTTCCTAACCAAAGTGATTTTTTCACAATGACTCACCTAACAGCCTTGGGTTTGTTGAAAATACAAGTATAGGTGTTAAGTGAAAAATCTAAAGGGAATTCCTTGCTACCAATGCAATCTCCAACCTAAAATAGCAAGTGACCATACCTTGCATGTTGAGCTTACATGATGACATCAGATATATGAAGTATAAATGTTGAAAATCCAAAAATATAATAAAATTAGGCCATCTAAGTAACTCTATTGGGGCTATAGACACCTGCTGGCAGTGGGGCTCTACTTAGGGGGATTGTATAGATAACCTTGCCAGGGCTATAGATGCTTGCTGGCAGCAAGGTTCTATCCAGGTTGGCTATGAGGGATGATCTCAAACTATGTAGCTTAACATTAGTTACTCATGTTTTCAACTTGCTTTCAAGATGAGGTTAATTAATTATTTGCACACTATTGATCCTTTGTTAGCACTGTTACCATGAAGACATTTTATCATTCAGAAAGATTATGATGCTTATGCTTGAAGAGAGTTAGAATACTATGTTAGAATGTGTTCACATCACTTGAATCATTAGAATTTTGGTGTTTTCTTTGGTGGCAAGTTGTTGTGTGGTTACACAACACGCCCCATTTTGACTTGACAAAACAGGGACCCAACTTTTTGTTTGGCTTGGCTTGTGTTTTCTGCTTGCTGGCAGTCTGGTAAAAGTAAGTCAATACAGATGATCCTGCATAAAGGGGATTGGGTAAGTCATCATGATGAGGTCAATTTTTCAAAGTTAATATTTCATGACAATAACCTCATGGTTGGATAGAGTAAAAAATTTCATGCAAGTTTGTCTTTTGGATCACCTTGACATTCCTTAGAAAACGAGAGTTATGGTAAGTCAAAGTCCTGGTCAAACCTGATATTTCGAGGGGAGGATCATATTTCTTAACATTAGTCATCTTATGAAAGATCACCCTGATCCAATTTTATCACCCGATAAATCATTTATCCGGAGATCCGGATATCAACTTTAGGTGATCAAGGTATTTACTCGTCGAACAATGTCATATATTTTGCAAGGGTCATATTTTGAATGTCACCTAATATTCTGAATATCACCTTATCTTTTTGAATATCATCTTGTCGCAAAATATCACCCTAGAGCCAATATCCTGATGATGTCATAGTCTCAATGAAATAAGAAGATTGCCATAATGGTGATGTCATCATCCTTTTTACCTCGTGGAGGTATATTTTCAAAATGACCCTTCTTGCACAACATGACGATGACATCATAGTGCTACAATGATGAACCAAGTTATTATCCTGATGACGTCATCTTGATATTTCGAAGGGAGGTCATTTTAGTCTGGGGAATCATCAACATATAACATCACCTGATGTTTCGACAATGGGTTTTTCCGCTCAAAAGTGGATGATCATATTACACATAGAGGGTCATATTATGAATACCACCCGATATTCATAATATCACCTGATCTTCAGAGATCACCCTGCTCCTTTTGTCACCATGACATTAAATGCGTGCAAATGCAGTAGGTGGTTCCCACTGATTATGAATACGATATATACACCTGGCGAGATCTAGAAGTTTCATACAGAAAATCAGTGGTTTTAATTAATTTGTCCTAATTTACCCTAATTTGCCCTAATTTTCCTTAAAGAGGAGGTAAAAGCAAATTTACAGAATCATTTTACACTCACCCTGTGATAAAAATGAGTTTTTACAGAGCACTGAGCTTTCAAACCCTCATATGACTATCTACAGACGCATACAGCTTGTAGCAGAACAGAACACATGAACATCACTGGTATTTGAGTCCCTTTCACATAATCATCAAAATAATCAGGGGAATAAGCATAATCAAGTAAGTAATTGAAACCTTGCTCCTGTCATTCCTGCATGTCCATGTAGTATGATCTCTATTGGTTTGAAGCTGTGAATTATGCATGTTATAATGAAATGATGATAAATGAGTATAATGTGCATAAAGCTGTGAGAATATATTGTTATATACATGCATGAGAAATATGGTATGGTAAGACTAGTACTATTTATTGCAGGAGACCATGGCGAACAAGAGACTGAGCAGGTCTGAGGCCAAATTTCTTAAACCCATGTTCGCTCAACCTGAAGGTGTATAGTTTAAATATGGTGCCATCACAGATACACACCAAGGAAACACCAATTTGGTGGCATGGTCAGCCAAGATGAGTGATGAAAAGAATAACAACACCTTGTTGGATGCCGTTTTTGTGTCAGGGATGTGGAGTGCTGCAGGATTCCCTTACTCTATGGAAGCTCTGGAATTAATTGTTGAATGTGCAAGGAACTACAACCCACAGACCAGAAAAGTAGAGAAACATGGTAGGGTTTATGCTGATCTATCTATCAAGGGGATTGTAGCCACTTTCAATTTGCCATTAGGAAAGAAGGTTGCCAACATGGACTTGAAGAGGTTGGAAACTGAATATGAAAGTAACAAGAAGGCTGCTAGGAAAAGAATGTACCAATGGACAGAAAAAAATAGTCCTTATACTGTAGCCACTAAATTGCCAGTGCATCTATATAAGTTTGATTTCGATGATGAATACCAATACATAATAGCTCTACTTAGTAGAGTGAAAGGCCAGCTTGATGCTGGAAGTTTTAAGGATTGGATGTATGGGGTCATCCTAATGTGTGTTTATACAGACAATAAGCCACTGTGGGAAAAAATGATAAGTTATGCCCTACATGGTCAGCTCATGAACCTAGGGGGCCTGGAGTGTGCATTTTACATCACTTCATATGTGGTATACTCATGTGCCTACAAGGGTACATTTGATGCACTTGCAACAGAAGGAAAGATTGGTGGCACTACTAATGATGCCCACATATGGGATCATTATCCTCAGCTGCAAAGGGTAAATTTCCTCCCTGATTATAAACTAGTGAATGATGCATTCTCTATGCATCTGGTCAGGACAATGGAGGAAGACAAGACTAAAAGACTGAGCATGGAAGCTCAGGAGGTTATTTACAGGCATGGTGCCTAGTTTACACAATATGCTACTTTCTCCTATATTAGGATAGAGGGTTTTGAAGGTCAACCCCTCATGCTCCCCAGGTATCCCACTGATGCAGTAGTGTTAATGGAGTTTATGAGGCAAGTATCCACAATACTGGATGCATATAAAGCAAATAATAAGCTTCTACCAGTATTGTTTCCAGTAACAATGGGCTGGCATATATGCCAGGATTCTAAAAATATAAAGAAAGCCATAACTGGCTTGAGTATGATGAAATTACAGCCATTCCCACTGGCAAGATCATATGATCCATATGGGAGGATGCAGAAGATTATGGGGAAGCCTATCCATCAAAGGCATCTTGAAGATTTCTGGGTGAATTGTGAGGATGAAGCCGAAGCTAGAAGAAGAAAATACCAAAGGCTAACCCTCAACTAGATCAGGACCTTTGATTGCATCCCAGTGCCTGCACAATTAAAGAAAGATGATGGCAAGATCATGGCGGATGAGTATGAAGAGAAAAAGTTATATAATGACATTGTCTCAGTACCTGATCTTACTCAACTTGAGGATATTTCATTGGATCAGTTTACAAGCAGGACCATAGAGTTAACCCAGTCTTGGGTAGATGACCAAATAAATGCACTGAAGAAGAAGGGTGTAGCTCTTACAGTGGACAATAAGAAGAAGAGGCAGGAGCTTCCTGATAACGAATATGATGACTTCCTGATAGAGAAGAGGAAATCTAAGGGAGAAAGGTTGCCACCTCAGCAACAACAGAGCAAAAGACCCCCTAGAGGTAAGAAGACTGATAATGAACCTAAAGGGGTGATAATTGAAAGAGTTATTATAATAGCTGAAGATGCATTAGCATCAGGACAAGTGTCAGCCTCATCAGCACCGCCTCCTCAAGATAAACAAAAGGCTAAAAAGATACAGAAGCCAGTTGTTGGAACTATTGAAACATATGAAGAGGGTCAGGCATCACAAAAACAAATGGAAGAGGATGTTCCTCTTCATGAAGAGCTTGTAGAAAAAGACCCTATGCCCCTCATCAGAAAAAGAAAAGCACCTCAGGTGATGGTATCCACACCTAAGAAACCAAGAACATCCATGAGAGGTGAGATAAAACATGACCCCATAGTATTGAGGGGAGGTGGTGAAGAAGTATTCAGAAAGGAACTACAACATAATGTGCCACTTCCTACCATTGTTCAGTTTAAGACTGAACAAGCTGAAGAACAAATGAAGGAAACCACAGGTGCAAGTCAAGGAGGTCATTTCTCATTAGATGAGACTGTAGACCTATCAAATGATGAAGTGGTAGATAATGTTGCCTCGCAACGAATGGAGACTCTTGTTGCTAACACCTGCATAACGCCACAAGGAACACCATCAGTACAGGTGGCAGTGTTAGAAGAACTAAAGCAAATAGAATAGGAGAAAGAAAAGAGCCTAGAAAAGGTAGCCCAAGAAATGGGTCTTGATAAACTAGTGGATCAGGTGACTAGCCCTGAAGTGATAGATTTAACATATAGGGAAGATGTAGCACATCCTGAAAATCCAGTGGGAACACCTGAGAAAATAGAGAATATTGAGAAAGTCAAACTTGTAGAAGTGGAAAGCCACACTACAGATATGGGTCAGCAGCAACAAGATGCATCTGCTGAACCTAAAATAGTAGAAGTACCAGAAAAGGGAGGAGAAGAAAAGGATACATCAATTGATCCTGCCCTAAAAGTTCAAGAAGCAATTACTATACGTGTGGAATAGATTGTAGCTTCAGATCAGGTTAGTGTACCTAAGATAGACATAATAACATCCACTGATACAAATATGCCTCAAGATGAGGAAATCACCAAAGTGGATGAGGTACAGAAGGAGGCAGTGCATGATCATCAGGTGGAAGCATCACAAGATCCTCCACCTCAAAAAGAAGCTCCTATAGGAAAAGAAGTTCCTCAACAAGAGGAAATACCCCAGGATCACCCTCATGAAGAGCATCATGAGGAAGAAATAAACAAGTCACCATCTCCATCAAAAATAGATGCAATTACTGGAGATCAGCATGATCATCATGATGATGGTGGATGCCCAGGATCCAGAGACCAAGTTCCTCAATGGCTTGAGAAAGAGATAAGCACAGAGTCCAGATTAGAGATACATGAGTTTGATGTGTCAACCCTATTTTCAGAGACCCTGATGAAGCCAAAGAGGAAGGCCAGGTTGACTTCGGCCATAAGAAGAGATCCTGTTACGAGCAGAAGGACCACCTAGGTAGCCGTTCTTACAGCTGACAAAGAGAAAGGCAAGATCACTCTGGATGAATTCCAGATTAGTACAGTAGATTTGGGATTTGCCAATGAAGATCAAGAAGGCCAAGAGGGAAAAGATATAATTGATTCATTGACCCAAAGGGTGAAGAGAGAAAAAGAGAAAAATAAGCAACATAAAGAGCACATTGCTCAGCTACATGCCTATATAAAACGGTTAATTAACCCTAAAGATATTTCAAGTGGTCATGCAATCCCATTGACTACTATTTCCCAGGATGAGGTGAATAAATTGGATCTCATGAAGCATGAGTCATCAATAATGAAGAAATGGATGTTATCCACATTTGATGGAGTGGAGGAAATAGTGAAAGCCTCTTTGAAGAGGTGGAATTCTTTAAACATCTCCAGGAAGAAGGTCGACAAATTACAGATGGAGATAGGAAGAAGCTCCTTTCAGTTAGAGAAAGCATTGAGTGCTTTAGATGAAATAAAGAGGATTAATCCTCAGGTTCTCATAAGTAACCAAGTATTAAATAATAATACTGCCATTTTGATTTATATATGGTACAAGGACATCCGATTTGAGTGTGATGTGCTCCAAAGATGCAACAACAAATTAAGAGACATTAGTATGAAGTTGCATGACATGATGTCATATGAGGTAGAAGTCTTGGAGACCTTGGAAGGTGAAATAGAGGGAAAGATTGAAAATCAAGATGAAGAGTTTGCTATTAAAGCTCTGCATAACAATTTCCAGCTAGTAGCTGATGACCCTCTAAATCACTTGACAGAAGAAGTCATAGATAAAATCATGAGGATCAAGGTCAGAGTGGAAAACTACAATGAAACATCTAGCATCAGGAGGAGTAAATTAGAGACTCTCTGAGGCAAATACTAGATACATAAGCACGCCATCACCAATGCAAGAATTCAAGATGGCGAGGAAGTAGAAAAGATAGTACAATCTTATGAAAATATCTGGACATCTATGCAGGTCCATATACAAGGAGAAAGTCATCAGGATGATGAAGATTTGGGAAGCGATGATCTTGATGCTTTTGACGATGAAGATGAGGAACTTGAAGGATAAATAGTAGATGAAGATGCAATACCAAGAAAAGACATAAGCATCTGATACTTAGGAAAATAAGCAATTCAGATGGTTGCCAACTGGCAACCTGTGCTACGTCAAATGTTGACAAAGTCAAAGATGAATATCCACCATAGATCTTAATAGATAAATTTGGATTGTAGATCATTTTGTAACCACTCCCTCACCTTTTTCTATAAAAGGTGCAGGGATGCCTTATTTTGAACATTCAGAAACTTAATTGAAATCTATTTGCTGAAATATTCAGGGCTTATTTCAAAGTTGTTGTATACATATATGTTCTTGCATACTTAATGAATGAGAAGACTGTCTTGATTACAATACATCATAAATCTTGAGTAATCAGTGTATGAATTCTTGATACATGCTGTGATTTGCTGCGTCCCTTGGAGTGCATGTCAACTTACATGTGTTGTCTTCATACCTTTCCTTTGGAGTTAGCATCGACTGTATCTAGCTTTGGAATGTCCTGGTGAACATATGGTTTGATTTCTTCTCTTCATGACTGTATCTGATGTGTATGTGGCTCAATAACTGAAGGTTCATCATTGTTTTAAGTATTCTTTTCAATTTCTTTCAATTTTAGAGTAATTCACCATCACAATTGTCATAAATGACAATTAGAAGCAAATAGTAATAAATATGTAGATATCTCGAAGATAATGGAAAATTAGTAGCATATTTGAGTTAAGGCATGTCAAATTGATAAATATCATGCAAAGATTTAATTGCAAATTTATCATCTGGAGAAATATACTGTGAAATAACTTTTCTTTGTAGCATCTTACCAGATCCTATTGATGAAAGTAAGGCCCCAAAATGGAAAACAGCAAAGCACATCAACCACTGAGTAACATCAGTAGGTTATAAACTAATCCATAGAGACTTGGGATCATGAATTCTCTAAATTCATCGTATCTTTCAAGATGAGTAAAGGTTGTTGTGCAATTTTTATTCTATGTTTGCTTATGACTAACATCATGATCAACACTAAACTGAACTAGAAAATGAAATGAAACAAACTAAACTACAAACAAACTGAATTGCAAATATTTTTTTTTGGTTGATGCAAGATTGCTCTTGAACCAGGGATGCTGCTGCATCAATTCTTAGTCACTGCTTCTAATAGCCTATTGTCACGATACAACACTTGTGGGTAAGACCCTGAAGATTATGGCAATTTGTCCTTATACCTAGTGTATACACCTAAAAATGGCTCGAGTCAAATTAAATAAATATTTTATATTTTTTTTTTCTTATTCCTCTATCAATAAATAAATATCTTAATTTATTTATCTGGTTCACGTTCATCATATTCTTCTAATAATTAAGTATTAATTCCTCTAATGTCATATCTAATCAAATAATCCTAAATTATTTAATTATTTCCTATAAGACAAAGTCCTATGTCTAAAATCCACTATCATCTCATCCATGTCATCTTCCACATCATTGGACACCTCATCATGTTGCTCCAATAATTAAATATTCTTAATATTTAATTAGTCATTTATCCTCTCAACATGTGCCCTATTTCCTCTCAACCATCAAACATGGTCAAAGACACTTGTCTCCTTAATCCTATATTCCCTCTCACATTCCAACAACCAAAGACTCTTTCCTCCATGTTCTTCTCATGGTCTTCCACCTTTATCTCATTGGTCCTTGTGAGCATCATGACATGTGGCTTATGGTTCCACGTATTCCTCCACCTTGTCATCGCAGTGGGAACATCTTCCACCTTTATGTCCCTCATCCCAACCAATTTAATCTTGACTATACATTTGACAAGACTTATTCTCCACCGTGGATCTTTTGACACTTGGATTTGAGCCCTCCTTGGCCTATAAAAGTAATCTCCTCACCTTCATTTTTATCAATCACAAGAGCTATAGTACTTACATGCTGCAAAAATTCCATCAAGTATCCAAGCATGCCTTTGGCCCCCCATTTGCATTAGTTTCATAATCTCCATTATTGCATTATCATCTAGATTCATAGTATCATTTAGATACATATCATTATCCTCATTATCCACATCATGGAAATATCAAAATCCTCATCATTATCTTAATTGCATTGTAGGATTGTTTACAATGCATTTGAATCCACAATTCCATTCATCTCATTGTCATCTTGAAAAGCAAAGAAGTACAATTCTGAGAGAAATATCATTATCAAACAAGATAATTGAGAAGATAGGAAATAATGGAATGCACAAGATAAATAAGTTTGCAAGGTATAATTCATGTTTTCTATATTTTTCTTAATTTCATTGGTGAATTGGATTTGAGTAGGAATTCTAGAGTATTTGTGGTATCTTATTAAGTTCTTACAGTTGTTTCAAATTATCAATCACACCTAGCTATTTCATGCCTATTTTCATTTTCAAAATCATATTTTTTATTGTCCTTCATTAACTTTTCAATTTGGGGTTTAGTAAATTTGACAACATTAATGTTTAGGTCAACAGTCTCAATCGAATCAGTATCTCCCACTCTATGTACAAGAAGATGACCAAAGACTTTGTGTGGGTCATCAATAATTGTCGGTCTCTTCTCTAGTGGATACAAAGCCCAAATATAAAGAGTTGCATTATCAGGATTATATCCTGACCCTGTGTAGATTTTATACACTACTTCAGTGCTCAATTTCAAGGTTTTATTCTGACTCTTCCTGAAGCTATCAAATACAATTGTAGAACTTATATCCCAGCTTGAGAGGATCATAACACCAGCTTTTTGTAGTAATCCTCATCCTCTCTCTAGAGTAATATTTTCCATTTCTTTATCTACTTCTTCCTACAACTCCTTTAGAGCTTCTACTTCTTTCTCAGGAGTAATTTCCATAATCTTTTCTCTTATCAGTTTTCCTTTATATTCATAAACAAATGATCTAAACTATGGAGAATTAACAAAATAATCATTAGAAATAAATTTTTGGCATGCAAGATACCTAACATCATTAGAAATCTGATCCAAGGATTCCAGCTTAACTACATTTCTTTCTAGTGGGGGCTCATACTTTTGAATAACAGGTTTAGTTATTTGTACACATTCAACTTCACCTTCAATTTCTTCTTCACTAGCCATAGATGTATCAACAAAGAAACTAACATCTGGGGTGGGCTATGGAGAGATATGGTAGAGTGGAACTACATTCTCAGCCTACATCCCTATAACATCTTCTATTAGAGGAGCATTTTTTCTTTTTTTGAACATAGAAGGTGCCACATCCCTAGTTAGTTTAGCTTCATGTAAAAGTAATTTATCCAATTTTTCCAAAGGATCCTTAACCTCAAGGAAAGCACCTATGTATAAAAAATTATTATTCATTCTCTAGGCCTCAACCTATTGGAAACAAGGTAGATAACTAAGAGGGGGGCTGAATCAGTTAT
This sequence comes from Cunninghamia lanceolata, assembly GCA_027924645.1. NCBI lineage: Eukaryota > Viridiplantae > Streptophyta > Pinopsida > Cupressales > Cupressaceae > Cunninghamia > Cunninghamia lanceolata. Next base: position 2,991,546 of record BSBN01000973.1, on the reverse strand, counting down.
CTTAAACTTCTTAACTTTCTTATCTTCTTTATTAATATTGCAGTATCAAAACATAGAAGCATAGATGAACATGAAAGCGTAAATGAAATCAACACACATAACACAAGGATTTTTATGTAGAAAACCTTGTTAAGGGAAAAACCATGGGTTGACTAACCCAATATTGTATTCTTTGTTAAAAGAATAGAAGTACAAAATGGTACTTGCCAATTAGGGCTCATTGCTCAAGCACACTGCTCACAAGAGACTCACTGCCTACAAGAGACTCACTATCTACAAGGTATAAATAAAGTAACTAGGTGTTTGAACTGATGAGAAGCATCCACATATGCTGAGGTTTAGTTTCGGTTAGGCTCAATACACTGATCTATTGCACTTCATTCTTCATCTTCTTTGGTGTTGTTGGCCTGTCACATACTGGACTTGTATTGCTGCTTCCACACTACTCTATGCTTTTCTTTGCACTTCACAACACACCACACACATCCTCACATCAAAATCCATCTGGTATATATATCCGCATCAAGGATTTCAACATCTTTCTAGTCAGCATCTGAAAAACTCAAGATATTTCCAAACTCTAGTCTGTCGGCTGAATCCATGCTTACTAAGTGATGCGTATCAAAAAGATAGTTATAATCAATCATGTCAGCCAACCATGAATGATCCCTTAAGAAACTTGATCACCATCAATTACTCATTAGGATTAAGGTTTGATGCTCTGTCGGTCAGTTCTTCCTCAGTCTACTCTGCCAAACAGGAACCTAACACTCAGGTGCTCATATCTTTCATCACCGGAGGCTCAATCTTTGGAATGTATTAGTCATGATACTCCTCTTGACTTCCCCAAGTCTGCACTTTGCTGAGATACTTTCTCTGAGAGATCTGGACTTGATTGTCGGACCTTGTTGCATGCTCTATTCTTACTCACTAGACCAAAATACTTTCAATCTAATTTCTGGTATAGTCATACCATATCCTGCGGATGTGTGGAACAAACTTTGTTGCCATCAATGACAACACTCATGAAGCCACATAGTGTCTTTTTCCAACAATCTCCCCCTTTGGCATTGATGGCAACACTTAGTGAAAAATGACTGTCACACTACAGTCCCCCTTGGCTAATGCTCTATTCTAATGTATACTTTTCTGGAACTCCCCCTTAGTTGGATTCCACATTTTTCACTACTCCTCACTCCCCCTTTGACATCAATGGCAAAGGGTAGAATCCACACACCAAAATTTCCAAAAATCAACCTATACTTAGCTACATAAGTATATATACATGTTATACTTACATATACTGAAGTATATTTGCAAAGGTGGTCTTCAACTGTACTACTTCTATCGCCCAACTCTTCTTCATTCTATCCAAAATTGAAATGTGACCACTTAGCAAAAATGTAAATCTTCTGCCCTTTTTAAGTCTACCGGATCATTGGTTCGGGCTGTGGTCTGGGCATCAGTTAGGGCCTCATGCATTGCCTCTAACTTAGGGATAATTATCCCTCTTAGTTCACTTGGCCTGCTTATTCTATTTTTCTTCTCCTTCTCAAGCTTCTTTATTTCATTTATAGCTACAATAGTTTGACATTCTTGATTTATTATAGAAGAGGTGAGAGGATCAAAATTTTGAGATAAGCTTGATAATTTGTTCTCTTGTTCTTCCATCTTCTTGGTAATATCTGCTGTCACGGTGGACCAAGATAGACAAAATTTGTATACATCTCCACCATCTTTAAGAGCATTTTCTAAGATCTTTATCCCAATATCTAAATTTCTCCTATCATTTGTTATAAGTTCTTGTACCTCGAAGAATCTTTTACCCAAAAACTCTTTCCAGACTTTCTCTTCTGTTGATTTCTCCAATGAATCAAAATGTGTGCTAATAGAATTAACAAGTGATTTCAAGTTACTGGATGAGGAGGCTAAAAGATCCTTCTGGAAGGATGGCATGATTTTCTCCAACGCACCAGATGCAATCTCTATTAGCTCACAGTCTTCCATGTGAGACTTCAGAATCTTTTCTTTTGCCTTTGCTTGGGCAAAAGATGTTATCTTCATTGTTTGAACCGGGTAGAGGGAGTCAAAATTGAATGGTCCTTGGAATAGCTCTAGTTCATCTAATTCCATTATTTCTTTTGTCAAGAAATCTTTAACTATTTTTGCAGTATCCCTTGCCAGAGACAGAGGCTTTTTTTCTTCTACAGCTTTAGAACTGTCATCTGGGGTTTTCTCTGTTTGATCTTTTTCTCTTTCCTTGACCTCTTCTTGACTAATTTCCTCATATTTTCTTTCTTCTCCTTCTATTCCAGAGTCAGCAGGGGGATCCAGAAGAGTGATGTTTACTTCTTCAGGGACTTCCTCTTCTAGTACAGAGGAATCTAGGTCCTTAGTCTTTTCTTCACCTGTCTCCTTTGACACTTTTGCAATTTCTTAGTAGATTCTTCCTTTGATGCACTTAATCTTGGTTCATCACTTATGTCCTCTATAATAGGAATATTGAATCTTTTGTATGCATTTCAAAGGATGTCTTCAGTCTCTTTTGCCACCTAATTAGTCTTTCTAAGCATAAGCTTGTTCATTCTGGCTTTTCTCTAGAACTCATCCTTGCAATCCTTGAAGATCATATTTATTTGTTTAAGAGTGATGGTAGGATAGAGCTGAATAGCTATCTGTTCCCGGATCTCCATATCCTTTTCCTTAGCATTGTTCTTTCTCATTTCAAGCTCCTTCTCTAGGCTTTTAGGAATTAGAGATATGATTTCGATGAATGCTTTGTTATAGATGTTTAGATACCTGACTATGGCATCTTGCAAGATCTTCTGATCAGCTTCATCAAATTCATCATAAAATTCTGTCATTAGTTGCAGATTCCTATCCACAATGACTGATTTGATGATATCATCAATGTAGAGAGTAGGCCTTTCAATGAATTCTTCTGCCTCTTCTTCCTTGTTATGACTGGTAGAGGATTCACCAGATGTTTTATTCTTCTTCTTCATCTTCTTGATCTCCTCATCTGATTCTGTCTCTTCATCATCCTTCTGGCTAGTGTAAGACCTTGTGGCATTTATCTTAGTTCTCTTCTCTCCCTTTCCGGATGTCTTTACTTCCAGTTTTGAGGCTTTTTGGCTCTTAGTAGTGGCAGGTGCAGAGCTCTTTGAGGATCTAGTCTGGGAGGGGGCTTACATCGAAGCACTTTCTTTTTCTGCTTCTTGCCTTTCTTTCTCTGCCCTTTCTACCTTCTCTCTGTTGGCATCAACTGATTCCTTTGATATGCCATATTTCTTTGAAAAATCCTCTACTTCCTTCCTAACTTTTCTCTTTATTTTAGGTTGCCTTAGTTCAATATCAATTTTTACACTCAATTCTTGAAAGGTGCCAAACCTTTCTGCCTCAGGGTCCTTAGGCTGACTTAGTAAGTGTTGGACAAGTAGTTCTAGAATTTTCTCATCCACCTCATATCCCATTGGCAGAATCCACACTATTCTCAGTTCCACTGCCTTCATTAGGTATTGATCAATGTCTACCATGAAGCACACTGTATCCTTGTATTTTTCAACTAGAGACTACAAGATTCTCTCTTTGGCCTGCATCATACTTTGAAAGTTCTTGAAATATCCCCAGAGTGTTGTACTTTGAGCCTTTGCATCACCAAGCCCATACATGTAATCTCTGATTTGTATGGCAACTAGTCTGTCATTTTGCCATACCCAACCACTGGATCCAGGTAGCTCATTCATAAAGTAAAAGAATAAACATAATATTAGGCCACCATATTTGAATGAGTTCTTCTTGTCCTTCTTGATCTTTTGTAAGTTCTCCAATAGTTGGCTCAGAAGAAGCTTGCAAAGATCATAATCTGCATTCTCCCTTAGCATCTGATAAGTAGTATAAATTGCAGTTCTAGATATAGAATTCTCCCTGCTGGAGTGATATATCTTATAGCCAATTATCATAGAAGCAAACTTGATATCCAGATCAGTGATATGTTCTATAGTCATTGCTCTCTTGTCAAATTTTGATTTGGTAGCCTTACTTATAGTTTGATTTTTGACCGATTTGAGAGCAGGCAACCCACTAGATGAGTGTAATCTGGTTACCGCCCTAATGGCAGCTTTTGTGATCTTAAATGGCCTTATCAACCACATGAAGTTGTCATGTACTCTACTCAGAACATACCGGACCCATTCATCTTCTGCAAAATAGGGGAAATGGATGCAATGTCCAAAATGCTTGTCCCAGATGGCCTTGTACTGAGGTTTGAGTTCAAATGAATCATCTATTAACTACTTGTGATAGATATCCATCAGCTTGGATTCCCCAAATTCTTTAGTATTTACATGAATGTATGCCCTAATGTCTTCTACATGCAAAACCCCATGCAGAATGCTAGAGAAAGTGCCTAAAGGATCAACTTCTAGAGATTTGTAAGGGTGTTTCTTGAACTTAGGGCACGATCTATCAGTGATTTTGACAACATTTGGAGTAGCCATCTTTCAAAAGATTCAAAGAGAGATATTCAAGAGCAAAAATACCTTTTTACGCCTCTAGGGTTCACGATATGAGTCGGATAGGATTGCTAGATGAATCAACTTTTGCGCTTGATCTTCGAGAGGTTTGAGGCAATTTTGTTTCAGAGCTCCTTCTTCCTTCTTCTTAGATGCAAATGTGCAAATGATGAACAAAAGAACCCTTTTATTTCAGCGCAAACTCTAATTTCATTTTGCAATAAATGCACAACTTAAGTCATTCTAGTTGCCTTATTCTTCTTGTTCTAAGAGAGATCTTTTTGGATCACTGAGATGCACTTAGAGTTATTCTTGGTGAATATTGACAATCTATTTTCCTTTCTCCAATCATTCCATTTATCTACAGATCAAGGATATTTCAATTTAGAATCATATCAGATCTAGCTGTGAGAGTCCTGCTTTTATCGGATGACTGTCATACCAGATCAATCTTGGATGATTAACCTCTTCAAAACTTCTTGAGGATCTTCCATATCTTTACCAAGGATTATTTAGATATTTCTCTGAGAACCTTTTAATCTGTAACTTTCCATGTGCCAATTTCAGGCATGAATTGACTGGCTGGGGGAATTTGTTTTCCTTTTTGACTCCCCCTAAGCTAGAGCTCATCTATTTAATTTTTGGAAGGAATATCAACACCAGATTCTGGTGCGGATCCATCCCCAATATTTTCTGTACTTCTCTTCACCCAAATCTTGTTCATCTCTTTTTGAACTTCATCCGCATTTACTTTTCCTTTTCTTTTGTCTTGATTTTGTTTATGATGCACCAAACCTCTTTTATCCTAATTCTTACTTCTATAGAACTTGGCAATATGACCGGATCTATTGCAGTTGTAGCAAATGACATTTCTTTGCATATTTGGCTGATATCCTCTTGATCTGCATTGATTAGCCATATGTCCCATTCTATTGCATGCAAAGCATCTACCATTGAATGAATTGTTTATTTGCCTATTTCTGCATTCAAGAGATTTGTGACCATACCTTTTGCAGTTGAAACATTTTCCAGAGAAGGATGTATTAGTTTGATTCATTCTTCTTCAACACTAATTTGCTTTATGACCAAAGTTATTGCAATTGTAGCAGTATCCATTAAAGGATGGATATCTTTGAGCATTTGGTTGTCTTACCAGATGTCTTCTAGGTTTGTTCCTTGAATTTTATGATCCAGATTCTTTTGACTAGATCCGGAGCTTTCACCTTTCTCATACCCCAAGCCATGCTTGTCATCTACCCTCTTTTGGCTTTCAAGAAGAACTTCAAGTTGATTAGAGCTTATCTTGAATTTTTCTTTGTATTCATTTGCTATTTGAAGATCCTTTTTAAGAGAGTCTATCTGATTTTCAAGTTGTTCTTCATTATCTCTAGCTTCTTCAAGATCAGATTCTAGATGCTTGATTATTCTATCCATTTTGTGACAGTCTTCTAACTTCTTCTTGAGAGATTGCTTTAGATTATCTTCAATTTTCCTTTTCTCCTCAATTTCTTGGGTGAATTTCATAACTCCTGATTCCATTTCATGTCTCACCATAATGACCTCTTTTGAAAGCTTCTCACAGAGCTTATTTTTCTCATTTAGTTCTTCATTAGTATCATTGGCTTCACTTTGACTTGCTAATTGTTGAAGAAGTTCCTTTCGCTTTTTCACAGAGATACTCAGTTTTTCTTTTAGTTCATTTATGAAGCCATCAACTTGTTTGAGTCTTTCCCTCAAGTTATTGACTTTAGAGTGAGATTGCTCAAGATCATCTAGGGCAGACTAAAGTTGTTCCCTCATACCATACATATCCATTGAGATTCCTGGATCTTCCTCAAGTTGTTAGGCTCTGTCTAGAGGAACTTAGCTCTGATACCAATTATTGGAAACAAGGTAGATAACTGAGAGGGGGGTGAATCAGTTATCTTAAACTTCTTAACATTCTTATCTTCTTGAATAATATTGCAGTATCAAAACATAGAAGCATAGATGAACATGAAAGAAGAAATGAAATCAACACACATAACACAAGGATTTTTACGTGGAAAACCCTGTTAAGGGAAGACCTATGGGTGACTAACCAAAGATTGTATTCTCTATTAAAAGAATAGAAGTACAACATGGCACTTGCCAATTAGGGCTCACTGCCTGAGCACATTGCTCACAAGAGACTCACTACCTATAAGAGACTCACTATCTACAAGGTATAAAGAAAGTAACCAGGTGTTTGAACTAATGAGAAGCATCCACATATGCTGAGGTTCAGTTCCGGTTAGGCTCAATACACTGATCTACTGCACTTCATTCTTCCTCTTCTTTGGTGCTGCTATCCTGTCACATACCAGACCTATATTGCTGCTTCCATACTACTCTCTACTTTTCTTCACACTTCACAACACACCACACACAACTTCACATTGAAATCCATCTGGTATATATATTTACATCAACGATTTCAACATCTTTCTAGTCGGCATCCAGAAAACTCAAGATATTTCCAAACTCTGGTCTATTGGTTGAATCCATTTTTACTAAGTGATGAGTATCAAAAAGATAGTTATAGGAGTCATCAATCATGTTGGCCAACCATGAATGATCCCTTAAGAAACTTGATCACCATCAATTACTCATCTGGATTAAGGTTTGATGCTTTGTCGATCAGTTCTTCCTTAGTCTACTCTGCCAAACAGGAACCCAACACTTAGGTGCTCATATCTTTCATCACCGGAGGCTCAATCTCTGGAATGTATCAGTCATGATACTCCTCTTGACTTCTCCAAGTCTGCACTTTGCTGAGATACTTTCTCTAAGAGATCTGGACCTGATTTTCAGACCTTGTTGCATGCTCTATTCTTGCTCACCGGTCCAAAATACTCTTCAATCCGACTTCCGGTATAGTCATACCATATCCTGTGGATGTGTGGAACAAATTTTGTTGCCATCAATGACAACACTCATGAAGCCACACTGTGTCTCTTGCCAACACAACCATCATCACTCTATTGTATACATCTCTTCTCTTGGTTGCATGGTGTTCATCAACATTCTTGGTTAGGTCATCATCTATAAAGAGCACATGTTGATATCCTTTTAACTTTTGTTTCAATTTGACATTATTGATAAACTGTTTAGGATCAAATCTGTTTCTCTCATTTCCCTTTGGAAAATTATAATGTTCTAATTTGTTATCAATAAGTTCATATGCTTTATCAGAAACAACTGAAAATCACCAAAGCAAAGTGTACTAGGCATGATTGACTATTTGTTATAGCATTTGATGCATAAAATTTGAATAAGCCATCTGCCTAACAATTTCCAAGTATGCTATCCTATCTGGAACTATTTTTGGCAAGAGAAATAGGGTTCCTTTAAAACCATACACCCGGATCTTAGTACAATCATCATAAGTATAACAGTCTCCCCAGTTATGGTTGACTTTCCCTCTTTGATCTTTCTCCTTAGGTCAAAGAAACTTTTGTATTTCTGATGACAAATTATAGTCATAGGGATGACCAAGAAGCTTGTAAAGTGGTCTTACAAAATATTCTTCGAAGTATAAAGAATGTGATCTAACACATCTGCCATCCCATATCGCAGTCCACATTTGGATAGGCCTAATGTTTGCATTATCATCCATATCTTTTATCCTCAAATGATTACTCCATATTCCCATGGTTTTCCCTTCATGTAGGATGAGATGCATCAACAATGAATAATGTTTGAAATGGATACATTCATTGTTATTTTTGATAGAGGTGAGGCCATTATTGAGATCAATTGCCAAATATTTAGCATAATCAAATGGTCTAGCATCTTGGTTTTGTACATCAACTATCAAAACCATTGGAGCTATAGACATCAGTGTAGTAGCATCCAAACCCAGAACTTGATAAATAGAGTAGTAATTATACTAAAAATATTCTTCAAATAATTCCATAGAGAATAGAGGGCGTTCATCATTTGAGAATACTTTGAGTCGATTCCCTTCAGCTCATGATCTATGCAAAGGCAACCTCCATCTCTTATAACTAGTATCCATATTGTGATACTCTTCTAAAAGGTCTCTAATTTTGAATTTCATATTTATGCTTGTGTCCAATTGAAAAACTGTAGAAATATAATTCTTCGTAATAGGAACAAAGGAAGACCCATTTGCAAAATAAATCATATGTGTCTGTGGGTCATACCTTTATGTAAGTACCCTAATCAATTCCACATTAACAAATACATTGGGTACTACTAATCTCCCCAAATTTAGTCTCCATGGGTTGGATACAGGTTGGTGCCTTTACATTTTTCTGTAATGATATATGAACATATCATAACCCCTCATTGGAGTCCATGTGTCACCCAGACACTTCTATTTATCTTCTAATTTTTTAGCTCTAGGCTTCAATTGCACACTTCTTTTAGACCTTGGTCCAGAGCTAGGGCATTGATCAATTAAACCTTGATTTGCATGCCGAGCTTCTATATTTTGTCTTTTAGCCTTAGGTGTTTCAGATGTGCTTTCCATAGTATCAATTTGCAGAATGAACCAGACCCTAATTCTTACTTACAATTTTAACTAGTTTGGATACTAAGAAAACAATTCAAGTTCAGGGATTTACTTAAAACAACAATTTCTTCTTAGGTTCCTTCATCGCCAACCACTGCTACATTCCCCATCTCTTCTTTTTTCAGATGCTCAAGGATTTTCAAGACCAAGATTTGGTTTATAACTCATTCGGATTTGGTTCATAAATGTTACCCAATGCTAACTTTTCTATCATAAAAAATATCATTAATGCTTTTGAATATCAACCGTTGATTAATCTGTCATAGCCGTTAATTGTCTCTTTGAATTATTGATGTCACATCAATAAGGCGGGGAAGTGTCTTCATTGTGTTGAAGGAACAAAATTTTGTTCCACCAATATTTATCTTTCTCCCCGATGAATTCCTTAAGTCAATTGTACGCCCTTTCTATTTTTGTTACATCGAAGGGACTTAAAACTACTCAATCTGATATCTAGAAGTCCCTTTGATCTTTCCATTTGGAGAAGTCTTGAAACTATCTCTTTGAATTTCCATTGTTACTTCGATGTATCTATGGGCCCACTTTATATTAAATTATATCTTTTCAATCTTGGGAAATGTAATATTTACCCTTTGTATTATTAGATCGGGGGGACTTTCGTAAATTCCTTCCGATATAATTTAGTCTCTTTGATAAAATTTATGTTCTTCAATGGGGATCATTTCATCAAAGGGAATTTAAAACATCTCGTCCCGATATGTTGTAGTCTCTTCGATGATGTTTATGTTCTTTCATGCAAATTGTTTTATTGGAGGGACTTTAAAGTAACTCCTACCAATATGGTGTAGTTTCCCAGATATAGGTTATTTCACATTAGGACCCAATAACAAGTATGAGATTAATAAGAAGATGACTATGGGAGAAAAAATGGGATGATTAAAGTGACAAATTGAGTGATAGGCTACATAAAGGAATTATAGCAAAATATAATTTGTCACTGGCTCAGGGTTAGGATTTTTAAAGATAGGCTTATGCAAATTTTTATCAATCATAACATGTCCTTTGAAGATTCTTGAGATGAATTATGTTTGATAGAATTAGGTACCTTAATATTGTTCTTTTCAAGATGTGTGAGGTGATCAATTTATTTCCTTAAACACTTGTGTTCATCATGACTAGGTTTTTTACAATAGGCACACTTTGACTTCTCTTTCTTTGGCTTGTCACCTTTGGAGGAAGAGGCCTGATTAGCTACATTAGATTCATCCAATTTTTCATCTTGTTTCTTCTCTCCTTGGTTTTGTTGTTTCTTATTTTGCTTACTAGTTCCTTTCTGATCTTTAGTGCCTTGATTTGTAGCCAAGGCATGAGACTTAGAAGGTTTTATAGTGCCCATTTGAACCAATTTATCTTTCTGCTTTGTGAGTTCATTTACAAAATCATCAAGAGAACAAATTTTATAAGTGGTTCCTAAGGCACTTTTAGTGGCATGAAATGTAGAAACAAACACATAATAGTTTGGACCAAGCTTGGAAAGAATACTTAAGATCAATTGAGAATCATTCTTCTCAATTCCACATTGTTTTAACTATAATCTTATGGCCTTTATTTTAGTGAAGAAGTCTTCAATAGTATCAAAATTGGAATAACTTAACCCTATGAGCTCATTCTCCAGTAGATGTCCTCTTATTTAATCTTACTTACCAAAGAGATTTTCCAAAGTGGTCCAAACATCATAGAAAAGATTCAGTATGAAAAAGAAAATATGGAGATATAGGCATACACAAGGTTCCAAAAGCTTTAACACATTTATTAAACAATTTTGAATTGTAAGGTCTGACAAATCTACTTACTAAAAATAACTGTCGAAAACCAAAATCATTACAAAAGTATTAAATTGAATAAAATAATTACACTGCTAAATATTTTTTCCATTATAACTCAACTCATGAAGCCACTTTTAGATCAATATATCCAATTAAGATTACATACAATAGTGAGTCAATAACATAATAAAATATGAGTAAGCCTTTATAGTAGTTAGTTGTGTAGGCTTGTACAACAACAATACATAAATATCATATCAATTTGTATCTATCCCACTGAACCTGAGAGAGAGAGAGAGAGAGAGAGAGAGAGAGAGAGAGAGAGAGAGAGAGAGAGAGAGAGAGTTTTCCTATCACATACATGACTCAAAATTAGTCGATGCTCACTAAAACAATAATATATTTAAATCTAAAATTAATTCTTAAAATTAGGGGTTGTGACATCCTTTCTCCCTTAAAAGAAGCATTGTCTTGATGATAAAATCAACTTAACTTATGATAAGGTTTCATACCTCTCTAATTCTGTTTTAACTCATTATTGAAATTGGCCCACCTAACAAATGTATCATTGCTCCCAGCACCTATTTGTTTATAACATAAAAATTTCCTATGTCTAATATTCATTCACTTGAACATATCGTTAGCAAGTCTTGACTTCATCAAATTAACTTTCCTTCTATACCTTCAGACAAGTAAAAACATGCAAGGTAATTCATTTCTTTCATACATTCTTCTATCAAATCTTTTTCATATTCCAAGATATTTACAGAAAGAATTCAATTATGTTCATTTTGTCAACAAGCCTACTCACATAGACTTCAGAACAATTGTCCTTATGATGAAAAACAAGCATCCCATACTACTTGTTATCATCATTGGCAAATCAAAATCCTCAATAACAGAAAGTATCAACAATTTACAACTAGATCTATAACTTGATCAATGTGAAAGATAAGAAGATCAATAGGTTTTCAACATACAAAAAGATCATCATATGATTAAAAGATCAGAGATAAGAAGATCATCAAGATCTCAATAGTGGTACAATCATTTACTAAATTGAATAATGAAAAGTAAATCTCAATCTGTGATAAACCTTTTATTAACAAAGATATCTAGAATGTATAATCTTTTACAATTTTCCAAGTGCAACCTTAGTTCATACAGAGAGAAGTTCAATTACATACCTCATCCTACAAAGGTTCAAGAGATGATAAAATGCATTTCTTGAATTACATAAAGAGATTCAAACATATAATCTATCTTCAGCTGCCATAACCCATTGATCTTCTACAAACTGAAGATCAAGAGCATAGTTAAGGTACTTTTTCCATCCAACCATGAGTACAATACTTCCCCAAGATTCTTCCTAACTCAAAGAATACCTAGTCCTGCATAAGGCTCCTAGAAACCTATAACAAAAGGGCAAGAGGGAAAATCTTGATGCATGTCTGATGCCTTATATGCATTCTATACTAGAATGAACACATTTCTTGCATACAGGATGTGGTAGAGAAACATATAATATAGAAACTAGGCACTCATTATCCATCTATTTCAATGGTACAATATAGCTTTGGCCAAAGCATAAATACAAAAAGTGGTTGATCTTGAAAAAGAAGATCACCTTTTTTGTTAGCCCACATTCGGCATCCTATCCCAGAAGGTAAGCTTAAATCTTATCACACACAACACATTCAACAAGAATAATCTATCTCAAATTGCATATAATATAGATCAGATAATATGATCTAGTGCATCCCTCGCACAAGTGCATAGCTCGCACAAAATGTGAAATATGCATAAATTGAATTAGTATAATTATAGAGATCATTACTCGATCCAACTATCACAATGAATATAAAAAGTGTATCTCACACACAAATTATGATTATAATCATTACTCAAGTGCTTTATCTACACCAAGATATCAATAACTTACTTTAGTGCATCACTCTCACAAGGACAACAATGATATGCATCACTCACATTAGTATAAGTATAGTGAACATTTCATGTTCAAGTATAAATATGATAAGTGCATTATTGCACAAGAAAAGTATTATTCTTCTTTAATACATATGTATAAGTACTCTCATTAATAACAATAAAGCATGCATGATTCACCACATCAATCATTTCTGCCTTGTCTATTAGATAGATCAAGATAACTTATCTAATCACTTCTATCATGAGTCACAAATAAAGATCCTTACAATATCTGAACCTTGCATTTTGATTCTACTAGATCCATATCTTGAAAGAATAAGATGTTGCTCAATAATCATCTTGCCTAAAGGCCCATACTGTTACAAGCATTCTTTCATCCATCTTAGATTTCCTACCTTTGAGAAGGCTCAACCAATATTTATCCATTATTATCAGCTTTATTTACTTCACATGTGATTTTCTTCCTTCCTCTCATGAAAATTTTCTTCTTTTCTTCTTCCCTTGTATCTTATCACCTCATTCATCCTTTACATCATCAAAGAGATCTATCTTCTTAATATATTTCTCTTATTAATTCACTTGTATTGTGATGCAGAGGCACTTTGAATGGGGAAAGATAGACGAACTAAACAAGGTTCTACTTCACCTACAAGCCCAAAAACAAAGACCTTTATGCAAAAGTGGGAACAGAAGAAGGAAACTCTAGTATAATCATGGAAAGGTTGTATTGGGGTACCAAATGACTTATCCCACCCATTGGTTAAGGCAGATCACTCCCGGAACATGCACTTGCTTCACAAATCCTCTAAATGGCTTGTCTCCCTAGAAAAGGAGAATAGTCCTCTTATCTTTTTGCACAGACCTTCAAATGTCAACCTAAGACATGCATTGGATACCCATTATGCCTCCCCATAGCATACTCCAAGATGGGTATAGGTTACTTTGGAAAATGTGCTCTAAAAATGGACTGGTAATTCTACTACAAGGGTTCAAACTCAGAAATTTCATTGTGAAATGCCACGAACAGTCATTCATAACTTCCACAAAAATGAAAAAGAAGTCAATCACTTTGGTCAGATTGTAGATAACATAGTTACAGACATTTTATCCAAGTTACATAAAGATCTAATAGTGGAAACAAAAGTTATAGCATTTTTCCCAAAACAGGTTACCCAAAATCAGGGTTTTGACAGTTTTTACTAAAAATGCAATATCTACCACAAATCAAAACAAAAATGCATGAGTACAACTGCAAATGGAAGGTAGTTGAAAGATCTAACATTTGCAATCCATTAGACATCCATTCATTTCTGTATAGGGCCGTACAATAGCAAAAGACAACAAATTTCTGAAGGAAAATACAGGAAAACAATGTTTTTTCTCATTCCATGTTCAAATCTTCAACTACCCATGAGTTTGTAAAGGTTACAAGGCCTTTTTTAAAGGAATAACAATGTGTCTTTTTAGTTTCCACTATCTTGGAATGAACCAAGAGCCACAAGGCTCTTCACCTTCTAAATTTGCATCATTTTAGCATTTTTACATAATAACCTATTATATTCTATGTAATATTTGCATGTTTGAACCTCCTAGTGACCTTAATAAAAGGAAAATGACTTAAATTATCTCATTACATTGTTAAATCATCAAATTTCAATCAAACTCCTATGGAAACATCAATTTGTGAAGGTGCTCTTGCACCATACAACCAACCAACAAGATTTCTAAGTCCCTTGGAAATGTATCAGCAACAAAAGTCTTTTTCCTCTGTCTTTATCTTCAATCTTCTCAGCTTCAATCTTCAAATCTTCATATCAAAAGAAAGGTGACCAACCAACCAATAGAACAAACTACTAGCATCTTTAGACTCCTTTTACTCCCTTCAGTGGAGTACTCTTCAGGCTGCAACATCAAGTGCTTCTTTAATCAGGAATCCATCTCTCTCACTGCTTCACAACAAACCAACTCACCAAACCATTCATCTCACCCAACAGTAGATCCTGGTGATGTACCTACTATGTATGAGGAAAAATTGATTAAATCAAAACTAATAAAACCAAAAACTAATCACATAAAGTGAACCAATCTAAGTAAAAGCCATTATCATCAAATCAAATAAAAATGAAAGCTCTTATCAAAATCTGTATTGTTCCCTTTTGGAGAAGTGTAGATTGCTCAATGAAGTTGTGAAACCATAGCTGCAACAAGCAAGTAGTGTGCTCAAGAGATCAATGTTAAGAGATCGTAAAGTTGCTCAATCGATGCGATGTATGCTCAAAGTGTTGTTAAGTATGCCCGAGAATAAGATCGAAGAGAGAGACTCAATGAAGGAGATGAGGGGGGTTTATATAGGTTTCAATGAAGATTGATCAATGGTCCAGATAATTCAAAAGAATCAACGGAGGAGAACAGTTGAGGAATGTGCAACGAATAAGAAGAAGACAAGTGTCACACAAAAGCTGTTTTATTTGAGTTAAACACTTTTTTTTCTAAAGATAAGACATGCTTTTCATAAATTAGAAAGCTTTTTTCTAATTTAAGAGAAATTGATAAAAACAAGGTTGAGTGAATAGATAACTCAACTTTAAAT